>CAXKWD010000004.1:95368148-96786107 GCA_964059195.1 Ectobius pallidus | reverse complement strand
AAGAATAAAGTTAAAAGACATAGGTAAACTCCTTAGTAACGCACAATACATGTGTTGAACAGCACAAACTGTCTAATTCCATGATATCCATGGACATTTTTGAAGAAATTACCATTTTAGATAACATAATACTTCTTCGTTCCAATTCTAGATTTTGAAGTTTTATGGAAAACCCAACTAATATAAATAAGAAGCCTTATACAAATTTCAAAGCTCGCGTATCTTACCGATGGCGTATTCATATTACAATGTAGTCACTCTTCCACCAATTCATAAAATACCATAACGAAAATGTTTTTACAGGAATCGTTTCTATCTGGATTCGACGCGACACTTTCCCGACACTCAAAACTTCTGCTAGAATAGCACTGCCAGAAAAAAAAAACAGTGCCATTGGCAGACAGTCTCCTAGGCTGGGGCAATCCCCCACTGCCACCCAATCTGAGTGAGGTCTTGCAGGGATTTCCCTTACTCGTAGGCGAATGTTGGATTGGTATAGTGTTGGACTCAGCTAAGCTCCTCTGGAATGTGGGGAAAGACCAATACATCCCCTTATCTTTCCCCACAATGTGGGGATGTATTGGTCTTTCCCAACATTCCAGAGGAGTTCAGCTGAGTCCAACACTATACCATTCCCTGAAGAACTTCTTTATAGGAAAACAACACACATTGGACACGCAACATAGATTAACATCGCAGACAACATCAGCACCACACTTGCAATAGCAACGCAGAAATCATGCTCAAAATAATCACGATCACAAAGAACACAGCCCACATATATGTCAGCTGCATCCCATCCCAGCTGGATGCAGAGAAAGGGCTATAATAACAGGAATACGGGAACATTTTTCTTCGAACCAGATTTTGGTATGTCGGGATATGCACTCCAGGGGTAAGGGAGGGCACAAACATCCCATAATTATCAAATTATTAAACCGTTCCTTTATTATAATAAGCCAGCAGGCTTGACATTCAATCGATACAGTGTTAAAATATTTTTTTACTGAACAGAACAATAACGAGAAAACTGCTCCTATTGAACAGTATTTCGTGACATCAATACTTCTGAAGCAAAACATCAGAACATTTCTTAAAACCAGCCAAACAGAAAGGACCCAAGCGTTTCTCTCAGTAAAACACATATTTTAATAGAATTTATAAAGTGAACAGCTACGAGGGCAATAAAATAACAGCTTAGGCAGCTGTAAGTTTCCTTGCCTCTCTACAGCCATGAGTTAGAGCAGTGTGCTCACTCAAGCCGGCATCATGTGGACTCTCCTACTATCTCCATTCTGCCTCTAAACACACACACATACACATACACGAGTTTCCCACACAAAAAAGAAGAATTCAGGTGACGCTAGAAGCACGCATCCAATGATACATTGCTGTGCACGTCTTCATTTCTTATAAGCCCATCCCCAACACAAATATGAGATGCTACTGTACCCTTAGAGCGTATGTAAATTGCGGACAAAACGACTCTTCCTACTTCCATTCTCAAGATGGTCGAATTAAACCAAGGAAAATCCAAATAATAATTACCATGAAGCGTGTAATTTCTTACACAAGCATGTTATCTCTTAATGCCTTTAGTAAGCAAATATTCAGATTTTCATAACGCTTTCACTTTAGGATGAAATAAATTATTTGGATCACCAATATGAAAACTACCCATTTAGAATTCAATAAGACTAATAAAGTGAAGATAAAAATGTATTAGTCAAATAAACAAACAACAGATATCTATTGATGCTCTAACAAGTGATATGCGTAACCAATTTTTAAATCGCAGTATATTTGCCTGTGTAATTTACTAAGAAAAAAACCTTGTTCGAAATTTATTTTTCTTTGGATGAAAGTTTAGATACTAGCCATGGGCTCAAAAATAATTTTACTATTTTCATTATTATTGAATATAATAATTTTTGTACAAGAAGTTCAATAAGATCAACCATTTCACATCAATGTAAAAAGTGTAATGAGATGTATTTGTGAACAATCTGTTTTATCACTTTCTTGCCTTGGATATTTATATAAAAAGCTTCATTTTGAAATGCCTTTAAATAACTATAATATTAGCTACAAAAAACCCGTTCGTTATTGCCATCCAAAAAACTTGTATTGCAAATCCATCATAAATTTTATATACTTCACATTCAAAACGCTGTAACAAACATTTTTAACAATCTGAATCATGTACCAAGCGTTAACTATAACACTGATGCACTTAGGGTATATTCCACTCTGTAGAGATAAAAAAATTAAGATGTCTGCCAAGGCAGTATCTTAATAAAATGATATACTTTATTGCTGTGCTATTAATTTAGACATTATCATTATCACTATTATTATTTTTAAAGTACCATATAAATTTTTTCGCTGAGAGCGGAAATAACATCTCCACGTCATAGGAGGTCATGAAGTAAAGTGATATTTTTCTTAGTAATTCATTAATCAAAAGTTCGCATTTCATTCATTATTTAACCCAATTTTTTTATTATGCTCAAGCGTAAGAGTGAGTATATTTATCAGTGAATTTTACAGTATTACAGCATTTGGTATGGTGGTGTGATATTGGCGCAAAAAAAAAAGATGACATAGGCGAAATGCGTTTAAAATAAAGGGTGAAAGGGATTCAGGGGCAGTAGAACCCATTAAAATAAATATAAAACCAATTTAGTGTTTTGTGATTGCATATATGGTTTGTGAGGTATTTAAGGTGGAAATGTTCAAAGAATTGCAACAGCGCACAATTAGATAGCTTATGCTGGATGGAAGTGACCTCTGTCAAACGTATAAAAGCCACAAAGACGTTATGAAAAAAGGGAAAGTTTATTCCTTAATCTTTCCTATGCTGGTGTGAAAAAAGTACAGCACGGATAATACTTCGAATAAACTGCGGTAAGTCGTGAGTGATAACTTTCTTCTGATAAAAGTACGAACTTGGGGCAAAAATGGTACCGGTATTTGAATTTGTATCTGTTCCTACCGAAGAATGGGCTGTTAAAATCTATAATTAATTATGATAGACATTCCTAAAGTCCGAAAAAAATTGGCCAAGGTAAAATTGATCTGCACTCACAATATCCTGCTGTTTGTAAGGTTGTGGCTGA
This sequence comes from Ectobius pallidus, assembly GCA_964059195.1. Classification (NCBI taxonomy): domain Eukaryota; kingdom Metazoa; phylum Arthropoda; class Insecta; order Blattodea; family Ectobiidae; genus Ectobius; species Ectobius pallidus. The sequence goes on along the minus strand of CAXKWD010000004.1, from coordinate 96,782,988 downwards.
ACAATGCTTAGTTTCTGTGATAACATCTGTTCTAATGGCAAACTCTCCAATTTCTTTAAGATAACAGTTTACTATGTAAAGAAGCTTACGCATTTAAGTAATCGTAAACAGCCATCCTTTATGTTATGTACCTTACAATTTCGTCTGTAATAAAATGAGAATGGAAATGGAGAAACTCCTAACGCACGAAGAAAACAAGGACATAAAATTTGATTTAGACATCGTACGGTAAAACTTTCATTAGCTCACTTTGGGTATAAATTAAATACCTTATATTTATCACATCAAGACTTACTTTCCCCAGCTATATAACTCTCAAGTACTTTCAACTTCTACAGGTTGTTTGCCTGTTTATTACTTGTCTGTAAATATGTGTAATCATTCATCTCTTTTATACGAAATGTTGAAATGATAAATGATTGGAATTCTATTCTCATATACGAATTCCGAGGGTGATGTGTAGGTTTAAAGATTAATATAATAACTAGGGCCCGGATTTTTAGGATTTTATAAAGAGTATTTTAGCCTTTTATTTTCTTGGAATAGCCCTGTTTAGGTTTGAAACAAACGATTTTAGCCGTCTTAATAAAACAATAATAACACCGAAAATTGTATTGTAATTTTGACACAATTATTCTAGTTTTCTTTAGAAAATAATAAAGTATCTATTCCTTATATCGGCACTCGAAAAAAAAGCATAAACTCCTGAGATTAGTTTATTAAATTATTTTTTTTTTGTAGTACTTGAATGAAAAGGCTGCGATCAGCACATTTTCGACTTTAAAAGACAAGTGACAAAGCAGCATATACACTGTTAATTTCAGTGCGGTATATAAATTTATTTTTATTATGTCTTTTCTTAAAATGCACAAATTCACATTTATTTTCCTTAGCATTAATTGGAAAATCTGTTAAAAATTTGTGTTTTTGCGCAAAAGTCCACTTTAATCCCTAGTTTTTCAACAAGTCCTCTTTAGCCCCTAGTTTTTCATAAAAAGTCCTCCTTAGCCCCTTTTGGGCCTTTCAGTCCGATTTAGCCCTTTTTAAGTTCTATAAGATTCATATATTCGGAAGCAAGGGGCATGAATCGGAAAAGTACGTTAAAATGTTCCACTTAGGAAGCTGGTGAAAAAATAGGTTAAAACCTTCAAATCCGGGCCCTAATTATAAAATTATTAATTAATTATTAAATTATATATTAATAACTGTAACCATTTTAGGAACTTCGGGTTTACCAGTAAGCAATGAAATTTTGACGTGTATCAGTTAATTTGTTACCTTGTCATGGCGTGTGTTCGTTTTAACTAATATTGAATTTTAATGATTATGATATTAGATGAAATAGCGCGGAGAAGTGAACGAATATTATTAGTCCTACGTTATCTTCAGGTATAAAAACTATGTTTATGCAAAGTTTCAGTTCTACCAACTTAGTAGATTTTGCTTCAAATTATTACAGATAGACATGCACATTTTATAGATTTTGCTTCAAATTATTACAGATAGACATGCACATTTTATAAGTATATTATGGTATGATGTAGGCCTACATGTTGAATGTTATTCGAAACTGCTGTTATTGTCCTTTCGTTCATCAGCTTCAAGAATATTTGTATTAAAATGAAAGCTAAGTGAAACCTTTGCAAGTGGTTTTGTAGGTGGCTGTACAGAAGTAGTTGCCGATCAGATTCAGATCAAAATTCGCTGACTTCGTCTTGATCCCATACCAAGATCAATAGAGGGACATAAAATAAACTTTTTACACTGAGACATAATTCAGTTAGTTTAAAGGCTGTATACCAAAAGACTTAGAAGACTACTTTGGATATATTACCTACATTTTATCTGCGAATCTTCTGGGCTTCAACGTAACAAATGTTGCAGCAATAACGGAGGAAATAATGACAGAATATATTTGAATTCATTGCCATCACGACCATTATGTGGATTACTTCTTTCAGTTATTGACTTCGAACCATGAAATAAATCCATTTCTTTTTCATTTATGGCAAGGATTTGCCAAACGTTATGTGCACGCTTGATTTAATATGTAATATGTTTGAAAAGAAATGTTAGGTCTGTGACTTACAACACACGATTTATAATTATAAGACAATACTTGCAGCCACATGAACACTAATGTGTAAGAATTTATAAAGTAACCGGTTTTAATTAATTTCTATAATTATTATTACTGTAACATTCCCTCTACTCTTGTATTTCTTATCCTGTAATTTTCAGTTTGTTAAACGTTATCGCCCCTTTCCACGTTGCCTTAGCAAACAACAAACTGAATATACGGAGTTAATAATAATAATAATAATAATAATAATAATAATAATAATAATATAACAATAATACAGTGATAGTAATAATTAATACTAAATTATCATTAAAATAATAAATTATAATTATAATTAATAACAATACGTAATAATAATAATTATACAATTGGACGATGTTATGCAAAAATGGATTAACCCATAAAAGTAAACAAAAATGAGTTCTTGACATATCTGGGTAGATGACACTCTATATTAAGCAAAAATGAGGTCAAACTGTCAACCCACTGTCACGAAACCAGTCATTATGTGATAAGCTAAGACCAGCTAACCCACATTCTCACGCTTGGGCAAGCATTGTGTTGTACGGCCGTCAGGATTTGAAAGATGTGCTCAAAGTAGTTCCTTCTTTTTATAACACCTTGAAGAGTGTACAACAAGAAGACTGTCTGTGTTATCATGATGTTTTAGCAGTGATGTGAGCATTGGTGATGAAGGTGATAATACAGCTAGATAAATTAATAGATATGCTGAGTAATTTCAGAGATTTCCTCACAAAATACATTTTGACACGTAGCGTATCTTCCGGTTTTGGTTAGGAGTTTTCATATTTCCTTTAATTTTTAGCCTGTAACAAACTCTTCAACATCTGACTTCCCTTTCTCAATGTTTGTGTATGAAAGTTTTGCCATTATTCATAGGATCTAATACAGATAGGCTAATATATATTATCATTGTAATTTATTTACTTTGTTGTGCCTTGGTAGTAAATTACATTTAAGCAGCCTACATCATTTTAACATGTGCAGAAGTGGCTTAACCCATGCCTTAATTCATTATCTATAAAATTATGTTTTGCGACAGCCAGTCAACCCTCATTTTATGCCCCCTGCTCGTCTGAATTATTGACAATCGCATTGAAATCGCATGTAGCATGCTGTCTTTTTTCCATACTTTGAGATAGTATATTTGAAAATGTAGGCCTATAGCCATATCTTTCTGATTTTTTAGAAGGGGTCCAATTTTGAACTCAATTTACTGCAAACTAAAGTTTTGAGGGTCGACTTATTTTCCATAACACCGTTCAATGATAACGATATTTTTTCTACAGAAGTGGTTTAAAAGTAATGACCATCTCCAAACTACTGTAGGCCTATAACAGGTATATGAAATATTTAAATTAAACTAACATATTTGCATAACTCTTATGGGTAATTTTAATTTCAAGATGTCCTTTCGTTATGTCAAATATCGAATAAGATAGGCTACAAAACTACAGTATGAATTATAACAGAAACACTTTTACCATTTAACATAGTCTTAGGGCTTTCAGATACTACATATACGCTATAAGCAATTATCATAATGCCACCTGATGGCGTGATCACCAACAATTTTCGAAAGGGATATATAATTTATGGAGCAAATATTTTCTTCGAAATTAAAGAATTTTGTAATCTTGTATAAGTCTGCAAGATGTAATAGCATATTTAATCATATTATAAAAAACAACCAGTCACTTTTGGGTTAATACAAAATTACTTCATGTGCCCTATATAGGACAGGAAGGTTAAGAAATTACGGTTGTTAATTTTTTTGTCGGTGTCATATGTTTGGATGAAACGGCAGAGCTCTAAGACATGCAAAGCTATCTATATATAAACTAGCGGTTGGGTGGTTCTGATTTATGTTCTGATAGCACCATCGCAACACCAGCAAGAACTCAATGTGAATAAACTTCCATGTTCTTAAAATAGGAATTAGGTCGTGCAAACCTCTGAAACGTCAGATAAATCAGTTCAATTGACCATTGATTATGTTGTGCTCGCAAGCTGATTACGAACCGCTGATATAGATCATCAGGCAATGAAAAGTCGGATTAATTAAAATCCTGAAGCAATCAACGAACAATCATAAATTATCAAGTTCTTTATGTGTCAAACAAACAAATATACAAGCTCTCTCTCTTTCTCAAGTATACCCCCCCTCCCTCTCTCTCTCTCTCTCTCTCTCTCTCTCTCTCTCTCTCTCTCTTTCAAGTAAACTCTCAATTATAAATGAAGAAATTAAAGGATGAAATCACAAAATAACGAAAAAGTACATAGCCAAAAGCATGGTTACGCATGATTCGGAACGATTTGTGAATGACCGTCAGAACAATGCTGTCCCTCAAAAGAGGGTAGTTCAAATTTCTTCCTGAAATCTTCAAAAATCTTTGGAATAGTTCCTCGATCCTAATTAGAAGTTCATATGCTTAAAGTTATAGCAGATGGTATTTAGGCCTATCCTTCAGATATTCTTCAGTAGACTGAAAGATGCTAATTTGTTATGCTCAGTTTCACACATTTTTAGGAAGGATAAAAATGTAATATAAAAATAGTAATTCTTCTTTTTTTTTTTACCAAAACCTAATGACTTATTTTGCTTTGAAATTCTGAATTCCCAATATTCAGTACTTCTGAGATCTCCGCTTTAAGTTTCCAAAACCATTGTTATGGTGAGAAGTACCCTACCATTCTGAACTAAAGGCATATTGTTTTGCTTTAAAGAACTTAATTTTGAAGAAAATTCCCGGACATACCGTACGTATCTTATCCCACGTACATAATCCTATCATAAATAGTTAATAATTACCATAATCTTTTAATGCCTACAGTAAAAATAATTTTCCATAATCTATTTTACGAAATGTAAATACCATCTAAATCTTAGGTTCCATTTATTTCATGATTTTCAGAAAACTAATGGTAATTTTAGCCTCATTTTAAAATTAAAGTATGCCATAAAATGATTCTACCGTAGGCCTAATGATAATACATTTTCTTAATGGTGTAAGTCTCAGGAGAGTGTATAGTTAAGAATTCAAATAAAATAAAGATTCATTGAATTATGAAAGAATATATCAATCAGAATCATCCGAATTCTTAATTTTCTGTGTCTTTTCCGTAACAGAATATTTATCTATGTGAAGCATAGATCCAAAAATGTTTAAATACACATCGGTATGTGACAAATTTAAAATGTTTGCAATATTTTGTTATGCTGAATTGCTTATAATGTAAGATAAGGGTTTTAAATATTTAAAAACTTAAAATTTAATGTTTTATCTGTGGAACACAAATATAATATGCAACTGGAATGGTCTCTGTAATATGAAAAACTGTGACTATTTCATTGTGTTTTGTGATTATATTAGTACTATTAATATTTTAATTTTATTTAAACGAAAAATCCCTGTAACATTTTTCCGAATTCTATAGTGTTATTTCATCGAAATAAGATATCTAATAATATTTTTTAGCCTATCCGTTAAGGGATGAGCTTCAGAACGGTTAACAATTTTTTTTCCATTGAGCTCTAGTGTAGATGCGCCTAACATAATATAACTAGAAAACCCGCACTGCTTTACTGTCAGAGAAACTGCCGCGAACACAGGAGTCAGAGTTATGAACATTAAGTTCCTTTTAACTCTCTTTTAGATTCGCATTTACTCTTAACAAAATATATAATTTTTAAACATAATATGTTTGATTTTAATGCGCAAGAATGGAGTCTGAAAATGACACAAACAAATGATATTGGTATAGCAATGAAGACGGAAAATTAAAACTAAAACAAATACAGTGGTTGAGTTAATTCAACATTGGATATTAGAAACTGAAAAGAGGTACACAGCCGATGTAGGGGAAACGTAAGTTCGCTTCCTTGAACCAAACAGCTCCTGGCAGTGACCATGATAGAGACAGTTATTGTGTTATTGCGTGAATCGTAACACAAAACACGATTTTCTTTGAAAATAGCATAAATAGAAAAACCCCAACATATTCCTACATGTGTTTAGATAATCTTTGAGAGTTCTAGGATAGTAATGTATATTCACATGACACCATAAAAATTCTATAAGACTTCTTAGATTCGCTACGCTGATAACAGTATTATTTACTTAAAATTTAAATCAAATTCCACAGTACCATAAATAGACACAGACTAATTGATAGCTAACGCTGTTTCATCCGGAATCGAATCTGAATTCTAACAATCTGTATGGAAATATGGCAGGCAATTTATAACATGTCGAACCCGTTACTTCCAGTTGGACCTATACATCAATTTCTACTAAGGGAGAGAAACAAAAATTGGCTAGGGGAGCATGAATCCCGAGAGTTTCAGCAGAATGAAGCTACTGGTGTAGATGTCATGATGATGGGTATACCGAAAGGTGGAAATACTGCAGCCAGCAGAAGAATTTCGAGAAACATTATCCAAATAGTCTGTTCTGTCTGGCACAAAATTCATTTAAATTCTTCCAAGAAAGAAATCCGAGTCACTTACGTGTAAGGCACCATACATCATAGTTTATTTCAATTTTGCTTCTTGCACCCTGGACAATTACAAAAGTGTACTACAAATAACAAAACATTAAATGAACGAAATCAAAATAATAATAATAATTAATAAAAACAATAGCCGTAATATCAAAAATAAATAATCATAAAATCTAATTTAAAAAAATCCAATATATGGAAACAGCAAATACAGACAAAGCTATAATTATGACTGCAATAATATAATTATGCATTTCTAAACATGCAGCCCTACGGTAAGTTACTATAACACTATAAAACATTCATCAAAAGTAGAATTATTCTATGCATCGGAAACACCAAGATTGAACAGAAAACCTATAGTGAAAACATTCTAAGGATGAGCTCACAACCATAAGGACAAATTTGGACACGACACCCTGTGACAGCCAATACCAAAATAGAAGGCAAAATAAAAATAAACCGTATACAAATAATCATAACTTCAGTAAATATTAAAGTGGATGTTATATGGGGCTTTCGAACTCGATAAAAAATAAAAAATGATGTTTTCAGCTCAACAACTTTATTATTAACATTATTAATGCCTTCCGATGCGTCTGAGCATTCATCAGCGCATATTGTTATGTATACGTAGATGTATTAATAATTAAAAAGACACTTTTAATTACTAACAAAATTACGTTTACATTACAATATGCCCTGAAGATGATACAGACGCATCGAAATGCCCAGGCATTAATGAAATAATAGAAGTTGAGCTGAGGTTATTCTTTGTAAAATGGATTACAAATTTTGGTACGCATCAAACCAAATAATCAGATAGGCCTATGTTTATGAAACAATGTTTAAACAAATTGTGTAAAATCACGAATACAGAAAAAAGACAGTACGGGCGAAATTAATAACGACCTAAAAACTGTCAGGAATCACACAAGAGGACGCTCAAAATATGGATTTAAATTGAAAATTCCAAATTTGCAAGTTCAACAAGAAGAAAACAAAGAAAAAGAACGTAACAACTTAGCCGGTAGAGAAAAAAGAAGATGGAAGAAATATGGGGACGCAGAAGACAAACAACTATCCTTATGTACTTCTAGTACGTAGCCTTCGTTGAGATTTTTTGGGGTTAAAATAATAAAAACGTGCACTTCAGTGTATTATTTTGACATTTAGAATTTAATAGATTCTCTTGTGTTTCAATAGGCCTACAGCAACTGTAAGTATGACTTCTTTTCAGACATTAAAGCAATGGAAACTGGTAAAGTACGCACATATGAGTGGAGTAAAAGTAACACCTAACCTGCACTTGGTGAGAACACCTAACCTTTTCTGAACTCGTTCTACATACTCGAAATAGAAATAGATGGAAACGTTTCAAAATATCATGCGGTTGATGAAGTGAACTCAAGCGGAAGAACACGAAAAGCATATCCTTTAGAAACATAGCATTTCGGCTAAGCACAATGGAAAGAAGAACGTCATAGCACTTGAATCCAAGTAACATTTCTTTGAAGAAAGGTGAAGAAGTCAGAGCCTTCAGATCATATTCCTGAAAATGTAAACCTGACGAGTTTTAAAACAAGATTAGGGAATATTTTATTCAAGAAGCACAAAACATGCAGTACCAACATACTGTATTTTCAGAAATAATATCATAACATTGTCTACATACCAATTATTGCATGTAGGAAGATATTACAAACTTTAACATATTTTCAAACACTCTCAGAGTGTTTAGCTGATCATTTTTCAACAGCATCGTAAGGTAAACGTAGAAATCTACACACATCGAATGACCTAGAAGATTACTCGTAGTACGCACACCCAGTCGTAGTTTCATATAAATATATTTAAAAAATGACCACAACCTCAACACTAAGAGCATATTCTCCATGTAAATCACTAGTCTGTGATTGAAGGAATATTAACCTTTAATGAATCAAATTAAATTGATGCAGGCAGTTTATATTCTTAAAGAACAAATCAATAAAATTAGGAACATAATTTTAGGTTATGTCTGTTACTTCACATGCATAACAACATTCGACGTTATTTAGCCTAATTCAAGTTTCATACATAGATGAAACAAATAAGACCTTTTATTTCTACAATAATTTATTCGTGTGGCCCTTTAAATAGAAGTTATTGTAATATTCTTCTTCAATGAGGTAAAAAGAATGGCTTTAGTATTTGCATTATTATATTTAAATATGAGGACGTTCCTTTAAATAAAGTATAGCCATTTATGTAAACTATGAGTTTAAATTTGAAACAAATCCAGTTAGTACTGATCAGGATTTTTATGTGATAAACAAGCACTGTAAGATTGCTTTAAGAAGATACAAAACACTTCAGAAGCAAAATAACTTACACTTGATAAATTTATATTGATATAAACCGGAAGAAGTGATTTCGAAATTCAATAGTATTGAGAAAATATATGGGTTTCTTTTGAATACCGGTACTAGAGATTGTTCTGTCACTCCCAAAGTGCTAAAAATGCTATGCCCCTGGCAACCTATGATATCCAAGTAGCACACCTGCGAGAGAAATAAAATAATGATGTTGCCATATTTCATTTAAAGCTGAGTAACTCCATTTACCTTTTCGGATTATGCTAAAATCTAAAGGAAAGCCCACCTCAAGAAGTTAAAGTAAATTTTACGATAATTGCATATAGTTATAAAGGCACCATCTTTATCTCATATTATATTAATCTTGTCTCTCCCAGACTAATGGTGTCTGTGAATATTTAGCAGAGCACATCCGTCAAAGAAAATTCTCTTCGCAGACGTTATGTTTATGACTTTGTCCTTTAACTGCGTACTTTATGCCGAGCTTAACAACACAGCAGATTAATTATTAACAAGAAAAATTGTCAAAAGAAGTAGACTGTAATGGTGAACATTAAAATGATTCTAAAACCAAATTGTTTGTGCAACCGTAAGTCCTTTATGAGAACTGTTACTCTTAACAAACAGACGGAGTAGTACCTATAAAATTCAAGTTATGAGTCTTTTTTTAAAAAGGCATTTAAAATAATACTGCTGCAGTGTTATAACATAGACTTGAGCACTTCAGGGAAAGTGAGAGCAGTTGTGTAAAAATTTAAGGGAAGGTGTAAAAAATAATTTACTATGCATATTTACAAGATCTATATTTAAGAGCCTACTCATCTTTACGTTGAATTCTAACTTCCTGTGCACCATACAATAAATATCCACGTATAATAAACTTCAGACGTCTGCTAACACTTCGGTCGCTGAAGGTAACAGTGGTTAATCAAGTTAGTATAATAATAGTTATAATAATAGTTATAATAATAATACTGTTGTAGAAAAATAAAATAATTTTTTCAACAACTTGAATTAAAAATAGAACTTCTAACACAAGATATACATTTAAAACAGCACATTAAATATTAAAATAAAAAATCCACTGTAACCAAATTTGGTTTCAAGGACACAGACAATATTCTTTTAGTTAAGAATATTTGTGTTAATAAAATATTATGTATATGTAATATAGCCTACATGTTACGTAATATGTAACGTATATATAATATATGTATTACAATCATATTTAATATGAAGCATAATACAATATAAATAGCACTGTGAAAATTAAACGAACATATTGAATTTATATTAAAGAACTAGAAGCAGATGGTAATAAATATGCATATAATTTTTCTTCCATATAAAAAATTGCTTTTAAATCTAGGCCTACATAAACAAAATGTGTTCTAATACCGGTAATAAAGTTAAAAAATCAACAACTTGTAACTATTATCTTTAGTAAAGTCTATATGAAGCGTTTATAATTCTTATCAATGAGAATGAAAGGACTGTGTTCATAAATCCATTAAGTAAGAAATATTTTAAATTTATTGGATACCCAACAGATTTCAAATGTTTAATAATTAATATGAATTAGGTAACTGAAATAATTACTATATGAGTAATTATGCCAAAATATATATTTCAACCAATCTAAGCAAATAATTACATCTAATTCGGATTTTTTTTTGAAGTATCAGCTACTAAAGTAGGTGTTTTGTGAAATGTATCATATGCTTTATGGCACGGTAAAAGAAGAAAAGGCAGTTAAGAGAAGAAGGAATGGTAGTGAAGATACCATTATTCACAATTCAGATTAAATGCAGTAAGATAGCTTTGTGTAGAGAAAAGCTTCATCATACCCATCAGACACTTCAGAAGATACTTTAATATTAAATGGCGTTATTTAGCAGAAAATCAATTTTATTGGCTATATCACGCAGCAAATTGCCTTGCCAGAGTTACACCTGAGGGAATATTTTCAATAGACTACCTAACAAATCAGCCATTCAAAAGAGGAAGAAAGTTTTCGTCTCCTAGAAAAAAGAACGACGATGACATAGAGTTGTGAATTATGAGAAGTTATCACACATAAAAGGCCTCTAAACTCAAAAGAGAACAACCTTGTACGAAAAATGGAAGAAGGAAGAAAACGAGAATGGAAAAGAGGGAAGAATCTCTTGAAATTCCTACAATTTCTCTCGCACTTTTCTTAATGTTGTCGTGAGGGTCTGGTCACTGTGTAAAGTGTAGTGAAGCCAGGCCATCTTTTAGTTATAATAATATGAAACGAAAATATTTAATGAAGAGATATACAAGTCGGGAGAAAGAATACATTTGGAGAAATTCATGTTTTTCAAATATTGGTTCCACATTACTTATTTAAACTTTCAATTGTTACAGTTTGAAAAATTATTTTAAGTATCAACCATAGTAGATTTAGGATTAATTCTCAATTATAATTCTAAAAATAACAAATATGTTCATACGTTACAGTTAATTTCTTTGTACCACCGTACAAAACTCATATTAAAGATTTAGAAAAAGATTTCACAAGAGATTTCGTCTGTTTTCGCCTTTAATTCAAATGTGTAATAAAATGAACTTCATTTCTGAACAGTCTTCTGGATTTGAACTATCATTAAAGTATTACATCGATTTTTTTCGTTGCTATATGCTACTGAAAAAATAACTTAAGTGCCAGACTGGTACTTTATGAGATTGTGTGGTGGACGTGAAAATGTCTGTCCGTCTGCCTGTCTTCCGTGTGTCTGTACGCGCGATAACTCAAACACGCTTTATCGGATTTTCATAAAACTTGGTATACGCATTTATAATGTTCATGGGAAGAAGCCTATTGATTTTGGACTAAATAGGTTGACGATATCGGAATAACGACTAATTAACGGTTACATATATTATAATATAATCTGCATTGTGCAATGACCCGAAGCATTTTCATTGGTTCGCGGATTGCCAATCAGCGGCCGAGCTCCCACAAGAATTAGTATCAGCAACTAAGGTATACAAGACAAGTTCAGATGTATCAGTTTCTGTAAGTAGAAATAATAGGCAAATTTACTTACAAAGAGCATTTTCTCATTTCCACAAGTTCTATCCAGCTGGTACTTTACATAGGACCTTCTTATTTGACAGTATACAGATACAATATTAATTTTATAATGGGTATAATATGCTACAATAATATTGCATGGCCCATAACAAACTGGACATAACGTATCAATTTGTCGCTCGCTTATTGATATTGTTAGCCAGCCTTGATTGATTCATTTCTTTATAACGAAGTCAGTGTAAATAAATATAACTTCAATCTAGCCGTTGAATAATCAAACGCAGCTGCTGTTGACATAATATTAGGCATTCTGTCGAAATGTATAGCTACTGATATCTACATTATATTTTAATGTATTTTTAAGTATAAACGCTCCTGTGAAATCAAATAGACCCAATGTAATTCCTGACAGATTGATTTGTGAAATGTTGACATTTTTAAGAATTACTTATATCAGTGTATATGAGTATGAATGAAGGTTAAGCATCAATCTTTAGACCTTTGTTCTTCCGTAAGCCCTGCTTAATGAATCGGATTGGAATTTAACTCTGAGATCTATTACAAAAATAACTTATTTTCTACATTTCGTAATTGCAATTATCACTGATTACTCTAAGGAATTCTGGAAGTTTGTTATATATGTTTCCCTGATTTTATTGTAACTTTGTTATAACTTATGTAACTTCTGTTTTATCCTCACATAATCACTAATTGTCTTAATACATGACACAGAGTGGGTCAAAAGTCACTAGCCATTAGTGAAAAATACAGTAGAATGAAATTAACACTTTACTAAAGCCACGAGATTTTAATTTATAATGAAAATTACGGTACAATGGGATTAAAATTTACTGACCACAACTAATTAGATCAATTTCTGATTACAATGGGTAATGACTTTAGGCCCATCCAGTACATTATGTTGGCGTAACTACGCAAACTGTAACAGAGATTTACTTCTGTACTTGGAATAAAAAAATTAAAAAAATAAAAACATAACTAATTGCCTTAGTAAATGTTTACAAGATCTGTTTTCGATTCTCGCTCGGTTATGTGAAGTTTGGAAGTATAGAAATTTGAAAACGTCAACACTTTTAAATAAACTCCTGGTGTAACTAAATGCGAGATCAGTGGCGGACGCAGGGGGGATAGGGGGGATATATCCTCCCCCGAAATTTGAAAAAAGCCTATATATGCACTCTAAGTTGCCAGTTTTATAAACTAATTATATATGTAAGTTAATTATTTTTTTTAGTATCCTTTCTACCTATTCAAATCCCCCCTGAGAAAATTCTGCGTCCGCCACTGTGCGAGATGAATGAAATTTAATTAGTGAATGAAGGAAAAATAACAATTACAAAGTAAGATCATATAAATTAGGAATGCCACTGCGATATACAATTTATTTGTGGCATCAGGTAAAAAAAAAAAAAGGTATTTAAATTGAGGCAGTAGAATAGCAAATTAATTACAGAAACATTAAAGCAATTGTTCTTGAAGTGAAATGGATTCACTTTGTTTGCGGGGAAGCACGCATTGCTCCAGTATGGTATTCTGTTGCCCCTCCCTCCCACACTGGCGCCACTCCGGCGCCTCTCACATTGATTCTCCAGCACCTCCAGGTCGCAGGCAGGTGGACAGGCGGGCTCGGTATCCAGGCAACCGGTGCCAAAATCTGGACCCTTCTCCTGCCCTACTTCTTCTACAAAATAAATATCTTCTTCTGTCTTCTATCTTAATCGCTATATTTCTCTACCTACTGAATAAGTTAGCAAAAAGGCCTTTCTACTTAGAAGTAATTGAGAAACGTCTGTACTCTGTAGGCCTATATAATGAAAATAAATAATGAGCTACTATGCTGCAAACTTCTGAATTAGTTGGAATAACTAAATTCGTAAACAATTGAAACAAGATATAAAGAAATTCCAGTAAATATGCTGGTGTCTCTTCGAGTGACTTGGATTTTTCATTTCGGATAATATGATGGTACTACGGCCAACAGAATTAGTACTTTGGAGCGATCTTTGAGATAATGAGAGCTGTATGTGGTATAAGATCGACATTGCCATCAATTTTGCCGTTTGCCTAGATGTCCGGAATAATCCAAACCAATGAAACTTAAGGGTTTATCTGCTTGGAGTGCATACGATTGTTTTGAGTGATAATCCATATGCAAAATTTTAACTTAGATGGGATTAAGTAAATAAAAATCAGTAGTATTCTGGGGCAATCTTTCTCTGCTTAATATTTTTGACACTACTTATGTCAATTAAAAATATTAAGTTCATAACATTTCAATATGTCTTATTATCAGAACATTTTGAAAGGAGGAATAGTGAAATGGGCCTACAGGATACATTTAATCACAAGTATTGCTATGAATGAAGATAAAATCTGGTATTAATTCTTCTACTGTCGCAATTCACTAAGTAAACAAAATACGAATTCAAATATTTAAATAAAACGCACTTTTTATCCGCAACAGCCCTACGCTTCTTCAAGATTCCCCGAAACATGTTTTTTTTTCCCGTGATATGAAGATTTAATTTTTTTAAATCAATTATAATTTTCCCATAGGCCTACTACGTGTATGTGAACAAAATATGTATATTATACTATGTAGCTTACAATATGTAACAGGAAGGAAAAAGATACAGGTATGTAACTAGTTGTTTAAGACGTTAAATTGATCCTTACTGGCATGCCTATTGCAGTTGATTGCTAAGATTATTTTTCACATGTCTCGAAGTAGGGAAAATAGTTTGCGTAGTAAACGTACCACTCTTTAAAAAAAACATAATTTTTGTTTTAGGCTTAAGATAAATTGTAATATGTAATTTTTTGGAACCAATATTTGTACGACCCCTAGCATGAGCTTTGCTCTTTGGGCTTGTGTATGTTATATGAAGTAAAATAAATAGAAATAATAATAAATAAAATATATAACTTAAAGCGACATTTCTCTTCAGCACTTAAAAATAATATCAAATTATTTTATAGTCATGAAGTTGGTATGAATAGCTTTGAAGACAGATTATAGAATGCAGACCTCACACCGTGTTGACATTTCGTCCTAAGTTGCATTCTTGGCTGAGGAGTTGAGAACGTTAAATTAGATGACAAACGATCATTCCAAGTCACTAACTGTGACCATGATTCCTGTTCGCAGTCTTAAAACCTTCAACGTCAGAATAGTTTAGTTGTAGCTTACTGCAAGCGGGAAAGTCACTAATTACATAGTTTTACCATATCCACATTTATGGGGGAAATTAAAAATGCATTTTCATTGATAATTTACAAAGAATGGAAACTAAAAACACAGTTTAATTTGCTAAGCAGTATTAATCCTTACTTAATTTCCAGTTGCATTGCTGCATTAATACCGATATTTCGTAACCTTACAACACGAGAATAGTAAAATTTTATAATATTTCATAACTTTCAAGAGAAGAACGTTATAAAATTGTGAAGTTGTTTGACGGTACATAACGTAGCATCAATTTTTAGATTCAAATGTACATACCTCCTTTCCTATTGGCACTTTCAATTAACATTCTTAAATATTTTTTTTTTATCCTGATCGGCGATAATTATTCATTACATTCTGCATAACTCTTTGATTGGGCTAGGGCTAGAAGAACCCATGCTACTTGTTCCGTCAAGTGGGACTGATTAAGGACCTCTAAAAATTACATAATTATCATAAAAAGTTGAAACTTCATAATTTACTGAGCCTTTTCATAAAAATTAAATAATTTGTTATTTTTTCAGGCAAAAAAGGGTTAAAACACTGTAGCCTACTAAATAGTTTCATTTTTTGTTAAATGGCAGATCAACGTAAAAATAAACAAAATATCATCTCATTCAGATTTCCATTTTTCCTAAGAAGTACGAAAGATAGGCAAACTCCCTTCTCTACCGATCGATTTAAACATAGGCATTAGGCGACATATTCCAATCTGTGTATTTCATTTTCCGTTGAGGGAATGTGTACAACTATGACTATTATTATATATGCCACTGTTATGTCGTCAATATTAAATTCAATTCACAAACTAAAATTTACAATATTCACTGTTGTAAAGAATTCTAGTATGTCTATATATACATGGGCTCCAATGTATAAAATAGTTTTTTTTTTTTTTTTTTTTTTTTTGGCATTGCCAATTAGAAGGATAGGTTAGAAATTCTTAATTTATAATTGAGGGAATAAGGTGGCATATATAATAATCATTATTGTGAACATATTCCAACTTATACTTATGATGATAAAACTCATACAATCGTTCTATTTTTACAGACTTATCAAATTACCTTTATTACCCTGATTACATCACCTTCAAATGCCCTATTTTTTCGAAAACAATTATAATGTTCTGTTCTGTTTAACTTGCAATGATAAGTGATGATCACTTCAAAATAAACTACACATTTATTGTTCTTTAGTAGCTTTTTAACATTTTCCCACTATTTTAAGATTTTTCTTCACGCTATTCACTTATCCAAATCAAGTAATTTCTTTACTGGATTCAATTCATTTTTCTTCACGTTATATTCCTTAGTAATAGTTAAAATTTTAGTAATAGTTTAAATTTTAGTAAGTAGGAAACTATTTAACATACTGGTTTTGTGCATTGTGTAATCTCTAGAGAATTAGTTCTTAAGCCTTAAATGATAGTAGTATATTCGTGTTTCTGTGTAGGCCTATCTGTAACTTTGTATTGTACTTTTATCATACTTATTCTATTACATTATTGTAAAATTCAGTTGTATTAATCCTGGTTGAATGGAAGAGAAAGTCCAATGGCCTTAATTCCACCAGGTAAAATAAAATAATTCTAATTCTAATACACTGATCACTGGGAAAACGGTGGTTGAACCTATCTACATAAATCCTATCCCCGAAAAAGCTTGTTTCTGTTGCAAAATTACCAACAATAACAATACAAGTCTAAGTATTTATATGTTATTCAATCGTGTTTCATGTTACGTTTTTAACATGCATCTTATTCACGAAATAGGTTTATTAAATACCTCTGCTAGTTTAAGCTTCTTCAGGTAATTTCTTCCACGCGTTTGGGTTTGTCTTCGTGCTTAAGTTTTCAGCAAGCTGAAACCTAACATTAAATGTGGTGAAGTATAATAGCAAAGATATATTTTGGTACCGTATTATACGAAAGGAGAGTGGTGAACAATATGATACCTCGTATAATTGGTATAATTGTACTGTCGATATTTTAGTGCATGTAAAGGTTATGTTCTAAGAAATTATCATAAAAAGCATACACGAGTTCAAGTTGATGGTTTAAGTGTCCCAAACATAAATTCCAAATAAAAGGAATACACAAGGGGAGTTTGGGAATTCTGCGAATATAATTAAAATAATACAAATAATACATGAATTAATAATAATATTAGGAATACTATATTTTATACCCCATTTTCAAATTACACGGTACTATAATAGTATTTTTACAAACAATCCCGGTGTATCAAAATTTTAGAAAAAACCAATTTATTAATCTGATTGCAAATAGTTCTGATCACCTGGAATAGATAGATATATTCTTTCAGGTCTCATCACCTCATATTATAGGGAATCGAAAAATTTAATTTCAAACAGTCGAATGTAAAAGAAGCCCTTTTGGCGGTAGTCGATATTATTAAAAGGAGAAAATTATGCCACTGAATGGTATAAAATTGTCATACTCCAGGGTTACCAACTATGGTTTCAGTCACATGAAAGATAACCTTTTAATTACAAATATTTACATATGATTATTAAATAAACTCGGTTTGATAAAAAATTATGTTAAATTCATTACGGTACGCTTTTTTCAAATGTTAAATTTTTCACTGCAGTCGCAAAAAATAGTAACTTCCTGACTGAAAAGCGTCGTCCACTCCATCGCATGTTGGTGGCCATGCACTAGAAAAGCAATAGCCTCTGTCTGCGCATGTGCATACTATGTGGCAAGACAGCTGGAATTCTCCCAAATTGGCTACACGGTAAGCAATAAAATTATATCTTTACAAATATTAACGGCTGTCTAATAATAATGCGCGATAAACATGGTAAAATGATTTAATTTTGTACCACTTGATTAATAAATAACTATTATAGTTTGTATATCTTCCAAACTAGGATTTCACAATTTTATAACTGTGCACTAAATCAAATTGTGAAAATTATTAGCTACATAACACACATCATGACATGTGACTCACACAACATCATTAATCATTTTATTCCTTACAGTCAGCCCCGATAAATTTACTTGTGTAGTACTCAAGAAGTAGGCCGACAAAATAGCGTAAAAGAAGACGAGAAGTTGGACATTAAACTTCTTAAATCATGTCTAGTCTACTTGTTAGGTCTGAAACTTAGAGCCCTCTGCAAGTCTTATTTACTTCACTTTTTCTCGGCAGCGTTAGTGATGTTGTATAGGAACAAGCCGAAAGAGTATCGCTAATAGCCACTATTACTTTTCTGGCATATACTCGACAAGAAAGGATGAGATTCTGCTCTTGAACATCCGACCAATAAATCTATTTCAATTTCTTATATTAACTTAGTAAAAGCTTCACTGCTTCCCCACCCAGTTTCCAGCACAGAAATTTACAGCATCACTTGCTTCAAACCTATAAGAAATCTGTAAAGCTACATAGAAAATTGACTATTGTCGTATTGCGTATTGTTAATCTTGTTCTTTTTCTTTTCTCTTATTTTAATACTGGTGTTTTAAAATGTCTGAGTTTCTCTTTACTTTGGCTCCGTCTTTACGACTATCTTCTTTGGTTTAAATGTCAAAGAAAATTTATATAATTACGTATGATAAATATTTATAGTTCATAGCCATCTAGAAGTTTTAGCAGTGGGAATGGAGTCTACTTGTGATTAACTGAACTTCGTCAAGGAATTTAGAATAAAAGGACAAGTAACAAGGATGGTAATCTGAAATCACCATTATACCAAAATAATACCCGAGGGGTATTTCTATAAGGTATCACTTATGTTTACAAACTCTGAGTATTGTGCAGGTCAATTTTGTTGTATCTACATTATCTATATAGGCTACAGTTCTAACCTATAAATAGCTCTCCTGATCATTTTATAAAAAAAATTAAGATTGAACCCTATGATTCTAATCTCACGAACTGCCAAAATTAACTACAGTAATTCATTATTACACTACTAAATAAAATCCGATGCATGAAAATGAATATGTTCTATAGGAAAACCTATTTTTGAATCTCTTAAATTTGGAGTTCGTCCATTTACTTCTCAGAAGCACATAGGCTTCTTCCCATGGACATTTTAAATGTGTATACCAAGTTTCACGAAAATCCGATAAAGCGTATTTGAGTTACCGCGCGTACAGACACGCAGACGGACGGACAGACAGATGACAGACAGACAGACGGACAGATATTTTTCCGTCCACCACACAATCTCATAAAGTACCGGTACCATTCTGCATAACTAAACTCTACTGAATGCAGTTTCATGGTAAATGTTCACTGATATAAGCAAAAGGTCTTTCCTTCCTCTAATCCTACAACTCGTCGCTGGGAAGAGTGTGAGGCCTTGGCAGAGAATACATTTATCATTGCTGCTCCATGTTAAACAGACTTGGTTCGAGAGCTGTGTGGTGCCTCAAGTTGAGTGGAAGTGTCAGGGGAACAGACTCCTGATGGCTTTGTGTGACTTGCGATACTGACAGCTGTCGTTCTCAACGGTTTGCGTGAAGACAACGCCTTCTTGGAACTGTTCTAACTTACTACTTTTATACTTTTATTATGTAGCATTTTTCTTTGTTTGTGGATTCAGTTTAGAAATATTTTTAGAAACATTTCAAAGGATTATCTTTTTTGCTCTTCAAAGCTGTTTTCTACTTTCCGTTCATGGAATCAACATCTCAGTTGGTATAATGAGTGTCACTGAATATGTTCAAGAAATTATTTCTCATCTCATATATTAGGCATTTATAAAAATGCCTATTTACTTTATGTAATATAAATATGACTTCAAACTGGTGTTATTAATATTCTTAAAATTCATTATATTATTAATTTATTATTATATTATTATTCTTAATAAGAAATTATTTCTCATCTCACATATTAGGCATTTATAAAAATGCCTGTTTACTTTATGTAATATAAATATGACTTCAAACTGGTGTTATTAATATTCTTAAAATTCATTATATTATTATTCTTAATAAGAAATTATTTCTCATCTCATATATTAGGCATTTATAAAAATGCCTATTTACTTTATGTAATATAAATATGACTGGTGTTATTAATATTCTTAAAATTCAGTCGCCAGGTACTTTCGAGTTCTTCAACGAAGTGTTAAAAATTGAACTTTTCAACAAACCTTTTCTAACAGTCAAACTAATTCCTGTGGTATTACAAAGATCATTTAGCTGATGAACGAGTGACCAATCGTGTACAAGAATATGCGGAATTTCAACTAATCGGAAGTTATCGTCTTACTTTTATAATTTTACTTTTCATAATTTTAATTTCATCGTATTTACGTGTAGGCCTACTTGTTTTTATATAAATTCACAAGGACTGCACACTGAAACAACTTCACGCCAGTAGTTTCTTTGATCAGAAACAATTAAGAATTAAACATAGCGAATGGGTACAAAAAAGCTGCGTATGAGCTAATGAGCAAAAGGAGATATGAAAATAATATATAATTTTATGTGGTGAAACATTATGAAAAAATTCCATCGACCCCATCGGGAATCGAAGCCGCGAAGCGCGTCAACCACTACGCCACGGCGTACCCCCAGATTAGAAGTGAAATTTTTAGTTACTTTATTAACATTATAATCAATTTATAGGTTGCTATATTTAATTACTATACTAAATTCATAACATACTATAGAAGAGTACAGGTCTATCACATGCATATTTGCAAATTTGCTCTCTCTTTAAGGCATTCAACAACAACAAAATATTAAGACACGTGGAGAGAAAATGCTTCCCATGTGTCGAGAGTCAAATGCTGATTCATATATTGAAGATAGTGATGATGAGAGTGAAGAAATTGCATTAGATTAGATAACGAGTATGAAAATGTAGCTCTATCTCCTACATCAGCAATATAAGACTAATAATAAAATAACACTATTTGTCAACCATTAATATAAATTATACGTTTTGTTTGAGTTTTATAGAATACAAGCTTAAATGTATGCCTACCATCATTTGGCAATGTATAATTATAATACAATCATATGCCTCTCAAGCCTTGGCAATGTATGGTATATCATACAACATAAAAAATTCTCATTCAATATTTTTTAATGTCATTATGTTAAATAGCCATCATTTAGCATATTTAACCACTACAATATTTTTTTAAAGAAGTGACGCCAATTTTCCAAGATAAGGGGTAATTGCAATACACACATTACAAAGAAGAAGTGGGACAGCTGTTAGTGGGCGGAAGGCTTACACTTTACGCAGAAATGGTTTCCCGGGAGGTGCACAAGCTTCACAAATCACCATGTGTTTCAAAGAAACTGCTATTATGACGTCAGCAAAAAATACATTACAAACGTATGTTTGAAATGGCCCATCAGAGCTGGAAACAGCTGTTGTGATTCTCCATTAATGCCCCACGTTTCAGGAATGGGAATGATTCATACATTATTTTTTTTATTTTAAAAAGTAGGATTAAAACCAAATGACGGAAATAACAAAAATTTGTAATATGTAAACATAAACATTACAAGTTTTGACAAACGAATTAAAAGTATAACGTTTTCTTTTCTTAAATTTAGCTACAAGCTGTAATATCTTAGGATTCATAGCGAATCAAGGAAATTAAGTAGAAAAATGAACTTTAAATGTGGACTATATTGTGGATGTTTAAACAAATCGCTGTCAAGTGGGAGCCCGAGTTCTATGCTTATAAGTTTTTTTTTAATTTACTTATTTCTTATTTATTTCTCAATTATTACACTGTAAAGTAAGTCAAACTACAGTTTACTTTAAATCTTCGTATAGGCTACAATGAATCCTTCCTATAGCGATATTTGTGGCCCCTAACAAATTGTATTGTTATATGAGGGTTATTGGTATAGGCTATTGAGGGGCTGTAATACGCCACCTATTAGGTATACCGCATGCAGAATACTTCTTGATTTATAAAATAATTCAAGAAAAACACGTAGAAAGTAGCGAAAAATCATGAATCGGAAATCCAAATCTTAAAAAACTATTAATTTTGTTTCTAAACTTATGATTTTCGTTGAATGGTAACCGTAGCTAATACGCCACTATACACCCGCACAATGAAAAAACACTATAGATACTGGTCTAACATCACTGATCACGCAAAGCTTAGTCCTAGGCTAGGCATGTGCCAGAAATTTCAAACTAGTAGCAGGCAGGAAGAGGGAAGAAAAATACAGCAAAATTGCTACATATCTAACGCAAAATTAAAACCATTTCCCCCACAGAATATTTTAACTACACATTCTGGGCACGTTGAAGTAGCAACCGAAATTAAGTTACACTATGTTTTTACAAACGTAAGGGATTATTTTACTCTCAGAAGCCCTATTTTCCACTACTACTGAACGTTTTCTCTTCTGCAATTTCTAAGAAATGTAACGTTTATCAGTCCCCCTGGAAAACAATATTAGTGGCCAAGCTACTCATTTACAATAACAATTGAACCTCAAAGTATTATTATAAAAGGACGTTTTCAAAATATTTTCATCGCTGTAGTGAGTTACACTTAACATTTTGAAGATAAAAAATCCATGAGCAAAGAGAAAATAATCCTGTTAATTTTTTATTTATTTATTTTTTATCTTACATCAATATTTGTTATACAGATGTTCGACTGTACACAAAAACAAACATATTTACATAAAGAAATTTAAAATGATAAAATATAAAAATAAAATAAGAATAAATTAGAAATATATACTACTAATATGACGTCAGCGAAAAATAAATTACAAACGTATGTTTGTACAAAAATAAAAATATTACAAAATCTTATGTCTCTACTTGTCATAAATATTATTTATAAAATTCCAAACGAATGAAGTTTCGGGTGATTCTATTTTAATTATAATCTTCCCGCAATCATGGGTTGCCAAATGACAAAATATGCTAGTTACAATTAGCTCGCTAATTTTCTAAGATAACATTTACATTTTATAAGAATTATATTTTATTCCTGAAATATTAATAATTAAAGTGAAAATATAATTTAAAAGAAATAAAAATACCTTTAAGGAGTCCAAGATTACACTTATAAAAATCTAATTCAAAATGTTATTTAAAAAAATTAATTAAATCCAGCTCGGGTTACAGAACCCTACACAACCACATAGCCTACGCATGAAAAAAAAAATCACACCTAACCCTAAGAGTTAAATCATGTTTTGCAAGAATATTTTTTGTGCATACACTATTATTATTCAAAAGCATTTCTCCAGTAAGGGACTGGCACCATTTTAAAAATTTTATAAGTCACCGTCCAGCATCGTTAACGTAAGAGTTATTTTAAGAGGTTATAATCGGAGATAAGTGAAGAAGCCAGGGCAATGACGAAGATCATTATACTAATGAGAGCACACACTTACAGCGAGTGGAGGTTAATCAGTTTTACACATAGCCCAGGCTCGAAAGAGAGAGGGGACGCGGTTCGGTTCGCCACTCACATCTTGGAGTGTTTGATCAGTTCTCATATTTCTTCCGGTTGCTTAGTTTCGTACTTGTGGCCAAGAGAAATTGCTTCAATGGTTACAATTCCTTGGAGACACCCCAAGCCTTATCGTTATAGGTGTTCGATCAGGCATGTTTCCACCGCCCAACTCCAGTGGAAACCCGCCCCCCACCCCATTTCCACCCACCATTCCAGTTCATCTCAACTCTCCATCTCCATCTCTTTCTTTTCTATCTTTCTTGTTTGCTTTTGGGGTCGGACAATTTGAAGCAACACTGCTATACATTGCAATGATGGGAAGGAAGGTTTCCCAAAGTGATCTTTGGAGTGTTTGATTAGGTATGAGCAGACTTGGGCAGGCGGTCAGATAAGTTGCTCTTCCATCACTTACTTCTCCTGGGAATAGCTGCCGGGGTCCGCGACTTTGATTAGCCACTGCAACACTAGGTCCGCTGAGATCTAAGGAAAAGTGGAAGGAGTAGTTAGTTCCTCATAATCCTAACGAACCCTTTGACCTCCTCCCCTACACATCTGCCTATGTCTCAGATTCATCTTATCCTCCTAATTTATCTCCTGTACCCTTTCGTCCTTCCTCCCTGGCTTGCCTCCGTTATCGACCTTCTCTTCTCTTTCTCTCGGTATATATGCAGACGTCATCCTATGGGAGCGAATGTTGTCACGGTCGTCTCTTCAAAAGAGAAGGGGGAACCATTATGCAACCAATTGAATGTCTAAAGCATGAATTTACTCGTGTTATCCCCACATTTTATAAGCGTATAACAAAGTATCTCAATTAAACTGGAATAAATTCAATAGAGAATAATAACAATACGATTACGATTAATTTCCTACTAACATTCTAGCATATTTTACGCTCCTATAATAGTACAATACGCAACGAGTCTATAATGACATGATATGCCATATGTAATGTATTATTTTAAGATAGAGTATGTTTATGTATTTTTTATGTATTATGTATTTTTGTTCGACCTTACTGAAATGTTCTAAGCTCTGAGTTTTTAGATTCACAAAATAAATCGAAATCGGCGTATCGCGCAAAGCTGTTAGCAAGTTCAAGTAGGTGTTGCCTTTTGCGACAGATGGCAGCTGATGGCGTAAGGTGAAGTCGGAGCTTGTTCTTGGCAGTTTTCTTGTAACGGATATTTTTACAATAAGAAATGCGCTCAATTTATTACAATATTAACTAAAATTAACACGAACAGAATTGATTTTATGTCAAAAGCAGGTTGTATATTACGCAGTTTAATTACCTGCTCTGAAGGTTTCAAGATAGTTCCTCGTCGATAATGATAATCGATACAACACCTGTGTTATAATAAAAATCTCTTTCGAAATAGAAATCATTATGATACCGTTAAGTCACATCTAATAGGCCTATTATAGTATGGTCGAACAAGAAATAAATTATAGTCCAGCAATTTCATACGTGATGAACAGCAGAAAAGAGAGCCCCTGTTCTCGGAGAAGGGGGAATCGATCAAAGTATGACGCATTCAATTGAAATTTTTATAACTCTAACAGATGGCACCTGAAATAAGGTAGATAAAGATATTTTCAAATCCTTTTATATATTATTGACAAATTAATGGCGAATAATAATGACGGCAGGACAGAAACTGAAATCATGCACAATTATTGTACTACCCATCGGCTGTAAGAAAGAGAATTTACACTAATTTTAATTCTGTAACATATTCTCTAAGATAGCCTATCAAAATACAGTATGCTTTTCTAATCGCCCCAAAGATAAGTTTTTTTTTCAAACTCAATAGAAAACTAGGGTTAGAATATCTTCAAGCAAATTATTAATTTTAAACATTATTTCAAGAAAATGTCATGATACAAAACCTATACACGAACTTTAGTCTCCACAAATAATGATAAATTAATCAATAACTCATTTTAACCATAACCGGTTTTCTTTCACACATACTTTTCGTATTATGATTTTTTTCTAATGTAGCCAACAAGTATATAATCAGTTTACTTCAAAAAATTATTTTCTAATCTTTACATTCACAACATAAACTCCTTGGAAATTTAAATTCTTTAGGCCTATATGCTTTATACTCTAGCTTGTTAATTACTAAATTACCACATGTAAGTCTTAATATGTATTGGGTATATGTCCACGGTCGTTCAGGCATATACCGGATTGGAATTGCATTTCCTCCGAATGTCTCTTGTACCCATTGTTCATGTGGTTAATGACCTTGATTATGGTCATACGCTCCACTTGAGAATAAAGGTACGTTCAATATTATTATTACTATTAGCAGAGACAGAATTATTATTATTAGACTATTATCACTATTTATTATTGGTTCTATTATTTATTATTTATTATTATTATTATTCTTTTTCATCACTTGTTTGTGAGTTCTTCTGTTGCATCGGCGTTTTTCGCAAGATGCAGCATTATATTGGTACATTGAGAAATGCTATGACTATGGATGTTGTGCCTAGAATTACTTATTTTTGCATTAATTTAAGCTCTTTTGTCCCCATTCCTAGTTTTTTAGTCCTGTCATCGTCCATTTAGGTACAATTCCATTTGTAGACATTATTAACGGAATTGTTATTAGGCCTACCTCATCTTGTCGCCACAATGCCTTGACTTCTATACAGTGACTATGTTTATCTATTTTCTCATTGAAATATCTTTCCAAGTTATGACTGTTATTATTATTATTATTATTATTATTATTATTATTATTATTAGCAATAATGCTTTATCTTATATTAAGTAAATATTTTATCCACGAATTAAAATTACCATCCATAGAAAACAGCTACTCCAATAAAATGTTCTTAGTTGATTTCAAATTTGTAACTCACCAGTGACTATTTGATGAATGCTTATAAAAATATAAATTCAGCTCTAAAAGAATTAAGTTTTATTCGATAGGCAACTTTTGCAGAGACACTGGCACTGTAGAGGATTGGATTTACGATATTTTGTTCCATTAGCAAATTCATGGCGATGAGAGGGACAATGGCCTATATTACAGCGTATACTAGAGATTTCTAGTTGATACAAGGAAGGGCCTATATAACAACATATTCGAGATTTCTAGTTGATGCCTCATCTGGGGTTTGCAAATGTCAGGTCGTGACAGCGAGAGAGATCTCCCGGGGGGGAGGGTATGGAAATGTCAGCGGGTAGGGGCTCATGCAGGGACGGCATCGCCACCACCACACCGTGCGCTGCTTGTAATGGCGTCCTCAGGGACATGTGGTGACTGCCACTTCCACCACCAGATGGAGAGGAAAGGGGTCAACACAAGACGAACCTGGACTGTCTGCCTCCCTGCCTGCCACTTCGTTATCTCAGGGACTGGACTAATGTCTATCAAATCAACACACCCGCTCTTCGTTCAGAGAAAAAATGAAAATCATATTGGCAACGAACGTTAGGAATATCAAGATGTAAATATGTGCATATAATTAGATTATAGAGAAGAAATAGCATGTATTATTACAATATTGTGTAATGGCGCATGCTGTAAATAAAAAGGTTAAAAAAAAAAAACCCGCTCTTCGTCTTCCTCCATACCGGTATAAAGGATCGTGGCAATAGACCTACTGCTGTTTAGGCGAAATGTCTGTTGTTATCGCTAGTAGATGGTTTTTTAAGGTTAGTTTTTAAGTAGGGCAAATGTATTATAGTCGTCAGGAATATTTTAATTGGAGTTATATAATAAGTATAAGTATATATAAGTATACACAATGCTTTAGTTGAACAAAAAATATTTGGGGGGAGTTTTACTAGGCCTATGGTAGCGTTCGTGAAGAAGAGAATGACATTTTGGGGTATTTTGGCATAAATATGCAGTTCGTAAGACTATTCCGGCAAAACAGTTTTCATAAATTATATGAGAAAAAAATTAAAACTTCATATATCTTTGGCAATGCCGTCTCCTCCCCGCCCTGCGGCTCCCACCAACTAAAGCACTGAACAGGTTAAATTTCTTCTTCTTCCAATACAAGTATTGTGTTCAGTCCCGTTCCGAAGCCGAAGTATTAACTTATGTGAAACTTGTCGCCATCTCCTTTTAAGCCTATAGGCCTACAGTGTTTTGCAGATGACAAGCCGTTTCTTCTACTGCTTAGATACGCGGTCCAATTAGAGACGGCAAGACGGAGGGAAGACCCTTACTGATAGCGGCACCTCATTAGCTCGTACACGTGATTGGCGGTGAAGGAATTGGCTTCTCATTTAAAAAATACTGTAAGCAGTCTAACTATTGTATTACAAAGATATGCTTGCAACGAAAGACGGTCAGGGGACATTGTTTGCACATGTTGGTACAAACAGGTGTTCAAAAGTTGGTGCCACAGTAAGACAAATGTTTCAATTCCTGTGGCGAATATGTTGAAAAATAGCTGAACACTGTCTATTGCGATAAATATTTCCTTGAAATTGTGTTTGTTTCTGTAAACGGCCTCAGGGAAACTTACTTTATGGACGCGTCTCATACAAAATAAATACCTCAGGAGCAAGGAAAAGACCCTAGTTCAATTTCAAGTCAAGCTTCGACGATAACAGTAACGTCTCTTTTTTCAAGATAAAGAAACAGTTTTATATTAACAACTGTAAACATTCAATCAATAAAATTATCGTTTATTGTACTTCTATTAAATTAATTCGGCATAATTACTACTTTAGAAGCAGCACTGCGTTAAAAGTCTTAAATTGGAACGGTAATTCTTTCAGAGCTCAATTTATACACTGGTAATACGGCAATCATCAACTGAAATAACCAGAGGGCAATAAGTTAGAAATCATTGGGGAAAATATCCGTGTAATAGCAGTTTTCCAAAAAATGCCAAACTTAACACACTGATAAAAATCCTTGCTATTGATCTTAATCTGTGCTTTAATACATTTCCGAGGCGATGCATTTATACGTCATCTAGGCCTGCCTAAACTGGTAATACTGAAGAAATAAAAGGATTAAGTAATAGTTGGTTGCTTTCATATTCAATTGTAAAACATTGGGCGAGGGAAACCCATTGCATTATGGAATATTCCAAAAAATTATATTACCTAGGTCGAGTTCTAGAATTCTCATTGAAGAATGATTGGCTTCAAACACTGGCCAAACTTTTTTTTTTTTTTTTTTTGCCCCCTGAGCCATAGGCTATATCTCCGGTCCAACAACCGATTTCGCATTTGTTCTAAGATCGTCGCGTCACCTTCTCTTGATCATTAAACATAGGAAAAATGATTGATGAATTGACTTGGGCAATTTTATTCAGTTAACTTTGCTGTTGTTCATCTGTCTATTGTCTGTTGTCACGGGGGTCGTGTCCCCGATCTGGTATTCACCTTATAGAGTGAGGGAAACCCCGCGAAAACCTCACTCAGATCGGTACACGGGGAATATTAGAAGACAATGGTAATATGAAACATTCTCAACTTCATTATACATTTAGGAATTGCTTTTAATTTTAAATTAACCGAAATTATACACAGATAATACAATATTCAGGAGCTTAACAAACTACAAAAACACCATCAGGGCAAAGAAAAAGTCTTGGATATGATCATAGTTAAGGACAGCAACAGGGCCCCTATTTGAAACCGACCCTTTTATTTGTAAGGTTATGATAGAAGTGTCGTCTCTACTGCATGGACAGGGGAATACAAATTTAACTCTTTCTTGTCTGAATCAGCCCTTTTATTATCGCAGTGAGTGTATATTAGGACTCCCTCTGCTGCTGGACTTCCACTTCGTTATCTCGAGCATCTAGAATGTCCCACACACCCCACCCCTAACTCCTGCAGTTACAGTACACTCAAATGCCCATGCTCTAACTACCTAGCCACCTATTCTGTCTACTTTATGAGTTGTAATGTGTTAATATAAATAGAGAAAGTTTTCGTAGGGGACTGCTGGCAAAAAGGGAAAACTCCAGATTCAGCAGAAACTGACCCCATGAGTTTTGTAGCAAGTTTATAAATAACAAGTATTATGATTACGAATGCATTTCTGCCTTTATAAAATACCCACTCCGTTCCGTAATATGTAAAGAAGTATTTTATGTTGTTCCACAATATGGTAAAGATAGGTAAAGGTAAAGTGAGCCCTATACAGGCCATGGAGGCCCAGAGGGTTCCAGGAGGTTGAGGCTCCCAGATTTTGGACATTCGGCACATGAAGGTGGTAAGGTTGTCAGCCTTACGCACCGGCCGCCTTTACCCCCAGAATTGCTCCTGGTACTCATTTCTGTTAGAGGCTGAGTCGACCCCAGGGCCATAGTGCCACCAGAAGGATTAGGCCAATTGAAAAATCTCAATGACCTCATCGTGAATCGAACCCGCGACCTTCCGGTTTGTAGCGCAGCGCCTCAACCACTACGCTACGGCGTACCCCCATGGTAAAGATAATTACGTTAAAAGTTAAATAATTTGTTGGTTAGGCTGTAAGTATGTCTATGTTAGATTGCGTTTTACAATTTTATACTCATAATAATTAATTTTATTCCACATTATTCTGTACATATTGACAATTTCATTGCAGCTGTCTTAATAACACTCTTCTCTAAGGCACCATTTTCCATGAATTGGAGTAGGAATTTTAGAATGGCACTACAGCATTTGGCTGTTAACTGTTTTGCTTTGGAGTTTCTACTCACATTTGCCTCGGTTATGGGTGCGTTTAATCGTCCTGGAACGCCATAACGGGTGCCCACTTGACAGAGTCCATGCTCAGCTTCGTATCTGTTTACTTTGCAAGCACACTGAACGTCTGACCGGATGAAGGATGGCTTCACTACTGCAAACGCATTAATATCATACCACTACCCAGATGCGCACGCGCATTAAAGCGTAGCATTATTCCTGTGTCTATACCATTATGGAACGGATGGAGTATCATTCTTTAAAAAAAGTATAGACTATTAATGCTTACTAGGCTTAACAGAGTATAACCACCTACTTGGTCTTTTGAGTAGGGATGGGTTTTGAGATTTGACACAACATTCTTTTCTTTAACCAACTGGTTCTATACAGGTCTCACTTATGAAACCCCTTCCCAACTTCCCCAGAGTTATTTGAACTCATACGCAGTAGCAAACGGGTTTCTAGAGATCTCAAAATCCAACCCTAGTATTCTGAAGCTTAGCTACGGATCTACAAGACCAGGTTCGGTACCCGGTACCTTTTCTCGTTTCTCTGAGGAGATCTGGCATTGAGGACACTTGAACTTGTG
Source organism: Ectobius pallidus (assembly GCA_964059195.1). Taxonomy (NCBI): domain Eukaryota; kingdom Metazoa; phylum Arthropoda; class Insecta; order Blattodea; family Ectobiidae; genus Ectobius; species Ectobius pallidus. The sequence continues at coordinate 96,752,012 of CAXKWD010000004.1, read as the reverse complement.
AGGACAACTGATACTTGGTTAAGGAATAGCATCTCCGATCAAGAAAACCATCAACAACTTGCAATAGGAGACCGTAAGCTGTCAACATGCCTTACATTTTATCATCTAACAATAAAGCCAGTAAATAGAAGTAAATGCCACAAGGGTCGGATGATAGGTCCTATCCCTCCACTGCATGTAACACATAGTTCTATTTGGTAGGCCTAAAGTTCGGGCTAATTCTTGTAACATATAATACAGATCTCTTGGCAAATACATGGCAAAATTAAAGTGGGAGAGTAAGCTGCAATCTCAAACTGCAGACTAAACCTATAATATCTAATGTCAAAAATAATTTAAAGAAAGAAACTGGCGATTCTGTTATAGCTATATCGGGAAATTAGAACACATCCTTGAGTGGAATACAATAATGCATTATTTCTGTATGCACTTCTTAAAACTTTTTACAGAAAGTTAGTCCGCAAAGTTCTGTAATGCAGAGAGTGAATAATTCCTCCGCATGGAGTTACAGTAACTTTAACGATGACTGTGAAGTTGATTTTCCCATTAATGTCTAGCGTTTCTCTTCTCTGACTCCTCTTCCCCTTTTGACCCTTCTTTGAAGATTTCTGCGGTTCTACAGAGTACCTGCCCCTTCATCATGTCCACTCTTTAGGTTGCTATCGTAAAACGCGACAGTAACAGCCAATAAAAGTCTTAAGCCGCATGACCCAACACCTCGGACCCCACAGTATCTTCCAAGTGTAAGTTCACATTTGTCTATTACCCGGTATACAAGACGTTTGTCGACTTATGCACAAAACATTTAAATTGGTGACAGTGTTACTTTTACGACCCTGCAGGAAAATAATAAGTCAGGCACCCTGTTCTTAAGTTACATAATATAGAAGCTATATTACAGATTATTAAGTGATAACAGAACCTCGCTTCGTTCAGAGAATAATCATGATTATTACTACTATTATTATTGTTACAGCAATAAACTAGAACGTATACAAATCAAATTTCTTTCATTAATACCCAAAACGTTTTTTTTCTTTCTTTCCAAATTTAGAAATGGATTACTCGCATACAATTTCAATTCCCTACAATTAATAGACGCATTATAAATTATGCTAAATTCTTTGTAAGAGTTTTCAAGATGATTTTTTATAAATCAATATTATAAAACTCTGGAATACGGGTTCCAAACACCAGACAGACTAGAAATCATTATTTTCGGTTAAACAACCACACAGTATCCCGGTTTTCAGGTGTTCCATCGCAACTAAAAAAGTATAGAAGATGTTGATATTTTTCTATGATAAATGTAGAATTTAATTTTAAAATATTAATTTCTTTAAAACACAGACAATTTGAGTGTATATACATGATACATTTATTCCACTTTACTCAACAAGTTATGCTATTGTCATTGTTACTAATCTATTATTATTATTCCTGATTAAATTCTTATTACAACTCTATTACGGACAAATTAAGTAGTAATGTGGTAAGTAATAGAGCATAAGTTTATTATTACTGTCTTTATTGTTCTAAGTAATGCACACAAGTTTTAAATCGCAGTGTTTGTAGAACTACTTTCTTAAGTAGGCTATAATTAAAACCTTTATAAATTCAACGTTCTGGTATATATTCAGCATATGCTCACTAGTTTTAATTTTAACATTTAAGTTTGAGTATAACTTGCACCAAGTTTGCATTGTTTAGTAGCATGCCCTACAGCTATCATCATAACTTTGCTCCTTGTTATACACAATTTATGGCTGTTACAACCAGAACAACCGATGAAATTTTAAGGGGCTGAAAACAATCGCATACAGGATATATTGTAACCATGCTGGCTGGCAAGCAATGTAATTGCAATTACTATTCTAACACTTTTTTTTATGTAAATTCGTCTATGTCAAAGGAACAATAACATTTTTATAGCTTACAGATAGATGTTTGTCAAAGTATGCAGGTAGTGAAGTCAATTTGAGTAAGGAGGCATTCTTATTGCAGTAAATAAATAAATTCCATTTGCAAATTAGATCTCTCTTATTGGCGAAAATATGTCTACAACGTAAAAAGCACTACAGAAATTATTGCAATTGCAACACGACACCTACGGCAACTACAGCATCCAATATTTCTGCGTTTTCCTTAAACCGTCCAACAGCTGAATTCTTCTCCTTCCGAGTCTAGCTGTTCCTTCCACCCTTCCTTCTATGACAAGACGATACAAGACGAAAATAATACGGATGGAAAGCAATGTAAATTTTCCAATTAATCTGAGCAGGATACTAATCACATCATGTAACATGAGGAATTCTTCCACTGATTAGGCCAATAACATACGATAGCATTTATTATGCTATAATAGGCCTATACATATTGACTATATTGAAAACATAAATATGACGAACTGAAAATATTGGAATATTTGACTAAATTCTTTTAGTTGAATGAAGGTAAATAAATCCGAATAGGCCTACAACTTGGCCTTATATTTATTAATCCTAAGAATTAATAAAAGACGGTAGATAAAATAGGTCTATCGTTGAAAACATCATTTCCAACGTATTGCAGACAAATTATGTCTTAACTTTTAGAAAGAAGTTTAAAAACATATTCCAAGTAAAATATAATCGATGCAAATCTACTTTCCGTTTAGCAAACTTAATTGGATGCTCATCGGGATGCTTTTGGACGGAATAAGCAACTATTTTTGTTGTAACGAATGCGATTTTTCAAACACCAAAATAATGATTAGGCCTTCATAAGTGAAATCGCTGTCATTAACCCGTCTTCACACTTCTTTTGCACATTGCAACTTGATGAAGACAAATGGCAAGTCTCGACGACGAGGAAGCAAGAAAAAAAAACTCGCACTTCGCACCTGATGACAGGAGAGTAACCTATCACTTCGAAAAGGTGATCACCTTCAAGGGAAACGAGTTCAACAATTTATGGATTCCACGTTATAATAAATGGTAAGGAGGTAATATGAACGAGCTGTTATTTCCTCGAATAGATCAGACAAAAACTAATGGAGTTTCTCTTCGATAGTGTTTTTTCCATCCATTTCCCATTCGTGCTATCATGGTGGAAATGTGAACTACCTGCACCCAGTGGCGGTAACTTATCTTACCTGCGTCGTTTTCTTCTTTGTAAGAACACTAGGAGGTGCCCGTGGCTTCGCCACGATAATTCTTTTAAACATTAAAAATTAAGAGTATAATAATTATTAAAGCATTATATTTATTAACACTTGCACGCTAATCATTCATAAACTAAGCCATTAATAATTAATGAAACAGCTAAAATTCCTGCTTTAGAGTACATTCCACGACATGACAGCGCCCCCTGGGAAAACTATATCAGAATCGATTATGCAGTTCCAAAGAACCTGTGAACACATAATAAGTATTGTTTCTCAGCTGTTTTTTGACATGAATATGCCCCCGGCTTCGCCCGCCATTATTCATTGACTCCAAGATTTTTAAGAAAATTACACTGGTAGATTATTAAAAATGTTTGTGGTTCAGAGCTATGAAAATTGTAAGTAAAAATAAAATTAGAATATTTGTTCATTGTGTTCATTTCACTTAGGCCTTATATAATAAAGAAACGGTTTTCCTTCCTAATTTTGTAGTCGTCATGAAAGTTTAGACTGCGAGAGACGAACATCGCCGAGTATACCCGATGTCTCACGAAGCGGGCGAGCAAGCACGCTATTTAGGGCCGTTGAATTGTATAAGAGTAGATAGATGTGCGTCATATCAAATCCTCAAATTTTTTTTATAATTTTTTGTTATGTCCGACATGTAATACAGTCATGTTTACTAGTTGAATTTAGCATTTCAGTCATACCTATGTCTTTATTTACTTTCTATTTCTTACTCACTATTTACCATTTATTACTTACGATTTAATTCAGACCAGCTAAAGTATGACTATACTACAGTGAACGCAGCTTAATGTAATCTCGGATAATATTATCAGTCGGGCAATGTTATCGGCTGTATGAAATCCCATTTGGATTAATACTGATACATTGAAAAAAATGCTGTTTGTGATCAAAGATTCTGTTTATGTTATCACATTTTTCTTTTTGCGGCTTTATTTCTAAGTACTATACCTCATTCAAAATTTCTTTTTAAGGGTTTCGTTTCTAACTCAACTGTATTGTGTTGTACTGGCAACACTGGGTCAACTATGGTCAAATAAATAAATAATAAATAAAAAAACTGTTCCCAGCTCACAGGATTACCAGTTCGTGGGGGTGACATTACCTAACTTTATCTTTTAAGCAATAAAACATGTTTCATCCCTCAGTTAAGTTGCAGCTTTTGATTTATGGAGATAACAGTGATGATATGCAGTGATGACTAGAGTAAAACTGAACTGAAGTAGTCAGTTTTTGGTGTGGAGTATCTAGACATAAAAACTGCAATTTGGTCTCGAAAATTTGAAAACTGCACAGCAAGAACATTTTTCCATGAAACCCATTAAAAATCACAAAATATAAATTTTGTTCTCAAGATCTAATAAATTTACAGCTCTGAAAATTTTAGTGTTTATAGTGGTGGATGCTTCCAGAGTCATTTTAAAAAATTAAGAAAATAGCATGAAAAAGTATAATTTCTAAATTTCACAGGTCGGTTCCCTTAATAAGGTTACAATTGTTGATACAGATCAGTTACGCTGTTCGAAAACGAGTCACTAAAAGTGATCTGTATTTCTTAGGGGGTGAATACAGGTTTAACATATGCTTCGCTCCAATAGAATCAAAACAGAAACAGCATCTTAATAATAATAATAATAATAATAATAATAATAATAATAATAATGTCGTCGTAAATTTCTTAGTTTAAATTTTAAGTTAAAATAAATGAACTCTTCAAGAAATGAATAAGCAGGAGGATAGGACCGGAAACAAAAATGCCGTCGTAATACAAACACTGAAAAATATCCAGAAAGACCAGAAGCTGTCTGCATAATTTATAAGAAAACGTTGTATGACTTCATTTTAAATGAATTATACCTTGTGTTCGTTTTAGATAATCTACGACAGATTTTATGTCCGAGGCCCTTCTGTGCGCTGAGTATAAGTTGTTCTTTGTTGTAAATTAAGTGCGGTCGCTGGGGAGATAAAGTATCACGACAACATTGATGATGACTATCACACTAATGAATTACCTTGTAAATAACAGGCTGCACAGCAGTAGAGGTAATCAATAACACGACTTTCAGCTGCTGAAGATGATGTGTACTAAGAAAACAGGTTCTGCGCATTAAAAATTCTAAAATTAACCAGTATAATCCACTCTTTTATACAGTATTACATAATTCTGGAATAAATGTAATCAACGTACGACTTCACTGAATATATAAATCTCTCTGCTCGTGGCGAAAAAATGAATCCAACGGCATAGAAATGTACGAGACAAATAATGTTCTACACTCTGAGCCTGTACTTGCAATTTTCTCGCTCTATATATCGCATAGATTATAGTAAGTTAAGTTATGAAGTGTGTGGCAACGAATGAAGGGTTCTGTGCCATAATCTTTAAGTAATTTAAGGCCGCTATGATTTTGCGGTACTCTTATTTAGCCAGACCACATACCGCTTTTTGCTTTAAGTTTTAACATGATAAACAAATAAAATACAAATAAAATTCTACAAATTGTAACAAAACACTAAACTAAAGTACAAATAATTACAATAGAATAAAATAATGTACAACGTGCATTCTGCAATGACGTTAAAAATAACTATACGAGACACTCGCATGCAGTCCTATATTGTGATAATGGTTTTTGCAATTTTTTCGCTTTACATACCGCACTGGGGACGATAGAGGGAGAGAGAGGTAGATATATAGATATATATATATAGATATATATATCTATATATATATATAGATATATATATCTATATATAGAGATAGAGAAAGATAGAGAGAGACAGAGAGAGACAGAGAGAGCGAGAGAGAGAGAGAGAGCAAGAGAGAGAGAGAGAGTGTGAGAGAGAGCGAGAGAGAGTGAGTGTGGGAGAAGAGGAGAGGAAAGCAAGAAAGGAGAACTAAGGAGGTGTTAGGGATGAGAGAGGGGAGAGAGAGGAGGGATGGGAGTGAAGACACAGATCAAAATAGAAGAGAGAGAGAGAGAAATTAGGATATTAGGCCTAAGAACAATACTGTTTTAACTCTATGCATCAAATCAAGAAACTATTAACTATACATTTAGTTTTATGTTGAATTTATTAAAGTATTAATTTAGACGGAATATGAAGAGCACGTCATACTGCACAGGTTGCGCTATGGCGACAGGTGCCAGAAAATCTGTTAATGATACATTTTATCCCATCTCTTTTTCTCTTTTGCGTCTTCTCCAATTTAAATCTGTGCATTACGGTTTTTTCCACTTTGACGTTCGGAGTTCATTAAGCAAATCAACTGCACCTGTTCCGATTACTGCAATTCATTCTAACTTTATCTTGATAAATTATTATAACCTAATTTTTTTATCATATGCGTAAAAAGCAGAAAATGTACCATACGAAAAATGTATGAAAAGTCAAATGTGGTAATTATAGGCCTACCACTAGACTATACCTCTATACCTATAGGTTACCCTATAGAAATATTCTGTAGCAAAAGGTAGAGTAGCAAACAAAAGTAACAAACATTCCAAGAAAAAATGACGCTGGGAAGAATTCATGGTTAAGTTACTTGTGAATCTGTGCGATTAGAATACAAATGTACATTAAAATAAATTAAAACAAAATAAAATAAAATAGTTTGATATAAATAAATAAATTATCATCAATTTGTAGGTCCGAAATATTAATAGGTATGAGCATCATCATCTTTATAATCATCACATCTTTCCCTGTCGTAGTTTAAGGATATGGGTACTCCGACTTAACAGATTAAGCCATCTTTATTATGTATAATTTACTTTTAAGGTAAGAATACGATATTACCATAATAAAAACTAAACGCTTATAACTATCACTTGCAAAAATATAGCCTAATATATTATATTTCTAGACCAAAATGATGATTGTATAACGAAACCCTATGCGATAATTTTATGCATTTTATGATAAGCCTGACCACGCCGTATTAAGATCATTTTACAAGAGTGTTAAGTGCAACATTGGAGAATCGATCAAGAGTTTGAAAGACGAGCCGAAGGCCGAAGGCATCATACTTAGCTGCCGGATGAATTAAATCGTAATAAAATAAATTAAATATTACGAAATAGATAGGATGTAAAGATAGAGGTAATTAAATGGTACAATTTGACTACAAAATAATATGATTATATTCCAGGTCTGCAATAATAAATATATTTTTTAAATTAGAGGGTGTGATATAATGACTCATGTGGACTGCATGGAAGTAAAATGACATGGGTAGGTTAGTTTATCGGTACTGGATGCAGATAATCCAAGTTTTCTTTTTATCATGATAGCATGAATGGAAATGGGTGAAAAACACTATCGTCGAAAAAAATTATGGATATGCGATTTAGGCTATACATCGATAATAAAAAGAAATAAAGTTATTGGTTATATTATTAGAAAATATTGTGTTATAATTTATTCACGAAATTGGATATAAGACTCCTGCTTAAATATTGTATTTTCTAATTAGATTTTATTCCTTCGAATAGAGCAGAGATTGCCTGATGGATATCATGATTTTGGAGGATTATTATTTTTTATTTATTATTACTATTTTTATTTATTTATTTATTTTTGTGGCGGGGAGAGGGCTCCTCTAAAGTCCAGCTCTACGAAAAGAATTTTGGTGGGGCTGGATCGAACAATGTGCACAGATAATTAATTTTTACAGCTCTGAGGAGTACGAAAAGTTTTAAAATATACTGTTCGTTTCGCAAATACCGAATTCTTTGTCAGCAATTCCTCCAATAGATCCATGTTTTAATATAAATGCATAGTGTAACTTACGTAATATTATGTCACAAGATGGTTTGGCTTCGTTGAATGCACTTACCTGCAAAAGAAGAGAAAAGGTAATTATTTGCATGCATATAAACGGCAAAGGATTAATATTGTTATATCACGAAGACAATACACACTCACTGAGGACTAAAGAATATAATTTAGTACGTACATTACATGCGAATATAATTAAATTTATTGAGCTCATACTTTCCAAAATTTAAAAAAAATTACTATCCCTACACACAGATAACCATGCATTTAAATGAGACTATCCCTACCTCCTCCTACTCACTGTTATCTCTTAGAATATTTTGTTATCAGTAAAAAGCTATTAGACCTGTTAATTACAGTTTATCATTCTGAGAGTAAAAATAACTTTTCTTTTCCTTTCGCGTAAAGAGGAAAATAGTAGTGCTAAAAGCCCTAATAGTTAATTTTTTTTATTTTAGAGAGAAATACTTTATTCAAGTCATCTGCCTGTCAATCCAGGTGACCATACAGATCCAGAACAATCAAAGAAAAAGAATCGTACATTACCGGTATATAATAACTTGAATTGAATTGAAACGGAACATAAGAACTCTTAAGTACTATATAAATGATTGTGCAATAAAAATAGCGAATCTTCTAAAACCCTAATACATATTTTAAAAACTTAATGTTTTACAATAGTCAATAGACCTACAATGTCTCTATATCTTGCCTTTACTATCACTTAATAAGAAATAATCAGATAACAAGTGACAATTTCAATGGGGCTGCATAAAATGGATGTTTATGCCATTACTTTGCTACTCAAGTGTCATAAGCGTGATTTTTTTAAATGCAGAATTTGATGCATATTATAAAACGTTCAGCATTACGAACTTAATCGAAAGTGCAACCATCTGTAAAATTAATGTAACTCGAATTTAATTTTTGCATATGTATGAAAAAACGAAAGGTAAGATAGCATTAAGTGAAAAAAAGTCTTTTTAATCTCAGATCCGAAATCCTACAGGGAGACGAAGTTTTGTTGCAGGAGCGCTGCGGGCAGGAAGGTCAGTGGATGGGCACTGCCTCGCACTTTTAATTTGACGTATCCCAGCACCAGGAAATCTATTGCCTTTTTCAAGTCAGCGGACAAATCTCGATGGGTCTCTAACGTCCAATCCGTTTAGCGACTTCTAATTTCTTTTACGCTGCTCGTAAAAGTGTCTTTTCGTGTCTCTTGCAAACTTGTTAATGCAGTTTCTGGTAAGCTATGCCAACCCAAACTTTCTATTCAAGCAAAGAGGAAAACTAGAGGATTCTGTAACAAGTTGAACAACTTATAACACATGGAGACATAATAGATTTTTTGTTCCACCATGCTATAACACGCTTATGTCATGTGACGTAACGGTATCATAATAATATCCATTACGATATATCTTTTCATTATAACACAGGTATTGTTTCGATTAATTATTACTGAAACCATTAAGAGCAGCATATGGAACTGCATAAATAAACAATCTGTATTTAAAACAAAATCAATTATGTTCTTGTTAATTTCAATTATTACATTAAATTGACTTCATTTTGTGTGTTTTTAACGTGCGTTGTTTGACATTAAAGCGTCAAGAGTATCTTAATAAATCCCATTAGAGGCTCATTGCATAATGTACTAATTTGATTTACCCTTAAGAATAAAATTACTCTTTTAAAGGGTTTCTATATATTCTAACAAAAAGGCAGGTTATTACACTTTAAGGTGATATCCAACTGAAACGTTCAGCGAAATAAACACTTTCGGATAACTGTTTCACAAAAATGTTTCACATTATATAATTGTAATAATGTCAGAATGCAAAGCCTTTTGTAATGCTAAATTGAATTGAGATAAAAATCCACATTTGGCCAGAGATGTTCTTATGCACCAATTCATTGGATATTGTGCTTCCTCATAGTATATGGTATGATATGGTAGACCTATGATCATATTATGAGGTAATATCTCATGCTATCAAAATCTGCATTCTAACCTAACATCTTTGCAACCGCTATCCAAATTGTGATTAATTCAAAATAGAGGTCTCATTCAGTGTCTTCCTACAATGCGGTCCCAAGTCCCTTCAGAAGTTCGAGATCACAGATAGTGATGGGCAGAATCGAATCGATTTTAAGAATCGGGTATTCTGTTCTCGAATAATAAGAATCACCCATACAGTGAATTACAAACCAATATCGTATCATAATAGCCAAACCATTCTTGATATCTCGAAAACTTTAAAGAATCGATTAATTCCGATTACTTCATTTGGGAACTCCCATTACCAATCACACATACAGAAGGAGGAAGGAAGGAAACATGGCAGAAAAGAAAGCAGGAAAGAAACGAAAGGAGGAAAGGAAGAAAGAAGGGAGAAAAATTTTATGAGATGCCCAAGACGGAAAAGAAAACATCTTGAATAATAAATGTTCTGTGTTTTTCTTGTCCTCTTACGGTTAAGCTGTAGCAACAAAAGGGATAAGTCCAGCATACCTACTTAGCCAAGTGGTTGGTAGATATAGTTCAGTTGAAATTACACAATCACTTACGTTGATCACAAGGTGAAAAGGTATTTTTATAATACTTATCCATATCCATAGGCTTATATTAATACATCAGTTAGTCAATTTGGATTATGTTTTAGCAACATTGTGAGCAGTGACTACATATTGAACAATAAAATTTGACTTCCCTTCGTTTGGACACAAAATATTTTTTAATGTACAGTGCAATCAGTTATGCTTGACCCACCGGGGCCCGAACTAGCTAAACGTTAACGAGCTCCCCCAAAGGATGGGTTGTTTTATGGTCATTACCGACGGGATGTAGGTACTGCTTTAACAAGATCAACTTAAGGTCAAAATATTAAGAGTTCTTATATCTACTACCAATGGATCATTAATATTGTACTGCTCATTTGCACGATAGAATGTTATAGAGAAAAAGTGGGCGTACAATAAACTGTTTTAGACTGAAAAGGGGCTTGTAATATAAACAAAGCTACAGGGTAGCTCTTATTTTGTCAAACAGATTTATAATTCGAAAAATAAATAAACGAAGAGAGCAGACGGTCATAAATACGAATAGACCGTGGAAAGACAGAAATCAACAAACGTAGAAAGACATAGAAGAAAGAAAAAGGAAAGAATTAACAAGTCAGTATAAATTAATAAAAAAGAAAGGGACTAGACCAGGCCTGTCGAACAGTGATATCATGTCGAAAGTGTGGTATCATTCTCCTGCTTCCCTGTAGGAGAATGACTTCACATCTTATACTGTTCTACAGGCCTGGAGTAGACATTCAGAAATTGGAAGAATGAAATCAAGAAATAAACAAATGAAGGAAGGAAGCAGTAAATAAATAAAAAGAAAGAGGAAACAAAGAAAGAAAAGAAAACCTATTAAGAAAACAAAGTAAAATGCTTCCTGTTAAAGTTCAGGAGTTGAGGCTTCAAGATTACAATTGACGGGCAATCGGTTCATGGAGGTGTAAATGTTGTCAGCCTTTACACACACCAACCGCATTCACCTTCAGAATTTATCCTGGTACTCATTTCTGTTGGGGTTACGCCATAGCGTAGTGGTTGAGGCGCTGCGCTACAAACCGGAAGGTCGCGGGTTCGATTCCCGATGAGGTCGTTGGAGTTTTTCAATTGGCCTAATCCTTCTGGTGGCACTATGGCCCTGGGGTCGACTCAGCCTCCAACAGAAATGAGTACCAGGAGCAATCCTGGGGGTAAAGGCGGCCGATGCGTAAGGCTGACAACCTTAGAACCTTCATGTGCCGAATGTCCAAAATCTGGGAGCCTCAACCTCCTGGAACCCTCTGGGCCTCCATGGCCTGTATAGGGATCACTTTACCTTTTACCTTTTTACTCATTTCTGTTAGATGCTGAACCGACCCCAAGTCCATAAAGTTAGCTAGAATTTTATTTAGGATAATTACTGAAAACCCCAAAGATTTCTTCGGAGTTCGAACCCAAGACATTGCGATGCATTTCCTCAGAAATTGTGTCACGGCACACTCCGCACGAACCAAGCTTAATGGATTAACCATTTCAGAGCTGAATTTGTATAGTTATATAAGCAATCTTCAAATGAAACCATCAATGGGCTTTAAGTTGAAAATCAATGGAGAAAATTTCAGTAAAATATCTGGCTTCTATGAATAATAAGCGGAAATATGCAGATCAAAATCCTCACATATTGCATGAAGCATAGCTTTAAATAGTCGTATATCTATGATTTGAACAATTGTTCAATGACAGATTTATACGACAGTGAGAAATCAAAACAACGAGGACCATAATTTATTTTTATGATTTAAGTCTACCATCAAAAATACGATGTATGCGCTTCTGACCATTTATCTGAAATTCACTTACCACACACGAGATTCTATATCTAGAGTTGCAATTTAATGCAATATTAATTAATATCCATTTCAATAGGGGTAATGTTCAACCACAAACATCCGATTATCCTCATGCCATGTTACAAAGGTTGCAATCATTTGAGACGAACACCGCACCACCCCGATTCTCTTTCTCGACGACATCGTAAATCCAAGGTTTGCGGTTAACGTTAACCCTATGGGGGCATACCGCATGGACCACCGCACGGCCTGGACACCCCACCCCACCTCCTTCCTACAGCTCTCCGCAGAAGTGGGGTCGTTTCTCTTCGGAATCTCCACGCTACCAGATGTTGCGAAGGAAGCGTTCCTTCTTTTGCTATTATATTATCATACCTCCTCATACTATGGACTCAAACTTGATAGCGCAGCACAAATAATGCCTATCCCTTCAAGCTGGCTCACAGGGAGATCAAGTTGGGAACTTAATTGTATTAATTATGTCAACTCAAAGCAGACCACCTAACTACTCCTCTAGTTACTTAGGTATCACGATTATATTAATTATATCAGTATCCCATTTGCTCATTTCAGAGAGGCAGAGTTTGAACAGAGTTATGAATATCTCACTGAAACCGTTTCCCGAGAATGTATTATTTAAATGAGAATTTACTGCAGCTAAATTTATGTTCAGACTTTATTACAATATGTTGGAATGTATACACACACTAAGTTTTAATTCTTGGTAATAAAGTGTAAGTTTATAATCAATGTCTAAAGGCAAATGTCTTAAATATGAATTCTGAAAAACTGGTTAGATCAATTCAGTAGAAGAAATTAAAAAACGTAAATTACAGTGCACTCAATCATTTAAGAAGATAAGCTGAAACAAATTTGGCACTGATGATGATGATGATGATGATGATAATAATAATAATAATATTAATAATAATAATAATAATAATAATAATAATAATAATAATAATAATAATAATAATAATAATAATAATAATAATAATAATAATGGTGACAAAGTAATTGAATCTAATAAGTTAATATTGCACAAATAAATTTCTACATCTTTAAATACACATTAATAAATAGGGCCCGGATTTTTATGTGTTAAAAAACTTAAAAATATTTATTTTTTATGTGCTAAAAGTGTTTAAAATATGTGCTAAAGCTAAAAAAAAAATATATTTTTCTGAAAAGGAAACAAAAACACCAGAATGTGTACTGAAACTAACCAATTGCAGCTAAACATCAGATTAAAATGCTGAATGGAGTTGCAGTGCGCAACAAATGTCATCTCCAGATTATGGCTAACAAATCCTTGCCTATTATCCGAGAATAATGCCTTACATTGAGAAAAGGAACGTTTTACATCACACAATGTTAACCTTGCATATTTGAAGAGGTGTAGGCTACTGTATATCACTAACACACACACGATCAAGTTCACTTATGTTTTGACCTTCCAAAACTGAGCGACTTTGCAGAGGGTTTGGTAGCCACCATTTTTCTCAAACATACCTTTAAATCTTGTTCTTAGAACTTCTATTTTCGAACCTGAGATAGTGTTAACTTGCCTTTCAACATATTGCATTTCTTTAACTGAACTACGCAATGTTGAGATTGGGTTCTGTTCTTTCCAGATAAGCAAGTGCAAGTGAATCACTCTCACCTCATTGCAATTTGTGTTGAATTCTTTCGAGATAGAAATTTGTGTTGTAAAATGTTAAAAGAGAATGAGGAAAAGTACTAAAATATTTATTTGTGGAGAATATATCGAAAATATTTATTCACATAACTTTTTTTTGTAAAACATGTATTTTCATGTAAAATAAAATTTAGAATTTGTGGTTTTCGGACCTTGATATGAGCATCAGGAAAAAAAAAATTACATAAAAAATCCGGAAAAGTACTAAAATATGTATTTATGGAGAAAATATCGAAAATATTTATTCACATAACTTTTTTTGTAAAATATGTGTTTTTATGTGAAATAAAATTTGGAATTTGCGTTTGCCGGACTTTGATTTGGATATAAAACTTTGTTTTAGGAATGTACGCATCAGGAAAAAAAAAATTTTACATACAAATCCGGGCCCTATTAATAAACATTACTCATATTTATATTTGTTCAGTAACAAGCGATAAATAATGTCTTTATATAAACATATTTAAAAATGGTTATCAATTGAATTTTGAGAGGCAATTCATTATAACTAATAAATACATTATATTTAATTCCCGTATCTAGTAGACCTAATTTTCTGACTGCTCATATGTTTAAGTTTATAACTATGATCATCAGGATTAAATATTTCTTCCATAATATTAAGTGCCAGAATGGTACTTTATGAAATTGTGTGGTCAGTCCGTCTGTCAGTGTGTCTATATGCGCTATAACTCAAATACGATTTATGGGATTTTCATGAAACTAGGTATACGCATTTATAACGCCCATGGGACGAAGCCTATTGATTTTGGACCAAATCGGTTAAATGGTGCCGGAATGAATCCCAACTTTATGGTAATATATGATACAGAATTTATCAAATGCAAATCAGTTCTCATGACAACATAGTCTTATAATGTTCGTATATGTCTTTGGAAATTGCAATCCCGTTAGCTTTGACAAATAACACTACCCACATATTCCTTCACATTTGCTTAACAAATTTTAGACCATGCTTAATGAATTGATCTGGAGGTTAACTCGGAAATCGGTTAAAAAATAGCTTATTTTCTGCATAATATAATTGCAGTTATCAGTGATTAAACAAAAGCATTCTGGCACTTTGTATAAGTTTACCTGATTATTATTAAAATTCAGGTTACGTAGGATATTAAAAATAAATAAAAGTGAGTGATTTTACCAATATTTGAACCGGCATTACTTTGGTATTAATGGACAATTCGTTGTTTAGTAGGAAACAAATTAAGAATTCCTTTCTTTTTAATAAGTTGAATCATTTCAAGGTTTGGTTTTCAACAATATTCCCAAATAGTAGATATATGTGATGGTTTGGAATGCTTAATGAATTATATATCCTATTTTGATAATCATGTAATAGTGACTGATGATACAAGCTTCCAGCAGCTGGTGAAATTATATTTCCAATTATTCTATAACTTATGATTTTTCCATAATAAACATTCATGTAGTGTTAAGCCTAAATATTTTATATATTTTTTCTATAAATTATACAAGAAAATGCATTAAACCCTTTTTTCATTTATATCTTTATCCTTTAGAAATTGCTTGTAGAATAGAAATAGGTCTATTTTGATGGATTATTTTTATCTTTTAGTTTTAATATACTGGAATATTCTATATATTTTGCATTCATTAGGAAATTCTTCCATCGTAAAAGAAGTTTGTCTAAATTTCACTATATGTCCAATTTATATTTTCCTGAGTTCCAAGGCATAAACGGCATCTTCGTTACAGAGGTTTCTCTTGGTTGTAACATCTATTTAATATCAATTAAATATCGTTCTATGAATGGGGATTGTTGATTAAGTGCGTTGTAGATATCTGATGGTTCGGGTACTGCGTATACTAATATCGGATGAAGGGATATTATTTGAATCCGAGAAAACGAATAATCAACCATAAAACCAGAAAACGAATAATCAACCATAAGTGCCCAACACGTCAAAAAATTTTAAGACTATTAAATTTAATTTTAGAGATAGTTTACAGTAGGCCTATTTGTGAATACTGCTCAATATTTTAGATGTAACACCAATACAATAAAACCCTGTAAAGGACGTCATTTTCATTTGACATTCTCGAAAGACTTTTTTTATCAGTGTCAACGTATTCCGATAAAACAGCAGCGAGATTCCGAATTCATTTCCGTTACTTTTTGTACCTCTTATTTAACTAAAAAGCTCTGTAAAGAAGCACAATCCCCTATGACTTTCCAATACAGAAAACTGGAAAAGCGACAAAAAAGAAATTAATCCTTTCGTAATGAGATACGTTTCTGTAACAGCATTCGGATAGATTCAGTTATATTCTACGGTGGAAATTAACTTTGTGAAACGTATCACATGAGAAAAATCGCAGAATTCGCTACTCTCTGTAAGTCTGTATTAATTGTCGGCGGGTTTATATTGAAGGCTATCTCAGGGCTGTACAAATTAATTCTGCTCAGGACATAATATCCCTGTTAAAATAGAAGATATCTTTCAGTCAATTTCAGGTTTGAAAAATTCGTAGGCCTACAGTAGGCCTACTATAGAAATATTTTTAACATAAAATATCTAGGCACGAAATATGAAATGAAGATAATTCAACAGAAATAGTACCATAATTAAGACAGCGAAATAAAGTTGCATCAATAAAACAGAAAAGTTACACAATATCTTCCTTAATTACTGTCCAAGTGGACTTGTTTTAAATGATAACCACTTTTAAAAATATGTATCCTCCTTTATGCTATTTAGGAGTAAGCCGTAGCGTAGTGGTTGAGGCGCTGCGCTACAAACCGGAAGGTCGCGGGTTCGATCCCCAATGAGGTCGTTGGAGTTTTTCAATTGGCTTAATCCTTCTGGTGGCACTATGGCCCTGGGGTTGACTCAGCCTCTAACAGAAATGAGTACCGGGAGCAATCTTAGGGGTAAAGGCGGCCGGTGCGTAAGGCTGACAACCTTACCACCTTGACGCGCCGAATGTCTAAAATCTGGGATCCTCAACCTCCTGGAACCCTCTGGACCTTCATGGTCTGTATAAGGAATGTTATGTTATTTAGCGAAGGAATTGAAATTTTCTTGAAAATCAGATAAATCTAGGCCCATATAATATACACACACACATATATGTTTTATATACACATGCGTAAGTGATAAAAAATTTTTACATATTATATAAAGGTGACCATATTTTTATGTATAAAATCGGGACATGTTATGTTTTCGGTCTTGACCAAGTGATGGAAACACGTGCTTTACTTCCCAGAATTCATTATCTTATAATCTATACTAATAAAAATGAATTACCAAAAAGTATGTTGCCGCATCACTTGAGAACGGCTTGACCGATTTGGCTGATTTTGTTGTTCTTGTGTTCGTAATTGTCAGGACAAGGTTTGTATGAAAGAATTTTTTTGGAAAATCCACGAGAAAAGTCGGAAATGTGAAATGAGGCACAGTTAGAGAGTTCTGCTGTCAATTGTTTACATAAAAAAATATTAAAATTGAAGTGTGACAAAAGAAGTGTGTCATATTCACAGTTCTGCTTTCACATGTTTTCATAACAAAACAAAAAGTGTGAGTCAACTAAGCCAGATCAAAATTGTGTATGTATGTATGTATGTGGCTATGCATATTCCCTATATAAATCTACATTTCTTGACCAATTTGCACGAAATTTTGCACACATACCCAGTTAAGCCCGGGAAGTAACGCGGTACAGGCTTCTTCTCCGACAGCCGTTTACTGTGGGTTATCTAAACACAATCCGCAAGGCCTATTTATCATATTCAGTGCTATTGAGACCTAGGCATTCACTGTGTCCCCTGTATGACGATACAGGCTTATTCTCCGACAGCCGTGTACTGCGTGTTATCTAAACACAATCCGCAAGGAGCTATTTACCATATTCAGTGCTGTTGAGACGTAAGTTATATGTGAAATAATATAATTTATTTTTGTATTTTATTGAAGCTAAATCTGGAGTTAAAAATGGTTCAGTTAGTAGGCCTATTCAATTATTGCAATTTGACCTGAATTTAGTTTAGAGAGAAGATCCACAGCCCCAATTATAACGAAAACCCTCAGGGTTCAGCTTACTATTAAATCTATACGACACACACACACACACACACACATATATATCTATATTAATAAAAATGAATTTCCAAAATGTATGTTGCCGCATCACTTGAGAACGGCTCGAAAAATAAAAAATGAAATCCACGAAAATAAAGCACAGTGTGATGCAGTCACATAACTTTCTCACCCTCAACATGGAAAATATCATTTTCTCACTTCACATTTTGATGTAGAATAAGCGGTCGTATTGCAGGGACAGCTTAAGTGTGTGCCAGTGAGTATTCTATATCAGAAGTCGGTAAAAAATCCTATCCATTGATTCGTCACTCATAGCTGTAGGATTTCTTTAGGGATGTTTATCATAGGCCCGAAACTTCTACAAGAAGACGAAATAGGATGGAACATTTTCAGTCCTATGCCCGCAGTATATTATGTCCCAGGTTTTGGGGGAGGAAAGTATGAAAGAGATATTGAACATATATATATATATATATATATATATTTATTTATTTATTTTAAATTTCAGCTCCGAAACGGTTGTACGGTAACAAGAGAGTGAGAATAAAATTGTCCATAAAGACAATAGAATCTTATGTAATCGGAATTTATGTTTCTTCTTATTTCAACCCCTCCCAGGCATGGTGTGTAGAAGCAACGGAATGCAACATTCGACATCCTCTGTGAGCCATAAAAAGCTATATCTAGCGTTTTCTGAGGGAATAGTTTGAGTGTGATAAGTCGTTCTTCAACAAGTTCTGTGTAGGCCTACATAGTAGGGTACCTTATGTAAGAAAATCACATCCCGTGGGCTCCTTCGTGAAGAAAGCAACAAAGCTATATTTTCAGTTTCTATGAAGTCTAAGGATACCCGAACCACTTGATGCTACTCTGGGGGTCGCGTCTGAGTCGCGTGATGACGCCATCAAAATGGCGGACATCGCGTTTCACAGAAATGGCCATAAAGTGGAAACTATTTGAGATAGAGACTTGCGAAAAACGCTTTTGAAATCACAATAAAATGCTCTACATTATTGTTTCTTACACGTATGGAGCTAAGACGGCATATTCTACCGAAAAAATACACTTTTTGTTGGAAAATTGAAAAAAATTGTCCTGTAGAATGTGTTCTCTTGAAATTTCAATAGAAGATGGTGCCGTGCCATAAATTACATGCAAACAAATTTTTTAAAGAGTTTAATAATGATTCTATTCCCGTTTACCAGAAGTTTCCAATGTCAATAGTTTTAATTCTGTGATAGTTTTTGTAAAACAAACAGCAATCTCCAAATTTCAATATGCTCTTTCCTGAAGAAGGGAACACACCCAGATTTTCAGTTTCTATTAAGTCCAATAATGCCCGAATCACTTGATGCTACTCTGGGGGTCGCGTCCGAGTCACGTGATGACGTCATCAAAATGGCGAACTTCAATGACGTGTTGTTTCACAGAAACGAATATAAACCGAAAACTATTTGTGATGGTTAGCCAGTTCAGGCTCATTTTAGACCATTTTAGGCTCAGAATAGGCTCAATTTTGTTCAGAAAGGAATTTGATATGAGATCTGGGCTTCATATTATTGCGTAATCGTGTCAATACTTCTCTGTGTTTGACTATTTATTAATGTATTAGGGAAGGGTTTGATAAAAAGGTAACAAAACACTGTCAAAATTGTTACTAAGAAGGGTGCGTTAAATTAACTTGTCGTCAAGCTTCGAAGAGGGTACGAATTCCTGTGAGAGGTGCCATTATGGAACTGAAGGAGGACAGAAATCTTTTCTCAAGAATGTTGATTGGTGCAAAATCAAGACCGGAGTTTGATCTGCGAAACGCAGTGAGCAATTACTAGGTGTCAGTTCTTCCTCGGTCATTGTTTTTCCCAGATGGGTCTATCTTGCACAGCAACGACAAGAGCAAACTATTAGGGATACTTGAGGCTTTATCATCAAAGTTTCCAATTTACACACTACCCACAAGTACAGTGCAGCCTCTAACCGGGCGTTGCAGTGTTACCGGCGAACTACAAGATCCGGAGAGCACAGTGTCAAGTTTATTAGTGGAGCAAACAACCGGATTTCGTTAGTGTTGCAGTTGTTGATGGAATGACAGAGCTACATGCACTCGATAAGCCACCAACAATCAAGAACCCTTCAGAACTTGCCGATCATTTCATAAGTAGTATAACCAAAAAATACGGATCATACGATGAACTTCATTTGGTATTTGACACATACATAAAGGACTCTCTAAAAAGTACCACAAGAGAACTTCGTCAGGGTCATACTGTGCCAATCCATTATCACATTGAAGCAAAAGCTGGAATACTAACTATGGCAACGAAGAAGCTTCTCTCACACGAGAAAACGAAAGGTGAACTTTCAATGTTCCTTTGAGAGTGTATTCTAGAAAATGCTGCAGCCACCAACCGCAATGTAGTGGTTGCATGGCAACAAGTTGCACGAGGGACACACATGGATGCCGGTTTCCTTATCAGTAGGCTACTCTTGAAGAAGCTGACTGAAAAATAATATTGCATGCTATCCATGCGGCAAATGCTGGTGCTACAGAGCTGAAAAACTACTCTTCTGATAATGATGTCTTTATTTTGCCACTAAATAAATATCCAATACTACCAAAAGATACACGTGTCGTAACTGGTCACGCTAGTAAAAGGAGAAGTGTTTCCCTGTCACCAATCTACGAGGAACTAGGACGACTGCGGCCCGACTCACATTTAGGTTTCATGTACTATCAGGAGCAGATATTACTAGTTCCTTCTCTAGAAAAGGGAAAATATCCTTCTGGTACGCCTTCCTAGCTGCTGACGATGTTCTCATTGATCTGGCAAATCTGGGAAAGACGGAAACTGTGGATAAGGAAACGTCGGCGGCTGTTGAAAGGTTCATATATAAAGTGTATGTTCCCAAAACAGAGATAAAGGAAGTTGGTGAGCTGAGGTGGTGGTTTTTTACCCGGAAGCATCTGGGACCGAGTTCATTCCTCCCACACAAATATCACTTGAACCAGCTATACTTCGGGCACATCTGCAAGCAATGGAATGGAATAGATGTAATTTGCCCCACCAGCAGACTTTGGTTGGACTCAAGAGAACAATCGATGGGTCCCAATCATGTGCACCAACCCACCTGCTCCTTCTGATGTGCTCGAACTAATCAAAGGTGCATGTGTTAAGTCGAGATGTAATAGCTGCAAATGTGTTTGGATAAAATTGCCCTGTTCTGAAATGTGTGCATGTGAGGGCGATCCAGAGAAGTGTGAAAAAGGTTCGGACAAGTATGATGATGATGATAGTGACTCGGACGAGACCCCCAGAGTAGCATCAAGTGATTCGGGCATTATTGGACTTAATAGAAACTGAAAATCTGGGTGTGTTCCCTTCTTCAGGAAAGAGCATATTGAAATTTGGAGATTGCTGTTTGTTTTACAAAAACTATCACAGAATTAAAACTATTGACATTGGAAACTTCTGGTAAACGGGAATAGAATCATTATTAAACTCTTAAAAAAAATTGTTTGCATGTAATTTATGGCACGGCATCATCTTCTATTGAAATTTCAAGAGAACACATTCTACAGGACAATTTTTTTCAATTTTCCAACAAAAAGTGTAATTTTTCGGTAGAATATGCCGTCTTAGCTCCATACGTTTAAGAAACAATAATGTAGAGCATTTTATTGTGATTTCAAAACCGTTTTTCGCAAGTCTCTATCTCAAATAGTTTTCACTTTATGGCCATTTCTGTGAAACGCGATGTCCGCCATTTTGATGATGTCATCACGCGACTCAGACGCGACCCCCAGAGTAGCATCAAGTGGTTCGGGTATCCTCAGACTTCATAGAAACTGAAAATATAGGTGTGTTGCTTTCTTCACGAAGGAGCCCACGGGATGACATAAGGTACCCTACTAACATATTATACAAGGCCCTAGAGTTTGAAAATCGAAAGTCCTTCATAAGTTAATTTCAAATTACAAATAAAAATCCGGCAACGCCGGGCCTTTTAAGCTAGTAGCCTAATAGAATAGAAAAGCGGCACTGGGGTAATTCATTAACTTATAATAATAGAAAAGAAATATACCTTACATATAAATACCATATAAATTACAGAATTTATTTAACTGAAGAACTGCAGTTTTATCATCGGTAATCTCGAGTAGGATTCATTAAGACTATTTCATGAATAAAATGTAATGGATTTTATAAATTATTATTATTATTATCTTTCTTACTTTGTTGTCCAAATTCAGTCAGCCGTCAGATTACGGCATAGGCCTACAAGATGAATGAACGATTCGATGAATCGATCCGAGTTCCCATTGCTACCAATAGATACCATTAAAAGATTGAGGAAGTCGTGGTAGTTGCTTACTTCAAATCGTTAAGAAAGTGCACGAACCGGCTTGCACCGAATCGAAAATGTATTTTTAATCAAAGGCCATTCAATTTCCAAACAAGTTATGCTACTTTAAATAATGTGTTTTCATGATGGTCAATGGCGGCATGTGACGTCGTATTCACCGCACGTTGATCCCTTACATGTCAAGAAACGAGTTGACCTTTTTTTAAGATAAAATTTCATCCTTGCGATCCGAGGAAGGATATTATATGATAAACGGTCGTGATTTATCTATATACGAGGAACTGCTAAACGTTATTGATCAATATCAAACATGTGGCGTATCAATATCAAACATGAGTGAAATAGTCACCATAATTTAGGTCATTTTCATAAATCGGAGAATCAATACTTATTTTAATTAAAAAAAGGAAATTTTGCGTCTTGCAAAGGTAAGCTACGGTTAATTCCAGGACAGCTGTTAAAATTATCTTTACGCTTTTTCACCTTTTATTGTTTTAAACATAGGCCTATTAAAATATTTTTTTAGCATTTCCCCAGAACTTTTTCAGGTTTCACTTTGCTAAGTACTATAAACACATTAAAGCAATATATTAATAAATTTTTTACTTACGATTTTCATGGCTCTGAACCATAAAACTATTGGAGCAGCACTTTTTGCTTAATTTTCAACTGTTTATATTTTATAGAAAACAATTTTGAAATTACCCCTGCCGTGGGTGAGTTGGTAGCGTGACTGCCAGCCACCTGGGCGGCCCGGGTTCGGGGATTTTTCAGTAGTGAAAAATGTCTTTCCCGGGTTCAGGACTGGGTGTGTGTATGTCCTTAAGTTTAAGTAGGTAGGGGACTGGCGCACCCCGGTAACAAATCCGCTGAGTATATCCCCTTACGGGATCACCAGGGGTCGCTCGCGAACCTGAGGAATAACTTGTTAATCCACCACATAACCTTAATAAGAACATTTTAAAATTAGTCAATGAGGATTTACAAGATTGGACTATGTGACTCATTACAATGAAATCGATAATTACGTTAAACTATTACAGTTAGCTAACAAGGAACAAAATAGTTTCCGGGCCCTGATCATCACATATAGATCTACCTTAATTGAACATATGCCGTGTATTTCTCTGGATTGCTGTACACTCGCACTGGCATGGCTCGCAACAAATAAAAAAAAAAAAGGTCAAGAGTCTCTCTTTGTGCAGCTCTTAATAATTGAGATAATTGGTTGCCACAGCAACAGTTTTCTTTTCTGTAATAATTTAATTTTCTTTCAGCTTCTCAGTGTCGTGGGATGTAACGTTCTTACAAATTGTGAAAAGAGATCTAATTAGATCTCAATTAAACAACTTCGTGACATTCTCTCTACCAACCCGTGTCTTCGCACCGGCAGATAGATAGGGCTACGGACTTCAAATTGTGATTCTTAAACAACGGTCCGTGAATCTCTTACAGTTCTGGATTGTTAACTAACGGGACTTATGAACAAATGCTACAAACTTAAGAGAAAATTTCGTTATCTAACTGCTCTAACTTATCTGATAGACTTAAGAATTTCTACAAAGCAAACTGATAAGACTGTCCACACGCTAACTATTCAGAGATTGTGTTGTTTTTATCTTCGGGTATATAGGGTGAGGCGGGAGGATTAGATATATTTTCTATAAGAAACGGCCTAGTTGCACATAAGAGACTTTGGTGAACTCTGTTATTCTTTCAACATGAATGCATAATGTATGTATATGTATATATGTGTGTTCATGAACATAACATAACCTACGAGCGAATGCATTGATTTAAGCATTGGGCATTTGGAAATTCCCCACTAAGGGCTGTGTTCATCAACGCAGATAATCTGTCTGATCCTGGTTTTTAGACTGAAAAGCTGCGATATTGTCCATTTTGCGTTTCACCAGCTATACTAACTTGGTTTTTCTACAATATCCAAGCCAATGCTTGGTAAAATAACGATCAGCTAAACAGGATAAACCAAGCTAATTGCAACATCAAGATGGCGCTTAGGCGAGTGGATCATCGTTAGCCATCTACACCATTTCAACCTCAATTTCGGAAAAAGTAATTTCAATTTCGGAAAAAGTAATTTCAAATTCGGAAAAGGTAATTTCAATTTCGGAAAAAGTAATCTCAATTTCGGAAAAAGTAACTTCAATTTCGGAAATACGAGGGCTATTTTTTAAAACATTCGATGGGGCATAAAATGAAAACCACAGTGAAAATCAAAACTGTTTTATTTGGAACTCTTAGGTACACCTTCTAGCTACTTCTCTACATAATCTCGCTCCGATTGAGTCATTTGTCCTAGCGTGGTACCAACTTTACTATACCCTCTTCATAGCCCTCGTATTTCCGAAATTGAAGTTACTTTTTCCGAAATTGAAATTACCTTTTCCGAAATTCAAATTACTTTTTCCGAAATTGGAATTACTTTTTCCGAAATTGAAATTACATTTTCCGAAATTGAGGTTGAAAAGGTGTAGATTCAAATTTTACATTTTATCCCTTTGGTAATGTTCGTATAAAAGCAACTATTAGAAAGAAGCTGCAATGATCCTTCGTTACCTGGATCCCGTGGGAAGAGAATGAAGCTCACTGATTAATTTCATTTTTTAATAGATCAATCAAAATGGGGAAAAATACGATGAAACTGTGCAACGATCCAGTTTGATGGTTTGTACTTTGTAATATCAATATTCATGATCCTAAGGACCTTTGTCTTAAGAAACAGAATTTAAAAATATTAATTAAGTCACATTTTGATAGGTAATGAAAGCGAAACTAGGAAACACGAAGATGGGGGATGAGGCAGGAGAGTAGGAATTGTAATTCCATCCAATCTGCGGAACACAATGTCGCAGCGTGAGGTGACCGCATGGACATATACCTGGCCATGTCAGCTACCAGAACAAAAATTAATATTTGCCAACTGTCATGCAATTACGCTTGGATCTCCGCCAACTTATAATGAAATACATTCTGACATCCCTGCAATAAAGAACTCAAGCCTCCCCATATATCTAACGCACAATTATTTTAAAACAAACATGGTGACCTCAATGTTCATTTCACAGACGAGTACAACGGCGCTCGTAAGAATGAATTATGTCGTTAAATCTTAATGGACCAATAATGTTTACTTGACGGAAAATATAAAACAAGTACATAGAGTAATCATAAATCATAAAATGATAATGTTTACCGAGTGCAATTCAGACCTAATACTTGTAACGGTTCGCGGGTTGCAAAACCAATTACAGCCACGGTGTCGCTACAGTCAGAGCAGAGGTTATCTTCAGTATCATCGGGGGCACAATCTGGGTATTTATAGCTCTTAGAAACAGTCTACTTTATATTCTGATGCAATTAAAACTCCCTGGTTAACTGGTAAGAGTGTTGTTTATTTTAATATAATTACAGAACAGTTAATAGGCTTTTTGTAGAATATTCGTCGTATGTGAACTTCGACTTCAGATGAGTGGATCTCGCTATTAAGGTGTCTTTCTCCCTAACCTCGCGTATTCACAAGAATGCCTTGTAAAGTCGTTGATTCACTGGTACTTACAGTTTGATACACACTGAATTTAAGTTGGTACTCAGCTGTAATTAAGCCGTACCTCAAACCTGAATATATTCGTAGATTTAAATAATACTGCAGTAAATGATACTTAAATCATTTACTGACCGAAGAATATTAATAGCTTCCCGACTTCTATTAAGTCGGAAGCTAGATGCTGAGAAGATCGCCTCCACTCACTTAGAGCGTAGACGAGAGAGTGTGTATACCAATTTTCTGCGTGTCCCCACTTCTCATCGTTCAAAGTCCAATACGCCTTGTATTTCTTTTAGCCTCTAATAGCTATGTTTACAGCAAATTACATTGTGTATCAGAATCTTCAGATACAAACCCTTATTTCATTGGCTATGCTCCTTACCCAGCATAGACGCTAATACACGTGGATGGCAGTACTTGCCCACGCTGTCAGTAACCAGAAATGAAGCTAGATTCCCCGAAGCGCCATAGAGTAAGAACTTTCCCACTTACTAAGTCTTTAAATTTCAATAGAGCCAGTAAGCTCTTCTTTCTCTACGTTTTTAGTTCAATAGCAGTGAGTTTCGTGATGAATGACTGTCTCCTACACCCCACTGAGATCCTTTAGTATAGTTCTTAAGCCTATTCTTACGTTCCGGGAAATCTGTCTCGTTTCAATATTCACACAAGTCCAGCCGGAACATGATATTGCAAATATTATGTTCTTATTCCATTTCTGCTGTAACTTGTTCAGATAATTTTAGTGAATTTAACTTATTCCTATACTGTTATTAGAAATGCAAAGCTATAATTGATTAATATTTATGTTATTATTCTAATTAATAAGTTTATATAATAAACTTATTTTGTTCATTATAATTATATGGGTGGAGTAATTCAATTGCAAAATAGCAATCGTCTCACATGCCCAAGAGAATTCTACGGAAATTTATGTTTTGTATTCAAAATTTCAAATTTACGGAGTAATTCTGTTTTACTCCTGACATGAAGTGCTTAGTGTGACGTAAGTGAGCCGAGTTTGTTATGGATCCCAGTACGATGACCTTTGTGCTAACTCGTATTCTATAACATGGAATACTTTCCACCCTTCTCACATTACTACTATTTGTTTTGATGAGTGAATGACATTTCCTATACCTGGCACAACTGTTTCATTCATACTACTCATACTACAATATTTCCTTACTCTCTCACACACTACACCCTTCGCACACGGTAGGCTATCTTAGATCGTGACCACAGATACCTCACCTCATCAGGTAATACTGAAACATTAATACAAAACCTAATTTACCCTATGAATATAAACACTTGAAAACACTTATTAAATATATTCTAACCTAGATAAAAGCGTGACCGGATCTATTTGGTACAACGTCCAGATTTAAAAAGAGATAACAACAATAAAAGATCGACGGATATAAGTGTCGAGGTCCGTATTACAATTAAATAACAACAATATAATCGGCATAGGATATATTTTATGCACGTCCAAAGAATTTCACACTTTTAGAGGTTATATTGAAAGCCTACATTTCGCTACATATTTGCTCCGCGGACATGTATACTTACAATAATAATACCCTCAGTTTCAGTGCCTTAATTCTAGTGAAATGACCCGAGCCTACTCCACTGTTGTTTCACCTCTTTAAATGATTACTCTTTGTATGGCCTCACAAATGAAAGATTGTACCGTCCCACTACTTTATTAGTTTTAGGATCAGTCGCTTCATAGCAAATACCATTAGAAATGTTAATCACTATAAACGGTCCTCTATTACCATAACTAGAGACGAGACATTCTTTTATCTACTGCATCTGACAGATTCTTTTCCCTCTTTTTCTTTTTCTTTTTCTTTTTATGTTTGTGGTAGTGATGTTTAGGTTTCTTTTGTGGTTCCTTAATAGACGTGGTGCGGCCCAATTTACTCCTTAAAATTCCCAAGATATCAGATTCTCGCAATTTTTCAGTACCCCCTTTTCCATTTTCCCCACTATAATTTCCCTGATCACGGACATTTGTCTCACACATGTTTACCTCATAACTCGCTCCTACTTCGTATACTTTCTCTACAAATATATTATTAAATTCATCAATTTCCGTGCGTTTCTGATACTGATCTGGCGTTCCGCCATTCTGATTCTCAATATTATTGCTTGGGCTCGATAGGCCTACATTCTGCATAATTGAAAATTCTTCCCCTTTATTATCTAATTGCACAGTTGATAAACTTTCAATAATAGAACATTCGTCTTGGAAAGCTAATTCCCGTTCGGAGCATGTATGATGATTTGTTGCATGAGTCGTGGGAACCGGAATTTCAGCACTTTTACTTTCATCTACGAGAACTGGTACCTTTAAATCTCCTATATATTCTTTAACCTGTGGTGGACATAAAATTTGTTGATTTGACTTTTTATTCAAATCATCGGACACTTCTACGATATTTACGTCATCTCTATT
Organism: Ectobius pallidus; assembly: GCA_964059195.1. Lineage (NCBI taxonomy): Eukaryota > Metazoa > Arthropoda > Insecta > Blattodea > Ectobiidae > Ectobius > Ectobius pallidus. The sequence continues at coordinate 96,723,483 of CAXKWD010000004.1, read as the reverse complement.
TACTTGTGGGGAGTCCCCTGAGGTCACTGGGCACGAGTTAGATGAGATATGACCTGCTATCGCATCTATACTGAGTTTAAAGCCTCGGGCTGACATCTGTCACTTCCTACACCTGTTGTGTCGGCTTGAGAGTGATGAAATGCATTCACACTAGGATCTAATCTATGTTGTGAATCTGGCACGTGGCTACAATTATCCGTCCCGTTATTTTGATGAGGAATGTACCGACCGTCTTGTAACTGTCCATATCGGTAAACTTGATCTACATCTCCTCTCTCTTGTTCTTGGAAGGCTATGTGATTTATTCCCACGCTTTGAGGTCGTGACCTATTTCTGTCATCAGTGTGATTATTATTGGCGTTACGTAACCCATTATTAGTATTTTGGTTTTCTCTGTAACTATTATTATTTACCCTCTCATTCCTTCCATTTCCGTAATTAGAATTATTCTGATTTCTTCCGTTTCCGTAATTATAATTATTCTGATTTCTTCCATTCTCGTAATTATAATTATTCTGATTTCTTCCATTTCCGTAATTATAATTATTCTGATTTCTTCCATTTCCGTAATTATAATTATTCTGATTTCTTCCGTTCCCGTAATTATAATTATTCCCCCTTGCGTCCTGATAACCTTGTGTAGGCCTACCATTACTGTCATTATACTTCTCATTATTTCGGCTAGCGCCTGCGTACTGTGCTTGATTTCCTCCATAATTTTGAGTGTTATTGTGCCATTGATAACTATGGAAGTTCTTTATGGCTCTCTCGCCCTCCTCAAACTCCGTTAACAAGCTAAGCATCTGCGAATAAGTTTGTGGTCTTGCCACAGTTAACAATTTATGAATATCTGGACCGAAGTGTTTCATTGCAATTTGGATGACCTCTTTTTCGGAAACTATATTTAGCGACTTGGCTAATTTTATAAGTCTTACGAAATGTTCAGTACACGACATTTTCCCTTGTTCATTATAATGCCCTGAATAGAGTTCAGTCCTAGCTTCACTCTGACGTGAATCGCTCCAATATTTATCCATAAATAACTTTTTGAATTCTTGGTACCCAGTTCCCTCTCTCATCACAACTGGCATCCAGTCTTTACAACTACCTCCAAGCGACCTCTGAACAACCAATATCTTAAATTCTTCACGAATGCCTTTAACTTTAAAGTATGTCTCTAGCTCTCTTATAAATTCATGAGGATTAGCATTTTTCTCATCATTATAATAAGGCAAAGGCCAATCTAAATCCGCGATTTTATTTACATGGGTATTATTATAACCAGTTACTGGGATAACAACATTGTCGTGTAGGCCTAGGTCACCTCGCGAATTTTCTGATTCTAGGCTTATGCTCGGAGTCCTCAGTTCACTATCTTGACTCCCGTGTGGGTGGTTATTTTCCCCATTCGAACACTGAATTAATTGTGAACAAACCCCTCTACCATTAGCCTGAATTCCGGTACAAGAAATGTCATTACTCATCCTACTTAACTTATCAGCATGATCATTGACCTCTTTAGTTACATTATTCTGTATTGCAACTATTTTGTTTAGTTTAGTTTCAATGTCACTACTCATCCTACTTATTTTATCAGCATGATCATTAACCTCTTTAGTTACACTATTCTGCACTGCAACCATTTTGTTTAGCTTAGTTTCAACGTCATTAACCTGCCCTTGAATATTAGTACTGATTACCCCCATATCCACTGACAAAGCTTGAACTAATTTATCCTCCAAGTTTTTATTCTGGGTTCTTATATCCTGCTCTATTTTCTGTTCCAACTGTTTCTTATTTTCTTCGACTTTGTTTTGCACGTGGTCGATCCTTTTAGTTAATTTTACAGTTGTTACTTTACATTCGTCTGAGAGTTTATTTACCCTATCCTCAGTTTTCTTTGATCTATCAGATAATTGGTCAATCATTACCCTCATCTCACTGGTACTCCTATCCAATTTTTCCCCTATCTTTCTAGTTTCCTCTTTACTCCTATCAATCTTTTCAGCTAATTTACTGCTATTTTCTTCTAACTTTTCAGCTAATCTCATATTATTTTCCTCCGCGATTCTTTGATTCTGTTTTTGCATATTAATTATGAAGTGCTTCATCCATGAAGGCGGTCCCTCATCTACTTGGTTTGACATAGTATTTTCACAAGGCCTATCTTCCTGAACTAATGAAATCTCTGGTTCCCTCTCCTCACTAGTTTCCTGATTAATTACTAGGCTTTCGTTATCTACTAGCATTTCAGATTCATCACTATTAATTTCCTGGTTACCTACTACAATTTCGTTCCCTTGGATTTGATCTATCTCACTATTAGTTAGCACATCTTGACCGTTATTCATTTCCTCAGTTTCCATATTTGAAATTACGGCTTTTCCGTTCCTTAACGTCATCATTTCTACACAACCCTAGCTTTATTTATTGCACTGGGATCACTCAAAATATAAAAATCATGCTCACTCACCTTTGCATACATATAAATCAGACCCTTCACAAAACACAAATACATATAATACCCTCTTATAGCTAGCAATAATACCCTCTTATAAACTATATTTTTACAAGGCTTTTTACTGCTGCTCCGGTATTCTATCTTCGGTCTGCCCACTCCTGATTCTTCTTACTCGGATCTTGAATTTATCTATCCCGTTAATCGTTGCAATGTCTGTAGTCTCTACTTAATGATGCGTGTAACAGTTATTGTTTTAATTTAAAATATTCTGATTCAACACAATTTAGCTTCGAGTCTTTTCAAGCCCCATCGATTGGGTAAGCCACGTATGTAACGGTTCGCGGGTTGCAAAACCAATTACAGCCACGGTGTCGCTACAGTCAGAGCAGAGGTTATCTTCAGTATCATCGGGGGCACAATCTGGGTATTTATAGCTCTTAGAAACAGTCTACTTTATATTCTGATGCAATTAAAACTCCCTGGTTAACTGGTAAGAGTGTTGTTTATTTTAATATAATTACAGAACAGTTAATAGGCTTTTTGTAGAATATTCGTCGTATGTGAACTTCGACTTCAGATGAGTGGATCTCGCTATTAAGGTGTCTTTCTCCCTAACCTCGCGTATTCACAAGAATGCCTTGTAAAGTCGTTGATTCACTGGTACTTACAGTTTGATACACACTGAATTTAAGTTGGTACTCAGCTGTAATTAAGCCGTACCTCAAACCTGAATATATTCGTAGATTTAAATAATACTGCAGTAAATGATACTTAAATCATTTACTGACCGAAGAATATTAATAGCTTCCCGACTTCTATTAAGTCGGAAGCTAGATGCTGAGAAGATCGCCTCCACTCACTTAGAGCGTAGACGAGAGAGTGTGTATACCAATTTTCTGCGTGTCCCCACTTCTCATCGTTCAAAGTCCAATACGCCTTGTATTTCTTTTAGCCTCTAATAGCTATGTTTACAGCAAATTACATTGTGTATCAGAATCTTCAGATACAAACCCTTATTTCATTGGCTATGCTCCTTACCCAGCATAGACGCTAATACACGTGGATGGCAGTACTTGCCCACGCTGTCAGTAACCAGAAATGAAGCTAGATTCCCCGAAGCGCCATAGAGTAAGAACTTTCCCACTTACTAAGTCTTTAAATTTCAATAGAGCCAGTAAGCTCTTCTTTCTCTACGTTTTTAGTTCAATAGCAGTGAGTTTCGTGATGAATGACTGTCTCCTACACCCCACTGAGATCCTTTAGTATAGTTCTTAAGCCTATTCTTACGTTCCGGGAAATCTGTCTCGTTTCAATATTCACACAAGTCCAGCCGGAACATGATATTGCAAATATTATGTTCTTATTCCATTTCTGCTGTAACTTGTTCAGATAATTTTAGTGAATTTAACTTATTCCTATACTGTTATTAGAAATGCAAAGCTATAATTGATTAATATTTATGTTATTATTCTAATTAATAAGTTTATATAATAAACTTATTTTGTTCATTATAATTATATGGGTGGAGTAATTCAATTGCAAAATAGCAATCGTCTCATACTTCTATTTTCGGATTTATTCACTTGTACTGCAATAAAAATATAATCAAGATTTCTTCTTAACTTGCAAAGGTTTAACAGTCAACAAACATCCCAAAAACATATTTTAAAATGGTGGAAGCCTTTTTAGAAAGCTGCTAAATTTTAACATAAATCGATTAAAGGCAGATAAATTCGTACAACAAATAAAATAGAAATGTTTTCTGAAGAGAATAAATAATATAACTTCGACAATAACGTTTTATTATCTAAAAAATTAAAATACCACTGCAATGAAGACTGGCATGCCTTTATAACACATTTTTTATGGTAACTTTTTCATAACGTAATGTAAGTGTTCGGTAATCCTAATATTGCGGTTTCATCAAGTAATTAACCGGGACAAGGAAGTACACAGTAAACCCAATAATATTTGGATATGAGAACATTAAGCTTATGAGAATAGGAAAAAATGTAAATTAAAGAATAGAAAGAACATAGAATGAAGTCCAGTGAAGCATAACCTTAATAATTAATGCAAGAATTCATATGGCTTATATTACAGTATGTTACCTTGAACTTTACATGAGACTTAGATAAAATCTTATTACGAACAATAATTGTATTACTATAGGCCCTACCTAGTTAATGACATTTGGATTATTGCTTTTGCATAGTGAAAATATGAAATAAGAACGTAATCTCCACGGCACCCTGGTTACCGTTGCTGACTATGAATCTGGAGGCACATGTTCGAGCTCTGGGACGTTCTCGGTTCCTCCTGAAGTAGAGGGGTAAGGACAACCGAGAAGCTAGGCCCATTTAATAAACAAATAACCGCTCTGATCACAAAATCATCAATAAGGGTTGTGGAAAGTGACATACTGCCCATATGGCCCACTATACTGTCGACTACCAAATTGGAAAATAGTTGTAGCAAACGCAGTGGTCGAATGTTAAGCCCTATTAGTTCATGAGATGTAAAGACAAGTATATTTTTGAAATGTAACTACAATTAATGTAAATACACTGGTGAAAATATATTTGCACGGTTTATTCCTACTTTTAACATTAACATTAAGTAATATGTAAATCAGGCTAAATACTGTAAAATATAATAATAAGATTACTGTTTTACAGACATTTATTATAAGCAGAAAACAAAGAATATTTGCATGAGTACAAAGTCTGTTTAAATTAAATGCACGAGAGGATTTTTAATCACTGTAATACTTGAGATGAGTCACGGATTGAGAATCTTTCTACAAAATATATAATTAAGTTCATTAGCGGGAGATTTCCGCGCTTCATTAATATTTGGAGGAGACAATGAAGTCAAGCTACGCTGAATCGCATATTGGCCTTTTCAGATAGCATAATAGGAACGAACAGTTATGAAGCACTGAGTGAAATGATTGATCGGCTGAATAATTGATTGATGACACGCAGCTGAAAATAAGCAGCTGCTGTTTTGAAGCCTGCGAGATTATGCGCTCACATCATTCTAACATTTAGTAGGAAAATGTATCCCTGCGTACACATATAGGTATTCAGTGCATAACTCAAAATTATTTATATGCTTTTTGCTATGAGCTAAACTTATAATAAATTAGCCATGATAAGATATGGACCGGACATTTTACCATGATAAGGCAATAAGAAGGTAATTTCCACGGCAATGTACTATGTGCCTTCCCTGGGGGAAGGAGTCTCCTAGAAGTGAAAAAACTCTTTAACACATGGTGGTTTAACGACTAATGAAGCAGTAGCCGGGATCAATAATTTAACTGGAATAAAAATTTAGTCCTAGTAAGCTTCACATGAATAAGATTCGGCGAAGACTCATACCTCCAAGTTGATCACCGGTTAAACAGTAATGGATGCTTGGATGGGTGACAGCTGTCTTCTCTTCCAGTAATTCATGTTCGGCTCCTCCTGTATCCTCCTGTATTGGATTCCCCTCTAAGCTGTAGATCCCGACTACTCTATAACACAGTGGAAGACAGCTTCATCTCCTGATGACGTTTGTGAAGGACGTGCACGCAAGTCACCGTGTGCGACTTCAGGCAAGAGCATACGATAATGGGATTAGTAGAGCTCGCTAGAGCTCTGTGCTTTAGTCTAGAGTATAACTTTTCGCTGCTCGTAATAGTAATGTCCATTTCTTCTTCTCTGTTCATTGGTGCCTACATTTCACAAATTCCTCTCAGAAGTTTACTACGTGAAGCCAGAATCGAGTGCGTTGACGTCACACAGCAATCTTCTGTCCTCGCCTGCTTTAATATCTTCCATTTCATTCGTGAAATAATCTATATAAATGCAACGATGATTTCAAAAGCACTCTTTACATTACTTACGAAAAGTACTACGGCTAAATGGTATAAAATTCTATAGCGCACTTAAGTGTCATCTTAGGGCCACATCATCTCCTCACATACTTAAGTTGCCAGTCATTATTCACATCTAGAGTGAGGTTTTTGTAACACTTCATAATTAGTTGTATTGCTTAGTATAGCCTAAGAGTTATTAGCAAAATGTTATTGCAGCCCGAATATATTACAATTTAATTAATTAATAATAAAAATATTAGGCCTAATATAATTAACAGTAATAATAATAATAATAATAATAATAATAATAATAATAATAATAATAATAATAATAATAATAATAACAACAATAACAACAAAGTGATTGGGTTGTCAATTTGGAAAATATGTGTTTCGGAAGTTCTCTGAAATACATTGGTCTCATGTCGAAAGAAGTTAGATAAATGGATATAGAAAGCGTCTGTGATCCATGTTAGCCTTTACGTGCTATTGGATCATCAATATGTAATGAGTGCCTGGGGACCAGAAAAGCTGGAAAGTTTTTCGAAAATTTAACAAATAAATTAAACGTTAGTAAGGTGTTTCTTATATAGGCAGAGAAGTGGAAATAAAGTTAGGTCACTAGAGGTCACCTATAGAAAAGAGAGGTGATACAGATAGAGAACAATATATGAATGTGAGAAGGAGAGAGAAATAGTGTGTAGGAAAGATAGGGAAAGACCAAGTTAAAACGACTTTCACGTTCACTGAAGCTCGAATGAAAAGTGGTGTCAGTTTCTACCAAACACGCGGGAAAGCCGATAAAAAAGACGGGAAATGTATAAAGGGAAAAGGGGGGAAATATAAGGGTTAGGACAGTTTGGGGACTTTCGATATAGAATGCAATTGCGAATAACGTGTAGTTCACAGTTCCTCGTGAACTAGCAGTTAGAAGTTTACAAAGAGAGTGGAGTATTCAAGCAGAGGCAAATTTTTCTCACCGTCAGCGGTTATAATCTAAGAAGTGTACTCTTTACTAGACTGTTCGAATATACATGCAAGGTATTTCTTACTATTACCTACCATTATTATTATATTATTATTATCATAATAAATTATTATTTGCATTTACGCATCTACTTTCACTTGTTCTTTTTATACAAATCCCCAAAGACTAAACAATGAAACATCTACATACCTGTAGCTTTTTACTTTCTCGCATATATAGGTAGTATAGAGAAGTAATTATTGTGATCGTGACAAAAAATCGAAACCGAGATAACACCGGGAAAAGATGTTTCACGATGCCTAGAAACCGAAAATAGTGTTTTTGGAATGACGTCTGCCCGTCTGAGAGTACGTCCGTGGAAAAGCACAACGGGTAAACGGTTCATTGTATTTACTTCCTTTTTTGAATTTAGGACCTTTTTTCAAAATTTAATGAATGTGATATTTATAACTCGAATATTAAAGAGACTTCGCATAATTTTTTTCTTTTTAATTTTGATTTTTGAAAAATTGGCCCTAACGATTTTAAGAAAAATTTTAAATTGGAAACACTTATCTATTACTAATAAAATGGCTAACTTATATCCGTTTTTCTGTAAAAATGACTGAGAAGGTACTTTACTCTTATCCATTTTCAATTTTTCTAGGCTTCTCCATTACGCTGGGCGATACATGGAAACTTAGCACAGTCAAGTTGTAGAGAAAATTAAAAAGAACATTTTTTGTTAAATACATTTCTTTATAAAATTAATAGATATCAAGATAAAAACGAAATAACATGACTTAAATGCTAATTTCAGAACATACATTTTGATTAAAAATATGAAAATTCTTCTGTTGGCCATAGTAACAAGAATACTATAATCTAATAATTGTTGTCAAATGTAGTCAGTTAGCGCAGTCGTTGTGGTATACGGGAATAGGGAAGAGGTCCTGGGTTCAAATCAAACCTCGTGTCCGCCCAAATTTACCAGTAGGCTCTTGTAATCACTCATTCGTGCAGCATTTGCTTCTATTGTTCAGCTATATCTCAATGAATACTGCATTTTTGCCTTTGAGGTTGAGTAAACTATGCAAACCCCAAGTTATTATTGTCATTATCAATATTATTATTATTATTATTATTATCAATATCATCATTAGTATTATTATTATTATTTCACGGTAAAAGCCATTGAACATAAAGATCGGCCCTGATGCTTTCCGTTCTAGATACTTGTTAGTTTTATGAAAACGTAATAAATAAAATTTAATTGTCTCTATAATTTACTTTTTTCTGTGCTAGCTTTTAACACGTATATGCGAGAAAGTTTGTGCAACATATTTTTGCACCATTAATTTTGATACAAATTAATTAATTATTGAACAGAATTGGGAATAAGTAAGCTGCTTATAATTAAAATGAGAAATTAAATAACATGTAATTATTTATACGTGTGGTCAAGCATTTTAAATCTCTTATGATAAATAACATATTAATTAAATTATATTATTATAGTAATGAGGTTAATATAAAATATGCATTAGTTCATCTTAATGAAGAGTGTTGGTGATAGCGCCACCAATGCGATATGTTGATTGTTTCGCCATCAGTTTATGTCAACGCTTCCTAGGTGGTATTGGCTATCTCTCTAATCATGACACGATTACCGACGTGTTTTATTAATTTTTATGGTTTCATTTATTCCCTAAATGCCTAATTATGTAAGTACTCGCTAAATAGTCTGAATATATTTAACTCTCTCTGAAGATAAAGTCTGGACTTCTCGTGACATTATTTATTATAATACAATTAATTTTCAAGGATTTTTTCAACTTACTAATGTGCAGAGACCGGATTTTTAGGTTTTTATAGACCCTGCATTAGTTTATTAAACACATTAAATTAGTTTTTTTTAGCCTGATAATATTTTTCGAAATTCATTTTATTTTTCACTTTTAGAAGTACTATAAACACACTGAAACAATATGTTGATAATATTTTTTACTTACAATTTCCATGGTTTTGAACCAGAAAATTATAGGAGCACTTTTAGTTTGATTTTCAACGGCTTATAGTTTATAGAACACAATCTTAGAATTACCCCTGTAATTTCCAATCCACCACATAACCCCAATGAAAACAATTACTCATTAAAATACTTTACTTTCGGCGTCTTGCTGGAGCAAACACTGTGAATAAACTGCAAACCCAAGTTTCTCAAGAATGCTTTAATTTGCTTCTAAAGAAACCGAGGATTTCGGATCACTAACGATTTCCTTTACCGGGACAATGGGGTTACAAAATGACAAAACTAAATTTTATATTTTATCTTAGAAAAGTACTTGAAACAATGAGCAAGATACAAAATGTACAATTATTTAAAAAGTAATTTTTAGTAGAACAATAATAATTAGATTAATTATTAATTATAATTATTGTTATTTTATCGTATTTTATTAAAAGCAGCTTTAGTTATTTTTATTTTCTAAACACTTATTTCGCCATTTTTAGGTTTTATGAGATGGACTATGTGACTGCCATGATAATGAAATGGATAATATTATCTTGGCTTGGTTCTAAAAGGGCTAATGTCATAAAACTTGCTTTTGAGATAACTGCCATTGAAGCCTTTATAGCAGTAACATCTTTTGCTGAGAACTTCCGACATTGACCTCTAACGTTTCTGTATTATGTCTGTTAATAGTAACAGACAATTATAAGGTGTTAATAGTAACAGACATTGACACTTTTAGTATACGAAAGATAAAGACTGGGCGAGCTCAATAATGCATAAATCTCATTTTTGCAAGAAATTGACATTGGCTCTTTTAGAACCAAGCCACATAATTATGTTAAAATATCATAGTTAGGTAGAAAGAAGAATCCGCGCCCTGACACGACAATGAAATGGACAATTACGTTAAAATATCAAGAGTTAGCTAGCAAGAAACAAGTTAGTTGAAAACCTAAGAATCCAGGCCCTGATTATTACCCTTAAAAGGATTTATTTGAGTCTAGAGTTGTACATTTACACAGAACTATTTATTTTAACGGACGCGCTCTACCTTAAAGGAAGCCAGTCTGGTAAAATACTTACTTGAACCGGAAAATCGTATTATATCTGGAGGAAAACAACGGATTTAATAAGGTGTATGGGCTTGAATAATTGCCGAAAAGAATTAGAATGCAAATATCTAAATGGACGAAATAAACAGCTAGTCCACCACACTTTAAGTTTAAGAAGTTTTATGAAAGCAGGCTTATAACTTTTCTCAATGAGAATATTTTAATAGACCTGTAAACTATTCTGTTGAGTTTGTACAGCAAAAATAATTGTTCAATTGTAATTGCATGATTTTATTTTGGTTAGTTTCACCATTTCAATTTAAATTCAACGCTAACATAGAGGCATGGGAGAGAAAATTACCGTTATGGCTATAACAAATCTTTAAGTTATAAGTGCGTCAACTGTTTGTAATTCTTACATTAAAAATTATTCAACTACTGATACACCACAAATTCTCTTGTAGACACTATTTATAATTCCCAATTCTTCCCTACTCCTACGCCAATGCGGGAAAAAGTTTGTACATGAGGAATATTTTGTAACGCAAATGCTGATACCTCCGAATTGAGCAAGACACCATAGTTGCGTAATTTTCAAGAAATCGGTAAACTAAAGGGTCGAAACACTAAGAATAGCGTTTAGGGTCTTAGTTGTTCAGCTGATAACAGTTCCATTTTAATGTAGCACGAAAGGGATACGTTAAGTTCGAAGTATCGAAATTCCGCATTATTTATTTCTGAGTTGCTAGTGTCTGATATCATTGCTTGTGGTTGTGGTAGCAAAGAACATCGAAGTCTATAATTCCCCTGTCTTTGCCTTAAAGCTGATATATGCCTAAATTTCAAAACAATGACTGTATAATCTCAGGCTTATGTACCACCACGCCGTTTACGATAAAGAATATGTCAGACTCTCAGGGTACCACAGGGTACCACAACGTCGTCTGTGCTTTATGTAGTAATAAATTACTTTACATTCTATTATGATCGACGATTCTACTCTATTATAATATTCCAATATCTTGACACGTGAAATACAGAAAAAGTAGGCATAGTCGGCCTGCCGGACGCGGAAGTTGTGTTGCACGTGATTCCCCCATCACCTTCTCCTCTTCCTTTCCACTTTCCACAAAACATAAAGCGCTGTTTTGAAAAGACGGACTGGGTTCTTAGTCTTGCTGCAAATCGGATCACATCCACGGTGCCATTTCGCCAGTTGCAGAACGGATCTGCCATCTCTAACAAATGGACGATACAGAAGAACACGAGACACGAATAAAGCAATAAATATTTTCTTCTCCTTTCCACACTTACAGATTTTCAGTAATGACAGTAATCTTGTAACAGGATGAAAGCAAAACTGTCTCCTCCCATTTCGATAAAGAAACACATTGAACACAACTTTTTATGCCCCACATAAGACAGTCCAATACGGTATTTGAAGAATCTGGTTCATTTTATGGCAAATAATCTACACCTCCTTTGTAAGTGTTTCTTTCTTTCGTGTACCTTACGAAAACTCAAGGCATCCAAAACAAACCATAATTAAACATAATAGGGTTAAGAGAAATTCAGAATAGTTAGGATGCTATTTAAATATATATCACGGTATCATTAAATGTCATTTAGAAACACACATAACGTTTTATCCCACGATCTTTAAAAACTACTTACTGGTCGATTTACTAGATTATCAGTTGATCTATTTTATCCTTCATTTTAAAAAGTTAATGAAAATTCCAACTATTGCAAAATAAACAGAGTAATTTAACATAAGGAATTCTCTCATCTCCAGGAAGTACGAAAAACAAATTAACTTATAAACACAACTCAGCGTTATAGTAGGGTACCTTATGTCATCCCGTGGGCTCCTTCGTGAAGAAAGCAACACACCTATATTTTCAGTTTCTATGAAGTGTAAGGATACCAGAACCACTTGATGCTACTCTGGGGGTCGCGTCTGAGTCGCGTGATGACGTCATCAAAATGGCGGACGTCGCGTTTCACAGAAATATCCATAACGTGAAACCTATTTGAGATAGAGACTTGCGAAAAACGGTTTTGAAATCACAATAAAATGCTCTACATTATTGTTCCTTACACGTATGGAGCTAAGACGGCATATTCTACCGAAAAATTACACTTTTTGTTGGAAAATTGAAAAAAATGGTCCTGTAGAATGTGTTCTCTTGAAATTTCAATAGAAGATGATGCCGTGCCATAAATTACATGCAAAAAATTTTTTTGAAGAGTTTAATAATGATACTATTCCCGTTTACCAGAAGTTTCAAATGTCACTCTTTTTAGGGTAGCGTATTTGGGAGAAACTACATACATGTGATAGTGTGATATTTCAGTTCTATCAAATTAATAGGAGTTGTTTCTAGAAATAGAAATTTTAACTGTGAGTTAGGCACAAGAAAGGCTTCTTTTATGCAATTTTTCAGATTTTTTGAAGGGTATCCATCAGAGATATTTAAGCCCAAAAATAGTCAAAATCTTAAAAATGATAATATTTAAGGCCGGTTTTGAAATAAGGGATGTATTTTTGGAAGCTGATTTTTTCCTCACAGAGAAATCACATGCAGGTTTGAACATAAAAAAATTTGAATATTTTCAATCACTTCCTTATATAAAATTTTGACCAAAATGTTATTTTTTTGAAAAAATTTACCCGAATTTCAAAATCATATTTTCATATGAAAAATTTTGTGTTGAAGAAATTACTAAAATATTTCTAAAAGCAAGCTTCAATAGTTATAAAATGACTCATAATTCAAATTTCTATCTCTTATGGTTGTTGAGTTATATGTAGTTTCTTCCAAATACGGTACCCTAAAAGGTGTGATATTTCAGTTCTATCAAATTAATAGAAGGAGTTGTTTCTAGAAATAGAAATTTTAACTATGAGTTAGGCACATGAAAGGCTTCTTTTGTACAATTTTTCAGATTTTTTGAAGGGTACCCTTCAGAGATATTTAAGCCCAAAAATAGTCAAAATCTGAAAAACGATAATATTTGAGGCCAGTTTAGAAATAAGGGTTGTATTTTTGGAAGCTAATTTTTTCCTCACAGACAAATCACATGCAGGTTTGAACACAAACAAAAATTTGAATGTTTACAATCACTTCCTTCTCACATAAAATTTGACCCAAAAAGTGATTTTTTTTGAAAAATTTACCCCAATTTCAAACTCATATTTTCATATGAAATTTTTTTTGTTTAAGAAAACAATAAAATATTTATAAAAGTACGCTTCAATAGTTACAAAATGGTTCATAATTCAAATTTCTAACTCTTATAGTTGTTGAGTTATGAAAATATATTTTGTAATCAGCTACATTCGCAAAAAATGTGTTACACCAGGATTGAAAAATGGACACCCCTGGGAAACCAAGAACACAACACTTTTTTGAAAACTTGTTTTTACATCTTGAAACATGTATGAACTCATATACAAAAAATTATTTTTTTCTAAAATGGTCATGCAACCATTTTTAAAAAATTTGGATGATTTCATATGGAATGACCCTTTTACAAAAACTATCACACAATTAAAACTGTTGACATTGGAAACTTCTGGTAAACGGGAGTTGAATCTTTATTAAACTCTTCAAAAAATTTGTTTGCATGTAATTTATGGCACGGCATCATCTTCTATTGAAATTTCAAGAGTACACATTCTACAGGACCATTTTTTTCAATTTTCCAACAAAAAGTGTAATTTTTCGGTAGAATATGCAGTATTAGCTCCATACGTGTAAGAAACAATAATGTAGAGCATTTTATTGTGATTTCAAAACCGTTTTTGCAAGTCTCTATCTCAAATAGGTTTCACGTTATGGCCATTTTTGTGAAACGCGACGTCCGCCATTTTGATGACGTCATCACGCGACTCTGACGCGACCCCCAGAGTAGCATCAAGTGGTTCGGGTATCCTTAGACTTCATAGAAACTGAAAATATAGGTGTGTTGCTTTCTTCACGAAGGAGCCCACGGGATGTGATTTTCTTACATAAGGTACCCTACTATTAACAAAAACTCAGGAAACGTGCGTATCAGGTAGGCTATAGTGTTTCTACTATAATATTCAAGTGTCATTTTCATTTTCATTTATATGTATGTAATTCAATAACAATATGTATTCACTTGTGTATATCCATATATGTACCTGAACAAAAGAGAGAAAGAGATATTGATAGGGAGGGAATGAGAAAGAGAGCAAACATCAATTTTTTTTTTTTTTTCTAGTTACTCAGGATCAAAAACATAAAATTGTTTGAAGTCTATTTGTATTGATATGTAGAGGCTCCGACTTGAAAATGTTATGGGAGGGGGCAAGAATTGGATCTTTAGTAGTTACACATAGATCTTAATATCATAAGAGTTAATGTTGGGAGGAGCAGAGAGTACTAGTAGGCTACCTTGCCCCCGAAGTCGACGCCTGTATTGTTACGTGTAAAAAAACAACAAATATCTCATAATGGTATAAATTCTTTAATATAAAATATATTATTTTGTTTTCTTAATGCTCAATATATTATATGTTCAATCTGTCAGCCTGAAATGATTTATGACCGATCGCACTGTGTTTACTGATTAAAATTAATATCAAACATTGAGACGTTAAGTTATTGGTTCGGTAATAATCGGTCCTCGAATCCAAAGGCGCGTTAAGGACATCATCCGTACGCCGTCACTAGTGATAAATATCAACTACGGGGCAACTCTTTTTTTTCTCCAAGTAAGGCGATGGTAACCTCAAGGGAGTAATTTAATATATTAGAGTGGCTGGATGACGTTGTGTATGGATTTATACAGGTTTCTGCACCCTTCATTGTCTTGTACAGGTGGGGAGGGGGGAAGCGGACCGACTAAAGTGTCTAAGTTGCCGATATGAGCCACCGCGCATGCCTAGCGGCATTCACAGGATAGCAGGGAAATTTGTTCTAGTGTCGACTGTTGACTTAGGTCTTAGCCCATAGAAAATAAGCCATTAATTTGTCGGTGTGTTATATGGTTTCTAATCGTATTGTTTTATAACTGAATATATTAATTAGTAATATTATTATAACATACCAACCAAAATTATATTATATTCAGCTATAAAGGTCGGTCCGCTTTTTCCCCCTACCTGTACATATAGTACCCACAGTCTGCATTATATACACATTCCAAACCTTGTCCTTTCAAAAGAAAAGAATATTGGATAGATAAAACAGTAAAAGCATGTGAAAATAAATAACTAGGCCTACGTTTAATTAAAAATTTAAAATATAATAGACTAAATAGATGCCAAAGGATGCTTTAAATTCTGATCTTGATTTCCTAATGTTCCCTTTCTGAGCTCAATTTGTATTAATATAAGTATTCAAGTTAAATCACCAGTGGGTGGTATGTTTTATATCAATAAGAAAAAAATCAGTGGAACCGCTGTTTTCTACGAGTGACAAACTTAACATTTGAATAAAAATCCTCGTATTTTAACATAGAAGTTATGCATTTAATAATTCTTCTTTTATAAAAAAATGTTATATTAATTGTATACGTCAGCAGCAGTGAAAAGGTTCGGGACGGCTCCTCGCCGTGAATTTAATGTAATGTAATTTAATGTAATTTAAAATTCATGCAGAATCCTAAAATCAGCAAAGTAAAAGTTTCTCTTCTGATCTCAACTGAGTTTTGTATTTAGCTGTTACATAGGCCCAGTGTTACTTTGTACTACCAGTCTCTTTGTAGGACAGAACATTGTATAGGAGCGGCAAAGCAGTTTTTTCCCGCCAAATCACAATGCGTGACACTCAATAGTGTTCTACTCCATTGAGCAATGGGAGGACTTTGAATTTAAGACAGAACTAATTTACATTTGATGTGATGAACTTCTATGTGACGATAAGAGCTAGAATAAACTTAACAATAGGTGCACATTTTATGAATATAAGCTACTGAGGCTATGCCATAAAAGAAATGTATGATATATTACTAAACAGAGCCTTCTGCATGGTAACAATATGACTTGATGAAAATTAATCATGTAACTTGACCCATAAGTTAAGTTTCACAATGTGGTACAAAGACATCCTGAAACAATATCACACTTCTACTTTCTCTTGGGCCTACCTCATAAATAAAGTAGATATTATTTTATTCTTCCAGAAAATGATTTTAAAAACTGTACCAAATAGACGAATCGTAGCCAGAAGGAATTTTATAGATAAAACCATTGCGTACTTATGTGAATCTCTGGGCTAATAATTGTGTGTTTTGGGTTAAAAACAGTTAATAAGTGAAAACCGTTATAAAAAAGGAATGTAATATTATGTGTTTATAAAGGCCAACATCCCGAAGTGAATGTGTAGTATTTATTTTATGAAAATTCCGAAAAATGGTTTATTGAACTTTCATAGTTCTTCAAATAAGATTTTTATTAAGAACTGAAACGCAATACATTAATTCTAGAGTGATAGGGAAAAAGTGAATAAGTCAAAATTCCAAAGTTTTAGGGGAGACATATAACGATTTATTTTCACAGCACTTTTACAATATTTAGATCCGTCCACCCAGATATTTTTACATAGCATAAGATACTGTGTAAAAATATAGGCCTATGGGTGGACTGATCTAATTATTGTTAAAATGCTGTGGAAATAAATTTTTTGCCATTCCTGAAACTTTGGAATTTTGACTTACTGTATTTGCTTTTTCCCTATCACTCTAGAATTAGTATGGTACACATCTCTCAAGATTTGGTAATTCTTATATGAACTTTAACATTAAATGTTTACACTAATACAATGTAGTAAAAAAAAAAAAGGACACTCAAATTTCTCTGTACAAAATTGGGATAAAACTGGCAGTTAGTGCATAAGGTGGCGCGGTCTGAAAACTGACACCAAATTAAAATTTCAGTAGGCCTATTTAGTCTATGTATGAACGTGAATACGATTTCTTGACATTTTTACGTAAATTGCATCCAATAATAAAATTAAAAAGGTATATGTTTATGTCATTAAAGGATGAGAATTATGAAGATGAGAATTTCCCATTTTTTTACATTTCAGGACAAAATTAAGTCTGTTAGGCCTAAAGATTCATTTTTACATCCTGATAAAAAGCTAACAAAACCAAACTGCAAACTGAAATAACATTATACAATGACAATATTTCAAAACATTGCTTAATTTTTCACAAAATGAAAGTATCCTGAAATGTCTACTTTTTCCGTGCTTAAAGAAATTAAAGGAAACGCATTGATATCCTTGATATAACAAAATATATTTAATACGTACAATAATTCATTTGCTTTACGTGAGTTAAGCTATATAATTTTGTCTTATCTGTCCACCTTTATGCAAGGAACACTGCAGCTTAATCTTCAGAAATGGTTTAATCACATCTTAACATATTCAGAATATAACAGATTGGCATTTTCTTATATTTTACTCTTTAAATTAATTTTATTTTCTTTAAGTAATAATAGATCAGTGTGCATTTTAACTGTATGTTTTATACTATGAGTGTGATGTTTACTATCTAGAAAATAATGTTTTCAAACTCCGTGTTACCATGCATTATCTTTACTACAGAATTTAAGTTACCTTACTTAAAGCGTATGTAGGCCTATATGGATGTGTAACTTGTTTTCATATTAATTAATATTAAAATTACATTTTGCATCAAATAATGTGTTTAGGTTCACCAGTCTATGTAGTAATTTCCAAAGCATAGCTTTTCCATGTAAGCCTAATACAACCTGACACCTGTAAACTAGAAAGTTCAAGAGCTATTATAATCAAGGGAAACTAACTGACCAGTCTAGGAAATCCTATAAACTAATTTACATCTAAATACACTTTGCGGTCATAGTCATCTACAACCTTTATCCTATGTATAGAACTAGCATTACAGATTCTGGTTACCTATTTTATGAGTAAATATCTGATCACAGAATTCTCGTTATCCCTGTACTTCATAAAACATGTTTTCAATTAAAGGTTCAATCAGAACTACATCACATATTATATTAATATTACCAGTTGGGATACATTCGCAATTTTATGCCATATATTTCACAGCTACTGCTAATTTAAGGGGATCGACTTGTGAAAATTTCCAAACAGTAGTGGACAAAACTCATTAAGACCAATTATTAACTAATCAATGAATGCAACATCATTTAGCTTAGGTTTATTTGGATGTTCGTAATCTGACCTTTATGCACTCTGCGCACGCGCTGATATAATCTATCCTTGTCGCAACTTTATTTTATAAAACACACATTATTTTATTTTATAAAACACACATTAGTTTATCAAAAAATACTTAAAATTATACTTCTACTCATTTTCAGAGTAATGCAGGGAGTCATTCGCATATTTTCCAGGCAATTAGCCTAAGGAATTCGCTGTTTAGGTCTGTAGAAAGAGCACTACAGTTTAAAGGCAAAAACTGTGTCTCAACAATAATTGTGCCCTTATAATAAATTGTTTATGATTTAAAGTTAACAAAATCAAGTAAAGTTGTGTTTAACTAATTATTTCTAAAATAAATTTTCAATCCTATTACAAGTGAAGTAGTCACTTTTTTGGCTAGACATCAAACCTGCAATGTGGTCCAGAAAATTTGAAAACTGCACCGCAAGGATCTTTTGCCATGACACCCGTTAAAAAATTACAAAATTATTTTTCTTCAAGATCTAATAAATTCATAGCTTTGAAAATGTTAGAGTTTATTGTGGTAAATGCTTCAAGAAATGAAGAAATTTGGATGATACATGTAGAATTTCTAAATTTCACAGGTCGCTCCCCTAAAGCGAATATTAGCTTTTGTAAAATATAAGAAAAAATTCATAATTGTGTAAGTTATTTATCCTCAGTGAAAAGAAGCCGCAAGAACATTTCACTAGTTCTTCCGGAATACTTGAGTTGCCCGTACGCATCAATATCTTTACATAACAACCCAGTATACCTCAAGCCCTGTTCAGAATTAATCTTGGTATAATGTAGCAGACTGTGGCAAATTTTAAAATCAACCCTCAACAATTTAAAGAAAAAAAAAGATGGTAAAATAAGATAAAAAGTTCACAAAAAAGTGATGTTTCTTTAATTTTGTAGTGCCAAGAGTTTAGTTTCGTGACTCGTGTTAATAATAATGAAAAATGGCATAAATCACCTGATTATATTAAATAGATTAAAACTAGTAACATTATAACTGTCACGTGAGCGTTAAAAAGACAAAATAAAAATAAACGGAAACTGGTTAACGAATATTGTGCATGCTGAAACGCATTTGAGCTAAATTCTTACATAGATAATGGTTTAATTATAATGAAATTATTTTTAAAATCAGAAAATCTAAAATGGAAAATTGCTGAATTCTAAAAGTACGTGCAGCATAACGTTAAAGATCATATTTCCAACATGGAATGCAGAGGCAAAAGCAAAAACTAATAACATAATTCAGCATACACATTGCTTGGAAACAGATAGTTTAGATACCCGAAACAGTTGTAATACAATTACCCATTCCAGGAGGGTTTAGCAAACACTGGTGGCGAATTTTAATAGACTTCCATTAGTTATTTTCATAAGCAGTCACTAGTGAGATACGAATTCGGTTCAGTGGTTCCAAATAAATACCAACTAGCACTAGCGGTACGAGGAAAGAATAAATCAACAACATTGTGGGTGTGACCGAAATAATGGCGGAATTTCCGAGATTGGAACGTTCAGAATGTGACGAATCCGTTGCATTCTGACCAGCAAGTCACATACTTCAGGGGCTTGACATATCTTCTCTCTTTTAAAGCACTGCAATAAATGGTGGATATAGGTAATTCCTATCTATTCACCAGCTAACATCCATTTGTTTTAACAGCTATTGTAATTATGTAGGGGGAACGGAAAGTTAATTTGTAGCTATTTTACAGGAACGAGTGATAAACACTATAAAATGCGTTTGAAAGGATAATCGGCTTAAGTGCACCATTGTGTTTTAGTTAACTTAAAACGATTTATATGTATGATATAGTTGCATATAACTACCATTTGTAATGCTTCATTTAGAGTTATTTAATTTATGACAATGAAATAAGCATACTGCAGGAGAATGTAATAAAACTTCTATTAAACATGCTGGGCACTGTCACTGTATTATTTACTTGCTATGAACTGAGATCAAATGATGAATCAGTCATCTGTATAGTCCAATCGATCGGATATTCAATTCAGTTGTTATATTACTATAAGAATACCTTCCGTGAATTTTATTTTTTACATTTCAACAAAGTTATAATAATACGGAACACTTCATTTCTGAATATTAAAAGTGAATGTTCGAAAGTAAAATTAAACATAACTCCATGGCACTGAATCCCTGAAAAGGCTAAGGTCTTCCATCCAACCGCTGCGTCATCTACCATACGCAGATGGCAGGGTTAGAGGCATGTGATCAGCATGCCAACACCCTTGGCCGTTCATGATGGATTCCGTGACAAAAGGGAAGATTAAAAATCGACAAAAAAATCTACGTGATATTAACAGCAGATAATCTATATATGGGCAATATATCTAAAAAAAATGTCGAGAGTAAACAGAGAATCCTGCAGTCTAAAGACTAAAAATATTGAAACGGTATAATTTCATGAGAAAGTTCAAAGCACTTTAGACATCTTGTGATTTATACCGGCTATAGTATTCTGGAGCTCATAGAAGCCCACTACGAACGACTTAACATTTTCTCTGCTTCTGTCGTATATACGCCTCCCCAATATAAATTCTATGAAAGCAAAAATTCAGATTAATAGCATATGTAGGCTTAATATGTAAAATGCAAGGATTTTTATCCACGTGTTAGAATTGTGATTTATGGAAGAAAAGCTATTGCAAAAAATTACCCCCATCGAT
Organism: Ectobius pallidus; assembly: GCA_964059195.1. Taxonomy (NCBI): domain Eukaryota; kingdom Metazoa; phylum Arthropoda; class Insecta; order Blattodea; family Ectobiidae; genus Ectobius; species Ectobius pallidus. Next base: position 96,702,214 of record CAXKWD010000004.1, on the reverse strand, counting down.
GTCATGCTTAGTGCCCACTGATGAATTCACTTGATCAATGCCTTATTATTAGTGCCTGCCTATGATAAGGTGGATTTCTACCACTGCAAAAAACCACAAAATACTTGGGTGTTATACTAGACAGATCTTTAACTTTCAAGCATCACATAGACAATGCTTGCTTGTATTAAAGGTCTCAAATTCTCACCAGTGTTGCCATACGTACGACTATAGTCGTACACATACGACTATTTCATAGATTTGTACGACGTACGACGCAACCATGTGTCGTATGCCTATTCATACGACTATTTTTAACATTAGCATTTTATCGGCCTACTACCATTTTCTGTTAATTTTTTAGCAATCTACTGCAGAATTTTCAATTTGGATAAACATGAAGTTTTTTGTTTTTCCTAGTTTATTTTTTATATGCCTACATATCGCCAAATGAATGGCGGAATGTTATAATAGCCATTGTCAAATAAAACTCAGTCCATTTATTTATTGCACGCTTTTTCGGGCCGGTGCCGCACCTCGCTTAAGTTGTATTGTTGTATTGTTATTGCAACTTCTCTCATTCTTCTCCAATAATATTTTATATTTTAGCCGCACGTGTGCTAAACGAAGCAATCCAAACCTCTAAAGAAAAGAGCAGCTGGTCTTATTGTTTTTCTTTTATTTTGACCAAACATAATAATATAATAATCATAAATAATCATATGATAATAATCTTATGGTTTGTAATGTAATTTTATTATTAATATATTATTCCTTCCTGCAACATCTGCAGGTGCCGATGACAAAGAGTACTAACAACAATGGGTATATGTATAGTTACGAGAGACCAGTTATCTGAGTAGTAGCGGTGAACAATATTAAGTCAGCATGCGTGAGTGGAGCAGTAGCACGTTATAGAACTTACAAAAGCAAATTTTAGCCACCATTTATAGAAGAAAATGTCTGTACATTATTAGTATTATTATTATTATTATCATCATCATCTTCGTCCTGAAAATTCGCAAAGTGTACGACGATTTTAACTAGCGTACGACTATTTTCAGTTGTTGGTACGACTGTTTTACGATTCTGATCTGGTAACCCTGTCACGGGCACAAATCCCACTTCTCAGGTCACAAAACCTAAATCTTCATGTCAAAAAGATAATCTACTCGGCCATAATTCGATCTAGACTAACCTACGCTTGTCCAGCCTGGTCACACGCAGCGCATACAAACATACACAAATTACAAGTCATTCAAAACAAAGCACTGAGAATTATCTTACAAAGACTACTCATAACAAACATCAAAGACTTACATGAAGAAGCACAAAAAGAAACTATTCAACAGTACATAGATAAAATCACTACATCACAAGCTGCAAAACTACGTAATCATCCCAACACCTTTGTACAACAAATTGGGACCAGACAAGCTAGGTTTCGAAAACATAGGAGACCAAGCATTGTTGTTGACATTCAAGGACAAGCCAAGCAACCATAGTATTAAGACTGTAAATAAGTGTAGTTATAGCATTAAGACTGTAAATAAGTGTAGTTATACCAAAAATGTAAATAGTCTGCAAATAGGACTAACTATAGTATTAAGACTGCAAATATTGTAAATATGGGTAGTTATACATAAAATGTAAATAGTCTGCAAATAGGACTAACTCTGATAAAAAGCATCCTTAATGCACTATGTATTAAGTAACGTTAGTACAAACACAAACATATGAATAGCCATTAGGAATGTACGATATACAAAACGCAAATTATATCAAATGACATAAATGTAGGGACAAGAGCCCAAATTGGGGCTCAAACCCTTGGAATAAAAGGGATACTTCCCTCGAAAATTAATGCCATGCCATGCCATAGTTTATAATAATTTATAGTTTTATAGTCTTGTTTCGTTGTAATGGGAGAAATTTTAAAATGCACGGATTAAATTAGGTATAGTTTAATTATTACTACAATTGTTTAAGTAGATTCATGGCGCTTTCATTATTCAATAAAATTATGTTGAATACGTGAGAACAGTTGATATAATTTTAATGTTAGAATTTAAGTTTGAGGTCCTATGTATCATACAAATTGAAGATTTGTTTTACAAATATTTAAAGAAATAAATCTAGCAGAACCCTTTTTTCGCACCTAATTGTCATTCGATAACTGAAAAATCTGATACATTACGCAACTAGAATTATTGGTTTAACGAGGTTTACATAATAAAATTTAGTTTAGTACTTGCCCTAAAATGTATTGAAAGTTTTGATAAACTTTCAATCGCTTAGCAAGAATAAAACTATTCATTTGTGTATAGTATAACAGGCTAAGAACGTGAAAAGCACCCACCTTCGCCAATATCGAAATGAAAAGCCGGTTCGGTCCGAAATGTGCACGATGACTTTATTATGAATAACAGCTTATTTTATCAATATTATTATTCTATATAATTTTATGGCTTGAAGTGACCAGATTAACACAACTAGTTATAGTATCAGGAAACCAAGTATGGTTGGAACAGTTGTGATGTGTACGACCTAATGACTGAAAGTCCAGAATCCATCCCCATCCAAAACATAAAATAGAATAAAACTCTTTAGTTATCCGGACTCTTTTAAGATCAAACAGTTGTCTAATGATGTGGCTGGCATTGAAAACATCTATTGAAATTTTGAGGAGCCTTCTTCACTCCTAATTTGTATAGCCAAATGAATTTAAAATGCAGAATGTAATTTTCTGCAGAATAACATAAATTAAACATTTTCTAACGGATTTAGTAGGCTACTTACTTACTTACTCAATGGCAATAGACAACTCCTAAGCAAGCTATCTTAAAGGAATATTATCTATTTTATGGAACCCGAAGGTTCATTGTCGCGCTTAACTGAGTCCGCCATTCAACCCTATTCTGTGCTAACTCCATCCAATCATCCCCCATAAATCCTACTTCCCATAAATCCGTTCTAAGATTGTCCTCCCACCTACGTCTAGGTCTTCCACGTGGTCTTTTCCCTTCGGGTCTCCCAGTCATTACTTTTGAGATATGTCTTTCCTCTCACATGCGTGCAGCATGTCCAGCCCATTTCATCCTTCGCGATTTAATTACCCTTACTATATCTGGTGAAGTGTACAGGTCCTGAAGCTCATCGTTATGCAATTTTCTCCAGTCCCCATTGTCATCCCTCTTGGGCTCAAATATTTTTCGAAGCACGCTATTTTCAAACACTCTCAGACTACGTTCTTCCTGATCAGTTAGCGGCCATGTCTCACATCCATATAATACAACAGGCAGGATAATAGTCTTATAAATCTTAATTTTTAGATTTCTGGACAGAAGACGAGATGATAAGAGTTTCTGAACTGCATAAAAACTAGCATTTCCTGATTTGAGTCTACACTTGACTTCTGAGTAGGCTACTCACTTCGTTAATAATAAAAAAATAATAGGCCTAATTTTACGTTATTTTAAATATTAATCAATATCGGAGGTCTAATAGTAAATAAATAAAATATTAAATTCAGCTTACAGTTCTTGTAAAATTAAGATAAATTATTATTATTATTGATTCTGTTAAAAGGTTGTCGTGTACCGTATTCCCTTTATTTCTGACTAAAATTGCCTCTAGTAGTATGAAGAAGTAAGTTACATTGCATTCGTCATTAGGCCTACATAAGTTATTATGTAGGAAGCGCGCAAATATTTTTAGACAGCGGAGGGAGTAGGTATTGGCTACTCAAGAACCGGCCCTAAAGTAAGCAATATATCTGTCTCACTCTGAAATAGATAAGAGTAATGTGCTAGAGTGAGACAGACATTTGTTTATTTTTGCACTCCTTAGCTAGTAAGTGTTACTTACGAAAGTTGTTTACATGGATCGTAAGTTGACATTCCCACACAATCGTGTTGCTAAGGGCGTTGCGATGAGGTTAAATTACTTACGGTCCAAGCGCCACGTCATAATTCATTACGATACACTTCATAATACAAGCCTTTATGGACACGGCCCCCAGGAAAAATATTCGGTTCTCATAACAACAAACACATGCGAATCACTTTCTGAAATAAACATCTATTTTCAAGAATGTATTTACATAATATTTTCAGGTAATATCACAATTAATATAATTAAATTGATATAAATAATCATCGTGCAAAAAATAGCATGAAACACACGGGCCGTAATAGTATATTGCGATACAAGTGCCGTAAGGCACGTTTACGGGTCGAGGAAACAGATTGAAAACCCTCGGCTGCGCCTCGGGTTTTTAAGTTTTCGAGACCCGTAAATGCCTTTACGGCCCGTGTGTTGCATGCTATTTTGTGCACGATGATTATTTATATCAATTTAATTATATTAATTGTGATATTACCTGAAAATATTATGTAAATACATTCTTGAAAATAGATGTTTATTTCAGAAAGTGATTCGCATGTGTTTGTTGTTATGGGAACCGAATATTTGTCCTGGGGGCCGTGGCCATAAAGGCTTGTATTATGAAGTGTATCGTAATGAATTATGACGTAGCGCTTGGACCGTAAGTGTTTTAACCTCATCGCAACCGGCCTTAGCAACAAGACTGTGTGGGAATGTCAACTTACGATCCATGTAAACAAAGTTCGTAAGTACCACTTACTAGCTAAGGAGTGCAAAAAGGCATTTGTATCGCAATATACTATTTAAGGCCGGTTCCACAGCGGATTAAACCTAACTATCCCACTGTCTAAACATCTGCCGACTATTTGCACACTTCGTCAAACTAAATATACATAACAAATGTGTGGGGATAGGTTTTCTTCTTAGAAAAAAAATGGAAGCAATTAAACATTATTTCGCATTTATATTAAGATTTCCATCTTTAATATTTAGTTTTTAGAAACGAACTTGATGCCTCTGTGATTAAAAAGGTAATCAGTTCTCCAAATGTGGATAAGAACCAGAAAAGAACCTCAGTGCCTCCTCGGATTACTATGAGGCTGGAAGTTTTGGAAAGGGTGCCCCCAGCCCTCGGAAGGAGGCTATACTTCGATAGTGGCTTTAGTTGAGTCGATTCCCACCTATATGTGATAACGAAGATTTGTCAATATTATTTTCAATAAAATCAGGTAAACTGATATAAAAAAGTGCCAGTATGTTTTTGTTGAATCAATTATAATTGCAATTATGATATGCAGAAAATAAGTTGTTCTAATCAGATTAAAATCGACCAGCGTTAGCAGAACTACAGATTTGTGATACCTTGACAATCGCGCACTCACATAAAAAAAAACCCATCTCAAATCGGCCGGCTACGGGATTTGAACCGGGGACTTCCAGAATATGAGTCCAAGACGTTACCATTTGGCCAACTCTGTCAGTTTGACGAAGTTGTTTGATAAGCATAATTATGTGAAGGAATAGTGTTAACTGTCAAATTATACCGGTAGACAAGAATTTAAAAAACATGTGACCTCTAATTAGTTGTTACTCTGGTATCGGTCAACCGATTAGGTCCAAAATTAATAGGCTTCTTGCCATGGAAGTTATAAATGTTTATACAAAGTTTCATGAAAATCCAATAAAGCATATTTGAGTTATGGGGTCTTTTGTTATATAATACCATAAAAATGCACTAAACTGGGCATTATTCCGGTACCGGCCAACCGATTTGGTCCAATATCAATAAACATCTTCCCATGGACATTATAAATGAGTACACAAAGTTTCATGAAAATCCGATAAAGCCTATTTGAGTTATGGCGCTTTTAAATAAAAACACTAAATTGGGTTTGACGCCGGTACCGCTGGACCGATTTGGTTCAATATAAACAGGGTTCTTCCCATGGACATTATAAATGCGTATACCAAGTTTCATGAAAATCCGATAAAGCGTATTTGAGTTATGGCGCGTACAGATACACGGACAGACAGACGGACGACAGACAGACGGACAGACATTTTTCCGTCCCCCACACACAATCTCATAAAGTACCGTACTGGCACTTACAAAGGCCGCATAAAATCAGTCTGAGAGAGAGAGGGAGAGAGAGAGGGAGAGAGGGAGAGGGAGAGAGAGGGAGAGGGAGAGAGAGAGAGAAACTTTCTGAAGGACATCTGATCATGTCTCTTCATGGGATTTAGCGTCACACAGTTAAGCTTTTAAGATAAAATCTACGGTCTTAATGAATCTGAAACTCGAACAACTTTCCTCCTCGCTCCAACGCAATGGTAAACCCAACTTTCCAGTGGTCTATTCACACATCACACATCATCGAGTGTGATCCAAACCACTGTCTATTGACAGTCTCCACACTTTCTTACAAGCATTTCCCTGCTGTTTTGCTACGTCAGATTCATGGTTCTTTTTTCTCCCATTTCTTTTCATTTTACTCTATGCTTTCAATCCTTCTATTCATCCCTTTGTTGCCGTTCTCTTCTTTAGCATGACGTCTACCCGGAAGCGGTTTATCCCCTCCTCCTTCCTCTTCCTAAAGCCCGCCCTGTCTTTTGTTTTGATCGATTGCTTACAGGTCCCCAATTTTTTGTCTTCTCTCTACTCATCCTTTTTCTCTCCAGTGTTCTCACAAAACTCAATCTTTCAGACAGGAAAGCCGACAACGTGACATTCAGACGAGAGAATGAATAGGATTGAGCTCGAAGGGAGACCTTATAAACGTCTGATCTTGAATGTCACTGATATTTATAACAAGTGCTGCTGAAATTAATTTCTGTCCATGAATAATCAGGTACAATATAGACGGGCGATAGTGTAGTGTGGACATTATTGCTGATATACATAAAACGAATACAACCTTTCCCCATGCCACAGAAGTGTATAAAAAAATATATATATCCCAAATAGAGAACACTCATGTTTGGTAAGGCAGGATGAACAAAAACGCAATGGTATCCAAGTGAATTTACACTAGTAGGTAAGTGGGACGGTTTAATGGCCACTCGATATGTAGGTTATTCGAGCTGATTTCGATAAGTTCATATAGCCATTTGTTATTTTGGGTTTTGTGGAAAGTAATTTCACAATACAGTATTTTCTACTACTCAGTAACGCCTAATTACTAGACTAGGAAGTCCTGAATGTGAATCCTCGACGCTATCGCTATGGGCAACCCACTCAATATCCAGTGATACCTCTGAGAAGAGGTGGAGTTGTAATCCTCCTCACATCCCACACCACACTCTAGCCCTTCTACTGTGCTGCACCCTGCAGGAGAATACTCCTACCAAGTTTACATGAAAGTAAAGCACTGACGAATGTTGCACCCTCGTGGAAATGGCCAAGTCTTCCCACACAACCCGCGAACGTTTTACATAGCAGAAGGCTACTTTTGTAAAGTATGGCAATTATTACCCGGGATTCAGGTCTAGTAAGATCGTTGCATCATTCACACTCACGATAGAAAACTGGTTCCATACTAGTATTGCCAATTTTAGGGTTGTAGGGTATTTTTAACTATACACTGAGAGTAATGATGGGAAATGGAAAATGCATTTTGAAGCCTGGACCACAAGAAGTCATAGTGTTTTTACTATCTCGCTTATAGGAAATATGGAGAAAATAAGCTACGCCACATGTTTCAAAAAGAGTTTAAAAGCGATTCATAACCACAATTTACAAACACAATTAGATAAGCTTACCCTATAATGAGGCCATGAAATGTAAATGGCGTTAAGTGCCTTTTCTGTCAAAAATTAGATTTTCGGTTTCAAACGTGCTATGATTGCAAGTCTCATATCAATCGGTCGAGTAGTCATAACATTTCTAACCAGTTCCAACTGATGAACATAACATTGTACAGTTGGGAGCTGACGAGATGATCCCTGCCATGACTATGGGGCTCTTATCTGCAGCCAATAGCAGCGCTCCCCTACACGTGCAGTTATAGCACAACACCGTCTTCCCCCTGCATGCCACCACCAAATCACGGATCATCTCGTCAGCTCCCAACAATAGTCACTAAAGACTTTGTCAATAAAGGTGCAATCATTCATGTTACAAAATTCATTTATTATGAAATGTCAATTAAATAATAATGTTCAAGTTTTTCGATTTATAGAAGTAGGATTTCCCCGGATTTCTGCCTTTTTTAATTCCTCTGCCCGTAACATAGGTAGGCCTATTAGAGGTAAAGGAAGTATTGTTTTGTGTTTGGTCCTCTGAATCCAAAAATTCTATTTTTAGAAACATGTCTATGTGTGTATGGCTATGTCTGTGTGCGTGTCTGAACAGCCTAGCTCCAGAACGGAAAAAAGGTATGAAAACATTTTGTACTTCGGTTAGGTACCTTCAGAGGATGTGACACGAAGATCGGCCACGTCTTTCTCTTATTTTTAAGGGACTTTACATGAAGAAAATTTCGTTTTTCGCGATTTGTCTGAAACGGCTCTTAACGATTTTATTTAAATTTTGTACATAGAGGTAAACTAAGATCTAAAACTTTCATTTCAAGCATTTTTTTTTTCGAAAAAATCTCTGAAGGGTATTTGTAAGCCACACACTGTTCCACTAATTGTAGAAACTCAGTCTTGCCTAGTGATCAATAAGCTTTGCATCAGGTACAATCAACTGAATAAGCGCTCTTTGCAATATGACCTCTTATTCTATATCAGAATGTGAAGTGAGGAAGGTGTATTGGCCATGTTTTGAGTAAAGAAAGTTACGTGAGTGCATTAGTCAGATTTTATTTGGGTTATGCATCCTCAGGAGATGAAATACGATGTGGTATTGACAATCTCTTCATTTTTACAACCAATTTAGGCTATATGAAGAAACATTTCTTAATTTTTACAACCAATTTAGGCTATATGAAGATACATTTTCTTCATTTTTACAACCAATTTAGTGTATATGAAGAGAATGTACATTGTTTATAATACTAAGAGGAAAACTTTTATTTGTGAGTTTCATATCAGATTTTTATATCAATTAATAAGAACGTAAATAAAAAATAATTGATCCATCCATTAATTTTTTAGATACAATAAGAATAATGTTTTACTTAGCTTTTTTTTTATTAAGTTTTGATTTGGTCTAAGTATGAGCTCTAAGGAAAGCAGGTTAATTGCATAGGCCTAAAAGTATGTACTAACTCGAACGAAAAAAGTATGATTATATAAAATGAAGAAAAATAAGGCACAGGAGAAGATGTATCGGGCTGATATTGAAACACCAGATTGGCAAATAAAAGGATACTGCCGCAGAGAGAGAGAATAGGACATAAAATTTATAGAGGACTTCCTTCCAACGGCAACTAACACTTGAAGAGGTTGAGAATGTTTCCTTTCCAGATCAAAACCACCCGAAATGGACTATGAAAACAGGGGAATTTTGAATCTAACAGTGCACTAAACTACTGTTTTATGTACACCAAACTTTTAAATAAATGAAAGAGTAGTTCAATAAAATAACAAGGGCAAAACAAAGAAATGCCATTTTGAAACGTCACACATCCGACGTTAACAATAAAAATAACATTTCCTAAGTGAGTTGCTAGCTTATCTAAGTACAGAAAGGCGGAAAAATCTTAAACCTGAATGCACGGAGTGCTAGTGATTGTGTTTGTGTGTCGGTAAAGGAGAGGTGAACTCTTCTCGAGGGTTATGGTTATGTGCAGGCGAAATAAGAAGGAAATGCTGACGACATCTGGATGTGTACCACTCACAGTTAAATAAGTCTTCATGTCCATTTTGTAAACTTAACAGTTGTTTCTTAATACTTACGAAGAAATGGTTGTGACTTTACCAGGAAAGCTCTTAGAATGTTTCATCAAATAAACAATAAAATTCTTAATTCAATTCCCGTATAAACATCTAATGTAATTTTGTGTTTTTCATATGCTCTGTGAAAGACAATCACTCTTTGAGGACGATGGAGCAACTTAAAAAGAAAGAAAAAAAAAGTCATACGAGACAGAAGATTTTTTTATTTATTTATTTTTTTTTTTTTGTAATTTTAAATCGTAATAATTGTTTAACAGAACTCTCTCCGTCTAGCCCACGTACAGTTCTATTTTACGTGCTGGGATGTAAAAAAGTGCAAACCCGTTAAAGGCAAAGAAAGAGGTGATAGAACGTTATAGTGAATATTGAGAATATTATCAGATGTCACTGTCGTCATTCTTCCCTTAATATTATCTTGTTATTATGTTACAACATTTATATTATATCATATTTTTTGTTCGGCCATACTATAATACATTCAATATGATTCAAAATTTCATTAAAACACTATTGGTTTGGTTAATATCGTACAAGGAAAGAAAAATCTTCAAGCCTTGAAAGCAACAATTCAAACTGCACAATAAACAACCTATATTTAAAATAAAATAAAATTCTGTTCATGTTAACTTTAATATTACACTAAACTGAGTTCGTTTCGTGTCTTTAATGTGCATTGCTTTGATGTTAAAATGACAATAGAAGCCATGAGTTCCCTGCACGCCGTCACCTGCCAACTATAGCAAAAGATGAGAAGTTAGGAACAGACGGCCACCGCGATCATCACAGTCGTTTCTGAGATGAATTAGAAGGCATTCTAAAAACTCAAAACTTATTTAAATTATGGTCGAACAAAAACAGTCGCATGCAACTTGTCTATAATGATAATTAAGATACTCGTATGAAAATTATGAAACACGCTGCGCACGTTTTATGAAAGTACTTTAATAAATGGCATTATAGGCCCGTTGCATAATATTCTAATATTATACTAGGTAAAGGTAAAGGTAAAGTCATCCCTATACAGGCCATGGAGGCCCAGAGGGTTCCAGGAGGTTGAGGCTCCCAGATTTTGGACATTCGGCACATGAAGGTGGTAAGGTTGTCAGCCTTACGCACCGGCCGCCTTCACCCCCAGAATTGCTCCTGGTACTCATTTCTGTTGGAGGCTGAGTCGACCCCAGGGCCATAGTGCCACCAGAAGGATTAGGCCAATTGAAAAATCTCAACGACTTCATCGGGAATCGAACCCGCGACCTTCCGGTTTGTAGCGCAGCGCCTCAACCACTACGCTACGGCGTACCCCCAATATTATACTAGGCCTATATTATATTATAACAGAAGATCTTGTATGTAGTCATGGGAAAATGGTTACGTATAAGAGCAAATGGAATTCGTAACTGCATCCAAGGGAGATTATAAATATTTCAGTTAACGAAACCATAAGAACTCTATAAATGTTATGAGAACATATTAAATAGCTCTTGTAATAAGCAGCTATTCTTAATTTCAGCCCACAATGAAACGCTGAAATGAATAATATGGTCACGGTGAAGCAATTTTCTCCCCGTTTCTTAGTTTCGATTAACGACCTAGCAATTTCCTGGTGAGTGCCCGAGGCTTTTTGTCGTTCTAAAGTGTCCAGAACACCAAGAGTTTTCCTCTTTTCTCCAGATGATCGGTTCTCTCACTGGATTAAACTTATCTTTCACCATCTTTTACAGATATTGTAGAGAATAATAGATTACAAGAAAAGATGTGGCAAAATTAAACAAATAAACAATACATACTTGTCCTGTTTCCAAGGTAAAAATGTATGTTTTTATGCCAGTTCATTAAAACAATTGCAATGCTACCAGTATCCCATGTAAATTACTTGGGGTCTTTATCACTCCAGTGGTAACAAAGATAACCTGGTAGGAAGACAGTTCATGGTAAATAATTATGTTCATACTAGCTTAAAAGGCCCGGCATCGCCCGGGTTTTGTATTTTATAATTAGAAATTAACTTATGAAGTTCTTTCGATTTTCAAATTCCAGGTCCTTATATACCTATTAAAAATTAGAAACGAAGAACGACTTTCACACTCAAACTATTCCCTCAGAAAACGCTTGATATAGCTTTTTATGGCTCATAGAGGATGTAGAATTTTGCAACCCATCACTTCAACGCAACAAGCCTGGCAGAGGTTCAAATAAGAAGAAACAGAAATTCCGGTAACATAAAATAGTATTGTCTTTGCGGAATATTTTATTTATCACTCTCATGTCACCATACAACTGTTTCGAGGATGAAACTAAAAAGTAATTCAATATCATTTTCATACTTCTCTCCCTCTGCGATATAACAATATAGCCTACATATTAACATACCTCGTATGGTATATATATATGAACAAGAATGTATGCATATAGCCTACAGATATCAATCAATCCACGTTTCGTGTCTATGGCGCAAAGAGTAGAACAAAATAAATTCGAAAGAAAGCACTGGCTTATTCAGAAAATCACATTACATCGATTTAAATAGGCCTAAATATGTGTTCTGAAACAGGAGTAACTTAAATTCTAAAAGCCATATATCTAGTAACCCAATAAAACGAATCGTATAATAATACTCTTTTTATTAACATTAATAATAATAATAATTTTACTATAATAATAATAATAATTTTACTATTATTGTTATTATTATTATTATTATTATTATTATTATTATTATTATTATTATTAGTATTATTATTATAACATACTCCTTGCTTCCTTACTTTCTTACTAAGGTTTAACAGTTAAAAAGACAAGATGACTTAAGAAAAATAACGTTAAGCTATGCTGTATTCTAGTTTTAAGGACGCTTTCTTCAGGGGCCACGGTTGTCCTGGTGTAACCTGCTATTCCCCTGACTCTGGGATCCCCTTACGTCGCCACGGCAAATAAACAAGCGCAAGCAAAAGAGGAGAAAACTTCGGTTCCATTTCCTTCTTCGATCCCCAGAAGTCTCCCCCTCTTTTTTTCTTTCTTACCTTTCCCACCCACTCGAGATCTTCCAATTGTTTTCGGAAATTGGATGAAGCCTGAAAAATGTCCCTCACCAACACAGGAAAAGAAGAAAATTCTTTCCTTGGCGCCTTCTATCTCCTTTTCGTCTTCTTTGTTTTCTAGTTCCTTGCTCTTTTTTCTCTCTTTCTCCTAAAGTGCAGGGTTGAAGCATCTTTGTAAAGGAAAGCCCTGCCTAGGTAGCACAAATGTACAGCAGGGGTGTGAATGCGGAAAAAGTAACACACATCAAGCTGGAAGAGACCTAAAAACCTAATTCTTTGAATTCTCATGTGACCTTATAAATCACAGTTTTTAGCCTTTGTAAGCATCCCCTTTCCATAAATCACAAGCTTCCAGAATTAATGCAATTTGTTTCCACGAACTTGACGCAGACACTTCTATAGATTTACGATTCCGAAGAGCGAAAAAAATTTCATAAATCGAATAGTTTTATTTTTTTGAATTCTCTTAAAACTTTTTACATGAGATGGTTTGAAAAGACGCATTTGGTTAAGAAATTAAAGGAAGTTGGAAGTTGGCACTTTCAACATCCACTGACTTTAGAAAATAACCCAGAAAGGTGTAAGGGTGCAAAGCAAGTAGTTAAAAACAATCGAGTAAGTAGCGCGAGAGGGTAGTTCAAATCCAGTGACCGGTCAATTTGATTTGGATTTGGTAGCTTCAAACTTGTAAGGAGACATGCTGGACTGGATATTTAATCTACCTACTATCATAATATTTAAAACAGAATACCACTTCAAATGAACTCAATGATAGTAGAAACAAATGAATGCCAATAGTTACACGACTCATTGGTACACAAAATGATCCTAAACATTGTATCCTACAGTCAGAAATAAAGTTAAATAAACATAACGCTATTTACATGTATAATAATAAAACATAAGCCCTTGCAGTATAGGTCTATGTCATAAGCGTACCTAGGAGGGGGGGGTTGGGGGTTTGACCCCCCCCCATTGATTAAAAAAGGAAAATTGTATAATTTTTTTTTTAAGTCTGCCCATAAATTACTTAATACAAGTATAAAGCGTGGGAAGCTTAAAACTCGTTATTTTGCGTCTTAATTTTTAAAATTTTCCGGGGGAAACCCCCGGAAGCTTAAAACTCGTTATTTTGAGTCTTAATTTTTTAAATTTTCCGGGGGTAACCCCCGGAAGCTTAAAACTTGTTATTTTGAGTCTTAATTTTTTAAATTTTTCGGGGGAGGGCCCCCGGAAGCTTAAAACTCGTTATTTTGCATCTTAATTTTTTAAATTTTCCGGGGGAGGACCCCCGGACCCCCCTCTCCCTGGGGGGTATTCCCTTATAACCCCCCCCCCCATATGGTCGGCCTGGTTACGCCTATGGTCTATGTTAATATGATTTTTCTCACGCTCATAATTTGTAACGATACCGTAAAGAAGTTTTCCCACATAATCTTTTAAGAAAGTTAAGATTAAGACCAGTGTAAAATACTGAATATAATATTTGCAAGAAAAATTACGAATAACAACAATAATTCACTATTATGAAATAAAATGGAGTTCATTCGAAATAATTTGTAAAAGGAATGACCTTTTCTTTTATAAAGTTAAACTTAGATCACGTGCACTGATAACTTATGACATCGGAAGTTACTTACGATTCAGTACTTCCTATAGCGTTCTGTTAGTAAAGTCAATATTTCATTATTTAAAAATTCGTAAAAAGCTACTTACAGGTACCCGTAAGTTTGTGTCATTGCACGATGTAAAATTTTACGATCAAAATAATTAATAAAGGCCTAAATAACTTTAATTTTTTTGCCACGCATTAATGACGTTTCTTTGTTAGTTATTTCAGTTACATAGGCAGACATAAACGCCTAATATGAACGTAGTTAAGGATGCTCTTCTGGGCTTTACAAAGGATACAGTATTCCTTTTTCAGTATAAAAAAAAAACAGTAACAAGAATTAACGTGCTAGTTTTAGAAAAAAATATAACTTCCTTACAAACTTTCAAAACATTCACAGTAATAATTTCAAAATTCCTCCTTCAATAAAGTTAAAACTCACTACAAATTTATATTATCTTAAATCATCCACCTTCGGCAGGTGGTCAACAATTGCGTATTAGATGGAATAGGAGAATAGTTTTTCACAGCACTATCTTGCAAAGGAAAGACGTTTATCCATATGGTATAATCGCTCTTAAGACTTATAACCTGTAACTTTAAGGGAGGTTAAATGGGGTCTAGTAGTTTGTACGTGCATCCTCATCAAAGGTTTAGTTGCTACAGTAAATTATCGTAATAACTCAAACTTTCAAGTACTTTAAATGATATATGAATGGCTGGGCTCGCGTTGTTCACTTGTCTGAGGGTGAGGTTTCTGTCTAGCAATAACCTGATCTATCACAAGTCAAAGTTAACGGAACTGGAATTATACATTCGGTGTGAAAGTCTTGGAAGTTTACAGTGGAACGCTTTCTAGCTCTTAGTCTGTTAAGTTACATTATAATTATAGTTACTCTATAAGTTATAGTGATTGTGTAGATATGTGTTTTATGTGTGTAGACATGTGTGTATGACGTGGTTATACTGAGAAATTAGATTGGGGGGGAGGGTCCTAAACTTATTGACCTTAAATTACTGTATCTTCCTTTATGACACAAAATATTGATTTTTTCTAACTAGTGCTTTAAAAATATCGTATTTTGGGGACGTCCGGGCCCCCAGGAACCCCCTATATATGTCCTTGATGGACACCATTTTATAAATGGAAGAATGAATACATTAAAGGCATTATAATTTTCATGAATAATGGAAGAACTATTGCTGGACTTGATATCTGCATTAAAGAAAGCAATACATTATAGTAGCCTACATACAAAAATACTATCAATCATTTTCTTCGAAGTTGATTTTATGACTGCATGCGGCTCCACTTGGATCGTCTAAAAAAATTAAAGTTTCCCTTGAACGTAGTTACACTTATATTATTTTCAGTGTTTGTAGAACCGTAAAACCATAAAGGTGTGCATATCCAGTGTTTTCTAATTTCGATAACACCAATGAGTTTAACTATGTTAGTACCATACATTTTTATTACCATCAGGTAATCAAAAAATCTTCATCTTAGAGAATTTGAGAGGAAGAACGTTCGACTTACCCCTCAAAACATATATATCATAAGGTACCCTTGCTTATGAGAAAATATCTATATGTTAAGGAGGACAAAATTATTGTAAAATACTGGGTATACTCCTGCCGAATGATCCTAAGCAAAGGCCTATACTGTTTTGCTATGTTGCTAATAGGGATTCCTACCCCTGACGCGAGAAAGAGAAGCGGGTGTCTGACTATGGCGTTAACCCGTAACAATAAATAACCTGAGGGGGTAAATCCCGTTCCACTTGAAGTCCTCTCCTTTCCCAGTCTGGAACAAGGCGAAGTTGCGAGGTGAGAAATTCTATAATCTGAGAGAGCTCCAATAACAAGTACACTTCCTACAATAAACGTCTTTAAAACGCATCCCAATCTCTATGTATCACACCAGCTGCTTCGCAGAATGCAGATCAAGACGTTGCTTCCGGAAAAGTTTAGGAAAGGATCTCATTTCCATTGAATTTTCATCCATTATTTCCCTGGCGAAATACAGTTAGCTACTTCAGAAGAAATAATTTCCTTCGAACATAGGTAGGCTTACTTCATCTTACAAAGAAGAGCCCGGATTTACAAGCATAATAGAATAGTAAAATAAGCAAGCATATATACACGCAAAATGTAAGAAATAAGCACCAAACTAAGCAAAAACAAATTACCACGAAAATCAAATAATTATTCGTTTCGTACAAATCTGATCTTTTCATAGCTGTTACAGCATATAAAGAAGGTCATTTAGAGATTTTCCTGTGTGAAGCTCCTGTGTCTTGTCAGTGAAGAACAATTTGTAAAATGAAAATGTTCATTCAACGTCCCAGAAGTCACAGGGGCACGTGAAAAGCTACACAGTTCTGTGCTGGATTCCTCTTCACCAGAAAGCATTTTAGAAATCGGATAGGGTTTTATAGGCTAATTCTAAGAGCCGAAAAAAGAGAGTAAACATCTTGATAATTACGTCTAGGAGTGAAATAAGCCCTCTTAATTTGACAGTTTTGAATAAAATATGCTATTTTAATTCAAAATCATAAAATAAGCAAAGAACTTTTTTTTTCTCTCGGAAGAAGCAAAATGTGCCCTACGAAATAAAGTTAAAATTGCTTGTCAGGCAGAGTTTTATGAAATATAACAATGCTGCTTATATTTTAGGAGAATATTCTCACGTAATGTTCAACAGAAACATTATTCTGTGGTTTCAAGAACACAGATCTACATTTCTGCTTATGTTTAGGAATCTGATAGTAGCCTAAATATGAGTTTTGCTTAGAAATCCGGGCTCTAGTAATGAGAAACTAAATGACATTAGACGGATGGAACGTAGACCTATACATCATTCTTTTAAGCAAATTTTCACTCAAGAAAAGCAGACCGGGGTTTTGAGAAAATGTTTACACACCACATGAAAATTTACTTCCTTTTTTTTTTTTTTTACAGGATTTACAAAGGAACTTTATGATCACGTGATGTACGTAGCCTACCATCAAATTTAATGTAACTTACATCATTTTCCGTTCTTATCTCGTGTTGAAAAAATGTTAATGAAATCGGTTAATTTTATCTCTCAGATGAGGAATCCAGATGTCATTACCATTGTTATTATCAGTATTATTATTATAGATATGATAATCATAATTCCTATTTTAATAAGATTTTCGTCTCTTAGAATATCATTATTATTATATTTTCCAGTGTTTTTGAAATCGAGGTGTTTCTAATACGAATGGAAACTTAACATTAATGCACGGACACACCAAGCAGATAACAATTCGATAAAAAATACATTACTTCCCAAAGAAAAAGAAAGCTGCAGTTGTTTACAAAGTTCCTTTATTCCTGCGTCTTTCTTCCACAAGCTCAGTCTATCTGTTGTGCCAAATGAATATTCAACATTGAAAGCTGGGTTGTACTGGCATGTAGTTTACATACTATAAAAGAACCAAAAATAAACTGGCGTCGAATGAGAATTTGATAAAAGAAAAAAAAGTAAACTTAAAAGAAGAAACAAAGCATAAATGAACACGTTCCGTGCCTGATTTATATAGAGCAGTATCGACAATAGTAGAATGGATGCTGGGATAGAATATAATGGAAATAGATTTTTGCCATTGTAGAAATATGAGGAACTGTATCAAAATAAAACAACGAAACATGAAAAATCGAATTTAATGTGTTTCTTCAAACATAGCTGGATATAGTTGCGAAACTTCAATAAACCTTAAAAACGTATGTGCGTTTTCTGACTTAGTCAAATACATGATGTTACTAGAGACTTGACTTCCTGGGTTCACTATACAATATAATACGCCATAACATTATGCAAGTTACCACTTTTGCTAGTCATCGCTAATTAAAGATTTATTATACGTAAAGACTGTGTAAAAACATGAAGATGTCAATAATTATGAGATATTACATTGACACTAAGAACTGGCATAAACGAGAAGAAACATTTAACCTACAGAGCTTTCATCAACCTAAAAAATAACTGATACCTGAGTAAAGCTCCCGACCGCCGGCGTGGTCTTGTGGTTAGCGCTGACTAAGGATCCGTCGGCCCGGGTTCGATCCCCGGTACCTCCTCGGATTTTTCTGAGGTAGGGAGGTCTGGTAAGGGTGCACTCAGCCTAGTGATTCAAATTACGGAGCTACTTGATACAGAAGTAGCGCTTCCGGTCAAAGAAACCACCATTAACGGCCGTGGGTGTCGGCATGCTAACCACATGCCCCAATCCTGCCATCTGCCTATGGTAGATGACGCAGCGGTCGGAGTGGTAGCTCTTGTCCCTTCAGGGATGTAGCACCACGGAGTTTAGTTTTTAGTAAAGATCCCAGATTTGTTACGTATCAGCCAGTGCTTTAGTTGGAAAATATTTTATGGGGGTACGGTACTCACCTTACTTCAAAATTTTCCATATCGCCTCATACAAAAGAGTTTTAAAAAACCGAGCACTTTATCAGGATAGCCAACATGTAATCTAAGGAGAAAGTAATTATTGTAGAAATGCGCACGAAGGTGAACATTAGAACGCATATCTACTGCGAATTTAATAGTGTTTGTCATTATTAACAAATACACTCTCTTATTGAATTGGACATTTAATAAGTATTTTAGGACAATATCGTTCCTGTACTGCCAGTACGACGTACCGGAGCACATCTTTTTCCCGGTATGGTAGAAGGAAAATAATTTTATACCGGTACGCAGTACCGGTGCGTACCGGCCCAACTAAAGCACTGGTATCAGCCATACTAAAAACCGAAAATGACTATTAGTTTTTTTAATAATCTGTTTCCGGCATTACTATATCGAATCTTACTCGTGAACTATAAATAATAATAGAGTATTGTTAAATATTTAGTGCTATCCGGGTCAATAATATTTTGAAAAAAAAAAAACACTTTTTTCTATCACCTCTGATAACTCATACAGAACTGTAACACTCCTACCACAGGCCTATCGGTGGTGGGGTAAGGGCTTGCGCCCCTCCCAACTTTAATCTCCGTTAAATTAAAAAATCGTCAACATTTGCATATAGCCTACAGCTGTGTGCGAATAAGTGGTCTAAATATGGCCATTGGGGCATTATGGAATCTTTCTCCATTTTTAAAGTATAATTCCGATGTCGTGAAGAAAATTAAATCTCAACATGTAACATCTTCCACCTTCCGTTTTGTTCAACAATACACTCAACAAAATGGTTGGTAAAATCAAAATGACCGTTTTTCTAATGTGTTCAACAATACTTAACTTACAAATTCTCAGATCTTGTTTCAATTCCGCCTAAATTCCATCTGGGCCAAGAATCAAGTTATAAATTCTCAGATCTTGTTTTAATTCCCCCTAAATCTTTCTTCTGGGCCAAGAATCTTACAAATTGAGCCTGCTATCCATCCACGGTTATTACTTATTAATATGACATTGTGTCCAAATGGGTTACTGACCATTATTAGTACAATAAAAGGAAGTAAAAACTTAGAATCCCCCCAAAAAATTTGATTCTTCTCTTTAAACAAATTTCAGTTTTTTAAATTAAGGAAAGCTGATGAAAGATTCGCGTTGATCGTGATTGTAGCGATGGCAGATAAGATAGCGAAGGTGTAGGTACTTGCCGTTGCGACGGCAAGTTACGACCTGCTCATAAACCTGCCTGTTTCAGACTATCAACTTATTGCAAGGTAGAGGGGCTGAGCAACCCCACTAATTCCTCCCTCTACATATTATGGCTCTATCACCGCGCCATGCTGACGTCATCGGCAACAAGATTTTACAACCGTTGAACAAGATGGGACAGACCACGCGCGATGCGACAATAAACTTGTTAGCGACAACTATGTCAACTCCACATAATGGTTTCAAATATTAACATTCGTTGACATTCAAGCTGCTCCAATGCTACTAACTCCAAAATGGTTTGAAACTTTATATGGCATCAGGTTGTGATGGCCAATTACAATAAATAACTAGGTGGTCGGTTTTTCATACAATAGTAGCTTCATCTTATACACTAAATAATAATATGCTCAAAGTGTGCAAGTGTTCCTGTTGCATGTATTTAATTTTTTTTCATGAAAAGTAATAAAGTAAACAATGTGACCCTGTTAAGTTTCCATTGCTACTTATGGATGAGTTTATAAAAGTGCTGGCCTCTTTTCAAACTGAAAATAGTATGCTTGGCAATGCTGTCTTAATGTTTGTAGTGATCAGATAATGTAGGCCTAGTACAAGAATGAAACCAATAGACGGCGTCTAAATTTAACAACTGACATATTATATCCTGATAGCTGTTTTCTAAACGTGTTTACCGACATGTGGTTGGGTTTATCTGGCACGGTCTTTGTAAGTACAGTAGGGTAAGTAGCGGCATTCACAGGATAGCAGGGAATATACTGAAATGAACATTGCTTGAATTGAGAAATAATTTCACGTAATTTGCATTGCTTCTGAAAACAAACGTTTCCGTTACATCTCTTACATTTATTTACGTATCGCAAGGCTCTGAAATTAGCTACAAGAATCGGTTCGCTTTCCCCCCCCCCTTCATGTACATATCGGCCGTGGTGGTGGAGAGGTAGAGTAGTCCGGGGTTCAAACCGGCCGCGCTGGATGGACTTTCCAAGATGTAAAAATGCTTGGCAATTAGTCTTCCTACAAGCCATAGTCCCATGCCGTAGACTTACAGGGTAAACAAAACTATGTAGGCCTAATTTTAAATAATCATGTGCACTCTTACAATGTTGGAAATATTTAGAAGGTGGAGCTGCCATTCACAAGATTAGAAATAGTGGAATCCAGCTATCTTTTAGTAAGACTGTACAACAATCTACCTCCTTAACTAACTGAATTCAATGTAACTAGTTCAAAGCAAAGGTTAAGATTTGGTTATGTAAGAATCCATTACAGTCTGACGGAATATATAGATTTTAGTTTCGATGTGTAAACTGTAATGTACATTTTTAACTTAATTATTGACAATGCCTATTGTATAATCTATATTTAATGGTCTCATTACTCATTACTCATCTCATTACTAAGGCCCCGATTTTTATGTTTTAAACTATTTTGTTCCTAGCTAGCTAACTGTGATATTTTAACATAATTATGCGTTTCATTCTCAAGGCAGTAACATAGTCCAATATTATAAACATTAAAAATGGCTAAATAAGACGTGAAACTAATATGCCTAAAACTGCTTTTCAAGTGAAATACGATAAAATAACAATAAAAATTATAAGTAATCTAATTATTATGGATATACTAAAAATTACTTTTTAAATGCACATATTTTGCATCTTGCTCATTGTTGCCTGTATATTATTTTGTAAGATAAAATATAGATTTGCGTTTTATAATTATGTCATTTTGTATCCTCTTATTCCGGTAAAGGAAGTTGGAAATGACAGGAGTAGTTCTAAAACTAAGCTAAAAGTTTTTGGTGCAGCAGAGCCATGGAAATTTAAGTGAAAATAAAATGAAGGAACATATTTTTCAATGTGTTTATTGTGCTTAATAGAGTGAAACTTTTAAAAAATGATCTAAAAATGATCTAAAAATGCTAAACACTAAAATAAAACTATTTTAATATGTTTAAAAAGTAAAACAGGGTTTATAAAAAAAAGTACAAATCCGGATCCTATTCAATACATATGTATGCGTGTTACAATAGTCTTTTGGAGAAAATAAAATAAATTTAAATTTTGTTGTAGCAAGATGAAAGTGATCAATTTTATTTGATTGTCGGTTTTAGTTGTTCTGACCTCACACAAATATAGCAGTCTTATAACTCCATTCTTCATCGTTTCAACATTAAAATTGCTGGTGTAAAAGTTATTTACACCAAAATAAAAGTGGATGGGTTTCAAAGCTTATTTTTGGTAGAAACAGATAATCAGCATGTAGATTGCATTTAATTAATAAGACCGAAGAAATGGAAACAAAAATGAGTTAGTCCACTTTTCTACGGAACACATTTGTCAACAAAAACAAAGCTCACAGAACCGGAATATTTTGCTGATGGCAAACTCATTATAGAAATGTGTAAATCCATAAGGATAAACCTCGCAGAAAAATGATATTAAATTATTATTTTAAATGTGAAAACTGTTATGGAAATGATTCGCTAAAACACACTACTTTATTTCATTTGCATATTAAATCAGTGCATCATCACTGTAATCCAGGATTAAAATTCTGTTATCTCATTCAGCCACATGTGATATGCTGATTTGTCAGTTCAAGCAATGTTTCAAATCCATCATTCTGAGAACTGTTCGTTTCAACTATCATAGGTACTGTGACAAGCATTTTTGTAATTAGTTTCGGTAAAATCTAGGAAAGTTCAAACCTAGACATTGCATTTACAACGATTAGGCCTTTTCATGAATAAAATATGAGTTATTTATAAAGAATGAAACGTTCATGCAGCGAACAAAATAATAGACTGATGAATATTATATTAAATATATTTTTAAATAAAATGAATATCGATTCGGTGCGCGTCTCTTACGCCAGGTGGCATCAGACGATAAAAATTCAGAGCAAATCTTATGTTTACGTTGTGCATTATTATGGAAAAATGTTATTACCTTTTATTGGTACCACAGGTTAAGTAAATAATCCATTTCATAGGCTTACAACTGAAAGTTATTATAAACAGGAAGTTGTTATTACAGTTCAGAGATAAAAGAGACAATGATTGTTACCACAAACAGAGCTCTATGCTTGGTTACCTTCAAGTCAATCCTTAGAGTTGGATTATTCCCACAAAGTCTCTGGCCTTGAAGGCTAACCCAGCCAGCAAGCTTCTCGTTACGTCTCGTTACCAAGATGCGCGAATTCGGTGCGCGTAAGATCAGTAAGCTACCGCTGGGCAGAGAGTGAACATCATGCAGCATGTCGCCAGTCGTAGAAAATACTATAATAGTTGAGTGGAGAGATAATGCCGGAGAGACAGAGACAGACAACACGTGGAGTGGGACAACCAATCAGGGTGCAGCTACCTCCCCTACGCAGGAACTCTACGAGCGGTGAGACTCGCTCCTAAGGTATATACGTAAAAACCCAGAGACGTTGTGAAGGTAATCCTACTCTACACGTTACTCGTCCAGATGAAAAACGACGTAGCAGTGAAATAATAAGTAAATTCTGTTGACATTTAAATTAGTTCATAAATTCACAAGAAAAATAACCAACAAGATAAATTGACAACTGGAAATGGCAGTAAGGGGAAATATTTTCTATAGGCCTATTTGAACTATTAAAATAGACTGAACAGAACTAATAGGGTAAATTTGGAAATAAATCCACGAGGATGGGAAAATAAGCTATAGAAATGTGTGTGATATAGAAACTGGACTAATTTACAGATTTAAATTGTTTCTTTTTAAAAAATATATCTTGACATTATTTTAAAAAATTACTTAGTATTAAACATACAAACATGTTAATATAAAATAGGTAAACGTACGTATATGAACACACACTATTAATGACCCAACAGAAGCTATTCTGCTATGGGAGTAAATGTCAGCTCATAATTCTTTCAATCTGTATACGAGAGAAAATTCTACATATTCCGCCTCACGACTATTTTATGCATTTAAAAACCATGCACGAAAATATGTGAATTTCAACATAAGTAAAGAAACAAAAAAATTACGTTACACATCATCTGATGATGAAATTCGATTGCTAGATGAACAGTAGTCCTATTAAGATGGTTGGAACTAGTGGTAAGATATATGAGGCAAACCTGGCAATCTCCATTTTGAAAAAAAAAATACAGATGCTAACTTCTAATGAAAGTTTAATGCATTTCCTGCTACATATTTAGTGTTTGTGTTGCAAATACATCTTCCCACGTAACTCACACATAAACTAAATATGTACCGAAAGATGCCTTAAACTTTCGTTAGAAGTTAGCATTTCTTTCTTTTTTCAAAATGAAGATTGCCGGGTTTGCTAATAAACCCCTCATATATAAATAAAATCACGGTGAATAACACGAAGACCAGATTGCTTCTGCCAGAGATTGGAAATGCAGCATAGTTCAGAGCTTATTGGAACCCTCTATCACTACCAATGCCTTGACTGGCTTCACCGTAACCAGAAGAAAATTATTCGTTAAAATATTTTGGAGCTGAAAGACAGTCAGTTATAAAAAAAATATATATATATCCTAAATGATTCCAGCCTCGCAATAACCTGCAACACCATAATTGCCAGATTTTAAGCTCTTAGGACAGCCGATGGAGCAGCTCATTTCCTTGTTGTTACTGTGAAGGCATTCATAGTGATAAGAGGGTTCCCAATTGCTCTGAAGTAGCTTATGCTGGATAACCAACATCTGATAAAAACGATCTAAACATTCTGTAATTCATTCTGTGATTTTATGGACGCGTTGTCACTATTAAAATTAAAAAGTAAAGTATAGTGTTCCCTATACAGGCCATGGAGGCCCTAAGGGTTCCAGGAGGTTGAGGCTCCCAGATTTTAGACATTCTGCACGAGGTGATAAGGTTATCAGCATTATCCACCGGCCACCTTTACCCCCAGAACTGCTTCCGGTACTCATTTCTGTTAGAGGCTGAGACGACCCAGAGCCATAGTGCCACCAGAAGGATTTGGCCAATTGAAAAACCCTCAATGACTTCATCGGGGATCAAACACGTAACCTTCCAGTCTGTAGCGCAGTGTCTCAACCATTACGCACAGCGTACTTTACTATTAAGGTTCCTACCCCCTACTACTAATGTGGATGTTAAAAATGTGTCTATTATTATTATTCTTATTTACTTTCAAGTTTGAGTCAACTTCATTATTTTATAAGTTACCGTATTTCAAGTGACTCTTACATTCTGTTCTCACGTTTCCTTCTTGGGATTAAAAATCTTGAGCAGACAGTACCGAATATAATTTGTATATGGGCACAATATACACAAATCGTGGTTCAAGGTTGTAGGGGAATAAAAGAAAAAGATAAGATTATTAAGACTGTAAAATAAAGGCTTAGAAGAAAATAAAAAGGATTGATAAATTTATGTTCAGATTGGAAACAAGGCTTGTGCAGGTCAGGCCTGTACGCGAAAAGGAATGAAGCTAGGTAAGATAGCAAGCCATTCCCTTACCCTCTAATGCCCCAATCTTCTTCTACATGGTTAGGCCGTAGACCGGAGTCGATCCCAGTTACTTAAAATAATTAAATGCCTTCGGGACCTTCAAGCCCCGCCTTCTCCGTAATTCACTCTGTTATCAGATTAGTTGAGGAGAAAAAAGGAAAAGAGACGAAAACTCTGAGAGTTGCCTTCATCGCCAATCTTCTCCCTCCGATCTGCCTAACGTCGCCGTTTCCTGATCGAAGATGGAGTGAGGAGGTTGGAGAACCCCCCCCCCCCCACGATCCTCTGTCGTACCACCACGCCCAGCCATCACAATCAGGCAACTTTCAGTAGCTGCTTTAAAAATCTTCTATTGCATTCTGGAAGAACTCTTTATACCGAAATAGCAAAAAGGAAAAAATTTCATTTTATTATTGCCGCAATAACATTACGCGTCCACAAACAGAATACGTTGATTTCGCTCCTTCTATTCTTGCATTCACTGATATTTTCTTCGAATACCCTAACTAAATTCTTTGAATGATATTTTCTTACTAAATACTTCCATTGTTTGCATAATATACGTTCTGCATCGTAATCTTAATAGGCGCTTCTTTTAAAAGTAATCAGCTTTTGTACTAGTATAGTACTAATTAATTTTCCCCTAAACAACGTTCAATAATAAGAATTATTATTTTTTAACGAGTCAGTATATAAAGTTTAGAGAGACCATCAGATTTTAAAAGTCAGTCGTAATTGTAAAATCAGTATTAAAGAAGTCATACTTTTGAATTAATTATTCTAACAATAATTATAAGAAATTTAATTGCACTATTTGAATCTAAAATTGTTAAATATACTAAAGGAAGTCATAGGAAAGATTCGTGTTAAATGTCACTGCATTATCTCTGATACAAAGGGAATGTTAGTTTATGTACAGTGTAACTTGTTATTGATTTAATGTTGAATAATACCAAATTTTTTTAAGTAAAAAAATTATTCGTAGTATACACCGTTCTAAACAGTAAATGCTATTGTAAGAACTAAATAAAATTTTAAAATATAAATATTATATTATATAAAGCAATAATTTTATAAAACTGCATCTTTTCTGCTTATTGGTTCTAATTTCATCGAGTTTGTATATCCATGTTTACTATTTGGAGTTGTTTCTTCATTATACCCAAATTATGAGAGTATCTAGTTTTGACTACAATTCATTCAAGAGATAAATAAATAAATAAAAATATTGTTATTGACTAAAAATTAGCAGTCTAAATTTCCGTATCAATGTGTCGAAACATAATAAGTAACCCCTCAATAAAATATTTACTTTCAAGGTGTGAGGATTATTAATAATAATATTACTTGTAACATATGCTAAAATGAACGGATCATATATTTCTGAAAATATTATAATTCTTAATGCGCTTCAAATTAGTCTTTACTCTCAAATTTCAATGCTGCTAGCAAGATTCATCAAATTTTACTCGTACAAATTGAGTATTGATTAATGCTCAAAAGATGATTTCTGCTGATATTATGAAAGAAACAAATTAATAAACAGCAAAGGGTTGCAGTTAGTTATGGCAGCGTTGCTGCAGAGAATTTTGGAGATGAGCAGGAAATGAAGATAGATGACGGACGCGAAGCGAGCACTGAGGGTGACTGATGAGAGAACCTCACGCGGTAACAAAACGACAGGCTCGCAAGCTTCGCTTCCACGGATTGATTAATGAATTTTAGTTGTGCCCCACCGCTATAGCATGGTAGAGAGAAGAGCAAGCGTTCATTCGATCACCAGGTGCCACCAGCATCGCCTACTCGTTTCCCTTCTCAAATCACAACCTTTTAGAAAATAACGCCATCAGGATCAGAATAAATCGATTCCTACTTGCGTTCATCTGTGAAATTAATCGTGAAAAAAATCTTTCGTTACTAGTTTTTAGGGTCATATTAAAACGCCAGCTTAAATCTTCAATTTATTTCACTAATTGGGCTTTGTAACTCCGTTGTTTTAAGCTTCAGTTCAAATAGCATTTGCTGCTTGCAAATGAAATAGTTCCTAGTTTCACTTCTGATAATGTACATGCCCACAATACTTTCGATAAAAGACATACATTTTTGTAAAAGAAATCGTAAAAATTATACTTCGAATCATATTGGCTTTACAAAATTTACTATCTTGATATTTATTCTATATTTAATGTTATATAATTTTTAAGAAAATAACGAGTATACCCCATTATTTCATCAGGTCGTGTTAAAATATAAATAAAGCTTCATTGTTTAAGAAATAAGCACGGAATTTGTTTTAATTTAAAAGTATTTCTATTCTGTAGAAGTATATTAAAACTGCTATATTTATATTCTTTGTTGACTATTATTGTAGTATACTTGTCACATTAATTAAATAACGAAAATGAACTCTTTTCTGAATATTCGAAGTTAGACACATTGTAAAGGGATAACAAAGACAAAGGGTTTAAACACAGGGAGAGTCTCATGGTACCAAGGCAATCTGTATTGGCTCCTCCTACCAGAATGACGAGGTAATAGAAGGGTACTCTGAGTTGTCATGCGAATACGAGGGTGGATCGGGAAGTAACGCACAATTTTTTTCTGCGTTGGTATTGTGGTTGGGATGATGAAATTTCACTGAGATATAATTTGAAGTTTGCGCTACAGACACATTTACTTGTTTAAAGGCGCAGCACTAGCGAAAGAAGTATGAACTACACAGCAAAGATGGCTTGCATGTTACTGTCGTCAACTTGTGAAGAGCAGCGAGGTGTAATGCGAATTTCCATCTGAGAACTTGATCTGAACAGTTCAACATTTCATATGGCACGGTGTACGATATAAATTTTTATACGACTAACATGAACGGCTCGAAAGTTACCCAATAAGAACAATTATGTTAATGGAAATAATAATATAAATAACAAAAGTAGAAAGTCGACTGAAATTTCAGTGTAGGCTACGAATGCGTATAACTTTGGCTTTGCCTACTTACTGATAATGGAATAGGAGTTAGTGTCGAAAAGGAAAACGAAGAACCAGTAAATCCCACTTACCTGCAAAAGAAGGAAATTACACGTTACATAATTATTTGCAATGATAAATTATTCAGTTCGTCAATTTAAAAAACACGTATTTATGTGTAAAATGAGTATGATGAAAGCGTTGAGTAACCGTGAAATTATAAACCAAGCTCAAAAGTTTTCCACACAAACCTTATAACGAAAATACTGTTTTTATTTTCTTTCG
Source organism: Ectobius pallidus (assembly GCA_964059195.1). Lineage (NCBI taxonomy): Eukaryota > Metazoa > Arthropoda > Insecta > Blattodea > Ectobiidae > Ectobius > Ectobius pallidus. The sequence continues at coordinate 96,673,468 of CAXKWD010000004.1, read as the reverse complement.
CAGATCAGAAGATCAGCCTTCTTCGTGTTTATTGGCATCTTATATAAGCCCAATTAATTTGAAATTAATTTTTACGCTTTTTTTCTTTCAGATAACAATTTTTATCAGTTTCCTCTCAATAAGTTCTTTATGAGTATTTATATTCTGTATGTCCGGCCTTTAACCCCAGCGGTCTGGATTCGATTCCCGGCCCTGTTGAGAATTTTTCAGTAGTGAAAAATCCTCTTCCCGGATTTAGGACTGGGTGTTTGTGTTAGGTAGGGGACTGGCGAACCCCGGAAACAAATACACTGTGAATATCCCCATAAGAGGTCAACGGGGGTTACTTGTGACAGGTGGACTATGCAAATTTTATTTCTCTAAGCTTAACCGAAAAGTATGTTTGCTACTCAAATAATAAACCTCCGGTAATTGAAATAAAGTAAACCTATATGTTAATAGACGCAAGAAACTAAAGTGTTCTTTCTTGCCAAATGAGGAAAAGGCATTTGCAGGTACTGTATCTGGTACCCTATGATCCCCAGGTAGGGCAAAGGGGCCTCCAAAGGAGGTTTCATCACCTATACTAATTTTGATATGCTTATTTTCCGAGAGAGGGTTGAGGGACAGGTGGTAAGCCCATCGCCTCGCAACCCCCCTCTGGAAACTAAGCATTTCTTGGACGTGAAAGGGCCGAGAAATTTTGTCCAGAGGCTCTAATTTAGGCTTGGGGTTCTTTTACGTGCCGTAAATCTACGACACGGGACCCCCAGCTTAAAGTCCCTCCCGGAGGACTCCGTGCCCAGGATTTTTACGTCCTGAAAAATCCATCGACCGCGGCCGGGTTTGATCCCGCGCCCTGCGGATCTAGAGGCGGGCACGCTACCTCCAGACCACCGCGGCCGACTATTTGCAGGTACAGGTGTAGTAAATCAATGAGAGATAAGAAATGCAAACTGTCCTTAATAAATTTCTAAAAAAAGAGTTTCTATAGTTTCTGTCACCAGAATAACATTTTAATTTTCTCTTTCCTGATATTTTTACTTGACTTAACACATTATCATGACAAAAAAACTGCAATGTAAATGCACGCTTCAAAAGTGAAAAATGATTGCAAAACTTGTGTGAAAATATGTTGCTAATGTTGTAGCCTATACATGGTAAGGCGTGTAATTTGCCTATAAGTATTTACACGCATAATACATGAATGTATACAACACTTTTATACACACGATATAATAAACCAATATTTAATTGATTTTAACAATATAAACACTTATTACTTTACTGTTTGTATTGTGGCTTCTGTTAAATACAAATACAAATTTATAAAATGAAAGTTAAAGTTAAAATTCGTAAGTGGTTTTCCATATTACTTTATGTTTATTACGTTAATTAGGTGTTTTTACGCGTATTTTACACGTTATGAGGGAAAATCTTTTTTGTTCCACCATTATGGTGGCATGTGGCACCACGTGGCGTGTGGCGTAACAGTATCATAATGATGTCCATTTAGAAACAGATTTTCATTATAACACAAGTGTGCTATCGATTATTACCGGACACAGAACAATCCTGAAACAATGAGAGCAGCAAATAAAACTTTGTAATAAACAGCCTGTATTTAAATCAAAATTAATTCTATTCGTGTTAATTTTAATATCATACTAAATTGATTAATTTCTTCTTGTAAAAATCCGTTCGTTTCAAGAAAACGGGTAAGAACAAGTTTCGACTTGACCGTACGCCAACAGTTGCCATCTAGGGGGAAAAAAAAAGAACGAGAACTTGCTAACAGGTGATTGCTGCGGTAGGTAAAATTATTTATTTTCTGAATCTACAATCTCAAAACTTAACATTTAATTACATTGAATGCTGAACAAAAACAGACGTGTGTATCTCGCCTACAGTGGTAGGCCTAATTAAGATATCCGTAAGAAAATTATGAAACTAGCTTTATTCGTTTCATAAAGATACTTGTGTCTGTCATTATATGCTTGTTGCACAACGAAAAATTTTACGTCAAGTCCTAACTCTAGTTGTATGGTGCCTTTAATTGATAACAGCCTTAGTGTTAATGCACTATTTAACTTACTTAGTCTTATGTACAGGTAGGAAAAATAAGCGGACCGACTAAAATCTCTAAGTTGCCGATTTGAGCCACTGCGCATGCCTAGCAGCATTCATAGGATAGCAGAGAATGTATTGAAATTTGTTCTAGACAATATAGACAATCAATTGAGAAATAATTCCACGTAATTTGCATGAAAACAAAATTTCCGTTACATCTCTTACATTTATTTATGTATCACAAGGCTCTGAAATCAGCTACAAGAGTCGGTCCGCTTTTTTTCCCCTACCTGTACACGATGCAGTTAAGAATTTTAGGCTCAATAGCCTCTTTCACAGGTATATTCATTTGTTAATGTATTGGAACAAGTATTGTGCAATAGGTACAACGAATCAAGATTATTAAAAATCTTAATATCCACTAATTATTTTGCCTATTAAGCTTATTCTCCTTCATGTTACTAAAATTTAAGGGGCATGGTCATTTGGTACACGTCGAACAAAAGAATCAACTCATACAAATTGTTGAAAGCTTCTAATCTCGAGTACTGTTACCATCTACTCGCTACGCGGCTACGTGAGGGTATCAAACATTTTGGATCACCTCTGGTGTAAAATACATACATCTTGCACAATTTACTCACACTCCACATTGTAAAGTACGAACAGAAACAACTTAATACGTATTTCCAGACCTAGATAAAATAGCAATTTCTACAGCTTTTCGGTTCATTCTGTTTCGTGTTCTTTATCTTAACTCCTCATTCAAAAACTATAATCTGCTTCCTCGGTTAGTTTAAGAGCCGACCCGAGTGCAGTGTTGTATGATGTACCGCACGCGCGCGGTTTTTGGTGAGAGGAGCGTTGGAAGGGGGGAGCCAGGCTCCGTATTTCGGAAACAATGTTAGTGAAGATAAGGGCTAGCTTGCATTAACGTGTTTCAAAAGAGATGACGGTACTAGTAGGATGGATTTCATTTTATACTCTCGATTCTACTCCTACTACTGCTGTTGGTTTTATATTTATTTTTTGTGTTTTATATGTGTGGAGCTCCCCCTTTACCCTTTCTGTTGAAGTTCTTACATAACTTCCACTGAAAATAGGAGTATTACATGACTGGCCTGGAGCTATTCGCCACAATGAGTGAAATTGGTCTTTTACCAATTATTCTGACATGGGATCATTGTTCCGGTTTAACTTATAGCACTATAAAATAATTATTTTTAATCTATCAGAGATAAATACAGCAGTCATAGAACTATTAACGTTAAAACCAATAGATACAGGCCTACATACAGTTTATAATACGCTGAAATTCAACGTATTTATTTTTTAAATATTAGACATTCGCCTGGGAAGAAGCTAACAACAAATGAAAAATTTACTTTCTATACTTGATAGTATATCAAGGTTTACTGACCTCAGGTTTATTGACAACTAGCAGCGAAAGAGTCGTTTCTTATTACTAACGCATTAAAATAAATGATATCAGAAATTCTTCTCGCGAGTAATTTATTGGAGATGACCCTCAGATATTTTACTAAACAATTTTCTTGTACACTATTTAAGATGTTCGCCAATGCTGGTTTAAAAATATAATTGTAAGATTTATAAAGCAGCGATTGGCTAAATATTTATGCGGTAACCGGGTGATTAGGAAAAACAATAACAAACCACGCGAGCAACAATTCTAATAAAGTAAAGACATAGAAACAATATTGTTACTACATGCCGATCAATACTATTGAAGCAGCGTAGATAAGACCTATAGTTCTTGATATAAGAAAAACTCGTTTGCAAAACGAAACTAACTGAATTGCTATTGTAAAGTATCTTTTGAGGTTTAAAACATTTAACAGCCTAAAATATGCTCAATATATAGATAATTGCAGCATAATATTGTCAAATGTACGCCAAGAAAAGTAAGTTAGGCCTATGCTTTTTTCATATTCTTCGTAGGCGCTGAAATGCGAAAAAAATATTTAATTTTTTACACTTCTCTGGGGAAAATACTATTTATTTATACATGAATTTTATTACATTTCTCTAAATTCAGTCTTTATACGCCAATTTATTTAACATAATAATTAATTTAATCTATTTAAGGTAACATAAAAGAAATCACAAAACTTGTAAAATTCTCAGAATATTCTGTTGAGAAATCATGTAATTATGCAACTAGAAATGTTACTGTCTTTTGCCTTAAATTTTGCATCCTTTAACGATCCTTATTATCAAATTATTACCAAAACTGTGATTTTAATTTCATTAGATGCTGCTGAAAAACGAAGAACCTTTCTAACCTGAGATGACTTCATATTCAAGTTACAAAATATTCGAAGAAAAACTAAATATGAATGCAAATTATCAGACTTATGACCATTTTCCACTACGAAGCTCTCAGCTAACTGTCTCTGACTGAGGAGCAACAAATTGTGGTTGCAAACCAGGCAGCATGGAGATCAGATCCCTAGGTTTATACAGCACAAACATGGGATCCGTTTCTAAACTTTGGACGGGGTGGGGAGCTGAAAGGAAGGTCTGTGGCATACTAACAGTGGGAGTAAGGCTAGAAACTTCCTTTTATGTGTGACTGTTACAGAGCTGCATCCTGCGAATTGTTTTATGCGCCTGGTACATCGACCATAACGGGCTTTTGTGTGGTTGCGTGTTTTATAATAACTATTAACGTATCTCTATTCCCATTTTCATTTATAAAATTTGTTATTCGTGAACTTCACGAATAGTTTTCTGCAGCAGTGCTATTGAATTCCTGACTTATAGACATTTATGTAATAGACCAACTACTAAGGAAATGGAAATTAAAATACATTTGACAAAAATTTTTATCATGGATAAGTGATGAGTACTTTTGAAATTCCATTATCATAAGTTTCACGAATCGGAACATGTTGAGAAATTTTATTTTAAGGGAAATGGTGTGTGAAAATGCTAAATTCTACAGAACTTGACCAATTAAACCAAATTTTTGTTACATGAATGTCTTTTACATTTTATACCATTACAACTGCAACTTAAATTAATTTCAATAAATAGGCTTATGCATTCTAATAGTCGAATGCCTCCTCATAAAGATGAAGATTAAAAAATGTAAATACATTTAATTTGTTATACACACTATATTTAAATAAGCATAGTTTTCTTTGTACTCGTGAAAATCCTCCTGCAAAATATTAAATGACATGTGTAATTTATTTTTGTAAAAAAAAAAAAAAATCCAGTTAAAACAAAACTTAAATTCTCAAAATATTTTAATATATAAAATAATCAATATGTCTGTTTTCAGCTGCCTATACAGAACTTAACTCGTACTAAGAATTTTAAAGATATAGACTAATATAAAAACTCCAAAGCATTTTGAGCAATGAAAATATAGGAAAAAGTTTGTGAGAAGATTTACAATTAAACTGAATAGTTATATATTCTTTTTCTGCCTACTGTCATTTAAATGTCGCTTTAGGGTTTTAGGGTACCAACAAATATTTAAAGGGAGGTAGGGGATTACGGGTCTAACAGCTTTGAGATTTAAAAAAAAAACAATTAATCAACATAATCCGGATCCTTCGTTATATTACCTATTTTAATTAAATAACCGCAATGAAGTTGCGAGATATTTGAGAGAATCCAGAAACGTCGCTATTTTTTTCATTGAAAGCAAGACAGTCTATGGCCTAGGGCGAAACAATCGATACATTATATCATTCGGTTCACTATCCATTCGGTTCGGTTCGCGCTGCATTAGGTGTTTTTTTAAAGTAAAAAGTTGTCTATTAATCTTATATCTGCTTTTTAAAAATACTTTTAGGTGACGAATTTATACATCAGGAGAAATGAAAAGGTTAAAACAGAGTTTCAAGCGATTTCAGAGGTTTCAAAATAAACCAAAGATTATTGTCTTCCATTTCTGATTATCAAGTCTCTCTACAAGGTCTGCATGCTCTTGGAATATGAATAATTCCCGCATCCGCCTGATAGTTAGGCATATCAGCATACAGCTGTGTAGGGAGGAAGGTATATTTGCCCATCCCAGGTACAGACACCATTGCCAGGCAAGTTCCTGAGTGCAAAATCCTGTGTGTAATAATATCCATGGATACAAGGGGAAGTCATCTCCCTCACGCGATGGACTGCTGACCTTTGGGGAAGGAGATCATGCAGCCCAGCAGGGTCTCCGATAGTGGATGGCAGGAACAAATCGTCTTGGATTCCCTCACCAGTCCATAGGGGAAGAGAAAGAGGGAGGAAGTAGCATTAGCTTGATACGAACATGCGATTTGTTGTGGCTTACCATGTGCACCTAATGGGGCGGGGGAGATATTCAATTCTTAATGCATGGGTCGTCAACTTGAGGTCGAACCCTTTATCCTTTACTGCTGCTGGTGAAATCTAATGGCGACAATTTTGGTGGGACGATTGAAGTGCCGGGGGACCTAATGTTTTGTTTCACGGTCTTTAAACCATTGTTGTATGTTAGAACCATGTTGTACTTTCAAACATACACAAGAGCTTTTTGTTATAAATACGGGGCGGATTTCTATGACTTAAAAAATAGGATATATGCATGTATTATGACCTAAAAAACATTAAAATATGACTTTACCACTTACACATTGTGTATATTTTTTTAAGTTTCATTACAATACATTTTATTAAAATATAGTGTTAATTATTTAAAATATCTGTAAATTCTCAAAAAGTATCATTATAATGCAAAATCTACAAAATATAGTATGAAATTTCAAAATTTCTTTAATATGCACACAAATATGCCAAAAATATGACCTAAATATGTATATTCATACTAAATATTCTACAATAGCTGAAAATTTCCTAAATATGCAGTTACATGCACAATAAAAGCCGTTCCATTTTCACCAGGATGCTTGGAATCGGGTTTATATTAGTTGGAAACCTGAAATAGTGCAAAGGGGAAAAATATGACATGTCATAGAAATCCGCCCCCTAGTTATAAATAATTTAAAAGAAGAATATAAGACCTAAATTGGATGAATTATGTCACATTAAATATAAATCCACTATGCAACTATATGTCTCATATTAAATACGATATGGAAATTTCAAAATTAAGTTTATATTAGTAATTAGTTATTAGTGTTTAAAAGTTATGTCCCGTAACAACAAAGCATTTCTAGCCTCCTTCGGGTATAATTATCTTCCACTCCTTTAATGAGTGAAGGTGTGCACTAAAGACCTGTAGACATTGATAATTACATTACATATATAGTTTGGTCAGAGTAATCTTCTTGATTTAATTATTAACTTGCAAGAAAATAATAGTTAACGTATTCTTAATATGAAACAACAGACTCCTTAGTACTTAGAAAATGCATTGTCTACATGGCTTTTGTAACAATGGCATTCAAGTATAACATCTACTCTTATACAATTCAACGGCCCTAAATAGCGTGCTTGCTCGCTCGCCCGCTTCGTGAGACATCGGGTATACTCGGCGATGTTCGTCTCTCGCAGTCTAAACTTTCATGACGACTACAAAATTAGGAAGGAAAACCGTTTCTTTATTATATAAGGCCTAAATGAAATGAACACAATGAACAAATATTCTACTTTTATTTTTACTTACAATTTTCATAGCTCTAAACCACAAACATTTTTAATAATCTACCAGTGAAAATTTCTTAAAAAACCTGGAGTCAATGAATAATGGCGGACGAAGCCGGGGGCACCAGCTGTAAGATATTGATGGTTTAACTCTTGAAATATCGCTGATAATAATAATCCAAACAAACCATTCCTTCCCTTGAAACATTATATAATTTCTGAAAATTACAATGAATTGATAAAATAAAATTCACATCATATTCATGTCAATAAACAGTCGAGAAACAATACGTATTATATGTTCACAGGTTTCTTTGGAACGGCATAATCGATTCTGATCACCGCCGTCTCGAGAATTACAGTAATACAGTTTAGAAGGCAGTGATTCTGATATAGTTTTCCCAGGGGGCGCTTTCTAATTTTAGAATGTACTCTGAAACCGGAATTTTAGCTGTTTCATTAATATTATTAATGGCTTAGTTTATGAATGATTCGCGTGCAAGGCTAATAAACATAATGCTTTAATAATTATTATACTCTAAATTTTTAATTTTTAAATGAATTATCGTGGGTGAAGCCACGGGCATCTCCTAGTTTATGTACATGGTGATTCTAACAAAGAAACATCCTATATCCTATATGTGCATATAAACTAAATAAGATAAATACCCAAGTTTTAAAGTCATAATTGTACTAACTGAGTAGTTATGTGAACAGTATGCCTCAAAAAACCTAAAAAGAACTCTTAAGATCTGTTCTTAATCTCGAATTTTTAAAAATCCTTACACATATATAGATTTTAATAGCTTCAAGGGAACATTCATACCAAATTAAAAGAAAATCGAACAACGCGTTTGGTCAAAAATGGGTAACACAAATTAACAGACAACCAGACGAAATACCGAACGGTCAAGCTAAAACGCGACCTCGCTTTGCTCGGTCAATTAATGATAAATAATATTAAATCGATAAATGAAATAAAATGTATATATAATACAACCAGAATTAATAATAAAATGGAGATTTGTATTTCACCTACATAGAACTATAGTTTGCACGTTTAACTTTAGTGATTTCCGATCTTCATACACCGTGCTCCATTCCGTTACCCATAAACCCATTCATTACACATGAGACCATGCGATTCATTCTCAAGTAGTTTCACAAACTTTACCGATGACAAATGACTATTATTAAATTAACTGCAAGTCAGTTACCTCAGGGTAAATTAAGGAATCTTTTGAACAATATCGGCACATAAGTTTCAACCAGTTCAGAGTTTTGTAAAAAAGAATTATCTGCATTTACTTTAAAGGCACGCCTCGTAATATAGATTGGAATGTATACAAAATACCTCGGGCATACAAAACATTGCTGTGATAAACCATATACCCTTCAGCTTCTCTGGCAAAACTCCGATACTGCTTATATTTTAACAACCCGCCAAAAAACAGCAACGGTGGCATTCATATGTAGATCACGACGTAAACAAACTATGACTACGCAAGTATGTTGATAACGTTGCTGAATTGTAGAGTATGTCAATATAAATTAATCTACTTCTGCCGAATAATTGACTATGTCAGTATAAGTTCCTCCACTTCTACAGGTGAAAGTAATATAGTAGTGCAGATTAAAGGGGGTACTAGATAATACCAAAATAAATACCTATTTTTTTGTTATGTGATTAAGTCAATGCTTAATGAAATAATAAACTTAAGAGCATCCAAAGATTGGGAACAGCGCACTACAGAAAACGTCCTTTTTGGTGGCAACGAACTGTCATTAGAATGAAAACAAACCTACACTTGCTACGACGCTGTCATATTTCGTAGAGTAGGCTTATGTGGTCCACGTAATAACGTAATTTGCATGGAAACTGACGACTTTATTGAAAATCCGAAAACGGAAAATGCATTCCTTATTCTTTCCTCTGCTGATGTAAAAAATATCAGCACATTGAGGATAACACTTTCGAGCAAAGCACAGCTAAAATTTGGGGACAGTATTTTTTTTTTCTGAGAGAAATGTTCACTTAGTAGAAATATGGTATTTAAATTATTGTTGTTCTATCCATTAAATACGTTGTTGAAATATTAATTCCACTTTGTATGAAGAAATATACTAGGTCTTCCACAACGTTGCTCCTATATGGATCCATGCAAATAACTAGTTATCATTTCATAGTATGAGGAAGATACTGTAATACTGTATTAAGGGCATACAGTTCTAATTTTTCTAAGTTCCTTGAAGATATATTTCTTTTTATCGCCGATGCGGCAGTAAAGTATCTTAGCCAGGATACGAGACGCAGACGTATTTGAATAAAGCTCTTGAAAGTTGATCCGAGCAGCCTTTCTATGAGAGACGTTGTAAAAAAAATAAAGAATGGCGTGAGGGCATAATCCAGGGCATAATAAGAGAATTGGGGTGATGCAAGAAGTGAAGGAGTCAATGTATGGAGCTAGTAATTCTAAAACAGCTCATCTTTACTGCTGTATCTTCAAACAGGGTGCAGCACGCTACACAGGTATATTATAATGAATTCATCACTACTATTGTTTTCATATGAACGAGTGAAAAAACAATTCATATATTTATGAACGAATATAGTGATTACATTTTGCACTTGTAAAATGTGTATTATGATTAAGCAAATATTCTGTAAGTTAACTAGTAAAATCAAATGTAATGTTTTATAATTTTACGATTATAATTAATTCTTTAATACATTGCTATTGTAACGTTGTGATAAATTCCAGTATTTTAATGCAAAATTTCTAAGGGGAAAAAAAAATCTTTTAACAGTCAAGGAAACTGGTGTTACCACTAACGCAAGAAAAGAGGTGTTACCATTTATGGTTTATTCTGTTCAAATCAAAATTTGTAAGTTAAGATGCCCAAATCAAAATTTGTAAGTTAAGATGCTCAGATTATGTTTTGGTTTTGATGTGAAAATCGATGCACGGGTCAAGGTTGCCCTGAAAGGTGAGTTTCTCTACCCTAAATCAAGAAGCAAAGTTTCCCCTGCAACCTTATTGCAGACTAAATTTGTTATGGGTAAAAATTTTGTCATGAGGTAATATCCATCGTCAATTTGTGTAAGAGGGAATTCTATTTTTATATGAAACTGCTTTTATGTAATTAAATTAGGACATTCAGCCTTCTGAGAACTCTAGGGACTACAGTTTTCTTGTATATTGCTGTTTATGGTGCGAGTCTTTGTATTTTCTGGGCTATATTCATATCTTGACGCTACTGATTTTGATGTACCCATATGTCTACCAGTAATAGGCCTACTTTACAACTTTAAAAAGAATTATATGTATGCTCAGCACTGCTAGTTATAGAACGGAATGGTATATCATAGCCAAATACAGAAAAAATAAATATGTAAAGTAAAAATTTAATTTGTTAAAACTATAACCCTATTGTACCTTCGGGTAAAATAGGGTTCACAAAACTGTATATTCAATAAATAAATAAATGTTTGAATATTATTAACCATTAAATGTTCATGAATTTTAGTGCAAGTGACCGTGAATGGTGATTTTTGGGATATACCTAGGAAATATAAGTACTGTTACAGAAATTGTGTTAGGCAGTGGTTGGATCTTAAGGCAGTGTGCCATGTTAACAGTGCGTTATTGCAGTATGTAGAGAGGTTAATGTGGGGTGTGTATCTGGGCAGATAGCGCGATGAACACCTGCGGGGATGTAAATTACACTAGATGAGTATTCCGCACGCTGATGCACCCCTTGCGTGTCTCACATAATCTCCATGCTAAGATAAATTGCCATATCATGGTCAAAATTGTAATATTGGTTTATTGCTACTGCTATGCTGCAATTCCTGCTAATTATTGTTTCTAAAAGGAGCATTATGCAAATTTGGTATAATTAACAAATAATGAATGCGGATTTCTACGATTGTACAGATCCAGTATCGATTATTCATTTACAAGAGATCTTGCAAAGCAATAATTTCCTTACTAATCATAAAATCTTAGGTCATCATCCTAGTGAGATGGCAAATTACAAAATTACAACAGAATTGGCGAAACAATAGGCTATTAAGCATAATATTAGCTAAGGGTTTGGCATTGTATTCTGTTCCTGAAAATTTGAAATATGTCTATCTCCCTCAGGCGATTTCCCCTTAAATTATTATTAGCAATATCATCATAAAGTTACAAATTAAAGACCTCAGTTCTTAGATTTCAGTTCTTAGTTCTTAGATTTGCATGCAATATGTCAGAAAGACTGATTTACCTCTAAAAAAAATTAAAATTCAATTTTTGTGGAAATGACAAATACTCTGATGATGGTAATAAACTGTTAATTTTTAATGTTTTTCAGTAATGTGCCATTATTCTCGAAAAACAATTAATTCCATGAATAGCCTAGAGAATATTATGGTCGTTAGATATATAAGCTTTCATGAACCACAGAATATTGTCTCTGTCCAACAGAGACAATATTCTGTGGTTCATGAAAGCTTATATATCTATCTTGAATGTCAACTGTACAATAACAGTGGGAGCCCGGTCACAAAAATCACTAATTAGTGTGCCTCACAGTACTGCATATGACATAACTTGTCTGTCTGTGAGGTAGACCATTAGGGCAATCAGTCATAGGAGGGAGGTTCCTTCCGGCGCTGTGAATTGGACTCTGGCTTAGCTCAGTTGGTAGAGCATTGGCGCGAATAGCCAAAGGTCCTGGGTTCAAGTCCCAGTGTCGGAGGAATTTTTCTCCTATAATATTCTCAATATTCTCATTATGGTCGTTGTTATTATTACGATTTTTTACAGTCAACAAGTCAATATAATATGTATAAATGTATTCTAATGTATAACATAATATTATTAAAGAACAAACTAGCAAACGAACCTGTTTTTTCTAAGAATTCTGGCGAGCATTTTTGTAACGAAGGTGTGGCGATTTGTGATATTTAATGAAAACAGTAATTCTTTCCTTCGATAATTTTAAATGTTCTATATTCTATTAAGTAATGTTCGTGAAAGCGTTTGCATGTACCAGTATTGGATAAGATTTTATATTAAAATTAGATCAAAATCTACATGGCAACTACTATAAAGCCACAGATGTGCAAAAACATTTATATTATACTAAATTAAACATTGATTCCATTGACGAATAGCAAATAATAAACTCGCAGCGAGCGGGATGGGATTCACTCGAGAAATCAAACCCCGTCGCAGACCAATTTGACTTCTTTTTTCATGGTTTCTCAAGCCGTAATGGCAAATGCCAGATTGGATATTTACTTTAATTATTAGAGGTCATAACATACCAACAATAGAAAAGCAAATATAGCTACACAGTCCAGTGATATACCCATAGAACCTAAATATAGAACATAAATAAAATATAAACAGAAAAAAACAATTATATCACGAATCAATTTATAGTAAAATTATCAACAACTGAGCTATTTTTGTACATTCTGTGCACATTGTAAGCAAATTATTAACTGCTATGTAAATGAATTATAGTCTAAAATCTTCCGAAATCAGAAAAACACTGTCCACAATTTACTCTCTGTCGTTTCGAGGTGATTGAAACACTAAGATACAAATACACACTAAAGCTCAAAATCCTACAAACACTTAAATTCTTGCAAAATGAAAAAAGTTTAATAAATCGTTATATTACAAATATACGACCCGTACGAATTTGTTTCAGTGTAGGCCTATATATTACAAAAGAGAGAATTACGGAGTGTTTAACTGGAACTATCTAGGAATGAAAGCTAAGAGAGTTGATTTTTCAACTTAACGAAAAATATTAAATGTCTGCTTACGACAAGTTAATACTGAAGCGATATCACACCCTTTTATCTACTACTTATATAACACTATCTATGAAATGCATCTACATTCATGCATTGAAAATGTAGGCTACCAAGTTGCCTAGAAAGAGTAGCTATAGGATCATAGATCATAAATCAGTGTTAAATACACATTAAATTTACCGAAATTTTTAAAAAACAAAATGACAGAGCAAACTCAACTGGAACAATCGAACTTCATTCTGCTTACAAAACGTTATCTGACAATTGATATCAGATTTTCTCTGAATCCTTTGTAATAAATGATGAAGTTTTAATACACAACAAACGACAAAACCACCCGCTTTTTCCCCTATTGGTTTAAACCAATAACGTAACCAAAATAGATCTTTTGCCTTTCTGTCAACCCCGATGGTGACATGTTAGCCATGACATGCGATAACACAAATATTGATGCTTCTGTTTTTTTTTTGTTTATTGCTAATCTACTGAAGTTTCACCTTTTCTCGCTGAATTATTTGCAAAAACAGACTCTACTATTGCAGCTTTAGTTAGAAAGAAGTGCAGGCCTACAACGATAGTATCAAAATCGACACGGGTGACATTTACTGTGCCTTGAATTTAATGATTATTAAAACCATGTGATTTCACGAGCATGTGTAGGGAAGACCCGGTAATAATAACAATAATAATAATAACAATAATAATAATAATAATAATAATAATAATAATAATAACAATAATAATAATCTGCTTAAAATTACACTAAAGGAAATAGATCTATATGTTCAGGCATTAATATACTACTTGAAAGAATTCCAATATATATAAAGGCGATATTATAATTCCGGTACATGTGAAACTTATTAAAATAAAATTAGGAGAACTGATATACCGAAGTGCCAGAAGAAGTTAATAGGCCACATTAAAAAAAAAAAAAACTATTGAGTTTCAGACCACGGTTTCTTTGAAAACTTTAATCAGCACATGTTATGAAATAAGTCGATTAAATAGAATATTAGGCCTAATAGAACGAATTTATAACAAATTTCTCAAGAAAATAATGTACCCATTCCTTTATTTCTGTTATAATTGCTGGAGCCGTACAAATATGCAGTAAAAAAATGTCATCGTTTATTTCGGGAAGGAAAATAAAAAATTGACTTTTTCGAACTTTCCCTTCAGTTGTATGCCAAAAGCTATAATTTTGGAAAATTTCAAGTTTCTAGCTCATCTGGAAGTGAGTAACATCAACGTTAATAAGTGGATAATTCACATTCTAGAGTTCTAGACTGTTGTCGATGTGACTGACGTCACGGTTATCCAATCAGTTTTTCCATACTTTTGGGGCAGCTAGAAACACCAAATTTTGGATGCTTATTGCTATTTTACGTGTCAATATTCCTGCCAAATTTTAAGATACTATCTGTCCTATAAGTGTGTCAAAAATTACATAATGTGAGGAATATAAATGCAAAAATTAGTTAAAATAAAAATAAAAATCTAACCCAGCCTAAGGTTTTCCCGAAAAAGATCCGACAAAAAGTCATAGGAACAAACTTGTAGATTTTTCAAAATCCGTCACAGCTGGCGCAAGAGGTTTTTTTGATACGACTTACCATTTAACTACTATAAGCCTCCAAAGGACCCAGACCTTAAAGTTGCGTCTGTCATTTTGTATGTTTTTCGTGAGTAACAAATTAAAAATCGGATGGTTTTGGAATATTTCCGTCGGTTCGTCCTATGGACGTTATAAAAGTATGTTCTAATTTTCATGAAAATAAAATAAAACTATTCGAGTTATCGCGCGTACAAACACACGGACGGACAAAAGTTTTTCCTGTAAATCATGCAATCTTAGAAAGTACTAAAGTACTATTCTGGCGCTAAATAAATACCTAAATTCCAGTTCAGTTGTGAAAGTACTAAAATGATTACCAAACCACTTAGGCACCTAGAATGTGTATGTCAAGTTCTTATATCATTACTTATATAATTTCTTTTCGGATTACAGATATCATCGTCATCATCGTCAACAACATCTACTACTACACGGATGAGCCTTAACCTGTTCTGGTAAAGAAAATCACTATATTCAGCAGATTAGGACATTGTAGACAATTTTTATTGGTCATTCCAGTATTTTGTAAGTCGTCCTTTAATTGTGTCATTCGTTATTAAAATTATTTTAATTTTGTATACGTGAATATATAATATATATAATTGTAGTCCATAACTACGCAATAACTGCACTTTGGTACAAGGCAGTCTGAATTGTACTCGTATTATACCAAATTACATGTCTACTGTAATCTGCTGAATGTAGTAATTTTCATAACCAGAACAGGTTAGGGATAATCCCTATATTAGATGATGATAATGATGATGAAGAAGAAGAAGAATATTCAACTTGCAAACTAAACTAAATTTTAGGTAAATTATATTACGATATTACACTTCTAATTAATTTTAAGTAAAATTCAATTCAGCCCATGAGAACGTATTTAAGACTGCATACGTCAAATTGTGCAATCGATATAAAGATATCCTAATTTTGCTAAATGCCATTCTAATAAATACTCAATACTGAGTAATTGTCATTTTCTCTCATTAGGCCTAAGTAAGGTACGGAATATGGAAATCTCAATACTTCACTACACTGGTACATCAAATGTTACTTTTGCATAATCATTCTATAGATTAAATCTTGATACAAGAGAGAAATTCCAGTTCGCAAGTTGAACTGCCTTTGTGGTATATACTGATCTAATCTCTTTGTGTTGCAAGGCGGTACCGGGACGGTAAAGGACATATAGAGAATTCATTTTCTTTTATCCCTATAAAACGCTGCAACATGCTACCAGGAGTTAACAGAATATTTAAATTGAGATAGACTAACTTCACGGACATAATACGTTTAAATAATATCTTTCAACTAACGAGCTAATATAATCCTCTCACATTTTCGAAACAGACTATTAGAACATTTAACTTTTATTTCTTAAAATATTTTACTGAAAACACAATGTTTTTGTGGTGTATTCGCCCTTAAATCTATTGTAATATTGTTCTCCCGTCTAGGTCTAGGTCTTCCAAGAGGGCTCTTCCCTTGGGGTCGCTCAGTCAATATTTTTGAGATGTCTTTCCTCCCACATGCGCGCAACATGTCCAGCCCATTTCATCCTGTCTAATTTAAATTAACTCATTATATTCGTTGAAGAGTATTGGCTTTAAAGCTCGAAAATATACAGTTTTCCCTAGGTCCTGGTTTTCATCCCTCTTAGGTACGAATATTTTCCTAAGCACCTTGTTTTTGAACACTCTCAGATTAAGTTCTTCCCGAAGAGTAAGAGTCAATGTCTCACATCCATATAATACAACCAGTAGGATAATTGTCTTCTAATTTTTATTTTTAGATTTCTGGATAGAAGACGGGAAGATAAAAGTTTCTGAATTGCATGAAAAAAGCATCTCCTGATTTCAGCCGACACTTAACTTCGTCCTTAATATTATTTGTATTTATAGTTATTGCTCTTAAAAATGGGCATTAAGAAGTGAGACACCTAACCTGCCTGAACTTTAATAACTTTAATTTCAATTATAATATCTTATTTTGTCATCTTATTGGTAAGGTCAGTCTCCTGGAACCTTAAAAATGTATTTCATCCATTGTTTGTACCAATATAATTATTAAGACTATGACAATAATTACAAGCTACAAAGAATTGAGTTTAGCATTTAAGTATATAGACCTAACTTACAGTTAAGAAACAGTAAAACTTGGGTCAGCGTATAAAGAAAAAAAGAGACTGATTTCAACATTTAGAATATGATAAAATAGAATGAATAATTGCTACGAAGGTATTTCAAAAATATATCGACAGTGTATAGGCCTATATATTATATAAACTAGAAGTTAAAACAATTTTGCAATTTATATGAACTTGCTAAGTACAGAATGTATGTTTGTTCATAATGCATATCAATGGAAATGGTTTAACTAAATTAGTAGAAATTGCAAAGGTTCTAAATTCCTTTTAGAGAATTGTATAGGGGAGAGAAAAGACTTCGCAGTAGACTACTTAAATCTGAGTCTACAGTACTCTTAATCTGTTCATGGGTACATAGAACTTACACAGGATTGACGTGGCACATGGAACAATATGGTGCAAAAAAACAAAATTTCCAAAAAATGGTACTTAGAACCTTTGTAATTTCCATTCCTCAAATATTAAAAAATCGTACTCACTAATATGCTGAGGGACGGTTAATGGCATTCTTCTCGTGAACATTTCAATACGCAAGTGGAAAATTATTAGGGCATCTGTTCCACTAAAATTGTAGCTAAAGTGTAGAACCGGTAAAGTGTTGGACATACAATAATAGTTTATTATATGTGACGTAACTGCATCATAAATGATTTTCATTTCGATACAAGTTTTCACTAAAACACTGCACTGATGTGGCATCGAATATTATCGAAAACGGAATTACCTTGAAACCTTGAGCGCAGCAAATAAAACTGCATTTAAAATAAGATAATTTCTCTTCAGTCTTAATTTTAATAATATAGTAAACTGAGTTCATTTTGTGTGTTTTTAATGTGTTATGTTTGATATTAAAGCTCAAGAGAAACCATTGCGGCCTGCATATCTTTTAGTCTGCTATCTATCGGAAAAGATGAGAACTGCTAACAGCTGTTGTCCGAGAGTGTTTGCTTCATCAATTACGAGTATTATAAAAACGCAAAGCTTAAAACACTTACTGTAGTTATAGTCGAACAAAAACAGTCTTATGCATCTTGCCTATAATGATAATTGATGCGGTCGAAGGGTCTAAGTGCCAAAATCATGATTGTGTAGAAAAGAATATATAGACCCACAGAAAGAAGTGCTGGAGATAGACCCAGCGCTATATCTTGGAATTTATTGATACTAATGTGGACCTTGGACCCTTCTGAAATGCATTGGTCTGGGTACATAGATCCATTTAAAATTATCAGCTGAAAAATCATGGTTCTGGCACTTAGACCTTTATAAAAGTAAACGCTTCTATTATGATACTCGGATGAAAAACACATTTATGTCTTAATGGCATTATAGGATCGTTGCATGATGTACTTTGCATTTGGATTTTTTTCAATATACAAACAGCCTAATGTTATACGAAAAAAGGTAATATAAGCTGAATATACAAAATAATGACAATATTATCCTAAACGTGCTCGTAATCGAAAAATGAAGTACAGTGGGCCAAACTATTTATGAGTTACTATAATATTATAAAGGGATTGTACGTGATGCATCAGACGCTATGATGGCGTGAGGTTAGCTTGAGGGGGAGAGGGAGGGTACATTAACATCCACTTGACCGACATTACAGGTGATTATTATGCAACGCGTGCAGGGAGGTGTCTGATGTAAGTAAGGATGCTCTGTGCCACTGCATATCGATTCGGCTGCCTGGTGTGATTGACTGACATACGTAAAGCGCCATCTGATTACATAATAGTGATGTAATATCTAGCCACGAAGAAAATAGCACTCGTCTTCCTAATGTGTAAACGAACTATTATTACCTTTATTAGAACAGCAGTGTAACTCTGAGAAATCTCCAAACATTATAAGCAGATGAAAATAATCTAGCAAGGTAAGAATATTCGAGTTTTAATCCGTATTAGTTCGGTGATGCGTTTTCGTACAATTTACCGCGTTGCGATTAACACTAGAAGGACGTTACCGGTCATTTTGACCGGTGCACAAAGTTTGAGGTTTAAGAAAATGAACGGATGTTATTTTATCTCACCTATATTTCGCGACTTTTAATGAATATTGGTGATAAATAGACCTGGGATTTTAGGCTCTAGAAAAATTAGTTTTAGCCACCTAAAATAGGCTTTTAAGACAATTAAATAGGTTTTTAAAACAAGTAAATAGGCTTTTAAAAGAGAAAGTAGGCACTTAAAATATGCTTTAAAAATGTATAGATAGACAAAAAATAGACTTTAAAATATTACAATATACACCTAAACTGTAACATGGTCCTTTTTTTTTACTACAAGAAACGTGGTATACCTATTCTTAACAGAATTAACTGCAAAATTAGGCATCACGAACTATATTCACTTAAACAGATCTTCTTTCTCTGGTGACTTGACACAGTAGTCCTTCCCCCTTATTCCTCCCCGCCCCGTCAGTCAGCATTCCCTTAACGACAATTGTTTGGAATAATCAAGTTTATGTGAAAAACCCACCTCTGCTGTTCTGCTTTTCATTGCGGGATGTCCATTATAAGATTGTAAAAATTACAGAAGTTGAATTTTATTTTAAATGTACAAAATAGGCATTTTAGGCACTAAAATAGTAAAATAGTCTCTAAAGGTCCAAATAGGCATTTTAGGGCTCTATAAAACTCTATAAATGTAAATGGTTTATCCTGAAACGTCCAGATATTTATAAATTTTCATGTTATTTCATAGGGAACAAAATAGGCATTTGCCTTAAAATCCCAGGTCTAGTGATAAAGAATCCCTGAAATATCGGACTCTTTATCGTCCAAAAGATGATATATTATCGTTATTTACCTTAAAGAACTAGGAGCGGTCATTTTACCGGCACGAGCTAGAGCGAATTTATGTTTGCAATCCCGGAATAAAGCGTTTATTCGCCGTGTAACTTTTATTTATTTAGAGTTAGGTGTGTGAAAAATGTTTTCAAAGAGATGGTGGGTTTGATTGAACTCAGAACATCGAGAAAGATTGTATGTAAAACTTTGATAAGTTATTTTGAATGCACTAAAAATATTTAACTTCGGTTGTAAGCAATGTAAAGTTGAATGAAAACATTTTATCACGATGAAAAGCACTACTGGACAAAATGACCGGGATTTTCCAGGGCCGTAGCTAGGCGGTGGCGAGATGTGCCCCCGCCAAGGGCGCAGGTACAAAGAGGGCGCAAAATTAACCATGAAAAATCCCGCCCTTTTCAGACTGGTGCAATTTATAAATAAATACTATGCATTTTTTCATTTTCACATTGCATGTTGCAGAAGCACTTTTAAAAAGTTTCTATTCGAAAAAAATACTTTTACCTACACTACCTACCTAATGTGTTAAACATTTTAGTAGGCCTCAGGCCTATTATGAACTTTACTTTTGATACTAGATTTTATGATTTAATTATTTTTTAAAGTAGTTCAATCGTCTGAAAATAAGGTTTTAGTACCTTGAAAGTCCAACACTTAGTTCATTTTAAAATTGAGGTTTTGGTTTTCTTTGATAATAACAGTGTTTTTATGTTAAAATAATAAACAAGTTTACAGAAATTTAAAGAAATTGTTCAGGGAGGGCGCTGATTTGTCAAACTCGCCAAGGGCGCAGAAGGACCTTGCTACGGCCCTGGGTCTTTCTAGGTAGTCCTTCTAGTGTTAATACGCGTATGATAAGGTTTTGGGTTTGAATTATATAACTTCTATTTTATATTAGGCCTATACTAATGTTGGTAGACAAGACTGGTGGAAAACTAATTCTTCTCTCATTTATTTTATTTTATTTATAAATTAAATAAAAAAAGGAACCCTTAACGAGGGAGTTGAGAGCACAAGGAAGATATTCACGAACTCGTATGAATTTGGGGATGTGGCTTTTCTGAAGTAGAACCTGAAAATATTAATTTTATAAGGTAAACACAGCGAATTTACTTATGTAAGTCATGATTCCTCAGTTACCGGCAAAAATACTGCAGAGTACAACGTCTGATGATTACCCTTGGATTATATTTCAGCGTTAGGTTATATTTATTGAACTTACATTCTGTGATGAAGGTTGGATGTAAAAATCTTCTATGGACTTACCTGAAAAATAAAAGAGAAAAATGCATAAGTCAACATAAAAATATTAACGTAATCACTAATCACTTAATATAATATGCACAGTCAGGTTACAGAAATCTTTATAGGTTTCCAAAGCTATGAATGCAATTCTAGATATCACAGCAACTTATTGTTAAGAAGCCATAATGATAAATTCTCATGTAAGTACAGAGATTAGGAGATATGTGTAATAATGAAATTAATACATATTTTCTACCACTCTGAAATATCTATTAATGAAATAAAGTATGCGCTAAGTAAAATGCATTCCTTCAATAATTCCACTAATTCTCAAAACATGAATGATAATAGATAATAGGCGAGAATGACTGAATTAAAACAGTAATGTCAGTAGCGATTAGGTAAAAAAAATTTCTTGCTGTTTACAATCAACGCAAAAGGAAATTACGAACTGACAAAACTTTAAATGTTCAAAACTGTAAATAGTTATCACTATTTGTATCTGTAATTTTGTCCACATCTTATAATGCTTTGTGTAATTGGTGTGATGAAATTAAAATTGTAAATATACATACGATTTATTTTTTATATGTTGAGATTATCTTGTTTGTACACGTGGTAAAATACAACTATTATAAAATATGAGTCGATTAAAACAAATTAAAATTATATGCTATTAAAACACAGTTCACGCATCGTCCAACTAAAGAAACTAAATTGAGTCTAGGACAAAGTTATTGATTACATTCTCATAGGAGATGACTGGGTTTTGAACTATACTATATCATATAATTTTATAACAATTCGAGGTTAGTCTACGTCCTCTTGAAAAGTACAAGCGGTTATAATGATTTGTGTAATTGGTACTACCAAATTCGATACATTTGTGACTATACATACATTTTATTGCATTTTAACGTTTCCTGGGATGTTGTAAAAATATTTAATTTTATACTTAATATCCATCTGAAGGTTACTATTTTAACTCACTTAACACAGAGAGAGAGACACTTTATTTCATAGGGTTATAGTTCTTTAACACTACTACATCATAACTAATTTATATCCTTTGTAACGATTGTTTACATGAATGAATTCGAAATGGGTGTTAGCAACATGAATGTTACTGGCCAAGCATTCTATAGCCCAAGTTTGTATGGTCATTTAGTATGGCAGAATGCATTATAAACTACCATTAACTCAATTGAAAATCAATAATCGAAGAGGTATTATGGCGTAAAGACATTTTCATAACTAACCGAATCGGTATAATGGTGTCATCAGTATATACAACCATAACTACAGACTTGGAGATGGAGGTTTTAAATCTGAACTATGTTGGTGTCACCAGTCATCACCTATGAGAAAGTAATAAGTAATTTTGTTTTAGACTGCATTTAGTTTCTTTAGTTGGTCGATCCGTGAACTGTACTTTAATAGCCTATAATTTTAATTTATTTTAATTGACTCATATTTTATAATAGTTGTATTTTACCACATGTACCAATACGATAATGTAATTAATAGATTAATCTACATAGTAGTTACATATAATGACTCTATAAGAGAATGTATTGATTATCGATTGAGCGTATAAAATAATGATAAATAGCTCAATAGAATAAATGAAATTAATTGAATTTCGTTTAGTTGTATTTAAGAGAACTGTTATCGTACGACAAATAAATCACTCAGTAGGCCTACTTAGTGAAGGTATATTATATTAATCTTAAAATGACTTAATAACGATGAAACATTTACATATTTAAAAATAAAAAAATAATATGTGGCAAGTATTAGTTTTAAAATTTTCTATGCTACCTAGTAACTTAAGATTTAAAAGGTAACATTCAAGCCATGGTAAGGGATAGGGCTATTTAATAGGACTTCTCAAGCTGGAAATATTTGAGTTTCTGCTCACAATTCAGGGAAGAGACTTATAGACTAAATTGTATCTACAATCATGGGTGTTATAAGAAATTGAAGAAGCGAGGAGAGTGGAGAAAATGCCGCAAAGGAAAATAGGAGTCGGAGATCAACTACCAGCCGAGTAGGATTTAGAAGTAGATCTCTACCAGAGCGAAAACAGAGATAGAGAGATGGAGATAGAAAGAGAAAAGGAGGGAAAAGAAAGAGAAGGATACGTGTATGTGTTTCATTGGCAAACAAAGTGTGTGATGCACGTGACTTGAATGGTAGCGAACGTGCTATAGAAGAAGAGTACGCGGCGCTAGGCCAGAGCCTGGCGGTGAGCGATGAGGGAACTGGCCGGGAAAATCGCTCTGCAATCGCCGGACTCAAGACTCCAGATGAATGGCTGTGTAGTTTCTGGCAGAGGGATTCAACAATCCCCACAATAATTCTACGGAAAGAAAGAACAAAAGAAGAGAACAATTTCTTACCAGTGTTTTCGTCTGTACTCAATGTCTTGGCAGAACAAATCCTTAACCTTGTAACAAGCCTCCATAGTGGCCAGATGCGCTCGCTCTTAAAGAACAATGAATTAGAAGCTAGAACGCTCGACCTAATTCTTTCTTCACCAGCAAAAAGCAAATAGTATTCTTGTTCTGCTATTATATATAATCTGGGCCCTGTTTCATAGAACTTGCTAATAATAATTATATTATATATAATTATATTTATTAATATAATAAATATATTATTTATATTTGTAGGGCCTATTTGTAATAATTTGTAGTAATTTGTATTTTTGTAATTTGTAATAATTAGAAAATTTTGTAATAATAATAAAAGAATTATAAATATATATATATATATATATATATATATATATATATATATATATATATGTAATAAACAAAAAAAATATTAGTTAACAATATCAGAAATCATAATTATTGTTTATTAGTTAAAATCTTGTCTCATGAACACAACTCAAATAAAATCTCTTCATTAATATTATTAGTTCATTAGTCAGCTGATTGATTTGGTGGTTATGTCTGAATTGTTGTTTGCGTTTTTTCCCTTCTTAGTCTTTTTGTCAATACACTACTATTTCAAAGCAAGTACGGCCTACATGTAATTTCATAAATGTAACAAATAATAAATAGCTATAAGAAATTAATACATCCGCCAGGCACTTATTCAAGATAGCAGTAGGCATATGTACTAAAATATAATCTCAAATCCTAAACACCTTTTATGAAAAAAATTCCTTTGATAGCGTATGTAAGATTTTTCTAAATTTATAATTAAATCAGTGATTCATTTTCCACAATTTTAAGATTATGAAATCGTAATTACATTGGTTTGAGAATAACTTGTTAGCCCAAATACTGTACACTTATAGAACAAATCTTAATAATATTATCAGCAAATTTTATTTCTTTTGCAGTCTATGAAACAGTTTACTACTAATATTAGCAATATCTATTAATAATTTAGAGCCATGAGCTCATAACTAATATTAGAAAATATTTTTATGAAACAGAAGACTAATAATAATAACTAATATTACTATGTATTTCCTAATAGTATGTATGAGTCTAAAAGTTCTATGAAACAGTGCCCGGTATATTTTCAATTTATTATTTCAATAATTTGTGGAAAAAGCCCCAGGTGGTGACGAAGTGTGTATATTTATCTCTTTTTGTGATCTATGTAGATTTATTTATATATAATGAATATATCTTACCCCAAATTATGATTAAAGAAGCAGTTTAATATATAGGCCTAGTTTCTTTTGTTATGCTATGCTATATTGTGTCTTTTTAATTTGCTTATGCATTTGTACAGTAGAGTGAATTATTTTTTTTTTTACGATTGAAGTCGATAGTACAGCCATGGATATCCTGTGCAAAGTTATACGTTCCTATAACAATTTATATCTTGGGTAACTGAAAGTGCTTGAATAGCACCCCCTCCTAACGCACGTTAACCATAAATAAAGGCCTAGCAAGGTATTTTTACATACTTTACCAAGGACACAAATAAAAACAATGTAATTACATTTACTAATTTAGTGTGTATTATTAATTTCAAGTTTGAATTTTGATTTAAGTCAATAAATATCACATAAAAATCATTATAATGGTATAAATTATGCAGTTATTATGAAGAAAGATTTCTAAGCATAATATACTACTATAATACCACTGTTGTTTTTAAAATACTTGAAATCTTGCGCAATAATCTTAAAAAAGGAATTTAAAGAGCATTTTGAATTTTTAAAAATACTCTTTTCCTTAAATTACGTCTCACTCCTACAACAAAATTTAATCACTACCTTTTATTATTTTACCGTAAATATTTTAAACTTGTCTCAGTATATTATTTCGTCTTATTTACAGAATGTCTTACTGATAATTTATTGTTTTCAGACTGCTATTCAATTGTTTATGTCAAGTATTACTAGGGTTAATAAGTAAGTTTTACGTGAATACGAAATTATTGTTTAGGTAATAAATATCACACAGAAATCATAATTAATGCATAATATGTCAGCACAATTTATTTCATATCGATTCAAAATAATATTGTCTCTGATAAACTTGGCCTACAGGTAAACAATTTTCATGCGTTGACAGTAAACTACAGTTTCTTTCCTGGGCACAAAGTTCGAAATAGCGAATACTTCGCTACCATGCTGATGTATCTACAATATTTTTAAAAATCTTTCGAGAATATATCTGTGGCTTGGTTCTAAAAGGTCAATGTCATAAAAATTGCTTTTGAGATAACTGACTCTGAAGCCTTTATAGAAGTAAAATTTTTGCTGAGAACTTCCGATATTGGGCTCTAAGGTTTCTGTATTATGTCTATTAATAGCAACGGACATTGACACTTTTAGGGTGGCGTGCACCATCCAGGAGTAAACCAAACTAAAGTAGTAAATTTAAGACGGAGACCTGGAGTATACAAGAGCCAGTACATCTGTCTCACTCTTTAAGTCATACGAGTAATGTGCTAGAGTGAGACAGACAAACCGGTTTTTGTTGCGTCAGGTTCCCGTCTTAGATTTACTACTTTAGTGCTTCTCTTTTAGTAACTTACTCTTTTAGTTGGTGTTGGAGAGCTCAATTGATAGTTACTTCTTTAGTTGTAACTAAAGTAGTAAACTATTTTTACTAAAGAAGTAGTCTAATTCTGCGCAGAACAGAGCAGAAACGTCAGTGCAGCGCAGCAGAACACGTGCATTTCAATTGCCAGTATTATTCAAGTGCCAGATAATGAAAAGGAAAGGTTCGCTGAAACAATGAATATGAATTTGGGTTGTTCCAAATATTACTAATGACAATCTTCATGTTTTAAAATATGTCTAATAGTAATGTT
The DNA here is from genome assembly GCA_964059195.1 of Ectobius pallidus. NCBI lineage: Eukaryota > Metazoa > Arthropoda > Insecta > Blattodea > Ectobiidae > Ectobius > Ectobius pallidus. The sequence continues at coordinate 96,646,881 of CAXKWD010000004.1, read as the reverse complement.
TTATTCATTACTAATTTTCATTCCTTCAATTGAATATTTTCAGTTTAGTAGCCTACGTTAGGGTACTGTGATTACAATTTTTGTGCAAACTATTTCTGTATTATAATGCAAACAATTGGAATTTCCAGTTGATTTTCATAATTGATTCACTGTCAATATTATAATTATTTCTCTCATAATAATAATAAAGTTCTAAAATATATTAAACTATTTATACTTCCTAAAGTTACAAATTCTTCCCCAAAAACGATAAATCAATTATTCTACAGTTGTTTATCATAAATCTCTATATAATGAATTATTAATACTTATTGACTGTTTAACAATATTAATAAGAAGTATTACACAAAATCATGAAAAAGAGGGGGATAAAAAGGATAACAAAACTAATTAGGGGCATTATGTTTCTGTCCTTTTTCAAATGCACAGAACATTTACTTAAAAAATATTACCTTATAAAAATAATAATATTACAACTGAGAAAAGTAATATTTAAACAAAAAAATGGCGGTACAATATTTCGGAAGCTATGAACTCCAATAATTATTATGTAGATGGTTGTGTGTTTAAAAATAATTTCAGTGACTACTTCTCTAGATCCTGTGCAGCTTCAACCTCCAGTGCCCCTCTTTAAAATTTTCTTTCGGCACTCATGTTGTCATTTTTTTTCTATATAGTTTATAATGCTTCTCACTTTCCTGTCCACAGGGTTAATTAAAATAGTTAGCAGCATACTATAGACCTGCAGCATCTGCTATAGTTTATTCCCAAACATGAAAGTCTCGTCTCACTCCACCATTCGAGACTTGGGGAGTCTTTAAGGAATGATTTTACAATGTGTCCCCTTCTCAATGCACGCTAATCCCAGAGTCAGTCAAATTTTCTTCCGATGTGGCCTGTTTGGACATTTTTACACCTGGGTCAGAAAAAAGGACATATTATTCATTAACACTGCGGGTGCAACTATTGAACTTTTAGCTCTTATAATTATTATTATAATTCTGGCATTCGCAATGTTGTGCTTTAAGTTAAGCTATAGAAGTGTAATGTAATAAAATTAATTTACAATAATTACATTAAATCGTTTAACAATGAGAATCACCTATTGTTCAGTAATCTCTATTGTTAAGTAGCAGGGGGAAGTGTTTTCTGGGTAGCTCCAAGAACGGAGGCTTTCATTTATTGGAATATACTATACCTCGCCGATATCTGTATCCATAGGATTAGCTTGAAATACATCGTCGTTTTCTAACCCAAAGTTAGGGAGAACTGCAGCATCTAAAGGCCGATCCAGCTAGGAAGATATTTGAGAGCATATGCGCTCCTTGTACCGTGCAATGCAAACGTCCCTTCCACTCACTCTCCCCCTCACCTTTGGTGGACGTCCTCCTAGTTGGATCGCTCTCCGCAATGATATTTCCACATTTGACTGGCTGAAATCACATGGATGTAGCGAGAATCTGACATCGTTTCTTCCAAACTCCAAAATTTCATGTAAGGATTTATGAGCTTAATTATTTACGGTATTAAATGCCCTACTTGGTGTGGTTCGCTTAATATTTATTAAAACACTTGCCACAACTCTCATTTTTGGTATACCACCTTCTTCATCTCAATAACTTATCCTCAGTTTGAACTATGTAATCCATTTAATGTGATACGTAACTCATAACTCACGCAAATGCCACAGAACACACTTACTACACAACTTTACTCCACCCCCTGAGTAGGAGTAAATATTGGCCTTATTTACTCCACAACTTACTACATTAGTAACGTACTCCGTGCTGGTGCTCTCCACCACTTGTGGAGTAAGTTCATTTACTCTGGGAGTAAATAAAATGTTTACTTCTTTAGTACATTGCTCTAGGTTGAAGGTCGCCGAGTTTAGTTTACTCCTGGTTGGTGCACGCCGTCCTTACTAAAAGAGTACGGTTACTAAAAGAGTAGCTTACTAAAGTAGTTAGAACTAAAGAAGTAAGGTTTACTAAAAGAGTTAATGGCATGCGTTTGGTGCACGCCACCCTTAGTGTACGAAAGATAAAGACTAACCGAGCTCAATAATGCAGAAACCTCATTTTTGCAAGAAACTGACATTGGCCTTTTTAGTACCTAGGCCTATTATAATTATCAATACATGAATAATAAGTACATTTTCTATTCTCTACTTATGGCTTCATAAATTTCAATTACATTGGATTTAATCTTTTCTTTACATAATTTTTTTCAATATAAACGAATAAGAAGATTTAAAAAAAAAAAACCTTAAATCTTCTGACTAAACCTGAAAGATCTTCTGAATTTTATTTAGGAAAAGGAATCATGTAATGACTGCACTATTCTGTTAGAATTATTAGGAGAATCGATAACTAATAATTCTCCAATAGAAGCACCAGTGTTTATGTTTACAAAACCTACTCCAACTTCTTTATATTTAGACACGAGCAGCAAAACCATAACTTCAACAAATACATTAAAAAGTTTACGCAGAACAAACCATGAAAAAAGCTGTATTGTAGTTTTAACCCTTTCAGACCCCATGTCCATCTCAATGGACATAACTTTTACGTCCTAATATTTTATTTCTGAGAAGGCATCTCTATAAAAAAGTGAATAAACCTATTTGCAGAGTTCCTGATAGTTTTATTGTGCTTAGAACACCCATTTTAACTCCTTAACATGCACCAATTATTTTATTTGAGCTCTAGAAAAGAAAAATGTCAGAAAAAATTCAGGTCTGAAAGGGTTAAAAGCCAGATTTAGCACTTGACCAAACACGTTTCTGCAGAAGTAAGATAACAATAACAAACTCTGAAACAATAACTCCGGAAAATATTGCTGAATATAACACTGTACGTAGTAGGGTTACAGTCATATTATCGCCACAGCCATGCAGTCAACAAACCAAAGTTTAATATATCTAGCCGCAATAAAAAAATATGTATATGCATGTGATTTAAATAGATTTTTTAAATATGTGTAAGTGAAATAAGGATATAAATTTTTAATAATGCTTTCTGAAATACTCTCTACATGCCCATCGTATTTAGGCCTATAACTACTTTGGGAACGTCAAGAGCTTAGGATTTTAAGTCTTTGTAGAAGTTATTTGATTCCTCTTCTGCATGTTTCAAGCTACATGATTTTTGTATTACATAGGCACTTCAACAATTGTCGAATTTCTCTGCCCAGCAACTGTGAATGTTGAAAGATTGCATTTTTTTACGGAACGTGTTGGAACGGATTAGATAACTAAGAAAAGCTGTTAGGTCTTCAAATTAAGTTAAAGAAACTGAAGCTATAATTTAATATGACTTACATACCGGTCGAATTGAAATAAATAAAGTTTGTTTTTGGTGTGGGATATATTTTAGGTAAGTTACGTAGTTCATAGTACTGCACGGCAAGTTTTAAATTATTTTAATTTTTATATTTCGGTTTGGGTGCCCCTGAAAATGAAATCAATTTAGGAGCTTAAATTTACTGGTAGATCTTGATGGAATCCCTTTGAAGGGAACCATTTGCAGTTAGTGTTCCAACGAATATTTACATTTATTATTTTAAAATTATTTTTAAATTAATGTAAATAAGATTAACAACTTCTAAAAAACACATGAAATACTTAAATAAAAATGATAATTTTGTGTATATATATATATAGGCCTATGTATTCTATGTATTCTAAAAATAGCAGTTCTCTATTTCAAACATCTTTTTTAGCCTGGTAACTGATTAGTGCCTTTAATACAAGGTGCGCCAGATTTCTTGGAAATGTAGGCTAAAAAATGGAGTACTTTGTATCTCAAAACGTCAGGACACCTTCTCTTTCTGTAATAAGTAAATAGTAAAAGCAACATAGAAAATGGACTTCGCGTAACGTTTAAAAATGTTATTTGTTTTATTGTTATTATTTCTATTATTATTATAATTATATTTTGAGTATTATCATCATTTATATTTTCTGACAACTATAGGGCTTAATGTTAATTTTTAATTATCGTTATAAATGTTACCCTTTAGTCCTTAGTGGAAAGATCTTTCATAACAGAGAGAAGTAACCCAAAGCACAGCTGTTCTTAGTCAAATATTACTATAAAGGTACAGCCTACCAATCTGTCCAAAAGAACAGTAGCACATAAACTGAAAAGATATAGTAGTTACCCGAAAAATTTCAATTGATTGATGGCTGCTGACTAAAAAAATTATTTTGGGAATCTTTATTAAAATAATGAGATTTAATATATTGTAGACTATGTTATATAATGAAGAAAAAAATTCGTAAAACATTTACACCTAAATAAATAGTTTCGCTTTCCACAGCTAATGCTCTGAGAATGTCGACATTCACCAGTGAAAGTTTGAAAATCATATTGAATAAATATTATTTCGGCAATCCCGTGTCATCACTGTGAATATTAAAATTCATCGGAAGTTGTAGATATTCTCAAAACTTTGACTCTTAACAAATTACAGATATAAGAGAAACATGGAGAAAATCCCTAGAAATTTATTTGTAGATTTCTCACTTTCTTGAAGAGAATATTTTCGTAAAGCAATTGCTGTTAAATTTCTACCTGATACATTTTTGTTCCTGTGTCCCCTAAGTAGGTGTAGGATTGTATTAACGCAGAATTCCTGAACTTAGGGGCCTTGATATGGTTGCTAAGGGACATTATGAGCTGGAGCGTATCGGGAGGTCTTTCCTTGCATAACAAGAACACGGTAATTCCTTTATTGCAACTAATTGGTCATATTATGATTAATGGGGCAACGGTGGAATGATATATGGCAGGAGAAACAGAAGCACTCAAGAGAAAATCTTCCCGACTACATTTTTTCTAGCATAAATTCGACATGGATCCACCGAGATTCGATCCCAGGTCCCAGCGGTGGATGGCTTGGGGCCAAGGGACGGCCAATAAAAACACTACAGTGAGGCTTATATGCTGGGGAAATTAACTCTAGCCTGCTCATAATCTACATAATGTGAGGGTGAAAATATTATCTGACAATGCCTAACTAGAAAGCACAAAAAAAGTCTCGAAAATGTGAATATGTGTAAAATACAATTTAGAAAAACTCTCAAGGTGAATTTGCATTGAAATCAGGAAACAGGATCTTTGGAGCGATTTTGTGCTACAGTATGTAAACAATGTAATAAGGCACGTGAAACACACAGACAATTTTATCGTCTTTTCTGAAATGCAAACATTGGTCTTGATGGTGAGTGTAAAATCCTGCCTTAACTGCGCTGCCTGGTGCAGCGATATATATTGCAAAGCCGCAACACACAGCCACCACCACTTTATACTCACGATTTAATTACTCCAGCCGAAACATTAACGCATTCTACTAATCGCTTTAATACTGGCTGTCCCCTTCGCTTATCTACCTTTCTCTGTCCCTCTGACCGCTCCCTTCCACCCCCGCTTATTCAAACATACAGTTCTCCTCAAAACGTTAGCATGTTATAACCAGTCTTGGAAAGCATTACACCAAATTTTACTACCCTACCTTCAGTAAAACAGTAAGCACTCAGGATGAAAAAATCATATCACAGCTACTTACTACAACAGAGAATAAGCTTTCATAGAGCTCCATGCTTCAAAACTGTATGCTGAACAAAGCATGCTGTAAACGGAAGAAAACTAGGCTGGTTATTTGGTTTTTATGATTATATAACGACGGGTGTATATTGCAACTTAGGTTGTGACCGTTGTTACAGAATTATGTCCCGCTGAAATTCTACACACATGGACATATAACACTGATGCACATATCTGTTATCGATATGGGCCGCGATTGAATCTGCGACCTTAAGAACAGAAAGCCAGCGCCATCCTGAATAAGACTGTCGGAAAGATAGTGTGTATATATATATATATACACTAGTTGGATCATGTCTATCCTCAGAGGTCACTCTCCCACGATAATTCTTAAAATGGCTCATAGGCCGCCACATAATGTGTTGAAATAATCAGAACGTAATCATGTGGGGAATTGCACTTTTCTGGCAGAGTTAGTCGCAAAGAGGATGACAATAGTAAGGCCGACCTAAGGGTAAAGATTGAAACAAAGTTGTCCACACTTGCTGCTGATCTATCAAGCTAATATATCAAGTTTTTGATTGCCAGTGATGATGTTAATTGGTTAGCATATCATTACAGTAATATGTCATTCCTTGGTGTGGGGGGGAATCTACTTTCAAAATACAATGAAAATTCAAGGAAATAACTTACCGATATTAATTTCCTAGTAATTCATACCCCTATTGTCAAACCCACACGAGTGTATTACACACACCTATGTCACAATCAATAACATATGACAATATTTTCATTCTACGTGTCCAATGATATTGTAACTCTAGTCCCTTTATGGATTTTAACCACAAAGTGAACTATGACTTGGTAATTTGATGTGGTGAAAATCAGTTTACGTCTGAATCGGAATGTCCAAATGGACCAACAGGTCGATCGGTTGTGACCTCATGTTGTATCAGTTCGGGGTAATCATAACACACATCAAACATACATAGTACGTACAGTATGTTCTCCATCCAGCCTCACAACACTCATGAGGGACATAAATTACCCTGTCCCTCCATTTGCTTGGCAGATGTCAGTAAGAACCTCCTACATTGCTAAAATCTATATCATTAGTCGAAAACCGTGCACGATCATTAAGATATCCACTTCAGCGTTATAGTGGAGTCTCGTATGCATAAATGTATGAGGGGTCATTATAAACATATTTCCTGGACAGTTAAGTACTTTTAGATAAATGTGTTGACGTTGGTATTCCATTTGGGCTATGCAGGAAATAAATCATACTAATCGAAATCTGTCGGTCTGAACTTTGCAATAATTAGGCCTATATAATACAAGCTACTAAAAACATATGCCCATGAATTAGAAGAGAGAATATCATTTGTATGTGTTCCTATGTGAACATTGCAAAGAATAGTGCTGTTTTGAGAACTGGATGGTATTTTATGAATTCAGTGTAATGTTTTCATAAATTAGGCCCCTAACTTTATTTCTATTGGTCACATGGATAATTTCAATCGTTTTAAACCTTCTCCGTACAAAGCGGATCGTTTTGCAAAAAACCGCGCGTAAATCGGTCCAGTAGTTTTTTATTCTACAACAGACATACATACGAACATTACCTTTTACGTATAGAAATAGTGAATGCTTCCTATTTTTGAACCGTTAATCCGGTAACGGTCAACAGATTTCGTCCAATATCAATAGGCCTCGTCCCGTGGACGTTATAAGTGTGTATACTGACTTTCATGAAAATCTGATTAAGCGTATTGGAGTTATCGTGCATGCAGACACACGGACGGACGGACATACGTTTCCCCGTCCACCATACAATCTTAGAAATTACTATTCTGGCACTTAGTAACATGCTTCAGTTCTTGGAGGGAAGAGAGTCAACACTGTAGGAATGAACGGCCGGGTGTATAAGAATTTTTGTATTCATCGCACTGTCACAGTTATACTTAATTATTCACGAATTGGGGAAATTTGGCCACATGCAGACCTTGTTGCGCAAAGTCATCTAATTAAAGGGTTATACATAAACATAATTTACCATAGTGCCCACTATTGTGATTCTACGCACAGAATTACTACATTTAAAATTTCCTCTTCAGAGGTGCCGGTATCAATTGTGTGACATATATAATTATTTATGATTAATAAATATTCAGTTGCTTTGTGAAATAATAGACCCTACTAAATGTTCTAATATTCATAGTGATGATCCAGTACTATTGAATAAACAACTAAAAATAAAAACAACTTACTACACTTTTAAAATCTTAACATTCTGCTTTCCAAAGCATTGAAATGTTACATAGAGACGTATTCTACTAACCTTCCAATTATAAGCAGAATGAAAACGCTATAAGATAGCTCGATAGCGATCTAATAAATCCTTTGCGACAACTACAGTATTTAACTAAATAGTCGATATATTCTATCTTCGCTACCCTTAGCCTCAGAAGCACGGTCTTTACTGCCATTATTTTGCCCCTCGTAATAAATATTAAATTATTCTGTAATTGTTCTCTGGAAACAAGAGGTTTTAAACCAGCCCTCTAACTTCCCCATAGTTCACTGGGGATTCATAAATTAATGCAGAGGTAAAATTCATTGTCGTGTATGTTCCACGGCACATGCTCTACTTCAATCGCTATAATAAATCGAAATGTATGGATGCGTATGACTTACAATCAAACCAGCCTGTCAGAATTTATTGCTCTGTATTCACTTACTAGACCAATATCGCTGTACTTGTTCAAATACATCAATACACTGCAGTTTCAGGATCCTTTTAGTTTTATTCACGTTTTATTTCAACGAACTTCTAAAAATATATAATACATCTGTTCATAATAGCTTTAATAAAACTTGATATAGCTTTAATTAGTTTCTTAGTTTCTTGTGAATATTTAATCAAATTTATTTTACTACGGGAAGGCTTCTCTGCCAATTTTGGCCACTTAAGAAAAACATATGATATTCATTCTATTCTGAATTTCTATTCTTTTAAATTCAACTGAGATCAACCATCGTGTTTTGTAAGATTCTTTTTAAAAAAAAAAGCAATTTGAAGTATATTAAATAGGCTTATTGTACAACGAGTGCAAAGGAAACGTCAAAAAGAAGGGTCTGTGCTCGAAATGTAGGATTCAGACAGGGAGGGCTTTCCTATTCAATATCTTCTTGGAGTAAAATTCTTTTGAAATTTCCAAAACATATTCTATTTAACCAACTCAGTACATACTTAAAAGGTAAAGTGGAACTACAACAGAAATAATAAATATCACATTTAGAGCTTGTACAGATTGTAGAATATTTTTAATCTATTTGTTAGTATAGGAACATAAAGTATCACAAAAGCTGTTCCACGAAAAGGACGTAGGGCCTATGGTATTTTTACAACAATCAGAGACCCATTTCTATTATGTCACATATCCTTTTTAAATTTTTATACAGGCCTATACATGTTTTAAGTTTTACTCTTGGTCCTTCAATAATTTGGAATATATTTTTTTTTAACTGTGTACCTATAGTAGTAAAAAACAATAACTTTATTTTTTGAGGATAGTTGTTTATCTATGTTGAAATATTCACCAAAATGTGGTATAAAATCTACGAGCAGCATGTGATACAAGTTCGAATGTTGAAAAATTGAAAGTGGAGAAATTAAGATGGCAAAACTCAGTTCATATTTAAATTTCAGATCCTAGCGTCGCGTAGGCCTACCCGTCTTCTATTACTTCATTATATTTATATGGAAGAAGTTTTGTTAGAATTAGTATTTTAGCATTAAAGGTTATTACGAAATCAGAATAAAATAATACAAATATTGGACTCTCAAATGACCACGCCTTCTAGTATGCCACCATTTAAAGAATATGTGATGGTAAAAAACTGCATTATGAAGTACGTACCATCTCAAACAGGTATTAAATATAGTGAGATATCAAATTTTAAGCATATTATGTGGATAAATTGCTCTAACAAAATTATTATGCCTATTATATCAGTGTTAACAAGAGTTAAAGCTTAGAAGTATGTATTACCCTTATAATGTAACAAATACTGTTTTCAGGCGGAGAACACATACTAAATAAAATATTATGTTTGCAAAACAATAAATGAAAATGCATCTAAGGGTTATGGGGGAGGGTTAGATTTTGTATTTTTCTTAGTGACAATTTTTCGAATCTAAAAGCTTCTAGGTTCACTTCAGTCTTCATAAATTTAATATTAAATCGAACATATTACTGAAATGTATTTCCATTACAAAGACCTTCTTTCGCACCAGAAGTAAGATCAGCGTGCTATGAATAAATTCTGCATTAACTTTTCTTATTACAAAACAACTTGAAAATACTGTGCAGAGAAAATAATTCGATGTAGGGGCCTATGACTGCGGTCATCAACTAAAAGTATTTTTATTTTTGCATGTCTCACACTTCCTTTTATTCCAAATATAAATTGGAATAAGTAAACCCAAAAACATACTGTAGTATGTTTTATATATAAAATTCATTCACGTTTTTAACTCATTTATAGTCTACGATTTCTTTACCTCTTGTTTTCTCTTCTCTCTATCCGAATCTCTTTTATTTTTTCAACACTCACACGCAACAACGTAACCTAAACTGATCTGAAAACTTTTATGCACACACATGTGTTTGTGTATGCGTAACTGTGTACTCTGTGTATGTGTGCATTTACACCCGTAATCAAGCAGTATTTGTCCAACAGTTTCCTCACAAATGCTCAAATACTGTGCGGTATCTCTCTTTCTCTCTGTGTCGTCCTTCCCTTTTTCCACTCGACATTCACAGTATGCCGGAACGTGACTGGCAATAAAAGTACACGTCCAGTTCCAGAGAATGACCCCTGTTGTCATGATAGATAACCAGACAGAAAGCTACAACATACTGACTTCATAACTAAATTAATTCAAACCATGCATGGTTGCTAGAGAGCTGCTACTTCAAACCCTGCTACATGTACAAGTGATTCCCTGAATTTCACGCTCCATTTTACTGAATGATGTGACGTCCATTACACGATATTCAATTAATAATAACCAACTGGATAATTAATTGTAACGTTGATGGCACTACATATATAACACAGGATATGATTTTCACATTTTCGATTTTCAAAGCACATAACGAGACAAATGAAAACACGAAATGGAATGATCACAGAGGATTGGAAGTCAGTGTCGTCTATTATTGACAAATCAAAATCTAATAACATAAGTTGCATTACAATGACAATGAAAATAATAATAATAACAATAATAATAATAACAATAATAATAATAATCTAACCTATGGTCATATTTTCAGAATGGAAAGAGACAGACTTACGAAACAAATTTTTGCCCACTATGTAAGTAAAAAACTAAACCAGCATTTTTCAAGGAAGTTGAAGATTTGAAATTACTCATTATCAAAAAGGAGGATATTGCAAGCAGAGAAAATTTAGGAAAGCAATAATTGATGGCGAATTTTCAGAGAAACCCAAGAAGAAAACGGGAAGTAAATGGACGGAAGAACGGGAACAGCAACATCGCGAAAGAATGAAGAAGTTTTGGGAAGCCAAGAAGAAGACAACTGTTTCACGTGGTCCTAAGCTGGCCTAATAGAAAGGGAAAAAATAATAACAATAATAATAACAATAATAACAATAATAATAATAATAATAATAATAATAATAATAATAATAATAATAATAATAAGTATAAGAACACAAAAGTACAAAAAACCAAGACATTACAATACACTCATTAAACCAGAATGCCTCTATGGATCAGAAACACTAATTTTGAACAGGAAAGCAGACATTGAAAACATTGAGAAAAAGGAACGCAAAATCATAAGAAAAATTCTAGGCCCAAAACTCGCAGACGAGCAATACCGACTCAGAGGCAAACAGGAAATCAATCAATAGGCCTACACAAATATTCACGGTGACATTAGAAAACGCAGATTAAGATTCTACGGACACATTAAAAGAATGAACCCAGGTAGACTCAAGTCGAATTCTACGAAAAGAGGAGTAAAGCGAACAACAGACACTATCAAGTGGATCGGCAAAATCAAAACCGATCTGAAACTGACAGGAATTACACCAGAAGATGTTCAAAACCGGGCAAGTTGGCCAAGAGGAAAAACCAAAGAAGACTGGAACAACGTGCTCTAAAGAGAGAAAGGAAGTCCACAGTAAACGGATGAAAGAGATATGGGCACAAAGGAAGGCAAATGCACACCTCTAAGTACTTTGCGTAGTCCTAATGGGCTTATTCGCATATTATTTATTATATATAAATAATAAGTTATGTTGTAAGTATAACAACGCACTTTACAGATATTAGCACATCGCTTTTACCCATACTTCCTTAAGACACAAGAAGTAAAACTGTCCAGATTAAAGATAGCTGGTAGATAACGTTAAAAAACTAAAAAATTAAACTTCGAGGCGCTGAACCCACAAGGGACTAGCCCTACTATCCGACCGCAGCGTCATCTGCCTCAAGCAGATATAAAATATATTTTGATGGTTATTCTCTCATGGTTAAGGAGATAATTATGTTAGTAATGATGGCAGCGCCCAGCCAGATCACTCTTTCGGTGGCAATGACCAGTTTGTCACTAGTATGAAAGCGAACACACCACTTCGCGAATGTTACTTTTGTCTCGATGTTGTCAAGTTATGTTGATTATGTGACCACTAATGAATCTTTGTATTTAATATGCCACATACTATGTACCTGATTAAAAGCCATAAAGGCAAAATGTATTCCTATTGGTTTATTATTTTGCTCACTGATGTGAATTAGAATTAGACCAGTACAGATAATGCTGATACAGTAAAGAACGGGTAAAATTCAGGGACGAAGTATATTTTTTCCTTAGAAAATACTCACTTGGGACAAAAATGGAAAGCCTAGTTGAACTTTGTGTGTTTGAATTTACCGAAGGAACAAGCTGATAATTTGTGCTCAGTTATGTTACCCCTACTGTATACACTGTTTACCAAACGTTTATCGTACCATAAATATGAAAATAAACTTTCAAACTTTCGGAAGTTCTGTTCATAGGGTCTTTAGTGGAAATTACTAAATTTAACTTAAAATAAAAGCAAACCCATAATAGAACCATATATCATTATTTATAAATTATCTTCCTCTTTGCTTCTTTATTTCTTATTCCAAACACAAACTATAGTAGAACCCCGTTTTGTTCGAAACCAACGGGACAGGGATCATGGTCGGAACACAAAAAAGTCGGAATATCAGAGGAATGTTTTTATTTACGTAAAAACGTGATCCGTGTTTGGCATAACTGAAAACGTTGTAGGCGGTATTACATATTACGAAGTGAACATAATAATTGTGAACAGAACTGAAAACTATTTTTCCAAACACATAAGACATCAACACAGAACCATGAATTATTTGTAAACATGGGGTCTTATAAAACAATCAGGATAGCGCACTATTGACGTACATGGTGTTTATGGCGGTATGGTCGGACTAAGCGAGTTGTCGGACCATCAGAAGTCTGACTGCTGTATATGACAATGACTTAACCCAAATTCATATTTAAATTGCAATATTTTCTCGTCACCCCACACATTTTAAAAAGTTTGTACTACAGATGTTTCGCTTAGAGCAAAATTTTACAAATAAACCTATAGGAATTTGCAGGAAAATATGTGTCGCGCGCGTCTTACAGTGAAAGAACACAGCAGCTCTAAATTACGCTCACACGCTTGATTTGATTTCTAGTGTAAATAGGATTGGATGAGAGAGGAGAGAAAATTAGAGAGAAACTGCGACGAAATAAGAGGGATGATTCAACTTCGCGATAAGTCAAAACTTTCAGTTTATTTACTAAACTTCTTTTTTTAACACTGAATCAAACCAATATGGAATCACGATTCTCGCAGCAAGGAAACTTTTACTTCCGATATAACTTCTATTTTCCTCAAAACATCGGAGAATGGAGAAAGGGAGATAAAGGAGAAGAATAAGGGAAAGGAACTTCAGTGCACTATAATAAACTAGAAGCTTTTTTGTAATGTATTATATTCGCTTTAAGTCGAGCCTATCAAAAAGTTGTTTTGCACTGCTAGCAAAAACAGAACTCCACTGACAGACAGCTTCTAATGGGGCTGTGAAGAGTATCATATAATTGATCTTTGGCAGGAGTTCCCCGCTTGGCAGGTCATCGATACTGTTTGTCTTACACTCAGAGTTTAAAGAAAATTAAACAACGCTATCAACTCCTCCAAGTCTGCAATGGGCATTACTAAGAATTGATCAGGCCATCTTCCAACGAGGACGTGGGCTTCGAATTATGTACGAAACATTGTTTCCATTCGACGGAGGTAAATATATTTTATTCAATAACTAGTGTGAGTGGAATTCACAGTAATATTATTGGCTGCTATTGATGTAAGTAATTTTTTAAAAGTCTGACCTGTTACACTCACATAACACCTTTACCTTAAGCATGGGCAATACAACATTTTCACATCACAACTTCACAGGCTGTACTGCAGGGAATGTACATTCACTTTTTCGTCGTGCATGACAGCCTGAGTGTGGAAACAATTTCAAATTTGTCTCTTGTAAAGTGGTAGCAGTAGTATAAGAAAGCCGTCCCCGTAATGTAACTACCGCAAATACAAAATGTTGTTTATATGCGATTTTTGTTCTCTATCTATACTGTTTGCACACATATACAAACAGATTTTTTCCCCATAAGAATATACTTTTGGATTCAAGTGTCCAAGAAACATGTATTAATACTGAAAATTCAACGTCGAATTTCAAGCAGAATGTCATATGAGAGATGTTAGATTCACTGACTTAATTTCAAGTCAGATCAAGATAACGTTAAGATATTTTTATTAGACAGAATGTGTGCATAATCATCCTTGACTGGTGGTATCTGCTCAAGTCTGTGTAGCATTAAGTACTACAAAAATGACTTAAATGCATCGAATATAATAAACTTACAAGAATCTAGGTACACAAGAATAGTACATAAGAGGCAGGTGCAGATTTCATAGGAAAACTAGCTAGAAATCCCTAAAATGTAAGTGTTATGGTCTGATTAACAAAAGTATGCTATAGGAAGTAAACATAAGGATGGCGTATTTTAGCACAGACTTTCTTTTGTGTATGTGTATGCGTGCGTCAATAAACTGAAGCTCTAATTTTAACCTTGGCTATCTCTAACTGAAGTAAAAAATTTCCCCCTATTACAGTGAAGATATTAGAACAGTTTCTTGTAAATTGTTAATTCAATATTATCTTTATGAAAAAAAAATTATAAAATAATTATTAAAATAAAGAAAAAATTGGAAATAAATTTCAAGCAGCAGTTTGGTAAATATCTTAATGAATGTTTTAAAAATTCAAGAAGCTAATACATGATAACACTTCGGGCAATGAAGAGCATGTTTTAAATACGATGTATATAAAATATCATAATAGGGTTTAAGGAAGTGGAATAACACAATTAAAAAAAATTATCTATTTTTAATTTCCAAATCAGTATATATTTTCAATGGAAATAAGTGTATATGAACACCTAAAACACTTATTTATAACTAATTATTGTTGATGGATTTGCATAAACTGAGTCAAAATGGTGGAGAAAATAAGAGCTGTTTCCTCGCCAAAGTATCAGAATGACAAAAAAATGTATCGTGCTGGAGATCCTAATATGGACAAGTGAAATAACTAGTAGAGTAAATCTTAAGTTGGTTGGGAGATGAAAATTATTATTTCAATATTATTCACCAAATGTAACTTCAGTTGGTTTGTAGAAACAACAATCAGAGACAATCATTTATGAATAAAGTTATGAATCCATGACACTGATTATTACGTTTAACACAACTTGATTTCTTAGGAGACCCGAAATGCACGTTGTAAGACAGTCTACAGAGAATTCTAGTTATTAACATAAAGCGTGTCAGTTTCCAGGAAGATTTCTAAATGTCCTAAGTAGGCAGGCAAAACGACGCGCCGCATATTCTCACACTCCAACAATATTAGCATTTGCATGAGCAGAACCAGGCAACTCAGTCCCCTGCGATATAACCCGTTTCCTGAAAACAGACTACTCAAATTTGCATACAAATTAAAATTATATTTCGAGGCCAATTCCTAGTCAGAAACATTTTACTTAATCAGCACTGAGGTAAACATAATAATATGTTGTAAAAGTACATTTAAGTTAAAATAATTAATAGCTATTTATGAATAAAGTACGCAAAATAAGGCTTTAGCGGACGAATCTAGTATAATGGATGAGTCCGCTAGAGTTTTTGCGTACGTGGTGCATACAATAGTTTTTAGTAAAAGTTCTGCAATATTACTACTAACTAGCTCAGTTTTTTACTCATTTTTAATGATTCTGCCTAAAAAAAAAAAGCAAAGATAATGACAATTTTATCAGTAGCGCATGTTTATAAACTTCGCTTTTCCTTTTTAAAGAAATCGCTTCGATAATAATGTTGATTAATTAAATTAAATAGCCTATGTTTACAGCAATTTTAATTATGCGTTATTTTTATCATATTTTCTGCAACAAAACTTATTATGCCTTGTTAAAAGAAGCAATCGTACAAGAGGCTCATCTGAAGTCGTTGCTTTCAACTAGCACTTTTGGTCTAAGGGACTAAGCTACGGCTTAGTAATCCAAACTTCGCGCTTTCGCGCCCACCCCCAGTCATAAGATGTATAAAAATATTTATTCACCGCAGACCAAATTATATAATTGACATAATACAGGATTACATTCGTCAGGGTTCGTTGTAGCGTAACATTTACAAGACATGAATTGATTGCGATGAGGTCAATGGTTTTTATTCAAGTGTCTCGCTATTGACCTAGGTTGAATCAGCATGTAACAGAAATGAGTACCGGGAGTAAACCGAGAGTAGAAGTGCCCAAAGAAGGAGGATGACAACCCCACATCTTTAGCAGATTAAGTATCTAAAAATCTGACAGCTTCAAATTTCTGGAGCCCTAAGGGCTTCCACGTTTTGTTTGATAGGGAACAGCTAACGTAGTGTCGATGGACCAGTCTTTGGTACATAATGGCCAGTTAGTAGAATGTATAATGATGTGGTCTTCTTCTGAAGAAGAAAACACAAGTACTGAACGTAACTGATATATTTATTTGGACAGAATACTTTTAGCTTTCCCCATAGGGAGGAATGTCATAATGGACAAATGACAGTTTTACAATAAGTTCGTGAAAATAAAAAAAATAGTCAATATAGGTCTAAGTAAAAAAAATGAATAGTCAACATGACAAATAAATTATAGATGGTTCTTGGAAGCAGATGCGAGTCGTGCCTACAATATTAATTACAAGGGAAATGACTTCAATGGAAGTGAGGTGGTATTTTTCCATTTAGTAATGACTGCTGGATTGGTAAAATCTACATTTCTTCTCGAGGGATAGAGCAGGTTGCTGTTCACTTCATGAAATTTGGAACGTAGAATAGTTAACACTAATAGAAACATTTCCACTATAAAAATAAAAAACTGTAAATTTATGTTTTTAAATATTTATGAAAACAGAAGTAAATGTTCCAATGTTCTGGAATACTTATTACTACTTCCATGGGTATCCAGTGGTGCAGTTGGTTGAGGCAAAACTGGACTAATTCTTTTGCTACACTCCGATTGTGGGGTCACCTAGGCACCTAACAGAAACGAATACCCATAGCAATCCTCAGGTAAATACATTCCGATGCATAAGGCCGAGTACCTTCATATGTTCGATACCTTAAAATCCGAACGCCTTAACCTTTTTGGAATTCTAAGGTTCTCTGCAGCCTAAATAGAGACACTTTATTACACTTTGCATTACTTCTAAAATTAATGGGAGCATCAACAATCTTTTCACTTTACATAAGCCTATTTTAAATATTATGATACTATGATGTTGGCTACCAGAAAGCTTATGCATAAAACTTTAATGGTTATGATTACTGCTTATCCTAATTCTTAAATAACTGCACTCACAAGAGTATCATACCCTGCCCATTATACTATAATCACCTACTAAATAATTATGTTCTTAAGAGATCTCTCCACTTTTAGCATTCAGTTTATGTTGAGATGAAGACACAGAAACTAAGGGACGAGAGAGAATAAGAAAGACAAGAAAGCGGGTAACGTGGCAGCGTGGAGTTGTCACCATCCCTTGGGGTAGCAGAGAGCAGAATCTCGCCAGTGTTACAGTCTGCAGGCCTAATCCATCATTCCCCACAACTTTCTTAATCACCGGTTTTAATTTAAGCCATTACCGGAATAATTAGTGAAGGCGTACTATGAGACAGCATAGGACCTTCAGGTATAGCTTACTTTCATCTCCCAACACTCTTACCTCTTCCGTCATAGTTCAGTTCTTTCTACTTTTATTGGAATTGTCGCCTGTTGCAATATATGAAAATGGTGCTATTTTCTCCCTACATATAAGTTTTACAAACATCTTACTCTGACGATATATTCATCATTTCATCTTTTAACATATTAAATTATGGGCATGGACCATTAAGTGATTTGTATTTTATTGTGTGTTTGAAAACATGATGCTTAGGGAAACGAGGAATGGAGAAAACTGCATAATGGTTGTGAATTTTATATTACATAACCTACAATAAATACTTCAACTACATTAAAATTTATGATTCGAAGCTAAAAAAAATTATCTTTAAAACAGATATGATGAACTGCGTAGTACTTCCGTAGACTGTGCAATACGCCTAATGACCCGGATCTAGACCCAATTATAGAGGGACTTCCACACAAGTTCAAATAACATTGCGCACAGTTATTCCCTCTACCATGCCATGCCTATTAATGTTAATAATTATTGTCTAGCTAGTAAAACGCTAAACTTATTTTAGAGTAGGAGTAAACCAAACACATAACTCTCTCACTGAAGATGATTTCATTATAACGAAAGTTATTTCAAATTTTTATTTCGTTCGCCTCAACGAAATAAAATGCCGTTAATGAATAGACGGTATCATGGAGACATGTTAACAGTTTTTTAATGAGAGAAGTTCGAATTTGCTACTAAGTGATGAAAGACTGTATAAAATACGCATGTATCTTCGATATTTATAATACTTTTAAGCTAAGTAATAATAACTGTATCTTAAGCCTGCGAAATCCGTAAAGCCGATCTTAGAGGATGACCGAAGTGTTCAGAGTGGTTTTCTAAAGTATTTGTCCTTTGAACTTGAAATTTGTTTAATTAAGGAAATTTTGCATCTGAATTAGAATGTTAACAGAAATTAAAGTTTGAAAATTCATTTCAATAGATCTATTTTTTAGATACGGTATGTATTAATTTAATTAATCAAAAATGAAATCTGTCTCCTCCGACATATATCAAAATATGGATCTGAATGTTTTATTCGAGTTTCTTTGATGATTTCTTTACAAATTTGCTGATGGATTTTTATATTGATCATACTTAACTATGATTATATGATTATACTAAATACTTTAAAAAAATGAACTTAGTGTTGGGCTATAGACCTATAAAAAATCTAATTAGACATTTCATTACACACATTGTCAGGTACATTGTAAAGAAATTTCACACCTGTACCTAGTTTTGTAGGAGAAGACAGATTTTGAATGTGGCAAAATTACATGGAACTTGTAACCAAGAAAACATGCCATTAAAGTTGCTTGCACTAACAGCTGGAAACGCACAGAGGTTTAAAAACTGTGTCAACAGTAATTGTTTCATGCTTCCATACATAATGAAATTTTGCACAGTTATGCTTTAGGCTATGCTTGACTTTATGACACCTAAATAAGAAAATCGCATTTTATGAACAAAATGACTAAATCAGCACGTCTTCAGTCATGCCTAAATCGAAGGATGAGCAATACTGTGATCGATAATCGCAATATTTTTCGGATTGCTACAAAAATAAACTTGCAAAAAAATTATATTACTTCCCAATTACAAAGCAATGTGGATTACTTCAATCACTTAGCAAACTGTAAACTGCAAAAAGAAATTCTCAGAGTACAACGAAAACAATCATTTTATGTACCGTATTTTACGGACCATAATACGCAATTTTTTACTTTGAAAACAGAGCCTTGAAAGTTGGGTGCATCTAATTGTCCGAAGTACACACAAAAAATTTAAATATGGTAAATATTGCCTGAATAGTGTAGTTACAAACATGGTGATGTAAACGATAAAATAGTTACAAATTTTGTCACAGACTGTACATCACTGCACTTGTCACATTGGTAAAATGAGGGTAGCTGGAAGCCAGGTATACAATGCGAAAAGGAAGGAATGTTGAGTTCTTTTATACGAAAGGAGTTGTCTCCGTCGGGTGGTTTAAATGAAGGCAATGATCTCTAAACAGCCTTGTCCCGTTACACTTAGGTATGCTTAATTGGGGGTTAGAGGGTATAAAAATATTTTCAGTCTTCCATGAGAAATCAGTTCAGTTGTTAAAATTTACGCGATGCCACCTGTACAGAAGTGTTTTTCGTACAAGGCGTATTTAAAGTTAGAAGTGATTTACACTGATTCCATTGTACAAGGCTATAATTTGTTTATGCAATGAAGTATATTAATCCCTTTAAAATTTGTCGTTTAGAATCGCATTTCTTTTCCTTTAAATTTCCATCCTAAAATCAAGGTGCGTCAAGGTGCGTCTTATAGTCCGTAAAATACGGTATTTAAATTTCACTAAGAAATAATTATAACACTGTAGCTCAAACAGGGCTCTCTATTACTAAAACCGACTTTTCAACACGTGTGATACATTACAAGACCACACGATTACACAATAATTAAGTTATTCTGGGCTCTGTGTAAAACCAAGATTTTAGAGGAATCACGCAAAGTATATAAAGAGTATCAAGTTTTGTTATCTGCTATAATAATTAGCTGCGAGAGGGGTAAACAAGATTAGCATGAAGGCAAGTGTTAAGCTTATTGAAAATGCAGCGTGCGTGGATTGTGAGGGGAGCGCAAACATTAACGATTCTAGTCTCGCTGATCAAACACGTCACCGGTGACGTTTGCGTGACCTAGGGGTCAGATTCAGTTGCACTCTATTACATCACATACATTTCCCTCCATGCTTTGGCAATATTAATTACAAGGTATAGCCCTGTTGTTTGAAACTTAATTACCCTAACACGTACGTTACTCCATACTTTTCATGGATTTTAGTTCTCAAGGGAGGACTAAGTTTTAGAGAGCGGGCGATGAAATGTTGACAGTTGCAATTACACAAGGATTTTATATACTTCTGCTTAAATTCCATGATTTAGAATTGATTTTAGTCACCAGTCATGCATGGTACGATGAACTTTCGAAATACATTTTTATTTTTCTAGTCTATTTTACTAAATCGCTCATTGCTATTTTATGTAGGCCTATTAACTCGTAAATTGTCAAGTCTCAATTTCTCATGGAATTTATAAATTCGTGACGAACTATAACGAAAATTGTTAAAGCAGGATAAGGCCAATAGTTTTTTCTTGTAATTTTACATGAAATTGAAAAGTTTCTTAGAATTTCTTTTTATTTTATTACGCATTTTGGACAAGCTGAAGTATCCTATTCGATACACTACCAATTTAAGGAATAAGCCTAGTAATATACTGTAATGAAAAATTATAGTAATTTCCATTATTACGAGGGTGGATCGAAAAGTAACGCATTTTTTTTTTCAAAAAGTTTAATAGGTACAATTACAAACAAATGACCACACGAAGGGGCATCTTTTGGTATACAGTCGCCAAGTTTCTCAACACATTTCTCCCATCGTGATACCAGTTTTAAAATACCCTGTTCATAGAAGTCCGTTCGGTTGGAGTATAGCCATCTGCGGACTGCTGTTTTCACTTCTGTATCTGACGCAAAGCGTTTACCGGCCAGGAATTTCCTCATGGGACCAAACAATTGAAAGTGTGGTGTCCACTTCTTCACGACAATGCTCGCCCCATGTTGCTGCTGCTGTTCGTGAGAAATTCAACAAATTTGGTTGGGAGGTGCTCCAGCACAGTCGGACTTGATGAAACTTGGTATAGGCATTTATAACGTCCATGGGAAGAAGCCTATTGATATTGGGCCAAATCGGTTGACTTACCGGAGTAATACCCAATTTAGTGCCTATTTTATGGTAAAATATTAGAAAGAATTAACAAATGCAAACCAGTTCTCATGACAACATATTACTTTACAGTGTTCATATACGGCTTTGGAAGTTGAAATATAGTTCGTTTTGACGAATAACACTACCCACATATTCCTTCAAATATGCTTAACAAACTACGGTAAATTTCATATGAGAAGCCTTTTCCTTCACCGCCAATCACGTGTACGGGCTAAAAGACTACCGCTTGCAGTAAGAGTCTTCCCTCCGTCTCGCCGTCTCTGATTGGACCGCGTATCTATGCATTTGAAGGACATAGGGCTTGTCATCTGCAAAGCACTGTAGACCTTTGTTCTTCCGTAAGTCCTGCGTAATGAATCGATCTGGAACTTAACTCGGAAATCTATTTAAAAAATAACTTGTTTTCTGCATATCATAATTGCAATTATCACTGATTAAACAAAAGCATTCTGATTTTATTATATTCTTTTATTTTATTTTATTTATTTTTAAAATTTTATATATTGAAGCATTACATCAGCGTTCCACAAAAAGTTGAGTTTGGTGAGATCAACACCGTTCTTGTTTTAGCTATACACACATTCATTTTGAAAAAAAGGGGAAAGGGATTGACTTTGTTTTGTTTGACTTTCTCGAAAGGGGTGGTTCGCTGGGATGGTTGGCACAACTATCCCTATCACGCTTACACTCTCTATCTCACGCTTTCTTCTATTCCATTTGTTCTATCTCTCTCACTCCTTTGCTTCCCCTCTTCTCTCGCACGGGCGCCAACAGCCACGCAAGAAAACAGGCAGTTGTTTGAACACCTCTCTAAATCAACACCAGCTCAGGCGATGCTCCTAGCATTCGCTTTTGCAATTTAACACAGAAATGCATGGGATTCTCCAACGACAATTCAGTGCCGTCAATTTCCACACAGACGTATAAAATACGAGATATTACACCCAATCGCTAAATCATGTGCGATTCTCAATGTTTGCTAATTATAGCAGATCGGATAAAATTAGTGTTTTTTTGCAGCACCACGAAATTAATACAGAAAACCAATAGGCTATCTATATTCATATTTTCCCTTACTAGTGACACACTTTAATTGGATCCAAAAATAATTTATTTCGAACAAAAACAGAATGGAAATGCATGCATATTTAAAACGGAGTGGGCTGTTTTTTAAGCTTAGACGGAAGATCTTGATTTTACTGATCCATTTTAATTTTCATTTATTTGGCTGTTCTATATCATTTCGACACGTAAAGTAAATATTTTCTTAAAGCACACTTAAAATGTAATGATTAAAGGCGAAATTCATTTTCTGCAGAGAAAAATGATAAGAAATTAAGTCATTTATCAGCACTCCCTCCGGTATAAACGATATCTAGCGAATACATTCATAGTCTAATTATTTAGTTTGAAGTTGGTTTGGCTATTTAAAGAAATTAAGTCATTTAACGATATCTAGCGAATACATTCATAGTCTAATTATTTAGTTTGAAGTTGGTTTGGCTATTTAATAGGAGATTCCTAAAATGTTTATAATTGCTTTCAATGACGTTTACTATACAAATGGCTGTAAACTCACTTGCTTTGAGTCTCTTCCTACGTTTTCCTACAATTTTCTAACAATTTGCTAACGGAACTTGCATGATCGATAGAAGCAAAGCTTTCAATTTAGACGCAATTTTAGACTATTATTATTATTATTATTATTATTATTATTATTATTATTATTATTATTATTATTATTATTATTGTTATTATTACTATTATTATTATTATTACTATTATTATTATTGTTGTTGTTGTTCCTATTAAGCCAATAGCTCACTGGTTGACATCTGATAATATAGGTATTTCGGTCTCTACCCTCAGTTGATTATCACCTTTTTAAAAAAACGACAGGCTTGTAAAACATATCTAAAAATTCTGTAAACCGATCAGAATCAAATTTGCACAGCAAATAATTCTTAGATGTGGCGAAATGATTAAAATAATTTTAGAAAATTTCAAAAAATTTCCACTTGCAAGTTGATAAAAAAGAAGCCCGCTGTCGGCTGAAATCGCGGTGTAGACCTATGTCCTCGATTAGAGGCATGTATTCTAGCGGATCCTAAAATTTTCTAATAGCGGATCATGAACTGAAACCCTCAGCCGTGAGTCAAGTTTTGAAATTTATTAAACAACCTAGAGTTCTGAACGACGTTTTTGGTATATCTGGAAATAACAATAATCCAATCACGAAGGCTCACATCCAAACAGTCTCCTCTCATGAAATTCCCACTGAACTTATGAAAAAAAAAGGTGGATCTTACTAATTCAGACGTGGATTAACAGCAGGACAGACATGTTTCATTGCTAAAAGGAATTCCGCCTTAGATTTCCAGACAGTTAATTATAACGTGGGGTATTTGCATCGCAAATGAAATAAAATACTCTGTAATCGCTGTAATTGCACTCACAGTGAATAAAATAATTACTGAATCTAACTGGGAGTTCCTCACACCTATTGTCATATAAATGTCTGGCATATGATTATTCACATACAAACCATATATATTCTTTGAGTTTAGTTTCCCACTTTGCTGGATTTCCACACGCGATGTTCGGCGTTGTTATGCGGGCTCTGGCTTGCAGACCAACACTCCCATTGGCTGCCAACGACCTTGCATGTCATTGGTCTATTCCATACGGTGCTGCCAACAATTTTAAGCGCGTGCTTTTAAATTCTCGCGCAGACTGGATTCCCGGGTTTTCTAATTATCCTATATTCAATAAGGGGATTTGGGGGCAGAACCCCCAAAAATAAAAAACGTTAGCTTAGGTTAGGCAAGTTAGGTTACGTTAGGCATGTTAGCTCAAGTTTAAAGAGGGTTTGGGGACCAGTGGTGTTCTAGACAGTGATAGCGACTGACCACCACAGACCCTTATCTTGTTGGCAGCCCTGATTCCAGCACCACGTGACCCATCGGCTTCTTCCCAGCGTGCACCTTCGCTGTCTCGAGCAGCCGATTCTGGTGTGTCATTTTCTTTCCAAGCGCCATTTTAGGCTAGTTTTCTGTGAACGTCTTAGCGATTTTACCTATATTTAAAATATTCTTAGAATCAAAACGTGCCAATATACGGATTATAAAACTTCTGGAGAATAATATTAAATGGAATTTTGCCGTTTTCGTGTGTAAAAAAATATTAACGATTCCAGCAGAGTGGGAAACTATCCCATATTTTTTAATCAATATTCTATCAGCTGTGGCATCACGGCATACTACGAATGAACAATCGATTAATCGAACCAGATTAACCAATGCTTCCAATATGCGTATGAAAAACAGTTTAACTGAGATGAGATAACATTAGAACAGGATGAAAGAGCAGGAACTGGCTTGCACCGAAGGGGAATTGCGTTTTTAACCAATGCATATTTTTATTATTTAAATTTCGAAACAATCTATGTTGTATAAAATATTTTATTTTGTTCACTGGCAGCATGTGGCCTACTAATCACTGCATACTGATACCTTACGTTTCCAGTATTGAGCTAACGTTTTATCAGCTAAAGTCGCATCCTTGTGTTCGTAGCAAGCATGTTATAGTATAGGATAAACGACCGTGATTGGTCGATATCCGAGGCGTTGCTAAACATCATTGGTCAATACGAAACACACGTCGTATGAATGTAATAGTCTATATAAAACAATTTACATGTAAATTACATAATTTATTCCATCAGAGTTTTGAATGTTAATAACATATGTAAGGGATTTTTGGGACATATGTTTACATGACATTTTTATTTGTCCTGATGGGAGAAACTTCATTCGTCAGAATATTTTTATTAACCCTATAAGGATATAATATGAATCCACATATTATCCCAACCCAAGCATTTCATTAAGCGTTAAACGTTCATAAATAATAGTTAATGCGTTGCAGATTAAACTATCATTTGTCTTGACTTTTAAACTTGAGTGTACAAGAAAATCAGAGATTCTTACAACTTACAACGGACATGACTGTGTGTAGCAGAGCTGCTGATTAGAACTTCATTCTGCCCTTATGATAAATCAAGCCCTTTCCACGATTTTACGAAGCACTTTTGTATTTTCCACGGAGTAGACTACACGCTTTGAACATGCGTATCGATTTTTCAATTTCATCTCAGTCCCTGAATAAATGGGATATCCCTGCTACATAACAAACCTCTCCACCGAATTGGATAAGATGAAAACTCTCTCATATTCTATTGTACATCTCTCCTCCTCCAGAAAGCCATTCATACATAACACGTATCTGTATTACACCTGAACGCTGAATGAAACGTTACGCAACGTGAACATTTGTAACCATCAACTTGACTGATATCACTGGGTTGTCTGAAGATAAACACATACATAATGTAGACCGTAAAATTCTTTCCAGAATTACTCGTATTTTTCAATGGAATTATATTATAGACATATGAAATTTTTGTGGAATCTTATTAATTAAAATTACAGGAAAAGAAGAATAGTAACGTTTTAAAAAACGTAAAATTTTCGCTTCCCGTTGCAGCAAATTATGAAACTTCTGTCAGTTTTAAACCTTATTTCTTTTATGAATGCAACCTTATTATTTAATGCACATTGAATAGTAAAAATCTTGGATATAAATGCATTCATGAACTGTTGTGGACATTACATGAGAATATTATAGGAGACAAATTCCACTGACACAGGGATTTGAACCCAGGATCTATGGCTATCCGTGCCACTGCTCTACCAAATTAGCTAAGCCAGAGTTCACTTCACAGCGCCAGATGGAACCTCTCTCCTAGGAGTGATTGCCCTTAATGGTCTACCTCACTGACAGACGTCATATGGAGTACTGTGAGGCACACTAATTAGTCATTTTTGTGTTATTGTACAGTTAACATTCAAGATAGATATATTTGTATTCATGAACCACAGGTTATTGTCCCTGTTGGACATTACATGAGAATATTCTCAATAAAAATCTTCCTGTTTTCATTACAAGTTTCTTGCAATTCTAATAAAGTAAATATTATCAAACTGAATAGCCCGAACTAAAAAATACTATGAAACATAGGAAATTTACCTCTTCTTTTCAACCACTAGGCATTACAACGCAGTAATATTATGCAATACATTCACCTATCCTCTGATGGTGTACAAAATGTCCGCTCTGTTGGAGTCAGTAAGATTGAGAAATGAAGCATGATTTTCTTTAGTAACTAGGCCTACACTGAAACTCAATGTCTGAGTTGTTTAGGCGAAATTAGCTAGGCTTATACATTACTTTCTAATGTATAAGAATGGGTTATTATGAAAAGGGGTTTCTTTCCCATCCCTGTTTTAAACCAATCGCCAATATGCCACAGGGACTCCAAAAATGAGCGTGATAGAAGAAAATCAGTAGGCCTGTGATAATATAGGCCAGGAGATAATATAGTTTCAATACATTTTATCAATTACTAGAGGCAATAAGATAAATTCTACGGATGAACTATGAAAACTTAAATTAAAAAAACGCGTAATTGGCATTTTATAAATACCTGAATCATAAAATCTATGTACGAGAACTTGTGATCTGCATACTGGTAAAACTGATAACGCTAATGTGCTAATCATGGACATATTCAAGGGGTCCAGACCCACAAAAATACGAGATTTTTAAAACATTACTTAGAGAAATCAATGATTTGTCATTCAGGAAGGGAAGATACAGTAATTCAAGGTCAATCTGTTAAGGCCCTTCCCCAGAGACTCTAAGTACGAGCTTCATGCCAGTTGAATTCACACATGATTTAATTTTCTGTATTGCTAAACGCATGGCAATGGATATCTTACAATTTTTACCCCTATTTGACAGAGTTCTTATTAAAAACATCAAAATTCCAGTTGTAGCTAAAATAAATGTAACAGTACTCAGTAAATAGCATGCAAATTAATGGAGTGGTAGGTATTATTAAGGAACCGGAATGTGAAAGCTAAGAAACTGGATCAGAATGGACCTCATATCCAAAAATGTAAGACACAATCTGGAAACCAAGAGTGAAGCAGAAATAAGCGCTTTGAATTATGTGTCTACACATTAAATCATATTTCTTTTATGACGTCAACACCGACCCTCGTTTGTGATTGGCTAGCTTATAATCTGATGCACAAGTAGAGACAGAGGAATAATACAACACTGAATACGCACGATAGGTCCGACGCTAATGCGCCTGTAACGAACTGCTGGGTTGCGGGGTTAGCAAGGGGGAGGAGGTTGTGTATATACTGTGCGTTGTGGGTTGACCGCATCCAGTTGGGGGAATGGGTGGGTGACCCCCCCCCCCTCTGTCTCAAATCGAGCGCACTCAGATGTGGCTACAGTAGCCCAAACAATGAGTTAATGAACAAACATTGCTAACGTAAGCTGGTGTGTGTGTATGTGGTCCCATCCCAATCTAAACCCCTACAGAACTGAGGTATAGCCAGCTACATGCATATATTGTAAATACAAAAAAAAATTCTCTGTCAGCTGTTTCTGTCGGCTCGTGGTTCTGAAACAAAAAAATGTTTCATGTTGTTCATTAGATAGAGAAAGAGACTTCAGAAAGAAAGGGATGAAAAATCGTCAAAAATATCCTCTCCTCACCCCCTACCCTGTCATCTGCCACCCCCACTACCAATCCTGTGACAATTACTAGGACATAACAGTGGTTACAGTGGTCGTCCGAATAATGCCTATTGTAGTGCAGTCAGATATGGAAGGATAGGGGAAGAGGGTTGCAAATAATAGGTTGGTTGCGTAGGGTAAAACGAAAAGAGGGGTGGTAGTCGATTGTAGTATAATGGTCACACCGTGTTATGTGACTTTCTTCCCGTCCATTAATTTAATCGGAACTGCAATACCTCCCTTCATCATCCCTTAATCTCAACTATATCGTCCTCCTTCCTTCACAATACCAGCAAAACATAAATTACGACTGTCAACTTTTATTTAACAGGTCACCATGGTGCAAATATAAAATACACTAGGCGTTTAAAATAAATTGCATTAATTCGCACCCTCAATAATGATGTCAGTCACATGCATTAAGGCTGTTGGGGTGGAATTGTGGCGTGTTTATGTACCTGGATGGTGTTGTGTTCGCATTTGTCATCTCGGTACTTAGTTACCATATTCACCCACAGGAGGTCAGTTTAGAAGGATTTATTGAATACTCGTGGGAGAGATAAAGCTACATAACTTACATCTGTATCAAATACCACTAAAACGAACTAAATGTCTTAAAATAATTAAGGGAAGAAGGTACCATCTACCTCCAAGTGAAATTTATCAATTTCAAAGTACTTTTCTCAACAACTGTAAATAACAGACAAATATATATATTTTTTCCACTTACACTTACACTCCTAAGTTACGAAGTGATATTTTTTTTTCAGAAAAGAATGCTATCTTTAAAAATGTAGTATCTAGTATTTGTTTTAATAATTATCATATTTGCAAACTTTAGAAATGAAAAATCTTATCAACGATACCAAGAAGTTAAGAAACATGTAAATTCTTCTAATGTAACATAATATAAATAGACTGAAAAAATGCTAATGTTCTAAGATGATTAGTTTCAGAGAAATAGTACATAAGGCTAGACAAAAAATTATGGGGAAACAGCTTTAAAGTTCTAGCTTATTGTTCGGTGATCCATTTCTCACCAAAGGGCTTGCATTACCCAACCTAAATTCAATTCAGTTCAATTCTATGTTTATTTGTCATGAGCTACGTAAGAAGGAATAGACCATTATAATACAGATTAGAACAAAATAGGCCTATAATACATGGTATAATATAAGTAAATTATAGGCCTATTAATAGCCATTTAATACCTTTAATTAGGCTCGTGGTTAAAAATAGTTATATTTTCATAAAATATACTTCATGCTACTAAATTTAGCAATAAAATGCAAATTGGAATTTTGACCCAATTCAAGGTACTTTCTCCCCTTAAAGCACACCTTAAGAATTTCCCCTTAAGCATTTCAATCACCTTTATTTACATGTCTTAATGCAAGAGCTTTTATTTTATATGTTATGATTAATATTGGAAATAAGGAACGCATCGTTATCATCTAGACAATGTTGACTTTATCCACAGTGAGTAGAAGTTTTTAGTAGTTATTTGCGATGTAAAACCATTATACAGAACTTAACATGGGAGCACGAAGTTAACAAAACGGGTGATATTGCTTACGATTTAAAAAAAAAAAGTTCATTTGGATAGCGAAGACTGTTCGGTAAAGATTTATTAGACATTTTACAGTAAATTATAACATGAATTAATATGCAGTTCTCATAATTAAAATGAAAGAAAAAGGTATTTTTAAGAGTCTGAATAATACTCAAATAAAAGGTACCGTACCGTATATATCAACGTTTCATATAATTTATGTCAGTAATATTAATAGTAATGTATGTCTCGGCTTAAAACAAAAATATTTTAATTATCAGGTTTTAATACACTCCATGAGGATGTGTTTTGATACCCAATGATGATATGCCAACAGTTTCCTAATACGTACAATCTACCAATTGATTCCATAATTACTGACTGATAATCTAGAACTGATTCAATACTTTTTAATGGCATTGCGTTTCATTTTCAAATTAATTTTTACAGTCACTAAACTCCTAAAAATTTCAAAATGATTAATATCTCATGCCATTTATTAATATATATATTTTTTTTGTTGTTGTTGTATTTTCCGATGTGGAAGAAATGCAGATCTCAAAGTCGATATGAATATACCGTGAAGGTCTTTTCAAATTTTAATTCAACATTCAGATTTCTTTTAAATTGACTCCATAATAAACAGTTATATTTTTCTATTATTCACACCCTACCCATAATTTACATTCTGACTGCTATTGTTTTCAACTGTATAACAACGCAGTACGCCATGGAACTGTATTTTCAATCCTGTTAATTATAAGTAGTATACCACTGTGTAACTGACTATTTAATTTCCTGTTCCTTTTCATCTGACACGAACGGTTGGTCATAGAATATTTGGTGATTTATTATCTGATGGTGTCATCTGATATGAACATAATACGCCGTAATATTTCATATTTAATCTAGGTGTGCTCTCTTTTGATTACTTTTATATTTTGTCGTTTTATTAATGGAAGTTCATTTTGTAGATTTGTATTATTCTAACAATTCCTGCAATTTCGTTTCAATTGTGTCGAAAGAAAGTATTTGATAATGAGTTAATCTCCCCGAAGACAACACGGAATTTCAATAGAATTTATTAGAGAAAGATGATTTTTAAGACTCTCAATTCTGGACCCACCAGAATCCCAAACCAGCTCCTAAGATGTTGTCAAATATTTTTAGCAGACTTTTGGATGGCATTTCTCCTACTTCTCTGACATTCACTTCTTTCATTTTGTGTATGCTCCGGTATTTCAATATTAATCTGCGACGAGCCATCCAACAGTCTGTTTTTATGGACAAGTTCAATGGTATGAAATTGAGATAACATTTACTAAATTACTAAGTTTTAATAGCTTCAGCTCTAGTCAGTTCAGTTGGTTTCTGAACCTTATGAAATTTTTGCATGTGTAACTAGATGTGTGACTTGATGCTAGCATATTTCAACAGTATTTTATAGACTGTATGATCTTTCAGTATTTATTCATCATTCAGTACATGGGATGCCCCCCTGTTACAGTTTTATAGACTGACTACTACAGTGTATCGTACAATATCTAGTCGGTCCTTTATTTTTTATGCTTATACTCCCAGTTTGACCCTACTTCCAGGTTGCTTTAGTGATAACCTTGTATCGTAGTTGACTTTAAGTTAACCTAAATTATGCCTAAATACTTGACCTTATGAAAACCAACTTTTCCTATAGCCCATATTATCTTCTTTTATATCTAGAAGTTTCATTTTGTAAGTATAATGGGAAGAAGGATTTTTTTAATTTACTTTGAGACCTTGAAAGTTACACCATTCTTCCATTTTCTGATGAGCTGTTGTAGGGGGTAGTAGTAGTAGTAAATGATTTATTTTGCCTGGCAGAGTTAAGGCCATAAGGCCTTCTCTTCCACTCAACCAGGTTTCAGAAAATATATACAATGTAGGTTTACATAAATAGCAAATTAGTGAATAAGAGACTTATGACTAATACTAAGACTAAGGTTAAGGCTAATCATAATAATAAATTAAATAAGTAAAAAGCATAGGTTTCATAAAAAGCATAGGCTTCATAGAGAGCGTAAGTGTCATCAAAGAAAATAGTAATAATGTTACAAGTAAAACAAGGAATATGTAAAATTATGTTATAATGGAAATTTAAGTCTAGCTGTAGATACGTTATACGGAGACTAAGTAATGTATGCTACTGATCAAAGTAACTACGGTACATTCCACTATATTCTGGATTCTATAATCTACTTGCATTAGATTCTGGATTCTATAATCTACTTGACATCCGTTTGAAACAGACATAATTATTTCTGCCTCCAGCAGTAAAGCTTTGAATATACGAATCATGAGGATGGAATCAGCCTAAGCAATGGACACTGGGCGATACTCCATGTTCAAACTAGTGCAGTTTGCATTGTATTAAAAGAGATACTGTATTATTAAATTTCCCTTCAATATAAAAAGTAGTGGCACCCAAAATGGTTCTTAGATTTCTAGTGATGCTACTCACTAATGAAGTCCGCAGACTCACACAATTTCCTGGATTGGTAGGCTCACTGGTTGGTAATGTAGGAATTGTCTATATAACGTGGAAAATACATCTTGATTCTTTGCAACATATAGATGGAAGATGTTATGGGTACAGTGAGGGTTAAGCGGCAAGAATGAATAATTGTCCTGAAATTCTATGAACTGAGTTTTACATTTTTTACCCGAAACAGAGTTTCTTAACTCGGTATTTAATTGGACTGAAGGCAAATAAATGGAGCATAATCTTCCTTTTACTGAAAACATTGGGCTTTATTTTTATTGACCAACTTCATGTTTACTACAGGGTCAAATTCCGCATCTATTTGGACAAGTTCCACATAAAATATGTTCCGTTTCATAATACCACAGGTAAATACCAAAACAAAGATTTTAATTTCTCTAACAATTTCCGCACAATGTGGAGATGGAAAATGAAAGGGGTGACATTTTCTTTAATACTTTTTGTAGGCTTAGATTGATATATAAGAAAATATTTCGACATATTTTCTCGTATTTTTTTTTTCAACAATATCAAACTTTTCCTCTGCATTAGTTTATCCTCAGGTTCATAACAATCTCTGCGCAAAATAATATTATTATTCGAAACTGTATGCACTGTAACATTGCAAGTTTTTACTGTACTGCATTTTAAAAACAGATTACACCTTTTTAACTTTAACTGAACACACAATAACTATAACCATCACGATTAACAAGTTCTTTTCCCTTCTCAGACATACAATATTTATCAACCCCTGATACTGAATTTCCCTATGGAAGAATAATTTATGATAACATCTTATGCGTAATTTAATCGTGCGAATAAAAACACCTGATCATTATTGTGCGGTACCGTACTTACCGTGTAGTCAAATGAACATAAAATTTGTGTGCGGAATTGGAATTCTCCGTACTTACAAACCATTATATGATTAAAAGTAGAGAGGTACAACTTGGTAAATAAAATATTTTCGTCCTCTATGGGCATTAAATCTTCTCATAGTTTTAAGGGATGGAAGCAAAGCGTATTTCTTAACTAAGGAAAAGGTGAAGGCCTATAAAGACGACATTGTTATTTACCTGCTTAATTCTCACCCTGATGCTTGTTCACGAAAGACACGAAACTGTGTAACGATATGTAATTGATTTTGTAAATCTATTGTATTTTAGTGTTTTAGTCGCGATATGACTTTTAGTTAAAGCGACGTTAATATGAATAATTTTTTTTTAAAACACTGCAGAGATCTGCATCACCTTGAATTTCTAGTTTCACTAATGCCCGGTTTCTATAAACTCGCGAATTACCTACGGGTAAATTATCCAATGGACAGAATTTACACAAGAATAACCCCACACAAAACACAAATAATTTAAAGATAGCAATCACATACACTTCTGGCGAGTTTCTAGATAAATGTCCTCTGGGTAATTATGAAAATGACAGAAAAAATGTTCCTACAAACTCGGGCCAGATCTTTCCAAGGGTAAATTGTCGGGTTAATTTATCCTTTCATGGATGCCTGGATAAAATTTAACCTCTTTCTAGGATCAATAATAATTTAAACAATGAGAACCAAAGCCTTCTGAATTAAATTAACTGTACAACTCCAAGGCCTTGCTCATTATATCATTGTGGGTGAAATGGAACTAATTTTCCCATGGATAATTTACCCATAGGTATTTCACGAGTTTATAGAAACCGGCCATAAGTGGGGCAAATCTTGATTAATAATATTCAATATATTATAACTTATAAAATAAAATCTTGAAGATAATAAGAAACTTAAATTACTTTCAGTACTAACTAGTTCCTAACATTGGAAAAATAGATGACATGTTAACAATAATAATAATAATAAGAAGAAGAATAATAATAATACAGAGGCTTGTGGAATAGAACGGTTATATACCGTTGTTTACTAAAGCGTTTGTATTTAAACGTATGATAGGGATAACGAAGCAGGTAATATCTCCCATTACTTCATAGGCCTGAAGTAAGATCAAAGGTTAACAATTACGATTGTCCTAGGTTACAGAAATAACATCGGACAGTCGCAATTCAGGACTCCACTTTCACTAATTACATTACCGCTCTAATTAAATTACCTATTCACGACTCTTAAAGTAGACTTCTGTCGTGAATTAGTAATGATGCCAGTTCTTAGTATGGATGCTAGCATTATTTAATCTGCACGGGATTGTGTCATTTTAAGAAAGAATGATGGATTTTTAACGATTTATTAGGTTTTTTACTAAATAATAGTAAGACATAACATAGTAATTGTACTGGAAGGTTTTTACTTTTAGATTGAGTTCATCTTAAAAACTGCTATAAGTTTCATTTGTATTGGAATTTAGGTTAGTAGGATAAAAGAGGCATAAGGAAATAATCATTCTTATCGCTTTTATATGAAACTAATACAAGACGGAACGGAAAGTTAAATAAGAAAACCAACATCAATGTTTTCTCTTATAATCGCCTAAAAGTAGGGGAAAAGTTTTACCAATCTCCAGAACTGAAATAAATGTACATAAGCTAAAATATCACTTTAAGTCCATTTAATTTGCAATCACTAAGTTCAACGAAATACTTTATACAATATTGCACGGATGTAATTTTTGAATGCACGATACTGTGTGAGATAATTGTATCACGTAGGCCTTTTTAGAAAAACTTAAATTTAATCGAAAATAAGTAATTTGATTTAAAGTGGATAAGTAAGCATAATGATGAAAACAATATAACGTTAAGTAACAGAAGCCTGGATATAAAAATGAATGATTAAATTATGTGGTTTTATTCATTCATTTATGGAGACGGACACATTATATGAAACAGCATTAGAGAAATCTCTTCTAAAAGTATATATTTGTGTGTCTGTTCCAATCAGTTGTCACATTCTATGATAGGCAATGGATTTGGGCACAGTAATCAGATACTGAATACAATCTAGTTACATTTTAATTTCCATCAATTTAATTATACAACGCCTGTCATCGAAAACAAGATAGCAAACTTCAAACTAGATAACTTAATCAAATATGACCACATCCACAGAGTATCCATTAATGTTACACTTACAAAAAAGCTTGCAGCGAAGCTGACGAAATAATTATTGCCATCAACTGCAATCTATCCGCAGTTCAAATACCTAGCAAGGGTAATAAAAATAATCTGGTATATGAGGTATAGGTACACTACCATAAGAAATAGTATACTGTAGGTGCATTACCGTAAGAAAAAGTATATTTTACGTGCATTACCATAAGAAATGGAATATCATGCACAATGTTTGAGCGCGCGAAAAAAATCTCAGAGTAAGTCTAATAAACAAAAGGTGGGCCTAATTGTTTAATTTAATGCAGATAACACTAAATAAATAAAAATCATATTTTCATAGCATTACCAGATAACATGTTTAATATACTTCTATATCATATACTTTTATAAGCTGGCAAGATATGTTATAAGTAGGGAGAGGATTTTTATGTGATAAAAACCTTGAAAATATTTATTTTCTCATGTACTACATACGGAGAAATATGTATAAAGATTTTAAACATATTCTGTTTCAGTATTATATAATGAATTAATGTTATACATAAAGGCTAAGCAGACATTATGACACAATGGTGCGGGGAATATATCGCTGTTGCAGTGGACAATGAAAACTTTCTCCAAGTTTTCCATCACAAACCGATGTCTGTTGTCACGGAAAATGGACGAAACCGGGAGAAGAAACGGTCAACATCACAAGAACTTAGTCTTGCATATTTTAGCAAAAAGAATGTTACTGACACACAAATTCCCAATTTCTCAGTATCTTGTTCCTCTTTTCGGATATATGGGTATGTGAAGAAGTTGATTCACCTACTTTATGGAGCCTAAACAGTCTCAACTACTAGTCATCAAATAATGCGAGAGACTGAAGAAAATTAGACTCGATTACATGTGACAGCAGGCCAATACAGGGTATAGCACTGGTCTTTGTTCCCCTTCCCCAACAGACTAGAAGGTACGTGCAGTCAAGATCACATATGCAGTGATGCAGTAGTTCGAACAAAACAAATTCAACACCAATACACATTAAGAAATACATTCACATTGTGTGTTCATTAATATAATTATGTCTTTGAAAACAGTTTTTGGACCTAATCTAAAAATAAAATCAGAATAAGAAAAATATAATAAAGTATGTATTTACGGCTACATGATTAAAAGTATGTATTTACATAAAAATATTACAGAAATGTGTTTTTTATGTTAAATAGAATTTCATATGTAAACTTACGGGTTAATTCCGAATTCTAGATTTAGCTGTAGTCTTCTGTCTATAAGCGGAAAAAATATTTATGTACATTCATTTACATAAGAATCCGCTCCCTAGTTATGAGCATTATTCGAAATCGATTAGATTATAATTTGCTGTTTATAAGGCTATTTCAACATGTAAACTACTAGGATTTTAGGTCAATAGCAAGTCCTGATGCGATAGTATAAAACAAAAATCAAATTACCCTTCATAAACTGAAATTTAGGCCGCCCCCATGGCTGAGTGGTTAGACCGCTCGCCTTCCACCGCTGGGACCCGGGATCGAATCACGGTGGATCCATGTAGACTTTGTGGTGGACAAAACTGGGTCGGGGCAGGTTTTCTCGAGGTGCTCCTGTTTACCCTGCCATATATCATTCCACCGTTGCTCCATTCATCACAGTATGATCATTTGGTTGCAATGAAGAATATTTTATAAATAGAAATCTCGATCAATATTACTGACAGATGTACATAGCTAATAGAATATGAAAGAATATTTACATCCCCATTCTCCATGAATGAAATTGTCTGGAAAAAATATTTGAAATCCATTTATAGAAGTTATTGGTCACGCCTCCTCTGAAACAAAAATGAAATGCTGCAGTTATTAAAGCGAAATGGGAGGGATATGTCGGAATTCATGCAGACCTAACATTAAAATTAAGTGGGAGTTACAGAACAAATTATTAGCAGAGATGACAGCTGCAAACGGGCCCCAATTCCCATCTCACGTTTCTCAATCCGATCCCGTAATGGATAATGTGATACGGACACATGCCAACCAGCTGCCCGACGCAAATTGCGCTGAATGGGATCTTCAATTAGTTGCATTCTGAGGAAATCCTATGATCATTGTGCTGACCCGCACTTTACACAACGCTAGATATTATGGTAGATTTGCACTGCCCTATGGAAGTTACTCAATATGATATACGCACAAGATGTTATCAGAAATTCTTCTGGCAAAGGGAAATTCTGTATCAGGGTTTTCATTTAGCAGAACCGAATTATTTATACATCATTCTTACTAATTTGTTCATTTGTTTATTTATTTATTTTATTTACATGGAATAAATTCTCTGAGATACATAAATACCCGTGCTCGGGTAAAATTAGATTTATTTTAACATACACATAACCCTAATTTCCTAAAATTTTCAATGTAGAATATTGAAGACCGAGATGGAAGAAGAACTAACATGAGGTATAAATATAATTAAATAGCCTCCCAAGTATCATGATAATATCAGAATGAAATGAAATACTCATACTGAATTGCTTGTTGTTCATAATTGCTAACTCTGGATGTGACTTAATTGTGGAGTTAGAGTGTCTTGGACCATAATTTATATGCACCTTAAATATATTTTCGATATGAAGTGCACACAAGTTTACTCCGTAGCCTACATCCTCTGCTTAACCTCACTCGTTACCGCCTGGCTTCTGCATTATCGTATATACCTTCTGTTTTGATATATATTTATTACTTATTTGTTTGATCATTCCATCAATGACATGAGATACTAATTCAAGAGCCTGTACGAAACGTTCTGTGTATTATTTGATTTATTTATTGGACAGTTACGTGAAATCCTGAACATGATTTTTTGTCGAATCAAAATACTGCGGTCTAGAAACTGAATTTTTAATGGTGTTTGTGTTCAAACCCAACTAATTAAATGCATTTATATTAAACTTAAAACGCCTTCTGTATGCTACAATAAAAGGCCGTATACATCTTGAATCTCCAAATGATGGATTATTGCGGTTGTTACTCCCTCCCTTGAAACGAAGGAACAATTTTTGCAGTAAATGAATGATTTTATTCATAAATGTCTGTTATTTACTGATCCTGGTGCAGTCCAAAATTTTAATCAGACCTACATATAAAAAATTTCCGAAACTGCAAACTTTTTTTGGACTACACCTCTGTCAATTTGTATTCTGTATAACCTACTATATAAGTGATTACATCTAGATAGATCAATAATATAATTTATTATGTTCTTCTATGCGGTGAGTTTAAAAATTGTTAGTTTATACGGAGTACGTTATAACAATTTTAATCACCTTCATAATTCATTCTTGTGTAAGTACGAATTACAACAAAATACTTGTACCTTAATAATATTAAATAAATTTCGAATATCTGACTAAAACTTGATATTTATCTATCTTACAACACAAACGACAAGGTTGTTAATTCAAAATACAGAACTGTTATGCATATGAAACGCTTCACAAATGTATTGTTTCACAGAATAGAGATACCATTTTATATCTATCAGGTACAACTTTATTAAACAAAGGAATTTGAATGTTTGCTGAATACTGGATCGCATTTGATGACGTGCTTCTTCCGCAAACTAACATCGTTGATTCCCATTAAAGTTAATTAATTGGTTCCATCTAAATGTCCAGTCTATATTGAAGCGACATTTTCAAGACATTTCTACTTCATCAGTTAGTTCAAAATTAGACATATATTATCCCATGTCAAGCACATAGGATGATTAATAATGTCCGTTATCGGGAACATGTTACAAATGGATCCTAAACAGTCATAATTGTACTCACAGCAGAATTGAATGGTCACATAAACAACATAACATCCCGACAGGAAGAGAAATTATGAAAGAGTTTTCCACAGCCATTAGTATAGATGTATTGGTTATGTCGGTATGCCTGAAGGGAACAACCGTGCTACGATTTTCTTTTCATTTAATGTTACCAACACATGTATGCAATAACTCTAGATAAAACAGTTGGTAGGGCGTGTATTACAAGCAATGTTATGTTGCAATGAGAGATAAAACTGTGCGTGTGTGTATGTATGTGATATGTGGTCGTGACGTTTAGCAAGTGTTTGTGGTCCTCTGCAAGGTGTGTTCCCCTTCTCTCATAATCATGGTTATAAACATTGTTTCGCATTATTACCCCACTCTTTCAGCACTTATCCTTGGTTTAATGCAGTTATCGGGGATTTAATAAAATGTTTGCTAGTCACATTAGAAATTCCGCCTGAGACATAGCAAATACGATAGCGCCAACAAATCTCATTTTATGTACAATCATGGAACTAAAAATAATTTATCAAGGCAGTAATTCGAAGTAATGTTTTTTTTTCTTTTCTTTCTTTTTTCTTCTCAGACCTTGTTTTCGGTTTAAGAAAATGAAATATGCACACTCTGAGTAGGCTAACTTACACGACATTCATTGTCAAAGACTTGGAATAAACATACAGACAATGAAGTATATTGTAGACTAAGTAGAATTTAAAAATAAATGTGTTTGTGAATAGTTCAGAACAGTGATTAAATTATAGTACATAATGCAGAAAGATAATTTCTTAGCATTTATGCATTACTCGTATTTGGAT
Organism: Ectobius pallidus; assembly: GCA_964059195.1. Taxonomy (NCBI): domain Eukaryota; kingdom Metazoa; phylum Arthropoda; class Insecta; order Blattodea; family Ectobiidae; genus Ectobius; species Ectobius pallidus. The sequence continues at coordinate 96,606,711 of CAXKWD010000004.1, read as the reverse complement.
AAGTGGATGACATCCTGTGGTTCTGCGTAGAGAGATTTCATTACGGAAGACTAATTTAGTTACGCTTATCTTCCTACAGAGAACGGAGGAATCAGCGATAAACCCATCGCCTCGAAAGAAAACTGATAAGAGGAATACGAGGTACTGCTTGGATGTGAAAAGAGCTTTGAATTTGATCCTGAAACTCTACTTTAGGAATGGAATTCTTTAACGTGTTGTAAAACTATGGCAGGGGCCTTTAGTTTATAGTCCCTCCCGGAGGACTTCGTGCCCAGGATTCTTTATGTCCTGAAAAATGCATCGACAGTGGCCAGGCCTGAACCTGCAACCTTTAGATCCAGAGGCGGGCTCGCTTTCTCTGCACCACCGCGGTCGACATTATTCTGATATAATTAACCATTAATAAGGAAAATCAGGAAGAGTTTTTTTTATGTTTTATTTTTTTACTATTTCGGTTGTTAATCCTATAAGCCATGTAAATAAATTATCACCAAGAGCACACGTACTGAAACAAATTTAAAATTAATTTGCAACTTTCGAGTAGCACTAAATAAAAAATATGTAAATAGGCCGATTTGCCTGTAAAGAATGTGTGTTTCTAAATGACAAGCAAGAAATATTGTGACTTTCAGCTGTCTCAAAAAATATACACAGAAGGACATGAAAATAATTGGCCATGTATAGAAAAATTAACACAATTAATTTATTAATTAATTTATTATGAGTTTCATAATAAAGATTAAAGTAATGAAACAAGGGATTACACAACTGAACAATACATGTTTTAAATTCGAATTTCTCCTTCCACAACGAAATTTGATCTGCAATTTTGTACAGCAGAATCTGAATGTATTCAAAGAGTGTTTTTCTATTTTTTAATGCAAAGAAATTTTTATAATTTATATTATTTATTTATTAAAAAATTAATAGCCTATGTTAGTTTGTGTAAATGCGAAAGTAAAAATCTGTGAAGTTATTATGGTGTTACAATGAAATTAGTAGAAATCTGTGAAGTTACTTAAGGTGTTACAATGAAATTATAAAAATACACAAGTTATCTACGTCCAAATTTCTTGTGCGAGATATCTTAAGATATCTGTTTATGAGAAAACAAAAAATAAATAACCTTAGGATGCATTCAACCTACAGATTCCAAACTTTGTGGATAGTCTGCAGTGTTTGAATAACAACATCTAACGAATTATAGATCAGGTTTTCCTCTTAGAGAAACGTAGGTAATCTGTTTTAAAACATAATATTGTGCACAATAATTGAGCATTGTTATTGTAGAAACTGAACTTTGTTAGCTGACAAGACGCATAGGTAACAAGAGCAGTATACGAAGCATGCCTGCTCATTGTCATGATAATTCCATGTAACCAATTATACTGTATCGCCCCATTAATGGCTTCCATAACATTGTGGACAGGTCCTTTGGGACAACGTATCCATGCCGGATGTCCTAATTGTATCAAGAGCAACTGCCTACGTGGAACGTAGACCAATTCTCGTCAAACGTCACATCGCAATACGCAATAATATATTATAATAAACAATGGCGTAGTTTCGAGGATGGTTATGAAATTCACATTCCAAATGTGTCTCAAAGGAGCACTATGTAATACAAATGACATTTGCACTAATTGATCTCGAAATGGAAGGGCAAAGGAGCAGCAGCAGCTCATGGTCATCATGTTGTCAGCTTATTGATAGGCGGACAAGAATAATTCAGAATCCTACGTGCTAGGTCTACAAACAGATTTACACTAATGTAACAGAATATTGAGAGAGTACACACCACACGGTTTACTTCAAATACAAGTTGGATACAATTTTCCTATAATAGGCTTAGCATAGTCTTACGTTCCGAAATAAAGAAAAACAAATTAAGAAATATAATATGAATTACAACAGCAAAGACTGGCAACGATGGTGCGGTCAAATTAACGCGAGTTTTTAATCATTATATCATCGTGTTATTGGTCATCTTTTAAACCGCTACCAATAGGCTATTTGCGTCGCAGATCACGTGATATATGCAAATATTTACATATTTCCCATTCAGTGTTATAAAGGAATATTCCTTCCTATTAAGTAATATTTGTATTAGCCTATAGTGAGTCGGCATGTTGCCTTAGTACATTTATATATATATACACATTTTATATATAAATTTTTGGTGAGTTTAACACCAAACATTTTAAAATAGAACTGTCGTGTTTACTAATTTTACGTGTTATAGGAATATGAATAAAGTCAAATGCATAAGTTAAGAAACAATTCTAAATTAGCACGGAATAAAATCTTATTAACTAATTTACTGGCTTGTCTGTCCGAGGTTAAAAAATATTCTGTTTTCATTTCTATCTGACTCTATGGTGCGTTGGTTTTTGCTTGGTATTATACTACACAAAACTGTAGTGAAGAATATTCTTTACTAAAAACTTTTAAATGCAATTCGTTTATTACAGTTCTGGTAACAAAACAGAGAATTCGGCAACATTATGCACGATTTCTAACTAATGAGACGATAAGACAAAAAAGGTGTTAAATTTACTAGTTTTTTATTAGAGGAATTTATCACTTACATTAATGTAAAACGCATTTTGAAGTATTGCAGAAATCAAAACTACCATCGACAGGAATCCTTTAATCTTGGCAGAATCCAAATAGGAGAATGATCTAGAGTACTGTACTGCGCCATTCAAAGAGTTAGATACTATTATCTCTTCACCAACCACCATGAGAATTAATAAACAGTTTGGAAACCTAAACTAGTAGAAAATGTTTTATGAGATCACACATCTCATTTTTGTATTAAATAATCACGAAACAACGTTCATAAAAATACGGATCAAATTCCATTGGCCTAGGACTTAGGCTAATGTTATAACTATAGCAAATGCCTTTTAATAAAATTCGGAGGTGAGAATATTTTCATTAAAGTGGGGTTTTCCTTAAGAGGGAGTTCACATCAAATGAAGTAAAAATGCTCAGAATAATAATTATCTTTACGTCATTTAAGCACATTTATCGATTTTGGCAGTACTTACAGAATTCAACAATGATTCTCAATACAAAGGGCAATAAATAATTTAATAAATTTTATGAATCAAAAGCAGAATGTAAGTTGATCAACATCACTGTTCATGTCACTGTACACCAAGAATCTATGTTGATATCCGGATAAATGTTACCTAGTCTAGATCCTGATAAGGTGCGAATTCATCTCTGCTGTGGAGTTTAATCAAGTCTGCAAATGGTTAAACAATTACTGCTGAGTTTATTAGAAATTACTCTGACTAGCATTCCTACATTTTATATCATTTTATTAATGTCTCTAAAATTTAGCTACAACAATGACTTTTTAAGAAATACATAGGTGATAAAGGAAAGTTTCCCATTTCACGTTTTTAAGTTAGATTGCTTCAAAAGTGTAAAAATTCAACATTTCGAAGTAAACATGTGTCAATTTTCACTAAAAGCGAAAATTTCTTTTGAGCGGTATTCCATAAAAACGGGTTTCATTGCAATTACTCAGGGTCTTCAAATATTAGACAGGTAAGCTTTAAAAGCGGACTTTAAAAAGGGTTTTAGAGAAAATAGTTACTTGCAATAATTTACTCCTAGAATAGTGTATAATAATGACAGATTAATTCAACAGATCAACTATAATAACACCAGTATTCAAACCGCAGAGTTCATAAATTTGTTTCAAATTTTTAGGATATTAAATTCAAACCATATCATATATTAAGCAGAAATTATGCTCCTTTAAAAGTATTATTTTAAAATAGACAAAGGAGTTAAGAAATTTAATTACAAAAAATAATAGTGATAACATACAACATATTAATCCATAATCTCTACAATATCTTAGAATGTAAATACTGAATTTAGATGCTAACAATAGATGCTAATTTACTATTGATTGTTTTAAGAGACCATTACTTGCTTTCAATCATGTGATTCTTAAAATAAATCTATGTGAAACGACCACAAGATTTTTCTCTGCTAAGAATGGATATCGCGTATCACACTGAAATGGCCGCATTTCAGGAGCGGTTTATTCGTTTTTCCCAGCTTTACGCAAGACGTACTATTTGCAAGGTTGTACTTAAAATTATTAATAGCTTGTGAAAGAAACGAGAACTATTTTTAGACGATTTCTACTTTTTTCAAATTCCAGTTTTAGATTTGGTGCACGCAGTTAGTAGAGTCTACAGGGTCCCCCCCCCCCTGGAAATATTTAAAAAAATACTATTACCCTATTTTGTTGTTGTAAAGGCGGTGAAAGAGTTAGGTCGTCGATAATGGTAATATAAAATTTCGTTTTTATGCAATGGACGACTTTTTAAAAAGAAAATACTATTTTTAACTTAAGTGATCCTTGAACTTGCTATTACTGCTGAAAATTCGACATCGAATTTTGGGTAGCTTGCTATCATCCTTGGTAGGATACGGCTTGAGAGCCTTGAAGTTTCAGGATTAGTGGTCTGAGCTAGAGAGACGGTAACAAGAACACTGTAGAAAAATGCAAGAGACATATTATTAGCAAAAATGTAATCCACACTGTTATCCTCATAGAAATGAAAGGAACCATAAGGAATTTGAGACATAATTTAAACCAAAAATGCTACTAATGATTCGTTTATACCTTAGTTTTATTAATATTAAGTAGAAATTTAGAAGATGACGCCCAATTAACTGCAAAACCCGAAGATGGGAGAAAGCTGGACTGTATTGAATATCAGACATTCCATTACATTAGAATGCATACTTTTTAATTATAGTTATTATTTCGAAATGATAATCTTCTTACTTGCTGCTTTTTATTATTGTGGTTACCTGAAATTACACGCAGAGTAATAAACAGTAACAGAATCACGTGTAAGTCATCCCTATAGGCCTATCCTATAATTTTAAACATTTCCAGTTCTACCATGAATATACATATATTATTAACGTAGTGCAGGCAGAGAATTTCGGAGATATGTACGCCTAAATAGGAAAAGTATATTTGATGTGAGTTCCCGCACAGGATTCTCTTTTTATTATTATTATTTTTACAGAGGAAAGACTAATGGCTTTCAAGTACATGGTGAATTAGGGCGGTGGAGGTATTGTATAGCAGCACTGTGTTTATTCTGTAGCATCCAACCCGCTGAAGTTATCAGAGCGTAATGTACATATAAAGCAAAATCCTTCCCTCTATCTTCAACATAAATCTAATCATGCTATATTATAAAATGGCATGTGCGACTATATTTTACATAACGTAATTTCATAAACAGAAGTAAAAAAAAAAAACAAACCAGACAACATTATTCATACTCCTACTATGAATTAATTCACAAGCAAACAAAAAAAATATAAAACTCTGCCTTCAGATGATACAGTAAAGTTATTTTTGAGTAGACAATTTAACAAAGGGTTCATGTCTTCTTCTGTTCGAGTTATTATTAGATTATCGCTACAAGGAGAATTAGTATCAGACAGTATATACATTTTATAAGTTAACAATACCGTACTGAAAAGTTGCTTGAAATAATTTATAAGTTTATATAATATAGACCTACGATTAAAACAAATTCACTGGTTTCTGTGAGTCTGTCACAAAAACAACTCAACTAGTTTTGTTGACATTTTGAATTAATGTAATCTGGAAAGAACACAGAATTTAGTAATTTCGAAATGTTTCGAACCGCTTAAAAGATGGTGGATTATATTCCTTGCTTCTGTCTGTCCTCCTCCTTTGACATCTCGCCCAGCCGCTGGGTGGGTGCAAAATTTAACTTTACTATGATCTAACCGTTGATCACATTGAATTCAGAGACTCCTTTCAGCATTTAAAATTAAATTTTCTACAAAAAATATATTTTGGTATTTATCGATATCTTGTACGATAAGGCAATTTTTATGGCTTCCAACAAATACTATAGAGGACAATACAGGACACTTTGCGATATATCGAGGGACAATATCTTGAGCACCATCTAGCGGCCCAACCTGCTACTACTGAATACAGATGCAGTAGGGCAAGATAGGGTGACGCGCAGCACTTTTCTTTAAATTCGTCTACCTCAAAACAGGATTGAATATTTTGAAAACTCTTTTTGAGATTCCAAGCTATGATATTCCCTGCCTATATTTCAGCAAAGGAAATATTTATAAAATAATAATTAAACGTGTAAATACAATTACTAAATTGAAAGGCAAAGCGGGAGAGATGCCGCTTTACAGGGTGCTATGCCGCACGCATGGGAGACATGCCGCATTCACAATATTAGTTTAAATTTACTTCAAAGGCACGTACAGAGCAAAAGAGAACCTATCTACACAATCTCTGAATATTGGCGACTAGCCCTGTTTCATTTTCAGTAGCAAATATTCCTTCAGGCCCAAGTGAGGGTTTTCTCAATTTCCTGTGTCCGTGCGCCTACGAATAGTCCTCTTTGTCATATTATAGCAACGTTCGGCTTCCAAAATGGAAATTTCCCCTGCCTTAATTCGCCGAACAGCTTCTTGTAGGTCACTGTCACTCCATAGGCCACGATGTTTAGCTCCCTCCCTTTCCCTATACCTTGTTGGCATGCCTATTGCTGAAAAGAGCAGAAAAAATAATTTTGGGGGGTAATTATACTCCAAGACATTGTGCGGCGTGTCACCCTTGAAAGCTATGCGGCATGTGACCCAAAACTCAGGGACACGTGCCGCACTCATCTGTAGAGCTTATTGTTATTGTTGTTATGGCGAACTTCACTCACAATATCTTTACAACCTCTAAATAGTCTATTAAAAGTAGTACACGCAGAAAAAATGGAACAAATACAGATCAGGAAAGAATAAAGTAATGAGTCCAAAAAAGTTTCGCAGTGAAACTAGTGCACTTACCTGATAAATGCCGCTATAACAATGACATAAACACCGCAAACAATGAAGACACGTGATCCAGTTACTCTAGGGAGGGAACTGGAGATGGTATCACGACAATTAGCGGTACCTAGCGTCAAATGTTCGAGTTAGAGGGGGTGCGGCATCTATCCCGGTGCGGCGCGTTACCCGGTTTTGCCCTAACTAGATAATATAAAGATATCAACCAATTTCTATTAGAGGAGCCGAAGTAGCCAACCTCGGCATGTTATGTATAAGGGATATGTTTTTTCTATCTATCTATGGTCCAGAAAAAAATACTGGTTTGGAAATAAATGACCTAAAAAATTAAAACAAAAAAGCAACATTGAAAAAAAGAGAAAGTTGTTGTTGTTAGCCACCGCTAAGTTGAAATATTTGTGTTTTCATTGATATTTTGATAACTATTTCGGAAGTTCTGTGTTTTGTTTGCTCATTATTATTCTTATAATTACTTAAACAGTGTATAGGTCATTACCGCTTGGTGAAACATTAAAACATTGCAGTTTATACGTGTTTTTAATATTTTAATTTGCCCCCAAGTTTTCAGGTTGTGCCACCAGGAGTGCTGCAAAATCTGTCCCCCATTTTTCCATTGCCAAAGCAGTAAGTGTCTGGTATTGTCCTCTATAGTATTTGCTTCCAATGAACAGCAGGGCTGCATTTCTTGCCAGTTTTCAGCGTTACTACGCCCATGCCATTGGTTAAATCGACTGTTTTTTGTTTTTCAAGAAATAAAACAAAATGCCAAGGAAAAGAATTGGGGCGTAGTAATTTTTCTACATATGCTAGAGTAATATCTGTGCTTTTTTACAAATGAGAGTAACCAGCTAACACTTAATATATACGTTATAGTTTTAGTCTAGAGATGGGTCCGCCGGGCGGGCGATGGTTGCCGCGCCTACCGCCAGTCTTACATGTAAGCAGCCGACAAGTGGAAGTGAAATTGAATATTATAGTAAAGAACATACTTGGCTCACAAGCATCACAATAGGTGTTAAAAATAGTGTCCTCGAGTGCGAACACAATCATTATATCTCCGGAAAAGCCTACTTATAATCCAAGCCAGATCAATTATAGGTAAACTCACAATACAGGAAGAGGAAACCACAACTTAAATAGAATATCACCGATAAGGGATAGCATTTGACAAAAGATTACTAGAATATATTTACCCACCCTTACACACTATGCTTTCGGAAGAAAGAAAAAAACTTCCACCTCTAGTTGAAGTGAAGAAAGAAAGCGAGTTAACTCAGCTAACATTTTCATCCAACCTCTACGATCTTCACTATACTCATAGCTGCCACCCAATCCCCTTCCCCATCAACAACTTTGTTCTTTCTCTTCAAACTTGTCTTCTACTCAGATACTGCTTGCGCCATTAGTTTTGATCATCAACAGACACGGATTTTCTGTTTACCAAGTCAAAGGGAAACAAAAGAAATGACAGAAAAACGCAAAACAAATAAATAGCTTCCTTGTACTTTTTACCTAACAAAGTTTATGTTTCTGCAAAGTACAAGTAGCAGAAGTCATCGTTTGTGTGTGTGTGTGTGTGTGTGGAAGGAGGCAAAATTATTTCAAACCAATGTATTAGTCTAAAAAGTTACTACTAGGAAACATAGAAAGTTATCCGGAATTTTCCACGCTAGAAGTTTCCTCAGAATTCTACAACTTGCAACAGAAAGCCATTCCGAAAATTGCAAAAAAGGAAGCTGTATCAATACTTTGTGTCATCTGGAACGCCGAGAAAAGTGTGGATAAAATACGTCGAGAAACTAAGAGTTTGGCATAGAAGTAGTGTTTAAAAAAAAAGTTAATACAGGCAAAATTATTTGTCATTTTGCTCCCAAAGGTAAGAAAATCTGAACATTTTAGTGTAACACATTTTTTAGAGGTCATAAACTTAGGACTATATTAAATTTTTCCATCAGTTTCAGAGTGAGAAAAGTTTACTCAAAATAAATCTATCATTAAGATCTGATTACTTCAAAATATACACTAGTCAAAACAATTGGAGGAGCACTTTTTGAACTTATTTATTTTATAAACTATTTTGTTTTAACGGAAAACATACATACGTTCTTGCACACCAATCATTCAATGTAAATTAACCTAAGTACAATTTACTTGTCACTTAATACTCAAATTAATAATGCAAGTGTGTGAGATGGTGATAAACCAAATTGAAAAGTCATTTCAATGAGACAATACTGTATTTTTTGATGAAACAATAATTTACTACTTTGTATAACAATCATTTGCCATACTGTCGAATATCTTCGAAGCATGCTTCTGATAAACTGATGTCCCTTTGAGGAAAGTTCTTCCATTTCTGATGAAGGGCCACTTCCAGTTCCAGTAGAATCTGAGGGACTCTTCTATCTAAGATATCCCATATGTGTTCGATAAGGCTTAATTCTGGGCTGTTGGCAGGTCAACCCATTGTTGAAATATCGAGAAACATGTGCTCCCTATACTGTTTTGAAGTATGGACCTTTCCCTTGCGACCACTTTGATTTTGCTCCTATCTTGCTTTGTTTCTTTTTCCCTCATTCATGGTAGCAAGGGAAATTTGTTTGGTTGATCCTTTATTTTTTAAAACCTTGGAATAATAGTGTGCAACATAGTATATGCCTCCAACTGTTGAGTGTTTTCTGATTTTCGCAATGAAAATAGTGTCTCCCTAATTGTTTTGACTAGTGTATTTATACTATCATTGGATATGTAGTTTAGATTTTAGAAAATTAACGTTAAAATTGAAAACTGCTGATTATTGGAGGCCCATAAGCATGGACTAATTGATGAAAAAAGTGCATTAACGTTACTTTTGAAAACACAAGACCTCATGAAAGCAAATCGTCTAATAAACATAGATAAGCGGGAGTAAATTTAACCTAAGAAATTCTCATTAAAAGTAAGAAATATACAAGTTCTACAGCTCCGTGAAAACTTCTCTTTACATTAAGCAGAACCCTAAAAAAGAACCCTGTCCAGAGAAAATCAAGTTATTAAATGAGAGTGGAACATAACCAGGCCTAAACATATTGTCGAAAAATTACTACAAGTTCGTGAACAGGTAGACTATTAATAATTAAATTTTACATTACGTTTTTACAACTATTCAAAATGGGGATTTTTTCTAGAACTCCTCTTCTTAGTTAAATCGATAGTTTCCTGCAAGTTTCAAGTCAATTTCTAATTCATGCTTAATTTCTTGGCTCATATCTGGTGTACATTTCTGCGTGCCTGTAAAACCGGTTGAAAATTAATCTCAAAGGTTGGTAGTAACACACATTTCAAATGAAAGGATCAAATTTATTTTCCATAGTCTATAGTTTCAAAATGGACAGTTGCCATGGACTGAGTATTTTCCTAAACCAATCGTCATTGTACAGAAGATCTTAAATTTTTTAGTTCACATAACTTACGTCTTTAAGATTCATCTTAAGCCCGCGCAGGGAAAGAATAGGTCACTTGGTAACTTTGAAAATAAAACTTACACTAATCGAGCCACAAAGATATACTCTTGTAGCCTAATTTTGTTCTTCAAGTTTTATTTCTTACATACACTAAAAAAAACTAAACTCTGTGGCGCTACATCCCTGGAGGGACTTGGCCTACCACCCGACCGCTGTCTCATCTACCACAGGCCGATGGCAGGATTGGGGGGCATGTGGTCAGCATGCCGACACCCGCGGCCGTTAATGGTGGTTTTCATGACCGGAGCCGCTACTTTTCTATCAAGTAGCTCCTCAATTTGAATCACGAGGCTGAGTGCACCCCTTCTTGCTTGCACTCCCTTACATAAAAAAGGATTTAAAATTTATTCATAGTCTATTTATTTTCAGAATAAATGATGATGTCATGATTCACTCCATACAGTCCACTTGCGTAAGGGTTCTATTTTATTTTATAGTTAATGTAAGTTTATTCCTTTTTATACCAGTACATGAAAGTCACACTTCTTGTCTCCCCGTTATGAACAACAACTAAAACAGTATCTTTCCACGATTCCGCAAAGCTTTTCACAAAGAGCATTCATAATAAACACAAACATATCCATCTAAGCACAGTATATTTTATGAGAAGACACGTAGTAATTCGTAGTAATTTGATTATTTCAGTCGACTAAGAAGAACAACAAGAACATACTTGACAAAAGCCATATATCCGTTTAAGCAACATTTTTTAGAACGCAAAGACAGCTACCTGATATTGGTTTATGTTGAGTTACGGAAACCCATTCATTCATATTCCTCCATGTGGAAATGGGATATAGAACTAGAAATTGAATCATTTTATACACAGTAGAAGGGAAAAATGCATCTTCTCTTAAGATTCGTTGTAGATTTTTTCTTCTGTCAAATTGAACAGCTGACAGCACTATCTTTCTTTCTTGTATACATTTTTCCTCCGGTTACGATATCAAGAAACTTTTTATATTTATTTTCTATACCCTCATGTCATTTCCTACTGCTACGTACCAATGCGGTAGTCAATTGAAAAACGGGAAATGCTGTTTCACATAAAATGACCAACATTTTCTTATGTTTAGAAGAAACCTCAGGGAACCGATAGCAAAAGCTGAACATTTAGGTCAAGTCATGAATGGTGTGACATATTTTGATATAAAATATTTGAGTACAACACTATAAAACTAGCAACAAATTATAGCCTACTATTCACACACCACTATTTACGAAATGCTAAATGATTGTAAGGAAACTATAATAGTTTTATTTTATTCTTCTCTTAGGCCTACTAAATTTCGTTTCATCACTAATGAATGATAATATTCAATGGATTATGAACATTTTACAATCTCATTTTACAAGATCAACCAGTAACCGAAGTCAGCAAGAAAATGGATTCAAGTTTTATGTTCTGATATCATTACATCATATCATAATAATACTTCAGCTACAGCAGTGTTCCAAAGAACTAGACTGCCTAAAAACTAAGAAAAGCTTAAATACATAATAAAATACTTTTGGATCATACATTTTACTGAATACAGAGTGGGTCAACATTCCTACAGGTTTGCCTAATTTTTCGTAATAATAATTTCAAACCAGTATCATTTATCTACGTTTTAAGAAAGTTGTTAAGCTATTCATTTTTCCTTTTCTTTAATATGGGTAATTATCGGCAAAGGCAAACGATTTAAATCAAGAGCAAAGAACGTGGGTTCTAAAACAGTACGGTATGTAAATGCGGAGTAGGTGCGCACAGCACAGCTTTTATCACTCCCTCCACCTTCATGCCAAGTAATTTATCACATAAGAAATAAATCTGGTGACACAGGTTCGGTGGTTAATATTCCGGAATCTGGTCGTCTTACAACTTCTACGACCCAAGAAAATAATGTGTAAGTTACTTTACATTATCAATTGTGAATAGTCCTAAGAAGTCTTCACGGCGTGCTTCTATCGAACTATCCATAAAGCTGTTCCGAAAGAACGGGTAGCATGGAATGGCCACCAGGTTCACCTGATCAAATTGGGATGGATTTTTTTTTGGAGATATAGACATATCTATAAAAATTAAAATTAAAAGAGTAAATCTCAGAAACGTTTCTGAAAGTAATGCAGATAAGGTTTTGTGTCGTACTGTGTATCATAATGTCACGGAAAGGTTCGAAGAGTGTTGCAATGCGGAATGAGGTCAATTTGAGCACTTACTATATTAAACTGTGTTAAATGTATACGAATAAACAGTATAGAGGAAATATATAGCCCACATTTACGAATAATGAAATAAATACTATAAAGGATAGAAATACTTAATTAACAATACCAAGCTCTAGGATCACGGATAATAGGGTTAACTGTACTTTTGTTAACGTATTGTTAAAAGAGTAAAATATAGCGGACTGAATCCTTCAAAACTAAGGCTGATAACAACCAGTACTTTAAAACAGAGATATCGACTTCAGGGGCAGCGTTAACTGGACCCTGGCACGGGTCGGTACGAACCAGTATGTTGTCGATTTTGTTTCACAGAGCTCAGTATGTTGAGAGTTCTCTGTAAATAGGTGTTGCCGCAATCAGCCATGGAGTTGGGAAGTCAGATAGCAATTTCCAATCATGGAGTCTGCAAAACGTGCATCACGTATTCCATTGTGTCCTGAAAATACTTTTGTGCGAACTAAAAGATACGATGCAGCACTTTTTTTCGTGGTTTTTGTACGGTTTTGTGGTGCTGATATTCGAAATAAATGCGCTTTAACAATGTTGAACCTGCAGAGTTACCATAATAACTATTGATACCTATAGCTAATAAACAAATCAATGCACAAATATAAAATCTCCTGAAACTTTTTTTCTAGAACTAAATACATCAAGTTTTTGAACAGATATTTATGATTATTAGGAGTAAATTCAGAGAATGGAACCAACATGACTCATTATATTTCCTAAATATGACCGAAGGAAAATAATGTAAAAAAAATAGTCGTTATGCTCTTAAGTTCCAGCAATAGCCTAAGAGAACAAGGCTCTGTTCCGTTCGTCCCACGAGCCTCCATTTCTAATGAACAAGGACTCAGTACCGGAAGTTACAGAAGTATTCAGGGGAAGATCACCTAAACAGGGGATCTAAATAACAGGGCTAAATAACAGGGATCTATTCTTTAAGTTTGTCCATAATTGCATAATTACTTGCATTAAATAACAAAAGCGTTTATTCTCAATAGTGAACACGAAGAAAGAGGAAATAAAGTTAAAAATTATCTGAATCTCTCGGTAAACGTGAACTAAAGATTTCCATTGCGACCTTAATTTTCAACTTCATTGCATATTTTGGCAGTTTTGGTTCTTGGTCTATCATAAAGCCGTGTTCCGAAACGGCAACTTATAACTTTTCAGATAGTTTTTATGAAAAATGTTGCAAATAAAAGTTGTAGACTGCAACATAAACTGATGTATAAATTTTAACAAAATCATTAAGGAGCAATTTCTAGGAAACTGGACAAAAAATGTTCGACTTTCGTGTAGGTTTAGAGGTCTTTCGACAGCAATAGATTACTTGCGCTATTTTTATCAATTTTTTTCTTTATTCAAGTGAAAGAAATAAGGAAATGCATGCCTGAATGTGAAAAAACCACAAGAATTCAATTAACTTTAGAGGTAATGAAGTTGGAACCTACATTACTCCGAAAGTGGGTCTGCGACTACTAACCCATTTGGCCTTCTTTCAAATAACGTAAGTTAGTAAGGATAAGAAATAATCGTTTATATTCTTTACGTCACATCATGGAAGATACTTAATTCAAGCACGAAGTTTCGTTTTGATACCGTTTTTGCTATTCACAAATAGACAAACTTACAGACAGACAAAAACACAAGACTTTTCTCTGAGAATTATACATTCTAGACGTAGATTTCCGTGAAAAGTACATAGTAAAAACTCGATATCTACATTCAGGATTGAATGTAATAACAAGTAGAGGAAAAAACTATAATGATTGAATAAATCAATATCAATAAACATTACATGTTGTAAGTTATTATGTTTAATAATTGTTTTGAAAATTGCAACAAAGGCAACTAATGATCTTAATATCAGAAATTACTAATTCCTTCTAAGCTTTCATTACTACACCTAGTTGTAACAAGGTATTCAGATAATCAATATTAAGGTTTCACTTGATTTATTGATAAAATGCAAATATTGCTAGTGACATCCAGCAACTCTAAATACGAAGAGGGAAATAGGAATGCCATAAAAACAATATTTGATGTAAAATTATGTTATAGGCTTGTTTTCCCCACTTGTCCTGGCACACTTATGATAGTCTAGACTTCCAATTTTTGGGAAAATGGATTTAGTTCAATTGTTACATGACAGTTCCCCATTGTTTTACACGTTGGGTGTGCTTATAAATCAAAACGATTATTCCGCTGACAGTATAAAAGCGAGCGTTAGCTAGCTAAGGGAAAACTACTGGTCTGTCTGGGAACACGATGCTGAAGATTTGCCGTCTTCATGTCGTCGCCTCATCTTTCCCATCTTCTTATCTTCCCTCATAAATTCTAGAAGGTACTCTCCCACACTCCGGCTCGTACCACCACTTAGGCCCTCGGTTTACCTCCCCCATCTCGCATAACAATGAAGACCTGACTGGAAATATGTTGAGATTTCCTGCTGCAGTGCAAATTGAAATTAGATTTTCGTCCTTCCTTCCTTCCTTGATTCGGTTCATGTACATAGCAGATATACCAGGTTCATTCATACTACATGTCCTTCTTTATCTTCACAACTAAATTCAATGGAATTAACCTGAAAATTATTTCTGTACACTGTACACTGCAGATTTTGCTGTATTATCTTAATTCTTCCAAGAAAGGTGTTATAAATGTTGTACCTCGCTGGGATTCATTCAAGAACCTCTTTGAAGGGGTTTTTGTAAAAGTAGCTTCACTTACTGGTAACAGTTATCAGGAGTTTTTATATTAAAATCTAAGTAAAAACAAATGATGGGATTTAAAACTACAAATAAATATTTATAAATATACATATTTCTATTTAGCTAGCGTAAGTTTTCGTGCAATTTCCCAGTGTATGAAAGCGTTATACTTTTAAATTTCCATTTTAATTCAGAAAATTTTATTAAAGAAGCAAACTAATTTTGGAAATTACGTACTCATGTATAAGAAATATTACTCCAAGTATTTGGCAAACTCACTGGTGTAAACGGTGATTATAAAAATAACCAATCATTACCGAAGTCCCCATTTAATCACATTTACCGCAACCAAAACTGGTTATTATGGAAATTCCCAATTTAATCGCAGGTGCTCGCTCGCGCATGCCCACATACGCATAGGCTGTAGTGCGACAAGTTAAATAACAAGTGTGTGAATATTCAGGCTGCGCATCCACCACGCTTTTGGCTCTACTTCCACTCCTCCTCTCTACTCCTACCAACAGACCGAACATACGATCGATGAGCGAATATGCCCGACTGCCAGACTTCGTTCGTGCCATGGCCTAGTGATGGAATAACTAAGCGGGGAAAAGAGGGAGCTGCGCCAGCCTCCCTTCTGCTTATGCTACTGCGCAACTTATTTCTTAACTTGTCACGCTAGTGATATAGGTCTCCATATTTTATCAATTAGATGAGATGGGAGAATGAGTGATGGTACGGTGATATAGTTCTTCAATTAGAAGAACCTCAGATGAATTGCATCAGATTATATACCAACTACTGTTTTCTTCATGGACATCAAGTCCAATGAAAAAAATAAAGATTTGCTTCTTAGTCTCCTTATGTAAATAAAATGTCCCAAATTTACCGTTCCATTCATAACTAATACGACGACTACATTTTGGTCCTTGCTGCTGTTGAAAGCCGCTTTATGGCAGCCTCAGCTGTAAGCAGAAAGTGGACCCTGCCTCTTCACGATTGAGAAATTAAATAAATAGGCTATCTTCTCCCAACGACCTCATCAAGAACCGAACCTGCCTTCTGGTTCGTAGCGCACTGGGTGTGTGTGATTGTGTTTATAGATATTTTTAAGGTAGGCCTACAGATATATTTCATATGAGTGGTTTACAGTTCAAACCATCCTTTAATTACGTAGAATAAAAAAAAACTAAGTAAGTTGCAAACATTTAGAATAAACTACTATTTAATTATTAGTTTTAGCAGCACAAAATTCCAACTACTATAAATAATCCAACTATAATATATATTCCAATTTTTGTTATTTTACATTTTTGTATATGTAGTATTTGTAGCTTTGTTGTGTCTGCTCTATTTAAATTGTATACCGTACCTGAAAGTTTTGGCAATTCACATTTTCATTTTATAAAATAACTATAAATAGGGAATGCACTTATGAACCAGGGAGAGAGAAAGTGATGGTCGAAAAAAGGCACCATACTATGTTACCGTATTAAATATATCTAATTGTCCGAAACAAGGTAGTGACTTATAAGAGCGGTTTAATTTAGCTACCTTTTGGAATGCATGATCCCAAAAAACAAAGAATGAAATTAACGTACCTCTTATCCAAATTAGCCTATTGGAACAAAGTTAAACTCTTAGTACCGATGAACTTTGGAAGATATCTTCCTACATAAAGAATAAAAAAAGGCGAACAATAAAAAGAAAATGCCTACAAAGTCAAAAGTTTCCCTGCAAATAAATCTGTGGGAATTTTCGTACAGAGAAATACTCTATGAGATGAGAACGATGCTAATCCGGAAACTTCGTTTTATCTTTTTTGGAGGACAGCTATATGAGCTGGAAGTAACATTCAATGAAAGCACGTGTCTAAATAATATTCATGGTGTCGCCGTAGTTTTTGCGCGGTTTTAGAGTGAGTAGAATCTGTATACGGCAAAATGCGAGAAAATAAACTATATTGTTTGTACGTGGTAACCATTTTCTACAGCTGTTAGTACCTACTCTAATATTGCACAGATGTTTACAATAAACATGTTTATCGTCGAACTAGTAAAGTATTTCTATAACTAAAGTTAAGTATACGATGCACATCGCTTAGAAAAGGATTCTTAAGAGTCTTATAAGAAGACAAATATGAGCACAATCATACAGTTTTAAACCCATTGGATGTTATGAAAATTATGGCATTTGTGTAAGCTGCCTATGCACATGACAGTTTTGACAATTGAACTTTTTGTAATAGTTTATTAAGCCATACAGAGTTGAATTTTTATAGTAATACTGTATAAGAATTTATCAAATAAAATCATCAGCTTGAAATCAATGAGAAAAACTTCAATGGAATGCCTGGTTTCTTTGCATGATAACTGTAACAAGATAACACAAATCCTCAAATTTGACACAAAGCATTGCTCTTAAGCTTATAGGCCTACCTGTGCTTTTATACGATTTTTGAGAACAGAGATTTTTCGTCAATAGCAGTGAAAAGGTTAAAATATCATTTCCAAGCATAGGCTTTCTTCGTGCTTGCTTACTTGTTAAAAAATCTAATTAATCGAATTAATCCATAGGAAAAAAGTTAGTCTTTTTATAGGTTTCGTATTTATATATCATACTTGCCATGATGGATGAAAATGTAATAAGTTATTTACAAATTCCGTATGCAAATTCTGTTATGCAGTGCTCGAAATTAAATGGGTCCATCAATTCTAAGGAAAATTGAGTAGAATTGTAAATGTCTTTGTCACATAGGACTATAATGATATCATTATTATGACGAACTTCATTTAGCCGAGAATAGTGGCAATCTCTCAAAACGCCATGACATTAGAACCACAACGGACTATTTTTTTTTTACCATAATTAACCCAGAGTCCCTCAACGGTAGGTCATATTCCCAAGCAGAATACAGAGAACACTTCATATATTATGTTTACACTTGATTATCATGATTTTATTATTTCGATGGATATAGATGATGATGATGATGATGAAGTGAGTGATGAATTGACGAAGGGTGGATACTTACAAGATACTCTACAATGGCGACAAATCATAAGCAGTCAGTAAGTTAAAAATTGTGACTTTGAGTTGTGGTTCAAATTTGAAGGTTCAGATTTTCCAAAACGATCAAGAACTTTGAATATGAAGTTTATGCAATAAATAGAGATCAGATAAATAATCAATATTAGTCGCCAAAAAAACGAGGCCATTAGGCTGATTAGCATTTTGTTACCATCACAGGAAGACAACGATCCTCTAATTTTGTTCTTGTCGAGGGAACCGTGCAATCAATTAATTAATTTAATTTTTTGGTTTTTAATAATTCTGACGAATTATTCTAAGAAAGGTTTAAAACAGCGAATGTCTAACTCCAATCTTGTTACCCCTCTACAATAATACTCGAAGATTCTAAATCATGGTATCCTACATATTCCTCTAACTATATTTTGCGATTCAACTAAATCGATGTTATTTTTAAAAATTATTGAGAAAATTGTTGCTTTCTCTTCATTTTTAGCTTGTGTGATTTAAAAAAAATCAACTTACTTATATTTATTGTTCTTGGCATCATGAAAACTAACTTCCTACTGCTTAAGCGTTTTTAAATTTGGATGTCGTCTAGGTCTCAGCAGGAAGCGTTTGCTTATTATTTTCGAGATACACGATACACATGCGGCAAGAGTTATGAGGATCGGCTGTAGTAACTGAAGAAAGCTTGTTATTTTAGCAATAAAGTAATTATAAATAGCAAATGTGTACGTGGCGCATGTTACAGACGGACGGTAGAGCACAAAACAATCCAATTACTGAGTTCGCGCCTCACTGATCAGCACATCACACCAGCTTATTAACCCTTATCGCGGCAACCAACCACTACTTTACATCATTTTCCTCTTTTTTTGCTATAAGGATTCCATCAAGTTTATTTCTCTTTTTAAACACGGGTAATAAATGCCACCTACACAATTTTATATATTTTACTTGAACAAATTTCATATTTATTTCTTTGCCTAAACATATAATATGTTTGTTTTTTTATATAATGTTTATAATATAATTTTAGTATGACTGAACTGACCCCGAACACGAGCTATGCTCAAGCGGGGTAAATAATACTCTCTTGTAATCGTAATAATTGTATTTATATGATTTATATTTGTATTTGCAATAATTTTGTAATAAATTTTATTTTTATTTTTTTATTTTGTAATTATTATAAAATGTTGTAATAATAAATTTTGTAATAAATAAATAAACAGTCAATTTATATCAATGTGGCACAAATCCAGCCCGCGTTCGTTATTAAACCGCCCCCGAATTCCTAAATTTTTGCATTTCTTTGTAATAGAGAGGCACCTAAATTTCTCTGTTTAACAACCCTACGAAGACATCTCCGAATGATGATCCAGTTATGCAAATGGAGCTATGTGTTCTACAGAGTGACAATTTTCTTATATCAATGAGAAATTGTCAGCCCATCGAGTTTTTGATTCTATTTAACAAGTAGCAGTATTCAAATTTGCGATATGTGCTTTGAAAATATAATCTATATTTGATAGTACGTAAATGTGTGTGAATTTTTCACTGAAATCGTCTCTGTGGCTAGCTATTACTCAAATGGAAGTAGATATTGAATCTATAGTAAACCAGCACGTGGTTCAATTTTATCATTAAGTGCGTGTGTGTTTACCTTTCTAATAGGCCTAACTATAATAAGATTAATTAATTTTTAATATTAAGATATTATTCCGGCCCGCGAATTAATTTTGAAAGTGTCATCTGGCCCTTCACTTGACAACAGTTGGACCACACTGATTTAAACCATTCAACCCGGATCAGGATATCGAATGTATACTCAAATATCGGTTGCTGCAATGTCTCTCCTTTCAGAGCTGGATTCTTACAAAAATGTAGGCAGTGATCTAGTGAAACCACCATGGGGCTCTACGTTTGGAATAGACACGGGAAATTTCAGTACAACAGCAGGTATTCAGGAATGACAATAGTAACAAGATGGTAAAAATCACTACATTTTATATAAAGCACTACTCAATTAATCCTATAGCCTATATCTGCTTTAATACAATCGTTTGAGGTGACGAATTTATACGACAGTAGCAGGGAATAGGTTAAACAATCTTATAATTTCAGAGAAACAACTGCAGGGAAGTAGAAAGATAAATTCGTAACCGTTTATACAGGTATAACAGGACATTCATACGCAATTTTAAAATAATTTACACATTTTTTTAATTGTTATTTTCTTAATTTTAGTCTAATAGTGGAAATGTTTATAAAAAACTTAGAAGCAGAAGTAACAGAGAATTTTCCACACTGTAGCTTAGACCTATGATGACGGGGATTTCATAGACTTAAAAATAATAAGGAATAAGGAAAAATAATGCATAATAATGGTTAATCGCCTAGAATACCTCAGTGAAAAGCACAGACAGAAGCACTATCCTTTCTTAAAAATCAGACGTCGAATTTGTCCACAATCTATACTCTTGAACTTTATCTACAGAGTATCTGAGCAATAATCCTAAAACAGAAGGCGATATTGCAACTATATTCTAAAAGAAATCGATTTTACCTAATGCCATTCTTCTTTTTCCATAGAAGTACTAGTTCCACACATGGAACAAATTAACCCTAATTAATAAGAGAATCATATCACGCAACCCTGCGTGTCCTGATAAAATCTGAAATAAAATAAAAGCAATATATTCTTATTCGAATTATTAGTTTAAGGCTCTACGCCTGCAGAAAATTAAGACATTTTGTCGAGATGCTGATAGGCGAGTCTGTACGAAGGTGATGCGTTTGTATGTGAAGGAGGCTTGCAAAGAGCTCGAAGAAGATGTTATTTGGGGGGATGACTGCGGAGATGAATGGAGGGTTATGGAAGAAATAACGGCCACCGTTTTTATACCGAAAGCGATGTCATTTCTCTTTTCTTTTCCTTCTTTAAAGCAACAAATCTCAACTCTTAGCCTACTACAACACAATGGAAAAGATGCTAGGATTTAGTTATGCGTAATGACTACGTCAGATCGTCAATGACCTCACTCAACAAATTTCCATGCTCTTGCAGCATCCAAGTAAGTGGATCTAACAAGAAAGAAGAAAATTGCATTCGTCAGAAGATATCTAAGTTAAGATAAGAGAGGAATTTTTAATTCTGAGCCACATTAGATTATTTTTTTCTGGATGAATACTGACAAGCTACTGACACAATGATATCTATCTCGTACTGGCAAAATTTATAAACTGATTATTTTAATTACTCAGATTTTAAAAAAAGCACACAAGAACCTTTCGTTGAAATTTAGATGGCTCACCATCCGAAATGGCCTACCTTTATCATCAATGTAAATACATTTATTTTGGCAGGGCTGTGGCTCGAATCGAAAGCGTATGTGGATCAAGTTAATGAACGTTGATGACTATAAAGGTAAGATAATTGTTTCCTTCTTATATTTTTTAACTAAATTTTACTTTCATGCCTCAGTTTGAAATTTATCTGAAGATTTTCTAAGTAATTTTGAGAACAAAAATGAGGTTTGATGAATGGCCGAATGACAAAAAAATATATTTTTTATGCTTTATTCATCGAAATGAGCATTTTTATGTAGATCATCTAACGCTTTGTTTAGCTTACTTTGACATTTTCGGCAAAAAACAACCTTTCTACGCAATTTCCAATTTCCAATTACTTGTGGCACTCTGCTACTAGTGGCTCAAGAAGTATAAAGATGCTAATGGTAGAGAAGTTGGATCTGAGTGCTGGAATCAGCTGTTTTCTTATTTAATAAGACCAATTCTCAACAGTGTAAACTGAATCCACACTGTCTGAGAATAGATGCACAACTGAGATACCTAATGCGTAGTATGGTTATTTCTCCATTCGAGTATATAGCAAGCCTTAACTTTTAATAGCCTTACTATTAAAAGCTGCTTATAACGGTTGTTTGGTTGATCACCGCGCAAGTTCTACATAAACCGTATTAATAACAAACCCAGCATAACTGCCAAGGGTTAGGCCTACACCGGGTTTGAATGTGAAACATCATCAAACACGTCACGCCGATGATGACGTTATGGCTATGGCTATGAAGGACTGCAGAACACCAATGTCGCCATCTGTCCAAGCAGTGAACAAACAGCAGTGTGTCTTCTGGCGGGAGAAAATCTAATTTCAGTAGCCTATTTCATTATATAGCTTTCAGAACGCTATAATCATGGGTAAAATCATGGAAATATGTCCCGCAAACAAGGAACAATATTTATAATTTCCCAAAAGCAACTCAGAATGTTTCCTAACAAACTACCTTAAGAATGGATGCATAATCTCAAAATTCAATCTCAGAACATCTACGAAACGACCGGCTATTACGGATATCGGCCATCTCGATTATTTACGTCAAGCTTATACAAGGGGGTCAGGCAGTGTAAAGCGTTGCAAAAATTCAGCCTTATGCAAGGATTATTAGTACATTTTTTCCCTCAGCTGTGTATATTCCTGGTATAAATGTTACAAAGGGATTATTAGTATACCGTAAATAAACAAGGAAACCTTACTTAAATTGATAATCTTAAAAACAAATAGGCCTATAACCTAATTTTTTTTAATTTTTGCATAAGCCTTTCAATGCATAAGACATAGAGCAGAAACAGGTTTTTATACTTTATGCTTTATTGATCGAACTGAAAATGTTTGATTTTATTTACTGAATTATTTATTTAAATATTTATACAAAACAAGACCACCCGAATGAGCAAACGCTCGTGCTCGGGCACAGTTCAGCCATTTACATTACAAAACTTATTTTTATTTTTTATTTTTTCAACGCCATCTAAAGCTTTAAGCGTTCATAAATTTGAGACACATTCTGCGATGAACAAAAACCCTATTTAGCAGTTTTGGATTGTTTCTTAGGCACTATTTCTAATAATGCGATGGTTAATATGCAAATACTCATAAGATTTATAGCATTTTTATAAAAGACCCACGAATTCAGTTTATTTACTTCATTCCAGTCAGTAGCCGCACAATACGCCCTAATATCAGGTCTACGTGATTACCACGCCAAGAAGTACCGTACGTATTTTATTATCGATAATAAGCAATGCAGTTCGTATAGCACTTACAGAATTCTGTAAGATTTAAAATTCCAACGCAGGCTATATATTTGTGTAGCTTCTACATAATTATCATATCTTCGTTGTCAAGTTATAGAATAGGTACTCACCTCTATGCCTGTTAGTCTGTTTGTCGAACATGAGCATCGCATCCTCTATCTGGAAAAAAAGAAAAAAATATTTTTATTAATAATATGTCCTGTAAAAATAAATTTATTACGAACATTTGGAATTCCTTACAGGATTATTATGATAACAATTTCAAAACTGAATCAGAGTCAACACTTCTACAGCGTGTAATGTTATAACACAAATATCCTTTCATCTTTAAATACATAAAACAACATGAGCCAGAGAGGTTCCATCTGGCGCAGTGAAGTGAAATCTGGCTTAGATCAGTTGGTAGAACATTGGCACGGATAGCCAAATGTCCTGAGTTCAAATCCCTGTGTCAGAGGAATTTTTCTCCTATAATATTATCATGTAATGGGTGGAGTGAATAAAAGTCAGTAAAAGCTTTTACTGCAAAATTTTAAGTAAATACTAGCATTTTAGTGAATAAAATATTTCAGTAAATAGTGTTGCTTATTAGTAATCAGTACATACTAGATCAAGTAGTAACTACTGCAAAATATGTGAATAATAACGAGTATTTACTTATCAATACCAGTAAATACTGTGAAATTTTCAAGTGTGGTACAGACCTTGCTTAAGATGGCAGTGCCTTATCTGAAATGCTTGTTTTTACAAGAATTATGAAACAAAAAGTATACAGAGAGCAAATGGAGGCTCAAGAAGATGATTATCACAATTTATTTAGATTCAGAAAGGAAAATATGAAGTGGCATACTTCACATTTCATGGATGAAAATATTGTAACACATAGCAAACAGGCACAAGTTATAAATTTTTCATTTTTAAGCGATCCAGGCTATCAGAGTCAGAATTCATAGCACTTAATTAAGATTGAATTTTTTTTTCTGTGTATTATTACCTAAACAATTTCACAATTTTCTTTTGTTGTTTTTATTTAACCAGCATGGCCAATCTTATGTAGTAGGCTATTGAGGTTATGTAGTATTGAAGTTAGCCTATATATTTTATTTTGTTTTGTTTTATTTTAAACTAGCAGGTGTCTGTGACTTCACCCAAATTATTTAATATAATTGCTAGATTTTTTAATAATAGGCTTACACTTAGTAGGAAAAATAAAATTATTAAAACTTACACAATTTTTAAATAAGTTCCATTAATTATCTAATTTTATTGCAATTGTATTGTCAGACGTAGTAAATAAAATAATAATTAAAACTACTAAATGAATCATGTGCTGCCATGTGCATGTGAACCATAGAATTATGAACCTTCCGCTTAAATGCAAATCATTCATAAACAATTAAAAGATTAATAATTTTAAAAACATCCAGCTTTGGGGTGCATTCTACGATTAGAGTAAGTTTACACCGTAGGGAAAGAAATGAACTCAGATTCGAGTTCCAGGCTGAACCCCCTCCCATGCATGGTGAGTTTCGTCCAAATCGAGCAATGTTTCCCATTCAGAGCTACATTCATGATCTCTCTTCCATCCATCTATGTTAAAAATTTCAGATCTCTTCATGCTGTAATGTTATAAACAAATAAATCAAGTAGAGCGGACTAACAAAATCAAAGCAATCGACATCTCTATGCGATATGTTGAAAAAAATTATTTCCGCAATGCTCTTCTTCCCCAGTTGCTATGGCAAAAGAGGAAATTAATTTTACAATTGAAAATTAGCCTATTACTAAAATCTGATGCTGCAATGGTGGAAAAAATTATATTTTCTGACAGTTTTTTTTTGGGGGGGGGGAGCTCATAATTCACGAACAAAAGCAAAAAAATTGAAAATCCGGCTTTAGTATATCTATGTTAAAAATGTAAGATCTCTGCATGCCCTAGATTTGGCTGGGTATCGCACTCAGACAAACAGACAGACATACAGAAAGACAAACACCTCTTATTATGTAGACATCATGGCCTACTTTAATTAATCACGGTCCACTACATGTAGTTTACATAGCTAAGCAGGCAGTAACTACTACTATTCATCCAGTATTAACTTATAAGTACTAGTATAAGGTTATTCACTCAAAATTAAGTAAAAGCTGGTACTTGTAAGTAACTACTCGTACTTATTACTAGTAGTAACTACTCAATTTTTATTCACTCCACCCATTATCTAACAGAGATAATAATGTGGTGTTCATGAATGCATATGCATATATCTAACATAAATCAACGTTTCAAAGAAATGAACAGATACATTTATTTATGATTACATAGGCCTACACTACACATTATAATCACTATATACTTAAATTTATATATTTATATGTTTACAAATTATTATGAACTGTCAAGTAACACACAGCTCAGAATGCTGATATAAGAAGTGAACTGAAACTAATTAATTAATTATACATTGTATAAATTGTATCAAACTTCCTACATTTTTTGAAGTCAAGGGTTCAGTCTTTGTTGAATAGCCAATCTATTGTTCGTTGTTACAGTCAGATGCAAAAAAGAAGTAAGGGAAGATAAGACTAGACATCGCAAATAATGATTTCCTTTTATTTATACTTCTCATCTACCAAACCTAAAGTTAGACGATCAAACGATTTTATTGCAAGCAGATTTTAACGACTTTCGCGTTTTTGAGAGATACAAAAGAAACAACAATAATAATACTGCTAATAATAATAATAATAATAACTGTTTGGTGGCTTTTATTATGCTTATACGATGTAAGTACTAGGGTTTATTTTAATTTGCCAGGACTAGAAGAGGCAGATTTTATGGTTGCTAAGACGAATATATCGCTGGTAGATGTAGGCAATATTGTTAAAGCTGTGAGAATACTGCAGAGTCGTGACTTGCTCGGTGCCATGACAGCGTGTGATGCCACTGGAGCTGCAGCTTCCAATTTTATTAATCAATCCAGTCGAGAAGGATGAGCTGCGCGTCTCTTCAAGCTTAAATCTGCATAATTCCTAAAGCCAATTTCCATTCTTCCTACGTTAAGCTTGCACTATTATGTGCCTCGCATTAACGTACATCTGTCGTAGCACATATTCTATAACTTCAATATTTAATTAAGTTAATACTGATATTCTCTGAACTGAAGTAGCATACTGTATCTTTCAATTGTAGAAACGTACTGTATAAATCATAAGTGGTTAAAGAAATCTAGACTAAAGTAAACTCCAGGCACTACTTCTTTTGAAGGGATAAGACCTACCGTCCAAGCACTGTCATGTAGTATGTCCGTCCATCTTTCGAATTCATTGATAACTGGAAGGAAATGTGGTTGGCATGAAAAATTCCACTGCCATTCTAAAATGTTTTCTTGACTGGAGCTGATTACCTGATTGAGATATTAAACATTCCAGACGAATGATTGGTTACATGGTTATTTAACGACGGGAGTGTACTTCAGCTTAGGTCTGTGACCGTCGCCGGTGTGCTGGAATTTTGTCCCACAGGAGTTCTTTTACATGCTTGTAACTCTACAAACATGGGACTGTCACACTTATGCACCTACAAATGCCACCGACCTGGTCCGGGATCGAACCCGCAATCTTGAAGCACAGAAAGCCAGCGCCACACCACTGCGCTATCCACGCGGACTCCAGACAAATTAATCCATCTAGAGGAAAATTTATTTTTAGCCAAGCACTGAACCCGGGTACTCTTGATTATTATTCAATGGCTACGAACTATCCTAAACTCGTTCAATTTTCATTTAGACACATCGCGCATAATAGTTGACGGTACACTAGCGATTTCAGTCGAGATTGCTGTCGAGGTGATAGTGGAGATGGCTGTTGTACGGCCAGTAGTAGACTTGTTGGCACATGACAGAGCCCACAGCGGAGTTTGTCAGTCAACAGGGTGGACTTTCATTATGAGTACGTCATGTTGAAGTTATTACTGGAGAAGAAGAAATGTATGCAATACTGGTTTCACTGGATCACTTCTGGGCGAAAGAAAAAAGGATTCCATGATAAACTTCATTTCTGATAATACTGGATTAATTTGAATTGTGTCCCCGAGTGCTGTTTTTAATTAAAAGAGGGTTTTTTTTAAAGTCCCGCCTTAAAGCACTAGTATAATGGTGACACCTATGACCCGACGGGTTGCTGACTGAAGAAAAAATTCTCTATACTTTATGTTCCGTTATGTATTATGTCTTAGAAGGTCATGCATTCAATTCAATTTTAGGCTTTGGTTTTATTATGTGTTATTTATAAAACATATGAATATCATTTAACTTGTTTATTCCTATTGTATTCTCTAACCATGCTAATTGTAATTTCGTCCAATCAGAGACTGAATAATCTTTTATCATTGTTTTAACAGCCAATGGGGCTTCTTCTTTATTCTTCTTCACTACTCTTAAAAATACCTTCCACGTTCTACAATTCTATTGGAATTGTCTATCATTTTATACTCATAAAGACATGAGTTCTAGGCTTGCAAATGCCCATCTTCATTCTTCTTAAATGTCTTCCACGTTCTACAATTCTGTTGGAATTGTCAATCATTAAAAACTCATAAAGACATGAGTTCTAGGCTAGCAAATGCCTATCTTCATTCTTCTTAAAATGTCTTCTACATTCTATAATTCTATTGGAATTGTTTATCATTAAATACTCATAAAGACATGAGTTCTAGGCTTGCAAATGCCTATTTATCCATCGACCAAGTTTGATGGCTTCAACTATCAATTTATAAAGAAGGCAACTCTTCAAGACAAGTTTAAGCTTTAAATGCTTTATATTTTGGTGACTGAAAATAGTCTCAATATTTCCAACGTACGTCTTGTGGTTCAATGAATCTTCTCATCTGGTTTTTGACGTCGCAAGGATCTCCAAGCCAGAAGCTTTAACATTCAAGATTGGTAATTATAATATCTCAAGACAAAGGTATGTCTATATTATTATTCAACACGATCTGAAAATCACTCAGACATAAACTCATCATTTATAAGGTTTTCGTGTGGTTACTAACTTTGAATTAGCCATCTCGAGGATACTATTTATCCTTAACAATCAAGGGAATTATTGTTTCAAGAACTGTGACGTTCACAACTTAATAGTGCTTCTAAATAGCATTCATCTCGACCAAGTGATCCGGTTCTGCATAATTTGATCATGAATTATGTATCGTCAATTGTGGTAATAAAATGTTATGTGCCATCTCTATCAAATTTTTAAAAATGTATTGGGCAACTGTACTTAATCTGTCTTCCAGGTTAAGTCTTCGTTTTTAAGAAGTGTGTAATCACCCTACGGATATTTGCTACAGTCTGCCAGAGCTCTGTTGCCCGTACACTTTATATATGAGAAGAATTGGTACATTCGTAATATTTAAAATCTTGTTGTCAAACTTAGTTATAATTTATTATGTTTATTAGCTGAAGATAGTCTAAGATATAGTTAAAATATCAAATTGGGCAGTTTAATAAAGTTAGAAAGTTCTGGGCAGATGCTTGTATTGACGATTGTATTAAAAATGGTGTAACTGATTACAACGACTGTTTGTTTTGATATATATATATACATTCTTTAATTGAATATGAACTTTTTTCTTTTAATTGAAATACTTGAAGTGTGATAATTCGTTATTAAAAACCATTCGTCTTACACATTTGGTTCAGTGAAGAAGTTTGTAGGCCTGGTGATATTGTTTATGTCAACTTGTGATTAGAATTTGACACAAGTATTTTATCACTGAAGTAGCTAATTTATTTTAAATGATACAGGCCTAGATCAGGACTATTAAGCATTTCTTTCAATTATGGTTGAAGTGTGGATTATGGTTAATATAACTTAGTACAATATGGCATATGTATGATACTGTAACATAAATATACATAAAATTGATTACAGACAATGTGAGTAAATTTAATTTGTGGGTAACACATTACACAGTGAAAATTATTTCGTTCACTTATTAATTACAATATTAAATTTCCCTGACAGGTGATTGAAGATGATACACTAGTTTACCGAAATGCATCTCACAGAAAAATTGACATCTATTCGGATTGATTGGGCCGTAACAGATCTACTATTTAGACAGAAAGTATATCTAAAAATGCACCAGCAGCTTACAGTAATAAATTGCCATAAGTTTTATTTTATAGAATTTTATAAATTTTCTCTACAATTTCTGAAAGCATTTTTTCATCAACATTTTTACATTCAATATAACATTCTCATAATCACTTCTCAAATTCACGTGTGTATTACAGACATGAAAAAATGTCAAGTTAAAATCGAAAATTATAAGAATTTCTGGAAATTTTGTTCACTCCAAAGTCAATCTCTCTTTCTTTTCACCCCTGATTTTAATATTAAGAACGCAATAAGCCAAATATGTTGTAAAACCTTACCTATATTATTCCTTATTACGACTATCGTATCACTTAGTAAAAAGTATGATTTTAATACTTAATTTAAGAGCATTCCCAAGGTCTGAACTGTCGCAATACAAAAATTCATATTCTCATAGATTGCAATAAGTATTTTACAAAATTTATGAGCCATAGCTTGCAGAAATGCAGCTACAGCAGGAACTTGCATTGACTTCAGCTTCTGACCGAAATGAATACGTCGCCGGCTCTTGATGCATGGGCGTAATGGTGTTTGTTCCACTCCGGATGGCGATATTGACATTGCAAACTGTGCAAATTGTATATGTAGCCTTGTTCACTCCAAGGAACTATACAAACGAATGAGAATATGTCGCTCAAGGGGTCTGATCACTGGCAGTGCTGTTCTCTGTTCACATTGCTGTAAATTGTTTGGTGTATATTGAAATTGTTTTTTGTTAATCTTCATTAGAAGACCTTGAATTTTTCAGTCAATAATAAAATTGTTTCATGTAATAACTTTTGCAATTTTGTTCAACCGCCTTTTTCTAAATAGAAAATATGCGATGGGTATTACATTTCGTCCTGTGGCTATAACTTTCTTGTAATAGCGAACAATTTTAGCTACAAGTTATTTGATAGATGATTAAAGAAGTTATAGGCCTATAACCGTATAGGCCCTACTTAGTTATACTTGAATTTTAGAAAACGTTTTACTGATATTACTTATCATAGGCCAACTTATGTAGCTGAAAAGTAAAATTTGCACTTCAACATATAGACCTACTTAGGTCTACATGCAACGAGGATATTAAATTAAAAAACACTAATATTAATTAACAAAGCTTTTAACTGTTGTTTTATTGATATATGCCTAGGTAGCACAATTGAAGCGTTTAGTTTTATAAGGGTCTAAGTGCCAAAATCATGATTTTTCAGCTGATAATTTTAAATGTATTTATGTACCCAGACCAATGCATTTCAGAATGGCCCAATGTCCAGGGAAAGCCATGTTAGTAACAATAAATTCCAAGATATAGCGCTGGGTCTATTTCCGGCACCTCTTACTATGGCTTTATGTATTGTTTTCTATACAGTCATGATTTTGGTACTTAGATCCTTATAAAACTAAACGCATCAATCACAATAAAGACGTATTCGTAAGACTCATATTTCTAATACAAAGCAAAGGCAATTAAATCATGGAGGATGAAATGGGCTGGACATGTTGCGCAAATGGGGGAGGAGAGACATGTATACAAATAATGACTGGGAGACCCAAAGGGAAGATACCACTTGAAAGAATGGCGGGTTCATGTAAGCGCGGCAATAAATATCCGGTTCCATAATATATATATATATATTTCTTTAGCTTGCTTAGGAATTGTCTATCACCATTGAGTAAGACAGGAAGTAAACATAAGAATGGGTTTAGAAATCGATTTATTATCATTTATCCCAATTACATCAAACAGAAATAAATCATTTATTAGAAGGCCTCTAGAACAAGGACTTTTAGCTCCTTCCCTTTTGTCGGATACTTCTAATGAAACATATTTAATGAACGATACTCCAATCCAGTCATTACCTTTTCATGCATAATAATTCCTGTTTGTTCACTCGGATAAAAAGAGAAAGCTGTGAGAGGTTCACACTTCAGTTATGAAAGGACTCATAAGAGAGGAAAGAACAGTTGAGGCGTTACATACTGATTGCAGACAATTTTTCTAAGAATTCTGTCTGAGTTCTGGGCTTTTTAAATTGGTGTCAATGTAGCTTTGGTGTGCTACCAAAGTCGTGCTTCACGCTTTATAATCCCACAAAGTTCAATCGGGTTTTATCCCGCGAAACCTACATCTGAAATATACTGTAGCAGTAACTCGACCCCTAAGAGTATGGAATGAAGGACGTAGCTGTCTAAAATATCTTGGATTGTGAATAAACTTTATTAGCTACTGTTATAGAGCTGCTTAGAAAAATATAACATATACTTTCATCGACAAGTAAGTTATATACAATACTGAATTGAAAACAAATTCGTATAATTTGAAACCGTATTACCAATAACCGTAAAAGGTTTATAAAGTAAATAGTTTGATTTCTTTAAGAAATAGGCTACCATGATGATGTGAGCAGCCCACGGACTCTTAGGAGCAATGAGCGAAATCATGGGAAATCCACGTCTTGCCCAAGTCTTGCGAGGCAGGGATTATACCGCGATAGTTAACTATTGTCTTCTGTAGGGTGGAGTTGAAGGGACAACACAGCACTAAGTAAAAACCTTAGACGGAAATTTTTCATTACTGAAAAATTCTCGAACCCAGCTGAACATCGAACCCAAGTCTCAGAATAGAAAGTAGGGACACTACCACATTCTCCACGACGGCAAAGAGAAATATACTAAATAAATTAACACATACATTATTGTAATTTAGCTACTGTGTAACACATGTGGTCATCAGAAATGTAATTAATTTTTATCATAATGCTACATAACCAGGCTTTAAAACTTAGTGCCCGAACCCACAGAGGGAGTTGATTCCGGTTACCAACAACCTGAGTATGGGGGTGGAGGGTGATTGCGTAGGCTGATAAGACAGTCATTGATAGTAGTACCGAGAAATGAATGCGCTGTTAGTACGGTGCCTCTCAAATTGGTCAACAGTGTACCTTGTCATTGTGCGTGTTTAAATTTATAATACGTATTCGGCATGCCGAAAGTAAAGTGTTGTAAAACGCAAACATATATTGAAACATTTGGGAGGGACTATTATACACAAACAGGAGAAAGTATCGTTTTGCATGCTTGTAATGTGAGTTTAGATAATGAGAAGTTATTTTGTGGTCTTCCTATATCTGTATTTTGGGTTGTTTACTATCACGTGAACTAGCATATGGTAGCTAGGGCATACGCCGAGCAAAGTCTGTACAGTACGGTTGCTGTTAACATATTCGGTCGGGCACTAAGTTTTAAAGCCTGTACATAACATAGGCCTAAGATAAATACATGCTCTACTAAGTAGCAGTTTCACATGGTTGAACTAGGAACATAATACACACATCATATAAATCACAGCAGCGTTAGTAGCACGCCTAAGTTTATATATCTGCACGTTTTAATTTCTTTCAATTTGGGGATCTATTTAAACAGAAGCTATTCTCCTTCCAGTCCCTGAAAAAGCGCAATTTCCAGTAACTAGGGTAGCATATTGCGAGGAGAAGCAAGGGTTAGATTACTTAGCAGTAATTACACATTTGCATTGTTCTTAAAACCCGTTTAAAGCATAGCCGATTGCATTTAATTTGAAACTACTTTAGTATCCGTATCGATGGTTATAATTCTGATTCTACTTGATCGCTTATATTACTTGCTCTTATTAAAATGAGGGTAATGCTGCTGAGAATATTTCCGAGCTTAGTACCTTGCAGTTAAGTGTAGGTGCTTTCCTGCTAGCCTTCCTTTCCTACCTTGAACGATCTCAATTTTCAAAATTAACATAACGGTCCAAGAGCCAAGCGTTTGAGAATTTTGCTGAATACAGGCAGCATTAAGGAAATCCCACGACCTAAGGCTATCTTGTATTATCAGTATTTACATAGAACAAAGCTGAGGTAATGTAGAGTAATACGGGAAACTGTATCCTTCCTTCCTGTTGCTGAATTCCATGCAAGCGGTGTTGAGAATCCGATTAGCACTCTACTTACACGGACGTACGGCCACTATCGAGACTCTACATACCAGGAACTTGCAGACTTCTTTAAAATGAATGATTTAGTGTTAAGTAAAACTTAATAATTATTGCTTTTCGTATTCAGGTTGTGATTATTCTGTTATAAAGTGTATATCGGTAAACAGTATACTTTTAAAACAGCAACACACAGGAATATTGCAGCATTTAACGATATAATAATTTGTTCATGATTATTTAAAGACGCTTGTATAATGCTTACTCAAGTATACTACTGCCACATAATCGGCCCGCAGGAATATAATATATTTCAGCTAATGCTTCCCTGTAGAGCGCATTCAACTGTGAAATTAATTGAAGGTTGCTATAGCAAACTTGGGAAGAAGACCTCGCCGACGTATATCAATCATGTTCAAAAAGTCGAGAAAAACGTTGATAGAGAAAGAAGAAGTAATAGTTTGGGAATACAGTTAATAAAATTAAGAACAGAAACATGGGTGAAGTGGTCTAGTTCTGTAATTTTCACAGGAAGTGTTAGACTGTTAATAAAAATTTCATAACTATTTTTCTGTTAAATAAATTACTTAAATAATACCTTGAGTAAATAATCGCAGGTGAAGCCCCGAGCACCTGCTAGTTCTTCTAGATTTCTGTAAATCTACAAAGACAGAAATGTCGCATTTATGCAATATAAAGACGCCAACCTTGGCTGTGGTTAGACCAACGTACTTGGGAATAAAATAGAAATTCGCCAGTCTATTCATTAATATTCGAACATACCAGCGTCAATAACGCAAAATCATGCTCTGACTCAAGAAAATATGGGTATGAATGCATCTAGCTATTTGCCTATGCATACAGATATATTTCATAAAGGTTACTTAGACCAACGTTAATACCCATTAGTAAATTTGATTTATGGACTACATTTTATAACTAATATTTTATACGGCTATAAAAGTTTAAAGGTTTCCCTTCCACCTTCCTTTTAAACTACTATAATCTGCACAGCACATTGCTACAATTTATAGTCACTGTGAAAGTTACGGCACATAAAGTTCGCCCTGAATTTCGATTCACTGGGAAAACTAAAAACACTTGCGGTTTCACTCTTACCCGCTCCCCATTTTTTCATAATACTCATAAATAATATGATTAAAAATTCTATAAGGAAACGCGACATATTCTAGTCCTTGTGTTCCCAAGTCTCCAAATGGCTGGAATAAAAAGATACATTAAAACGAGTTAGCTTTTTTTTAATACAGAATTTCCTTTTACAGCATATGACTTATATCGGTAAAATATAAGCGCCAAAATAGCGGATAAGAAATAATGTATAGGCCTATTGTGTTCCAGGATTCCAAAGAGCTTATAGAGTATTTGAATCTCATTGAAATGGCGTGCAACTGTGGAATGAATCAAATTGCCATTATTTACCTATTTATGACAAATTGCAATCGTAAGAGCTGGAGGGGAGTCCTCAAATCATATAAGATTTTTAAAAATAACATGAGATAGATATTTTATATGTTTTTAAAAAGTTAAAAATAAACATTTTGAAGCAAATCCAAATTACTCATGCACAGATGGTGATATACAGGGGGGGGGGGTGAGACATTATAATAATAATAATAATAATAATAATAATTATAATTATAATAATAATAATAATTATTTCACGCTCCATAAACCCAGAAGCTTTAATCGGGTTTAATCCTGCGACTTGTTCATCTAACATTAAGCTTAGAAATAACTCAACCCCTAAGAGTATGGAATGACCATTCTGTAATCATTTAAATATTATTAAAATGTAAACAATGAATCTAAAAAAATGTCCTAGGTAATCCACAGTAATCGTATAATTTGTGGAGTATTTTCTCATACTTTGACCTTAATTATGACCTGTCTTCGATTTCCAGTCGATGCACTAACAAAATAATTATCCACAAATTTCTTTTCAAGGGAAAGTCAATTACTTTCATACTACTTTGGAGCATAACTACGTAGTCAGAAATGAATAATACATCATTTACGGCGAATTTCTATTCATGTAAATAGAGTTTCTAAGAGTGAATAACACGTTGCGAAAACAAATGAGCGTAACGCACGAAAACGGTGCGTTATCAGCAAAACTGTTTCATTTTCATCACGGCAGAGTATTTTGGGAAACAGGGCTGTGTGAGTGTTGTAGGGAAAAGCACATGCAGTACGTAATGGGAGGTTATAAAAGGCGAAGACGTAGTAGTAGTAGTAGTAGTAGTAGTAGTAGAATAGCTATGCCGCATCAGCACAGGCATACTACCATCGCCCAGATAACCACACCACAATAGGATTTGGAGCGTTTCCCAATTTCTCTTCCCATCCCCTTTCACCGACGCCACTCCCCGATTATACGCTCACCTCCACCCCTCCCACCCCTCGCAATCACGGGCCGATGCACAGGGTAATATCCTATCGCACGGGGTGAAGGGGGGGGGGCGAGAAAGGGTGAGATACCACCTCCAACTGCACAATTCTCCCAATCCTATACTGTATTTTTTTTACCTCTCTGATTCCAATGCAAGTTTTCACATATAATTGAAATAAAGTGTTATTATATTAAAATAGAACCCTCCGACCAAATCGTATCGGATTCCTATCTGTGTAAGCGAAAACTGATCGAATCCTCTTTACCACCCGCATTTTATACCCCGTTCTCTATAGCAGACTCCTTGTAGGAGGTCTTTATGCATCAATCAGACAACCGACACCTTTTGGTTGGTCTAATTCTATACCAGTTAAGTACAGAAAATAACATCTGGAAAATTTAATGTTATCATGCATTGCGTGTATTCAAACATACTTCAGACAAAAACGTACCATACAGTTTTTATACAATATTATACATATTTAGACCCAGTTTTACGAACTGCTGAAACCCTCCTTGAAATGTGAATTGTTTACCTTAATAGGCGAAACCTGAGCGAAAAACAATCTCTGGACTTTTGATGTATATTATTAATACTTGACACTATAACGATATGTAATCCGTAACTAGTTCTGATCGACTAACCACTAACTGACAGAACCATTACAACAACTTATCAAGACTTTATCAGTCATATTAAACAATATTGAGCAATGGTTGGAATAAATAAATAAATAAATAAGCCTCATTAATCCCATAGGGGCAAAGGCCTCCCGCCAATAGCAGGGTTAGCTCGGAGCGTTACTCGATATGTAAGCTAGGTCTAACGAGTTAATATTTACCTATTAATTTCATATTTCCATCATTGGAGACTAATCAAAACATATTATAACCTGAGCAGTACACAGTGACTCTCAACTAATATAACGAAAAGTACTCATTGTAGACTACTCAAAACACATTATAACCTGAACAGTAGACAGTGACTCTAAACTAATATAACGGAAAGTAGTACACCGTTTTCAACAACCTTATGTATTACAGTTTTCTTGGTTAGTTATTGTCTTTCCTAGCTGTTTCCACCTTCTCCTGTCTCTGGCGATTCTTGTCCACTGCTTTCCCGCTGTTTCGACCATTAAAGTTGACCACCGGGTCCTAGGACGGCTCACACTCCTCTTGCCTATCCTGAGGTCCCATACAGTTGCTGAGTAGGCCCATCTGTCAGCGTTCTGTCGTGCTACATGGCCTCCCCACTTCCAATTCAGTTGGTTCGCAGTCTGAATGCAGTCTCTTGTGCCTATCTTCTTCCTGACATCCACGTTCCGAACTCGATCTTTCAAGGAGATCCCCAAGATCGTCCTACTGTCACTGTAGAACCAAGGTGTTCCACAGAATCAAATGCTTTTGTGTAATTGATAAACGATATGTATAAACTGTTGTTGAATTCCTCCATTTTCTTGATTACTTGATTTACTGTCTGCAGGTGATCTATGGTACTGTAGCCTGCAAGAAATCCTGCTTGCTCTGGCGGCTGATTTTGGTTGGAATACTGGTTTCAATTTTCGAACAGTAAACTAATGATGTAGGCCTTAGATAAAAGTAAAGATTACAACTTCATGTACAGAGGTATGTAGCTTAAATAAGTTTAACCTTTTCATTGTTACAGACGTATAAATTCGCAACTTCAAAAACTGTATAAAAGTAAAAGTGTAAGTTAGCGTAGGCCTAATGCTAAATTTAAAAATGTTCCTATTAATTTCAATCTTGGATTCTGCAGATAATCATCTGATGATTGATTATATTTTTGCATAAATTCAGCCTCGCTCCAAAGGAAGTTTTGGTCAAGTTTAGCCAACATTATATAAAAAAAGTAAACAATGTTACGAAAATCATAAAAATATTAGCACAATTCTTCTCATTAAAACCTACTGCGGTAATGTTACGTTATTTTTCCTTAAGGTTACTACAATGAGTCATTCAACTAAAATAGGCCTATTTTTTTAGGGAATAAGGTGGATAAGGGAATAGGTTTTTTTTAGAATTTTTCCAATTTTATTAAGTTGTTTTGACTTAAGGTTACCACTTTTGGTCATTCAACGAAGATTTTTTTATTAAATTAAATTATAACATAATCAATATAGCCTAATATAATCGATAAAGGTTTTTAATGCGAAAGAATGGTTCTAGACCCGGGCGGCTTGAATCGCTTAAATCCTAAAAGGGAGAGGTAAAACTAAGATAAAGAAAGAAAGAAAGAAAGAAAGAAAGAAGGAAACAAAGAAAGAAAGAAGGAAGCAAAGAAAGAAAGAAAGAAAGAAAGAAAGAAAGAAAGAAAGAAAGAAAGAAAGAAAGAAAGAAAGAAAGAAAGAAAGAAAGAAAGAAAGAATTGTTATAATATTATTAAGTTCTCTCCACTTTGGTCAATCAACTAAGATATTTTTGAGGGAATAAGGTGGATATTTTGATTATATTATTTACCCTCATGTGAATGAACATGAAATTAATTAATTCCTTAAATAATTCTGATTTAAGGAAATTTTCTACCAGGAAATCATTACGTGCATCATATTAAATCACAGGCCGAATAATACATGCATCAAAAAGAGCGTAATTCTTGAGACGGCAGACTGTGTGGCCAATACACTGTACGAAGGAAACAAAACCACTACCAATAACACGATGACGTCATATTTCATTTTACTCGGCTCGTTAACTTTATTATACTCTCTCCCTCTCTCTCTCACTCCCTCTCCCCTCCCTATTTCTTTCTCTCAACGTACATATATCCACTAAGATTCTGTACAGAATTTTTATCTTCTCGTCGAGTCCACCAGTGTATATATTTATAATAAAAAGTAAACAAATCTTCCGCTTCACTCGAGAGTTATCTCATGTTTTAAAGTTCTATGGTCTTAAGAGCACTTGAAATTACAATTTTTCATATCCTTTGCTTGGCGTCCACCGTAGGAACGCTCGCATTTCAGTCTCGCGTTTTTTTGCGTTCTTACTAGATAATTGCAAGTCATTAATCTTACAGATACAGCAATGCCACTTAAGCAAATTAAAATCATTATGCTGCTTCTGTTAAAAAATACGTACTATTTCAAAGAGAGTAGCTTCTGTTTATTCACGTAATTAACGTACAACTTGAAAAAAATACGCGAATCAAAATTTAATGACTACGAAGTAGTATTGACGGCTATATTTCTCTGTCAATCTGTAGAACAAAACAAGAGCTGAGCCTCAAATTAAGTACGAAGAACACCTAAATTCCTTGTATAGCCTAAACCAAGAGAGAAAATTCAAGAAATAAAGCTGTGCTACTAAGTTTGAAGGGGTACGCCGTAGCGTAGTGGTTGAGGCGCTGCGCTACAAACCGGAAGGTCGCGGGTTCGATTCCCGATGAGGTCGTTGGAGTTTTTCAATTGGCCTAATCCTTCTGGTGGCACTATGGCCCTGGGGTCGACTCAGCCTCTTCCAGAAATGAGTACCAGGAGCAATCCTGGGGGTAAAGGCGGCCGGTGCGTAAGGCTGACAACCTTACCACCTTCATGTGCCGATGTCTAAAAATCTGGAACCTCCTGGAACCCTCTGGGCCTCCATGGCCTGTAATAGGGAACACTTTACTTTACTTACTAGGTTTGAAGAACAGCAAATTTGAAACCTTTTTTGAAAAAAATTCAAGAATTGTTTTCCCTTCTTCTAGACTGTTCCAACTTGGTTTGTGATTTCTCCGGTGCGAAAGCGAACGTCCATTTTTGTCCAACGCAAAAAACTTTGCGTACTGTTTAGAGGGGCTAAAGGAGGAAGATGGCTTCACGTAAACGCTAACGTCACGTGATTGATGCTATGAACATGTGTAGGTTTCCCATAACGCTTTGCCATATAAAGTTAACACCATATATGAAACAAAAGAATATCATTCATATTTTAATAATTAATGTACCTATGTTCTGATATTCTGCACCTATTTCGTGTTTAACTTGATATCAATTAATCTTATAAAGAAATGTTTGTAACAAAGATTGATTTAAATTTCTTCTACCACTTTACTGTGCTAAGTATTCACGTCTCAACTACTGTATTTTAGATGATGATGATGATGATGATGAGTGTTCTGTCCGAAGGTAGGTACAGACACTGGACGAAGCCGTGGGATGATTCCATGACGCGTCCGAGGTGATTCAGGCAAGGGTGCTACCGCGGAGATTTGCCATTGGTTTTCGCGGGATGAACCCAGGAAGGAAATTTTCCACCGCTGAAAAATCCCCGAGCCGTCCGAGAATCGAACTTGTGCCGGAAGGTAGTCACGCTACTAACACACCCACGGTGACTGACTAAGTGAGATGGGAAAAAAATGGAAACGAGTAAAGTACCAACCAAGTAATTTTCACAGAAGACGAATATATATAGCCATTTTATTAGTCGTAAATAGGTGTCTGAAAATGTACATTTTACAACTCAAATTTTTTAAAATAGATTTCGCGAGAAGTTCATTTACAGAAACCAAACTCTGGGCGGTTCGATAGATTCCCAAAAAAAGTATTTAACTAAAAACATGAAGTAAATAACTTACAATGAACGCATAGTCGCAACAGATGTACACGGACAGGCACACAGACACACAGATGCCACTCCAAAACACTTTTTTTCTGTTTCTGGGCATCGTGAAACATGTTTCCCCGGTGTTACCTTGATTTCGATTTTTTGTCACGATCAAAATTCTTTCTCTATACCATAGACTACATATGCTAGAAAGTAAAAAACAGAAAAGGCGTTGTTTTGATATAGATCCCAGTCCATTCATTTCATTCTTGGGTAGGTGATAGGGGATAAATGCGATGAGGAAAATCCACAACGTAATTCCACAGTCAAAGTTCGCGCAATAACTTATATGCTAGCTTTAATATGTAATCTCAACTGCTGGGGCCTATAGCCTAGCCACAATGAATAATCAATATAAACTTATTTTTTATTTTGAGGTTTACAGGTAACAGAAAATCATTATTCTCTTGTCATTCTTGGTAGCATATTATGTGATGGGTAATGGATATGCTAACCTTTGAAGATCCATTTTCTATAATTGGAAATAATAGAGTCTGCATTTCTCATCAATTAACCAGTTTAAATCCAGCCTTGGATTTGACAGGAGTCGTTAATGGTTATTTCTTCTATTGTTAACATGATTCCGTATCTCATCCGCCATAAAAACCATCGCCAAAACCTCCGACTACGGTGATCTCTTTTGTATTTACCGTACCGTATCGAATCATGCTATCTAAACTCTGTGGCTGCACAAGGCGTTGGCATTCAGTCACATGACATTACAGTATACCATATGAGAAATTTGCCAAAACTATCTAATATTTAGGTACAACGGCAAGAAGTTACCAACGCTAAAGACTGTCATTAACCCTTTGAGAGCTGAATTCATATTCTGATAATAAGCATTCATCAACTGAAGTTACTAGTGGGTTATAAGTTTGAAATCAAATTAAAAAATTTTAATATAATTTTTTTTTATTTCCATGGATGGCCGTTTTGATATGTGGATAAATATCTTTATATTAAAATGTACCATTAATCTATTCTGCTTATTTATTAACCTTTATGCAATTTTTTCGGTGACGAATATGTAGGCCTACATCAGTAGCAGTGACAAACAAACAAACTAGCAACTTCAGAATAAATTTCTACTGTTTTTAATAAAATGTATACGAAGAAATAGTAGGTCTACTGACCGATCGCATCGCTTTAAATTGTTTACCGTACTTAGTACAAAACTTTCGAGCTACTTTATTGAGCAGAAAAATATAAGCCTAAATTACTTTCTTGGATGAGAACCTTATAGCAAAGTTTGAGGATGCTGAAGATCTTGACTTGTATTGATGTAGTGTATATTATATGTGACGCCTACATATCTAGCCTATGCAAACCCAGGATCAGTAACCGGGGCTGTTCTGTAATGCCAACGTCTATAGATTCATAGATGTATCGATTCATTAATTTAATCATACAATGGACTAATCACACAAAGTCAATGAATCGTTAATTTAATCACTATTTGATAGAGTTAATCGACTATTCAATTAACAATGTATTGTCGATCAATTCATTGAGGTCACAAATCGTAATAAATCTAGCGTTCTATGACTACAAAGACGGGATTACCTGAGCGATGTGTCAACTCATGTTGCAATTATATTAATCAAGCGTAGAGCTGCCATTCTCTCGCATCTGATATGTGCAGAAATTGACTTCTATTGTGAACATCATTCATCCAGTTCTCCTTTATATTTCACAGTCACTTTAATCTTAAACTAGGGTGTCCATTCGTTCCGTTTTTCCCGGGACAGTCCCGATTTTTGATAAAATGTACCGCTGTCCCGAAAATTTTATTGAGGAGACTCAAATGTCCCTTTTTTGTAATTGTGATTGGCCAGTGTGTTTCAAGCTACACTAATAAAAGTTAAAGCAGGGAAGGTCTTGCTCATTGTCAACACATACTTTGTAACGGTTCGCGGGTTGCAAAACCAATTACAGCCACGGTGTCGCTACAGTCAGAGCAGAGATTATCTTCAGTATCATCGGGGGCAAAATCTGGGTATTTATAGCTCTTAGAAACAGTCTACTTTATATTCTGATGCAATTAAAACTCCCTGGTTAACTGGTAAGAGTGTTGTTTATTTTAATATAAATTACAGAACAGTTAATAGGCTTTTTGTAGAATATTCGTCGTATGTGAACTTCGACTTCAGATGAGTGGATCTCGCTATTAAGGTGTCTTTCTCCCTAACCTCGCGTATTCACAAGAATGCCTTGTAAAGTCGTTGATTCACTGGTACTTACAGTTTGATACTCACTGAATTTAAGTTGGTACTCAGCTGTAATTAAGCCGTACCTCAAACCTGAATATATTCGTAGATTTAAATAATACTGCAGTAAATGATACTTAAATCATTTACTGACCGAAGAATATTAATAGCTTCCCGACTTCTATTAAGTCGGAAGCTAGATGCTGAGAAGATCGCCTCCACTCACTTAGAGCGTAGACGAGAGAGTGTCGATACCAATTTCTGCGTGTCCCCACTTCTCATCGTTCAAAGTCCAATACGCCTTGTATTTCTTTTAGCCTCTAATAGCTATGTTTACAGCAAATTACATTGTGTATCAGAATCTTCAGATACAAACCCTTATTTCATTGGCTATGCTCCTTACCCAGCATAGACGCTAATACACGTGGATGGCAGTACTTGCCCACGCTGTCAGTAACCAGAAATGAAGCTAGATTCCCCGAAGCGCCATAGAGTAAGAACTTTCCCACTTACTAAGTCTTTAAATTTCAATAGAGCCAGTAAGCTCTTCTTTCTCTACGTTTTTAGTTCAATAGCAGTGAGTTTCGTGATGAATGACTGTCTCCTACACCCCACTGAGATCCTTTAGTATAGTTCTTAAGCCTATTCTTACGTTCCGGGAAATCTGTCTCGTTTCAATATTCACACAAGTCCAGCCGGAACATGATATTGCAAATATTATGTTCTTATTCCATTTCTGCTGTAACTTGTTCAGATAATTTTAGTGAATTTAACTTATTCCTATAATGTTATTAGAAATGCAAAGCTATAATTGATTAATATTTATGTTATTATTCTAATTAATAAGTTTATATAATAAACTTATTTTGTTCATTATAATTATATGGGTGGAGTAATTCAATTGCAAAATAGCAATCGTCTCACATGCCCAAGAGAATTCTACGGAAATTTATGTTTTGTATTCAAAATTTCAAATTTACGGAGTAATTCTGTTTTACTCCTGACATGAAGTGCTTAGTGTGACGTAAGTGAGCAGAGTTTGTTATGGATCCCAGTACGATGACCTTTGTGCTAACTCGTATTCTATAACATGGAATACTTTCCACCCTTCTCACATTACTACTATTTGTTTTGATGAGTGAATGACATTTCCTATACCTGGCACAACTGTTTCATTCATACTACTCATACTACAATATTTCCTTACTCTCTCACACACTACACCCTTCGCACACGGTAGGCTATCTTAGATCGTGACCACAGATACCTCACCTCATCAGGTAATAATGAAACATTAATACAAAACCTAATTTACCCTATGAATATAAACACTTGAAAACACTTATTAAATATATTCTAACCTAGATAAAAGCGTGACCGGATATATTTGGTACAACGTCCAGATTTAAAAAGAGATAACAACAATAAAAGATCGACGGATATAAGTGTCGAGGTCCGTATTACAATTAAATAACAACAATATAATCGGCATAGGATATATTTTATGCACGTCCAAAGAATTTCACACTTTTAGAGGTTATATTGAAAGCCTACATTTCGCTATTATATTTGCTCCGCGGACATGTATACTTACAATAATAATACCCTCAGTTTCAGTGCCTTAATTCTAGTGAAATGACCCGAGCCTACTCCACTGTTGTTTCACCTCTTTAAATGATTACTCTTTGTATGGCCTCACAAATGAAAGATTGTACCGTCCCACTACTTTATTAGTTTTAGGATCAGTCACTTCATAGCAAATACCATTAGAAATGTTAATCACTATAAACGGTCCTCTATTACCATAACTAGAGACGAGACATTCTTTTATCTACTGCATCTGACAGATTCTTTTCCCTCTTTTTCTTTTTCTTTTTCTTTTTATGTTTGTGGTAGTAATGTTTAGGTTTCTTTTGTGGTTCCCTAATAGGCGTGGTGCGGCCCAATTTACTCCTTAAAATTCCCAAGATATCAGATTCTCGCAATT
Source organism: Ectobius pallidus (assembly GCA_964059195.1). Classification (NCBI taxonomy): domain Eukaryota; kingdom Metazoa; phylum Arthropoda; class Insecta; order Blattodea; family Ectobiidae; genus Ectobius; species Ectobius pallidus. The sequence continues at coordinate 96,561,921 of CAXKWD010000004.1, read as the reverse complement.
TTTCAGTACCTTCTTTTCCATTTTCCCCACTATAATTTCCCTGATCACGGACATTTGTCTCACACATGTTTACCTCATAACTCGCTCCTACTTCGTATACTTTCTCTACAAATATATTATTAAATTCATCAATTTCCGTGCGTTTCTGATACTGATCTGGCATTCCGCCATTCTGATTCTCAATATTATTGCTTGGGCTCGATAGGCCTACATTCTGCATAATTGAAAATTCTTCCCCTTTATTATCTAATTGCACAGTTGATAAACTTTCAATAATAGAACATTCGTCTTGGAAAGCTAATTCCCGTTCGGAGCATGTATGATGATTTGTTGCATGAGTCGTGGGAACCGGAATTTCAGCACTTTTACTTTCATCTACGAGAACTGGTACCTTTAAATCTCCTATATATTCTTTAACCTGTGGTGGACATAAAATTTGTCGATTTGACTTTTTATTCAAATCGTCAGACACTTCTACGGTATTTACATCATTTCTATTTACTTGTGGGGAGTCCCCTGAGGTCACTGGGCACGAGTTAGATGAGATATGACCTGCTATCGCATCTATACTGAGTTTAAAGCCTCGGGCTGACATCTGTCACTTCCTACACCTGTTGTGTCGGCTTGAGAGTGATGAAATGCATTCCGACTAGGATCTAATCTATGTTGTGAATCTGGCACGTGGCTACAATTATCCGTCCCGTTATTTTGATGAGGAATGTATCGACCGTCTTGTAACTGTCCATATCGGTAAACTTGATCTACATTGCCTCTCTCCTGTTCCTGGAAAGCTATGTGATTTATTCCCACGCTTTGAGGTCGTGACCTATTTCTGTCATCAGTGTGATTATTGTTGGCGTTACGTAAACCATTATTAGTATTTTGGTTTTCTCTGTAACTATTATTATTTACCCTCTCATTCCTTCCATTTCCGTAATTAGAATTATTCTGATTTCTTCCGTTTCCGTAATTATAATTATTCTGATTTCTTCCATTCTCGTAATTATAATTATTCTGATTTCTTCCATTTCCGTAATTATAATTATTCTGATTTCTTCCATTTCCGTAATTATAATTATTCTGATTTCTTCCGTTCCCGTAATTATAATTATTCCCCCTTGCGTCCTGATAACCTTGTGTAGGCCTACCATTACTGTCATTATAATTCTCATTATTTCGGCTAGCGCCTGCGTACTGTGCTTGATTTCCTCCACGATTTTGAGGGTTATGGTATCGCTGATAACTATGGAATTTCTTTATGGCTCTCTCGCCCTCCTCAAACTCCGTTAACAAGCTAAGCATCTGCGCGTAAGTTTGTGGTCTTGCCACAGTTAACAATTTATGAATATCTGGACCGAAGTGTTTCATTGCAATTTGGATGACCTCTTTTTCGGAAACTATATTTAGCGACTTGGCTAATTTTATAAGTCTTACGAAATGTTCAGTACACGACATTTTCCCTTGTTCATTATAATGCCCTGAATAGAGTTCAGTCCTAGCTTCACTCTGACGTGAATCGCTCCAATATTTATCCATAAATAACTTTTTGAATTCTTGGTACCCAGTTCCCTCTCTCATCACAACTGGCATCCAGTCTTTACAACTACCTCCAAGCGACCTCTGAACAACCAATATCTTAAATTCTTCACGAATGCCTTTAACTTTAAAGTATGTCTCTAGCTCTCTTATAAATTCATGAGGATTAGCATTTTTCTCATCATTATAATAAGGCAAAGGCCAATCTAAATCCGCGATTTTATTTACATGGGTATTATTATAACCAGTTACTGGGATAACAACATTGTCGTGTAGGCCTAGGTCACCTCGCGAATTTTCTGATTCTAGGCTTATGCTCGGAGTCCTCAGTTCACTATCTTGACTCCCGTGTGGGTGGTTATTTTCCCCATTCGAACACTGAATTAATTGTGAACAAACCCCTCTACCATTAGCCTGAATTCCGGTACAAGAAATGTCATTACTCATCCTACTTAACTTATCAGCATGATCATTGACCTCTTTAGTTACATTATTCTGTATTGCAACTATTTTATTTAGTTTAGTTTCAATGTCACTACTCATCCTACTTATTTTATCAGCATGATCATTAACCTCTTTAGTTACACTATTCTGCACTGCAACCATTTTGTTTAGCTTAGTTTCAACGTCATTAACCTGCCCTTGAATATTAGTACTGATTATCCCCATATCCACTGACAACGCTTGAACTAATTTATCCTCCAAGTTTTTATTTTGGGTTCTTATATCCTGCTCTATTTTCTGTTCCAACTGTTTCTTATTTTCTTCGACTTTGTTTTGCACATGGTCGATCCTTTTAGTTAATTGTACAGTTGTTACTTTATATTCGTCTGAGAGTTTATTTACCCTATCTTCAGTTTTCTTTGATTTATCCGATAATTGATCAATCATTACCCTCATCTCACTGGTACTCCTATCCAATTTTTCCCCTAACTCATTAGATAATTTTCTATTATTTTCCTCCATCCGGTTATTAATCTTTTCCGCTAATTTGCTACTTTCATCTTTACTGTCTTTGGTATTTTTATCCATCTTTTCTCCTAACTGTTTAGCTAATGTCCTACTATTTTCCTCCATTTTGATCATCATCGCCATTAACGCAGATATCCCTTCTCCCCCCTGTACTTGGTTCGACATTGTATTTTCACAAGGCCTATCTTCCTGAACTAATGAAATCTCTGGTTCCCTCTCCTCACTAGTCTCCTGATTAATTACTAGGCTTTCGTTATCTAATAGCATTTCAGATTCACTACTATTAATTTCCTGGTTACCTACTACAATTTCGTTCCCTTGGATTTGATCTATCTCACTATTAGTTAGCATATCTTGACCGTTATTCATTTCCTCAGTTTCCATATTTGAAATTACGGCTTTTCCGTTCCTTAACGTCATCATTTCTACACAACCCTAGCTTTATTTATTGCACTGGGATCACTCAAAATATAAAAATCATGCTCACTCACCTTTGCATACATATAAATCATACCCTTCACAGAATACACAAAATACATATAATACCCTCTTATAGCTAGCAATAATACCCTCTTATAAACTATATTTTTACAAGGCTTTTTTACTGCTGCTCCGGTATTCTATCTTCGGTCTGCCCACTCCTGATTCTTCTTACTCGGATCTTGAATTTATCTATCCCGTTATTCGTTGCAATGTCTGTAGTCTCTACTTAATGATGCGTGTAACAGTTATTGTTTTAATTTAAAATATTCTGATTCAACACAATTTAGCTTCGAGTCTTTTCAAGCCCCATCGATTGGGTAAGCCACGTATGTAACGGTTCGCGGGTTGCAAAACCAATTACAGCCACGGTGTCGCTACAGTCAGAGCAGAGATTATCTTCAGTATCATCGGGGGCAAAATCTGGGTATTTATAGCTCTTAGAAACAGTCTACTTTATATTCTGATGCAATTAAAACTCCCTGGTTAACTGGTAAGAGTGTTGTTTATTTTAATATAAATTACAGAACAGTTAATAGGCTTTTTGTAGAATATTCGTCGTATGTGAACTTCGACTTCAGATGAGTGGATCTCGCTATTAAGGTGTCTTTCTCCCTAACCTCGCGTATTCACAAGAATGCCTTGTAAAGTCGTTGATTCACTGGTACTTACAGTTTGATACTCACTGAATTTAAGTTGGTACTCAGCTGTAATTAAGCCGTACCTCAAACCTGAATATATTCGTAGATTTAAATAATACTGCAGTAAATGATACTTAAATCATTTACTGACCGAAGAATATTAATAGCTTCCCGACTTCTATTAAGTCGGAAGCTAGATGCTGAGAAGATCGCCTCCACTCACTTAGAGCGTAGACGAGAGAGTGTCGATACCAATTTCTGCGTGTCCCCACTTCTCATCGTTCAAAGTCCAATACGCCTTGTATTTCTTTTAGCCTCTAATAGCTATGTTTACAGCAAATTACATTGTGTATCAGAATCTTCAGATACAAACCCTTATTTCATTGGCTATGCTCCTTACCCAGCATAGACGCTAATACACGTGGATGGCAGTACTTGCCCACGCTGTCAGTAACCAGAAATGAAGCTAGATTCCCCGAAGCGCCATAGAGTAAGAACTTTCCCACTTACTAAGTCTTTAAATTTCAATAGAGCCAGTAAGCTCTTCTTTCTCTACGTTTTTAGTTCAATAGCAGTGAGTTTCGTGATGAATGACTGTCTCCTACACCCCACTGAGATCCTTTAGTATAGTTCTTAAGCCTATTCTTACGTTCCGGGAAATCTGTCTCGTTTCAATATTCACACAAGTCCAGCCGGAACATGATATTGCAAATATTATGTTCTTATTCCATTTCTGCTGTAACTTGTTCAGATAATTTTAGTGAATTTAACTTATTCCTATAATGTTATTAGAAATGCAAAGCTATAATTGATTAATATTTATGTTATTATTCTAATTAATAAGTTTATATAATAAACTTATTTTGTTCATTATAATTATATGGGTGGAGTAATTCAATTGCAAAATAGCAATCGTCTCAACTTTAATGGAGTAATATGTGCTGACTTTTATGATAAATTATAAGAAAAAACGCACTTCTGGATAGAATACGTAAAAGTGAAGTGAACAGTGACAACCAGGTATCTATTTATGTGGAATAAATTATCTACACCAGTCTTGCAGAAGAAATGTAAGAAGTAATAAAGGATAATTTGTGTGCATAAGACATAGGTAAATTGTAAATATTCCCTAAATTTTGTGAATTAAATTTTTGTCCCTTTTTTCCTTAACTGTCCCAGGTTTTTTACAAAAAATTAAAATGTCCCGTTTTTACATAAACATTATATGGATACCCTATCTTAAACCTTACAGTGAGTTTTAAAACGAATTGGGTCAAATTAAATATAATCGAAACATCAAGTAGACTTTGGGGAAATATTCAATAGGCCTACACTTTTGAAAAATTTTAAGCGTTAAGATCCAATGTAAAACCCATTCAATGGCCGGGATTCATCTGGCCAATATTGCATATGAGCGCATAAACTGAGCATATAAACTGACCTTCCAGCCCTTCAATGTGCGTTAAGGTACACAGCAGGACACACTAACACGATGACTTCATCTAACCATCCCTCGTAGATCCTTCTTTCCTTAAATATATTCTAATATTGTCCTTCCACACAAGCAGTCTTTTCCTTTCGGGTCTCCCAGTCAAAATTGAGATGTGTCTTTCGTTCTCCATGCGCGCAACATGTCCAGTCGATTTCATCCTCCGTGATTTAATTGCCCTTACTATATTCGGTGAGAGTACAGGTTATGAAGCTAGCCATTATACACTTTTCTCCAGTCCCCGTTTTAATCTCTCTTAGTTCTGAATATTTTCCTGAATACCGTGCTTCCGAACAATCCAATTTATGTTGTTTCCTAAGAGTAAGGGACCATGTCTCACTTCCATACAATACAACCAGTATTATATGTAATGCTTTTTTTCTGGACAGAAGACGAGAAGATAAAAAATTATGAATTGCATAAAAACAAGCATTACCTAAATTTAGTTGACACTTAACTTCTACCTTAATAAGTTATTATTTCTATCTGTTGTTAAATGTTGAATTATTGCTACCGGATATGTGAATTTCTCCATTTGTTCGAATGCTTCAGTCTGCTATTCTAATATTTTAACCGCATTGTTATGACCTTCATAACCATGTAATTAGTTTTTTTCTATTAATTTCCAATCTAACATTCCCATTAGACATCGAAAAGATTTTCTGAATTTCTCCCGATTGTGTTCATATTTCTATATAATTATTCTGACATGTAATTATATAGTTGGAAGTGTGTAACATTTAACTTGAGATTTATTTATTTAGTTTCATTACAGATATTTTTATTATCTAGTTAGATATAACTTAGTTTGTTATGAATATGAGGTTTATCATAGAATGTGAAATTGTAATAATAATCTGTAGTCTAAATGTTTTCATATTGTAAACAACACCTCTTCCACCGGGTACAAAGCCCAATTGCATTGTAAATAAATACATGCACATACATTGTTATTATCATCATCTTCAACATCATCAACAACAATACTACTATAATTCACAGATGTTGAATAAAGTAACCAATCAGATTTTACAATCCCCCAACGCTCACAATTTGCCAGTTTCTTTCGACTGCGTTGTCAGCACACCTATTTTATTTAATATTGTACCACGGTGCATATGCCTTATATATTCTTCCTAATTTAAATAGATTAAAATTCGGTACAGAGTGCTTACTGGGTGAAAAGAAGCAAGAGAATTATTTTAATATGGTAGCCTATATTTGTTTAACAATGCAATTGGCTTCTAGTTTTTGTTCTCCACCTTCCTTGCACATAGTTGTATTTTTTCTCATATTTTACAAGAAGCCTATGCATACACAACGAGTACAGTTTGCATATTAAAACAAACACACACACATAAATTCATTCATAGCTACTCGTAAGGATTTCTAGTCGGTCGGTTGTGCCGCTAAGATTATATTGGCCATTCCATTATGTAAATCGACCGACCATTGTTTCCCGAGTAAGACGGCGGTGGAAAGGGGAAAGTACGATTGGGGCGTTACGTCCCACCCTATTTTCTATCTCCAAAACTGCTGCCGTTACAAAGTTTACCAATTTTCAGACTCGGCACGATTGGTTTATTTCTCAGCGAGTATTTATTCTCCCACTATACTATTGCAAAGTACGAAATCTAGCTGACTGGGTGAGAAAAAGAAAAACGTGGGGACTCACACTTGCAATTCTGCTCCTGTACTTTGTAAAACACAGCCATGGACAAAAGTTAACAACCGAAATCATCTGTATATAAAATGACAATTGGGAAGGTATTCTGAAAAGGATAAACAAAAGAATCGGATAGGTGAAGAAAAAACGTATAAAAGTAGCATTGGAAGTAAAACACTTCTGAATCCAATCCAAGGGAAATCGCACGGTTAAAAAGTAAAAAAGGAGGTATTACCGTTAATATTTCGTTAAGTTACATAACCAAGAAATACAAAACACAAAATAATAAATGTATAAAAAAATGGCGAACTTTTCAGAACAGGTGTATCATACAGTAGAAGTTAGTCTAGATTCATATTGTTCTGTCGCCTTAGAGGATACAGAGAACAGAACTAACTTCATCTATCTATTATTTTTAATGAATATTTAAATCTAAACCCAAATAGGTTGGTTGGTTTATGGTTATTTAATGGTGGGGTGTACTGCAACTTAGGCCTACTACCATTCCGGTGTGCAGGAATTTTTCCCGCAGAAATTCTTCAGACCTGGGCCAGTCACATTTATGTACACATAAAACAAAATCGAACTGATCCAGGCTCGAACCCACTATCTAGGGAACAGAAAAATAACGCCATAAATACTGTGTCCCCCAGGCTAGTAGAACACAAATAATGAAACCAATATAAAAACAAATTTATTAGAATACAAGAGGATTGTCTAGGTGAGATATTTAAGAAGCATGACATAATCTGATTAGTTCTAGATTTAAAATGTCGGAATAGAACATAATGTTCTTTCATTAATCAGGAAAAGATAATACATTTGAATAGCGTTTAGCACAGTGTGTCGATTCAATGAAATTTGGAAAATAGAGAACCACGGAAGAAACACCACAAAATAGGCATCTTCCATTATGAATTTGACTTTATGAGATTCAGCCGATTCGACCTCAACTATCTGCTCTACCTAAATCAGAACACTTCAATATATATATTTCCTTCGTATGTAGGCCCGGTGGCGCCAACTTTTGAAGAACATTGAGTGGGCTCAAAGATTTTAAAATTTTCACACTTCCACCCTTATTAAGGTTTATGAAATGGTCCTCCTAATGTAACATTGATGTCACTACAGATCAATATAGAACTGGGCAAGAAACGATTTCAGTGTTTGTAATAACAATCATATTTTGTAATTCAACCGCAAGAAAGTAGTATGCAGCCTGGTTAACAAAAATTGTTTAAAGTTTATAATTTTTATACATTTATTTTTTAATTTTCGGTTTCACGGCAACTTTTAAAATAAATTGATATAGCACAGAGTGTTGCAAAATATATTTCTCCTGGCTGGAGTTCTCCCAATAAATACGTCACAAGCACCATAAAACTGCAGTCAGTAAAACTGCATTGATAGAGTAAAATGTAAAACTTTAATGAATTCAACTATTTCAAACGATCGTGAGTGATTTCGAACAAGAGGAGATCGTACTATATAAGTCAACAATAGCCTGATTTCTGCTTTACAGTAATTCAACAAAGAAACACGATTTATATTAATAGCAACAAATAATAAATTACAATAACATACGACAAATTATTGGGTGGGCTAGAGCCTGATGGGCCCATATAAGTTGGCGCCACTGGGTATGCCTACCATTTACTTTGTGGATATATTGTGGCAAACGTATTAACTGCTTTAAGACTATTGTTTTCTCATCTTGAGAAAAGAAAGCAGTAGACTACTGCAACTCATAGTATTTTAGAGTATTGAATACACGAAGTACAACAAGTAATGGCATTTCAAGAACGGCATTTTTTTTTGGGGGGGGGATGTTTGCTTTCTTCGGACGGTGCCTTCCCTCCTAGCATCTTGGTTTTCATCATTTCCTTCTCCTCAAATGAAATGTCTGGATTTTATTTACATAGACCGGTGCAATTTCCTTTCAACATCTTGTAATCTTAACTCCTCCCGTCTTCAAATATTATGTTCCAGTTGATATTCAGGAATCAATGTACAGAAAACTTACTTGATGTAATCAGGACGTTTTTATTAAATGCTGTACTAACCTACCCGGTAAATAAGCTTTGTTACTAAGAGGAAACTGGAATATTCTTTGAGTTAGGCCTAAATGTTTATAAAATTGTTAAATCATATTGTTAATTATTAATTACCGGTAGTATATCACTACCCGGGGTACGCTGTAGAGTAGTGGTTCAGGCGCTGCGCTACAAACCGGAAGGTCGCGGGTTCAATTCTCGATGAGGTCTTGGAGTTTTTCAATTGGCCTAATCCTTCTGGTGGCACTATGGCCCTGGGGTTCACTCTGCCTCTAACAGAAATGAGTACAAGGAGCAATCCTGGGGGTAAAGGCGGCCGGTGCGTAAGGCTGACAACCTTCATTTTCACGTGCCGAATGTCCAAAATCTGGGAGCCTCAAAATCCTAGAACCATCTGGGCCTCCATGGCCTGTATAGGGATCACTTTACCTTTATATCACTACTCATTGAGGAAAGTAATGGTAAAATATAATGTAATATACAATTAATGTGGCAGGCCTATCTTTTAGTTGTGTAATATCTTTTCGAAAAAGTTATTCAATTTTGTTTGCACAGTTGATAAATAATTCCATAGTTTTCCAATTTGAAAGTTGTATATATTTTATTGAAACTGCATATCTCCTTGCAGGATTAGGATTACATAATATGTCCTTAAAATACTGGATAAATTCTTCAAAATAAAAAAATAAATACAAAATTCAATACTATAATGCGTCACTAGCTTAAAGTGAAAACAATTATGAAATATAATTTGAATAGCTATTTAAAATTAGATCATTAGCCTAATTCAGGCTTAAAATTGCCTAGGAAAAAATAGCGTTCACGTTACACTGGTTAAGGCACTTAAATAAGCGCTCCATGGAATGTGATCTCATATCAAAATATGAAACGAGAAAATTGTATTAATTTTCTTATGGGCAGAGGAAGTTGAATAGTTCTAACATTAGATTTCTTTTCAGCCAAGGCTGGTGAAAAACTTGTATACACTGCGTACACATAGGACTAGATTATTATTCAAGAACAATGAACCGATTGCTTCCAAATAGAAAAGAAATACGATTCTTAACTTAAAACAGCATAATGTAGGCTAAACGTATTCTTTTTGTAATGTACGAACACGTACATTTGATACAACCTCCATGAAATGCTAGTTTTATGTTTCCATTCCTTGCTTACAAGTATTGTAAATGTATCGCAACCTTCTGCAAGTTTCAAGTATCTCTCATTCTTTTCTCCTACAAAAGGCTGGCGCAAGGATAGGATTTAAGTCCTTCTGCTGAACAATTCTTCTATAACGCTGCAGCTTTCAACTACATAGAAGTCTGTGAGAGTGTGTACATGGGTGTGTATGCGAGAGCGCATTTTTTTCCCTCCTTTTTCTCGAATTCCCAGCGACAATAGCAAGCGAGCTAGTAGTGGCGATATCGCAAGAGGCTCTTCTAAGTCCTAAGAGGGCCGTTGCACGTTTCTACGTCTGAGCAGAACCTGGAGGTGGCAGGTTAACGGTTCCCTGGAGGGCCCAAGATACCCCCTCCCACACCCCACCTCCCAAAACTCCATCTTTCTCTAACATTCCTACTATAAACAAACAAGATGAAGAAAAAGTGAAAAAGGAAATGGCCCCAATCGAATCTAAGATCGGAAACCTATTATCCCTGATATGCTTCTCTGCTCAAGTACCTTAATTCTTATCCCGCCTTTCTTGACGTTATTTCTACAGTTAACTATATTTAAAAATCTGATTATAGACAATCTGTGAAATATTATTTTTACCATTACTTTCCAACGATAATATAATGTGAGCATAAAATATAAAAAAGAACACTTTTCATAGCCTACAGAAAAATCCAGTAAAGATATTCTGCTGTCTTCTTCTTCCTAATAACAGTTGTCATAAAGGGCTCATCACTTAAGGACAAATAGTAGGTCATGAAACTTAAGAAACAATGTACAGTTACTTCTATTAGGCCGTGGTGTTTATTAGGCTTACCAAACTCGTGTTTTCGCTGGCTAGCACATAGGGACGTCAGACTCTGAGAATGGCTGAAGGGCTCAAGCAGGTACCAGCCTGACACCAAGTCAAGGGCTTCACATTCATGAGATGCACTTCTAGGCTATATATTAAACTGATGAGCAAATTTTAAACAAAACCTTTCAAGCAGTTTTCGAGAAACTCGCGAGAAATGTAATTTTTTCACGTAAAGTGGTAGTAAAAGTTAAAGGACGTTGTCAAATCCCTAAAAGATATCTAACCCACATATATAAAATTGTGTTTTATACGATTTTTCGTTCTCGAGCTGTCCACAAACACACACAGACAGACAAGCTGTAATTTTAGGAGCCTCAAAACGTACCGAAAGCTCGACAAGGAAAAAAATAATCTTTCTACTTAGAAACGACTGCAGAGATCACTTTTATTTAATACCTTCATCCACAGTTCTAAAAAAATTACCCTATAGGCCTACCAAGTGGAAATAATCTTGCAACCTACAGTAGACACTACGACAGAAATTACAATATACAAACATAATTTTACTGTCAATCTTGAGAGAGAATGCATGTCATATCAAAATTTCTAAACGTGATTTATGTTTAATTTCACATTATTATTAATATAGTTATTAGCCTATTGTAAATTTATATATTTTTATTATTAGTTATTATTGTTATTATTGATTACGATTATGATTATGAATCGCTATTAAATCACGGCACAGCCTTCAACTATCACAGTGACCGGCATGTTCCGTGCTCTGTGACGTCATACTACAGAGCATCCGCGCTCTTTGCTCGGCAGTATCTCCGTACTGAGCGTGGAGGAAGGGTTCAACTGGCCAGTGGCGGAACGACGCCTATGCATTGACAGAGTGCGCTCCGATCTTCATAGATAGTATGGGAATAGCACAATTACAATGCATTTGTACGAAAACAAAATAGTACAACTGTGATAAATCAATGTAACAGAACAGTTTTGTTTGTAATGAAATTTAATATAGGCCCTACTTACACTAATCTGAAATGCATCCAGGTGCGGATTATGAGAGCTCTTTAGTTGCCCTAAAAATGTTGGGTGCCATTTATGAGAGCTCGTTGGTGGACGTAAAGTGATGTGGAATTTTATAGGGGTGCCAGCTAGTTTGCTCAGTCAGTAGATTATTGCAGTCGATCTTATCTAGGGTCGTGGCTAGAGAAAGTTCAAGGGTCAGAAACAAAAGGGGGTTCAATTACAGGAATCTTGAAGTAACAAAAATATATAAGTGGTTCCAAAAAAATAATATATTGTCCAAAATACTTATTCGTAAAATTGCAGAGTTAAGGTAGTTAAGAATCCAGATGTTGTAAGTCCTTTTTACAGTAAGTTATATTTCGTCGATATAAAATATAAATTGCACTTTGTTATTTTATGTCTATTAATTATTTAATGTTCTTAAGTTCTACGCGCTTTCACTTTCTAGGAATTATTTTATATGACATGTCGAAGAAATCTATTTTGTATAGCGCGGACTGAAATATTTATTACACTTGCAAAATTCTCGGGCGACAATTAAAAGCTCCGCTCCGGATCAGATTAAAGCGTTACTAGTTTAATCTATGATTGCACTTATTAATTAACTTTATTATTCTCAATGTACGCGCAGCGATGTGAATTTATCTAACTTCTATCTATTTATTAAGCGCGGATAATAATTACATTGTAATACAAGATATATATATTACGTTGTCCAGTGGTGTCGTCTCGTCGTTGTATGTCCGTCAAGTGGTCCCGGGTTCCTCTGTGTTAGCGGTAATATCACTTCTGAGTTTTGTCTCTTGCTAGTCTGTCATTGGTCAAGTATTCTTTCTACTATTTCCTAATTGGTTCAGAATGAATCTTTCTGCTATATGGTTTGAAAATTAGTCGGTTAGGAAACGTTGAAACTGGCTAGGACATTAATTCCAGCTGTCAAAGTAATGACGGCGACAGTGAGACGGTCAGGCCGGATGTATACCGCCCACAAAATATGTTTCTGTTGATAACTAGGATCACTGAAGGTTATCATTGCTGGTATTGTTTTTATTGGATAGGCTGATTTTATCTGCGTCGAATGATCTAAGTCTGCATTCTATGTGATGAAAAATATAGGAGTTATTTATAGTGTCTGCTTAAAATGATATAACGGGTTAATCAAACCTGTAGTGTTGTATCTCAAGTTGTCGATAAAGTTATGCTCTTTTATATGGTGTAATTCGTTTTATTGTAGTGATTTTCTGTAATGAATTATTGATGTTTGAAGTTAGCTGTTTTCTGTGTAGTATGGGAGATCTGTGTTGCGGGTTGTGTATGCTATACTCGGGCTATCATAAAGGACTGTCACAAATTGAGGTTAAATATTGCAATAGTATATTGCCATATGTGCGTAATTTCATAATCAATCGTTCTTTCCATTCCCAAATCTTCTATCTATTAGTACTTCTCGTCCTACGTCAGTTTTTTTTTTTTTTTATATCATATGTCGATTTTCACTTTCGTACGAATTAACTTTCTTTATATATCATATGCTTTCAATCATATATTTTTTTTTTTTTTTTTTTTTCGCTTATCCTACTTTCATTATATTCTTTCTTAATTGTTCATCATTATCTTATCTTTTCTTAGTGCATAATTAAATAATCATCGTCCTTACATCACCTGGTTCCTAATTAGGTCTGCAGTGGTTACAAATACAAACATAGAAAAATACATAAACACTAAAATACAAATAAATTTTATAACACTGTTTTACCTTGAAATCATTCTTCTCAATTAGTCGTAGTTACCTTTCCGTATTGTGTCCAATGTCCATTTTATACACTTGAAACAAAAATCAAATAATTATAGGTTATTAATGAAAATTATTATAACATAAAATTGAAATTCGTCGTTGTAAACCTTATTCTTCAAATCTTCCTATTTCTTGTTTCTTCTAATATCAAAAAACTGTTATTGCGAAATGATGGGGCATGTTGTTCTTCCCTATAGTATCTTAAATAACTCAAATATTTATGTTCAAACGTTACATATTCCATACCGAACTCCTTACTAACCTGTAAATTGTTTTACTCATACCTCTTCATACCTTTTAGTATATTTATTGATTTAAGTACTTTTTATTTTCCTACGTCGTTAATTCATTCATTTTCTTTCTCCTCATTTACTATCTTTCATCATTATTTTATCCTTCATTATTTCGTCGACTTATGGCTCATATTTTCATCGTACCTTTGTACGGAATAACTTCATCATTTTTACCTTCATCTTTACTTCAACTTATGTCCACATAATTCGTAAACAATTCTACTTGATCAGTTATAAGGAGAGGTTGGGTTATATCAGTTGTACATACTTATTTTCATGTAAAATAATTGTTTTCTTTTGAAAAATAAAATTTGGAGTAATATTATATCCTATTCTTATTCAATAAATGGAATTAAATTGTCAAAATTTAGCTTATATTATAATGTTCATTTTACTTAATAATAAAATCAAATAATAGTGTGATCCACTTGGTCAAATGAATGTTTTATCTCTTCAGTAAAATATTCAGAGGGGAGATGCCTACTTAAATATTAACTATATACAGAGAGTCACTTCAATGGCAATTACACTTACATTTTATAGTGAAATAATTGCTGTGAGGTCATACTATATTTGATATCGTAAGCCTCATATCCTAATAGTCTTTCAGCAATTAGTGGTGTGGCATATTCAACTCAACCATAAATAATACATTCGCCGAATGACGTTAGGTAAAACACTAATTTGAGAAGATAGAATCACGCTAATTATTTTGCATGTCAGTTCGAAAAAATGTTTTCGTTGTCCAAGTTCATTATTCCTTGTTTTGTCCTTCACTGTACCTCCTGCTATCAATCTATCTGCAAGATTAAGGATTATGGGCCATAACATGATATGGTTTCAGTAATTGTTTTCTATATTTTCCCAGGATTTTGTTGGGGTTGTTAGGATAATGCAATTGAAATGTGTCAGTTCCGTATTTTGCTTTCACGACGAAGGGACCGCGAAATGGGAGGGAAAATTTCTTTTGTCTTTGGTGTAACTTACTTGAGATGACATTGGCTTTAAGTAAGACATAATCTCCTGGTTCAGGGTTCCATCTTCGCCGGGGAGGTCTGGGCTTGTTTTTTTCGCTTTGACCATCTTTGTTGCAGTCTAGAGAGAATGGCTTTACAGACGCCTAGGTCAGATTTATGGCATGGGTTGAGTATAGGGGGAGAGTTTTTGAATAGTGGGCTAATGTTACACTGCGTCACAACTTGCAAAGGAATTTCCTTAGTTATATTGTGCCTTGCTTCGTTTAGAATTTCCTGTATTGGCTGTAAGTACTTGAACCAGTTTTTTATGCTGTATAGGGGTCAATATTTACAAAATGTAAAACAGCTGGTAGGCGTTATCTTTCCGAAATATTTGTTGGGTTATTAGTGTGGACATACTCTTGTTTATTTACACTCTTTATACATTATTTACAGTTAGTGAATATGTCGGCACTATTAACAAAATTTGGTATGCATAAAAATTTAAAGATATTTCTTATATAGTGTAAAATGTTTGATCTTATATCAAATATGTTTATAGATTTGAAATGGGGATGGTGAATTAATTTGTAAAAATTTTTTTTTGTTTGTTATGTTTTATTGTTTCTTATATGAAGTTGCATTTTGGGAAAATATGTTTAATCCTGATTATAGATTAGGTAGAAGAGGAATTTAAAAAAATTAATCGTTCAAAATCAAGGCACTAGGGGATGGTGTCCTTGGTTCACTTCTGTTAACGTCATTGTTTACGGGGCTGTCGTTAGGAGAATTACTTCTTACATATTGATGGTCATTGTTATTGTTGTGTCCATGTTGATTATTGTTATTTCTACCAAATCTATTATTGTACCTGCCTCGATAATGAGGGCGGAAATATCCTCGGTTGTACTGGTTGCGGTTATACCAAGGGGGTCCATAGCTACCGTAGCTTCGTCTATTCTGTCCTTGATAACCATAATTATTGCGGGTATTGTTGTACCTGCCTGCGTAGTTACTATAGGAGCGGGGTCTGTAGCCTCTTCCACGCCAATAATTGTCCCTAGTGTTGCGCTGGTACTCATTCTGGGGCCAGTGTGGTGCAGGGCTCGCAGTATCATTGTTATTATATTCTGTGTTTTGATTTTGGCTTACCTGGTTTTGTTTTACATCATTTGGATTCATGTTTGACCGCATTCCATTCCCAAAAGCGATATGGTCAGTATGTGTTTGAACCAAATTTATGTTCTTCCGTTGAGTTTGATTCGCGGATACTTGAGGAGGGTTGTGCCTGGTAGTTGGGAAAGGAGGGTCTTGCAGCGACTTTAATAGTCTCAGCATCTCAGCTGTAGTTTGGGGAGAGGCAACGATGAGGCTATTCTTAATGACCGTCGGAAAGTGGTAGTAGAGGGCCTTCAAAAAATCGGCCTCGCTGATTTCAGGCTTAAGTAGTTGCCTACTTTCACATAGCGAGATAAAGTACTCGAGGTAATTCTGGCCATTACTTCGATCGTATTTCCCGTGAAAAACCTTCAACCTAGTACGCTGTTGTTCAGATTCTGACCAGAATTCCGCTAAAAACATTTCTTCGAACTGTTGTACATTCAACTGATTGTCATAGTTAATGACCTGCAACCAACGAGCAGCTGTGGACTTTAATGATTGAGCAACAAAAATCATTTTGAGATGTTCAGGGACGTTTCTTAGAGTGAAGTAGGTTTTTAGATCTTTAATGTATCTCACAGGGTTTGTTTTTGATGTATCCTCGAAAATGGGGAGGGGGAAATCTGAATTATTAAGAGAAAAATTGCAGTTTGCGTAGTTCTGGTTTTCGCGATTATTTCCTGCCGCTTGGTGTTGCAGTCCATTGTTCGGTTTGGGAAGGGGTGCTGGTCGTTCTGGAATTTCAGGTTCAGATGGTATGGGGTCAGGGGCCGATGAGGTAGAAGGTGTATTACATACATGGGGTACCATAAGATTTTCCCTTGATTGCTCAACAATTCCTTCTTGATCTCGAACTCTTTGTCTCAAGATGTCGAATTCAGATTGTAAGGAAACTAACCTAGTATTATTGTTTACTGTGGCTCTTTCAACTGTTGTCACTTGAGCCCGGACTGAGTCTATTTGATTAGTTAACACCTGTTCTGTGTTAGCAAGTTGATTTGTTACACGAGTGTCCAGGCTTTGTAGTTCACTTGTGATCTGAGTTCTATGTCCTTGTATTAAATCCTTGACTTGAGAAGTCTGACTGTTGATATCAGCTCTTAATTGCTGATTTTGGATATTCATGTTCTCAATCTGTGTGTTCATTGTTGTGTTAATATTAGATATTTGTGTATTCATTGTAGTGTTAATCTCATCTTTTAGTTGCTGGTTTTGTGAGTTTAAGTTAGCATTAATTGTGTTGATTTCATCTTTTAGCTGTTGGTTTTGTGAGTTTAAGTTAGCATTAATATTATTAATTTGGGTATTCATTGTGGTGTTAATCTCATCTTTTAGTTGCTGGTTTTGTGCTGCCAGTTGAGTTATTTGTGTTGATAGTTCTGAAGTGATCTGTGTCATCATATTTTGCATTTGCTGAAAGAAGTCAGTATGAGGGGGTGTGTCTGTGTTGTTTCCAACAGCTGGAGTAGGGTTCATTGTTACACTCGGGTTTACAAGGTTAACAGTTTCTGGGTTTTGTGTATCTACACAAGAAGGTTGCATATTGTGAGCAAGGTCAGCTTCTGGCACTGTACTACTCTCTACGGGGGTTTGAGAAGTCGCAGGTTCATTCACTTTCGTAACAGGCGGAGTTGCATGCTCGCTTGAACATATTATATGAGTCTCCGAATTTTTCTCCATCGTCTTATACTTTTTAGAATTTCTTAATTTCATACAAAAAAAATTTACTATTAAAATTTAAATAAAAATCAATGGCAAAAAAAAAATTAAATTAAACTTGAAAATTAAATATAAAAAAATTTAATTAAAAATTACTTTACTGCAAGGAGAAAGATTCAAAGTTCGACACTTAAAGGTTGTTCAACGATACCCATTAGGATCCAACATTGATGGTGGTGATGATGTCCTCGTCTCTCGGTGTCCGGGGGAAGTGTGATGATTAATCCATTGCCTGCCCACAAATTTAACTAACACTGAAGTTATGTAAATTTTCAACACTGAAGTTAAACTTGGAGCACTGATGTATGGTGAGTTGTGTTCCAAAAATTTAGTGGTTAATTCGTTGAAAAAAAATTGGAAAAATTTATGGTTCTTTTCGGTTTCTGTCCCTCGATACTTTCAATTCAAGCCCTTAATGTTGAGTGCGCCATTTATGAGAGCTCTTTAGTTGCCCTAAAAATGTTGGGTGCCATTTATGAGAGCTCGTTGGTGGACGTAAAGTGATGTGGAATTTTATAGGGGTGCCAGCTAGTTTGCTCAGTCAGTAGATTATTGCAGTCGATCTTATCTAGGGTCGTGGCTAGAGAAAGTTCAAGGGTCAGAAACAAAAGGGGGTTCAATTACAGGAATCTTGAAGTAACAAAAATATATAAGTGGTTCCAAAAAAATAATATATTG
The DNA here is from genome assembly GCA_964059195.1 of Ectobius pallidus. Taxonomy (NCBI): domain Eukaryota; kingdom Metazoa; phylum Arthropoda; class Insecta; order Blattodea; family Ectobiidae; genus Ectobius; species Ectobius pallidus. Next base: position 96,543,474 of record CAXKWD010000004.1, on the reverse strand, counting down.
TCCAAAATACTTATTCGTAAAATTGCAGAGTTAAGGTAGTTAAGAATCCAGATGTTGTAAGTCCTTTTTACAGTAAGTTATATTTCGTCGATATAAAATATAAATTGCACTTTGTTATTTTATGTCTATTAATTATTTAATGTTCTTAAGTTCTACGCGCTTTCACTTTCTAGGAATTATTTTATATGACATGTCGAAGAAATCTATTTTGTATAGCGCGGACTGAAATATTTATTACACTTGCAAAATTCTCGGGCGACAATTAAAAGCTCCGCTCCGGATCAGATTAAAGCGTTACTAGTTTAATCTATGATTGCACTTATTAATTAACTTTATTATTCTCAATGTACGCGCAGCGATGTGAATTTATCTAACTTCTATCTATTTATTAAGCGCGGATAATAATTACATTGTAATACAAGATATATATATTACGTTGTCCAGTGGTGTCGTCTCGTCGTTGTATGTCCGTCAAGTGGTCCCGGGTTCCTCTGTGTTAGCGGTAATATCACTTCTGAGTTTTGTCTCTTGCTAGTCTGTCATTGGTCAAGTATTCTTTCTACTATTTCCTAATTGGTTCAGAATGAATCTTTCTGCTATATGGTTTGAAAATTAGTCGGTTAGGAAACGTTGAAACTGGCTAGGACATTAATTCCAGCTGTCAAAGTAATGACGGCGACAGTGAGACGGTCAGGCCGGATGTATACCGCCCACAAAATATGTTTCTGTTGATAACTAGGATCACTGAAGGTTATCATTGCTGGTATTGTTTTTATTGGATAGGCTGATTTTATCTGCGTCGAATGATCTAAGTCTGCATTCTATGTGATGAAAAATATAGGAGTTATTTATAGTGTCTGCTTAAAATGATATAACGGGTTAATCAAACCTGTAGTGTTGTATCTCAAGTTGTCGATAAAGTTATGCTCTTTTATATGGTGTAATTCGTTTTATTGTAGTGATTTTCTGTAATGAATTATTGATGTTTGAAGTTAGCTGTTTTCTGTGTAGTATGGGAGATCTGTGTTGCGGGTTGTGTATGCTATACTCGGGCTATCATAAAGGACTGTCACAGGATGCGTCAGGTTATTTAAATGAGGCTCCGAAACTACTATAAACATACAAATACATAAAACATAAGAATACTTTAAGGAGTACTGCAAAACTTTGTCTACTCGGAAACTGAAAAATGTTAAAGTATACAAAATATACAAAATATACAAATTAAACTATACACCTTTGTGAGCACTATGCCAAGTATAGGCCTATTCAGACTTTTGATACACACCCTTACTTTGTGTCACTATCGTGCCCAAGCTCAAGGCATTGTCGAGATTTTTTCCCTCTTTTCTCGCGCACTAATTTTGCAATATTAGGAGACATAGTCTGGTTAACACACAAACGAGAACATTTTTCATGTTCTGATCAGATAGGCGGTTTCCATGTTGTGGTTTGCAGATCTTCATACAAGAAAAGAACTATTCACATACATACGTCGATACAAATATACTCAACATTCTAGCAGCAAATATATTATGTAGTTGCGTGGGGAAATCTTCAATAAAATATAGATAGATCCTTTTTGTTTTGAAAGCGGTCTTTCATTTCAATATTCTTTTGCAAATCAATGACTTCTAGTTGCAATGACGTTGGAACACTGTCAACATCCACAGAAAATGGTGTCGCAAATATGCAAATATCGGATTGGAGTTTTGCAAAATCTTGAAATCTGTAATAAAATATCCTGATCCAGTTCTTCTAATATTTGTACATAATTATTAATGTCTGTAATTGAATGACATACTGTAGACAACTTTGGAAAATGTGGCGTGTCTCCGAGGGTGACCTGACGTTTCCGTAAGTCTAGTATTAATCTGAATGCACTAAATTTACCATACATTTCACTGATTAACTGACCTCTGCACCCTTGCCATGGTTAATGCACGCAATTCAATGTACCATCACGGCTCACCTTAACCCTACTGCGGCACTGAACGCCACTGCGCTAGTGCGTATTAACAGGAATGCATCTCAACTGCTCGCTCTCTCAAGCTCTTGCGAGATGATCGGCTCTTACGTCACAACTGCAGCATCTGCCGGACACTGAACTATCATATTGACAATAAGTAAATAGTATTTTTGTTCTCTTCATGTATCTCAATGGTATAAGTCCAGTTACTCATTGCATACCCAGGCGGCTTCCTTTCGTTAGGAGGAAAAGTTTGCCGACAGCTCAACCCATGTTCTTTGTTTTACCGCACCAATCAGCTAGTTACCCCAGCCAATCAAAATCTAAGAAAGTCCTGTGGCGATTTTGACAGCTACTCGTCTACTCCGCGTGGAGTGAATGCGTTGTTGCAAGATCAAGTTACAGTAAACAATAACACGTGTGAATTGAATAAAGCGAAGGAAGAACTGAGGTCAGTGATAACAATGAGAGAATATTGCAACGTTGCTTTTGTTTTGGATAGCGGAAGCCCAAGACCGATTTAGTCAGATCAATTAACATAAAGAAACACCGAAACCTTTGAAGCCGACTGGCCATCCAATGAGTAACTGCACTTATATGTCAAGGCTGATGAACTGCTCCCGTGTTCTACAATTCAGGACAATAATTATTTATTTTAGACCTATGCTGTTCACAGGATAGACACATTCAAAGACATGTTTCAGAACACTAGAAGTCTCAAAGTACGCAAGAAAACTGGAGACTTGACATCAAATTCCATGGTCCCTAACAGTATTTATTCTACCTGTAATTATAGGTTGGTTCAGATGGTACGGGTACAGCAAGTAAAAATTTATAATAAAAATTAAATTCGTAATACTATGACAGATTTGCCCGACAGTATAAGAGAAGTAGGAAGATCGAAGACAGCATTAGTCATTTGAGAATGCATAGGCTTAATGTACATACCACAGATGTTGCCATGCGAACGACATTTTGCTCCTGTCTTGTCTATTTAACATGCTTCTTAGCAACGAATTATGTTTTCACTTAGATAAACATATAAATAACTGATTTTCACTTGTTCCCACATATAAACATAAACATAAACATATAAATAACTGATTTTCACTTGTTCCCACACGACACAAACCCGTATGTCTAATTGCAGAACGTTATTATACACCCGAACTTACGATTCACTCACCACAACCGCCATATTGAAAAACCACTACAGCTGATTAGCGGTTTAGCGCGTTTTATATTGATTTTGCATATCGATACAACGCGTTTCATATTGATTTTACATATCGATACAGATACTATAATCGTTGGATTCGATCCTGCATTATGATTCATTGCTCCTGTAAAGTTTTAAACTCAAAATGTCCGCTGCCCTATCTGGAAATTAAATGGAGATGACAGCATCTGTTTGGGTTTTAAAGAAATATCGAGACATTCAAAATTGGCATTCATTATTTTCTCTACATTATGTAAAGGCACAAAAACACTTGTATTTTGAAAGGCAATTAATAAAATTAAGCATGTGAAAAGCCGAGGGAAGTCATGGGTTATAATTCGGTGACAAGCCAAGTATTGTTACTTTCTCTACCCGTACCACAGGTACCATAGATAGCAGAAGTATTGTGTTCGACTCTAGAATTCTATGTTAAGGTTTCAACACAAATACATGTTTTGAGGTTCTCCTGAATCTAAAAATGGTATTTTCAGAAAAATTTCTGCATGTGTGTCTGTCTGTGAACATAAAATTTTACTCTAAATTATCAATCGTTTTAATTGTGTACAATTTGCACGTAAGTATTATAAATATATAATTTTAATTATGTAGTAGTTAAATGAATGATTTTAAAACGATCTAGCAATTGAATTAACGAAGCTGCTATTAAGCTAGGGTATTCAATGAAACGCTTTTTCTGACTAAGAAGAGTAAAATTCAATAAACTTGATATAATTTATAACTATTTCATACTCATAGTCACGTTTCAAGCAAATAACACGAATCACATAATGTATATTATCCAAACGTCTGGTTTACCTGATATCTCTTTTATTATTATCTCAAAAATAGTTCTTTCAATCTGCTTTAAAGTTAGTACAATAATTATTTATATTCACACAGTTCCTATCAAGAGATATTTCAATAACGATGGATGGATTGGAGTTATAAGAAAGTCGAATAGGGCAAGTCATTTTGAATTCTGCCAAAGCAAGCAATCCTGCTTGTCCTCGTGAGATAAAAAGTGGGGTTTCACTCACATGATCATCCCAATCGAACAAGAAAATATTATCATTTTCATGGTAATATGGTAGATATCAACACCACACTACCAAAAAATCGCTATACGGACAAAATAGGGTAGAGATTCCTGTGAGTGTTGCATTTAAAGATGCATTAACTAAACTATAATACAATTTTAACTCTCAATTAATACTGACGCACAATTATTATTATTATTATTATTATTATTATTATTATTATTATTATTACCATTATTGCTATTACAGTATTTCTTTAACATCATAATTATTGTTATTGTCATTATTATTATTATTATTATTATTATTATTATTATTATTGTTATTCCTCCAAATGAAGATATACCTGGTCTTAAACTTGAAACAACAATGCAGAGTAATGAACTACACCGCATTACAGATACAACTGTAATAATTCGCCTTCAACCAGGCCTTCGCGTTTGAAGCTTCTGTTATCACAAGAAGTCTGTATACAGAAGTATAGAACTTGATTCTGACTCTGCTGAGTGTGTATATACTGCCTTTGTTTACCCACACAGCTTCCCTTTACTTCTTAAGTGATTTGAAAGAAAATGCAATATCTCGAGATTCTGATCCTAGGAATTCTGACAGAATAAGGAAGAAGGAAGTGGAAGCCAGGATATCTGGATTCATCATCTTATTCTACTTTCAATCTCTGCCACCAGTTTATTACTCTTCTCATATATCTCGCCGTGGCATGAAAGTGCTGTTTGTTGTTCATCTAAACGTAGATGATAGCTTTTGTAATGGGGAAAAAATGTCAGGTGAACTGCTGATGTATTATTTTTTGTGTACCGGTATGTCTTCAGTTTATGAACTCTCATTTTTCTCATACCCAAAAATGTGTCAGCTTAAACTTAATGTACGTGACTCCGTTAACTTCTTCAACGACTCCCTTATTTCAAATATATATTACTGTAATTCAATGGTAGTATTATTGCAATCGTAAATAATTAATTACGGGGAAGAGAATGCAGTTATCATAACACTAAGAATTCACACGTAATTTTTTTAGGCATAATAAGGAGTATACTCTGAATAGCCTATATATTAACCATCTCTCCGTTGTCATGGCAACTGTTCTTTCGAGTGATGTGGTATTTGGACTGAATCTACTCTTATACAATTCAACGGCCCTAAATAGCGTGCTTGCTCGCCCGCTTCGTGAGACATCGGGTATACTCGGCGATGTTCGTCTCTCGCAGTCTAAACTTTCATGACGACTACAAAATTAGGAAGGAAGGCCGTTTATTTATTATATAAGGCCTAAGTGAAATGAACACAATGAACAAATATTCTAATTTTATTTTTACTTACAATTTTCATAGCTCTGAACCACAAACATTTTTAATAATCTACCAGTGTAATTTTCTTAAAAATCCTGGAGTCAATGAATAATGGCGGGCGAAGCCGGGGGCAACAGCTGTAAAATATTGATGGTTTTATCTCTTGAAATATAGCTGATAATAATAATCCAAACAAACCATTCTTTCCCTTGAAACATTATATAATTTCTGAAAATTACACTGAATTGATAAAATAAAATTCACATCATATTCATGTCAATAAACAGCTGAGAAACAATACGTACTATTTGTTCACAGGTTCTTTGGAACTGCATAATCGATTCTGATATAGTTTTCCCAGGGGGCGCTTTCATGTCGTGGAATGTACTCTAAAGCAGGAATTTTAGCTGTTTCATTAATTATTAATGGCTTAGTTTATGAATGATTCGCGTGCAAATGTTAATAAATATAATGCTTTAATAATTATTATACTCTTAATTTTTAATTTTTAAAAGAATTATCCCTCCTAGTGTTCTACATATTGAGGCAACGAGTAACGCCACGCTCCATCTCCACTTCTCCTAACCTTCATGAAGGAATGATCCGGACGTTTTTAACTTTCTTAAATTAGGTACCCTAGACCGAGCCCTGTTAATTATATTAAGCTAATAATAGTAATAATTTACATTTTTAGGATATTGAAAGTGATATAACCCTTCTCTTGAAGCATTCACATTTAGGAAAATATTTCAAAAGCATATATAAATGTCACATTTTATAAATGTAGCTCGTATATAATGCTGTCAAATTCAATACTCCAGTTTTAATAATGTCCTTCTGTAGAGATTAAAATGGATGTGACCTATATACAGATATGAAGCAGAAGTACAGTAACAAAAGTTTATACAGCTTTGCTTTATAAGAATACATCCAGATGACTTTTAAAAGTGTTTTCGATATTCGTAGTAACGACTGGAGCAGGCTGGCACGGAGCGATCTGTTCCGATCCGGGAAGTTACATGTGCCACACGCAATGGGGATGCGCCTTTCAGGCTCACATTAAATATACATTAATATTTGCAATCTGTTTCAACTCTGTTATGTTCTTGTGCGAATATAAATATTGTTTAGAATATAACCTTCGTGAAATTGTAATACAAGAAAAAGAATTCGAGTCAGGTTAGTCATGAAGCTTTCTTTCATCAACTTAGAGTCCAAGAATTGTATTAAGTGTAAGTGCCAGGAAAGCTAGCCGATGGAGGACTTTTTCAAAACCAGATTTCCAAAATTTGAACATGGTATATATTGTTGTTATTATTATTACTATTTATTTTACCAACGTCAACTGGAATACCTGCTAGGCACCAGTGTATAACATCCTTCTAATATAGGCCTACACACAAAAAAGTCCCTCTCTATTATTCAGAATATGCAAACGGAAATCAATCACATAGAACATAAATTTTATACACTCATAATGGGAACTACTATGTCCTTAACAAAAAGTATGTATCCTAACTTCCATAAAATAAAGGGTTACACTTCTCGACTTATGGCGAATAGAAACTGGCGTATTCGGGAATAAATAGAGCAAATACTTACGGACCAATCACACGCCCTTTCATAATTTTTACGCTCTATCTTTGTTTTCCATTTTTTCTTACTGACAATAACAATGTATCTCACAATTGGACGAATTTCAATTTCTTTTATAGACCTATGCTATTACATTTTTCAACGTTAATATTTTTTTATCTGCTAAGACATATCTTGTACTTTGTGTATTACATTTGGGTAGATTGTGAAGTTGATACTTTAACTGTAATTTTAATCTAGCCTATAACGTAAATAAATACACTAGATACATACATACACACACACACACACACACACATGAAGAGCAAATTGAAACGCTTCGTTCTAATGGAGAAATATAGATGACGTTATAACCAGCTATTCCATTGTTATGTAGCTCAAGACTTTTCCATGATCATTGAATTTCCGTTAAAAATGGCGATGTGTATCTTAGCTCTGTGTAACCTGATAATTTTGAAAATACTATAGATAATACTTATATCAAGAAGTGCATTCTTTAAAATATTGTAGATATTACTAAGCTGAAATACAAAATATCTAAGGAACCTTAAAAGCAACGACACGACGTACTAAAATTTCATTTAAAAGCAAATCAAAAGCAGCCTCTACCAAAATAACAGCATGAAAAAAGATAACTTCCCTTTTGTTAACAACAAGCCACCGGGAAAAGTGATAGAACGTTAAAAATGACAACTTAGCAATTTGCCTTGTGAGATAGCCTATATACATATCGCATTCCCCTTCCTTGTATTTCCTTTCACTCATCAAGACATGGGTTGGGGGAAGCTGGCGAGCTATTTATAGAAGCTAATGGTTTTCAGATACGTGATGTAAGGGTCGGAAAACTATTGCCACTGTTACACTGTTACGTAGCACGTATGAAAGATGGTACCCCATACAAATGACTTGTGGGGGACCAGAGGAAATATATGGACTGTCGGATGCAGCAGCCTAAAACATCTCCCTCCCACAAACACACAATGTTTACGATTTCAACTTCAGCAATTCATAAGTTCTATTCCGATTCTAGCACACTCTACAAGATAAATAGAAGAAATTCAAAGACTGTCTTAAAAGTTATGTAACGATAGAATTGTAAAAGTGTCTGCAGCAGGTAAGAAAACCACATTCACATATTTCAAAGGTGGAATTTAGACTGTCCCAGAAAACTCCTCCTTTTGATATATAGTAGCAAAGTTCTGAAAAACTAACACATACATTATTTTTGCTTCCCTGGTTCTTGAATGCTGTGTCCTACGTCTCACCCTTTAATGTGTTTCTTGCTATTATTAGTTTTTTGTTGCATGATGTTTGATGTTTTGTAAAAAACCTTTATTCTTTGTAAATTTGTATATTTATTTCTTCAATTTATCATTTCAATTGAATTTTATTAGCAAAAATAAGTTATATTTATTCATTGATTTCTATGTACAATAAAAATTTAAAATATGTAAAATGTTCAAATGTATAGTGTCAGTAAGGATAAGTGTGTAAAGATGTAGCATGTTAAAAAAAGTAATAGTATTAATTGAATATAGCATATTATTTTATATTAAAGGGGTAACTTTTATAATTATCTATACGAGTATATATAGGCTATGAAGATAGTTATTAAAAATTATATATATATATATATATGTTTGGGTTTTGCATCTACGCAGTTCATTTTATTAAGATATTTGGTGGTGTATAAAACACATTTTTGTTTAAACAAATCATTAATTATATTTGTAAAGCAATTTTCCTCTCCCCCATTCTGTCTCTTTTCAGCGTATACGTGATTTTCATTACTGATTCTATTTTATTGGTATTTATTTTCAACTTTTTCTTGTGTTAGAAATTGTATTATTACATATTTCATTTCTAAAGTAATATTAAAACGTGAGACATAAAACATGATGTTGTATGAACTTCTAACTATACACTTTTGAAGGAGCTTCGAAAGATGATTTTATAAATGGTGCAAGATTCTATACTTCGTTGTAAATATCTGACAGACATCGGGGAAATTTTATGGTTTATGCAGGATATAATGATTCTTTCTTGCTGGCTATATTATTTGTCAGAACTATTTTCATTATGATTCTAAAATACTGTATATAATTTTATAAAATATCTCTGCATCAATAGCCTATATGTAATATTCTCTAAAAACAGGTCCATGCCTCTTAAACTATTTTGCAAATGTATTTTCAATTGAAATATAAATTTAAACGGTCTTAATATATTTTCAAAAGATTGCGTTTCCACTGCAATGAGTGATCTTCGACGTTATTTAAGCCTTGTACATTAAAGAAAATCTAATACGGTAAATTTATCAATGCTTTATGCTGAACCTGCCCCCTTAATTCTTACTGGTGTACTTGTTTTTATTATTACGTCTTAACCTTCCAATCCTATAAATTATGTATAGCCTACTATACCAATCTACTTATAACGAATTACTGCCTGACAGAAATATGAGGAACTGAGACACCTGTGTGCAGAAAAACGGCATGAAAAAAGAATTTACAAGGTAAACTTGTTTTCCAAACTTCGTGATTTTATACAAGCTATCGACTCTTATAATATTAAGAACGTACTTTGTAAGAAGTAACCTCTCTATATCTGCCTTCTCTTTCAGGTTCTCTATATATATTTTTTCTGTTCATATTTACATCTTACCTTCCAAAGTAAGTTATACAGTTCGCTTTGGAGCATCATGGAGGCATTTCTTATAATTTTTAAATAACAAACGACTACCTTTCCCTCTTTGGGATGAGAACAAATACCGTCAGGTGGGGTACGTCTTCTTTGGTTGTCGTAGTCGTTATGTAATACTGGAGCTGGAGCCATATGACGCTGGAACGGCGGAGTACCCTGGAGAAAAGTCCTACGCTTCGCCGTATAAAGTTTTGTCGGTTTACGCTACCGCTACCGCCGCCCCCTTCCCTCTCTAACCCCACAGCCAACATACATCATGCTGTAAGCTATAGTCTTGTGAAGCTTGCATTTGCATATTAGGGAATCTTCTACGTACCTTCGTCTCACTACAGAAATATATTGCCACTCGCCTTTTCTAACTTCCCCTCCTTTGCCCTTGTTACCCCTTCGGCTTTTGCTTCATAAAGAGGGGGCAGGGGTAGTAGTTCATGCCTTGAGCTTTCCGACACACATAAATTTAACCCCTCCCCTTCCTGTGCCTCATTTTACGTAATAATATACACGTCACTTGTAAGCTTCCCACCCCTTCACCTCCAGGCCATGTGTAAAGGTCTATATAACAAATGAGGCATGTCTAATATTTTATACTGTGGTTTATTTTAACGATAAATGTTTCCGGCAACAAATGCAATTTTAGGTCATAAGTAACACATAACATAACTATACTTATAAGCAGATTATTACTTGAAATTGCAACTGGTCTATGGAATATTCACAAGGCAAAAATACTTTCATTAATAACTATTAGGCCTATCGTATGGGATCGCCTCCTTCGTATAGTGAATTGGTATAGGCCTAGTGAATTACAATAGTCTTAATTTTTGTGCATGAATTTCTTTAGTGGCCCTATTGGACAGCGTATGAATGTAAAAATAATAAGAATACATGCTCAATAAAAACTTTTAATATTATAATTTTAGCAAATTCATTTTAATACCTAATTATTACGAATGTGCACCCAGGAAAAGTAGTTACCACATTTTCCCCTCCAAAAATATATTAAGTATCTCTTTTTCATTTGACCAATTTGTGCAGATTGAAGATATGCTTCAGCAGCTTCCAAATTCGCATCTAAGACATTTAACCCCAAAATTGTACTTAACACAAATGCGCTAAGTCATATATATATATAATATTCTGTATACATAATGTAACGTAAATGTTTATGATCCATTTTTGTTTTTCGATATAAGAATTTTAACAGTATGCCTTTCTATTGTAAATGTAAGTACACTTTTTAAATGTTTATGCAGGCATGGTATTCAATGCAATGTGAAATTGATAGTTTTAGGTCTTCAGCACCACGTAACCTTCAACCTTCAATTTGGAACCCAATCATTTCACAGAAGTAATGTACTTGTATGAATAATTATATAAGATGTCAAAGAGAACTGATTATAGCACATTAAAAACTGGGTTGTACTTGACCCTACGCTTACTGAATCATGGAAACAATGAACTAACAAAGGGTTAAGGATATTATCATATTATAAACGCCACGTTAACGCATATACACTACAGCTTAAAATTATTAAGAATGCTGTCCTTACTCAAGTTCAACGTAGCAATTAATTTCATCACATGTCTGAGTACAGTAACATGACGAAAGACTCCCCTTCACTTTTCCTGGCATAATCCTCATTCAGCTGAAACTGCAGCCCTTCACACAAACACACACACACACACACATACACACAATGTACCAGAGGGTGAATATTCCGCTACCTGACACCTTGACGTATCTTACAATATGCTGCGTACGGCTTCGCATGCACCCAACAAAATAGGATTAGTACAATGTCATCCAAGCAGCCTTAAAATCTCTCCCCTCTTCATCAGACCTTGCTTCCGCCATCAACACTAAGATCAGCAATGAGCAGTCTGTTTTAACAATTATGGTAGAAAAGTTAGTTGGATTCCGATGGACCTCCTGCTGAAGTAAGTTGACCACTTTCATTTCAGAATGGTAACGTCAAATACCAAAGGAAAGAAATAGGCCTACTTTCAAACCAGAATCCTCTACATTAATAGTTCTGGTTTAATCTTAAAATTACAACAAATTTTACAGTGATCGGGGTTTTTTTTTTCTTTCAGCGTAGTTCTCAGACTTCGTTGGTTGGGCATAGGCCTATAATAGCGAGGGTAAAAGGTAGATTTTTCACATCTATAGGTATACCGAGTTATGAAATTGCAACATTAGAGCAAAATTTTCAATTCTACGGTCTAAAGAACCTCAAATCAAGTATTTTTAAAACCCAAACTTTCAGGGTCATTTTGGGCATCCACCCCCCAAATTTTATTACTTTTATTTAGTGACATCAATATTTTAGAAATATAACTCATCATTCTTTCATTTTTTAAAACAAAAATAAAAGAAAGAATAATTAACGAAAAAAACTCATGCTAATAGCACGGTTTAAAAGTTCTCAAATCCAGTCTTTAAAAACTTTAGGGGCTCTTTGACCCCGGGGCACCCAAAATTATATTATTTTTATTAGGTATTAGCCTACAATATTCTAGAATGTTATGTTCTTCATTGTATGAAACTTGTTTCTTAAAACAAAATTATATGAATTGATACTTTTAAAAGAAATGGTTTACGTACATTGAATCTTAGGTCAATGCTACGGTTTAAAGTGCCTCAAATCAAGTATTGAAAAAAACATTTTAGGGCATTATGGTCCCCGGGATCCTCCAAAATTTTATTCTGCTTTTTATTTAGTAGAACATTATTCTCATCTCGCTTTAAAATGGGGAAAACCTACCCAATAATAATTTTACAGTACAAGGGAAAAGGAATCAATAAGTAAAACTGGAATAAGTAGGCTGTATTATTCACACTACACAAATTTATACAAATGTTAGTTTGTTCCCTTCCGTATATTAAAAATGTTTATGAGGTCTTAGATGACTCTTAGGCCTACATAAATTGGTTACTAGATGCAACAGTATCCCCGGGTTCAGGACTGGGTAGGTTAAGTCTTAGGTTAAGATAATGCACATTGTGCACGATTACTTAATTATTAGAATCATGAGATGAAGGTTTTAATGCAGATAATTCACTAGGCTATGGCAGAGATGTCACTGGGTAATTTTTTACAAAATCGGGGCGATATATTTTGTCAGTCGGCACAGCTATCACACGAAATATTATTATTACTTCTTACATTGTGGTTTATAAGGCGAATCGAACATTTTTAACGAATCTAAAGGAATATCCATTTTAAAAATATTTAACATATTTAACCATTAACCCTCTCACTGCTATTGACGTAAAAATGCGTCGCCTCAAAACTTGTACAAAAGTAGATATGTAAGATTAACAACATAATGCTTTATGCAAAATGTAAGGATAATTATCTACTTATAAGGATTATCAATTATGGAAACTAGCTATTGGACAGAAATATTTTTCATCAATTTCGAACTTAGTGCCCACTGATGACTTTACTTGATAAATACTTTATTATTACTTCATAAAGTTGACTCTGAAAGGATGAATGCCGTTCATTTCTTATTTGGATAAACTCTGATAGTTAAAAAAAATATAGGCTATTGTTTGCTATTTAACCAATGACTATAGTGATTATTTTTTTATAGTGAGTAAAATGCAATGGCTATTCTACTTATACGTCGTCAGTTAGAAATGCGGTTTAACAACTATGGTGTTAACATTCCATTATGTTTTATTCCCACTGACTATAGCTATAGGGTCTTCGTTGTAACATCTCGATGTGCATTTTTCCTCCCAAAGAATCTATCAGTTAACTTGAAAACTATGTATTAACTTTCAATACACTTATGAAAACATGCAATTTTTATAAATTTAACAAATAAGATAATTTTAACTTCATTGTTAATATTATGAATAATCTAATCCACAAGTGAGCGAATAAATGCAAATATAAATGCACTAGAATCAGGTCTCTTTTTTTTGTGAATATCACAGAGGTAATTAAATGTAGCGGCCGAATCTCTTCCTCCTCATGCAGGCAGACATTAATAGTTGAGACCGGGCAACATCTGTGATGCGGTGCGGACCGGATGATGTTGCAGGATGTTGGTCAACATGCTTCCGTGAGGGATGAGAAGGCTCGCTCAATCCACATGCAAGACAATCCACCAACACTGTCCACATCATCCAAATACTGTATCAATTATTATGCTTTGTAGAAGTCAATTCGTTATTAAAATACTTACCAACAATTAATTAATGTAAAAGGTATATGGAAATTTATTAATAAAATCTATAACTTAGTTTCTGCTTTGGCAAACTAATAAAAGAGAACTCCGGTTTCCGAATCTCGACAGACCAAAGTTCCGTACTATCCAATATACATACATACAGTAATTTTTAATACAACATAATATATTATATGCATAACATTTGTATATATCATATTATGTGCAATTACTAATTTATGACTATAATTTTTTTAACGAGATAAATTATGACGCTTCTTAGTTACCGTTCATAAAATAGATATACCTAGGTAACTTCACTCTATTACTGATTATGGAATTGTTTAGGTTAACTCGTGTAAATTATGTTAACTTTCTTGAATAAGCAGTCTTAATAATAAGGAAACATTTTTTCGTTATCCGCTTTATCTCAAACAGTGTAACAAATAAGAATGATCCCGATTTTCTGTTAAGAGAGCGCTTCATACAATAATTACATAAAATTAAACACAATCGGTAAATAATGCCTACAGGAGAGTGAGGGAGCATGTTTACCAAGATCACAATGCAGGGGCTCCCATGAGGAGACCTGGGGTACATATAACTTGACTAGAGAAATAAGATAAGAATACAACAATGAAATTTAGGCAATGGATACGAGAGGATAGGAAATTAAACGAACGGCCATAACATTAATTAGAAGTACAATCACGGTATTTTCCAGATATAAAAACATGTCGAACCTACGGAAAACTCAGGTAGAACTGCAGGTCACTGGGAGCGATCCTCCGGAATGGAAGTTCTTGACAGCTGGTTGGCCCGATCTTAAAGCATCATAGGCCTAATTTTATTATAGATTACAATAGCATTGAGGTTTTTCTTTCCTACACGATTTAGTCAACCAACAAAGCTATCCTAACCAAAAATAGATAATATCTTTAAGGTAATAGAGAATATTCTGAAGATAACAGGTGACCAAATTAATTATAATACCATCTAGATGGTGCCACAAGATATAATGCAAAAGCTTTCATGAACGTTATGAGGAGAATGTCATGTCATCTCGAGGATCGAAAATTTCTCCTGACCTGCCAGATCACCTGATCTGTCTGCGAGTGATTATTTCTTTTCGGGGTGTTTGAAAGCATAACCATCATCACACCAGTGAATCGAAGAATCCTGAAAGAGTTTGCTCAAATTCCCAAGGTCATGTAGCACAATGTGAAGGGTACGCTAAACTTGACACCTTACAGCCAGAAGTGGGTGTTTCGAAATGGAGCTCATCTTCATTACGTCATTTAAAGTAGACATAAATTATAATTCATGTACTTTGATTTAGTAAATATTTTTAAAAAACAATGTAATCCCTATAATATAAAGTCACATGACTGACTGACTGACTCACTCACTCACTCACTCACTCACTCACTCACTCACTCACTCACTCACTCACTGACATTAATGTCTGCCCTCTTACAGATGAGCTAGAAACTTGAATTTGGTACACATGTAGATTTTAGGCTGTAAACCATAAGAAAATTACAAAAAGTTTTTATTTTTATTTTTAGCCCTAAAAGTCCCGAAAAAGGGCTCGGTTTCCATGGCAACGGTATTACCAAACATTGTTCACGTAGGGATCTGAAAGTTTAGAAATAATTATTTCCGTAAACCTAACGGGGTGGTCGAGATAGTAACGTCTTGGACTCGCATTCTGAAGTCTCGGGTTCATAATAATTAAATCCAATTAACATATTTTTGTCCAGAACTAACAAACTTTTCTTCTATCTGTTTAGAAATTTCATCATTTATATTCTTTAATCATAACTCGTAGATGAAATCTCGCATTTTTACTTGTGTCTTTCTATGATTTTGCCGGTCGTAAAGGCAATGCTAAATTGAATATTTACATAGGTAGGCTATGAAATCTACGTAAACGAAATAATTACCCAATACAGCAGACTAAATACACGCACTCTATCTCCCATAGATCTTTTAAAAAATCTTTCCCGAGAACCTCAGCGAATCGAGTATATTTCTAAACACCAATGACTTCAAAATCACCCTATCCATTCCCCTACCCTATTTGATGAAACGGATTTGAGACAGATCATCGAACCCATTAATTATTTATCGGTTACGAAACGACAATTACTTTATTCGTTTTATTTAGTACACTAAATTGAAATCGAAACCTTACCTAACCGATCAAGTGGCACGAGTTTTTGTTTTTTTAAAGAAAAGAAAAAACTCTTAATAGGTACCGGTATGTCGTAACGTTAGTAATATGTGTCTTTAGACTTTTCCCATAAAGACGCTAAAACAATTGGAAGATAACAACCTAACGAGCATATTGTGCATTTATATTCTTGTTATAGTTATTTACGTACTACTGCATAGGCCTGTAACCGTTGCCAGTGTGCCGATTTTTTCCAGACGCATTTCTTTTACCTAAGTTATTTAAATTCTGATATAGCATAAGAGGCCGGATCATCTCACAAGAAGTTTGTAATAGAAAGCAGAGCAGATGCAAATCATAATCAAACATGAGTTATAATAAGTAATACAATACAACAATTGAACAGCTGTGGGTGACCTCATCGAGTATAAGTGGTTCTACAATTTATTGAAAGACCCTTTGATTGCAGCAATCCCAATTTCTGAAAACTGATCCGCATCAAGATAGAATCCTAGATGGAGTCTCCTGCATAAATTAGGAAAAGACGAGGTATAGTCTCTCTAGAACCACTCATCAATGGAACTGAGGTTGTATTTTTCCATTTAGTAGGAACTGGTGGATTTTCATTTGATATCAGTATGATCAGAGATAAAATTAAATTGCAAGAATGTGGTGGAATGCAGTGCAAGTTCCGAGAAATCCTTCTCCTAGGAGCGCAGTCTCCGGGGAGTTGCATGGCGACAGAAAAGTCGAAATCGTTCACAACCCCAGCAAGGTGGTATGCATTTTACGGTACATGGTCCAGATGTTGTAATATGTTGTGAAGTGACTCCTGGGACTGGCTTAACTCTTGGCTTCGCGATGTACAAATTGCATGCGACAGCAAGCATTTTTGCCACCAACTTACTTTCAAGCTACAGTAAATGAGGGATGGAGTGAGTTTCAACCGCCCCCGCGCTAAGTTAATGAATTATTTCAAACCTATGTTAATTTTACTATCATCATTAAACTGGTTGGTGGATATTAAAAATTACTGAGTTGGCCATATGAATAATAACTACTACCCAGAAGTAGAAGTACATAATTAATCACGTTAACATATTCATTGATCGGTTAAAGTCTGTCATGAAATGCCTTTCTCCCAGTTTTTACATAGCTTCTAAAATAGCTCAAATGCAACAACAACAAAAAACAAGCTAGGCGAACCATCAGTTACAATAGAATTCCATTTCAAAGTTTAAAATATGGATTTTTGTTTTTCTGTAAACTTAGTTCTGTTGTATAATGGTTAATGTTTTCACTGCTATTGACATGTACTTGCATCACCATAAAAATTGCACAAGAGAAGAGATATAAAATTAATAGATTAATACTTTATGTTAAAACATGAAGATAATTATCTCATGTTAAGTTTGTCGTTCTAAGAAATCAGCTATTTCACTGAAAAATTCAACGGTGACTTCCAACTTAAGAGTCCACTGATGATTTCACTCGATTAATTGGCCTACGTATAGTGAGTGACGTATAAAATCAGCTCTAGAAGGATTAAGAAACTTGAAGATTTCGTTATATTAGGCTATAAATGACTGAATGGTTCTTGGCTTATTTATACAAATCCACTGTGAGGGAGTTGGTAGATTGCCCACCTTCCACCCCGGGATAGATTCCCGGCTAGATCGGGGGACTTTTCAGTAATGGAAGATTTCCTTCCTGCATTCAGGAGTATTTGTCCCTTCAAGGAAACAAATTCGGAACCCATATAAATAATATAATCAGAACAGCTGGTAGCCTAACTTGTTAAGAGCTTTCGAATCCATATTTGAAACTTCAAGTGTACAAATTTCCGAGTCTTATATAGAGCAATTTTTTAATCTATTGTCACTTACGCATCCAAAGTCTGGTCCCCTTATACTGTATTAATCAAATGCAATGCAGAAAATTAGTAACAGCGCCAAGAACGGCGCTCTTAAAAGTTACCCGGGCTTATACTACTGTGTCAAATGCTTGCCTTTCGGTAATTGTTGGCCCAGTAGACCTCTTGTTAGAAGACAGAGTCGTTAGATACGACATTCAGAAACAACTCCCCTTAGAAATAGGGAATTTAGAAACAGGACATGCAGAATATGCCGAACACGAAAGAAATACCCTCTATGGGTTCGTAAGAAATAAAGTGCTCGACATGGGGCAGCCGAATCATGAAGACATACAAAAATATAATGGATTTCACCAGATTACTATACAACTCAGTTTCTCACTGGACACGGACATTTTGCGGCAGATTTAATAGGATTTAATTTGATAAACGATGAATTATGTTATTGCGCTGACTGCGAACCGGATATAATGTATCACGTCTTGTGTTTATACCCCAGATACGCCGAAGCCCGACGAGGGCTGCAGGAAGCAACAGCTTTAGCCGACGAAAGATGGGCTCCAGATTTAGAGCCGGGAAAATTTATCTTACATTAAAGAATATGCGAGATTTCCACTAGCTGAAAAAAGACGACCAAAATCAAGAGTAGAACGTTAAATCACCACATAAGTAGCGAAGATCTAGGTTATTCCTAGACACACCAATCCGAGTGAGGTTTTTCGCAGGGTTTACCTCACTCTTAGGCGAATTCCGGAGTGGACTCGTTCCCTGCTATTCCTTATGAAGCACAAAATACTAATGTATAATTGCAGCTCGAAAATATATAACTAGATCTAGTAGAACTTAAAGTAAGAAGATTCATAAGGTCAAAACGGAATGAGTAAATCTCAAGAAAATATTAATACACGACATCCCCACAATCCCGTACTCAAGAAGTGGATAGCTAAAATAGTAGATCGGGACATTAACTTCAACTTTTGGCAAAGGTGACCTCAGATTTAGCTTACTAGGCTGAGGTAGTCCAGGGGTGAAAGGCGGGCACCAAAAATATTCTCATCCCGCGGAAGGCAATGGAAAATATTCGTAATATCACCCTTCTCTTGGGTGAGTCGTGATAATCAATAAATGACTTCTTTGGGGTCAGACATGAGACTGTCGCATAACGCACACATGATGTCATCGGTCTGGCTGGGATCGAACTCACGTTGTTGAGAACAGTAATCCTTACCAATGACTGCTGTAAGAGCAATAAATTGAAGTAAAATACTGCCACCTATATGGGTATATGTCGTAAGGCCCTGAACAGTTTCTAGAAGGTCCCGATTCTTAGACAATCAGACGAATTAGGATGGTACGGTTGTCAAAGAAGGTCACCTTTAAGGCTAGTTTACATGATGACACTACGTTTCGTAACCACTTTCATTAAAAGTGATTTCGTGAAACTAATTACACTCATTTTCTTTAAAATTAATTCCAGGGAAATCGCACGTTTCATCTTATTTCTGAAGTTGAAATCCCACATAACACGTTTGAAACCCGTATGAATCCAGGCATTTCAAAATTTCCTCATTTCCCCACTTCACTTTACAGAACGCGAACAAGCTAAATATGCGTAAAGTATCAAAATTACTATTATAGTAGTGTAGTGTCGTAACTCATTGTCGCCAGTACGTCTCGCGCTTGCGAATTCAAGCAAAAAACAGTTGCGAAACTTAGATACGAAATTAGAATTTATCACTGATCTGATACTTGTTAGAAGCTGAATCTACCCCAGGGCCATAATGCTGTTCATAGAATTATATCAATTAAAATCGGACCCACAACCTTCTAGTTTGTAGCACCGTACTTCAACCAACAGCACAACGGTGCACACAAAACAGAACTAATGAAAATTACTATTGTAATTTGTAAATCCTATATTTCTTGGAATTGTAACATTGACCGTGACGTAGTGCGTGACGTATAAATTACAATGGCCTTCTCATTTTGTTCATATTATACGGTCCTTTGATTCTGCTTTTAAAGTTAGTAGAGTTATCATGGGTTCACCGTATTATTGGCTGTTGTGTTTTGTTAATGCATGGAGGAATGGTGACGGTATGCCTACGTCACGAGCTATCTGAAGTAAGGAACAGATGCCACCGCCAGACTTCCGGAACTTCTGGCACATGCCCACTCACTTCCTTGAACGCATCTCCGTTATCAATAATTATCAATAAATAACCAGCTATGCTTCTAACCAAGCTAGTCAGCCGAATGTCAGACTCCAAGAGGACCGTACATCTACCACAGAGAGGTTTTATTTTAAGTGCTATTACATTCGTCTGGTTAGTATAAATCGAAACGAGCTTCTCATAAATAGTGTCTATAAACTATATTCTAACAATCCTCTTTTAAAAATAATTGTACTAATATCGTAATGATTAGGGGGAATTTTATATGGACTATACCCCATACCACTCCAAACCTGTTACCGGGTTGAGCTGCACTACCTTAAACTCTGACAAGTTCATGCTAAACGATGCAAGTGGGAAGTGTCAGTCTTCGTTACTGCAAAACTCCTGGTCTTTAATGAAAGCTTTTTGACTTTCATAGCCGCAAAATAGGATAATTCACAATTGAAAATAATATAAAGAAAAGCCGATTAGTATAGGCCTAATAACGCTAGAGGTAGATAGTTGGAACAGGACAGAAATACATGTTATGTAACCTAGGAGCCCTAATTATAACCCATCCCTTTCATATTTTCTCTTGCAAAGACGGGGAAGGTACAATTTCCTTCCATTTTCCTGAAACTTTCATTTGACAGGTTAGTTCCAAGTATAAAACTAAATGGAATCATTATTTACGGCATTAAATGTGTTCTCCCTGCCAGCATGAGCTGACGATTCCTTGATACAGTGAATTCTGACTCGTTTTAGCTACTTGCAACTCCCCTGTTTTCAGCATAATGTATTTTGGAGTTATGTGCAGGAAGATCACTCACAGCGGAAACAAGGAAACATGGAGTAAATACATTATGAAAGTAACATAATTCGCGACTACTGATTAAGAGGAAGAGAACGACTTATGAGATGCTGTAATTTGAAGACCGTCATTTTACTTATATTTACTCTTATGAGCTCCGCTGAAAAATGATTAATCTGGGTATAGACCGTATAATGTGACACGTTTTAGTATGCTTCTTGCCTCTCGTTAAACTTCCCTTGGAGGTACAATACCATGTTTTGACGGATTCTTTAGTGATCTTTAAAACGTGATTGATACATTGATTATCTACTGTCTGGATGTTTACCTACCAGCATTATGGCATCAGTTTGCCTTTTTTCATTCTCAATTGGACGAAGAGGGATGAAGAAATTAAGAAAGATGGAAATCCGTTAGTAGAATGGAGTGAGGGAAGAAAGAGATGGAAGATCTCCATTAAAATTTAATGCTTCATGTGAGATGGCAGATTAAGAATCGGTTTGAAGCTGCAGCGGGAAAGAAATTTCTCTCCCCGTCATCTTATTCTCGTTTCCATCCATCTACCCAGCCATCTTTTCCTTTAGACAGGTTTAGAATAAAAGTTCGTTTAAGAGGTTGTGATGTTCTGAATATAATGTTTGCTGAAATTAATTCCTTTCTTTAAAGAACTGGAACTCCGAATTTTTAGCATCGTCTTTATAGGTTAACTAGAACAATGTTTATTCTATTTTGTACATTATAATATTTTAATTACAATTGTTGATGATACTATAACGCCGTATAGTCTTTGTAGCAGGATAATTCAATATTAATGCGATTATCAACCTGATTACTTTTTTGAACATTTATGAAACCTGGTAAAGATTTTTTCCACCTTAATAATTACATTTATTTTTACTTTCTATACCCGTACCTTTGATATTATGGTTAGAGGAAGTATTGCCTTCTACCCTGAAACTTGATGTCCAATTTCAGCACAAATGCACGTTTTGAGATGCCTGAATCCAACAAATTAAACGTTCAGATACATGTCTGTGTGTATCTATCTGTGAACAGCATAGCTGGAGAAAATAAATAGTACAGAACAAAATTTATATTTGGGTGAATTATTTGAAGTATGTGATACGAAGATTTGCGATATTATCTCTTATTTTTACTAGGCCTACCACTTTGCATTAATTAAATTTGTTTCTTCGCGATTTTCTCGAAAACGGCTTGAACAATTTCGTTAAAATTTTAGAAAAGAGGCGCTTACACTAAAAGCTAAAACATTTATTTGAAAGATTAAAAAAAAAATATATATAAAAGGGTGGTTATAAGTTAGCTGTAATTTGTACAAACTCAGGCTTTAAGTCCTGCATGGCATAAAATACAAATTTTCATAAGGCTGAAACAATCGAATTATGGTAACTGAGCTAATTATGGCATCGTAACAAACTTCACTATTCTGTAGTGAACATAAATATAATATTCAAATTATAATTATTTAATTCGTTTTATGTAAATATTAGTTAGCTTGTAATTCTAGTTAAACAAGTTTTACGTCAAAATCTATGCTTATATATGTCGACCAATCAAAGAACTCATTTCTTTTCAGTACGGACTTGAGGAAGTGAACGAAGTATGATTTCATCTAGTTAAATAAGTCTTGATTGAGGCAATCAGTATTAATATCCTTGCTAAAACACCCAGGGAGGGTGAAAAAGTGCGTGGGAATATTATTAACAACAGGGTGTTAATTAACAACAACCGAAATATTTTACCTTGTATAGAGGGGACATTGACAAGGAGCTTTTATAGGCCTAAGTAGATTTTTGCTCTGAGGATACAATTTTTCCTGATACAACATAAAATCTCCCAGGGCAAGCCCGCCACTGACTGCTAACATTTGAAAAAATGCAGTGGCGCCCAGTCATGTCTGAAAATTAACGTCTCTAAATTTTGCAGATTATGAAAATTCTAAATTGATATAACTGTTGATGAATGATTGAGAATCAGGTTTTTATCGATCACTAAGAAGGCATGAAGTGAATTTAAAGACAATTTTAACTCTATTTTGTTTAACTATTAAGTACGAGCACCAAACTGCAATGTCTTTAATGCCCTGTAGCATATACATTTTACGTCATAGCGCAAAAATCTCCTAATAAAAGTTGCTTGTCTACGGTATGTCCCCTATAAGCCTAAATAGAGGAAAAATATTCTGTATCTGTATATACACAGATAAAGGCATCTCATGTAGGTAAAGAATATAAAAATATTCTACTGTACACTGTTTCAAAGAACAACCCTTTTAACCGATAAATTAATGCGAAAGCAGTTACTTTTTAGGCTTTGCCAATGAAGAGAGAAAAGGGGAACGTTTAGAAAAAAATTGCAATTGCCTCATAGTATCCGGTAATTTATTTTAAAACCACATCTATGTGCATGTTTTAAGGACTTATTATTAAATTAAAATTATGGTAGGAAAAATCTTGCGTTTCGACTGCGTAAAGAAGTAGAGAACTAGGGTAACGATATGAAAAATTTTTAAATTACACATCCTTCTCACAAAAAAAACCGCACTCTTTATACTATAACTTTTAATAACATGAAATATTGGAGACACACACACACAGTAACTCTGCAGGGATGTACGTACAGTCAACTGTACAATATACAGAGATCATCGAACGCACAGTGGTGTAGCGGTTACTGTTATTTTTAATAAAATGACCCCCGGTATGCGGAAAACATGATAAATAATGAAAGTCTCATTGTCCCTGTGCATTCGAATTGAATCCACAATGTAAACAGATAAATGTGGTTTGATGTCGCCTCTGAATGCGGACTTTCGTTAAATTGTTAAATATTGTTGTTACACACTAAATAGAGTAGCACTATATGAACTCAATTTCTATTATTTATCGAACTGATTTACAACAGTGCAAGAGTTTGGATTACAACCTGACAAATAGCATGCCACCAATTGTGAGCGTTGTATGAAACTTTAGACTTTTTATTTTTTAATTAAACTAGTTTAAGAATACTGTGTGTATGCATGTGTATATGTATATATATATAATATATTATATATATATTTATATATGGGTTGTGAGGCAATGCGCTTACCACCTGCTATTCTGCCCTCTATCGGGAAATAAGTGTAATAAAAATAAAATAGTAACAGTACACTCCACATGGAGGCCCTACGCTTCACCATTGGGAGCAATATGAAATATAACTTATTAAATCACAAAAATATTTTATTTATAACATTTCTATTTCTATAAAGAAAATTTCCGATTTAATTAATTTTTTGTGACAATAGTCATAAGGATAGGTACCATGTAAATGATCTGCCTAGTTTTTAATTGATATTTTTATAGTGCTCCAGTAAAGGAATTGCAAAATGTACGCTTATGGCAGAGAAAATCAATAGAATGTAACGTAATATTTTTAAGATTTCAGTTAATGTTTTATCAGATTCAATTAATTATCTTCATGTAAAATATCCGATCAACTTGACATATAAACCACAGAAAACAAAGTATTTTTATTGAAACGAGTAGAAGAAATTGGTCTGGCGTAATCTGCATATGGAAGTCACATTTTTTAACTTCAGCACCATTAATATATAAATGGGCAGACGCGACCTCGGAATCTACGCAACCAAACTTAAGTCAATAATTGGCTTCCAACTTCATTGTTTGCGACATCTGTTGTAATCAGAGCGTTTTTTACCAATCGTTTCCAGAGAACTAACCCCCCCCCCCCCACCAAACCCACTTTATGGATTGAAATTAAAACCTCACATTCATTTTGAATCTCGCAGTTTAAAAATACAGCTGAAGTCACAGTAGGTTACTGTTTGGAGGGCGCAGGGAGCGGAAGCACGGGGGTTCTTCCCCCCGGAGGGATGAGGCAGGGGATTGTTAGAACAACCACGCTGACTTTACTTTATACTTCGTTAAAAATGCGGTTTTGGAATGTCTATTTAAGCGTGGATTCGGGATGGGTTATGAGAGGGGAGGGATCGAGCCCAACCGGCGCCTCACAAGAGCATACAGCCTGGACCCATCTGCTGGTCAATTATTTATTACCCTACGTTGCCATGGAAATGGTGAGGCCATTTTCCCCCAACTCGCGTAGTCCCCGTAAGGCACCTAGTAACTTGCACGTCCAGCCCGTACAGATATCCCATCCCTAACGCTAATGACCATATGTGCACATAGGAACACTCTACAATACAACATAGTAAAGTACACATTCTACAAACTTTCCAACACTCGTGCCTGCCTCTGGGGCAAAATTTATGCTGTGGATCTTCTGCGACATTTCCTTGCATAATGTAACGTTGTCATAGAAGCGTATACAGATTGCATCATATTACTGTAAAGCATAGTTTATTACGGCTTCTAAAAGCCAACACTTCGTCCATAGTAGCAGTCATAACTTATTATCTATAAACTTTATATATGAAATCTGATCTTAATCATGTAAATATGATACTAAGCATTCATACAGAATGTGTTAATCCAAATTAAAATCGTGCTGACGTAAAAAATAAATAAATGCATATTTTTTTCTAACGTTTATAGAAATCGTATCATACAATGTGAAATGAGTTTTAGTTGTTTAGATTGAAATGATTTCGTTCGGACAGCATACACCCATAAAAAAAAATATAAAAGACGAATTTTTAAAAATGAAGTAACGGTAAAGGAAAATAAAATCAGGTGTGTCGCCTGACAAGCTTGGAAATAACTGACTTCAATCGTTCTGATAGCCTATGGTTATAGTTTTATAGCTATACTATACGGAAAAAAGATCACACAAACACATATTACATGGACCTACATATCCTTCTTTCTTAAACATTTAACTTCGGAATCTATTTTTAAAGCAAACCAGACATCAAATTATAGGTAATGTTATATGATAGTACACAAGAACTGAAGTTCTGAAAGCGAGATCTCAATTGATTTCAAAGATTCTTAGAAATTATTATTATTTTTATTATTATTAAGATTTAACTTGTATCCAAGTTATTGTTTTCCTTCCTATATATTCTCAACCCGCATCCACTTGAGTACAATGGTATCGATTGAATCTCATTTGAAACAGCGAGAAATTTAACGATAGGCGATTTTTCACGAAATGAGACATTTCTGCGTCCCCAGAGTTTTAGAGGGGACAACAGGACAAAATGCCTCAAAGCAGGACTGTCCAACCAAATTAGGGTTGTCTGGTCAGTTTACTCATATATAATATCGTCGGCCACTTTTTTCTACCAATCTTACCTATGGTATGGATAGAAAATGGATAGCAATAAACTCAAATCAAATAGGGAGATATGAGAATACCCACCACTCGACCGTGTAAAGCTGATGATGTTTCAATCAATTCCAACATCTACAGAATATTCGTCTAGGCCTTGGAATATAGGATCGTCGTCTAGACAGATGCGTTGTTTGGCATTGTAATAGAATGTTTCCACCATCAATGGTTAACATAAATCGAAGGGGAAGGCATATTTTCCCCCTACAGGCCACCCATGACTCGTCAAGGGTTTTTAGAAGTGGTCCTCTTTGTGAAGTAAAATGAAGAGGTGAGCTGATGTAGCCAAATACCAATATTACTAAAGCATTTGCCCAGTTCTTAGATCCGTAAAGCACACAAAGGAAACATATATCCAAAACAATGTCCCAGCAATTTAAAAAAATTATACAGATGTTCCAGACATACTATATAATTCCATCATAAATAAGTTTTTTTTTTACAATATTTAATTTTTTTAATGCATTGTAATTTCGTGAATTGGATACAAGTTACAAGTAAAAAACTTACGGTCTAAAAATATTTTGACATCTAGAAGAGAAATTCCTGGACATAAATACCTTAACATGTCTTTATGTTATAGAGAACTGTCAGTACTCTGAATTACAGGATGTCTGGAAGCTATGACTTGATTTGTTTCGAAGTGTAAGCCTAGGCCTACATTCTTCTAAAACAAATATTTATCTGGGGATAACTATAGAATTTTATGATAACTGCAGCCACATAAAGGTGAAAACGTCTAAACTTCATTT
The DNA here is from genome assembly GCA_964059195.1 of Ectobius pallidus. Taxonomy (NCBI): domain Eukaryota; kingdom Metazoa; phylum Arthropoda; class Insecta; order Blattodea; family Ectobiidae; genus Ectobius; species Ectobius pallidus. The sequence goes on along the minus strand of CAXKWD010000004.1, from coordinate 96,516,374 downwards.
TTTCCTCTTATAAAAGATGTTGAAGGTGAAAATGATGAAGAGAATTTTTCCCTTCTGTGGGCAATCGTTAAGATGCTGGCCAAGTTGCCTACGGGACCCGCCTTTTTACGACACTCACTGATGCCTTCTTACTCGATGGTGCAAACATTGTCGATAATCGTTATATGACCATCCGTTCAGCCTTCTGGGACCCCTGATTCTCCTTGCAAAGCCGTGCTTTTGCTTCCACTAGCCTAGGGTAGAAAATAAATGACTCTGTTTTCCACACACAGATACACATACACACACACTCGTGTGTTCCATACTCTTCCACACCAAAACCCTTATCGCCCCCTTCTTTCCCCTGCAGAGGGGTCACTAACTGGAACAATCCCAACCCCTTTCCTCTACACTACCGCCACTAAATCCCCTCTCCACCCCTTTAGCCGGTGCTAGAGTTGCAAAACTGATATGCGGGGCCTCCGGGACGATGAATTGTAAGGGTGTCACAAGGAAGGAAGGAGAGCTAGGTATGCAGGTTAGAGTAAGGGAGAAATGCCATTGTGTGGATTCTATCTAGTTGTAAGAAACATAATATCACAGGGTTGAAATTTAGAACAATAGCAGTTGTGTACCATAAAGCCAGTTGTATAGGTGTGATGTAAAATTTAAACAATCAACGATGCGAAGAAAATAATAACATCCTAAAAATGTAGACGATACGTTATTCATAAAGACGAACCTAAGTAATAAACTGTAGAGCAAAGAAGTTTGTGAGACATGAATCAATAGTTATTAAATCTGAAGTAGGTGGACACTTTAAATTGAAAATAAGGCAAAAATCGTACACTGTACAAAGCAGATGACTATATATCTAACTTAAAACAAAATGCTACGCAATATATCTCTTAACCTTCCTCTCATACTATTTTCTTCATTTATATACTTCTAACTTTATTAAAAGATTACAGTGGAATGGCTACTCCATGGATATGACGTAAATAAATTTAATAATTGAAGTTTGAGCAACGAAATACTACAGATTATATCAGACTATCACATTGAGTTTTGTCTCATTATTTTCATAATATAAATGTTGCTTACTGTAAAAAAGAGAGAGTACTCTCGTCATCAGGTTGATCTTTATCTCCTAGTTATTTATCATAGAAGGTTTGCGTGCCTAAGCTCAAACTATTTAAGACAAGACAGGTTTCTCTTTTCTAAAAGCAATACGGTTTGCTGATAACTGTTCCACTTAGGTGTTATGGAACAATAACGAAATAAGTTATAATTCACTCAATGAACATAACCAGTTAGCAAAAGATAGATTGTAGTCATATATTAGTATCAAATTTTACTCAAAAATAAATTATCTATAGTGAAAAATGTAATTTAACAACATATTTCCTCTGCTCCTACATCTTAAAAAGACTGACGATTCAGCACGGACCTATTAGGCAATACAGGACAAGTAACGGTGTGATAAGTCGTCGAATCTACTCGAGTGTGTGATGGATGATGCTGATAGGACAAACACAGGGCATACTCCTATGTCAACGTATTTTTACTTTAATTATTTAACGAAGTCTCATGACAATAGTAATTAAAGCTTTCCATAGGTTGTATAATTATACGGTACGGCAAAGAATATATTAAAGAGCATAACTGGATTAACGGACAACATTTCCATTTAGACCGATTAAAAATTTATTTTCATACGTATCTATTCATCGAATGCTAGTAACTTTTATCATTCGGCGCAGAGTTTTAATTTCTATAATTCTATGACATACTTGCTGCTACATATTGACACTCTATGCGTGTTCACTTCATTTCATAATTATGAGTTTCCTCCTCCTATTTATAGATAGGTGTTAGGCAAGTTTTTTACTCACTGACTCCGTAAACAGACCCATTTTCGCCGCAGACTAGGTAAAAGCACTCTAAAGCTGATTTTGAACTTTTGATTTTAAAAAGTTAGTATAGTTAAAAGGGTACTTAATACACTGTAAAGATACTCTAACATATAAATTTAATTGCAATAATAATCAGTAATAATAATAACAACATATTTCAATTATTATAAAATTACTTTCATGTTCTGACATTTGCAACATTCAAAAGAATGTAATCACCAGTTGGTATCATGTCTTTTTTTCCCCCTGAACTTACGTACGCTGGAGCAAACAGATTTCCGGCACAATAATAATTTATAAGCTTTACTCACTATTCGATATATTCAGTCTATCGAGTAATCACATTTGAAATTTATAAGAAAAACTACTATCAAGATAATTTTCTACATTTTGTTTTAAGAGGTTAGTCTTGCTACAGAGATATTAAATAATTATATTAATAACTGTTCCTCAATTATTTTATTTGAGCTGCACCCAAGAATGCAATCTTTACAAAATATAAAATTCAAGTACAAGCTTCATTGTATATAAAGTTCGTTTTGCTGACAGTCGCAACATCCCAATGAACAGGTCTGTCTGCGTATTTTACTTTTTTAGCTGAATTTATGTACGCTGTATAAACTCATTTCAAGCCTCTATCAATTGGTATGTTATTACTCACAATTTGACATTATAAATCCAAAAAGTATTCACATCTGGAATTTATACGAGCGTATTTTATCCCCCAAGTTCGCTACAAGCAGTCCCCTACTCTTTCACTTGATGTTTTCTTCCTCCCTCGTTCTTATTTTTTTCCCCCAGTAAAGTTTCCCAACACAACACAGCAATTTCTCCTTCGTTCTCTACACTTCAGTTTCAGCAGATTCCTTCCCTGCTATCCAACTCAAACCCAACCCACCAGTCTCAGGGAAGTAAGAAGGATCTGGAAAGGGGAAACCACGACGCCGCTGACGACGTCAATGACTTTTGCGGAAGAAGAAACTTTTTTTTTTTTAGTTTTGAGGATCTCGTTTTCCTGTTGTCTTTGACATGTAACTAAGCGATGGTACGGATGACAGGAGAAAAGCGACAAGGAGTGAAAATGAAGGAAATAAGGGGGAGTCAATGAAAAAGTGGAACAGTAATAGATCCAAGCAAAGAGAACTAAGAATTCGATTTGTTGTGTTCATAAATTCAATAACCCCAGGCTTTTTCCTAAATTTTCGTCTATGCTATCATGCAGTTTTCACATAGCCTATTAAAAACAGTAGGCCTATGGACTTCACGGAATATTAGTCATAAGCTGAAGATATATCAGTAATTGGTCGCCATGGTCAAACAAAAGCGCAATAATGTAATAACTTAAAAAGACATGCACTGCAGAAAATTGTTAATAAAATAATTCAAACACTTATCTTCAATTAAAATAAAATACAAAATGATGTAGAAGAGTACATAACTAATAGAATTAAAGATTTAATTATATAAATAAAATAAACAAAATCTGATGCGAAACACATAACGTCCTCTGCCCAAATAAAAGTTTCGGCTCTTAGTATAATATAAATACATAATGAGCCACATAATGTATTATGCATATTATGATATTCGTGTAGGAAACTTCAAGGCAATCGTAGAGCCATTTTCGAGAAAATCGGCAAAAATAACATTCTCTTCATGTATAGTGGTTGTAAAAATGAATAGAAAGTTTCGAATCGCTTCCCCGAAGGATACACAACTCAAATAAGATCTGATGCAATTTTATTGTGTAACTTCCTTTACCATTCACATTCTGATATAGAATAAGAGGCCGTGTTGCAAGGAGTGCATATTCAGTTGTTTCAACCCAATGCAAAGCTTTATTGTTCACCAGGCAGGATTACAAACGGAGGTTGCTTATAGCTACCCTGCAGAGAAACTATGAGAAAAACATACAAATTACATTTTTAGTTCTATGTATAGCCTACGCCCCTAGAGTTCAAAATTTAAAAAAATAGTGCCGCTAACGATAAATCTTCCCCAGAAGATATCTAACCGAAATATAAAATGTTTGATTTTAAACGATTTTTCGTTCTCGAAGTAGGCTGTTCACAGACTCGACAGACATACGGACATGTCTATGGAAATAAGTTTATGGATTCAGTGTACTTCGAAATGTGTATTTATTTTTAACTCGACATCGAGTTTCGAGGTCGAACACAATACTTCCTGTGCCTATAGTATCTATTTTACGGGCAGAGGAATTAATAAACGGAAGAGTTAGAGCTGCCTACTTTCATTGTAAATGTGCTACATCCATAGCGTGGGTCGGTAGGAATATTTGGAATGGAACTGAGCATGTAATTGAGGAAAATGGTTTCAGCATCAGCGATTCATGCTAAACACTCGGTTTCAATTCACTGCCTAGGACAAATTTTCCTTTATAGAATGTAAACAAATTGCATAGATTCGTGATACATTTGTGGTGTTACTACAACTCAAACACCCTAACTATGCAAAATACCCATGGCATTTTAATGTAATAGACTAGTATTACGTCATTTACTATAGTAAAAATAAAGTATTCCCTATAACAGACCATGGAGGCCCAGAGGGTTCCAGGAGGTTAAGGCTCCCAGATTTTAGACTTTCGGCACGTGAAGGTAGGTAAGATTGTCAGCCTTACGCACTGGCCGCCTTTACCCCAAAGATTGCTCCTGGTACTCATTTCTGTTAGATTCTGAGTCGACCCCAGAAGGATTAGGCCAATTGAAAAACTCCAACGACCTCATCGGGGATCGAACCCGCGACCTCCCGGTTTATAGAGCAGCACCTCAACCACTCCCAATTTACTACAGTATAAAGTTATAAATTAAAATGAATATGATAGTGTTATCTCTTATCAGAGTAAAGTGAATTTATAAAGTTCAACTACTTTTTCACATTTTCTGTCGACAACTACGCGAGATTGAACCAAACGGGCGTGCAAAGCGGGTATTTGTTATTTAGGCAGTTCTTTTCCCCGGCAGAGGAATTTAATTTGAGCATCGTTCTCTCAACAAGTGCTATATTCGTTTGGTCCAATAGAGGTTTGAGGTGATGCCGTATTTCGTCGTGCTTTCACGAAGTGACCATTGTAAAGCTTATCGAGAGCGAGAAAGAATGCTATGTAATACTCATGTATACGAAACAGTGTCGCTGCCATCACCATTTGTTACGTTTTCTCCCTAGACTTAAAGTGTGGCACACACAAGAAGCCAGATTACTTCTCTTTTATTTATGTGTACTATTCGCGCTTTCAATTACTTGAACACAAACACGTCCCTTAAGCATAAAAAAGTACACGCGTTTTTATCCCTCTTATTTTCCTATCTCCCGCGTTCATACAACATTCCTTTCCCTCATTCCACATTTCCTTCACCTTCGTCTACACTCCCCCGGAAAGCCCCTGTCATCCATACGTTGACTTTCTAAGGTCTCATCTTGTTCGCCTCTGGTACACACTCATCCCTCAACCCCTTCTCTTACTCCACCCGACATCAACCGAACTTCGCAGTCGTCTTTCTTCATGTCCGGTGAGGGTGCAAGAAAAAAAATCCAGCCTATGTCAACATCAGTTCCACTCCCTTATATTCCCATACCGACTAGAGGAATATTCTGGGGAACGACCCAACCGTCAACGTTAAAAGATTTTCCTGAGATCCTTAAGTAAAAAGACTGTCGCTACTATGTAAAACAAATATAATTACTCCACCAATAAATATACCATATCATCATCAAAAAACCTTGTATGATTTTATAGTTTAAAATGGTGCGCAAATTGAACGCTTGGTAGTTTCGAAAACATATAAATCGAAGTTTAACATCCATAATTTGGTATTCAAATAAAGTTATATATTTTTACGTATTTCAAAACGTCATCCCTACCCTGGAAGAATGTATCCCGATTTGCACAGTAGGCCTAATTAAAATACCATAATATATATTGAAGCTAGGTTTATATGCATAGGCGCATTTCCCGTGGAAGGCCAGCGTCTAAAATTCGGCGCTTAATAATCTACTTCCGCATGTCGTTAACATGACAATCCTTAAGAAGTTAATCCACTCCGTTCCAGACATCCCTTATTTCAGAAAGATGCGAGATGATATCGGGGATCTAACCTCCAGTCCTCTAGTCAGTAACTTTAACCACTAACCAAGTAGCTTCCTGTAGCGAAGAGCTACTGTAAATATTAAGAATACAATTTTTAATCACGTTTTGTTTTGCCTCTCCTTAAAAATGAAGAGAATGGAGATTACTTAGTTAAGAATGGCCCCTTACTGTGCCTGAAAGAATGATATGAGTAAACGTAATAATTTTGTTATCAATAAAATATTATCAGCATTTTTAAGTGTAAAATGTTAAACCAAAGACAACTTTATTAAGATGAACATAAAAAATATAACTTTTAAACATTTTGCGGCCGACGGGTAGTTTTGCAAAAGTATTAGGCTAATACCACACAGAACTTATAAATCATAATAATTTATTAATGCGTTAAATGGGACTTGGAAATAATATGTAGTGCTGGATTCAATAACGTATCACATTGAACGATCTTTAAAAAAGGTTATGCTGCCAGTAGCCTACAACGGATCATGAGTTCACAAGTACAAAAATATTTACTAAAAATTAAAGTAACTTAATTGTTTTAGATAGGCTTATTATCGAAATAAAAATTACATCTAAAAAACAAAAGGACGAAGAGATTAAGAGATTAATTTTAAATAAATTTAAATTTGAAATAATCTCGAAATATACGCACGTAAAGTGAAAACATATGTATACAGTGCCCAATGCAGCATAAAAATCGACTTTGTTGCAAACCCCGCTCTGAATTCAGTGCTCTGTACTGATTTCACTCGTTTTAATCTCAGAGCTAGTTCTGATATCTTGGTCAAGCCCGCTTGTTCAAAAGCACATTAGGACGGTTTCATCCACCGATATTAATATTCCAAGCATGTAATATTTCTCTACAGCTGAACCATGTGAAATTGTGAAAAACCTGCAAGTGTACCAGCATCCTGCCCTTCCGCCGTATACTCCGCGTATATTAGGACTTTCCCATGGGCTGATATTAGCATTCCGAGCGAGTCATCTCTCTATAGCAGAGACAGCAGCAACATGTGATGACTTGGAGTCGCACAAAAGAAGCTGCTGCTACTGGAGTGTTGATCTGAATCACTACTAATTACTGCATGCTCTGCTACTGTGTAAATATAACCTGTCTGTCTGATCGAGAAGTTAATCTCACATGCACCGCCTCATTTGCATTATTTGAAGAAACTACAAGGCCGGAAGGCTGTTCCGAGAACACGCACCTAGCTCTATCTGCCATCTTATATAGACTCTGCTGATGTAATAAAGCCCGATCTTACTGATATAGGGTGGAATAGAGATGACTACATGCATTCCCAGTGATAAAATACTGAATGAGTACAGACAGAGAAGTCTATTACTTTATAACTTAGCCTAGTATTGAAATCAATACAGTTTCTTTTCCGAACATAGCCTCTATTCTTATAAAGTAGGGTATATAAGTTTACTCTAAAGTGAAAACAAGCTGTCAACAGGGATTCTGATTACTTCACAGAATCTTGGAATTTAAATAAATATTTATAGTACGATGGCTAATTTTGTTCAATGTCCGATCAGTCGCGAAATAATAACAATAGTGAAAATCAAAACTGTTTTATTTAGAGCATTTAAATACACCTTCCAGCTACTTTTCTGCATAGTCGATGTTCCGATTGAAACATCTGTCGTAGCGTGGTACCAACGTAAACATGCCTCGAACAATAGTCTCCCGCTAACTGTGAAGTGCGTGCTGTATTAAATTTCTGCATGCTGAAAGAGCAATGCAGCCGAAATTCATCGACGAATGAGTAATGTTCACAACTCCGGAACAAGATCATCGGTTGACACTAGCTTCCTTCCCTTGCCGCCTGCATCATGAAAGTCTGTACGTCCTGCTTCAAAGTTCCTGCACCATTGCCACATTTTGCTGTCACTCATGAAAGTTTGACCGTACACATTACGGGGTGGGGGTAATGACGACGGTAAATAGTGCAATGTCAAACGGACGTGAAATTAAAACAAATAAATAAATAATTTAAAACAATAACTTCATGGTAAATATCAGTTTTTCACATTTGAATTCCATTTCAGGTCGCCTGGGTATCAAACCCGGTATGGTGGCAGCAAACGAGCACTGTAAAACTAGACTCAAATGGATAAAATTATTGCAGCCTTGACGCAAGAGACCATGGCGACGAAAGAATTTTAAATGTTTTGCACGTTAGCATGGATCATGAATCCAGTAACAATAATCCTGTACGCGCCTGAGTTTGGAATCTAGACTACCCGCAGTGCACAGATGTCGGAGAAGTTGCCGGACTATAACTACACTGATAGCAAGGCGGGTGAACGAGCTGAATAATGACGAATAAAGATTGTTACGAACAATGTCCCCAGATATGGTAATTATTGCATGGCTTTGGCGGGGTGAACTGACAGCTTCTGCAATATGAGGTTAACAAGTCAGGTAATTATGGTATTTTAGGAGAAAATAACGCGAGTCGACGATGCAAACAAGTACAAATCTCCAAAAGGGAGGAAATCCAGTATTGGTTAGCATGACAGAAATAGTTAACGCCGCCAAGATGTACAGATACGACTCCCATGTTAGGGGTACAGGGCTCATGACAATTCTAGAACAGGTTTTATAACAACCAAAATCTTCCCTCCCCTTTACTTAATGAACTGAAACATGATAAACCCCTACCATGGTTCATATTTTACCTTTAACTGGTAGTTCCGAGCTACTGTACAAATAGTTTCAGAAGTAGTTAATCTACAACACTGGCCGTTTCTATTTTCTCAAGGGGACTGGTCAGTCGTCAGCTTCAAGATTAATTGTGAAAAGTCTCATTGTTCAGCATGAAATCTGTTAAGAAGATTGGCCCTGTTGAGCTCCTAAACAGAACGACTTGAGTATATTAAGAAAAAGACGTGGAAAACGTACTGAACTCTCTTAATGACATGATAAAATGGACAGAAAGACTAATATCCGTATTCACAGAAATCTCCCATGTTCAGAACAGTTGAGCCTAAGAAGAAATGGGGCAATTACATGCACAGGGAAAAAGATCATGAACCTGCCGACACACATCACAAGTAAAATGTAACACATACCGTGATTCTACGCTCAAATGCTATCAGAATGAGATTGGAGGAATTACAAAATATAAAAGGAAATATGAGGCTCTCAAAATAACACTTCGAACCGGTCTTGTTTGATATGTGAGTATATTTTACAAGAGTATAAATAAAACAGTTCATAAAAGGGATTTGAATTCCAAGCTGTCACTTGCTGACATGTCTACCATAATCGCATATAAAGAAATACAGAATAACTTTCAGTTATAATTTACACAGTAGAAAATATTACCCGAAAATTACGTTGTTCCGATTCAACTTCTGACATGTCTAGAAATGTTGGTCTTTGAATGTGTCTAAGCTTCCAAAACCCATTTTTACGAAAATAAATTTAAAGTTGACTGTTTTCTATGTGTGTGGACTTATTGAGTAAATGTATTGGAATTCTGGGTCTGAAAAAACACCTTTTGCTAATAGTTTATAAAACTGAAGGTGAAACTTTACATTGACTGTTTAGCACATGAACCATTGACCAATCCCGTGTAAGGTCGAATTTCAACATATAGAAAGTGTCTATCGAGATACTTTATCGTTATATTTTTACCACTTCAGTTAACGGCAAAATTCATAAGGACTGGACCCAAAAAGCTTCATGTTCATGGCTTCTTTGATAAAAACAATTAATAATCGAATACAGCGATTGGGTATATGTAAGCTGCATATGGGGAAAAGTAGATACGAAAATAGTATACAATATAGGCCTACTATCATGGCAGGCAATTATGAATAGTATGAGTAGTAAGAATAGAAGAATATAAGTAAATAGGATATTAATGATTCAGTTTTTTTATTCACCAAATAGTCACAGATTTAATCCTAAGTCCGGATTTTCTCAAGATAATTTGCACATCTCTCCTTTTATTATTTATGATCTTTTTGCCTGTAGCGCAAAATTAGGCGTGCGAAGACATTGGAGCCTTTTAAAGTAAAGTGTCACAAAAGGTCAATACGAAACTAAAATTTCTTAAACGTATACTTGTTTCTGTGTCGACTACTTCACGTATAGTGTTTTAACTGGCATCAGTGTTGGAGTACTTTTGAACTGACAAGCTGACAAAATTTTGGGGTGGAATTCAGTAACCGAAAGCTCTCAACAAAATAACATAAATCGTCAGCTAACAGTAAACAGTTGTTTAATATGTCACTACTTTAAATAATTACTTACGTTTAGATCATCTTAACATCAGTATGCATCACCACTTACCTAGAACAGAGAAAAAGAATACATGTCAGTAAGTTTGTTGCTATAGGTTTTATCATCTTAATTATTTTAGTAATTCTTACACTAAAAGAATCATAAATTGTTCCGTGATGATCGGGATAATAAATAATAATAATAATAATAATAATAATAATAATGTATAGTAAGAGTTATTATTTTTGCAGTAAAATGATTACTATGTGATTATTTTCGGATGAAGAGGTACTCCTACAGGAGTTTAAATTTTAAAAAGTACCTTAGAGGAGTCAATGTTGGTCGCTATCTATGAAGGCATCGACTCCATTCGGATTATTAAGTACCACACATACGGAAAAAAAATATTAGGTTATTATGGACACAATCTACATGAAAAGTCCATTGGCAGTTTACATTAATTTAAATAATTGATGAGTAAGCCGTGTGGCAGTGAAACTCTTTAAGCATAGTCTTAATTCCATAAAGCTGTTTCTTCTTCTTCTCCATCTTCTACTCAACAATACTAAAATAAGTCTGTCATATAAAAATAAAAATAACTACACTTCTGCAAGAGGATTACAATTATATCGATTATTACGTCATGGGGATTAATTTCATCTGATACCATTTTCATTATACAAAATCGCAGTCACATAGGCAGTGAGGAGAGAGAGTGTATGAGTATGTGTATGTGAGAGAGAGGCAGAGAGAGAGAGAGAGAGAGAGAGAGAGAGAGAGAAAGAAAAATTAATAAATATAAATACAATGATTTAGCGACTGACTGCTACTGCTAATGACGTATAAATTCGTCACACAAAAAATGAATGGAAACATAATTATTTGATTAACAGAGTAATGATTTATGTTAGAATATTAAGATTTTTATTAATTTATTATGATTTTAATTCATGGAAACTAGCTATTTAGCTGAAATTATTGGTACTGATTAAAAACTTATAATCCACAGATGGTATGTACATTCAGCTCTGAAAGGATTAATTATATTCTGTCTCTGGCATGCTGCATAATAAATGTCTATTGCATTATATACCATTTGTACTGACTAAATCGGATACAAATGTTAATACTACATTACCCAATGCTTTTACAATAATAAAATGAGGATATTTTACCGGTATTCAATTAATTAATGTTTTGAAAGCAAGATCTTCTCTCATTTTGTATTCCGAACATGTATCCGAATTTGAGGGGAAGATTCCCAAGGAAATTAGGTTATGTACATTTTGTGAACGCGGCTGATAGTGGTTTATCTGTCGTCATTATGGAAGCCCCTTTTCCTCCTTTAGAGACGCTGTGTAAACGACATTGGCGGGGGCTGTCACCCATTTTGTTATTATAACATTATCAGCACTAAATGAACGTTAATCTGACAAAGTGCTGCTGCTGCCTAGAAATAACACAACTTGTAGTCGACATCCATTTAGTGTCGAGCTTCTATCAAGACGTACATGAGCCTTTCATTACTTCATTTGCGCGTGCAGCTAGTATCATTAGCGCAACCGGAAAATATTTCCTTTGTATGCAGTCAAACTAAATCCATCTGCGCCTATGTATTTGTTGTGTGTATACCCTGGAAACTCAGTTGATTATTAGTACGACTCTTCTATAAATAGGAGATTATCATCATTCTATGCTTATTAATGCAGAATAGAAAGCATATTTTAATAAAGAAATATAAATGAGAGATCTAACTTTTACTTTTATGAGTGAGACCAGTAACCAACAGGCCTACTGCTACTGACGTATAAATTCGTCATCTAAAAATACTGTTAAGAGACTACTGTTTTATGTAAAATGTGAGATTTTCGCCTCTTCCTTTTATGGTTGTCATTCATGGGAACCTGATATTGTCACGAAATTTCCTTATCGATTCTAAACTTAGAGCCCACCAATGATTTCAGTTGATGATTGCTCATATTTATAAATTCAGCTCTGAAAGGATTAAACCATATTAAACTGATCCTAAACAGAGAATGCTTTTTAATTTACTTTACATTTGTTAAGGTGTTAATCCACTTTAGTTACTTAATTTACTGTTATTAATAGTGTTCTATAGCCTACTTAGCATTAATCTAGATCGTATTTATAGTCATCGTCACCACCTGATAGCAAAAATATTCACCCGTTCATCGATATTATTATTGTTATTATTTTACTATTGTTTTATTATTAAAATTATTATTATTATTATTATTATTATTATTATTATTATTATTATTATTATTATTATTACTACTACTACTTTTACTAATATCAAACAACGTTAGCTCGCTTGGATGAAAGTTAGGCACACACCTTAACAAGATGTATTGCAGTAAGGAAAAGATGGATGATTAAGTTTTTAAAAGGCGCAGTCAGATCTCGGCTTTAGCACTATGATAATAAAGTGACGTACAGAATGATTTACAGAATGTAAAATGTACAGAAATTGAAAAGATCTTTACAAATATAGATTTTATAATTGTTATTCTATTTATGCACAGTAGGCCTATAGTACTGAGATGAACGGGATGATGTAGTAAGCATTACATAAACAGCTTTATTCTAAGATAATTACTTGAAATTAAATCCTTAACATTAGAAAGTTTTGATAATTAAATAAGCCCTTGAAAAAAGCTAAAAATGCAATAGCAAATACAAACAGGAAGAAAATTTTGTACTAGTGATTAGATTTACAAGAAACAAGCTATAAATGAATACTAGGTTTTATAACAATCCTAATAGCTAAATTAATACGTATTAATAATAATATTATTAAATAATAAACTTTAATCAAAAAACTATTACCTTTCATTGGACGTGTCAAATGATTGCAACCAGATAGACTAGCAAATAAAATCCTCCCTTACCTAGAGAAAATGGAGACACAAATCCCATGAGTAAAGGGTGAGCAAAAATACTTAAGAAAATATGGAATTAATAATGAAGATACAGGAAATAGAGAAGAAAATTGCTGAGGTGAAGGATCTGTCCGAAGAGAATCAAAGAAGAAGAACAAGAGTATTTTCAGAAGAACGAGCTAGAAGAGTCTAAGAATGAAGGGATAACTAACGCAGGCGCAAACCCCTGAGGTAGAGTAGGACGTTGTGTTTTCGTAACTCATAGAAGATTGAATCGAGTGTTAAAATATTTAAAGAAATTCGTCCGCAATAAAAAAAGACGTAAAATTATTTCTTACATTATGAGTTTATAGTATATGGTCACAATTTGTTTTTTTTTTGTTTTTTATTTGTTCTAAGATACAACCCGTGTTTTACCTGCTAGATATATCACGAGTTGTTTAGTTTACATTGTTGTTTCTGAATTAAGACTGGAGTTTGTTGTACCCTTTTTGAGGAAGTCCATAACATCTACAGTTGTTTCTGAATTAAGACTGGAGTTTGTTGTACACTTTTTTGAGGAAGTCCATAACATCTACAGTGTGTATGTGTGTCTTCACACTGTAGATGTTATGGACTTCCGTTACGTTTACTAACTGACGACGGTTGGATACTGTCACTTATACCTGTAACCGTTGCCTGTACGCCGGAATTTTTCTCACAGATTAGTGCCGAGGTCGAACTCTGAATTCTGAACTGCCTTACTTACCTACCCTATTCAATGGCAATAGACAATTCCTAAGCAAGCTAAAGGAATATTATCTATTTTATGGAACCCGAAGGTTCATTGCCGCGCTTACCAGAGTCCGCCATTCAACCATATTCTGTGCTAACTCCAGCCAACCATCCTTCCAAATCCTACTCCCTTAAATCTATCCTAATATTGTCTTCCCACCTATGTCTAGGTTTTTCAAGTGATATTTTCCCTTCGGGTCTCCCAGTCAGTACTTTTTAGATAGGCTATGTCTGTCCTCCCCCATGCGCGCAACATGTCCAGCCCAATTCATTTTCCGTGAAGCGCACCGGTTAACTTATAAAGCTCGTCGTTATGCAGTTTTCTTCAGTCCCCATTTTCACCTCTCTTAGGCCCAATATTTTCCAAAGCACCCTGTTTTTGAACACACTCAGATTATATTCTTACCGAAGAGTAAGCAACCATGTCTCACATCCATATAATACAACAGGTAGGATAATAAATTGTCTTATAAATTTTTATTTTTAGATTTATGGACAGAAGGCGAGAAGGTAAGAGTTTTTGAACTGCTTAAAAACACGCATTTCCTTATTCAGTCGACACTTAACTTCTACCTCAGTATTATTTCTGAACTGTCTTAGCGTTTAAAATCATCCTGTTGAGATCGATCAATAAAATATTTATGTAACAGCTTAATCTCAACTTTTATTTTTCCTAGGCCTTTCGAATACAGGGAACCATTATCAGGACATCTTGTTCTGCAGAGTCACATTTAAAAAATATAAGACTATTGCATTAATGACGTCACTGTTAATTATAATCAAAACTTAAAATGTTCTTAGAATATAAGTAAAATTCACTTCTTGATTCTTGTATGTCATACAACATAGAAGAGTCAAGAAGTTAATTTTACTGATGTTTTAAGAATCGTTAAGAATATTTTAAGTTTTAGTGAATTTAATTACAAATGAGGCCATCAATGAAATAGTTTTATTGTTTATAAATATGACAAGATGCCGTGATGATGGCAGCATGTAAACGAAAGGTTTAGGCATGATATCAGAGATTGAGATTAAGGCAGCAAGTAATATACAATAATACACGTACAATAATACGTAATTTTTTAACTGCCTTATTGACTGTTCCACCTAAACCGGTTATAAAGTCACGTGAAGACAAAATATAACGTAGAAGGTTAAAATAAAGATAAAAATAAGTCACTAGAGAGATTCAGAAAAGCGGAAGAATGGGATAAAAAGGAGCAAAAATATGCACCTGTGAATGAGAATATTGCACGTTTCTGGAAATGTAAATATGCCCTTCTTAAGATGCTAAAACATTAGGCTATAAAGAAGACAAGGTTTACTCCATACGTATATATAGACTACACAGAAGGGGAGGAGTATAACTACATTAATTAAACCTGGTAACAAATTTAAATAAAACTAGTAGAAAAGTTCAAACAAACTCTTGTCTATCTAGAATGATTTTTGCAACGGTCAAGTATTACTGAAAGACCGGAGTTGAGTATGTTGCAACATCGCAACGGTTTGTCTACAAACTCGAGATAGGTCTACATTTAAGAAGCGTGCATTTCAGAAGCTCTTGAGGAAATTTCAATGAGGTAATAGAATAATAGAGGTCATTGCCTTTTCTCAAGTTTCTCATGACGTCAAGAGGATAAGACTGTAATTTTCTAAATTAAGAACGAAGAAAACATCAGTTGATTGGGAAGGCGAAGAGCACACACAATGTAAACAAGAGTGAGTAGTGTGCAAACCTAGTTGCCGGATTTCCCTAGAGGCTTTGTTATAAAAAATTGATCATTCATCAGTTAATTTTTTAACTCGAGTACTGAAATTGAGCTTTTTGTGATGAAATAGCTTAATCTTACACTTTGCTCCGGATATCCTAATTCATAAAACCTGATTACCAAATATTTATATTACAATACCATAAAAAGGGCTCAAAGATTACATACCAGTTATTTTTATCTAAACTATTATTTCAATACCAGTATACCATTTTCATTTTTAGTAGATCTGGGTAATTTCTCTTGTAATCGCGTATTAAACTGTCTCGTTGATTTAAAAAGTAATTGGTATGTACTACGATAGTAAATGCTAGTGATTAATTTCCCATAACCTAAAGGATATGTTCTTAAAATTAATGCCCTTAACTCCTTCCACTCTGAGTAATAAATAAATAAAATTGTATTGAAATGTGCTCTTATGTATACCAACGCTGAATCAAATGACCAAATCAGAAATTATGTGCGAGTAATTTCCAATTAGTTAGATGTTGGTTTATAAATAGGGCCCACGAAAAACTTTTAAACTAGTGAAATCCTGAATGCATTTGATTCAGAGGAGTTCAAATATACCATGCTGCAAGTGATACGTAGAAATAAATTCTTACAGGTTAAAACTAACAAGCGTCATAAATCTTTACTATAATTTTCACTAGCGTTTACTATCGTAGTTCATACCAATTAGTTTTTATATCAACGAGACAATTTAATACGCGATTACAAGAGAAATTACCCAGATCTACTAAAAATGAATCAAGTTGTGATTTTGTGCAGGGCTGGAAGCGAGTGGGGATAAATGTCTAACTTTAAATCATCCAACGTAACTGTAATAACCCATCATAATATATATCATCCTCACAACACTGAATGTTGCTTTTTCAAACTTTTTTTTTACTGTTATTGGGCCATTGGATTCATAGTCCACACGACCACATATTCCCTCCCTCACACAAACATACCCAGCGAGATAGAAAAAATCCACATTCTGAAAAAAACTTTGTGTCCTATTTATGAAAAATGTACGTAGGGAGGATAAAAAAAGTTATACGAATCGATTATATCCCAGAACAATTATTGGATCTCGTTAATCAGGTGTCTAGAAATATCATAGCAATCGATACATTCCAAATGATACCGCTGACCGCAGTAATAAGACAGACAGGGATAAAGTACTTACGCTAAGACCTGTTTATGTAATCATTCCAGAGAACTGTAAGATAGAATAGTTTGCGAATAGTTTTCATCGTCAGGCACTAAACATAGTTAAGGGATCGTATACCATTCTACCTCAACATGTGTTCAGTGGCGTAGGGACCTCCCCCGAAATCGAAACATAAAATTATATATATATTTTAGTTATTTAAGCTCAATTTTGTCAAATCTTCAATTATTTGATTTAATAATAAAATACTGAACTTGTAAATGTAGGTCTATTATTTCCATTGTCCCATGTGTTATTTAACTTTTCTTATAAATAATAATGATATAACTTAGGTAACGATTTCTTGTTTGAGACTCTGGGAGTATGGTAAACAAATTTGCTAACTAGTTTTTCAGTGCTAAAACAGCTTAAAATGTGATTTTCAGAAGTTTAATATTTAAAAATTTTCCGGGGGTAAGCCCCAACCCCCCCATTTCTTGGGGCTTTCCCCCAAACACCCCGGCACTTTCGATCCTCCCCAAAATTATTTTCTGGCTATGCCATTGCATGTGTTAAATTAATTATTTTAATATACCTTTTATCAGACACCATAGAAGTACACAAATAACATTTTAAAACTTATTTCAGAAATGAGAAAAATTACATAACAAGGAATTTGTTGAAAATAGATTTCAGTACAACAACTGGCTTCCATATGACAGTCGAAACATGTGGAGAAAAAATCTTATATTTTAGCATAAAGCACTATTATATTAATTACTAGCTTAAAAGGCCCGGCGTCGCCCGGGTTTTTATTTTGTAATTTGAAATTAACTTATGAAGGACTTTCGATTTGTAGGCCTACATAGAACTTGAAATGAGGAAGAACGACTTATCACACTTAAACTATTTCCTCAGAAAACGCTAGATATAGCCACTACCTGCTTGATTTCCTTTTGCCACATTTCTGGCGTCACCATCAATACTGCTCTGTCAAACCGTTTCCTAACATCGCATAATTTAAAAGTTTTGTTATTTCTGGCCACAAACCCTTTGATAAAACTCCATACCAGTTCAAGTGGATTCAAATTGCTATGATAAGGGGGCAACCTCAGTACTTGTTGGCCCGCTTTATTTGCCATATCATCAACCACATATTTATTTTCATCTTTGTCCACAAATTCCTGTGCTAAGATCACTAACTCTGCCTTAACACTTTTTATCATTAAATGTTACATTCTTTTCTTGTAGACATTCCACAATATCTTGTTTATGCCAAGAAGTATTTGGACGCCGATAGAGTTTCACACTGTGGCATGATGCATTGTCCATAACTATTAAACTGTTGGGTTCAAGTTTCGGCAAAACATTAGCAAACCAGTTACGGAATACCTCTCCATTCATGTCTTCGTGGTACTCACCTGTTTTCTTTGACTCAAAAATGAGCAAACCCCCATCTACGAAGCCTGTTTCACTACCTATATGCGTAACTATTAGGCGTTTCCCCTTACCCATAGGATTTTTTGAACCTTGACTTAATCCTGCCCTAAAAGCTGTTTCCTTTGATTCAACAGTAGTGTCATGCCAAATTTTAGGGGTGGTGTGTCCTGCTTTTACCCATGTCTCGCCTAAGTAATAAAACTTTCGACCCTCTGCTCGGTATTGCCGTACAGCTCTAAGATATCGTCTTCTCCAAAGTACAATATCATCACGATCTACTATAACATTAACCTCACTTCTTTTCACATATTTCACTCCAATGTCCAACAATAACTTATAAATTGTTGTTCTTTTAAAATTAGGTAGGTCGGAGTCCTCATTGACAGCACAAAGAAGTGTATCCACAGTTGGAGGTATGTTATCAAATAAGAATTGATGATCTTTTGCTCGAATAGCACTTTTCACAAAGTCATCAATGTTATCTAAAACACTATGCAGCTTTTCAGCCTTTCTTGGGGGAGTTTTCACTACACCAGAGTCTCTGTATTCACTACGCACTTTCCAGATACTTCTGGTACATATACCGGTGAATTCAGATGTCAATTTTACAACGTCCTCACGAATGCCACGTTTCGCAATACATTGAAACATTTGCAATAAGTTGATATTGTTATCTTAAAAATTTTTGTCACATTTTATGAGCTTTTACTGTTATAAAAATAAAATCTAATACCGCACTATATTGTCTTATAGCATGATGTGTGGTGTGGTTCAAATCACGAGCATTTGTTTACACGGACTTGCATTCTCATAATGAATGGATAACACACTTTCGATTTGGTTTGGTTGCAAGACTCACTTTTGTTTTTGTTTGTTTTGTTTTGTTATGAAAACATGTGAAAGTGGAACTCTCAAACTGTGAATGTCACACTTCTTTTGTCACACTTCAATTTTTTTTATGTAAACAATTGACAGCAGAACTCTCTAACTTTGTCTAACTTTGCCTCATTTCATCACATTTCCGACTTTCCCCGTGGATTTTCCAAAAATTTTCTTTCATACAAACCTTCTCCAGACAATTACGATCACAACAAAACAAAAATCAGCCAAATCGGTCGAGCCGTTCTCAAGTGATGCGGCAACAACCCTTTTGGAAATTCATTTTTATTAATATAGATGCATCTCTAGTTTTAAGCAATTTTTAGGGCGACGCACATATACGTCGATAGCAGTGAAAACGTTATGTTTAACTCCCAAAAATAGGCTATGCTTTTCACAAAATGGCTTCCTTCAATCATGACCTAATATGTACTTCATAATTCAAGAAACTTTGAAGCGATTTTGAGTAACAGAAGCTGATATTTGGTAGAGAAAATAGAAACCTGCAGATAAGGGTGATATCCAGGTAAAGTATATCCAGCTATATATTCAGACAATTTTGTTCCCTTCCTTTTGTTAGGTATCAGTCCAGACCACTCCTGAAATATAAAAGTAAGTCGTTTGTTTTCAACTCAATTTTTCTCACTCCATCGCAAAGATGCATTGCATTTCAACCCTCTGCGGATTGAATCTGCAATGAGGCCACTGCAATTTTTCAATAGGTCTGACCTTTTAGGTGACAAGTGACCTGATAATATCTTAAAAATCAAGTAGGCCTACATAGTGCTGGAATTCTAAAAGAAGTGATTTTGCAATCCTGGGAGTAAAGGCAGTTAATTCGTAATTCTGACAATCTTACCACTTTCATACGCATATTTCTAAAAATTCGAGAGCCTCAATCTCGAAGAGCTCTAAGGGACTCCAATGCTTGTAACGAATTTTATTTTGTTTACTATATGAGCATTTGTATCAGAATCCCCAGTTGATGAAAGTTATTTATTATGAGACTACGGATGCTAAAAGCTCTAAAAATCTGCTCTTTATGGGCCAAAAGTTGGCACTTCTACAAACAAAGCAGACCCTCCGGAATAAAAAAATAATTAAATTTTAAAACTAAAAACACGCTAACACAGTAGCGTTTCAACACTGCCTTTATTTACTTATAAATATCGATGCCAATCAAGCAAATTGGATGTTCCCTTTCGTTGTTTTACATTTATCCCTATATATGCAATTCTTGAGGAAATAATTCCAATCAGCACGGAATATAGAAAAATTTCTAAAATGGACACCTTTGGCATAGTGGATTATAAAGCTACATTAATGGCTCACATTCTATCGTCTGGTACTGGAATTAGTGCGGTCCCGGGTAAAATCCAGTGAGGGGACCATTCGACTTGGATCTTTTCGTTGTTTACCCAGTTGTAAAGGTAAATATGGGATTCAATATTTACTTATTCACTGCCACTATTTCACCCAATGTAATGTTCATTAAAATTAAATATCGGTCAAAATGAACAAGTCATTTCACAACGACAATAGTAACAGATGAAAACCACAGTTACACGGCCAACCGGTACACCCACAGATCCAAATACTCTATATGACCACTGCAGTTAAAGCGTGTATAAATAAAGGTAAAATAAAAAATAACAACATACATTCATTTTATCCCATATCTACTGCGTGTATATTTTAGACTTCTTGTACTTTTAGATGCTTACAAAAATTAATTTGAGTGATTGAACTGTGAGCAAGAATTTTCAGCATTATAGCTGTAAAAACGTGACATGTTAAAATTGCCGTTTATTACATAAACGAAAGATCATTGCAATTTTGAAATAATGGCAATTAAAATAATAAAATGTCCTATAACACATTTCTTTTTAGCAATTTATACTTTAAGCAACGTGTTTCTAGTTGGCTTTAAGGATGTCATTTTATACGGTGGATGACTTGAAAAACTGTTGTTATAAAGGCTAATGCAATTTTATATAATATTGTTATAAAAATATTGTGTCTTGGATTGGAATACTTTCTGCGTTTTCAAAACGTCTAGGCAATATTTTCACAATACCTACTGAATGACTGCACTCACATAAATAAATAGGTAAATAAATAAATGAACACGCTTGTTGCTTATTAACATTGAAATGCTGAGATTTTAGGCCAGAAAAAAATTGGTCCTAACCGTCCGACGTGTCATTAATAAAGAAGAGAGATTACCTTTCACAAGGGATAATAAACAATTATGCTAAGTGGGTAATGTAATCAATACAATTCAATACATAATGTAGATACAAGGTCCGCGTGACACAGTTCTATATTACTGGAATAGAAATTAGTCATTATACGTGTGTGTGTGTGCGTGTGCATGGCTGGCGAAACAGCTTGGGGACAGATTAAAACAAACCGCATGACATGCCGTGGTAACACGGTTCAGCATGTGATGCTATGGTACTATAGGAATTGGCCCCTGGTCACACTGGAAATTATAGAATCGCCAACCAAGGTGTGCGATACATAGATACCCTTCCTGCTTGTTTTAATCCCTGTACAAGAGGGCAGTATTACAAAACTCCCAATAATCTACGTACAACCACACCAATTTCATAAGCCGTTGAGCTGAAAAGCGAATGATCGTTATAAAAGACCCTCAGGCTAGGACTATGATTATTCGGATTCCCGAGGAATATCGTCGTCTGATTAAGGCGTGTAACGACACTCTTGTTCTAAATGTAGGAAACTCTACTACTGTAGGGATCGCCCAGTCGGGGTTTCATTAACTACACATTACGAAATCGATGTAATTTTTATGCTGGAACAATTTTTTTCCTGTAAGTTAATTGCATTCAATGTAAAGCATAATGAAACGGAGTTCACCTACTAATATTTTCAAATCTCTTATCTGCATAAGAACATCAATAATTGGCAAATGAGTAATAAACTCGGATTAATTTCTACATTTTACTTTCTTATATTCTTTACCAGAAAATATGGCATAGAAAGAAAACTTTAATTTCTATATTTATTGCGTACACAAATTTTCAGAATCATTAAGTATAACATTTTAATTTAGGAAAATCTGCCCATAATAAGTACTTTGCCTTCTGTCTAACTTCTAAATATTGCTTTGCCAAAGAGAATAGATTTAAGGCTTGATGTAATAAGCAAGAGATGAAATATTGATTTATAGTGTAGATTTTCTTTAGCGGTAGAAAATCTAATGACCAAAAGAAGAGAAACGAGTCGAAGAGGACTTCTATGTAACAAGCGCCATGGCGGACAAATCAAAACATGAGGAACGTCGTAAAGAGGATGGCCGTGACAACTTCCATCATAAAGTACGCTCCACAAACAATTTTCATGTAGTGACGGATAAGTGTGTCTGCAAATACTGGGAATTAAAATGTGAGAAATACCATGTGCTGAGCTGCAACAAATGTTCAAACTGACAGAACTCAGTGGTGAAAACTAAAGTTATGCACATTATGCACACTTGGGCGCACTTCACTTATTATTATAATAGCCACATCTCTTAAAAATTAAATTTGAAATTAATTTGTTTAAGAATAATCTATACGTGTAGCTTAAAGAATATTTTAAGTACAGGCACCTGTTTTGCCCTCCAACTCCCCAAGAGCAATCGGCCATAGGCCATACTCCGGTCCCAACAGCTTTTCGGCGCATTTGTTCTATCGCTTCATTGTCCCAACTTGTAAGTCCTACATCAATGGGGAAATGTGAGTTGTGCTGGCTGTTTACTTCAGCAATAATAATAGAACTATGTATTTTCGCTATGTTTAGTCACCTGTCTTGCGGTGGTCGTGTTTCCGATCCGGTATTCACCTGATGGGAATGCTTGCTTTGAGGTTAAAATGTCTAAGGGAAGCCCTGCTCCCTGCATGCGTTTGTCTCCTGCCATCTATCGCAACAGATGAGAATAACTAACAGCTGAATGGTCATCGAGATGGGGGAAGTCGATAGTTTTAATAATAGCAAGTATTCTATAAACTCGAAACTTGACAATTAATTATGGTCGCACAAAAACAAACGTACGCATCTTGCCTATAACGGTTATTAAGACACTCCTTTGAAAACTATGAAACTCGCTAGGCTCGTTTAATACAAATATTCGCGTCTTAATAGTGTCATTACTGGCTCGAGGCATAATGAACTATTTCTTATTGCTAATTAATTAATTTCAAATTACTAACTGCGTATTACGCGTATATCAATTATGTTGGACTCCGGAGAGTTTTACAATTCAGAAAGGTCTTGAAAGAAAATTAATAAAGGTCTTTGTAGTATTTACATATTGCACTGTTTGCATGAAATACTAATAGTGCTTGTGAAGACTGCATTCATATAAGGATTTAGCAGTTTGCAATCCAGCTATGAAGCTGCAATCGAAAATCTCAACTTTATTACGAATTTACTCTCTGATAGCGATCTCTACTAATAGAAGTACGTCTATAAATATTTTAGGGACATACAAAATACACATACGAAAACTTCCTCATATCAGAACGTTAGTGCCATTTTAATGCGAAACGCCAACATTTTCTGATTTGCAACTACTGCAGAAAGCAATCTCCAGTAGGCCACTGCTGTGTATATCTAAAATATTGATACTCGTAACATCGTTGCAGTGTAGCACAGTCGAATACTCCTTGCCTTCTTTTTATAGCCTGAGACTTCAATTTTAGAGCTCATGTATGAAGTGTAAGTTTGCGTCATTCTGTGTTAACTAAACTGTAATGCTCGTCAAGCTTTTCATAAAATCCAAAGTAGCTCAAATATATATAAAATACAAAATATACAAAATACATTGAATGTAATTAGAATTTACTTTTACGTGTAATCAGTCTCATATCTAGAAAATTTATCTTAATTCCCAAACTTTTCCAGTCTTACATGTTTTTATAGTGATATAATGGAGTTTTTGAGACCCAAAACTGAATAAACAGTTAACATATTTCTTCAGTGTCCATGAAGATGGTAACATAGTGCGTTGCGGAAATCTTGGTTTGATTGCCCACGAATCTGTAAATAATAATATCCACCGGGAAAGTTTTAAATCATATGTGATGTTGGAATGTTATTTATAAAATTCCCACGTATTGCACTATGGTCCTGGGATCCACTCAGCGTCTAACAGAATTGAGCACGAGCAACAGAGGGGAAAGGGCGGCCGGTAAGGCAGGTTGTTGTTAAGTCCAGAAAAATAATATTGCCGATTTAAATGGATTAAACTTCAACATAAAATTGTGCGCATTCTAAAAAGGAATACTCTTTGCCGAAAAATGATGTTTATATAATCTTTATAAGAAGTATAGTTTATGGCTATTATCACCAAATATAAGGAACTTTTCCATGTTTTACACATCAGTTTCACAATACTCTAATACCATCCTCAAAGTTAGTCTCAGTATAGCAGGATGTCCAACTATATTACTATAGCATAGCAAGTGTTTCTGTTGCCCGGGCCCTGGTTATGATCAGAGAATGTCGCACAAGAATGGAACTAACAGGCTGCGATAAAATCTTAAAATCGTAATTTTACAACCTGACAGCTGTTTTCTACAGTTTCGCGGGAAAGTGTTTACCGATTTATGGTCAGGTTTCCCTGGCACGGCCACAAGTAGTTTTTAAAAAATAGCGATAAACTCAAGTGTTTAGTAAAATTGTAGTTGCACCTTAAAATATATATTGCATTACTTTGTCCAGAGGCGATGGGCTTACCACCTGTTTCTCTGCACTCTGCCATCTCTCGGAAAATAAGCGTAACAAAATTCACATAGGGAAACAGAAACCTCCCCTTGGAGGCCCTTCACCCCAACAAAGGGGGTATAGGATTCCAGATAGACAGACACTAATTTGTGAGTTTTTAAGATATCTTAATTTGTTTCAAGTTCAAAGTCATTTAAAACTAACAGAACAACAATAAAATTATTTAAAAAACACCCTTGAATAAATATGTACACTTCGCCAGAATGAAAGGTGCAAATACTCCAATATCTCTGTCATTCCTATTAGTGATACTAGCAGTATAGCCTAACTTCATGAGAAAAAATAAGAGAAATGAGAAGGAAGCAGCTCTGCTCGTTCTGTTTTATGACGCATTCAATATATTTCAATTAAAAGATGAAGCATCACATTCGAAGTTTAACAGGCTTCAATTCATGTCAGACATTTCTATATAGTTTGTCACATTCTGAAACGTTTAACACTGTTATAAAATAGAAACATCATAAGCGAAAATTCTCTTCTAAACAAGAGGCAGCAGCAGCATGACTTTTTGGAGTAAAATGAATGCCATTCAACAAAACTTTATCAGGTCAACTCTTGAATGAAGCAAGTGTGGGAGAGTTCGTTGTAATAAAATTCATATCCTCCAGGAATGCTATCCATTTGGGAAGGGTAGAAACCTTCATTTCCCGTGACACCTCTATCAGTACTCCGTTGTGACACTCCCGAATATAAAACAAAGTTTTATACTACACGTGTTCAGAAAAAATGGGACAAAATTTTAATCTAACTGGTGAAAACTCATCAATTTTTATCGCTGTTTCACACGTTTAAGGGTATACATGAGAGTGAGACAGAGTGAGGAGAGAGAATGGTGGGCAACGAAGAGAGAAAGAGAGACAGAAAGAGAAAGAACCGCTAATATTACACTTGACGATAAACTGCTATATTTCATTCCTGGTATAACTGGGCTAATACTAACCAGCATTCATGTTGATGGTTTGACCTATTAAACAGGGACAGGGAGCTGAACTAATATCATTCACCTACAACTATGAGGGAATATGTGGATTAGACCAGCACAATGTCACCTGGCCACCTCCGTAACATGGTGTTTATTATATCAAGGGTTACCAAGGCAACCGCGACAATACTCCAAACACGAAACGTCCGCAATGCGAAATTCAACCATTACATATCTAGCTCTATGTTTAAATTATACTATTTGTATGTGTAGCAACATTTACATCAATACACTCTAAATGCATTGAGTAACAGAACAAGCCCATATCGGGAATCGTTTAACATGTAATATCTATAAATGAGTCCCATGGACCTTTTCAATTAAGTGGGCCCTTTAGTCATCAGTAACTTCAACGTATTTCCAAATGGGGTTCTAAGCGGGTTTTTAAATTGCCATTCTAATTACGAACAACACTGTACCTCCGGTAGTCTCCCAAAAGGTTGCAAACACGCATAGTTTGTTCACGTACTATCTGTTATATTTTACCTGCTCAAAGCGATTTCATTAATTTTCATTTTCCATGGGAAAAATATAATCAAAATATGAAAAAATAATTTTTTAGTATAAAAAGAGACAAAACGATGTCTGTAAATTTATAATACATAAAAATAAATACCATAGCTGCTACCTCGCTATAAATATATATGAGCCGCAGTAAAACTGATTACCCTGCAGTCTAAGATGAAAAGCAGGAAAGGGGTGTCTTCATTAACAAAACTCTCTTTTCCGCTCATACGGTTTTCTACAGCACCTTCCATTAAATTTTGATGAGAGAATTGGATTCAAATAAGAACGGTGTATAAAATTATCAGCAAGTATACACTGAAATGCTTTGAAATTGACGCCGAAATCCTAAGTTAGGCCTATACAAATAAAGCGAAAAAGGAAACTCTGAAAACTACGGCGAACAAATTACTGCTTATGCAACTGCAAAATTCGAGGGACTGTTCAATTAATCAGTAGCATTTCAGGTTCTGTTTCGGTGACTTTCTATGGAAAATGGAAGCTAATTTTTTAAGTACAGTAATTTTATGACATATCTGTTCTGGAAGTTAAATGTCTGGGTTTGGGTATGAAGGCTTTGATACTTTTCTTGTCTGAATCTTAAATGTGTAGCGGCTTGACGATGTACGGTATTCTTCAGACAAAATAATTATGAACCTCTCATATATCTCTTATTGGCTCTCAAAATTAGTTAGGCTATCGATATACAAAATTACTTTAAATTGGATTAATAGTCTGATACGTTATCAATTAATTTACATAAGTATGAAATTTGTATATTCATTCACAGAAAAATTACTCTTCTATTGAACTAAATTAACAACAATGATATGATAAAAATGATGTTTAAGTGGAAGAGAGAATAATTTGGCCAGATGAACATTTCCGTAGTGCATCTTCCTACTCCTGCGAAAAATCTTGCTTTACAGATTATGCTTATTTTTCCTCTAGAAGCTGAATCTTTGAGATTTAGAAAAGTTATTTACTTTGTAATGCTGTGAATTCGTAATTTTACGGTTGACGGAATAAAATTATAACAGTTAAGTTAGTACAACCGCTTGACAATCATCTGTTTAGCTGTATCGTTAGTGACGGAGGAGTCTACGTTATTTTACCTTAGAAATGTATTACAATTTTCAGTACTCTATATCTACCGCAGAGCCGGAATTATATATACTGAAATCCTTACTTTAGGTTAAGAAAATAACGAAATAAGCTCAGCCCTCTGAAGCTTAATTCGTCAGAAATTTCATTAACCAGTACACCAAGGCACACTATTTAATTTCAGGGGTTGAAGTATCTGAATCATAAAAACGCAACCTATGACTATTTGCAAATAACTTCCATGATGTCATAACTTACATAAACCTGAGAGGAATTAAAGGGTGTACTCTCTTCATTTAATGAAGACCAATATTTCATATTCAAGCCCAGACAGGAGGTGGTCTAGATTTCAAAGCATTCAATAGACACGGTTTTCCTTTATGTCGGTATAGCCATTATTCTAATAACCTGTTTTACAACACAAAGC
The DNA here is from genome assembly GCA_964059195.1 of Ectobius pallidus. Classification (NCBI taxonomy): domain Eukaryota; kingdom Metazoa; phylum Arthropoda; class Insecta; order Blattodea; family Ectobiidae; genus Ectobius; species Ectobius pallidus. The sequence goes on along the minus strand of CAXKWD010000004.1, from coordinate 96,488,412 downwards.
AGCTGTATGTAAAATTAGGAATATTTAAATCCCATTGAAATTTGTGAAAGAAAGGAAAAATAAGAAACAGGACGTTTTTAGCGCTGTATTCAACGTTGATTCGCTGGCACTCCGACTAATTTCAAGCGAATCTACCCGCTTCTAAGAGGGCAGCAGCTTCGGTTATATAAAAGCAAAGTTTCCTGTTCTTGTTTAAAGAAGTTCTTTTCCCTACCTTCTACTCTTTCTGCTAGAACTTTCTTCTTCGATAAGAAGAGGTCCACATCTTGTTAGTACAAGTCAGATTACAAAGTTAAATAATTGTTTAAAACCTTTCTTTTTTTTGCTTTCTTTCAATGTAAAAAATCATTAACCCAATATAAAAAAGTAGAATTCCTACAAATAATCAGCTGTAATCAAATTAATATACGAAATAGGAACAGCTTAATGGATTTGGATGGAAATATGTTAAACCTTATTACTGTAGAATGCTTAACATAATTACAAGAGAAAGCTATGCTCAAAATATGTATTTATGTATTTTGGCATGGAAGGAAATTTTACCAATATCCTTTCATCATTTAATATTTTTTATAAAATAATTAAGGTTATTCATATTCTTAACATCTGCTTATTCTGTAAATTATTAGTATGTTACTTAAATTTTCTTAGAAATTTTTCCTTACGCATTCCCCCCTCCACCGCCCCCGGAGCCCTCGACCATAGGCCATACTTCGGTCCCACAACTTTTCGGTGCTTGTGTTCTATTGCTCTACTTTGTGTACTTGACGCTGTGGGTAATGTGTTTTGAGCTACTATGAAAATACCACATTTTTCCTCATATTTTCTCTTCAAGTCTACCTTCATCAATATCATAGTATTATTTCTATCCGGTTCAGTAAGCCATCAATAACGGTCGTGGGAGTAGGCATGCTGACCACATGCTTCCCAATCTTTCCATCTGCCTATGGTAGATGACGCAGCGGTCGCATGGCAGGCCTAGTCTCTTAAAGGGATGTAGCGCCATGGAGATAGTTTTAGTATTTCTATACATATGTATTATTAACAAAGCCTTAATAGTCTTATAACCAATTAGTTTGAAATGCATCCGTAGACCTACGGTACTTTATATGTTAAATATTACGGCATGAAACAATAACTACTTAAGATACGTAAGAACAGAGTTACTTTAATTATAAATTCTATAGATATTTTTCGCAAACATCCCACGTCCTCAGTCGCAAGAAAGTCTAAGAAACTCTAGAACACCTTTCAAGCTGTTACTCTTGCTGTGACGTTCCTGATTCCGTACGTCAGTATCATAATTTGCTAACTTCTCAGAAGAATATATAAGATGTTTTCACTTTATGGGCTCACAAATTTAATCACAAGTTGCTGTTCTAAGGGAATGTAATTACGTAGGAGAGCAGCCATATTTCATTGTAAAATTTTACTTCATTTATAATGTTGCCAACATGAAATAATCAAATCTCCTGCTGATTACACGACTTTGCTGACGCACAAATCGGTTTCTTTCTTTCTAGCTCTGCTTCCACTTTAAGGACTGAATATTTTCCTGTAATAAATTAAATAAAAACAGGTTCCACCTGCATAAAGATATGAGTTTAACGTTCTGATTTTCTGCTGATATAATTAATCCCACTTGTATGTATTGATTGAGCAATAAATTAAAGATATCGTATTTACTACTAGGAATCAAAACCCATTGCTTGGCTATTACAACAAATTATCAGAGACGTTCTACGCCTAAACGAAAGTTAGTTGCTAATATTATATTTTACTAAACTTACGACTAGGTTATAAAGAAACTACAGCTGCTTTTACTACGATGAGGCTTCGGGAAACAAAGAGTTCAGTTTCATCCATACAACTAAATTTCAACACTCACTGAGTTTTAACTTATTAAAATGGAATATTATAGGACAAACTAAAGCATATTATAGAATATTGAATATTGAGACCTTGAGACCAGCAGGTGAAAACGGCGTAATAAAAAGCTTATATTTAAAATAAAATTAATTCCGTTCGTGTTAATTTTACTATCGAACTAAAATGAATTCATTTCGTATTGTCAAAATCCGTTGATTTCAAGAAAACGACCAACAGGAAGCTTAGATTTGACCGGCGCGGCAGTTTGTTTGAGTGAATCTAAAATCTCAAAATTTAAACATTTAGACTAATTATGGTCGAACAAAAACAGACTCTTTGGTCGTTTCATAGATATACTCAAGTCTTAAGAAATGCCACTAACGGCTTGTTGCAAGTATTTTTATGATATTGTTAAGACAATGTTGATATTGTCATTATTATTATTATTATTATTATTATTATTATGGTTTATTTAACATTCATGTTCATATAATGACCCACGGACACGTCAAGATGATATAGGCCTAAAATGATTTGGGTTCAGATACTGGCTGTATAAATGTGATCATCTATCCAGTAATTATGTTCCTAAAGAATTATTAGTCACTACATACTTCACACATAGTCCCTAGACGATATAATGTCTTTAAAAATGCTGTAACTTAGGACTGGTTGTGGAAAAATTACAAATATGTACACAAATCAAAAGTTAATGAGTTAACTGAATGTTACTGTTTAATGCAACTACGAGTGTAGTTTAGCTTGACAAGAATTCTCAGCAAACCAGCATTTCGTTTTTGCGTTGGTCCTTTTTATTATTAGTAGGCCTAATATTAAACTGGTTGATATGGAAATTGTTTTAGAATCGACTATGAATAAATTTTAGCTTCATGCCATCGAATTTAAGTTCTCTGGTAAATTAACAATCATTTATATGCAAACAACTCTCCTAATATTTCCCCATGGGAATGTGTTCATAATTTGATTTTTAAACTTTCATTCCTAAAAGATCACACACCACAACTCACATAGCCACAAATATTTCTCCACTCGTTTCACATCGATATTTTAGCTTTTTCGTGGTTTCTAGCCATTTGTTACAAACTTGCTAAAATACGGATGATGAAATTCATTCAATAGAATACATTAATTTAAAGAAGTATGAAGCACAGGCAATGTATTTGTCTAATTACAGCAAAACCACCGTAACACAAATGTTTCAGAGGTGGTCTAGAATTCTAGGAGATATTGTCAAGATGTAGTGTTTGCAAAGACGCGGGTTCAAACGTGGAACCAGACAAACTGATATTTATAGAGTTCTGCGATTATGTATGTTTGCGAAACGAGCCCGGAAAAGTGTAGCAATCCTACGTGCAAAACATAATCATTTTACAATGCACACATGCACATGCGCAGAGGTTATTGATTTCCTGTTGCACGGGTGCCAACGTAAGGATGGAGTGGACAACAATTTTCAACCACGAAGTATGACGATTTTTTGCGACCACAGTGGGAAATTTAAGTTCTAAAAAGGCGTAATGAATTTTAACATTTTTAACAGTTTAAAACTGAGACTATTTAATAATCGTATACAAATACTCTTAACCTTCTTAGTACCTTTGGGGTCAACATGACCACAAAAGTACTTCTGAGATAAATACCTCTACCTGTTTAATACTGTAGTTTAATTTTCCAAATTATGGCTTTATCTCCCAGAGTGAACTTGATCCAACGGCATTTATTAATTTTTGTACATTTCAACACATTAAAACATGTAAGTTGTTTTTGCACTGAATAGCACTGGCGTCATTATTACCCGATTTAAAGTTGTTTTGCTTTTCTTTGAAGTTAATATTATGTAAAAAAAAGCTTAGGTTTACAAACATTACTTGTCCTGTTTTAAAGGTAAAAATATATAAATTCACACAAGTTAATTATAACAAATTACAATTCTACCGTTATATCCCATGCAAATTACTTAGGGTCTTTATGACCCCAGAGGTACTCAGTGTAACGAAGATAACATGGAAGTAGGAAGAAAGACCTTTTCCATTTTATTAAAACCAAAGCTGGTTACAATGGATTTTTAACACTAGTGCAATGATGTGCAACTTTTATTTCAAGCTGTCTAAAACCTTATTTATAAAATATCAATAATAACTAGGGGCGGAATTCTATGACATGTCATATTTTTCCCCCTTTGCATTATTTCAGGTTTCGACTAGTGTAAACCCGATTCCAAGCATGCTGGTGAAAATAGAACGGCTTTTATTGTGCATATAACTGCAGGTTTAGGAAATTTTCAACTATTTTAGCATATTTAGTATGAATATGCATATTTAAGACATATTTTTGGCATATTTGTGTGCATATTAAAGAAATGTTGAAGATTCATATCATATTTTGTAAATTTTGCATTATAATTATACTTTTTGAGAATTTACAGGTATTTTAAATAATTAACATTATATTTTAATAAAATGAATTGTAATGAAACTTAAAAAATACACAATGTGTAAGTGGTAAAGTCATATTTTTAATTCTATTGGTCATATTTTAAAGTTTTTTAGGTTATAAATGCATGCATACATCCTATTTTTTATGTCATAGAATTCCGCCCTTTAATAATAACAATTATTGTTTTATTATTATTTTATTATTACTGTCGGATTATATTTATCAGGTACAATCATATTTTAAAAAGGGTTTGTTTTTTTCTCAAAGTTGTATTTTTTATGAAAATACATTAAACTGATTTTTAACATACAAAATAAATTCGCCCAAATAAATTTGTAGTTTTATTACATTGTCATCCTGCTTATGTAAAAATACGTCAACCTTTTCTCACGATCCTCCAGTATAAAAGTAATATAGAAATTAATACAGTTTAGAATCAACATAAATTCTAATTAGGTCACACTGGATTACGCAGGGAGAAGGTGCAGTGAGGTATAATACACTGATTGTTTCCCTTCAATTAGAGGGACGTGAATGATGAGGTTTTCTGGTCACGCTCCTGCCAAACAGAAGCAATGGATGCGAGAGAGCTAATCCAGTCTCTCAATAGCTTTCTTCGCTCCTAGGTACAGGCCACTTCCCGTTCATAACCCATCCTCCTTCACAGCTCCCCAGAATTACTGCTTCTTGCGAGAAAGTGTAAGGAAAAGGAAACGAATAGGAAGTGAAATAAGAACTCAAACCAAATATTTTACAAGCGTTCGGGGTTCGAAAACCGATAACCGATAACATGTATATCATAAATAGATTGGAAGAGAAGGAAAAGTCCCGAAGGAAATGGATGGAGGGGAACTGCTAGCAAGATAATAAACACAGAGGACGATAAACTTTGGAAACAACAGAAACTATAAGCCACGTTTGTTATTAGCTATCAAAACCAAATAAACTTGCTTTATATCTATATCGGAAATTTAGGAAACGTGTAAAATCAGTAAATGGCTTTACGAATTATTAAGCATTGACCAAGAAAATAAAACTTCATTCCCTTTTAATATGTTATTTAGAAATTGGAAGGGCAAAGCACAAAAAAAGTCCACTAAAACAGAGGGTATACAAACTGTACAACAATACGGCAGCAAAAAGAAGCAATAAAGAAGAACGCCTGGAAAAAATTATAAATCTCATTTATCGTTCACACGAAAGAAAAGAAAAGGGGCCTAAGCACGAAACAAAAATAAAAAATATGAAGCAAAAAAAATAATTATTTTAGGCACCTTCAAGAAAAGGTTTATTTCATCGAGTTTTGCACGTGCATTGCATGGGATTACTAATATGGATTTCTAGTAATTATCAACAGTAATAATAAAAATGATTAATATTTAAAGAAGTGACGTCGATTATTTAAAAACAAGAAAAATAATAAAACGAATACTTTACAGAAAACTTTTGAACAATATTTGTGGATTCAATACAAGCAGTTTTTATTCAATGTTCAAGTTATTACCGAAAAAATCAGAAAGAATAAAGCGAAGTCGTCAATGTCTTTAAATATAATTTAAAATTTCATGCAAAATTTTATATGTTTAAGCTATATTGTTCTAAAGCTGAAAAAAATAACGACTTCCATAATCACATGTAAATATCACGTTCTTTAATAATTGTAATACTTATTTCGCAACTGTGATAATTGTAATTAGGAATCTGTTCCATGAATAGAACTTTACTAGGTGCACATTATTTGATACCAACTCACATCCTTTAAGAACAATCGAAAATACTCCGTTTGACACCTTAGTTAAAGTAAAAGCCATTAAACTAAACTGAACTACACTCCGTGGCGCTACATCCCTGGAGGGACTTGGCCTACCACCCGACCGCTGCGTCATCTCCCGTAGGCTGATGGCAGGATTGGGGGGCATGTGGTCAGCATGCCGACACCCACGGCCGTTATTGGTGGTTTTCATGACCGGAGCCGCTACTTCTCTATCAAGTAGCTCCTCAATTTGGAATCACGAGGCTGAGTGCACCCCTACCAGACCTCCCTACCTCAGAAAAATCCGAGGAGGTACCGGGAATCGAACCCGGGCCGACGGATCTGTAGTCAGCGACGCTAACCACAAGACCACGCCGGCGGACAAAAGTAAAAGCCATTACCTACATGTAAAGAGTAACACATAGTAACATCCACAGCAATTTTCCAATAGGATATAACAGAGACATCCATAACTATGAAATAAGGCAAAAACAGAACATATACCTCGCATATTCTTTAACTGTAACATATGAGACAAAGGGATTATTTAATCAAAGCATAGCCTATAATGAATTACCATTACAAAAGAAGAAAAAAAGAATATCTTAAATTATAAAAAAATTGCATCACAAATAAAACTGTTTTTAAATTCTAAGATTAAGTTCTTTGATATACTAATAAAATGATATATTGATCGCTATTAGACTATATAACTATGTTTCACGTCATCATCTATCATTTCACTTCCTCTTGTAATCACATCATTTTGTTTTATGTTCCTATGTAATGTACCTCTTGTATAGATTTATAAGTTATTTGTAATTGAAAATTAATGTATCATAATGAATGTCATGTTGTATATAGCCCCTTAAGGTGAGCTTTGCTAGTTAGGGTTTTCTTACCATCAATAAATAATAAAAAAACCTATAAGTATTTTTGTTCTTACAAACGATTTCCCCAACACCATAGTTTACAAAAATTATCCCCCATCCTTTTTGGGAACGTGCCTTAGTTAATCGTGATAGTTATCCACTCTTTTTCTACAGTACAGAACAATTACTTTCGCGGATAAAGTACAGCTTACTTTCACATAGGTAAAAACTCCAGGAGAACTCCAACTATCCAAACTTCAACTATCCGGATCGCCAATTACCCGGATCACTTTTGAGACCGTTTCCAAATGGTTTCTGCAGCAACGAGCATTGAGAAAACCTCTTTCAGGGCCGATTATATGCGAAAAAGCAAAACTTTTAGTCAGAAAAACAACTCACTCAGATCAATATGCTCAAGATGGGACACTTTATGTAAGTACAGGCCTACTGTACGATTTAGCTGTCTTTTTTTACAAAGAAATTACCTTTTTTTCATAATTTATCCTACTATCTGTTCATTTTATTATCCAGATCGTATCCGGTCCCAATTAATCCAAATAATTTCAGTTCTACTAAGTTATATGTATAATTTCACAAAAAAGAGTAATTAGTACTGATAATTACGAGTTCAGTTATTCATTCCAATCTGATTTTTATATAAATGTGGACGTTTTAAAGAAATACACTCTGGCCATATCATTAACCTGTGTGTTTAAATGGTTTATTACTGTAATCATAAGCTAACTGAATGATCTGAAAATCGAGTAATTTGAAAGAAATTTAGTAACTGATTAGCATAATTATCATACCATATTACAACTGATTCATCTGGATGCAGCAGAATAATTGGTTTTATGCTTCTCGAATGTTCTAGAATGTGGTTTTTGTCTTTAAATTTATTTACTTTTCTTTTTGTACAATTACTTGTCTACTTAACATTGCACTTGTTTTTACTAAATTTGTACGTACAATAATAATTCATTATAGCTGAAAGGTTGCACGCTATATTCAAATATAAAGGCAAACTACGTAATTACTGAATCAATGAACACAAGACAGCATAAAGAGAATGTGCATGTCAATAGCAAACTTCACACAAGAACCTTTATTTACATAAACATCTAATAAGCTATGGAGAAATTAACTAAGTCAATAGAGTATACTAAAGTGCCTAGAGAAGCAGATGTTACTTACATTTACTTAGCCTCCTTTACATTGGTTTTTAATGCAATAAAATAAATATCACTTAGTACATAAATAATTTTCAAATCTAAGGAAGAAAAAATCAATCTAATTTATTATTATTATCATCATCATCATTATTATTATTATCATCATATCATCGATGTAGCCAATGACAGTGTTCCAAAAGAATGTTCTGTGACGTCACTTTTATGGGGCACTCATGCCCGGCGAATAAGAAAGATCTGAGTTAGGCGCTGAGTGGGGGGATACATAGGCAATATTGGACATGCACCCCCCTCCAGCGAGACTTGCCGCTTACTGTTTGCCCATCTAATCCGCCCGCATGTACAACACATGCCCTGACGTCAATACATAGGTAGCTGGATACCGCTGTTTTACACTGTAATTTAACCTTCTGTATGGTATTCTGTGTCGTACAGGGAAGCTCAAGTGTGAGTCAGATAAATAGATAATAAATAAAATGAATTTAAACGCAACTTTTCAACTCGTGAAATAATGAACATTTTATTTAAGCGTATGCAGATTCCATTACATAATTATAGAGACCCCACATAGTCTTAAATATGTTTACTGTATAGCATTATATGTTTATATTATATCAAATTTTAAGTTAAAATCTATGTGATGTTATGTATAAAAATATAGTGCTACAGACCCAACTGATGTATTAATTAAGTTGTCTTCCTTAGGCTGAAATGTATACATATATGTTTTAACAACAGTGAAGAAGGGCCCTACACAGATTTGCAAGACTTTAGCATATTAATTATAACTTATCATAAGTGCTAGCCTATAACATGAAGATTTATTTTTTGTAATGTTTAATATTTTAATACTGCGAAGAGTATTATTGTACTAATATTAGAAGAAAATTGTTTCATATTTTTGACATAACATCACATGGATTTTAACTTTTAATTTTATGTTGTAAAATAAACATGTGTTACGTCGTAGAATATCAGTATTGGGTCTATGTAAGGGTACTTTAATGTAACGTATGTTGAGGGTGTAGGGCGGACATCTATACTTTGAGTATTGAGTGAAATGAGTGCAGATTTTTCGTGTTTTGGTAATGAACATCCATAGTAGTATTTTAATACAATGAAATTTGGGACAGAAATGCATTATTATGGTTGTTAACAGACAAACGTGTTGCACTTTGTTGAATACAAAATCTAGTTTATGTTAACTATTAGAATTAGTATTAGAATTAGCCCGTAAACATCCCTATTGGGCAAGGGCCTCTTTAACTCCATGGCGCTAATATCCCAGAAGGGACAAGGCCTACCATCCGACTGCTAAGACATCTACCATAGGAAGACGGCAGGATTGGGGGCATGTGATCAGCATGCCGACACCCACGGTCGTTAATGGTGGTTTCCATGACCGGAGTCGCTACTTCTCTATCAGGTAGCTCCCCAATTTGAATCACGAGGCTGAGTGCACCCTTATCAACCCTCCCTATCTCAGGAAAATCCAAGGAGGTACCGGGGATCGAACTCGGGCCGACGGATCTGTAATCAGCGACGCTAACCATAAGACCACGCCGGCGGTCCCAAGGGCCTCTTTAGATATAATATAAAGCAAAGTTATTAAGGGTTATTTTAGAGTAAAATTATTGAACACAAAATGGTTTTCTGGTTTATTATGTGGTTGATAGACATCGTCCTTTCCTCTTCATGAAAAACATAATACGAGAGTATTCGAAAACAGGGTGTTTAAGAAAATATTCGGACCTAAGAGAGATGAAAATGGGGACTGGAAAAAACTGCACAAAGACGAGCTTCATAACTTTTAGTTTATTGTATGTTCATTGTAAGACAAAGCAAAGCTATTACATGTCTTACAGCAATTGTCGGAAATGTCGGCCATTGACCTAATTGCAAAGCTCCGCACTTCTCACCACGAACTGATAAACTCCAAGTGTTTGTGTTCAACAATTTTGCTGTAAAACAATATGTTATAGCTATGCGTTTTCTTACAGTTAACATAATAAACTACATGTTGTGTTAAAAAATGTGCAACAAGTTTTATGTGTATACCCATAACAACACATTTCCGTCCCAAGGTTCACTGTATTAAAATACCCGTGTGGACAAAAATGCTCGGTCATTTCTTGGACACACTGTATACATAATAATTTTATTGTGTTCTGAAAAGAATTTGCATTAACGTAGCACTTCAACGAATACGATACGGAAAGAAAGAATTTTCTCATGCGTGAGCTAGGTAAGCAAAAACTATCCCCTCCTGGGATAACAGACTGACCATACTGCGAAGTCGATTTTGAGAGGAATGTTTTATTTACTTAGTAGGGAAAAAAACAAGAGTTAAAGCGGATTGTATGGGGATGTAGCTTCACGTTCACAGCAATTATGTAAATGAGGATTAATTTTACCCCATGCCACTATCCCTCGGAAATTTGAGCCCAGTCCGGTGGAAACCCAGTTGACATAATTTAAATTTCAAAATCTAAAAGTGATATCCCCTTGGTACTCATTCACTCGATACGTCAGTTGTGCGGACGATATCGTCATTAATTCTTCAGTGTCGTCCAGCGTTACATATTACCTAACATTTTTCCGTTATAGCTGTGTAACAAATCTGAGTGCTAGTAAAAACCTCTGGGAGAATCTAGATTAAATAGAATTCAGAATTAGAGCTTGCGTATAATTAATAACTGTCTGGATCTTATTAGACTCCTTTTAGTTATCGCAAATTAAAATTAATACCCGTGATATATCAGGATTTTTAAAATTCAAATATCTAAAAAATGTATTTTGTCTTCTTGGTGTAGTGCAGATAGGTATATTTTAAAAAATGATCTTACAGCTTGTTAACGGAATATTAACGTTTTTAGAACAATAATTATCAAACTATACTACACATTTACGAATACATTTTTTTAAAAAGAAATTTGAGTCAAATCTCACAATGAACATTTTTAAAATACTAAATTTTAAAAGGATAATTGCTAATAAAATATTAATCCTCAATCCAATCGTTCGAATTAAACGTGATGTTAAACAGGCAAAGGAAGTTCATGAGGGAAAAAGAATATTTATGAACCATGCAATCCAAACATCAGTCAAAAATACATCAGCCCCGGAAATTGGGAAGTGGTTAGACTACTGTTTGGAGAATGTTATGACAATATTATAGGAGAAAAATTCCTCTGACACTAGGATTTGAACCCAGGACCTTTGACTATCCGTGCCACTGCTCTACCAACTGAGAGTTCACTTTACAGTGCCAGATGGAACCTCTCTCCTATGACTGATTACTGTTTGGAAGTCGAGGAGGCCTCACTAAATTCACATGGAACATCGGACATAGTTTAGGCTCATTCAGTCAACAATCAATAACATTCTGATAAACATCCTTGAATATTCATTTAGTATACCATATCATCACTTATACTTTCAATGATTATGTTCAGTGATCAACTAACCATATGATATTATTATCTGAAATGTGTTTTCCTTAGATATATATATATATATTCAAATCCCCACTTGTAAATCTACTCATTCTATACAGCTTTCGGCTGTGACTGTAAATCAGGATCCCTGTAGTAATTCGTTGAACATGAAACTGATGTCTGTGGAGATATATACAGTGAGTCCCATGCAAGAGTTGGCCAATGACGCGGGTTTCTGCGTCGCAGCGGGCACGGCTCCAACTCCCGGGCGATCGGGTGATATATCTACGCTAATAAAGCCGCGATCGGTGTTATGATTCAGGTTCTCAGAAATACAGTTAAAATTACAATGAAAATAACCACATACCTCATCACAAGAGATGTTGGAAATGTTTTCCTCTTGCATACACACAACACTGGCACCTTTTTAGGGAATTTTCTTTCACGCGCGTAAGTTCAGCTTCCGAGATAGAGTTAATTTCTCTTCTAATGTGCTAATGTGTGGGGAATTGACCTATATACTTTATTTTTCAAGATCCCCCATAAATAATAGTCACATAGGCTATTGTTAGAAGAACTTAAAGACAGAACCACAAGAAAAATTAACTCTTTCTCGGAAGCTGAACTTACGCGCGTGAAAGGAAATTCCTTAAAAAGGTGCCAGTGTTGTGGGTATGCAAGAGGATAACATTTCCAACATCTCTTGTGATGAGGTACGTGGTTATTTTCATTGTAATTTTAACGGTAAATGTGAGAACCTGAATCATTACACCGTTCGCGGCTTTATTAGCGTAGATATTTCACCCGATCGCTCGGGAGTTGGAGCTGTGCCCGCCGCGACACAGAAACCCGCGTCATTGGCCAACTCTTGCGTGAGACTCACTGTACAATTAGCTTATATATATATATATATTTAGAATGAAGATAAAGTTATAAACATAATCCATAAAAAATAATCACATGACTTAAGGAAGCGGAGGAATACACTTTATAAAACAAATATGTTGAATGGTAGAAGGTGTTATCCTTTTAAAAACCTGTCACTTCTGCTGTGATTTGCGGCATGCAAAATCAAATAACACAGGATACTGGCTTGGTTACATTTGCAGCACAACTTTATTCACAGCCTGTACTGTTATGCGATGATACCATTACGATAATAATATAGCACTAAAAGTTAGTCATGAAGTTATATCCGAATAATAACATTGTAACTATTCCGGCAAGCATTATCATGAGATCAATCCATTACTGCGCTGGAAACAGAATCTACTGTGGGGAAACCGGAAGGGACGTAACGTTAATTATTTAAACAGGGAAACCAACCCACGGTCAACAACAAAATATTAATGCAGCCAGTGACCACGGGGAGCGCTACTAGCAGTCAGGGCACGACCTTCTTGCTACATTAACTTCATCCCACTACCGGTTCTCCTGACTGTATATTATACTCTCGCACCTTATGCTAGTGACGCGTAATCAGGCCGCTAATTGCAAAACTGCTCTGCTACAAGATTAATTGTCCGGTGATACTTCCTGTTTCGCAGGCCTCCCGGTTTATTTCTGCAATACACGCATGTCATGTGACCCACATGTGGAGATGAAACACTTATGATATATGTTATTCAATTTGATTTTGCGCGCTCGTTCAAAATGGATGACTCTGGTATTAGCGTTGGGTTTAGCGGTCGGATTGTGGAGCGATGCATATTTAAGTTAGCTTCTACTTCCTACTACGCAAAACATTATGTTTCAAATGAGTCCACCACAAATTACTATCCTGCTGTTGTATATTTTCATGATTATGTCCTCACTGCATAAGCCTGTTGATTAAAACAGCTCGTCAGCAAAAGGCAAGTACGTCAGCAAAAAAAGACATTCATGAGAGATATCACTTTAACAATAAATTCTTTATGGGTTTTTACATATTTCGGTAACTTCGACCCTGAAATATTTTTTTTCGCAACAATGACACATGTGAAAAACTCAAATACAATGCAATACTACACCCGATGTTATAATATGAAAATTGAATTATCACAATTAACTTCATACAAGGAAAATAGACGAATATTCTTGTGATTAGAAGTATGTTACAAATATAAATCTCAGCTATTTTAAAATAATGTCAACTGTAAAATACTTTTTAAAAGAAATTACACTGCCTTCACAAAACTTAACAGAACACAGATCGGCAACGATTATACGTCGCTGCAACAGAAACGACATCTATATTTCCTTTAGACTTCCGTAAATAGTTCAAAATAAATTTGGAAGCCCTAAAACAATGGATATAACAATTTCTTCATAATCGATGTAAAACTCAAGAATAGCTCATCCTGCTCTTAAGGTTTCTTTGACTATTACACAAAATCATTTATATATAGCACTATTCTCATCTTTGTTCATTATGTATATTACCAATTCAATTAACTCTGTCTGCATTTAGAATATTTTTCTTTGTATAATACTATTCAATTCCTTTACTGTGGAAATGTTAAAATTTTGGTTTATAGGGATACATATAGGCTGAAACTCAAGCATAAAAATTATAACAAATTATTTTCCCTCCAATTTTCATGTAAAACTTGTGAAGTATGTACACTGTGCCCCTTTCTTGGCAGTCACTATTTAGTCAAAGTCGAATAAATGTTTATTATAATTAAATATTTATAATATACATATTATAAATTTATTAAATCAAGAATACAGTTGCAATGGATGTGCAAAATATTTTTAAACCGTTTTATAAGTTTCACAACATATAAATATTTTTTTAACATTATTATTTTTAACTGAGTAATACTTAAAGTCAATTATAAATTAAGGTCAGTTACCCTCTCTGTCGAACAGAATAATCTGTGGCTTATGAATGCTTATATCCACCCTTAAGACGATTTATATTAAATTCCTCTGTTAATTCAGAAGTAATACCTGTAATACAATTGAAGTAAATAATATATTTGGAACTAAAAATGCTTGTAATTATAATTCTTTGACGATATAATGAACTATGCAATATAATTCTTCCCTAAGATTTAGTAATAAACCTGTTTATTTGACGAATTTATTAAAAAGAGAAGTGTTCGTCGTGGAAAAATATCATATCGTATAGGGTACCACGGTTTCTATGTAGGCTTTCTAAACATGACTAAGTATACACACACACAGTATGAACGATAATAATTAAAACTCAATAAAATACGGATATTTTTCATGTTCACGTCAAATTCTGCAGTAGTAATTAAATTCCTTCATCACTCATAGCAATTTAACAATTGATTACTAGCCCTGTAGTACGAATTAATACAATTTCAAAATATAGAGAAAATTCTTCTGTATGCCTACGTGTGAAATGCACATTTTGATTTATTAATAAACGTGATTAAACTTAATGAAACATATTGACATTTATGTTTGACCCATGTTGTGAAAAAATCTCAATCTAACAACTTGAGTAAATTGTGAATGCGAATATCAAAATGTTGATAATACTAAAGTAAACTTCTTAAATGCTCCAAAATGGATTTCGAGTAGGAAATACCAATAATATGAAATGTTACCTTGTAGCCTATAATGGACTTAATTTATAAGATGTGGCAAATTTATATTACTATTATTTATTTCTAACTCAGCGACCTGAGACTACTAAAGGAAAAACAGTCACTTTTATTTATTCTAAGAAACATGATTAGTCACTAATCCAAATTCATGGTTCAACTAACCATGAATGCAATTTGACTAAATTATTCCGAGCGAAAAAAAAAATTCTTGCTACAAAGGAAAATGTCTGGCACAAACTTTGCTGCAGCGCATAACATTCCTTACGAAACAAGTAGCCTAATACCACTTATCCTACTTGACCTTTAGTCTAGCCCGTTCAATTGAGGTCAGAATGACGTACAAGGAAAGCTCTAACCTAAGTACATATTTCTTAAGCTTTTACTGATTAAATTTTAACTCCACGTGTTCTTTCAATCCTCCATGTGTTAACCTTATTTGCATGATGAACTTTGACAGTAAATAAATTAGAATAAAGAGCCGCACACAGGGTCTTTTTTAAAGAAGAACTCGAAGCACAAGCAGGAACGGTGAGCCTTATTTTTTGTGCTTTAGATTGCTTGCAGATTGTTTGTAACATGTAACCTAATTTGTGTTCATATTAAAGTTAAAACATCAGACGGTTGGCGTTGGGAAAAGGGGATGAGTGTATGCAAGAGGGGAGGGTGGGAAAAGGCTTGAGAGTATAGTATGCGGAGCTTTTAACAGATTTACTGTGAAAGTTTTTCCCATAACGAACATGACAGACAATAAAACTTTCCCTCCTCTCAACTTGATGCCACAATTCATGCCGTTAGAGTTGGGTCTATGCAGCATACTCGTAACTCAGAAAGGTACATATATATGTATGTTCTAACAAGCAAACGTCCATAATGTGATTTGCTAGAATATCCCCCTCTCCATACGGTTACATATTTCAGGCCTAACTTCTTCCAGTGTGCTTTTCTATATTCAACTGATTTCTTAAAGGTCTTCTCCCGTTTTCTTTCATACTGAATCCTCCAATTTTAATCACATAACAGGTTGACCTTCTTTCTTACTACTATTTGAAATAGAATATGCTAACCCTATTTCTAACGCATGTATAAACAAGGAAATATTTGCATACGGTGTATCTTGTGAATGTGTTTCTGTATGTGTGTGAGTTTTTACGTAGATCTCTTGATTTGTAACCATCTTCTAAATTCTTGAAAGAATATTTTTGAATATAAAGTTATTTATTCTTAGCTCGAATAGCTTATGATGTCTTTACGGCTATGATTCGCTGGATGGGATACACTTTGTTATTCAAAATACTGAGCATAAATAAAATCCCTATAAAGCATGCAGAAATCAAAGGAAAACATTTTGCTTTTTCAATAAAATGTGAGGGAAGGGTAAAAAGTTGAAAGCCTAGATCTAGATGTAGTACATAGAAAACCTGATAAATATTACGCGGCGCATTAAAAAATGAGATCTTATGTGCAGTAATGCTTCTATATTTCATACTCGGGCTTGTCTGCAATACAATATTTTATAGGTAAACTAAAGCCTAGACATTCTAAGAAAGAAACTTGAAGTAAACACATTTCAATATGCCTGTCTCACTCTAGCACATTACTCGTATGACTTAAGAGTGAGACAGACATACTGGATTTTGTTTACTTCAGGTTTCCTTCTTAGCTCGCCTCTGGTTTAGCTTGTTGTCATTCTGATACGCTATGCTTTTCATGAATGTGTAACACATAAATGTGTGCAAAGAAGTCTACTGCAATTACTGTATCTGGAACTTATTCAAATGAAGAAATGTACAGCTTTCTTTGACAAGTTTAATACTTTGTCTTGTTTAATATTATTTTTTATTAATGCAAACCTTGCTCATTTTTTAATAGCAGCAATAGCAGAATTTACATGGTATAATACGAGTATATTAATATTACAAAATATTTTTATAACCAGGCTTACCATTTGTCCACAAAAGTTAAGGAGTTGATATACGATAACCTGAGAGGAGGGATTCCAACTGGCTGGTTGATGCACAGTAGCATGATTGTTGCAATTAGTTATAACGGAGCACGATAAATGCCTCTTCCTGATCCGAATGGATATTAACATTTGCCTTAACTAAATTGGTTCAACAATGTCTAACCATCAATATTAAAAAATCAATTTTCTCACAGCGGTAGAAGTTTCGGAACTCGATATTTCAATAGGCAATGTCATTAATGTTCCAGGCGAAACAGATCCATCCTGCAATCTATCAGAGGATCAATAATAATCTTGTATATACTTTGATTTTCTTTGGAATAAGTTATTATCTCCACGTTTCCAGACCTTAGCAATAAAGAAAAATATTAATAATAAACACAATTCCCTTCTCCGCTACATCTGTCTGACTAAAAGGCTTGAAGAGGGACGGTTGCAGTCAAAGATCATTAATTAAAACTAGTAAATAATGTGACAAAATGAAAAAAATAGCATCCTGTTATGACTTTAAAATAAATTATACGGAGAGATAAAAATTGCATGCACATTAGATTTTCGCCATTGTTACGTTTGCGTAAAAAGAATAAAACATTTAATTTTTAACACTAATTTTGGAACAAATCACGGTAGCAGTGACGTGTATAATACTTATAATAATAATAATAATAATAATAATAATAATAATAATAATAATAATAATAATAATAATAATAATAATAATAATAATAACCATAAACTTATTTGAAAGCCTGCGACCTAACCTATTTTTATAGCCAATTATAATGTTTGGTTTATAAAAAAGTGAGATACATGTACGCTACATAATTCATTAGAAGGCAAAAGGACTCCATAAGCTGTAAATAATTTTACTAAAAAGCAAAAATAAAATCAACCACGCTGACGTTACGATGACATATTTGTCATGGTTATTTAACAACGAATGTGTGTAATCTCCACGAGCTCCACCCAGAGCAACCACTAACGACAGATTTTATGCTTTGAAACACTATAGCCTAAGGATTTTAACATCTGCCAGAATACTGTCCCGTCAATAACTTTTTGCACTCCTTAGGTAGTAAGTGTTACTTACGAAAGTTGTTTACATGGATCGTAAGTTGACATTCCCACACAATCGTGTTGCTAAGGTCGTTGCGATGAGGTTAAATTACTTACGGTCCAAGCGCCACGTCATAATTCATTACGATACACTTCATAATACAAGCCTTTATGGATGCGGCCCCCAGGACAAATATTCGGTTCCCATAACAACAAACACATGCGAATCACTTTCTGAAATAAACATATATTTTCAAGAATGTATTTACATAATATTTTCAGGTAATATCACAATTAATATAATTAAATTGATATAAATAATCATCGTGCAAAAAATAGCATGCAACACACGGGCCGTAAAGGCATTTACGGGTCTCGAAAACTTAAAAACCCTCGGCTGCGCCTCGGGTTTTCAATCTGTTTCCTCGACCCGTAAACGTGCCTTACGGCACTTGTATCGCAATATACTATGTAATTGTGTTACTTTGTTAATATAATGCAATTATAAATTATTGGGTTTAGGGAATAAATACTCACAGATGATTAATTAGATCACCATCAAATCCCTATTCCATATTGTATGTATGTATATATGTATGTATTGGCGTTTGTATGGATGTCTGTATGTACACATACATAAGTCATGGCAACTATGTTTGCTTTTCAAAATGTGTAACCAAATTTTGAAATATACAATTGAAAGAGCAGGTTAATGGTACTAGATATAGGGTAGTGAAAGAAACAAACCTCCATAAACATTCATACGCGACTGTATCGTGCCACTCTATCGCACTGCGATAGTTGGAAACATGAAAATACACATACTCACTCCACGATCCCTTACAGTTAAGTACTGATAGGCAATGTTCAGCTCCTTGTGGTATTCTCTGGCATTTTTCACTCGGATAGTGACTATTCTGGCGTAAGAATGGCGTTCACATCTTGTCATATCCAATCCGCAAGGCGGCTGATCACAACTAAATTACCATCGCCTCTATTCATATAACTGCGCTTTACAATGCTATCAATTGATGTGCCTAAATACTAGAGATGCCACATTCTCTCGTCACATACATCTCATGGTAGCCTATCATCGCCTTACTTACTTTGAGAAATTAAAAACAGTTATCATGACATTCGCAATAATAAATCTCGCAAAGGGCTTCTTGTTTGCGGACCAATGTTTGGTGGACATTTTTGCTCCTGATATCGTATAATTTCAACCCTATTTTGAAATGTTACATTGTATAATGGATTTAATTTATAAAGTACTTAGTATTAAACTTATGTTCAGCAAAAGAAACAGTTTACATTAATAAGTTGACATGATTATGGAATAGTATTATTATTGTTATTATTATTATTTATAATTCAGCGGCCAATGGTTGAGAAAGGGAAAAATCACTTTTAATTTATTCTAAGAAACGTAATCAGTCACTAATCCAAATTCATCATTCAAACTAAACTCGAATGGAAATTTTGGTAAACTAGGCCTATACCAAGCAAAAAAAAAGATTTCTTGCTGAAAGGAAAAACTTCTGGCACAAACTTGGCTACATTACCAAAATGGAAAGGATAAGCACACATTTCGGTACCTTAGTGACAGAAGATAAAAACACATTACAGCAGTGATGGCTACATCAATACAAAACTTGGGGAATAAAACACGGCTGCGACAGCAGCAACATCTTGTCTTCTTACAGTCTTTGCTACATTACTCGGATTAAAAGAGAACAGGGGAAAAACAACAAAGCAAAAGCCAATATTTTCCTACGCATCAGCTGGAAGTCACAGAGGGTTCAACTTCTTCAAATGAATGAATGGAAAATAATAAAATAAAAATCAGGGCAGAATATAAAGAAGTGAATTTGTAAAAACGGAATGCGGCCATGTCATCCATGTCATGGATTTATGTCGGAATGAAGTTTGTACCCTACACACTGTTCGCCATTGGCGACCAGAAATCTGACGCGGGCGACAAAGATTCAAATAAAGAATAAAAAACTACTACCTCATTTTCGTTTATTACGTTTGTTTCCTAAACTATAAAAATCTAATATAATAGTAGATGTTGCCATAAGCAGTCACTTTTGATACGAAAAATACGATCGAATATTCATATGTACTCGGAAACGTTAGGAAACATCCGGAAGTTATCGATATCACTTTGAATTTCCCTCACTGTTTTGGTTGGTTTTGGTTTCATGTGTTTTAGCTAACCATTGTGCTAACTCCTGTAGTAACAAACAACTTGCCTTATGTTTTTTCTGTTATTTGTTAAAGTCGTTAAAGCTTGAAATCAGTTGCAATACTTCCAAAATTCAGTTTTAACAATTTGTTCAAAGAAGATTGTGACGTGCAAAAATATAAACTAATATCTTTGAGAAATTTTAGTTAGTGCGTGTTGTTCAGTTAATTAAGTAATTTTGCATATTTAAAAGGGATATATATTGTAATGTTTTATAAACAAAGAACAATGCCCAAAACTCTATAACGCTATATAACGGTGTACAAATAAAGGCGACTAAAATTCTTGGTTTGGCTAGAAACACCGAACATAAAATTTCATGCCCTGCTCTAAACAAAAAACTTATGTTCTAATGTTATTTAGGAGTATCGTATGAATACAGAGTGAAAATATCATCTTTTCCAAGTTAAGAGGCAATAAATCAAATAGGCCTACATAAACTAGGAACTTAATAAATATGTACAATATAGGCTTCTCCTTCAATGAACTGCCGTTTCACTGAATAATAATTGATGCTGTATTATACCATTATTGACAGGATAAACATCATAGAGCGAACCAGTGATTACTAAAAGTGTACATTTTCTTTTCCATTTCAAAAATGAAATATTCGAAAACAACAAATAAATCATAACATACCTCATATAATATGAGTCAAAGGCAGAAAATGTCTCTCCAACTTGCCTTAGTTCTATTTTTACACACGAACCATCATTACCAATAATTCAACCCATGGTCTCTGTGTGAGAAGTATCAGGACCATCTTGAGGAAGAATTTTTTAAGGTATAAAGCACATAGTTAGTTAGTTAGTTAGTTAGTACATGGTTATTTAACGACGGGGATGTACTGCAACTTAGGCCTGTGACCGTCGCCGGTGTGCCGGAATTTTGTCCCGCAGGAGTTATTTTACATGGCAGTAAATCTACTGACATTTATTTACACATAAATGCCATCGACTTGGGCCGGAATGAAACCCGCAACCTTGGGCACAGAAAGCGCCACCCAGGCCGACAAAGCACGCAGATTTTTTTTAGTCGATTTATTTCATTTGGCAAGTATGGTTAAGTGAAATGACAAATGATTATCTTCCTAATCTTTTTATGAGAAGTCTCTCTCTATTAATTGTCCGTGGTATGAAGAGGTATGAAGAGGTATGAAGAGCCAACGGTGCAAAGAAAATAATAAACAATCTTCTCTATCCTAGACCTACAATGCGAGCTTTATTTCAGACACAAATGCACATGCAAAGATCGAGTTGACATTAGCTCACTGTTCAGAACACTGAAATGATTTTTAAAAAGCCTTTTACACAACGGAAGGTCGCAAGTTCGATTCCTGATGAGGTCGTTGAGATTTCTCAACTGGCCTTATCCTTCTGCTAGCACTATGGCCCTGGGGTCGACTAACACTAACAGAAATGATTACTAAGAGCATTCCTGGGGGTAAAGGGGGCTCAGGCCTTACTACCTTTACGTACCGAGTGTCTCAAGTCTGGGAGCCTCATCCTCCTAGAACCTTTAGGGCTTCCATGGCCTTAGGGAAAACTACACTTTACTTTTATTTTACATAACACTGACTGAAATAATATTTCTGACACATAATATAGTAAAAATTTGGTACGGAATTCCTAATATTGTTTGTTACACACAGGCTTCGGATTGATGAAAGATATTAAATTATTTTCAAGAAATCATTTTAAAAAATTCATGTTGAGGTTCCTGCTTTTAAGCCTATATGAGTTCGATTTTTTTGTTATAGTTTGTAAAACGAATAATTAAAATGAGACATCTATAAACATTTCAGAGTGTCAGTCAGTGTATGTGATTTTCTATGCCTAGATAGAAGAGAAGTTTCGAATAGTTTTTATTATTGTCTAATTTTCTGAAAGTGTATTTTTTATGACGTTTGAAATAATAACACTAAACCGTAGAAAACTAATTTTAGATTTAATGCCGTTAAGAACGTTCAATGCAATTCATTGCAAGGGAAATGTTTTGAAAGTAAATGTTTGAAGCTTTCACACATAGTCTAATAAAACAAAATAAGTACCGGTAAGGAAATACATTTAAGCTCATAATGAGAAGTATTTGTATGAATGATTATTAATGAAGTTTCTTTCTCTAGACGCAACCAGCTTTAACATTCTACCAAGAGAAGTTTCAAGTATTAATATCGTATCGTGAACACTGAAAATGCTTGCGCTTTGAAATATATTTATCGTTAAAGGTATACTCGAATATTTCTTGTTTTAATATAAGAAAATTAAACTGAACGTATACTTTATTTCAGGAAGGAAAAATGAAAATACGTAATGTTACTAGAAATGCATAATTTCTAAAGGATCAAAAGAAGTAAATTAACAATCCAATTAGTAGAAGAAAAACATATCATTTCATCAGAATAACAAAGTTAGACAGGTATGATATATATAATAAAGTGTTTATAGCACTATGCTTTACGAAAGCGCCAAGTAAAACTTAAAATGACTTACTTAATAACGTGCTTAAAAAATTCTCATTATGTCTGCGTTCTTCATACTGAGACAGAATCTACAAAGGGTTACTTTTTAAAAACTGGCGCAAGGCGAATACGGTAATAGTTGGAGAGCAATAATTTTGAAAGTATAGTACAATCGAATGAAAGAGAAATGCAATTACAATTATTACATGGTTTCTTCGCTTTGGTGATTTGCTGATATTCTAGTCTATATATCTCGTTCACAGAAGATTGTTGCATGCAACTGACGGTGATGGGTCTGCCTCACATAGTTCAAGGAATGTTCGTTATTTGCACACAAAAATAATTATTGTGCTTCTGATTCTTGCATGTATTGTCTTACACTTTATTCTTGTAAATCATGTAGGCCCTACTCTCGTGCTTATGACATAATACGTTAAATTTTATATTGCTTCAAAGTATAATGTTGGAAATATTTGGGCTTAGGAAAATATTTGGGCCTAAAAGAGATGAAAATGGGGACTGGAGAAAACTGCATAACGACGAGTTTCATAACCTTTACTCTTCACTGGATATAGTAAGGGTAAACTAAATCACCTAGGATGGAATGGGATGGACATGTTGCGCGCATGAGGGAGGAAAGACATCTCAAAAGTATTAAATGGAAGACCCAAAGGGAAAAGACCACATGGAAGACCTAGACGTAGGTGGGAGGACACTATTAGGATAGATTTAACAGAAGTAGGATTTGCGAGGGATGGTTGGATGGAGTTAGCGCAGAATAGGGTTGAATGGCGGGCTCAGGTAAGCGCAGCAATGAAACTTCGGGTTCCATAAAGTAGATAATATTCCTTTAGCTTGCTGAGGAATTGTCTATTGCCATTTAGTAAGTAAGTAAGTAAGTAAGTAAGTAAGCAAGTAAGTAAGTAAGTAAGTAAGAAGTTCCTTGAAAAAAGTCAGTCAAAATTGCCTTGCATACATTATAATTATAAATACCGAATCCAGAAACATTTTTCATCAAACCGAAGAATTGGTATTAAAGTGTAATTAATTACGCTATTGAAATGAAACAAGATAGATAAGTAAAAAATACAAGATAGACAATTGAACGTGATACGAGTCCATAATAGACAGAAAGGAACTGAAAAAGAACGATGTTTAAACAGAATGACATAATTATCATAACCTCTTATATATTACTCCTCTTGGGGAAAGAATTTGGGGTTAATCGTGTGGATTATAATATGGAAAATGTATTGTACTTCAAAGATTAGATCCCGTCCTTGTGGAAATTAGCTTCTATGTTATTAGAGCGGAGGAGTTGGGGCCGGCTTGTATGTAAATGCACACATAGTCGAGGAAGAACGGGTTTTATTAAATTAATAAAAGCTCTGTAGAAGAGGGAAAGAGAAGGAGGTAGAAGAGGAAGGGGTTTCTGGAGAATATTGTCTCGCAATTTAAACGTAGTACATTCAGATATAACAGCACTGAGTGTATAACTCTGCAATCCACTTGGATATGACCCTCTTGAATAAGACTTGGCAATGTTAAATAGCTCTTCAAGAATCCCGTTTTCGAAAGAGACCTATATTCAACATGCGTATCAGAAAATTACTCACCTTCACCACAGAATATGAACGCAATTGACAACATAAGACATCTGTTTCAAAACAACTTACTTTACACAAAAAAAAAAAGAACATGGTAGCGTAGCAAGGTTCCTGCGCTAAATTTCGATAACGTAATAACAGAATTACTCGTGGTCAACAGAAAAATATTTCTGCAACACCCTAAGCTTTTTACACAAAATTGTTTCATCTCTCGATAAAAAGGACCATTCCCGCCCTCTGTTTCTTATTTCTGTCATCACATCACTCTATTGACATATATAGGCTACTTACATTATTATTATTATTATTATTATTAATAAATAATTTCGTCCATTCTCCGCATAGGCCACATAGGCCTACATAATAAAAAGTTATGTTTTATATATTTCATTATTACGCATACTTACACAAATAAGTTAATAATTAATACCATACCAACATTATTCGAATACATTGGAATATCATGTTAATCTAATAGGTACTCTTGAGTATTTTTCTGCAATAACACACAAGGAAAGTATATTTTAATTTACTGATTTTCTTTAAGATACAGTTTTGTCAATCCCTTCTCAACTTTTTACTTTTTTGTTTGCGTTAGTTCCATATTCAACCTACACATGGATCCCTTCATTTCCTTGTTTGTGTTACATGGACCAGTCCTGGATGACTGCATATCATGTTGACACCGGCCCCATGAAAAAACTAAACAGTAAATTATACTTTTAACGAATGAGACTTGCTAATGAGTGACTTGACCACATATCCACACGCTAAAGGTTGTGGGTTCAAACTCCGGTTAAGTACTACGATTTTCCCTCGTTTATCACTGGTGAATAAGGTGACTTCCAAGTTGGGATTCTCTATCCTACTGTTAGCTCACCTCTACGTCCTCCTACTTCCACATACTTACCATCCTCACGTTTCCAAACAACAACAGGTGATCAATGCAATTAATGGGCTTTGCTAGGCAAAGATTAGGCTCAATTCTTGCCCGTTTCTCCGAATCTTTAATATTTGATGAATTCTGCGTTTTATATTTTATCTGTACCCTTGGTTTCCAAAAAGCTCGTATGAAGTGAGAAGGGTCCGACCGTGTTGTCCAACGTAGAATATTAGTTCGGCTAAATGAGTACTGCATAGTGTAACTAATGTGCGGATTCAAAGGAAACGTGGGTCTTTATTGTGCGATTGAATTGTTGCTTTCAAGGCTTGAATATTGTTCCATTTTATATTAATATATAATTGAACAGTGTTATAGTTAAATGGATATAATTTAAGTACATAATTTCATTATAGTAATGTTCAACCATCTATTGATATCAAAAAGAGAACAATATAAAAGCCTTGAAAGCAACAATTCAAACTGCGCAATAAAGACCCACGTTTCCTTTGAATCCTCACATACCTCGTCATCTTGCGTTAAGCTTATTATAGTATAGTTACAGAAAATATTTATTGTATGAACATCTACTAAAGCTTTTGAAACCAATAACTATTACAGAACAACTGTAGACGTTTCCGTTCTAATATAAACCAGTTGTTTCAAGTTTAACATATGGTACACAATCGTCTGTGTCACACAATGTCACTCTAAAACGATGGAAGAATGACACGAAAAATCTTGATTATAATACTGTTCAAGGATCTATTAATATCAAAAAGAGAACAATATTGAAGCCTTGAAAGCAACAATTCAAACTGTGCATTAAAGAACCACGTTTCCTTTGAATCCTCGCATACATCGTATCTTGCGTCACATATAATAAGTTCATTATACTGTAGTGTAGTTATAGAAAATATATTGTATGAACATCTACTAATGCTTTTGAAACCAATAACTATTACAGGACAACTGTAGAAGTTTCCGTTCTAATATAAACCAGTTGTTTCAAGTTTAACATATGGTACACAATCGTCTGTGTCACACAACGTCACTCTAAAACGATGGAAGAATGAAAAAGAACGATGCACTTTACAATGCTTTTCGTGGACACGTAAAATCTTGATAATACTGTTCAAGGATCTAGTAATATCAAAAAGAGAACAATACTGAAGCCTTGAAAGCGACAATTCAAACTGTGCAATAAAGACCCACGTTTCCTTTGAATTCTCACATACATCGTAATCTTGCGTCACATATAATAAGTTCATTATACTGTAGTGTAGTTATAGAAAATATATTGTATGAACATCTACTAAAGCTCTTGAAACCAATAACTATTACAGAACAACCTATACGTTTCCGTTCTCATATAAACCAGTTATTTCAAGTTAAACATATGGTACACAATCGTCGGTGTCGCACAATGTCACTCTAAAACGATGGAAGAGTGAAAAAGAGCGATGAATGCTTTTCGTGGAGACGAAAAATCTACATGAATATAGAATGAAAAAAGGAAATTGACTATCCATACCCGCCTATTTGAGGTGCGCATTGCTTTTATTCTTATGATACCCACGGCTATAAGGAATTAATTTCTACAAACTAATCGATATATAAATACATTGGAATGGATATGGCTTATAGAGGCTGGGAAACTGTGAGGTGATAAATTGTTGGACAATAACACGCCAATTTCGTTGCACATTAATCCTCCTTGTATATCCAGCCCCTGCGTGCGTGTTCTTGCCCCCCATCCACCCCCCCTTAATTTAACCATCAGCACTGAGCGTAGTATCTACACGATGTGTAGCATGTATGAATATAGGCACTACCACTATTCATTTGTCACCACCATAAATACAAAACAAAACAAATTTCAAAACAACAACCACGTTCAGCGTCGAGGGCGCGTCCATATCCACGCACAAACAAAATCCAACTGTAATGCGCTGATGGCAGTGGCGGAATTCACTTATCAAAATAGATCTTATTGATTGTATGTGGATAGAATATAGTATTACAGCGCTGAAAATTTGGAATAGTGCTGCTACAAAATAGCTATTTATGTATCAAGTACGCAAAATAACGCTTTAGCGGACGAATCTAGTATAACGGCCGAGGCGTAAGCCGAGGCTGAAATACTGGATGAGTCCGCTAAAGTTTTTGCGTACGTGGTGCATACAATATTTTTTAGTAATAGCTCTCTAAATTATATGAAATGAAACAAAATACCGTATATAATTAATTGTAATGAAAGGTAGTCTACCATATTCTCACGGCCCTCTCAAACGCAAGACAACAATGAACCGTACGAAATGCGGTAGGCTATGAATGCGTTATATGAGTCGCTGATTTGTAAACAATAATAAATACGAACTAGTATTTATGAAAAGCTTGTGAAAATATGTATTATAATTCCGAGGAAATTTCACTCCAAGTTAAAAACATTGAATTGGAGCTGGTGCCAGCAACATCACGGCAGAAGGAATAGGGAATAAATTGCAATTAAATGCTGGTGCATCCATGTAAGCTATGTGAACGAAGATGTGAAAAGTTGTTGGCTTATATTTGTTGTCGTGTGATGAAGTGGGCTACCGTGTTTTGCGAAAAATCCTGGTAAAGTTTCTGATTTTGATAAAGAAACGTGTTGGCTTAAATTTGTTTGTTTTATGAGCAATTATATGCGTAAATCCATGTTAAAGTTGGTGTGACTGGTCAATGCCATCTGGGTTTTGTTTATAGATTGCCATGACGACTTTAAAGGACAAGGCCGCTAAAACTGCATTTTGAATGCAATTTGAATGCACTTTTATGCAATTTTAGCGGCCTTGTCCTTTAAAATGCAATTTTTCGGCTTGTTACCAGTCCGATAAGCAGCTGTTTTAGAGAGCGTGTACTAAAAAATAATGTATGGCATCCCCCCGAATTCAGAACTTAGCAGCGGTGATACTCAGAAAGTGATGAATGAAACTCTCGTCCGGAATTGATGTTCTCAATGTTTATCATAAGAGTACAGCAGCTGTAAATTTAAGGATACATTAAGATCACTCTACACATTCATACAATCCGTGCAAT
Source organism: Ectobius pallidus (assembly GCA_964059195.1). Lineage (NCBI taxonomy): Eukaryota > Metazoa > Arthropoda > Insecta > Blattodea > Ectobiidae > Ectobius > Ectobius pallidus. Next base: position 96,459,978 of record CAXKWD010000004.1, on the reverse strand, counting down.
TAAAAATATTCCTAAAGCACAACATATATCTGAATCCGGTATAATAGTTCTATTTCTCTCCTGAATATACTCCCAGCTTATAGGGTAAAATATTATGCAAAGAGTTTTATCAGTTGAATAGGGTTGGTAGGATCCGCCTTAAAGCACTAGCATAAGAAGCGACGCCTTGTATCTGATGGGTTTCTGAATGAAGAAAACACATTTAAAATTTAAACACATTTTGTTCAACAGAAAATGGTACAATGCAACTTTAGATCTTAGTCGTTATCTAGAACATACTCTTATTGTTAAATGCAAGGTAATTGTATCAAGTTTTTAATCACAAACTGATAATAATATTTGAAAATTGAATAAACTATGCAACCGAAAATTTTAAATATACCAATGACGCAGCTGTCCTACAGTTAGCACTCTAAATTATCTATGAAACCACTGACAAATACCTGATAAAATTGCATAATGTATAACAATATATACAGAAATATTAACAATATTTAAATGATTTTATAGCTATATATTGATTCTAACTGTACTCACAAACTTTTATGAATGTAAAACTACGAGGTAAGTACCGATAATTGTTTTTTTTAAAGTAACAGAACATTATTTTCCAAATACTTTATCATTCATTACCATACACTTTACCTTACTTCTCCACATAGTCATTGCCGTTATTCAGGCACTTGTCGTAACGGTGAACCAGTTTTTGTATGCCTTCGTCAAAGAATGATGCCCGACTGTGGTGGAAGTCAAGTATGCACTTCTAGTTTCACATCATCATCGTCGTTAAAATGTTTTCCACTGAGGAATTTCTACAGATGAAAAACAGATAAAAATAGCTTGGTACCAAATCCGGACTGTAGGGAGGATGGTCGAAATTGTTCTCTGATCACACCTAATCCTGATCGCATCACTTGCTTGGGAACAATTCGACCACCCTCCATCCAGTCCGGATTTGTTACCAAACGATTTTCATCTGTTTTTTCATGTAAAGAAATTCCTTGGTGGAAAAATTTCAACGACGATGATGGTGTTAAAAAAGAAGTGCAGAATTGGCGTTCATCACAGATGGCATCATTCTCTGACGAAGGCATAAAAAAACTTGTTTCCCTTTATGACAAGTGCCTGAAGAATGGCGATGACTGTATGGAGACGTAGTGTAAGGTGTAAGGTAATGAATGATAATAAATTATCTTGAAAATAATGTTCCGTTATTTAAAAAAAAATTATCTGTACTTATTTACTGCCGGATTCAAGTTCCATAATTTGGTTGCAAAACTTCGTACCTTCACACAAAAGGACCTGCACACAAAGCGTTTAGTACAGATAAATATCAGCATGTAAACGGCGTAATTTCAATATCGTTATAACATAAGTATTCGTTGGCAGATTCATAGCATACCTGCCATTACAAAGAAAACACATTGACGACAACATTCCGACTGCATCCCGAAAATGATCATCCAGAATGAATCCGCCACTGATCTATACAAAATTATGTGATATGTGTTTGTGTTTTTACTAGAGGGCGAAATGACTGGCGACTTTATGCGCATATATGTACGCTTTTAATTTGAATAACAAGCCAGTGGTGTTTGGAAAGGGCAACTTTCACAAACCATCCCACTATTGTCCCCTTTTTCCCCTCATCCCTCCTTCCCCACTTGTCTAAAAAAAAGTTACAAATGCAAGTAATTATAACTGATGTAAAATAATGGAAAAACAGTTTTGGAAGGCGCTGAGTTGGAAAACACGACGCAGCTCGGCGCGAACCATCTGTTGTCCCAGTGGCAGGCGTTTTGCAAGAAAAGAGCAAAAGAAGTTCCGTTTAGCATCTAGAAACTCTTCTCATGCCATGAATAAACGAGTCTTCTATAAAATAATGCTCGGAATATGGCTTCAGTTCAAAACTCCTAAAAATGGCTTAGTTTTAAAGAAAAAATATGAAAGTCTAAGCTTGCTTAAAATACCATAAGTCAGTAGCAGAGAGCTTCCTTCAGCTGATCTCATAATCCCAATTCTTTGCTTAATTTCTAATAATGCGAAAGGGAATAAATATTACACTATTAGTATTTGCGGATAAATATCCTTTTAAAAAATTCTAACTAAAAACTTAAAAGTAGAAGCAGAGTTTTTTAAAAAAAGAACAAGAAATATATTTAGAAGAGGCTTTTTATGTGAAATTACTTCATTATAGAATAAAAGATTAGAATCAGAAAAATGAATTACCAGGCCCGTGACAGTATTAAATTAAGAAATCCTTAGGTAGTACTAAGTGGACTACGCCCTAGCTAATAACTTCTTACCACCTAAGATCATAGTTTTTAATCTTCGGCTCTCATGCTATATGAACTTCGAGCAGTCTTTCTTCCCGAATATTTCTGTACTCTCTTGCTTTTCATGAGTAAATATTTCTTAAATCCTTGTTTCGCAAACCCCTCAGGTTTAAGACAAGTTTCACAGATTGTTACATTTTTAGGGCATCTGTCTTAAAGTAAGGCAAACGTTTCTTATACCAAAACACGTATATTAGTAGAGATGCGCCTTCAAAATATTACTTATTATTGACACATCAAATGTATACAATTTTTAATTTAATATATGCACACGAACGAAATCTATTCCGCAGAATGCGAACTATACTATAGGCCTAGTATGAGGTTTCATGAAATTTCGTAGCAAGTTAATCAGGTAGGCCTAATCATGAAAATGATGTAAATAACCCCAAACTTCAGTCTTTAAATCTAACCACGATCCTATTGCTAATTTATTATTATTATTGTTATTATTGTTAACTTATCTTCTAAAACATAACAAACTAACAATTTAATGAACTAACTATTCAGATTCATGCCGGGAACATAACTAAATGGTGGAAAGGTTCCACTTTCTGGAAAATGTGTTTTATAACAGAATGATATTCTATGTGCCATAGTGCTTTGTTCGTCGAAATAGAGTTGGTTCTATGTATACCACTGTATATGTACTACATAAATATTTTAAATGACCTAGTGGTGCATCCATATCTTTTACCTAATATAATTAATATTATTAATAATTAACATTAACATTTTCTAACCCTTAGAGGCTATGTATCTTACTCCATTATATACTGGATTTAAATAAATATTTTTGTATATCGCAAAACTCTGTATTCCTGACATGTGCTGTTTTAGGAAGGGAAAAAAACTATTCAAATTTAAGCAACACACAAACTTTTTCCACAGTTTAAAAGGTAACGTACTCCTACAATGGTGTATGTGTAAGTGTTTATTACATTAATTTGCTTTTTACATAATCAAATGCAAACAATCGCACGGGTCCGCATTCTTATTCAAAACACAAAACGTATGCGTAAGTCACTGCCTACACGAGTCTCCGACCTGAGTAGAATATAAAGAAAACAAGGACACGTCTCTATCACTTTTGTAGGAGGCAAATTCGATAAAGATTGGTATCAGGTCTGTGACTGGCTGGTTTTAGACCCACTGTTATAATTATGTTATTCATCAAAATCGAAAGAAAGAAGTATAAGCTAAATAGTCTTTTTATACACGATCTGTGATAAAACTCACTTTTACATCACCCATAATAGTTTCCTTTAAGTTTTTTTTTTTTATTTATTTAGGATTGAAAAGAATTTAAGTTTTGGAAAAATAACATGATCTGCTTAGATTTGTCATATTAAAATGCCTCCAACTAAGTAGATCTGTGCAGTGAACTAATAAAAAAGAGATTGTAGTTTGTACATCGCGAAGTGAAATTTGTTTTAAACCTTTCAGAGCTGAAATGATAAAATGATAATAAGGCAGTCGTCAAGTGAAAACATCAGGGAGCTCTAAGTTTGAAATTGAAGTGGAAAATTTCAGTGGAATAGCTGGTTTCCATAAATGATACCTTAACATAGGTATGAAAAGTCCACATTTAAAAAAGAAAAGTATTACTTGACTAATTGTACATCTCTGTCTTTACACAGTTTTTAGAAGTCGCATTTATACGTCTGTATCAATGAGAAGGTATATCTCCTAAAATTTGAGCAATCTCTTTTGTCTGTATAGGAAATTTCTTTTCATTTTATAATGCATTGTTTATGAAGGCTTTCAGTCAGATGAAGACCTAGAAAGATGATCTTAGAAATACCTTAGAAAGCAAGACCACATTTTCTATTACATTATACTTAACATTGCCAGTAATTTATTATTTTGCGTTTAAGCATCAACTGAATGAAATAGTGTACTAATATTTTTCTAAACACATTATTTTAATAGTTTCATTCAGAAACGTATTTATGTCTCTCCTGTAATTTATCTTGCACTTTCACCATTCAATTTTCTTTTCTTTGTGGTGTAGATTTTATAACTACAAGAATTTATATTCTTTATTACGTCAAGTATGGATGTATACTTAGGTTGCGAGAGAAATGCTGGAGTATTTGAAATGAGGCTAGCAAAATAATTAGGGTAAGAGAGAAGACCTACACGAAAGATCTAACATTTCATTCTGTCTACTTCGCTCTGGTAGTGTAGATAAAAAAGAGAATTTCTCGTACAAAAAAAAAAAAAAAAAAAAAAAAAAAAAAAAAAAAAAAAAAAAAAAAGAGCGAGAGAAAAATAAGGTGGAATGGAAGGGAGGTTAGTAACAGGGATAAATGGAAATACGACGACGACACCGCCGGGGGCGCATGAAGATCGAAATGAACCACGGCTGGGTATCAAAGTTTTAGTGCGACTTGAGCCAGATATAAGCTGAGCTGCCAGGCGCGCTAAGATCAACACTTCTCAATCAATGTTTATCCATGCGACGACTTTCATCATTCCTCATCCTTCGTTAATATGCACACAACAATTATTTTCAGCAAGTAGGACACATTTCATAACACATACACGCAGACCGAGTGCCGGCGAAGGACAGATTTTCTCAAAAACGTATAAAAGTAGTTTTTCATTATATACCCAGGCGACTTCCAAGGAATAAACCATTAAGTCGGTGTTTCTTTATGTTAATTGATCTGACCAATTCGGTCTTCGTTTCCGCTTTCCAAAACACAAGCAACGTTGCAATATTATCTCATTGTTATCACTGATCTCAGTTCTACCCTCTATTGAATCAATTCACGCGTGTTATTGTTTACTGTAACTAGATTTTGCAACCCCGCGTTTCACTCCTCGCGGAGTTGACGAGTAGCTGTTACAGCCGTCACAGGACATTCTTAGATTTTGATTGGCTGGGGTAACTAGCCGATTGGTGTTGTAAAAATAAAGATCATGGGTTGAGCTGTCGGAAGCCACCTGGCCATGCAATGAATAACTGGACTATAATATTACAATCTCACCTACCGTTGTGTAATTCTGTAATTGTGTAATTAATGAGTAAAAGTTAGATAGGTTCACAAAAATGTCAGCTGAATGCTGGGAAGTAAAAATACCGATTTTCTTCGTATAGGCACAATATTTTTTTTTTATCTGTAATTTGTAATTTTGATTTGCGCGAGTGGTAGATTTATGGGAATGACTAGGACCTGCAGAACGAAAGCCCAAAGCAAACTCCATTAATTACAAATAATTATCATTTATATTATAAACTGAACAATTGAAAATCTTGGAATGGTACAAGTTGCCACGAATAAACTAGTTATACACTCCTTTATGTGAACCGAAATTTCATTTTGTCATGGAAGATTATACGTTCAATCGATCATAAAAATGAAGTGAGCGAAGAATAGATCGACAGACAAGAGAAACTGCTTCATTGATATAGAGTGAAATCGGATCAGCCGGAGCAACGTAAAATTAAATTGTCTCCAAACCCTTAAGGGAAATAACCGTAAAACTAAAGCAATTCAATATAATGGGTTTTATTCACGTTAGGTACATATCCATAGACCAGATTGAAAGTGATCAGGTTATCATTATAAAATCAGGGAACCTGAAACTTCAAACGTAAAATTAATAGTTGGATATTCCATGGATTTTCCTTCATTTATTTAACCTTTCAACTGATATGGCCGTCTATCTGATGACGGAAGAAAGTTTGGAATTTACAGTAAAGAACTCCATTACAAAATATATGTTATGGAATCGAATCTGATTAAAGAAATAAAACTCTTTGCTTTTTAATACAAAGTATTACTTTATTACTTTTTGTGTATTTATTATTATTATTATTACTGCTATTATATTAACTACTGTTTACAAACCGAATTTCAAACATTCGCAGGGGCCCACATTGATCTAATTTTATAATAGTTGCTTTTATAATTGTTGTTAATCTAGGTGTATGTGGGACATATGAGTAAATGTTTCCCGCTGTCACAATGACGGCCACAGCAGTTAAACGGTTAAGTATTTTTACGTCTAAGTATTAGGCATATAAGCTTATTTATTTAGCAGTGGAAGAAAATAGCATTAAACATAATTAACACACAACAAATTACTGATTTAGACTATATGTACCCTCTACAAGTTTTTGTGGGAATTCTAGGTTATATGTAAAACTTAAAAAAGCTATCAAAATAGCCCACTATTTAGACTATATTGCAAAGCACTGAAATATAATGGAATTTAGCTACGTTCACGAGCGAGATATAACCGATCGAGTATCTTTCTGTTAAGCGTAGGACTACATAAGGAAATTTTCCAAGGTTCCTTATGCAGCTCTTCATTGTAACCATCAGAACCTAATTCTTTACCAAGAATCTTCGCCGCAAACATCAAATAAATGTAGGCAACTTAATAGAAATTACGACTAATAATCGTTTTTTTTTTTTTGGTAGCTCTGGTAAGGAAACAGAGATTGCAAAGCTGAAATGAGGACTAGATATTGTGGACCCTTATCAAACTTTTATTTATATACTGAAGTTTGCAAAACATTGGAGATACATTCAGGCCTATTTTATTTCATGCCGTTATTTACACTCTAAAGTAAAGGGTAATTAATTTAAATGTGACTTACTCCTCTGCGAGCGGGGAAAACCAAGAAAATCTCACTCAGATCGGTCGGGCAAGAAATTTGTTTTTGCAACCTCGGGAATAAGATTCCGCGACGCCAGTACTAAGTAGTAGTAATTTATTAAATCGAAAGGGATGCACACAGCGTTGTGATAACAACCAAGAGCTATTTGATAAGGAAGTAGCAGCTTCGGTCAAGAAAGCCAATGATAAAGGGTATGTTGTCCCCCAAAACCGGCATTCTGCTAAGGAAGTGGAAAGGCAGAAGTGCTGCTGCAACGGTTGAATGGCAAGACCTCCCTCTGTGGGATGAACTTTAATTATGGTAATCTAAGTAAGATGAACAAGAAAAAATCAGTAATGTAGGCCTACCAATACTGTTTCGAGAATATAAGTTAAGTTGTATGTAGTTAGTAGCATATTCTTAATAAATTATAGTCTGTATTACATTTTTATATTCCTCAGGCACCTAGGGTTTATTGATTAAAATATTGATAAATTTCATGTTTGACCGAAGAGGGAGACTTATTTTGATTAGTATTTTTCCTCCTTATTCCCTCTAATAATAGCAACAATACAACACACTGTGATACCTAGGGGCAACTCTAGTTTATTGACTTGTTATACATGAACTTATATTGTGTAGTACATTTATAGACATTAAATATATGTATTCCCATGGGGGTAAATAAAATAGTTACATAATTTTACTTGAGATTAAAAATAGCATATATAGAGTAAAAATAACTGTCAAGTAGGCCTATATTGCCAACTAATAATGGTGATGATATTAAAATTATATCTTATAACTTTCCAGTTATATTGTTTGGAGTGTCTTCTGTACAGGAACTAAGCAAGATATGTGTGCAAATAATTAAAAACATATGTACAAATTAAAAACAATAAAATGACATAAGTTGCACACAGGTCTATGTTGTCAAACATAAAAACGTAGATGGGTAAATGAGTTTCTTTTTTTGAACTGAGTGTCTTAACACAATAATATAATAATAATGTCCAAATTTTCACATTATAAGCGGAACGTGCTCGTTTCTTAGTTTATTGATTAAAGCTTAAACACCCAAAGGAAATAAGTTACAACTAAAATGAAGGATAGAAACAATGGAGTAGTTTTGTACTAACTGTTAAGACCACATACTCTACATTCTATGAACTGTAGATTTATAACTTTTACACACTAGTAGGCCTATACACGCCCAAGTAGGCTACGCACATGTATGTGTGCACTGTAATTTAATGGTGCAGACAATACGACATTCAACGACATTGATTAGGGAAAGGTTGGTTTTTCAAATAAATTACGTGTTAAAAATTTTATTCAATGATCCACCTAATTCGAGTAGCAGACGCAACTAAAAGGAAATTGAAACATTTGTGCTGGTCCTGCAGTAAATTCGAAGAATCTATCTCTTTAGCTGGATGAATAGTAAGAAAAGGCGCACGAAGAGAAGAGTAGGTAAATCGGAAAAGGGTCTCCTCCCACTCGAGAGAGGGAGATTTTAGGGAAAGCATTCACATGTCCAGCCTCTAACTCTACTGATGAATGCAGAATAGATCTACTGGTTGAGAGGGAAAAAACCCCTAAGCTAATACTCTCTTCTTTCTCTTTGTGCGGACGAACGAGAGAGACATTTCAAAAATAGTTCACTGCCCAATCCTACTGTCTTTTTAAGCAGGTATACTTTCGCTCTGAAAATAATTGAAATCAACAAAAACTATTATCGCGTTGATTATAATGGTGAACAACATGTGGCTAATTGTGTTGGCCTTAAGATTTATTTTCCTTTTATGATAATTATTTAAGATTGACTATGAAAGTAACAACATAAGAAACTGAAAATCTTATTTAATCTATATAGGAACTGAAAATACTTCTCATAACGTGTTCCTAATTTACTCTTTGATCACTGAAAACTCATTTAAATTGCTTATTGTAATTTACTATCCTACAACCAATAAGGAACACATGGAGGGCAAATATTTTAAATAAGTTAGAATTTTAAAAAAATAAACAGATTAAATCCAAAAACATCTGTCGTTACTAGCAATACAATTTATCATACTTGGGAAGGATGAAATAATAGTGAACAACAAGAGTCCACAAAAGTATTTAATCCACTGATTTGAAGAATAAGGTTAAAGAGAAGAGAAGAGTATTTTGAGCAGAATTTTGTGATCGCTGGGACAACAGTTTACTGTAAAGAAAAAGATCTTACCTATGTCTCTCCTAACTACAGCCAGAGCAGAAAGGCATCAACTTACCTGCAAAGACAGAAATTACAATATTATTAATTAATTCAAATTATTACATAATATAGTTAAGTATTACAATCTTGCAGTCTTTTAGTACAAGTTTGAAATGATGTTGAACTATACAATGGTGGTATACAAATAAATCTTTAAAAAAAGTCATGTCATAGGCTATACCATACATAATTCAGACAATTTATTCCATATAAATCTCTCATATTGGCATAAGTTTATATGCACAGACACTAGTTTAAGAAAATTCTATTACTTCGAGATAGCTCGCAAAAGTTAAATGCATATGGGTAATAGCTAATCAGGGACCGCTTAGGATTTTGCAGTTTGATGTGGCACAAACCATGTCTTCGGCGGAGGGTTTCCATAACTCCACCCTAGATATGCCTTTAACCATTGCGCCCGGTATGGTATTTGTGATTTTGTTATATTTTATGTATAAACTTATTTATTACGATATATGATTATTTCACTTGAGGGGTCCATTAGCAAACCCGGCAATCTCCATTTTGATAAAAGATAGAGATGCTAACTTCTTATGAAAGTTTAATACATTTCCTGGTACATATTTAGTGTAGGCCTATGTGTTGCAAATCTGAGCTCCTCCAATTACGTGGGAAGTCGGATTTGCAACACAAACACTAAATATGTAGCAGGAAATGAATAACTATCATTAGAAGCTAGCATCTCCATCATTTTTCAGAATGGATATTACCGGGTTTGCTAATAAACCCCTCACTTCAACTTCTTTAACATTTAACATTTTATCTCTTTTACTCCATCTGCATTCTTTTGTTTTTTTATTTTTGTTGCCAGTCTTAATTTTTGTTACATGTAAATACTGTAATTGGGCATAGGCCTATTATTTTTACAATAACTAAACAAAATAAACATTTTTCCTCAGAAATAAGCAGGGTAAAATTTCTCAGATAAAACTACTTCATGAAAATTGAAATACAATGCAAAGTGATATAGATTGCTCAGGGTTTGAAGGGTGGTATTCCGCTCTCAAAGGCTACAAATAAAAAATGAATTATAGAGATAACTCCACAAGAAGGCTGTCAGATTGCTCACTAATTCTCCAGCAGCTGCCCATTGTAGACCTCTATTTGTAACCACCAATATACTAACAATAGTTCATTTAGATATATGTACGACTGCGTGCAATAAGTGAAATTCCGGGAACTTTTTGACTGCCCCTCGTAGTAATGGACTATAAGAACAAACTTACACTAACAGATAATAATCCAAGAACAATTTTTACCCAAATCACGATATACTCTACTATTTAAGAGTGAAGTTTAAATGACATTCGCGTTATTCTTGTCTACAATAAAATCCCACGAGCACTGAAGGCTGTCTGGAGCTGAGTACGAGGCTACAGCATAGACAGCGTAGCCTGTCGTGTGGCTGTTTGTATGTCTACGGAGTTTAGTGAGTTTACAGGTAAAGGAGTTATGCATATTCCGGTGCAAGGCAGTGATTATATTAGGAAACTAGGCTAAAAACTTAGGAAGGCAAGAGTAGGAGTGAAGTCCATTGCACCTGCAGTCTTCTGCCCTAATTGCAGGTGTAATTGCCTCAGTCTCCGCACAAATCTGCGGCCCCTACCTCCACACTACACTTCTCAGGAAATTAAACTAATTATACCTCATTACAAACATCCAATGTTCTCCCTACGCCTTCAGGTAAGAAGCCAGACGAAATTATCACCATGCTAACTTCTAATTTTGCATACACACATATAGGCTACAATCATGTCTAGTATATCTATGTCTGTTTGTTTTTAATACAAGTGTACCCCTTGCTTCATATACTCTTTTTCTGCTATCATCTATTGATAGATTAGTTTGCAGTTTTCCATGTCGACTTGTTCTATGCCATCGCCTCATTTCTTCATATGATATCCAATGGACTGCTTCCGTGATCTTATATATGCCTTGGTCTCCCTTATACTTTTTTCCCTCCATCATGTTGTGGCAGAATGTAGCAGACTGTATTGGCGTGACTTGCACATTTTTCTTCGAATAATATAAACAAGGAGAGCTGGCGATTATGGCGGATTTCGTCGACGGTTTTCATTGTTGCACGAGGAGCGTGAGGACGGGCGTTATCATGTTGAAGCAAAACACCTGCACTCAGCAATCTCCTTCGCTTTGGCACTATCGGATTTCCACATCTTTGGCCCATTAAAGGATCTTGGAGGGCAGAAGTTCAAGTCTGATGAAGACGTCCAATCGACGGTGCACGAGTGGCTACAGCGTCAACCAAAAGAATTTTACTCACGCGGTATCGAAGCACTTCCTATCCGATGGCTTAAGTGCGTTGAACTAGGAGGGGACTAAGTAGAAAAATAATGTACAAGCAAACATTCATCCTGCAGTAAAATAGTGGGAAAAAATTAATTGCGGTTTTCATTTGATTCTCCCTCGTATAATCTGTACTTTACACGGGGCATGCTGTGGTGCAGTTGGGTGAGGCTACAAACCGAAGTTAGCGGAGCAATCCTAGGGAAAACGGCCAGTGCGTAAGGCTCGCAATATTACCACCTTCCTGTTCCAAAAGTATATATATATATGGGAGATTCGATCTCCTGGAACCTTAAAGGCCTCAGGAAAAATTTAATTACCATCTACACGGCTAAACTGATGTAGACCTACATTATAAAGTAACCGACGTAAGTACATTTATTTGTTTGAAAAAATGCTCAGCGAATACAATTTCTTTAAAGCCTTCTCGAAACGTGTTAAACGTCAAAGTTATGAAAAGACATTTCATTTTGTGTTGTGTAACTTTTAAACGCAGAGCCAGTTTTAATGAGGAAATTTTAAAACGTCTCAGGTTACACGGAGAATACTGGTCACACTTTTTCAGTTGTTTTTGCCACCTTTTATTCTAAATGGTGAGAATATAAAACTTACTCCATTACTCCAGGTATCACGTATTCTGCAATAGCGCAAAAATGGACTAACTAAAATGAGCATTTTTAAAATATAAAACTAGTTCAATTAATTAAAACGTAAACTATTTCTATCGCGGATTCGCATTCGGAGCGTACTTATTGCACTTCTCCATACACTAAAACTTAAAATGCTGTTACATACCTTAGGCTTACGCGGTCGGAATCTTAAATAACAGGCATCTTTCCCGGGATGTAAACAATGTTGAATTGGGGAAGTTCCCCGCAAGTGGATAAGTAACGTTTGGAAAATATTACTCCAATTGAACTCTGCCTAAATCCCGGAAACGAATACTATTATTTAAAATGTTATTTTTAAGTTATATTAAACATAAAAACTAAGCAGAAGCATTAGCCTACATAGTGCGAAAAATGATAAGGGAAAAAGTAAATAACGGCAGAAATAAAAACAGGAATATTTACAATTACGAAAACATATTTCATATTGTGTGATTGCATCTCTAAATCAATTCGTTCATGTAAACGAGGATTTTTCGTAAAGGCCTTGCAAACGATTAGTTTTTATAATAACGTAATTATTCGTGTTTTGAGGTATAATCAGATTAATAGCTCTTGAAGCTGTTATTAAGCAGTAATCTTAAGTAGAATCGCAGAATCTAAAATACTTAATTACTCGTATTCAAGGACATTCTACTATCACTGTAAGCTTAATAATAATAAACCTCATAAAACAGGCTCGATAAAGTTTGTGACCGATACTAAAGTATCGAAAAAGTACCGAGCGAGTTTTCTGAAGTATCGCTCGATGCCGATACCATGCAAGTATCGAGAGTATCGAGGTATCAAAAGTATCGAGGTATCGAAAGAATCGAGGACCCATCCCTACTTTCAGCAGTCGAGCGCAAACCTGCACCTCACGCACGTCTTCGTCATGTCTGCACTAAAGGGAGGGCTGTTGTGGATTTCAGAAACTAAATCCTTTAGCAAAGAAACACTTAAAAATTAGGTTGTATTTCCAGCAAATGATCCTCATACCGCTTACCCGTAAGCATAGCATACTAAAGAAATCCAAGCTTCATGCAAACGCAGGGGAAACATGAATGAAATTTCGCAGAGTACACTAAAACCTGGGACATCATGTCAGAATTAAATCTTCCATTTGCATGCATTTGTGGAAAAAGCAGGCATATTGTGGAGTTTCATTTAAAACATTTAAAATGTAAAGTGAGTATATGCCGCTTTTGTTAGTAAGGCAAGCCTCTGGAGATGAGGAGGAACTTTTACGACAACTCAAATTACTGTTAAGTTAACTTTACTTAAGCAGGAGGCCTACTACTGTGTGGAAGTGGATGTGATGATAATTATTCAGACAAGGAGTGCGGCAAGTGGAAGGGGGGGAGGGGTAGAAAGGAGAAGGAGGTGGTTGTAGTTGTGAACTGATCCACGAAGCGTAAGAATTTTCTGCAACTCCTTGTGAATACAAAACGGCTGCGGGCTCAAGTTTCTTTCCAAAATAATCGAGATGTTTGGGTCTGAAGCTCTGCTGAATAAACTTGTATACAGTTCACGTCTTTCCCACGAATTTCTATCGTTTTTAATAAAAAAAAAGAGTTTCAACGCACAAGGCAAAAGAATAGAATTTAATTCTCCTGAAGTAAATACTGTACAATTATAGGCCTAAATATCACTATTTTTTAAAGGGGAGATGGTAGTTATCAGTGTCAAAAAAATCGATTTTTTTTTCTTAGGCTCATGTAATAGAGTATAGTTGTGTGAACATTTTTATATATAGGTCTTATGTTGCGTTATTATTAAGCCAAGCAGAGCGACCTGGAGCTTTCTAAAATGGATAAAATACCATACGGTACGTCATTTTCTTTTCGCTCTCCTGTAAAATTACATTTTTTGTACTTCAGGTACCATTTTCTGAAAAGCTATTCATGCTAAAATAATGAAACTTTCAGGAATTCATTATAGATGGATGGCAAATTTCCCTTAGCAGAATTATGGGAAAAGTCTTGACTATATAGTAGTACAGTACCTATTGTTAGTAAGTTCCCAAAGTTTCACAAAATCTAAGCTACATAAAATGAATAAAGTGTACCTATGTCAAGGGAAGTAACTGTAAAACAAAATTATCACCTATGTGTTAAAAAATACTTTCCTACCAAGCAGCGAGTTCTAGAACAACCATTCTCTGCTTATTTTAAACTGCAGAGTGCACTTGTAAAGCATAAAAAAATTCAACTAAATCTGACTGTTAACACCTGAGTTATGGCTGCTTGAACATACGCTATATGTTCTATCATTTTGCTACCGGTAACAACCATCTCCCCTTAAATCATGTGCACAATATTACTGCAATGGCGTTTTGGTAATTTTAGCTCTTTTCTGTTGCTATTATTTCTAATACAATGAAGATAAATTATATTATAAAATAAATACTAGAACACTTTTATCCTATTGTGTGATAAAATGTTCGTACAATAAAAATTAAATCGTCGGAAAATCCAATTAATAGTACCTTTAAACAAGGGAAATTCAGAAGAGAAGCCTACATTCTCTATCCTTTACTTTTAAATTTCGAATACACACCTTGGAAAGAATTTCGCAGCTATATAAATACATAGAGGTGTATAAACTCTCTGTGGGTGTAAACGAATTTAAAAGAATATTTACGAATTAGAAAAAATTATTATTTATGCAATCCTCGGTTTAATACATCAAAACAATGAGCTTCTATGAAAAAAGAAACCTTGTATTTAAATATCAGGTTTTCCATTTGCTTCCGCTTAATGTCAAGCCTCTCAGAAAACACAATTCATCTAAGAACATCAATGAACTAATGCAATCTTAGTTCAGGTCACAAATCCCGAAGAACTTTAATTCAGAATAATTATTGTGAAATCAGCATGCTGGTGGAAATTGTGGTGGTGATGATAATGTTGTCACGTCCATGATGATGATGATGAATCAAGATATAAGAGAAATGCTTGGGTTTAGATCTTACGTGATTACAGAGTTGAAAGAAGTAATATTGGTAGTACGGATCACTGTTTGTAAACCCTGGCTGTATTGAATTTGGTGTTGAGCCTTTGCGTCGTGACTGAGAACCTTGAAAAGGCTGAAGTGTTATGGCAATGCTGACCCACCCGTCCTCTATAGCCTTTCTCTTGATTTAAAAAGTTTGGTGTGCGCTTGGAATACCTATAGTCTCCTCTATACCATGATGACGTCAGATATACCACCGACTCTCGAAGTGAACTTCACCGGCTCTCTATTGCAGAAAGGTCGGCTCTTGATTAAACCTCTAAAAAGGCTGTAAGGTTCTGTTTGCCAAGATTATTATATACCAGTGACATTTCCACATGCAGCATTTTCTACACTTGAATTCAGTTTGGGTGCAAGAATATTGCTTTACTAAATGTCATTGTAACATTCACATTGCATAGGGCCTATGCATGCAGGCGCTTTTTTCTTTCGTGTACGAACTAAGAATAAGTGTTTTAATTTCCGTACAAAGGATATGTAGGGAAAACTTTTGAAATCAAGTAATTGACATACTTCGAGATATACTAGGTATAGTCCAGTTACTCATTGCATGCCCAGGCGGCTTCCTTTCGTTAGGAGGAAAAGTTTGCCGACAGCTCAACCCATGTTCTTTGTTTAACCGCACCAATCAGCTAGTTACCCCAACCAATCAAAATCTAAGAATGTCCTGTGGCGATTTTGACAGCTACTCGTCTACTCCGCGTGGAGTGAATTGCGTTGTTGCAAGATCAAGTTACAGTAAACGATAACACGTGTGAATTGAATAAAGCGAAGGAAGAACTGAGGTCAGTGATAACAATGAGAGAATATTGCAACGTTGCTTTTGTTTTGGATAGCGGAAGCCCAAGACCGATTTAGTCAGATCAATTAACATAAAGGAACACCGAAACCTTTGAAGCCGACTGGCCATCCAATGAGTAACTGCACTATAACTATTAATATTAGGCCTGTATTGATATTCATGATCAATTATATTCAGAGTACTTTTGTGCGTTTAAAGAAATTAATATTGCATTTCCCAAACTCTATTTAGTTTAGTGTAATTATCGTATCTTAAATTGCCTGGAATCATGTTAACTCCTGAAGTTAGTTATTATCATCATCATCATCATGCTTGGCTTTATCCCATCACATCTCAACATGTAACTCAATTGACAGTTAAGTAATTAATGCCTACTATCAGTAAATATCTGGGTGTGCTGTCCAACTGTTCACGAAGCAATATTGGTTTTTAGTGGTTCTTGTAGTATTCTTATTTAATTGTTTCGACTGTTAACGTTAATTTAATACATGTATTTGAGAAAAATCTCTCAGTATATTATAAATTTATTTATAGGCTTAATGGAGAAAAGCTATCTTATATTAATATTTTTGGGGGAAATTTTCGCGACTTAGGCAAATGTACTAAAATTTATGGTAGTTTAAGTTGTTAAACTTCAGATGTCAACGAATTTGTTAATATATCGGTACAATGATGAATGTGCCCTAGGACTATTAAGACATTTAGTAAGAATTGTATGAAATCATACAAAGAAGAAATAATTGCGTGTACCTTTTTAAAACTAAATAATATTTTTTGGTTTTGTATACAGTACGAAAATATAGTTAAATATTGTCGGCTTATTAAGGTATTCATTGAGAGTCGTATAAAAAGTGAATTTATGAAATATCCGACCCGATAAAACCATTGCCGTTATATGCAAGAATTTAACATTTTCAAGTCACTAAGTATAAATAATTCGGTCTTAATTTTTTTTTTTTTTTTTAATTATCACCGCTTCAGATGACAACTCCGAAATTCAATTATGGATTAGCCTATTAATAAATTAGTTTAACAATGAGGAACAATCAATAATTTAAACTTAACGAGAGCACATCTGCTTGTATTTTATGGCAGTCTTCTTCTTCTGGATATTCACATCTTTGTATGGTATTCTCCTTAAGCTACATGACGCGTTCATCTTAGTCTCCGCGATTTAATAGTCAACTAAAACTGCATGCGATGAGCTAATTAAAATAATATAAAGTATTTCCTACTGCACAGCTTTGTTCGGAAAATTTTACCCGATACATTGCTACCGAATATTCTAAATCGGAAACTGCTGAACCCTACAACGTTTCGTATCCATAGAACTGCTGGGATTGTTTTAGATATCTTCAATTTCAAGTTCTATGACATCAGCTTAGAAGACAGCAGATAAAATAAAAACCAAAATTAATTATGTTCTGTCGACAGTTTAAAAAACGAACAATCACTGAGAGTGATAATACAGAGAGAAGGGGATATCGTTGTTAAAATGAGCTGCAGCAGTGACAGGGCCGTGCAGTGGGGATATCATTATTGAAGAGAATTTGCATTGAGGGCAGCACAGTCTCTCATTAAGCAGGCTGTGGCTCCGGCCACTCCACCTGAGGTTTGCGGTCAACAAGGCTGTGGTAGCACCAGGTCTCTTCGGGAATTCTGTCCTCTTCCTCCACTCGAGCTTCTCGCTATTCTTAATTCCGAGTCCATTGATACCTCATCTCCATACAATGTCATTTGCGTTTAAAAAAAACACATAATAATAGCATATTTTACAAGTTAAATGAGAATGTTCACCCTATGAGGACCACACTTATTCATCTAAAAGGTATTAAGTTATTTCTAGTAATAGTAATAACAGTAATATTAATAATAATAATAATAATAGTAATAATAATAATAGTAATAATAATAATAATAATAATAATAACAATAATAATAATAGGTAAATCGTATTTAAATTTTGTCCACAAATAATTACGAACTTTGTACAAGGCAGTGAACATACAAAAATAGGCCTACATAATTCAATACGCCAAAAACAGTTATAGTCCAGGGCTAAAAGTATCAACATAGCGGAATTAAGGTACAAAAAATGATTGATAAGCAAGTATCAATGGAAATGGTGCAAAATGTGGGATATAAAATTAAACCCAACAAAAACCCAATGCATATCATTCACGAAAGTTCGGCCAATACACAAATTACGAAGAAGAATCAAAATAGAAAACAGAGAAATCAATATAGGCCTATCGAAATCAACTAAATACTTAGGTCTAAATCTGGATAGCAAACTAACTGTTTGCCAAACATATACTGTGGTGAATACAGCCAAAATGAAAATAGTCCTATGAAGGCCCATTTTAAGACACAACAGTACGTAACCCACCACCAAATACAATATTTCAGCGTTTCTCAACCAATGGTCCGCGAAGATGGTGCAGATGGTCCTCAGACATAATTTCAAATTAACATATAGCAAGTGAAAGTAAAGAAGTAAAAAATGTTCGCATAAAATGGACACTAGATGTCAAAGTTTTTAAAATCTTCGAAAATATAGTTGTCCTATTGCAAGTTTTCAACAACCTATCTTTGTGAGAAGGGATTTTCATCGCTCATTCAACTAAAAACAAAACACAGAAACCGACTTAATGTATCTGCTGATCTTCGACTAAATTTGACTAATATTGAGCCAGATATCCAGGACCTCTGCAAGAGGCGACAAGCTCAACCATTAAATTTAGAGAGGACAAATTCGCATAGAAAATAGGCAGGAAAATCGGTTATGTGGAAATAAAATTGTAATATGGTATTAGTTTTTCAGAGTGTAGAAAACGCCCACGGTTAAATCATGTTCAAATTGACCTGCCCCGGGATCTGAACCTGAGATATCTGGAGTATGAGTTCCCGACTTTACTGCATCAACCTTCTCCCTTAGCATAGCCAAGTATAGCCTTTTCTTCTTGTACATTCTTTATGTTGTTCGTTTTATTAGTTATTATTATTCTTTCCTAAAATTTTATTGCACAGGTAATGAATTAATTACGGACAGTTTTTATTATTTGACTCCTTTGAACCTTCAAAATGTTCTCTTTGTTCTGTAAGGATTTAATTCGTCTCAATATGTCTTCTAAACACAGTATCATCAAAAGTGATAAGGGATTATAAGTAAATAAATAAACAAACAAATCTGCTTGATTAGTGCCTAGGTTTCTAAACCAGGACTTAATCTGCTAAGATTTTACAAACGGTATAAACTAGACTAGTGACGAAGCTCATTAGCTATGAAAAGATTTGAATCTTCAAGTCCAATACTACTTATAAAGCCACCGCAGTAATATTATGAAAAACCAAAGAAAACCTAAGTCTCTTTATATTTATTACAAGCAAAGTATAATAATGGGGTAAAAAATCCACGTTTCACATTTTAAATTCTAACATCAAAATGATGCTCTAAAAGCGTTACTAACAGGTCACACTGTGCTGTTGACGAACCCGAGAAATAATGATTATTACAACATACTCCAGCCAGACCTTCTTTCTAAATTTCTTTTCTCTCTCTTCAGCATTACAGAGTTGTGCACTCATGTGGTTTTTTTAATAGGGTGGTACGTCCTTTATCACGGCTCTTCTCTTCTCTCCTGAATAAAGTGAGGGATGAGATGCGCCGGCACGATCTTCCCGCAACTGCTGGCTCAGCATCTCTTTCAGAGTATTACTCATTGAATTTAATCAGCATGTCTTCTTGTTGTTGTTGCGCTCAATTTATTATCGGGCTCTAATTATAATTTAATGTAAGTGCTTCCCACCCCTATACAAGCTTTATCAGGTTTATCTTCACTTATTTCAGCACGTTTACTTTCACCGTGTTATTTTTAGCTTGGAAAGCGATACGTTCTTTAGTTGTTCAGATAAAGCAGAAATGCACGTCGCCGAATGCTTTCAGTCAAGTTTCCGCAAGCGAAGATGATTTTTGTACCGAAATTAATGTTATAGAAATTCTCTTGATATAAGTGATCTTACTAAGTTTTATTAGATGTTGATAAAGAGTCAGCAGGCCTATCGGTAATTTTGTATTCTATGACAATCTCTACACTAATCGCTACAATCATTGATTCTGCCTTGAAAAATCTATTCCGAATATTATTATTTTTTACATTTAGTATTTATAATGTAATGTAAAGTAATGTAATGTAAGTGTTTATTACAGTAATTAACTTTTTACAAATTCCAACGTAAACAATCTAATACAACCTTAGTATTTATAACTAACAGCATTCATTTTATGCAGCACATTAATTATTGATTATTCAATAAACATCTATGTTATTGTTTTAAATATAAATGGTATCTTATTATTCTTATTGTAATGAATAATGGATGTACAATGTAATGAAGGCCTACTGTTGGTTGCTGTCAGGGTGATTTGTTGTGATCAATTTAATATTAGGCCTATAGTCTGAAATGTATAATTTTTTTTAGTTAAATACATTATTTTGTAGTGAACTATAAAAAGCAGTAATAATAATAGCAAAAGTAATAATAGTAATAGTAATTTTCTTGGTATTGATTTCAAGTTAGAGTTATATTATGTTTTGTGTATTTGTATTTAATTGTGTATTAATTTTATAATATAAATAACTGAACTGTACGAGCACTTGCTCATTCGGTTAGGCCTAATGTAAGTGCTTCCCACCCCTATACAAGCTTTATCAGGTTTATCTTCACTTATTTCAGCATGTTTGCGTTTAAGATTTATATTTAAGGATAAAGGATTTTAAAAATTAAAAAAATTAATAAATTATATTTAAAAATTATAATAAAGTCAATTTTATATCTGGCGGAGATTTTTCACTTCGTGAAACTACATACACCTGTAGTAAAAAAAACTCTCAGATTGAAGGTGGTAAGTTGTTCAATTTTATTTATTGGTGCAATTAATTAAATAAGTCATGTGATGTTATTGTGAGAGAATATCATATCTACACTAGAATCTAGAATGTTTACATTTAAACCATAGTCTATACTATTACCAAATTTAATTTATACCAAATTTAAGTAAGTTCATACATAAATAATTTACTACTGTACTTATTTGTGTACACCTTAAATTTAAAAGTCTATCATCTAAACATGGGATCTGGCTTGTTAAAACTGTGTTGGGGAAAACTTTGTAAAAAGTGACTAACATATTCAATTAAGATGTAATGTATATAGAAGATATTTATGGAATTCATTAAACCTTTTCCTCTTTAAAAATGTACTTTTTATGAATTAGAATCATTCAATGTCAAAAAAACGTATGTGTAAAAATATTTATTCGCATTGAGACCTTTGCAAGTAAAATCTAACGTTTTGCGATTGATTTTATAAATTAACAGTAATTTATTATGTCATTTTGTGAGGCATTCTATTCATGAACTGTATTCCTTTACCCTCAGTGATAAAATTAATGACCACAAATTGCTGCGTTATCATTCCATAATCATTATCGTGATAGCTTGTGATGAATAACAAGCCATTGATTTCATTACAGCATTGACGGGTTAAGCCGATAAAAACTGTTTAAAAATGTGAACTATTTATCGCATGATATTTTTGACACTCTGAAGTCAGTTGATAAACTGTCGTGATATATCTATCCATCTATGACTGTGCCGCAATTCTGATGGATCAGTATATTATTCTGTAAAATATATTCTAAAATGTAGACTTTCGTCCAGTCAACGTATACGAGGTGAAATGAAAATGTGAGGTGTAGATTGATTTTCGATATTTTTAAAAACACTTCTAGCAAGATCCAGCCAGTTATAAACATAAAATGAAACCTGGTTTTGCGACTTAAGCTATGAACTGTGTCTTACCTGATAGACCACGTGTTTTTATTTATCAATACAGAGACCTAAGTTTAGCCCATCTGCTCTTTATAAAAAAATATCTTATATGGTTGCATTGCATATGATACTGATGTAATAAAATACTCGTACATGTTAAACTAAACAAAAGATTTTGAAAAGAGAAATTAAGAATACTTCGATTATGACGGAGTTTTTAAAATCTCTACAGTATTTCTTTTTCCAGTCGGCCTACTTATCTTACCAACATCTTTCAGGTTCTCTATTTGCCTTTTAAGAAACACACATACTTATACACAAACATTTACGAACACTTTATTAGACTGTCCTACAAGGGGAAATACTTGAAATATGTACCCCATATTTTCTAATAAAACGTAATAGGCTACCTCCTTTATTACTTTTTATTATTTTTATGTCAATAGAAGTCTTTTTTATAATCAAGTCAATCGGTGTAATGTGATAACATTTTTTGTGGAATGGAGATCGAACATTTTTATCGCATTGTTTAACTAGATGAAATTAGTTTTATGTATTGAAATGTATAGTAGGCCTAAAGGCTAACCAGAGTTCCACTCACTACGTAGATAGGTAGCTTAGTTGGTAGAGCATCGACACGAAGTTTAATTTTCGGTTCTAATCCCACTGTCAGAAATTTTCTCCTAAATCATCTCGTGTAAGGACCAAGAGAAACAATATTCAGTGAATCCATGAATATATACACACATCTAATGGGTTAATATGTTTTTGGTGTAGGCCAATCGCCTTTTTTCTGAATTAGCAAGTTCATTTCCTCACATGCTTTCATTATTGCAGTGATGTGAATACCGCAAAGGCGGTGGGAATCGTCATGGGAAACTGAGAAGTGGAAAAACGTTCATAAGTTAAATTATTACTTGAGAAAGTCTGCTGATGGAGGACGTCTACAGCACTAAGGCCAAGATGGCATGAAGATAGATAACTGTTGGCTAGTAATTTGAGTTTGAATCTGAGGAAGAAATTGATTAAGGGCTTATATCTGAAACATTGCTCTATATTGATAGGAAATATCAATACTACCAAAAACGGAAAAGAAATACCTAGGAAGTTTGAAAAGTGATGTTGGAGAAGAATGGTAACAATAAAATGGACAAGTGACAAATGAAGACGTCCAAAGGTAAGTACAAGAGAAGGTATTAATACTCAACACAGTTCTTTGTACGAAAGCAGCTCTTTAGAATGGGTCTTCAGAAAAAATTGTCTGCTGCATGACTTCATCGAAGTAAAGTTGGGGAGAACTCCAGGTTTTGGAAGAAGAAGAAGGAGGAGGAGAATGTGGAGGAGGAGGATGTGGAGGAAGAGACAGCTATTATAAATTTAAAGGAGGAAAGAAAATAATACTGTAGTTACGAAAAAGAAAAGAGATTGAGAACGAAATTTGGTGCAAGTGTGTAAAGACCTGCCATTGGGCAGAACTTAAAAATACATTAATATTGTGAAGTTAACATGTGCAATTCTGTATAATACCGTATTATTCTTTTCACAGAGGGATTAAAGATTTTAAGAGCAGATGCGGCAGTAACCGTTTTGTGTTTATTTCAGCGAGACCTGCTCACACATTAGTATACAAATTTGTAGCTCTGAGTAAGTTTGAGAACGCTATAGCATACACGGTAGGGTAGGCGTTTGTATTATTTCGCAGTTATGTTTACAGCAGTGAAGTTATTGTATTCTCTTCATTGTTGAGCAGTTAACGCCAGGCATAAAACACGTGACTGCTTTACCAGGATTTATCACTACGTTTACATTATCATGTAGTGTAGGCTGTGCTCAGCAGATGGTGCAGCTTTCTTCCCCTTACATAAATTTGTGCCATTCCAGATTAACTTCCACTGATTCAGTACAATTATACAATCTTAGCCATTGCCCTTATCCTAATGTTTTAGTGACTGCATGGATAGAATGGAAATATAACCGCTCTTATAATCAATGTACAAATATTTTCAATTTTAAAAAGTAAATATTTCTTCTACTTTTTCTTGTTGCTCCTCTTATAGTTTTTTTAATAGAAACAGATTTTTAACAGGTGTAGTGAAATTTTAGTCCTTTAGCCCAGCATTTCTTCCTAACTTTCACGTTTCTTTTAAACTTGTAGGACTAAAGCCTCCAAGTGAAGGTTTCTGTTACCTACGTGAATTTTGTTACGCTTATTTTCCGAGAGAGGGCAAAGGGACAAAACCTGTCCTATAAATAAGCCTATAAATAAATGCATTAATAAACTTTAACTCTTGAGGAAAAATGTCATGTATGAAAAAATGTTTTTCGAATAAAAGGTAAGCGTTTCCGTTATTTTTTAGATTCGTTATCCTCAGCCTACTTTATGAAAATTCATACTCTTCACCACTGATAATAAAAATAAATGAACATAATACTGATGATTCAGGTGACCCTTCTACACCGAATTAATTTCTTTAATTCTTTTTATTACCCTCCACTTGTGGCATAAGGGTTTTAGTAGTGATAAAATATAATATCAGGTGCAATCCAATATGTTTAGATGAAAAGTTTCATGCAAACGCCAATAAGGGTGCCAAGATAGATCAGGGCTACATATTAAGTTTTTAAATACCCCTATTGTTTTTTGTTTTGTTTATTCATCACAGAGTAGACAGCAAAATAAAATGTTACGTTGTTTTTAAGAATTGGGACATTACATTTTAAATACGTTTGCAGTTGCAGATAGTGTTTGAATTTAATGGAGTGTAGCTACCATTGAATGTGTACCAATCACCCCTATGTGTGCTGTGCATTGTTTTATCAACACTTTGCATTGAATTAAGTTTGAAGTAGCATTAATTGACTATTTGCAGATGATATGCTCTATTAGCTATTCAGGTTATTGGTTTCACCTTCTGGTAATTAATGACCTTTGAATCAAGTGAAAACAGGCTTCCGATGCATTGAATTAGAGTTGTGTTTTTTTTACTTACTTTTTACTTTCTTAATTTCCAAGTACTACCTAAGCCAAATAAAAATGTGTCCTGAAGTGTGAATTTTTTCACGTTTCCCCGGCTAAGCGCACCGCAAGTTTTCGGTTCGTTTGTTATTGGACAGTAAATCGAGGCGGAAACGCAGCTGGGCGTTTACAAACCCGTTAAGTTTATTAATATTTGAATGTATTTGTATGTCCTGAATTTCTGAATAGTTCCTAAATTTTAATTTTGTGTAGGCATTTATTTTCGATGAAAATATGTTTGATTTGAGTTCTTGAATGGACAAAAATGTCTTAAATGCAAGTTTAAATTTTCAAAAGAAAAAGGATATTAGCCTACACACTGCACATACGACGAAAAAATAGACACAATTTACGTTTAGATAAAAAAAGGGGAATGCAGGAATTTCTAATCACCACGGCTAAGTCCTTGATTATAACCGTTTGAATACCAGAACAATGCTGAGGCATTACACATTTCGTGGGTAAAGATATTACTTTAAAGAAAATGATATGTCACTAAACTGAATGAACTAAAGATCGACTGAAAATACAGCAACAAGGGTCCCCGAAATTTTCAGAACGGCATTCAGCCTATAGCTCATTTCTTATGTTTTCGGGCATAGAAAGTTGTGTTCCTAAGGGGTGGCGACTGAAATATGTCTGGGGAGAAAATATATTTTGTCATAGGTTTTTCCGGAAGACTTCAAGCCGGTCCGGGATCTGATATTCCAGGCTAAATTACAGTATTTTTAGCAAAAATGCCCTAGATAAAATAGTTCCTCGCCGTAATAATGCCTTATTTTGTTATGAAATGGTTCACCTGACGATAGAACTGCCCCATCACACCTTTCTTACATGGAGTAAGTGAAACTAAATGGACATGGTTGGCTAGGGTCACGGGATCTTAAGACAGTACCGTAAGTGGAGATTCTATAGATTAAGAAATGCTCTAACTGCCATGCAATCTACTTTATATTAATTGTTCCACCGTTTTTCTGTGTGTGTAGCTTTTTCACTTCTGGCAATCGATTTTGAGGCTTGTACACCTATCCCATTTAAATTTAAAGAATTAAAGAATTTCCTAAAGCATAATTTAAAAAAATGTATAATAAAAAATACAACATGCAAAAATGTCATTCATAGCATCAAGGGAATAGCAATAAATTATAGAAATTACTTGGTTGTGAATTACGGTACTCTGCATTAATGTATAAATGTACAAATGCAGACTCACTAGCTGTTATGCAGCTCAGATTATACTCAATTGCATTGGAAATTCTAAGTATACTGACACTAAATAAAGCCTGTCCGAACCACACATAACTGTGCGTTTTCAAAACATTATAACGCAGTAGATATTGGATTCTGATCTGCTGTTAGTAGCTTATAGGTCTCCTTCTCTCTCTCTCTCTCTATCTCTATCTCTATCTCTCTCTCTCTTTCTCTCTCTCTCTCTCTGTCTCTGTCTCTTTCTCTTTCAGCAAGTGCGTTAATCTGTTGCTTTGATGAGCAAGCACTTTCGTGCTGTAACGGTACGATACATCACAAGGGAAATGCTTCTTTTTATTTCTTAGTGAGGAATCAAAGCATTCTAATTAGCGAACTCCTCCCCTTTACCCCCACGTGTGCTAAATTGTGGAAATTCTTTTACATCTACACTGTTACGGTGATGGAAATGATAATAATTCCTTCTCCTATCCAATATACGTATCAGCAACCTTCTCTCTGAATAAAATGTTTTAAATCTAGAATATTATACACAAAGATTTTTTTATTTTCTCTACCCATACTGCAAGACAGTACTAGCCCGGTTATGACGAACTCTTCCCATATAATCTTTTTTGTGATCTCGTATCTCTCAACAGCTCGAAATTATATAGACAAAGATTGATAAATGTTACTTAATCAATAATTACTACGTACGCCCAATTAATTATAACTGTAGTAATTGTGTAATAATTAAAATGGAAGATTTTGCATTATCGTAATACTTCTCAATACTGCTAATGCATTTAAAAATTAATATAAACAATAACAGATTAATAAAAATCAATATAATCAATTTAGCTAAATGACTAAAATGTTTAAAATAATAGCCCTCATAATGTATTACATAAAAAATAAAACATGTACCATTACTTTAGGTTATAGATGCACTAGGAGGAACTACGGGATTCTGCAATCTTCCTGTGCCCCAAATTCAAACTCTAATGGTAAAGAAAAATGTTGTTATAATACGATGTAACTCTAATTCCATTATAATACTTATCAGGTAAAGCACAGTAAAATAGTAGAGGCTATTTTTGTTGATGACAAAATTAATCACATGGGAAAACATCCGATCCGATTTCCTGTAACCCTTACGGTGGGGCATAGAACCTCCAAGTGGAGGTTTCAGTACCTAGACTAATTTTATTACGCTTATTTTTCCTGCGAGGTCTGAGGGACAGGTGATGAGACTTGGAACTATAGGGGTATCTAATATTTTTGTTTGTTTCTACCGAAGAAAGCACTGCGCTACAAACCGGAAGGTCGCGGGTTCGACCCCCATGAGGTCGTTGGAGTTTTTCAATTGGCCTAATCCTCCTGGTGGCACCATGGCCCTGGGTTCGAATCAGTCTCTAACAGAAATGAGTACCAGGAGCAATCCTGGGGGTAAAGTCAGCCGGTGCGTAAGGCTGACAACCTTACCACCTCTAAGTGCCGAATGTCTAAAATATGGGAGCCTCAACCTCCTGGAACCCATGGCCTGTACATGGAACACTTTACTTTTACTTCACAAATGAAGATGTACACACTAGTCAGTCAACAGGTAGTGAAATTGAACTAACTATAACTTCATAATATCTCTCGTTTCTGCATGTTGACGCAAGTAACGAGTTATTTGATCAATCGAAATGCTCTTAATTATTGTAACTTTCACATATCATCTGTCCACTAAGAAGGAGAACCATGATAAAAAGAAAGCTTCAATATTAAGTTAAGTGAACAGTATATGTGAAGTAGGTGGAGTTAGAGCAGAGTGAAAGAGCGTATGTATGAGCTGGGATTGAGTAGTATTTGTTACTGAAATGAGCTCAACTGAACGGAGCTTGAACAATGTAATCAGCCTAGGCCAAGCTTTTGACGTCGCCCTACAGCTGTACTGTACTAGCATTTGCTTGCTAACTTATCAAACACACACACACTCACACTGTCGAAGCGATTTCTGCCAGCCCGCTGGCTTCATATAGAAGGGAAAAGCCTTCTAGATTGAAGATTAGTTCGTGTCCGTAGCCTCTACATCGCGCAAAGCTCTTTGAGTCGCTAACTAACGCTTTCCTAACATTTACTGCGCAACACCTTACCTTCCGAGACAGGGTCGATTCATTATATGTTTAATTCCACTGTTTGCTTAAGCGCTGGATAAAATTTAACTTCCCGATTTAAAAAGTGCACATCTGTTCTAAATCAAATTTGCTTCAGTATTAACTCAAAGAGATCTTCCTTCATGTAGAATTTGCAACGAAAACAGTGCTTAATACAGTTTTTATTTTTGCTTTGCTAAATTAGCAGAAGTTGACATGTATATCCTTGTAATTAAAAAAACTGATTTAGTAAACTATCCCTATAAGGATTCTTAGATGAGTATGTTTAAGTATAATGAAGAGGAAGTTTTATTCAAATATTCGGCGAGTGTATATTTTGAAGTTACACTATGGAAGAATAAAAATATTAAACACAAGTCCAAGGCTCGATATAAATGGAACACAATATATGTATATATCAATAGATATAAAACACCAGATTATCTCATATATCTTTGACTTTTAACTACAGTGTTTTGCAGATGACAAGCCCTTTCTTCCTTTTCCTGCTTAGATACGCGGTCCAATCAGAGACGGCGAGACGGAGGGAAGACTCTTACTGCAAGCGGCAGTCCTTTAGCCCGTACACGTGATTGGCGGTGAAGGAAAAGGCTCCTCATATGAAAAATACTGTAGGGATGGGTCCTCGATACTTTCGATACCTCGATACCCTCGATACTTGCATGGTATCGGCATCGAGCGATACTTCAGAAAACTCGCTCGAAACTTTTTTCGATACTTTGGTAATTCTGCAATTAAGTGAGAATGCTAGTATTTTTTAACAAAAACTTGTAAGATGACTGTTTAAAAAACTAATTTTAATTTTAATGTAGAGTTTAAAAGTAATTATAGGCTACTGTTGATATTAAATTTTGTCTCATTAAATATTCACACTAATTAATTTAGTTGGTATTACACAGTTCTCTCAACTTTTAATTTTTAATGTACCTATTTATTGAAACTGGAAATGTTGACGGTATCGAGTATCGAGGGAAAAATCATGTATCGGTATCGAGTATCGAGAAAATCTGGTATCGACCCATCCCTACTTTTAACACACAATACAAGACCTACAACTTCACAACCCCTACCGGTGGAAACAAATGTGATTCTTCAAAACATACCCATAAACAAATTTCAAATACTTTTTAATGCACAGACAAATTTCAAGTTTAAAGATACATATTTTAATATTTGTAATAGAAATCCGAGGACCATGAAGCGTGGCACTGGAAGTGCGAAATGCTCTACTTGTACATTCGCCCCTTTCCTTTATCCTGCTACCCGCCTCGCGATAACCCTACATGAAGAATTCCACGGTGCGGTGTGAGCTGTGGAGCCAGTGCAATAATGCTGGTCATTAGCAGATACACTGGCACAATGAAGTTGATCTACACCTGAACACACAGACTTTGGGAAGTACGTGAACCTGATGATCAGCACTTAATGCCATGGCCCCCAAGATCACCAGACTTCTGTGCGACTTCTTTTTGTAGGGTTAAATCCAAGATAGAGTTCTAGTTCTCAAATTAAATTGGTTTAACGAATATTTAACAGACTTATACACAATTACTTATATAAGTGTTCATAAACTGATAGCACATACACCCTATAGTTATTTATGTCACTGTGGGAGAGAAACAACGAGTGAAGACAGTTGAAATGCAGCTAAAAAGCTCAAACAGCTACAAAAGAGATGAGATATTTTTTACAATAAATTTGTGTGCTTGGAGCATTTATTTCATGGAGTTGTGTATGCCCCTAATATATTGTATATGCCTATAATTTCTCACGACGAAGTTACGTATGTCCATAATTTCTCATTATGGAGTTGTGTATGCTCATAATTTATCATGATGGAGTTGTATATGCACATAATTTCGCATTATGGAGTTGTGTATGCTCATAATTTCTCATGACGGAGTTGTGTATGTCCATCATTTCCCATGATGGAGTTGTGTGTGCCCATAGTTTCTCATTATGGAGTTATGTATGCCCATAATTTCTCATGACGGAGTTGAATGTGCCCATAATTTCTCACGGCGGAGTTCTGTATGCCCATCATTTCTCATGACGGAGTTGTGTATGCCCATCATTTCTCATGAAACTATAATCCTACAATGAACATTTATGAACGATTTCTAAACAGCAAATATGACAGCAATGTTATTTCTATCCTTTCGGTAAGCACTACTCGAGAATGTAAAAATTCCTGCATAAAGCAGCAGTAGGAAAATTCCCCCGGAGCCTGGAGCTTGTTGACTTGGTGTACAGTACATGTTCTTAATGAGTATCTACTAGCAAGAGTTGACAAAGGTGTTGGCTTCTGTATAGTCGCAGGGAGCAAACCAAACAAGTACAAATATATGTGTAGTGATGAGGAATGAAACTCCCCATTCAGCGCCCCATGTGCTGAGAAGAAAGAGAAGGTAGAGGCTGCACTGTAGTCTGTCTCCCTTAAGTAGAACTAGTCCCAGGTTACTGAGGCAACTCGAAATGTATTGTTGCGAAGAAAAACAGACATAAAAATCTGGCATGGTTTAATATAAATCGTGGGCATTTTATTGCTTAACATGTATAATATAACTAATTATTAATTAACTAATAATTTAGCAATAAAATCAATAGGTTAAAGTGTCACTTAAATTTGGAGATTTACCATCTCAAGAAATTATGAAACCATCGCAGATAATCATAACGGTAGTCTACCTTTTCTTATCGGTTACTTTATAAGAAATTATGATAAAATGATGTGTCAAATAGAATGCATGCAAAATTTAAGAGCTAAAATAGTTGGTGACAGACTAAAATACTGTTTTTTCAGCTTACCTAATAATTAGATCATACCGGGCCTTAAAGCAGTAACCATGTTCATTAATTTGGTGCGTAAAGTTAATAACTGTATAAACAGAAGTAGCTTGACTTCTTTAGGTACTTGAGCTTTAAATGCTCACCTTAGGCAATAACAACAATAATTGGCAAAATTGCAACTTTACTCACTGTCTTAGAAAAAACTGTTTTCTAGCAGTCTTTTCTTTTTAAAGTTATAGGCTATGTGTCAAGGTAAGAAGTAGATTGAAACAGGACGAAAAAAGGAAATACAGATATTAATGTTACAAGGAAAGCTGACAACATGAAGATGCAGGACTGGAGATTAAGTAATTTGGCTGTGTTTGGGATTTGTGCACTGAATGCAGCACTGATATTGCTCCATTTCAAATGGATGTATTATGCAAATTGGTCACACTCGATCTACAGTAATACTGTATACCTAACATGCCTAGTGTTTGCTTCCATCTCTGCTAAAGGAGCAACAATCACGCACTTTAGAATAACCTAGTGCACGAATTACCATAATAAATCATGCATTACCTCTCTATTTCAATTGTATACACATGTGTTTTTGATCATTCTTTTTGTGGATGTAGTAACTTGAGCAGTACAGAACATTTTTTCATTGCGTTATAGCTACCAGCAAATGTGCTAGTTTTCACTACAGGTACTATGAACAATATAATTCAAGGAATATCGGCAATTAGGTCCTGTAGGAAAATTAACACCCTTTTAATTTCTATTCACTCATAAAAATATGAGACTGTTAAGCAGTAACACAACCGTACGTTACTCAGTCTAATATATCCATCTCAAAGAGAAAGAATTAAGAGCAAAAAGCAGAAAAATAAATCAATAGTAAGCTGTTGCAGAATTGCAAGGTCATCACGTTTTTTAGAGTTAAGGTGGTACATTACACCGATTAATATTAAAAACATATACTTTTTAAACTGTATTCGTCCACATCCATAATACATTTTATGATGAAATTTTATATGCCTAATGTTTAAGACCTGCTCTTCACGGCACAAGACAAAAATAATATATTCTATTAACGTTTTAAAATTTGAATTTTAAAAATTTTGGTATGTCAGATTTGAACGAAACAACTATTTATAAATGTACCCACCAGAATTGTAATAAGTTTTAATTTTTTTTTCTTATAAACAAATAATCATAACAATCTACAGCAGATTTACTGAAATATCTACACTGCAAGAGGAAGGACAATTTTTTTTTTAGATAATTTAATTTTAATAAAATCCTCATTAACTATTTTTTAAATTTATTTCCGTTCAAGATAAGATAAAAATGGAGATACGGTTTGATGATCACTGAATATAGAGGAGCCATATAAATTTTATGTAATTATTTATGACATAAATAGTTTTGGAGAATAAGCGATAAATTATAGATTCTTATAATAACTTTTAGTTGCACTCTACGGCATGTTTTACTAAACTTGGTCGACTTGACAGATATTTGAAAAATTCTTCTCAGTATAAAGTTAAAAGTTTATACAAAACAAACATACAGAAAATAATTTTTAAAATGTGGTTTTCTTGCCCATGAAAGATTAAAAACTGAATTTCTTAGAGTTATACGGTTTCAGGTGATCCTGTAGCACATTCATAAATAATGTAAATACAATATACTGTATACTAGCGAAAAGAAAATACAAGTTACTCTAAGAGGAAGCTAAAGTATAGAAAGAGATGGAACACATAATAATACTAATAATAATAATAATAATAATACTAATACTAATAATAATAATAAATCACCAGCACTGTCAGACATTCTTTTATAGTAGGACTACCGTGTTGTTTTGTAGCATAACCTAACAAAAGATGCATTGTTTTACAACTGTGTCTATACTCCTTATAGCTACGGGGCCATATCAGGAGTTCTGTATCTGTGTCTATACAGTAGGGTAGGCCACGGAACTATTAATTGTCAATTATTTCTATTATTAGTGTATTTTATGAAGCAAATTTTAACTGAAATTAATTTAAATGGATATGATACAGGATGAAATGGTGAGGATGATTCATGGTATGTAAATATCCTTTTCGTCTTTTGCCTTAAAGAGTGGGGAAACCATGAAAAAAAAAATAATTGGCCGGCCACGGAATTTGAACCTGGGACCTCCCGTATGCGACTCCAAGACGATACCATCTCGCCCATCTCGCTCGGTTTTTAGTGGTCTGTAATTTATTTCCAGCTTGTATCGAAAATAAGCCATGTTATTTCCCTAGTGCACACTAGGCCCTTTTGGCTTAGTAGTGATTATGACTTCATAAGAATCTGTACAGTATTTTTCAAATGAGAAGCCATTTCCTTCACCGCCAATCACGTTTACGAGCTAACGCAGCGCCGCTAGCAGGAAGAGTCTTCCCTCCGTCTCGCCGTCTCTGATTGGACAGCGTATCTAAGCAGGAGAAGGACAAAACGGCTTGTCATCTGCAAAACACTGTAGTAGCATCTAATCCGGTATAGATCTATTGTTCCTCTTATAAATAAACAGGAAATATCAGTGTGACTTACACTAAATCTGTTTGAAAATACTGAATAACCTGTACAATAAACAAATTTTAAGTTTTCCAAAACTTTCTTCGTGTTTTGTATAAACACCGTCAGATCTTTCACTCTCTTCATAATGTCCCATATTTTTTTAATATGTTTTTTACAAAAGTTAGTAAATGTTCTGTTGTACAACTACTGACTCAGCCTGTAAAACGTCGCGAATTTTTTGCCTATGACTTTCTTTTAATCACAGTAGCTAGAGAAACTAAAATATATAAATGTATCGTAGTATGTAGAAGTTGAAAAGACAGAAACTGTCACAGAGTTAGAAAATACCCAACAACTAACATACAACTTAACTTCAAAACAACTTTCTTTCTTGTTTTAATTTTTTTTCTTGTATTATTTATCGTTCATTGAATTCTTCCGTCTCAGTGTTCTGCTGATCTCAAAAAACTTTATGGCGCCAAACGTGCCACTTTTTGTCTTGGGTACAAGACCTCACAAAAATATCAATAATATGAATCGGTTTCCCTGCTTACGAAAAGTCCAGTTCGCATGTTTCCTGGAAGTCAACATAACTTCCGTTTGATGAAAAGTGTCACCGCCTCTAACTTTCTAAACTATAAGCACTTCCAAATTCATAGGGCTACTACAACTGGAAATCTTCGGAAAATTTGTAAAAACTTACCAATACCTGACATGAAAGAAAAAAACGGGTATACAAATTTCACGCTTTTTACTCTAGTGTAGAATAAGAGGTCTTGCTCCAAGGAGTGTATATTCAGTTGTTTCAGCATTAAGCATTCGCCATTTCGTGCAAATGTTGGCTGGCATATAACTACTTTTCATATAATTTTTTGTGAAAATGATTCAAATGAAAGTTTTAGCCTTTGGTATAAGCATCTCGTATATAAAACTTTAATTAAGTCGTTAGTACAGATTCCAAAAATATTTCTAAAAATGGATTTACCTTCATACAAAGTGATAGTTAAAAGTAAGAGGAAGTCATCCCCAATCTTCGTGCCACGATTTTCCGTTCTCACCTCAGCTGTTAAAACCACACATAATGACAGACACACACAAACACTTTTCTTAGCATTTTTATTCAATCAGGGGACCTCAAAATGTGACTTTTCCGCGGAATACTAATCGAATTTCAAATCTGAACTACCTGTACTACTGGTGAGAAAGCAAAATAGAATTAATTTAAAAATAGTTGGAAAAATAGTGAAAATTAGTTAACTTCCTTCTATAATCGCTGCTAACGTGTGATTTTGTCCCAATAGAACCTCAATGAACTGCTCCTTTTGAGTTCCTTCACAATAAATAGATCGCATATTTGTCCTACCACAGAGAATGCAAATTCAGTCATGCAATTATTAATCTTTTCATAGCTGAATTTATATATTAACTAGCAGGTGTCCGTGACTTCGCCAGCGATAATTATTGAAAATTAAGAGCAAAATAATTAAAATGTATTTACTAACATTCACATGCGAATCATTTATAAACTAAACGATTAATAATTATAATGAAATAACTAAAAATACGGCTTTGGAGTGCATTCCACGATTAGAAGGCGTTACCTGGGATAAACGACCTAAGATTCGAGTTCCCTAGCCCAGAAAACCCCT
Organism: Ectobius pallidus; assembly: GCA_964059195.1. Lineage (NCBI taxonomy): Eukaryota > Metazoa > Arthropoda > Insecta > Blattodea > Ectobiidae > Ectobius > Ectobius pallidus. The sequence continues at coordinate 96,424,804 of CAXKWD010000004.1, read as the reverse complement.
GCATATTATCCTATTTCGTAGATAATATAAGCTACCATGGAGTAAAATCATCATCGGGCTCTAAATTTAAAATCTTTGACGAAAATATCATTAGAAGGGCTGGCCTTCATAAATGACAATAAATATCCTCACATTTAAAATAAATCAGCACTCTATTAATTTTTTATCTATGATTTTATACAATTTTTGAGGTAACGAATTTATACGTCAGTAGCAGTAATAACGATAACTTTCAATCCTAATGTATCAAACTAAAATCACTCAGCTCTTTATGAAATTAGCAGATAGCGTAAAACACGAAAATTCATCGCCTTTAAAGACATATTACTTAAGAAATAAAATTCAAGTTGCTTCATTCCATAAACATTTTGTAGAGAAAAGACAGTAAATCTGTGATGTCAGGTTCCACGTTATAACACCTCTCATTAACATTTCAAATCATAGCACATATGGGACTACCCAACGCACTCAATTTCATCCCCTTCCACCTCATACAGAGAGAAAAAACACACACAACAAGTATAAGAAACTCCCTTACGTATAATATAAAACACATTAAAGGCTGCAATAAACATTTCATTCCCTCAAAATACGTTTCCTTAGAATTGTTGTACAAAAACATAGAAACTTGCTGTACTCAACACTCCACTTCTTAGAAATAAGTCTTATTCATATACACAGAGACCTCGTAAAAGTCCATGCAGAATATTATGTTGCTGTTATTTTGTTCTTCAGACATACTTCATGGAATTCATAATGTCAGCAAGTTCATTTTACCGAATCCTCAGGTTTACAAGGACAAAATCCTTCCACCTGTGATATGATCCAACACATTACAAAAACTAATATAGCCTAAGACTGTTTTAAACCGTAAAGAAGATAATTATCTTAATTTTCCTATTTATTCAATATAACAAATTTATTACGCTTTTTATCGATACCTAAGTAGTATCAAGCCTGATATGCAATTATGTGATAGGCCTACGGGAGGAGTGGGTTGAAATCCCGCCTCGGGCCTAGCTATCTGGTTGAGTAAACTGCCGAGGTCTTTTCCTCAACAATCGTTGCAAAATTTTGAATTGGCTGGAAGCCTCGGATACATCCACGGTTTTCATTCATTTAGCGGAAGGAAAAGGGCAACCATTGCGAGCCTATTTATCCCTCAGTAATAGCTACATTTCTGTGTCCGAATTATCAGTCGAGTCTCTTCGGAAGAGAAATAGAATGATCAAAATACTTAAGTTACTTGTTTCTATTCATGGGAAAGAGGTTTGCATTGTAATAAGTAGAAACATATTATAAAGTAATAAAAATGGAAAAGGGAAAAGCATGCAAAAGCATTACTCTTCTTTTGCAATCAAATAAATCGCACAGTGAATTTCGGAATGAAATTTAAAACATTACTAGCGTAACAATTATATCACTCAAATGGTATGATTGATTGGAAATCAGTCTCCTACACAAACTGGTTGAGCCTCGATTTGATTTCGACCGTGTTCAACTTTGTAACTGGAAGATTAATGTAACCAAAAATCGCTAAACTATTGTCCTAAATAATTTGAATGATTCACGCTTTGTTTTCTCACTGAATTAGCAAATATTAATGAAGATTTCATGTCGACAAACAACAGTCCTAACTAAAACAAAGCCTATTTTCTCATTCATAACAAAAGTTAAAAACGCAGCGAACAAATCAAATCAACAATTTGGTTTCTGTACTTTATTCGGTTGAATTCTCATTTTTAATTTCACTTCTTCAATTATTATGTAGGCTAAAACCTAGAATTCATTAAACTTATTAGGATATAGCTGGACTCTTCTACTGGTGAGCACTCATGACATTGCTAATACGATTCTACGACATAGAAAGGAATTAATTCAAGGATACTACAACAGTCAGAAAAAACGAACATGAACAGTGACCGAACATAAAGGGACTCGGCTGGATATAATATCATACTCGGTGTCGTATAAAAATGCTGTTTCACAGAAACGTTTGCAGACGTAGCAGGGCATCAGACTATTTCGTTCAGTACACTTGCATTTTGTAATTTCATGTGGATACAATATTTAACATTTATATTCAACAAAATAAAATATATTCTACTGAAGATACTAACATAATTACGTAAATGTTAACTGATAGTAAATGCTTCTTGAAGAATCAGTAGTACACTTTACACTCCTGATTTCGCATAAAATGCCTGCATAAGTCAAACTCATCAACTTTATAAAATTTTCCCGGGCTTCTAACCAGGTGGTAACTAGGTGGTTAGAAGCACGGGAAAATTATTCTGTAATACCAGTGCAGGAAAATTCAAAGTACATTTGACTCATCTATTAGTCTTTCAAAATTGAAATACAAAGATGTAACATACTTCCATTTTAGTATGATTTATTTAACCCAAACTTCTATTCTCCGCTATTTTTTTAAATCCGAAAAGGAATTGGACAGACCAGTATTTCTAAACCTATGGTCCGCGGACCACCGCAGATGGTCCGCAGCCATAATTAAAAAATATCATAATGCAAGTGGAAAGTACATTTTTTGACATATTTCGTTATAATGACCTATAATTAATACCCCAAATTTTAAGAATATAGGCCTTCTTTTACAAATGGGATGTAAAATTAGGGGTTCGTAAATTTTTTTAGACATTTTAGAGGTCCTCGGGTTCAAAAAGGTTGAGAAACGCTGGGATAGACAAATAACCCTTTCACAGCTGAATTTATTATTAAGGCAATCATCAAGTAAAATCATTAGTAGCTTTAAGTTTAAAATCAATTAGGAAAATTTATCTGGAGTACGTGGTTATTATGAATAAAACTCCTCACATTTTAACTCAAATGACTACTTTTCTAATCTTGTATCTCTGTTTTTATACAATTTTGTAGGCGACGCATTCACACGTCAGTAGCAGTGAAAAGGTTGAGTAGAATTTTATGGTAATAAAACTGCCAGTCCCAAATGATGATCCCCGGATCGACCATCCATGTTCTTATGTTCTTATCGACATGTTATTATGTAGTTCTACAATTTAAGAAAAAGTTATATAATGCCCTATAAAATCTGAACAGTTCTCTTATTTATACAGAGCTGCCAGTATATAGACTGTTCCTCTTCATCTATGCTTTATCAGATGGTACCTTCTGGCATCACAATGGATTCTGGAATAAAACAATCAGTCATAACGATGAAACAAAGAAGAAGTGATTAATATGAGACTGTAGCTGCCGGATGCCGGAATGCATAGTAATGTAGGAGAAGGTTATCAAGTTGTTTCAACCTCTTCTCTTTGAAAAATGAACGTTTTCAAGAGCGGAAATTGAGCACGCTACCTGGTGGTGTAATCACAGCTCCCTTCGCGAATGTGTTTGGCAAGCAAGTGAATCAATTCTTCTCCAGACACTTGCCCGTTCAAGGCAATAAGCCCTCTATTTATTTTGAAGTTTCTACTATTACTTCGTATAATTATTTATGGGAATGACTTCTCAATAGGGATGCAGCATATATTAGTGCAGAATTTTATGATATGACAATCTGATCTTTCAAAGCAATAATATTCTTTAATAAATTCTATAATAAAAGCAATTTTTATTTGTTGTAGTTTTTTATATTTCTTTATTAATCGTAACATTTATATTTAATTTTATATTTATAACAATTAGATATCTTTAATCACATTTTGATTTTCTATGTACAGTTAAAATATTCCAATATACAGTATTAATAAAATATAACCTTAAAAAATATATAGCTTGTTTAAAATATAAGACGTTTAAATTACGATATTAATTTTACATTGTACCAGTATATTTTCCATTTAAATTGGTAATTTAATAATAATAAAACGCAATAAGCATATCAGAAACGTTTGGTAATTAAATGTAACATGATCTAGCATACCGTATAAGGTAAAACAATGTACTGTATAATAAAAATAGAATTAACTGAATAAATAAATAATAACTTTCTGTAAATCACAAACCTAATTCAGATTTTTGGGAAATGAAAGCAAACTTCCAGTCATTTAAAGTTATTGTTTATGTTGCCAAATAATCCCAACCATGTTCAAGACATTTACCATTATCTAAGTTCGAATCGTTCTGTTAATCTGAAGTTGCGCTTAATATAATCAACTACAGTTTTTTAACGGTGGCGCAATTATTTATATATATATATATATATTTAATACTATGTTGTTATAATTATTACCATACGAAACCTTCTGGTTTAAAATTAAAGCTATTATCATCTAAGTATTTTCCATTTACATTAATTGCACTTTGCAGTTGCATTTCTTCTATGTCTACTTTATATAGGTATAGTCGTCGCGGAAATATTAGAGTGGTATGGAAAGGTATTGTCCGCTCTAGAACCGCCCCAAAAGTAAATAAGTATGTATGTCTCACTCTTAAGTAGATATGATTATATATACTCTAGTGAATCAGATTTAATTGTTTATTTTACGGCCGGTTGTAGAGCGGACTATATCTGCCTATTCCACTCTAAAATATTTTTTCTATCCTTGTACTTGATTGTGAAGCAAATTTTTTGCTAGTCTTTTAAATTGTCTAGCCGTTCTGACCCTGTGGTCAATATAATGTAAGTACATTAACAAAATTTGTTCTTTTTAAAATAATAATAATAACATAATTTTTGCTTTGAAAAACGAATTTCACAGAACACAGAAAAATATTTTGGAGCCCCGGGTGCCCAAAATGCCCCAAAATGTTTTTAAAGACTTGATGTGACGTCCTAGAAACCAAAGTATTGGCTTGAAATTTAAATTTTGCACTAATGTTGCAAATTCATAATTTGGGCCTCAAATGGACTTACTTTGTCAGTAAGTGAACTGAATTCGCACTCCTGCAATGCAATCACGATGAGCGAGAAATGAATTAAAATACAATTGGTAAATGTAATACATAGACTAGGCGAATAGAATTCACTTTTTACTCTCAACAGTTCGTATATAAAGTTCAACATCCACTACAGGCCATAAGAATAACGAGGTAGTTTTATTGTAGCATTGGGCAGTATCTCATTCTACGAATAGCTCGTTGAATTGCGAGATGACAGAATTCTTGGATATATGCAGATGGAGCCACTTCTGCTGAGGACAGTGAATTATATCCAAAGAGGAGGGAGAATAAGTCCACCGCTATCACCTTCTTTCTACATCCTCGTTCTACATAACAATCCCTTGATTTGTTCCTGCTCCTGGAAGAAATAGGAGAAGGAGAAGATGAGGGAAGAGGCTGCTAAGATGACATGCAGCAGTGGGCATTGTTGAGGCGGAGTTTCTCTATCCATTAACTTGGTAATGAGGACTTGGTCTTCACTCCTGATGACTTCTTTTTCTTTCGATCTCTTCTTTTCCTTCAGACCAGAGGGGAAAAGGCGATCCTCAATTTTTCATCCCCTTAATTCTCTTCGTCACTTCGCCTCGCTTATTTGTCTTTTTCTTCTCCTGGAGTTATGTGCCCAATTTCGATTCAGGTTTAAACCGCGTTAAAACTCCCTGATTTCGCACATTGTATGAATTCTTTTCAAAGTTTCGTAGAACATCTTAACTGGATAGTCGGTGCTAAAATAAAGTACGTTAGCTGGATGATTTTCCAGAATACCTATAAACGAAAGTAATGTAATGTATAAGTGTTTATTACAGTAATTGACCTTTTACAAATTCCAATGCAAACAATCGCATGAGTCCACATGGATCGTACATGCTTACGCAAAAACACACCAAAAAAAATAAGAACAAATAATATAAATACAAAATAACACAAACAAACTAAATCTATTCCTCACCCTCAAACGAAAGTAATATGAGACTGGTAGTATTTAGCATATCGTACTACAGCATCTAGACATGTTGCTCACTGTTAAAACTGATGCCGTACATTGTATGAAGTACTTTGCAAATTCCTTAAAATATGTTAATTGGATAGTCTGTATAGTCTGTGTTATATCCCACAAGTTAAATATTTCTACATACGCTCTTTATTAAATAATAACTTCAGAAAGGTCATGTTTTGCATAATAGAGCACTTCAACAAACCATGCTCCCAACTTGCTAAAACTATTTCAACATAGTTAATACCCCGGTATTAATTCCTGTAAGAGAACCTCTAAATTGGATACTGAATAATTATTTAAGTATGTTTATTAATAAATCAAGAATAATTTGAGAAAATTAAAATTTAGCGTAATATATTCCTGCACCTAAATTGCCGTACAGCCACATTTTTACAACTGTACAACCTGAGTAAAAGTCACTGATATCATACACTACATGAAATCTTTTCACAGACATTTAGAATATCTTGACTAAATAATCAGGCTAAAAGAAAGTATATTCCAATGAATATTTTATGTCTTATGAAGATCTATATTCACGCCGTGATTTTCACTCTCATCTGCTTCTCTTTCAAAACGTGTAACCCTCGACAACTTTCTAATTATCATCAGGCTTTAATACGCTTGCCTCTCTTCGTAATTTCTATTCCCCATCTCGAATGACTAAACATCATCAGTACCTATCGAAGGCCGCATCTATGGAGTGGAAACATCCGCCATCACCTGTCCGAAAGAAGTTCAAAACAACGCCATCTGCAGGTAAAGTGCTCCTCGCAGTGTTCTGGGACGACGAAAAGGTTTTGTTGCTGGACTTTTTGGGGGATGGAACCATCACTGCTACGCGGTACTGTCACACCCTGTCGAAATTGTCGGAAAAAACGGCCTGGCCTCCATTCTGGCGTTCTGTTGTTGGATGACAATGCGAGACCACACTCGGCGACGGCAACGCAATACCATAATATTGCAACTCTTGTTGGGAGCGCAGAGCCCTGATTTTATCCTGGAGGGCTTTTTGAAGCATATAAAGCGGTATGACAAATGTCTCAATGTACGTGGGTAATTATGTGGAAAAATAAAAGTACGTCTTATCTTTATTGTCTCATATTTTTTGTCTTTCATCCACACCTCTGTACACCTCTGTACACCTCTGGAAACTTATTTTAGGACTCGCCCTCGTATTTTTGCCTGTACCGGCTTATCTGAATCCGGAAACAGTAAACTGCCTATCGCAAAGAGATTACAACTGCGATCTGGGTTTTTCTAAGGGAACAACCACTACTTTTATTTTTAAAACCGTAAACATTAATTTATCGGAATTCCGAGAATTATAAGAACATCGAGAGGAAGTGTATTCACAAAAATACCTAAATACCTAAAAGCAATTTAAAAAATACGAACGAGTCAAAATTGGGCAGGGAATCCTTGGTCATATTTAATCATATAGTAATACTATTAGAGGTGTACATATTCTGATTTTAGCTTGCCTGCCCCTTTGAATTCTGCAACCAGTCATAGCTTTTAACTTGCTTGACTTGAAAGCAAGCCAGATTACAACGATGATAAGAAATACTGTCGCTATGAGTCACAAGCTCTTCATAACTTGGTGGATTGCACAGGACCTAAGGAAACTGCAAGGCCTGGCGGAAAGAATATGAAACTGGGTATAGCAGTGCACTGGTAAGTTGTGCAGTTACGTAGTTGAGGAACTTCAGATGTGTTTAGAGAATTTTACCCTGAAGGAAGCCGAGGAGAAACTTAAATGTGGACAGTTTGAATTATCAATGAACAAAGGTACTAGTCCGGCATGGGAAAAATTTTCAAACATTTTCGAGAAAACATCATAAAATCATTAATAACAATAACAAAAATCCCTTTAGGCAAGCCTACAAGCTGAGGTAGATTTCGAAGTGCTTTTGTTTTAATTTACTGTCGCTGCGTAGCACTCTTCTTCTTTAGCCTTGGCATGACAAACCCGCAATAGTAACTGTAAAAAAGAGGAAAGAGAACTTTTTCAAACATTCAAATCTCGCCTTATATGAGAACTATCAAGAAACTAGTTATTGATTTGTAGAGTACTCATCAAGAGCTTTTCAACGATACCCCACAAGACGTAGTTTCGAAAATTTCGAATTTCCATCCCCATACCCCAACCCCCACTCGTACTCGTACTCCCAAAACCCCCGAATCGTTGGTGTCACTGTGAGCTCCATAAGGAGTACTCTAATTTATTCAATCAAAGTTTCCCTCTATACTTCATAGGGGCCGAGATATAAATGTTTTAAAATTTCAACCCCCTCCCCCGACCACCCCCTTAGGCCAATTTTGCTCATTAACGAACTTGTCTGAACTATTGGGCCTAGAAATAACATAATAAAATTTGATTCAAGTATCTTGAAAATTACGGCCGCTAGCGTGTAAAGATATATATATGTATAAATATATATATAAAAAAAATATACATATATATACATATACTGTATATAAATATAAATATCACAATTTTTTTAACAGGCGGTGGTTTCGTACTTAGGGAGGCATGAAACGTAAAGATATGATCGAATTTTTTGAAAGTCATTAGGTAGATTTTTCTTCGAAATCTACCCAGTAATAAAAATAATAATATTTTGTGTTAAGACGCTATAACGATTTTTAGTACTTTATCCACCTTTTATTTATCTGCATGGTGAATTTCTTCTACCAGCATGCAGAAAAGCAAGAAAGTGTTACCTACACTTAGCAACTACAGTTGTTTAGCTGATAGGAATGTCGCAAGCTTATTCTGGCTTGCCTAGGCTGGGTTTGACCTGACCCACCAAGTTTAAAGAAACCTGCCTGCTTCCTAGCTATGACGCTGGCAACTTGCTTGCCTGGCGTTCAAGCGGGTACGGGCAAGCTAAAATCGAGATTTGTACACCTCTAAATACTATGACGATGACAATAACAACAGTAAGGTAATAATAATAAAACGAAGATGGTAAAACTCATAAGCTTAAAAATATATTTTTTCTTTACCCGATGTCAAGAGAGTATTTCAAACAACGGCAATTAATTGTGTGTGTCCCACTAGACTCCCAAAGGGAGAAAATTAAAATTCATTGCATCACTGTTAAACACGTATGGCGCATGACTGATTCGCACTGTTAAAGCAGATATTAAAAAAATACTCTCATAGCTTAACTTGGAAACGAATCTGACCTGGTTGCCACAATTTTATGTACACGCCAATTCCATGCGTCTTTTGAGACTAGTATTTCTATGGGTAGAGAAACTCCGATAAGCTTCTCAATCATTAAAAAGTAATTTCCGTAGCCACCACAGTGATGCAAAAGAATCAATGAGCTCGGTTGCACTAATCTTCTCTATCTCTTGGCCGTGTAACTTCTATACCAATATTTCATTCCATATCCTATATACGTGAGATACCTAGCGGCAACATGGAGTAAGTCGAAACTATCGCATTGTTAGAGCCAGAGCAATCCCTTCTTAATCCGAAACTCGCTGCCTCTCCCCGCTTCGTGTCCAGTCTCTAAATCTAATACCACTCCAAGTCTCCGCTTGGCTTCCACGGCTTTTCTCTGGCTCTCAGTACGAATGAGAGACGTAGGTATATTCTACAGCACTAGCAGTAAAATTTGTCTACTTTGATACTATGCAAATACTTGAAACAGTCCTGCTCCTCTCTTCCTATATTTACTCGGTGCTGTTCCTATTCCGCTCTATATCAAAGTTTATATTAACAGGTTGAGTAATAATCTGAAGCTGAATGGATATCCGTTACAGGTCTATTTGTTCAACAGAGGTCATCAGTTAAGTACACAGAAATTTTGCAGAAACTAGTTTAAGATTGTTACATGTAAGATTTACATGAGTATGTCTAGATGAAGAAGGAAAGAAATCATGACCATAATCCGTTAAAAAAAATATAGTCCTACATAGTGATATCCCTGACAAGTAAAATCATACTGTATAAAAAATTATTAAGACTAGAAATTTGACTTATTCTCCTGCGTTTTGGACTCATATTCCGGAGGTTCTAACCTGTGACAGTACCAAAAAAAACCTTAAATTATAGACAACTTCTTTCTAAATGATTCGATCTGCATGTCCTTTCCTCATTTTTAAAAAAGCAGACTAATATTAAAAGCACACCAAGTCATTTTAAGCAAATTAACTACTGTACTCTCAATTTTAACATAATGTTTATCAGTTCGTAAATGGGGATCAGAGAGCGAACAAAATAAAGGCTAAAATATTCCAGTGGTGCTAGTTATTTTAAGTATCTTGGAGTTACTTTCAGTAGTAACCAGCGATGCCCGACCTTTTCTCTTACGATCTAAAATAAAGCGTATCACTAGACTATTCCACTCGTATACCGCATGTTTGATATGGATCAATAACGTTTAGCAATTCCTCGTATATAGACCAATCACGATCGTTTATCTTATAAAATGCTTGCTATTAATATGAGGAAGGCATTTTTATCTGATAAAATGGGCTGCTCGTTTATGGACACGTAAGGCTCAGTAAGCAGTGATTAATATGTCACATGTTACCATAAAGCAGCACGAAAACAGATTATTTTATACAACATAACTTGTTTGGAAATTTCAATAATATAAATGTAACCTACATCGGTTAAAAACACAATTTCAATTCGGTACAAGCCAGTTCGTGTGCTTTTATTCTGTTCTGCTGTTATCTTTCCTGAATTAAGTTAACTATGGCTTATATGCACAATAAGTAGCACTGGTCACATAGTAACTCGAATTGTAGCATTGAACACAATAAGGACATGGTAACTCGAATCGATTCATGGATGGTTGATTCATAGTATGTCGTGAACTCGCAGCTGTTAGTTTCGTTTTTATATAGGCCTAACAAAGCACGAAAGTAATTATTATTTGTATAATCCGTTACATTTGTCTTCATAAATCCAACTCGATTTGACGACTTACATCATATAAATTCGTTCCTGCTGCGCAGTCGCGAATCTATCGATAAACTCGTCAACTCTCGTGAGATTACCTATGATAAACACGTACTATTATAGCAGATATTAAAAATACTTTCACGTGTTACTTCAAGCTTGATTTATCTCAGTGTACAACGATCAACCTTAAAAGTGAACATAAGAATAAAATAATAATAACAATAATAATAATAATAATAAACGATACTGTTTTAAATGATAAACTAATATCTTATGTAGATTTTAATGAACCTGTAATGCAATAAAAGTTATTAAAAGTAAATCAATATAGGAATACCCGGCCTGTGAAGGAGGAAACATTACGGAAAGTAGAAGGGAAGATATCAGAAGCTACTAAAGAAGATAAAAAAGATGTAATGTTAAAGAAATTGATACTTAACAGAAAGTTTACGGAAACTAAAATTACACCATTTAATAAAATATCGTGGCTCTCAAAGTTTACTATTTATTTCCTTATGAAATTCCTATCACTGTTTATAGCTATTCCATTGCTGAATATTGTCGATTTATATTCCGTTTAGTACGCAAGACAAATCGTAAAACATTTCTCACCCTGTTTTTAATTTCACTAGTGCAAATTCCGTTATCGATTGCTTCATTATCAAAACACACAACGTTAGCTGCTGCGGTGTGTATATTTCATGACAAGTATTAAATTATTTCAGCCCTTAGAGCAATAAAAACTTGTTATCAGTGTATATTTTATTTATGTGCATATATCCCCCCCTGTCATAACAGTGTTGCAATGGGTACTAAACGTCATCATATCATTTATGCCTTCTGGCTATGAAATGGTGTAACTATGTGTGAACTTCATATCATCACACCGGTTCCAGGTGTAGACCTCAAGAGTCTAGATATTGTCAACGCTCTCTCACTTCGGATATAAAACAAACATCATAGACCGTACAAAAAACTGTTACAAAGAGACAAAACAAACATATATTGTTAATAATATAACGGTACATTTCACAAAACCGCAAAAAGCTGGTGTTTAAATGTATTCACTTGCTGGGGGGGGGGGGGGGTTACGCCGTAGCGTAGTGGTTGAGGCGTAGTGGTTGAGGCGCTGCTCTACAAACCGGAAGGTCGCGGGTTCGATTCCCGATGTGGTCGTTGAGATTTTTCAATTGGCCTAATCCTCCTGGCGGCACAATGGCCCTGGGGTAGACTCAACCTCTAGCAGAGGCAATCCTGGGGGTAAAGGCGGCCGGTGCGTAAGGCTGACAACCTTACCGCCTTCATGTGCCGAATGTCCAAAATCTGGGAGCCTCAACCTCCTGGAACCCTCTGGGCCTCCATGGCCTGCATAGTGATCACTTTATCTTTTACTTGCTATAATGGTAGGCCTATAGGAAACTTTCGGCTCAGTAGTGAACTAGGCATGCCTTACGAATTGCGGGCCAATTATTTAAGACACGTTCTGATATATTAGGAGTCTACCAGTAGTAGGTAAGTATGCATTTTCCAGAAGTAAAATATAATATACGCTTTCTATATGTGAGTTTTGATGTTTATAGATTTATACAAAAAGTAGACATAAGAGTCAGCGATTCTGTAAACGGAAATTATTCAATATCATATATTTAAGCTTTTAAGGCAGAATATTCAAAACTGACATTTTTTATGATGTAGGCCGTGCCAATGAGTATTTACGTCCAGACGTTTTGTTCCCAGCTGAGGGGAACTTCTTCAGTGATACTTTTTCACTCTTCTCAGTCTGAAAAAAATATGAAGTGTGAAAAGCTACCACTGAAGAAGTTTCCCACAGCTGGGAACGAAACGTTTGGAAATAAATTCTCATTGACACGGCCTACGTCCCACAAAAGATGACTGTTACTGGCATTGATCAATGTTTTACAAATAGGCCGGTTACTGAGTTCATGCACATTGCCACACCATTCCAGATAAAGCATTTCTTGCCAACTCTCTAGACATGACCGGGAGTCTCCTGGGAAATCTCTCGTCTCCTGGGAAAGACTTATTATCTCCAAGAATTGTCACATGTGTTATTAATTTAGATTATTATCATTCATAATTTTACGAGTTAATTCTGTTATCTCATAATTTTATTCATTTATCTTATAAAATAACTTTTATTTAATAATCTTATACCTTATTTCTTATTTATTTATTCAACAACACACCCCATTCCTTCAAAAGTAAATTATTTATATTTTACCAAATCGGGAGAACCATTCTTTGGATAACAAATTCTAAATGAGACAGAGAAAGAGAGAGAGGGGGGGGGGGAGGTCAAAGCGTCCAGCTCTGATAAATTCGAACAGTTATAGAAGATACAGCAAGAAAAAACAGTAGAATAAACTATATTGTGATTATAATTATATGCCTAGTAATAATAATAGCTTGAATAATTTAATAATTTGAAGCTGGTTTCAATGATGTTTTACTGCTGTAACATATCGCGATGCATAAAATCTTTAATCAGGCTTATCTCAAAATTAATACAAACGAACACGCCTTAATTTCTCCGGACACCCTATATTTGGTGTGCTTCGCATACAGAACAGATCAATGTACAAACGTTTTTCTATTCTTGTACTGTAGATTGGAAATGTTTATTTTAATCTGCGTTCCACGGGGTGTGAATCGTGAGCGTGGCCCAAGCTTTCGGGCAACACTACCCGCGAAGAAGCAAGAATATTGCCTATGACGTCAATGAATTCATGATACGGTCGAGGGAGGATCAAACATATTTGGTTTTCAGGCGTGAAGTAACCGTCGTGAAGTAAGATGTCGGAACGCTGAGAGCGACAATGAAACCTTGCGTTTCTTGGTTATGTACGAATTTAAGTCCACTTTGCACAATCCAACACCACACGAATATCGCGATTTGAGGGCAGCAGCAGTGAAGAGAATAACCGACGCATTAAATATGCCAGGAAGTTCCTACTCTGAGGAATTGAAGAAAATGGCAGGCATTAAGAGCTCGGAAAATTCTGATTAGTACATAATTATACAAACCAAAAGTGGTGTAGTTTGGGAAGATGAATGAGTCTTTCTTTCTTGCTAAAATCATGTAAAATCTGGTAGGTGGAGCAAAATAATGAACGTATATCAGTGAAGTTCTACGGGCTACTAAGTTCACTACCGTATTTGTTACTACTGTTATTCAAAGTAGGTTTTTGAAAAATATTTCTGAATTTAATTTCAATAAATGTTGAAGCTCCCAAATAGGCCTAATAGCACTGCATTATCCATTCCCTAATCCATCAATGCCTCTTCGTACACCCTTTCCTTGAATCCTAAATAACTCCAGTAATCCAAAAACTGAACTTGCAACCATCTGCTACTGTGTCCAACGCTGCAGCTGAATCTAACCGTGCGAACAGTTCACGTTTGCTCAGAATCGCGGAAACGAAGAAGGCGAACACGCTAAGCATAATACAAGCTCGTGATCCACTTCCCGTGGGAACGTGGCAAAAAATATAATACTGTAGTAAATTCGCGAATAAAATAATAAAAATTCGTCTTTGTAAGTGAAAAGAAAGAGGGAACATATTTGAGACGTGCATTGCAGAAGGGTGCAAGCTAAGTAAGGTGTCTCTTGTTACTTGAAGCTATACAAATGAGAGGGATTGGATCACGACATTAAGTACGCACTCACGCACTCACGCTGTGCGTGTCAAGTCAACAGGAAATCAAAAGCCATAAATCAGCAGACAGTGGAGAAGAGAGTAAGATACAACATATCCACGTGCCTGCTGCGGCCTCTTTTTAAGACGCTGTTGATCCTCAAAACCTGCGCTCCCTGAATTCTAATACGCCACCTTACTCAAGTGAACGATCCAGCGCTCGTAACCCCCGAGCGAAAAAAAAAAGTATTCCTATTCTTTTACCGCCTAGCTATAACCCAACATCACTGTTTTATTAGTAGTAGCGTTGGGTCTCGCGTAAGTATTCCACTTTTGTCATTATTCAATTACTTCTTTTATTATACTTAATATTGCCATCAATTTCTTAAGTAACTGAATTCGCGTACTTTATACTTTATGTCAGTATCATATTATTTTGTTATACTTTATATTAGTAATTACCCTTGTTAGTTTATAATAATAATATTCCACAAAAATTTATTTCAACCAGTGATCCCCATTTTTATAATAATATGATAATAATAATAATAATAATAATAATAATAATAATAATAATAATAATAATAATAATAATAATAATAATAATGTGCTTTTATTACTCTCTCTCTCGAATCCTGTGCCCCAAGTTGGGGCGAAGGGCCTCCAAGTGGAGGTTTTTGTTTACCGATGTGAATTTTGCTACGCTTATTTTTCTAGAGAGGGAAGAGGGACAGGTGGTAAGCCCAACACCCCTTAACCCCCTTACGGAAACTAAGGCATTACTTAGACGTGAGAGGGCCGAGAAATTTTGTCCAGAGGCTCTAATTTAGGCTTGAAGTTCTTTTACGTTCCGTAAATCTACGACTCCGTGTCCAGGATTTTTACGTACTGAAAAACCCATCGAGCGGCCGGGTTTGATCCCGCGACCTTCGGATCTAGAGGCGGGCACGCTACCTCTAGACCACCGAAGCCGATGCTTTTATTACTACTGTTAGAATAATTATTGATTAACTTCATTTCCTTATTGGTTTATTAATTAAGTAGGTTGTGTCGATTGTTCTGCCTTAAATAAAATAGCTTTAAGCTTTTAGCTTTCATAGCTATTAGTTTGCACATTCTACCATACAATAACGATAGAATAGCTTGAAATTGGAATTAATGTTAGAATAATTAAAAAAAGAACAATTTTAGCTTTGAACGACTATAAAGTCCACCGCTGTAACGTAGGGGATGCGTATGGTCCTCTCACACAGTGGGCCCGGGTTCAAATCTTGGTCGGGGCAAGTACATAGGTGGAGGTTTGTCCTAACCTGTGAGACAAATATCGAATAACTTTAGGCCCTTGTGATCCCCGGATATCATCTGGCCGTCATCATCTTCATCCCATCCTCGTATGTTCAGAATGAAGGTGTGTATGAATGGTGTGTCTCATATTGTCTCGGAGGTGGTCCCGGCATTGAGCTGATTACTCATCCGGGGAGGCCCTCCATGCCCTTGCCTTGTCAATAAATACACGTAATAAACCATATCCACCTAATTTTAATAATAACCCTGCCAAAATTATAGAACCAGAAATTGGGGCCTCCACATGAGAAAAAATATGTACGTGATCCATAGATAATCCCTCTCCCGACAGGTCGCGGCCCTGTAAGGCCCGGGCGGCGTGGGTCGCTTAAATGTCCCTAGAAGGGAGAGGTAAATCTAAGGTAAGTAAAAAATACTATATTAACCAAACCATCCTCTTTATTATGGAATATTTGCATAAGCAAAGCTGATTTATTTTTGACTCATAATGTGATTCAATCATCCGTTCTATATTTTTAAAAATCGCCAAAAATGCATAAAAACAACAAAACTTGTACTAAACCCTCAAAAACAAAATAAAATGCCATGTCTTAAAAATTCTATCATACCTATACCGACTCAGAAAGGAATGGTTCAATGTACAACAATTGGTATTCTTTAAGTTAAAAATTATTTAGGCTAAAACCACATTTAAATCAATTTTTCAAGAAACCTTAACTAAGGAGAACATTCAATAATTTTTTTTTCCTTCAGTTTCTTCTACTCTATTTCTGTACAGAAAACGAGGTAAGACATATTCTATTTCAGTCAGCACCAAACGTACAATACTGAGTTAGATACAAGTTAGATTGCCTGAAGGTACTGAGACGGAGAAATAAGTTTTGATGACATGGAAATGACTTGCAGAAAGCTTGAAGAAAACATTTACAGCTGTGACACGAAGCGTTTCTTTTCTCATGATGTCTCCCTCAATAAGTTCTAAATTTTTGCGTTTGCGTTCATTTCTAAATCTACTCTTACTACGAATTTAAAACCCCATAACTATAGGACACAACACTACCTTCGATATTTTCAGTGAAAATAAAAAGTTATTAAAATTAGGTCTACATTATATGAATTACCATAGGCGAACCATTGCACACCACGTATAAGCCTACTTTGCCTAGCTAAGACATATTTACTTTCTCTCAAACTTCCGTTCTTGCATATAACTTATGTAGTATAGAGAAAGTATAATGAACGTGACAAAAATTGAAAATGGCATAACAGAGAGCAAGCATTTTTCACGATGCCAAAGAAAACGAAAAAAGTGTTTTCCGAATGATGGCTATTGCAAGGTTCTTAAAATACTAAAGGTTAGTCCACTTGCCACCCTGAGCGGTCATTGGCTGCGGGATGTGACGTGGCTAGGATGTCAGGCAGCCCCTTTCTCATAAGAAATGAATGGAGAACAGATGGTTTTTAACCTTTATTATTTAATTACAGGCAGCAACTATCAAGTGTTCTAACATGCCAACCCACAGTATAAGAACTGATCTATTAGGCTGTGTGGTAGAAATTGTAAAAATCGATCGGGTTTGGTTTAAAAATCGTAGTTATTGAAGCTGTTTTTACAGGCTAAGATCACATCTGCATGTGATGTTAAGATAATATGAATGTATTGGAGTTTCATGAGACTATAACACAGGACTATTTCTAATGTTCTTATTCGAAATAGGCAGGAAATAAGAACCACATTTTTAAATTAATTTTAATACTTCATATTAAAATACGTCCACCGCTGTGGCTCAGGAGATGCGTTCAATCCTCTCACGCAGCGGGCCCGGGTTCGATTCCTGGTCGGGACAAGTTACCTAGGCGAGGTTTTTTCCGGGGTTTTCCTTCACCTTTGAGACAAATGTCAGGTAACTTTAGGCCCTTGTGGTCCCCGGATATCGTCTGGCCGTCATTATCATCTTCATCCCCATCCTCGCCTTGTTCTGCGTGAGTGTGTGTGTGAATGGTGTGTACCGTCCTATGTGTTCGTGTTGTCTCGGAGGTGGCCCCGCGTTGGGCTGATCACTCATCGGGGGAGGCCATCCATGTCCTTATCTGGTCAAGAAAGTATGTATGTGATTAAAAGATAATCCCTCTCCCGACAGGTCGCGGCCCTGTAAGGCCCGGGCGGCTTGGGTCGCTTAAATCCTAAAAGGGAGAAGTAAAACTACGACAGAGGGAAGAGAGGGAGGGAGGGATTAAAATACGGTAGGCATAAGTTATAACTATTTATAAACTACTTGCAGGAAAAAAATCTATACAGTACTAATTACAATTAGGCCTATATTAGTTACTAAATTGCCATAAGGTAATGTATCTAGTATGTACTCTTTCACTGAACAAGGGAAGTATTTTTATACCACACACCAACTCGTTTAATTTGAAGGTATTTAATGACAGCCATGTAATCTTCGCCGGTGAGCCGGAATTTTCTCCCTCAGTAGAGGGAGCCTGTAAATCTATAGAGACAAAGGTCTGTTTCATTTATGCCATCGACCTGGAACGGGATAGAACCCACGACCATGGGCACATAATTCTCCTCCTAGGCTTACTATGTAGCAATCATTATGATTGTTATATCACTAGGTATCACAGTAATTTATATTGATATATAGGTTATAATAAAACATTTGTTGATGTATGACAAGATTTAACGTGACTTTATTCATAGACTACTAAAGACTTGTCATGTCTAAAAATATTTACCCATCCAAACTACACAACTGAAATTTTTAGCAAGATATTACATGACAACCATTATAAAGTTTGCATTAAATTATATTAATTACATTTAAATACATATTACTGATACATGCACACTACTTCCAATAATATATTATATAAATAAATACAGTAAGTTATTAATTACATTAGTTGTGACATTATCTAGAATAAAGGCTTTTAATCACTAAAACAAATACATTACTAAGTAGCAACACATTACTTCCTGTAAATCATGGAATCTATATTGAAGCCTTCAATATTAATTAGGCCTATATTATTTGTTGAATTGTGAATGGAGGTCAGTAGAATATATAAATTTCTACTTTCTGCAGTAGACCTATTAGAATTAGTCTATAAAACATTTACAGTATTATGATATTAATAACGGTAAAGCTGTAGTTAGTGAAGGATTAAGAAAAAAATAACATTTCCTCCCTATTTCGAATAACAACGATAGAATAGTCTTGTCTCTTTAAAGTATAATACATTAAGTTAGCTGGACATCATCTGCAGACTCAATCTAAACCTCTAAAAACAGCTTCAAAAGATACAATTTTTAAACCAAACCATAAAGACTTTTACTATTTCTCCCACATGGCCTAATAGAACAGTTATTATACTTCAGGTTGACATCTTACAACACGAGATACTTGCTGCCTATAATTAAATATTAATTTTTTTAAATCAGCTGTTTTCCATTCACTCTTACGGGTGAGGGTTGATCTGTCAACCTAATGACGTCACAAGCCAAAACCGCGCGGTTGGAGAAAGTTTGAATACATGGCCAAGTGGCACCCCCGTGGGCTATTGTCTGTCTGTCAGTCTGGTATTGGATTCAAGACTTGCCTTTTGCCACGGTTGTCCTAAATTACAGCGCACCAAACTGGTTCTTTACCTGAAATTCGCACACAGTAGCAAACTGGTTTCTCGAAAATATCGCAAATCTTAAAACATGCATGTGAGAAAGTTTGCGCAACATATTTTGCACCATTTATTATATGTAGCTTTTATTTCTATACCCTTTTTTATGAATGCCTACTGTGTGTCGTGAGATTGCTGTATAATAATACATTGCATACGGTTTAATCTTCTGTAGACCTAAACAAACATAAAACAACTATCTATAAGCATATTGACTAACTGACTGACTTGTTCCTGTAACCCCTAAGGTGTGGCTTAGGGCCTCCAAGTGAAGGTTTCATTTCCTATACTAATTTTGTTACGCTTATTTTCCGAGAGAGGGCAGAGGGACAGGTGGTAAGTCCATCGCCTCTCAAACCCCCCTCAAGAAACTAAGGTATTACTTGGATGTGAGAGGGCCGAGAAATTTTGTCCAGAGGCTCTAATTTAGGCTTGGAGTTCTTTTACATGCCGTAAATCTACGACACGGGGCCCCCAGCTTAAAGTACCTCCCGGAGGACTCCGTGCCCAATATTGTTACGTCCTGAAAACCCCGTCGACCGCGGGCCGGTTAGATCCCGCGACCTTCGGATTTAGACCTCTGCGGCCGACATAAGCATATTAAGAGATTAAAAATAATTTTGACAACACTAATAAATATAAATTCACTCACAGTATGATTTTTACTAATTTACTATTAAAATACAACAAACTCTCGTCGAATGCATTGCATTGTTTTATGTATTAGAAATAGATCATAATAATTATTATGAACCAAGAAAACACCAACCTCAATCCAAACAATATATACGGAATGTTTTCCAGGGCGCTGATCATATTATATGAAGAAGCATGAACAAACACAACTAACACAGAAGATGCCAACACTTTAATTAAACATAGAACACAAAACAGCAACGGAGCAGTGTGTCGTACTGGAAAAACAATACAAAACTGCATCTGCTCAAAGATTAAAGACACAGCGGACGAAATACTCGCTTACAAAAGCAGGCATGTCTGCATTTCTCTTTGTAGTGACAAGTCAATGCAAACGGGGGAAAGACATTCATCTAATAGCGAATACGGATTTTAACGGCAGCCTGTAGAGCAAATTTAAACATACATAGCACAAGCACTCCATCTTCCGCGTCTCTACAAAACATACAAGTGGTAGCTGTATGGAAACGAGTTTTCGGAAATTTCCCAGTTTAGCTAATATATCAGATCGTTATTTTGCAAACTGTATTCCTTAACTTCTGTAGACATATAGTACAGAATAAATAGATAAACGCATCCCATATGAAAAAGGCACATGGCTCTCCCTTCGATGAGTATGGATTTTGCTATTTTCTAACTTTTCAGCAAGGGGGAGTTACCCAGTTTATATGCAACTACCTATGTACAGTTCTTAGATTTGCTACAAAATATAGAAGTTATATTTGGGGTTGCTTTCAATTCTAGAGTGATAGGGAAAAAGCGAATAAGTCAAAACACCAGAATTTCAGGAAAGACAAAAAACAAATTATTTTGACAGCATTGTTACGCTATTTAGATCAGCCCACCCAGATATTTTTACCTAGCATAAGATACTGTGTAAAAACATCTGGTGGACTGAACTAAATATTGTAACAATGCTGTGAAAATAAATTGTCATTTGGCTCTCCTAAAATCATGGTATTTTGACTTATTTGCTTTTTCCCTACCACTCTAGAATTATGATCAGTGATCACACACTCGATGACAGGTAATTTTTGTTTTTTATTATAATAAAAAGCAAGCCTCAACTTGTTAGTAACGCAAAAAATATGCAAAGTATGTTATGAATATGGCTGACATAGGCCTAATAACCACCATGCACTAAGTCAACTTATGCCGTACGAATTCCATATTTGTTATTCTTTTTACTTACATTAAAATTACTGACTTTGTTATTTTGTATTAGATTTAAGTTTGGACAGTACTATACAAGCATACATAATAATGTTGACGCTGGGCTACCAATCTGATCTTACCTCTAAATTCTGACACAATTATAGCACTAACATGATTTTTTAATGCGGAACGTATATGTTCTTACTACTGAATAAAGCGCTTCTATGAGCTCTTTACAACTCAGGCTGAATGGCGCTTTTCTCTCAATTGGTTGTCTTACTATTAAATTAATGTGTAGTCCGCGGGGAAAATATCCACCGGACTGCCGCAGTCCAGATCGGCTGTGTACTAATAAATGAACTGCAAGACCAAATACTAGGCCTTACCCGACACCAGAAGTGAAATTAAATTTACACCATTAGGATGCTCGAATGCTCCATCATTATCCTCGAAGCAAGATGTATGATCGAACCTTAGTGGGAGGTTTGAAATCAAATACAGAATTACGAAATTCTTTTGAGGCAGTTATTTTTATTTTTATTTTACAAAAAAGGTAACTCTGTTACCTAGAACGTAAACTTACATTATTCTCACTAAGTAAAGGCAATGGCTATGTAAGAAAGAAAGAAAGAAAGAAAGGAAAAAAATGGGAAATTAACAAAAAACCTGTATTACCGAGGGTTTATGTCTGATTTCTTCACGATGTACGTGAGGGAGGGATTTGATATCAGGACAATGCCGCAACATGTCTATGGCTATGTGTTATGTTTGAAGTGGCTAGTGTGAACGTTCACATTTCAATTTCAAATTCTCAAATCATCGAAAATAGCAAACACGTTCAACGAACATGGATTTCGTATTTTACGCACTGACAGAAATACCAAAGAAAATAGGCATGTTCCAAAAAATAAATAAATAAACCAGGGTGGCATACTCCTCTGAGAAATACATATTGTTCATCTGCGCAAAGACATATTATTTTGCTACCTATAATAGTACGTATTTAACTAACCTTTTGGAAAATTCAATATTTTGCATGCCACAAGATGGAACAGATGAGGGACATTCTATATATTTACTATACGTCTTCATCATTGTGTTTGAAGAATATGAAATTTTATCCACTGCGTATCGTGCAGCAATAATATCAATAATAATAATAATAACAATAATAATTCTTTTTTAGATGTCAAATATATAATATATTATTTTTAGCTTGTGGACAACAATGTTTTTGCTCATTAGTTGCCAGATACAAAGGACTGTAGTGGGTATGACACAGACACACCCCTGTCAATCAACGCCATGAAGTTTATAAACAAACCATAATATGGCGGAATTTGTGGTTAGCGGAGCAGCAAGCATATCTGCCTGATGGCTCTTTATTAATGCATATCAGCATGAAGGCATGTTATGGTGAAAGTGGGGGAAAACAGAAAGCAGAATACAGATTCTATATTATGAACAATAAATAAAACATTCCTTTACACTGGGTCAAATCATTGCAAGACATGTTTTTCCGGAACGAATGAAAGCAGGAAAATGTGAAATGGCAAATCTGTTACTTTCCACAATTAAAATGAATTTACCGAATTAAATTAGTAATACATATTATACCAAGAAGACTTCAGAAATCCCGAAATCTCCAGGTTTATACGGTAATCTTTTGAACTCTTCTCAGTGATTTCCTTCAAAAGGGCCTGACTGTATTCAAGTCGACTGGAATCAATTGCTCGGACAAAATGTTTGCACGACCTTTCAAAGACCTTCTTCAACGTGTAACTGAATGATAAAGAGCAGATGTGATATTTCATACTAAAAAAACATGATTTACCAAAAGTTCTTCCTGCAGCGATGCTAATTTAAGATTAACATACTCTTAAGTGAATGAAGTACTATGGTTATCACAGTTGCCAATAATGACTTACTTTGCTAGCGAACAAAGCTCTATGAATGAGAAAACTCTTGAAAATAAGATGTGGTGATGTTCATTTCTGCTAGTCAGAACCAGTTTAAAATGAGAAAGTATTCCACCGCTTTTAGAAATCCAAGACTATGCCGGTTTTGAGTAGGAATAATAAATACTTTGTTGTAAAATTAGAAGAGATATGTAAGTTTTTACGTTTAGATACAGCAATTTTTATATTAAAACTTCTGTTCAGGACTCTCTCGCCCATTTCAGCAAAGATTCAGAAGGATAGATCAACATGGTTTTCTCCCAGAATAAAAGTGTTATGAAATTATTTTTCTCGTTCATTCTTCTGTAATCAGATCTTTAATAAAGGGATCTTTATAATGGAATTACGCATGTTTGCCGAACTGGAAATAATCCACCTGTGTGTACTAAGATTATTTTTAAAATCAGAATGGTATTCATGGACTGTCTGCAGTCGACAAAGAGACTTCGCCGAGGAAATTTCGACCTAGATCTCCCGCTGATTTCTACCACAGAGGTAGAGGAACTGTCCGAACTACATACATCTGATAGACCAAGACAATATAACCCGGAATGTTTCAGCTTTAATTATGTGAAGCAGGTACTGAAAATGGTCCTAAAATTATGTAGTGACTTTACATCCAAAGAGAAGATCATATCTCTGCCCAGAATATCCCACGGGTAGCGTAAGTGGGGTGGTCGCTCTAAGCTCTAAGCACCGAGTTCCGAGGAAGATACAGTTTGAAAATCAGGAAAAATTATTTCCAAATTATTTATATATAATGAACTATAATTCTGTAATGCATTTAAAGAGTTGTATCAATACTACTAATGCCACGAAATGCATTCATAACATAAACAATACGTACATTAGTCACAAATCAGTAATGAATATCCGACGGCGGAACTTGGATGTAAAATTATAAAAGATAGATATGAACTTTAAGCTTGGGTGTCCTACATTCAATGAAGCAGATCACTGAGGTGATGTATTGTGTTACGGTATGACTGGAGAGGTCGGGCCGATTGCACCAAATACTAGAGGCCTACTACACTGCTGCGTATTGGTGGCGATAGGTATTTAACACATACTAAGTGCTGAGTAGTGCATAACGCTAATGTGAAATCGATTATTATTATTATTATTATTATTATTATTATTATTATTATTGGTAGTACTATTAGGCCTACTTTCTCCTATTAAATATTTAGTGTGATATGTCCTTACCACTAATAAGGAACAAAAAAGTAAACGTTGGTAAAAAATAACTTATTCTTATCGGATGGAATTTTTCGAATATGTCACTGTTATTTTCGCAAATCGACTGGAAGGCCCTGGTTAATTTGAATAAAACCTGACGAAAATTCGATAAAGGACCAGGGGAATTATTATTAATTTTAGTACATTAAATACTTGCATAAACATATTATGTACATAGGCCTACAAGGGGAATTAATATCAATTTTAGTACAATAAACACTTACATAAACATATGTACACACAAACGTAAAAAAAATTACGTCTGTGAGTGAACTTTTATTCCAAAGATGCACAAACATGTATGAAGAGAGGAAAGAGAAGAAGATATAAAATGTTTATGATATTTTTGTCTCATATCAATACGAAGTTCAGCATAATTTACGGGACCTACTAGTAACTTTTCAGTCATATTTCTACAGTAACTTGAATGGATGACTTTGGAGTCTCTTAGTACATAATTTTCTGGATTATATTATGGGCTCAATAATGGAAAATTTCAACCGGAGCCAAATGTGATCGCTTTTCCGCTCAATGGAATTTACATTTTCCAAGTACGTTCTTCTACTTCATTCACTTTTCAGCAAATGTTTCAATTTCTTTAAACAGTTCCTGAGATATGAATACTGAGAGCTCTACTATCACACATTCTTTTTCTATGTGAACTTGGTGCCCCTGCAGGGTGGCTCTAGAACTAAAGTGTGACGTTAGACAATTGGATTAAGTCTTCAAGTTGACGCGGGCGGGAGAAGAAGAGGATTGTTTCAAAGATTGCCATCCTCTCTCCATCTTTCTCTCGCTCTCTGACTCTCTCTCTCTCTCTCTCTCTCTCTCTCTCTATCCCTATCCCTCTCTTTTATCTTTTCTCTTACACTCTCCATCTATATCTTTTGTCTCATTTTATCTTTCGAGCTAGGATGTTTTTCGTTTACTCTCTCTTCAGTTTGTTCTTCCTAGTCGAATCCCTACTTTTTATCCTCTTCTCTCTGAGAGAAAAAAAGAACAATAGGTTGGATACAAAAGTGGCTTAACGACCTATCTTGTTCTTTCCGTATATGATTATTTATGATGAATTTGCATTGCAAGAAAAATGTGTGTAACATTTTGTTGCTCTCTCTGCTCAAGGCATTGTAATCATTATGCAAATGAAATGCAACACCGTACAGCGATTTATTGTACGTCCCATGCAGACTATAGATGTGGTTTTTTATTACATATATTACAAGCTTAATGCAAAATATGAGATCCCAGAAGAAGATTTAAATAACTTATAATGATGTATATTCCATCGATTCAAAAGGAATTAAATTCCTAGGTAGAAATGAATGCAAGATCCTTACCATTGTAATTGTTATTATCTGCCAGAATGGCACTTTCTAAGATTACTTGGTGAAAGGATAAATGCGTGTCTGTGCGCGCGATAACTCAAATACGCTTTACCAGGCTTTCATGAAACATAGTTTACACACTTATTAAATCCTTAAGAAGAACCCTATTAATTTTGGACCAAATAGTTCACCGTCATATGATTTGTAAATAACAAATTTGCATCAATCGACACAACTGAATATGCTATTAGGAAATTATCAGAAGTTACTGCATATTTGTACGCCTTGAGATGTTTTGGCAAAATAAAGGTATTGTCGTAAGGATTTTTTTTCAATTCCTTTTGTCAATATTCTTGTTATCCTTCTTATTCCTTCACATATGCTTATCAAACTTTCTGAAGAAACCATAGAAGCTCAATAGTTTCTTAAATATAGCCTGTTAATTCATTATTATTATTATTATTATTATTATTATTATTCCTACTTTCGCTACCTATTATGATGAAAATACAAAAATCGTAGTTGTCCTTCGCTGTATGCACTGTACTTATACTTTTAATTATCTTAATAATTTTATGTTACTGACGCAAAAGCTATTTTTAGTTTTTAAACTCTTGCCAATGTAAGTTATATTAATACATATTTATTCTACTACTGATTATGTATGCAACATATGTACCACAGAATGTAATATTTTCATGTATTGTAACGGGAGACTTAGTTTTATTAATCAAGACAGTTTTTTTTTTCTTTACTTACGAGGGTGTAAGGTTCTATATGGGCGATTCTTCAAATACGGGAAAATTTGCGTTCCGGAGTGATATTTCCCTTCAAATTCAACTTAAAAAAAATTAAAATAAAAGTTTGTTTCTACTACTTCCATACTACAACTATCAGTTTGAAATGTCACTAACTTTAAATTCTTATATTCCAAAATCGAATTTAATTCAATGAAATGTCATCCACATGCCCTGTCCCAAACCTCGGTTTTGTATATTCTAATGCATTTTTCCACAAAACAAAATGTTATTTCCTTTTCAACTTTTTTCCTGTCAATGAGTATGAATGGGTGAAGAATATTAACCCCTAAAAAATAAAATGAAATAAAATTGTCACCCCACCTAATGAACATAAAGAATGTCCCAAGGGTTTTTGGTCATCCACATGGCTGAAAAGAATGGAATTTTTTCTGCAGAAATGAGAAATTTGTAAAACTGGCAACAGTGTTAGAAAGCCAACAGGGCAGCTTGTGGTTGAATTGTAAGGTTGAATTTTGCTTGCTTACAAACAGTTTGGGATTAACAAAGGACTTTGTATCATTTTCAAGGAAAACGTTTTTATTCCCCGTCATTAACATGGCTTCTAGAAAGTAGGCAGAAAGTTAATATTAATTAATTTTGATTATGCACTATGATAAACCTTCCAATTCAAAGTACCTGACTGAAGTTGAGCCTACAGAGGTTTAGAAATGGCTTGCTGAGACCACTTAAACTCCTTTTTTGTCATCCACATGCCTGATTTTTGTGTCATCCACATGTCTCATGAAGGGGTATGTGGATGACTCTCAAGTCATGTAGATGATAAATGTAGGATACTATTGTGTTTGCGGTGTCTGTGACCTGTACTTAAGATCTTAAAACTGATTAAATGAATTTCTGCTTGATTCCCCTTCCCCCAAAACCATAAAAACACAGTCTCGTTAAAATTACATTAATTCCGGAGTATGCACACAAATTTGCAAATTTGATGCAAAATCAACTGAAGTAGGCTATGCTGAGAAAAATATGACATCACATAAATAAAAGCAGATTGTTGCCAAAGTTAGTCATTAATGTGGCCTTCTGCCATCCACATGTACACGGATGTCATCCACATGGCTTTAAAAAAAAGAAAGAAATTAAAATAAATAAAAATATAAACATTTAAGCTCTGCTGGTGTCATATTATAATCAAGTAACCCCTGAAGTATTTTTGTGATTTTTTTTGAGATTTTTTAAACAAAGTAAAAAATTTGGATTTTACACACTCCAAATTTTCCCGTATTTGAAGAATCACCCATATATGTAAACAGTAATACTACATAAATTTTGTTTCTGAAGATATTTTAAAGGGAGCTGTTTATTGTTTAGGGAAAGTAGGTTTCCCTAATATCGTGACTAGATTACTTTACTTGATTTCTTAAAATACATCCAAGCTACGGTACATTTGCATCACTAAGTCAAAAGCGATCAATTAAAAATATGTTCCCTGCCTGCATAACAAAGTAGGCTGTAGAAAAAAAAAACTGAAATTTTATATAGGTTATTTGTAATGTGTCTAGGGAAAGTACATTTCGAGTAGGCCTATGTGGGTTTATGTGTCAGTGTGAATGTGTGCGTGTGCGTGTGACGTGTGTCAGTGTACTTATATTGTCAAAGTAATGTAATATGATAAAAGTTCATTTTTTTAAAGAGACTAATAGGCCTAACACTTATCTAAATAACTACTCTTATGTTATTTTCGGTTCTTTATTATATATGTCTCGCAGTACCAGTGGATTTTACACCATGCTCTTGTTAAAATATTAATACCAACACCATTAGGTCTGCTGTACCGTGATGACCTTTGTCATTACCCAATCATCATCATCATCCTACCATCACCATCACATTCATAAAAAATACCAGCAGCATGAGCAATCTAGGTTGAATATAGTTTCAGGTGAATGTCAAAAGGAAAACATGGACTGCACTTTTAGTTTGTGAGAAAATGGAATTAATTTCAAACGAGAAGAAAAACTTTAGATATTATGGGAACAAAGCTGCCTGGGTTGGTTGTAAAGGCCATGTTGAAACGGTATTTATAGTGTTGAGGAGATTTAAATAGGCCTATCGACTAACTGTATTTCCGCTTGTGAGCAAGGCATCTGAAAGGATTAGAGAATTAGTGGTTTCTCCCTCCAAGCAAGTTTCTCTCTCAGGGATGCCGTCCGCTTACAACTCCGCCTTCATTCCTGGACACGTGGACTCCATTTAAGGATAACAGCTTGATAAAACATAGAATCCTCTTGTTATAGAAGTTTTAGTAGGCCTAATAGTAGTAGTAGTAGTAGTAGTAGCAATAGAAGTAATAACTGTAGTAGCAGTAGTAGTAACAGTAGTAGTAACAGCAGTTGTAATATACTAGTGAAAAAATGCCTACAATCACTTATATTACAATCAAAGAAGTAATTTTTCTATCAAGTACGAAAAGCTAATGAATAATGTTAACGAAGAGCTACAGTTTTTTTCTAAAATGCTTATAGTATAAAACTACAATAAATCTAGTGAAAGATTGTGGGAGAAGATGGAAGTGATAGAAAGGTTTACAAACGAAGAACGAGGAGAAGAATAACAGAAGAAAAGAAGACAAAAAGAGAAGCATTGTAGCCTACAGTGTAAAAATACGTTTTTAAGGCAAACTCTTAGAAGATTCTTTGAAATTGATGATTTTGGCTATGATTGATTTTATTTAAAAAAATAAACTACAAATATTTAAATTAATTTTCTAAATTTGTCTACTTTTTTCAGATACTTTCCACTGTTTTATACCCGCATACAGTTTTATTACGTCTACTGTTTGAACTTTTCAGTCGTATATTCTTTTATTGTAACGTTCACATAGATGGGAATAGACGACATTTTTCAGAGAAGTAATGTAAAAGGAAAATCCGAGTGGGCCTGGTGTCAGTATAAATAAAAGGAGACAGAGAACAGGAAACGAGATGCAAGACCCGTTCAGTTTAGAGAAGTCGTTGCAATATTTATAACAAGCCGGTCATTATTTTGCCTCCCCCTCTCTTTCCACAGTTCCTACTTTTCTTTCAAACCACCGCCTTCACATCCAGCTTCTACACTACAAAATATAATATATAGTCTCTCGCTCACTTCACACACACTTACATTGTATACAAAGAGCATTGTATTTTGAGCTTGCGCAGAGTTATTAAAGAGAATATAAAGATTGTATCCGGAAATATTAAAACCTCCAGATAATATATCGTCTCAAATACTTGTGATTCACTGCAATGGAAGTTTTTGCACTTAAATTTTACACCTCTACCCACACATTAACGTTGCCTTTGCAGATCTGTTCTCGTGGCCAGAAATGGCATCGAACCTGGGAAACGAACTTGATTTGTCATTGTCATTTGTAGAGTTCCGAGTTGGCATTTAAATACTGAGGTAAATGGTTATGTGCACAAAATAAGAATTCCACGTGTACAATTTTGTAAAGATTATGAACAGTGGAGTCTTGCACGCGGTGATGCATAAAACCATAACGGTAACTGCTTCTAAAAGTTATATTTTCTTCAATTTGAATGAATTGGAATTGTCAGAAGGCAAGCCGCCACACTAGAGGAGTGGCCCACTATTGCGGGAATGACGACTACCGAAGGTTTTGGTACAGTAGACTATATGGGACACAAGAGTTTTACTTGGAATTCAAACCACATTTAGGTTTCCTACGTGCTTAATTAACATGAAATGTCAGTAGAAAAAACCCCGTCAGCAATCCAAGTTGTTTCCAATTCAGTATAGCTTAACTCAACCGCTTGAAAGTGGTGTAACTATTATTCCACCGGAAAAAGGAATCATTTCGAAACATAAAGTTTTTAAAAATTTAAAAGTATTTCTTTATTCACATATTATAAAAAGGTAAATACTTCAAATTCACAGTAGGATTTTCACAGAGTTTTCACAGTAGGATTTTGTAACGTCCATCATTAGGTCAAAAGTTTTATAAAGATCATACACTATATCATAAACGATTGCCAATTTAAGAAAACTACAACCTGGAAGAACGTTTAATTCAGATTCTAAAATATGTCACTGTCATCTATTAGCAGTTTAATACAGGTAGTCAGCTAACGCAACTCTTTTTCTTTTTCATTCCGGGTTAAAATCTCCGAAACTATCATGAGAGATTTCAGAGGATACGAAAAGTTTTCTTCACTTATAATTACCGTTCGTGTGGATATTATAATCTAGAAGTAATGCGGTGACTCCAAAGATCTCCGATATTTCCAATAATTTGAAACTCGCTTAAGACACATCGTCATCAATCAACCTTATCGTCATCCCTGCGTCCTCCTGGCATACGTGAAGACAACCAGGGTCAGAGGAACTGATAAAAATGATTCAGTTTTTAAATCCCACGAGACGCTACATTGAAGGATGACCTTATGTGTGGTACAGTGAAGTTTCCCTTGAGTGATGAGCAAAAAAGGTCACAGGCATGTTTGTCAGTTCATGGAAAAAGGTAGTAACTCAATTCAGTAATGTTTTATAAGAATCTTGTAGAATTGCTATATCTATTTTATTTACCCGCTAACAGTCAACAGAGTAATAATTTTTTTAAATTGTTTTCCTGAATACATCGAAGATTGTGAGCAGTGTCCACAAATCCATATAGGCCCACACAGCTTCCTTCAGTGGCGTAGCTGAAGGCCCGGGGAAAGGGGATGTAAATAGGTTGTAATAATGGGGGGAGGGGAAACATGTAAAGCAGTAAGAGAAAATTATTTCGCTTAGTTGAAAGATGGTTCCTCATGAATAATGCAAGTAAAGCCAGACATAATTTTTTATTAACTTGTACTGTTTGGAAAGGAGTTAGATTTTGTTGATATAAAGTTCGATATCTTGGTGTGATACAAGACAAATACCAGTATAGTTAGTTAAACAGAGCTACAGCTAGATTATATATATATATATACAATCGGAACTTTATGGACAAACTTTCACAAGTTGTTCAGGGATGTTTTCTGAGTGTTTTGATACACGGGGCCTATGGTCTCCTGTGGCTCATTACCGAGTAAATTCATTAATTTCCTTTTTAAACTACCTACATTAGTATCTGTTTACTCGCAATATGATTTTTTCCAAGCAAACTGCTGTAATAGAGCGTAGTCAAGTTTGTTTATATTACGGTCCGCCACCAGAACTACTCATCAATTGATATTTTCAAGGATAGATAACCAAACTTACAACAAAAAAAGACATAAAACAACACAAATTGCACTGTTACGCTGTTAAAAGTAATTGTTCAAAATGTCGACCGCCATGATCACGACAAATTTCACATGGACTGTCGCACACGCTCTAGCATCCCAGGAAATTGAGGCCCAACAAGATGTGTCACTTGAAGCTGTCCCGATGTTGAGAATAATAGTTTTTCAAGCTTCCAACCAGGTGAGTAGGAGAACTGAATCAATCCCCCAAACTCACCCGGTTGGAAGCTTGAGAAACCATTAAAAATTATGACAAGATGTTTTAAAATTATCTTAATATATTAATTAAATATCTGATTAGTTTAACTAAATGTAAATAGCATTCTAACATTTGAAATAGATAAGGACACATATAATTGAAGACAGCATACACATAAACTAAAGATATATTTCTTGGCGGTCATATAAAACAGGTGTTTAGGAAATAAGAATCTCCATCACAATCACGACAATTATTATGAACAACCCATAGCTATATGTTTATGTAATACAAATATCTGTATGGGGGAGAAATCATGTAGTCCAGCTTTGTTTTGATTTCCCGGTAATATTCATTTACTTTGATGTGGCTTATTTCATACATAAATTGCATATGCATTATTAATAATTAAAACAACAAATAATTTATGTCATAAGCCCTACGCGGGGGCGAGTAGTAAATATTTGTACGTCGAGCGCTACTTGTTTTTATTGTAAATTGCGTACTGTAGCATTTTATTTGCACAGGGATTCGCGTTCAATGGAAGCCTCTTGTAATGAGGTATTACGCTTTGTTCTGACAATAAAATGTTTTGTTTGTAATTTCCCATGTGCGACAATAATTTACTCAACTTACTCTGCCATTTACTTATGGAAGGTAATATGAAATATAACACCAGTTAAATATTTTCATCTAATGTCTGATATATGGTGGAATGAAACGAATACAGTTGATATGATTGTAGTGAAAGTAACGCTCAATAAATAATGCAATGTATGACAATTACACCCAATAGCAAGCGTTGAATATACTTATAATTACATAAAATGTCCTCCAATTAGATTTATGATACAAAGCCAGAAGCAGCGGATTTCTGGGAAACTTTTCCAAATTAAAATGTTACAGAAAAAGTATCAAAATTAAATATATTAGGCCTACATTTACAATTTGACATTTATATATCAAGCATAAATAAGAAGGGCCCTTAAATATCTCTTAAAAGAAAAGTTAGTTTCTGAAAGTGAGTAAAAATTATGCATGTTCTTGCAGCAAAGAAATGATCACTGATTTCACGTTTACTAATTTTTTTATGATAGGGCCTAACATTTTAATAAGGTATGTTTCTAAATTTGAATTAGGTTCAGTACACAAAAATTGCTTGTGTATAAGGTGAATCGGGTATGTATATGCATATATATATATGCCAAATAAATAAATAAATATATATATTAGGCCTATTGATTTTGTAATAATTACAATGACAGGAGTAAGTCTGTGGCAGCCTTCTTCATCTTTATTGCAAAATGGACTGAACTTGACCTAAATATATTACTGTTTACACTGTTTTTGTCACATGTCTTGAATAAATTTTCAATCAGTTTTCGTACCAATTTTTAAAGCAAGAATTACATAGACCTATATCCAAAGCATATTTTATATATATTTTATTATATAACCATACCTTCTGACTTTCTCACGTAACTTGTTCCTTCTCATACCTGATCTTCCCGTATCCCTTAACAGTTTGGGCCTTGAAGGATTGATTTTATTGTGGAATCAATGATTAAAGAGATTTGCAATAGGAGTAAGAGGAATGCGCGGTAAATGTAATCTATATGCTCAAACATCATGTTCACTAAGGTTTTGACAGTAGCTAATACCGACCTGCGACATTATAAAAACTCCTTCCTTTTGGCATACCGAACTATTAAGAACATTTTCTATAATGCATGAGCTTTCATCCCTGCTAGTTGGAAAATATAAGTATCTTGCAAGATTATGGTATATTATGCAACGGGCCTATGATGGCATCTATTAAGACACGGGTAGGCCTACGTTGTTTCATACGATGTCTTGATTACCAGTTTTTTTTTTTAATTTATTTTATTATATTCTGCATGCCCCGTTACCTTGGTAACATTACATGCATTCTTACTTCACATTTTACATTATTTTCCTAACACGATTTATCACTGATAATGTCATAACATTTGCATTAGTTGTAGACTAGTTGTAGCGTCTATGTATTTACTAAGATTGTTCTAGAGTTTCCTTTCACTCACATGCATTCTTACATCACATTTCACTTTTTTTTTCACACTATTTATCACTATTAATGTCATAACTTTTGTATTATCTGTAGTGTCTATGTATTTAAAAAGATTGTTCTAGAGTTTATATGTAAGTTACATACTACTCTTTTTTATCGATCATAATTAATTTTTTTTGATCGATCATAATTAAATTTCTGAGTTTTGAGGTTTTTCAAGTATCTTGTAGTTCGTACTAGGCTGACCTCGGGCCGTGGGTTCTGATATCCATAATATGAGCAAACTGAAAGTAATGAACGGAATCAAATAACGATACTTTCACTTAATATAACGGTTCTGGTTTAAAGAAACAAATAAATATATATATATACTGTTTCTCTTATTCCTATTCTCCCCTAAGAAAAAGGAACACTTAGGCCTACAGGAAATATCTAAGGTTTAACAATAGCGTAGCATAAAAAAAATTATGTACAATAAAAAACGAGGTTTTACTCAAGAAAATTGGGAAATTCCTCTTCTTAATTAAGAGAATATGGGTAAAAAATTTAGGGAATTAGTAAGGCGGTATAGTTCGTTTATATAATATTTTTAAAAATCATAGTTAAGGATTAACATGTTCAACCAATTAAATATATCTTTGTAGATTTTATAGTGTGTCTGTTATTGTTCTGAGAGTGGTATCAATAGTTTTCTTTTTTCTCAACAAAAGGAGCTCTGTGGCAAAGCATTGTTGTAACCGAGAATCCCTGATGGATGTAATGAATGGTGAAATAAATAAACCAAACGATTCCTATCCTCCAACAAAAAGTAACCTATATTTGCGGTCATTCTACAACAGTTTTGATGTGATTTTCATGGTCTACTAGAGGTAATTTTGCACGATTTATCAATCACCACGCACTATTTTAACAAAAAAATTCGTAAGCATGAAACTGACCTACAATCTGACATTATGTGAAGAGAGGCGTTAAGGTCAGCATTGTAACTTGCGTGACAGTATCTACAAACATGAAGAATTTTCAAGCTTCAATAAGCTGAAAATGCCAATACATGTTAACGTTTTGTGTGAAAGACAGGCTTAGTGATGCATTAAGAATGTTGTGTTCTGGACGAATCTCATGTGTTCGCTTTAATATTGATATTTTCCTATACAGTGAAGATATTTCTTCCCGCAGCAATGTTCAAATTTAACGGATAAAGTCAACATGACGTATGATCGAAATCACACCAAGGAAAATGTGAAACTTTTGATATTCCAAAACAGCCGACAAGAATTTTCTCACAGGCTTTGATGAGTAGCTGTCATCTTTGCCGAGAAGTTCTGATGAGAAGTTGTGTCCGATATATATAGAAGAACAGGTGAGGAAGGAACATTTGTCCCAAAAAAGATAATATTTTTTCCATGCGAAATATTCTTTACGGATAGAGAGTCCTATGTCTTATTCTAAATTCACAACATGGTACTAAGATCTTTTGTTAATAACTAGGGTTACAAACCCAATTTCTGCAGGTTTCAACTTGCAAACCATGCCTAACTATAGACATGCTAGCTTTAGTGCTGCTGAGAGTATTAGAGTTTTCAGTTCACGAAATATGAAATAATTTAATAATTATTTATTTATTTATTCTTGTACAAATAAGGCCGTTAGGCCTTCTCTTCCATTCTACCACAAATACCCTACAGCAAAATAATAATAATAATAATAATAATAAACGCAAATTTACACAGCAGATAGAATAGTAGTCAAACTAAAAAGTTTAATCACTGCTCCTGTTTATTTGTAGTACCTTACACGCAATCGCGACATTTATTGCAACGGTATTATTGCTTTCTATTGGTAAGTCACTTCATTAGCTTACATCAAAGAAATACGAGCGTTACTATATAAAATATCGTACAACATTAAAATAGCTCACAATTTTTATAAATCACTTTGCAGCTATTTAACTTATTATTCGAATGAATCTGTTAAATCGGAATTAGTAAACTAAACACTTTGTGCAATAATACTCTCAGATCTACAAAGGATTTTTAAGATAGACGCTTAACATATTTAAAGATATCTAGATTTCTGAGATATTTTCTTTGAAAAAATGAATACTTGTGTGATAAATACTCAGGAAGAATTTAAGTGTACAACTAGCCTACTTAACAGTATAGTCATAGTAGA
Source organism: Ectobius pallidus (assembly GCA_964059195.1). NCBI lineage: Eukaryota > Metazoa > Arthropoda > Insecta > Blattodea > Ectobiidae > Ectobius > Ectobius pallidus. The sequence goes on along the minus strand of CAXKWD010000004.1, from coordinate 96,388,547 downwards.
GATTATGATAATTAAAAGCATTAGATCAGAATGACCAGTTAATACGAACGCACTAGGGTCAAACAATGCTTTTAAAATTTCCCTAGAGAGTAACTGGAAGATTACAACAATAAATCTTCAGCAAAGGAATAATCCCTCTAAATTCTCGACTTTCCGTTCTATCTACGCATTTTATCCGCGAAGGATCCGCATTATGAAAGAAACTACGCTTTATTTTCGCTTAGCTTCAAGAGGAGAAGAGCAGTGTGGTAAACCATACTACCCTTTTCCACTTGTGCACCAATAAAAATGAGAAGTGATAATTAGGCAAGTCATTAAGGCAGAATTTACCGCCCTCCACGATATTCAATTATACTATAGGGAGGATAATGTTTAAGTTAGCTTGGCAGTAAAGGGAAAACCCGCCGCTGAGTGCAGGGGGAAAGGACCTATCTAATTTACTAACTCTTCTCGATGAGGAAAGGTTGTGTCTCTACCGGTAGAGAACTAAAATTGCAGCTAACGTTAACACTCATAAACTTTCCACTACAACTATGGTTGGTAGCAAAGGAAATGAGAGAAGTAATGCACTAGGTTAGAAGGGAAGTACCAGAGAACGGTAAATAGATAGAAGAAGAATCGAAAATGGATGGTGTGGAAATGAAAATGGTAGAGAAGATTCTAGGAAAGCTCGTCATGACACAAGAGATGCTGGAAAGATAGTAGCACTTCTATGTCATTACGAGAGTTCGTCGTATAAAAGGAACCTGTTAGAATTCTCATTATTGTGACTGAGAATTACCAAGTAACAGAATTTATTTTCGGAGAAAACTGTCATGATTCTAATAGGGCAATATAAAGATAATAACAGGCGTTATTATTCAATCAAATACTAGGTCAGGTACTAGCATGACCTTTGCGTTTCTGAAGTTAAGAGTATGTACAAACTGGCATTCTATCTTAAAAGAGAACATCGTTGCTTGTTTTATAACAAACTTCAGAAATTTTCTAGATTCCGATTGGTCGTTTGTATTCACCAATCACATCCACACTCAAGTAATCGCGAAAACACAGCTCAGGTTGATAGACCACAGAACTGAACCCACGTACCTCTTATAACAATATTCTATAATAGAAGTGAGTCAACCTTTATTATGAAATAATATCAGAAATATTTATGGCTGGTGCTTATGGTGAACAGTCTGTTCCGACTGTCTCGAATTACGTGAGCCTCAACCTCCAGGTTCACTGTGAAGGAACACTTCATCTTTAAATCCTAAAAATGAATGATTTAGGAGATAACATAAACGAAAACAACATAGGCCTACTAATACTGATGTTGCCGAAGATCAGCTCGGAGGCCCTCTCAATTATATATCCATCCTGATAAGTGAAGCAGCATAGAACATACAACTGTTGTAATAAATAGGCAACATACAATATGTAAGCAAAATCTTACTGAGCGAGTGAGTTTTCTTGATCAGCTTACGGGCTGAATAAAACATCGGAATCATGAAACTTGGTATACGCATTTACAACGTCCAAGGGAAGAAGTCTATTGATATTGGACCAAATCGGTTGACTGGTACCGGAGTAGGCCTAATGCCCAATTTAGTGCACTTTTCAATGGTATTATATTAGAAAGGCGCGATAACTCAAATACGCTTTATCGTATTTTCATGAAACTTGGTATACACATTTATAATATCAAAGGGAAGAAGCCTATTGAATTTGAACCAAATAGGATGACCGATACAGAAATAAGGAGTAATTAATGGTCACATTTGTTACAATAATATTCGTTCTCCGAAAATCCGAAGCATTTTGATTGGCTCGTGGACAGCCAATCAGCGGCCAAGATCCCGTAACTAATGCAAACAAGACACGTTCAGATGTATCAGTTTCTATAAGTAGAAATAATAGGCTAAATTACTAATTAAAGAGCATGCTTTCATTTCCCATTTAATTTAAATATTAATTTTGTTGTAATGGATATAAGACGCTACAATAATACTGCAGGGCCCAGAATATATTAAACATAACGTAACAAATTGCCAATCGTTTATTGATATTATTAGCACGCCTTGAATGATTCATTTCTTCATAACGATTTCAGTGTAAATAAATGTATATAATAGGTTTAAAACATAACTAGTCGTTGAATAATTAAACGCAGGTGCTGTAATATTGTAATAGGCCTATAGTGCATCCTATCGATATGTATGACTACCGATATCTGCATTATATTTTAATGTGAGTATTTTTCTTATTCGCTCCTATGCAAGCAATATACTTAATGTAATTCCTGACAGATTGATTTTATAATGACTGTAATTCATTCATAACCTGTATGGCTGCTTTAAACCTAAAACAAACAAGTCAACGAATCGTAGGCTGTACTGACATCATTAATATTATTGCCAGTGAATCTGAATCGATCTGGAGTTTAACTCTGAGATCTATTACAAAAATACTTCTTTACTGCACGGGCCTTTCATAATTGCAATTATTACTGATTTTTAAAAAAGCATTCTGGCACTTTGTTATACCAGTTTACCTGATTTCATTATTATATGTTATTTCATTATTTCATTCATTATATTACGTACGTAGTCTATCTTTGTCGTACATCCTCATGTCTGAAATTTACCGTTCTCATAATAATATTAACTTATTTGTTAAGAGAAAATGAAGTCTACGACTTTATGATGAATGTGCAAGTAATGTAATGTAAGTCAACCAAGATTAAGGAAACCACGGAAAGTACCTTCACGCATTACTCTTCTACCACAAATTCACACTGACTGATTCACTGTTTTGATGTGAAAGTTGAACTCTCAAAGCTCTCTTAGTATGTTAATACTGAATTTATATAATGACTGTACAATTTTTGTTATAGCACACACTCTTTTTTAACTTATTAATTATTATTATTGTTGTATTTATTGGCTATTTTTAGAAAATTCACAGAAGAAAGAGAGGGCTACTAATTGTAAACTCGAATGAAAATTAAAACTTGACGCATTTATTGGAATACAAGCTCTAGTCTTTATTATCGTGTAATATTCTTCATCCTTACCTTCTTCCCCAAAGGATGACCATATTTTTACGTGATGTGATAGTTGACTACAGTGAACACTTACCTGGAAAGAAGAAAATGAAACAATTAGTCACAGAAAATGGTACATCAATACTAATACATTGGAGTTGACTTTAAACGTTTGGTAACATTTGGCACATACAGCGGCGCTAGCAACCCTCACACACCTGCTTCTTTTCGGTAATTTGAACTAATAAACTAAACTAAACTCCGTGGCGCTACATCCCTGGAGGGACTTGGCCTACCACCCGACCGCTGCGTCATCTCCCGTAGGCAGATGGCAGGATTGGGGGCATGTGGTCAGCATGCCGACACCCACGGCCGTTATTGGTGGTTTTCATGACCGGAGCCGCTACTTCTCTATCAAGTAGCTCATCAATTTGGAATCACGAGGCTGAGTGCACCCCTACCAGACCTTCCTACCGGGAATCGAACCCGGGCCGACGGATCTGTAGTCAGCTACGCTAACCACAAGACCACGCCGGCGGACAATTTGAACTAATACGACACATAAATACTATAATTATATTTTATTTAAATTTCAAGCCGAATATTCAGTAAGTCTTAGTGTCCGCCATCTCCGAAAATTATAAATGTTCCTAGAAGTGAATTCAAATTATCAAAATTAAACACTTATTCTAAATTGAAATAAATAAAATACATTTTAAGTTACATCAAACTCAAGTTTCAATTGGAAAATAACGATAGGACCACATTCCAGGAGAAAAAGTATAAAAGGTAAAACGAAGTAAGGCTTGTGCACTACGTAGGATAGGCCCATTGCCCTTCGTTTCTTGCATACTTCAGTTCTGTTGATCATGCGTAATATCCTGTCAACGAGAATAAAAATCAAGTTAATCATCTGTTATCAATATTCTGTTAACACCACATTATTAGGAAATGTTTCCAATTCAATAAGTTAGTGTATAATATATTAAAGGCCAAGCAACATTTCTATTGAAGTAGGCTATGTGTAACTTGCATAAACAAAGTCACGATCGATTTTAAATAATGTACTTTATTCGATCAGAATTTATATCATGTAATTTAATTAATTAATGTGATAATTTTAGTCCCTTCTCAAGACATTACTACAAAAGAAAATATAGAGAAGTATGTAGCAACATGTAAACGATTATCGAGTTATTAGGTTCAAGAAGGAAAAAAAAATATTTTCAGAAAGACTAAGACCACTTAAAATCAGTATACGAAACAATAATTGCAAATAATACGAATTAAAACAGTAGGCCTATGGCTAGTAGGAGAAAATGCTTGAAGTTTTACTTTAAAATTTGGAAATTATTCTCAGATTTGAATACAAACAATAGAAATTTCTTATTTGCATTTATCGAAAATACAATTTTGTACACCTATCTACTCTTATACAATTCAACGGCCCTAAATAGCGTGCTTGCTCGCGCACTTCGTGAGACATCGGGTATATTCGGTGATGTTCGTCTCTCGCAGTCTAAACTTTCTTGACGACTACAAAATTAGGAAAACAGTTTCTTTATTATATAAGGCCTAAGTGAAATGAACACAATGAACAAATATTCTAATTTTATTTTTACTTACAATTTTCATAGCTCTGAACCACAAACATTTTTAATAATCTACCAGTGTAATTTTCTTAAAAATCCTGGAGTCAATGAATAATGGCGGGCGAAGCCGGGGGCAACAGCTGTAAAATATTGATGATTTTACCTCTTGAAATATCGCTGATAATAATAATCCAAACAAACCATTCCTTCCCTTGAAACATTATATAATTTCTGAAAATTACACTGAATTGATAAAATAAAATTCACATCATATTCATGTCAATAAACAGCTGAGAAACAATACGTATTATGTGTTCACAGGTTCTTTGGAACTGCATAATCGATTCTGATATAGTTTTCCCAGGGGGCGCTTTCATGTCGTGGAATGTACTCGAAAGCAGGAATTTTAGCTGTTTCATTAATTATTAATGGCTTAGTTTATGAATGATTCGCGTGCAAGTGTTAATAAATATAATGCTTTAATATTTATTCTACTCTTAATTTTTAATTTTTAAAAGAATTATCGTGGTGAAGCCACGGGCACCTCCTAGTAAAGAACAATTTCGAAAACTTCACATAATTGACGACTACAGTTTTCTCTCCCACAGATATTACATTTTAAAAATAATCAGGTCACAGTTTGGACCTTTGTCTTGTACAGTGTGTTTCACGTACGAGTTGGCCAATCATGCGGGTTTCTGCGACGCGGCGGCCACAGCTCTAACTCCCGAGTGATCGGGTGAAATATCTACGCAAATAAGGCCACTAACGATGTATGATTCAGGTTATCACAGTTAAAATTACAATGAAAATAACCACGTACCTCATCATAAGATATGTTGGAAATGTCCTCCTCTTGCATCCACACAACACTGGCATCTGTTTAGGAGATTTTCTTTCACGCGCTCAAGTTCAGCTTCCGAGATAGAGTTAATTTCTCTTGTGATATCGTCTTTAAGTTTTTTCTGATATGGGGATTTGATATATATATATATATATATATATATATATATTATTTTTCAATTTATCCCATAAACAATGATCACATATTATTAGAAGAACTTAAAGACATTATCACAAGAGAAATTAACTATCACGGAAGCTGAACTTACGTGCATGAAAGAAAATTTCCTGAAAAGGTGCTAGTGTTGTGTGGATGCAAGAGGAGGGCATTTCTAACATCACTTGTGATGAGGTACGTGGTTATTTTCATTGTAATTTTAACCGAACTACGCCGTTAACGGCTTTATTTGCATAGATATTTCACCCGATTGCTCGGGAGTTAGAGCTGTGTCCGCCGCGACGCAGAAACCAGCAAGATTGGCCAACTCTTACGGGAAACACACTGTGACTTATTCTTAACATTAGAACATTTTCTATGTACATAATCATCAACATTTTTCATCCTAGGCCTAACAGGTAAGTTGTTCATGGACTTCTCGTCGAGTTTTTCCCCCCTTTTTTTCTTCTTTTTTTTTTTAGTTTTTCCAAAACTTCTCTTTATATTATTCAAAAGTAACTGAATTTTAGTAATTCCAAAGATGCATTCGTATCACCATAATCATTAGGCTGCATATTACACTAGATTTACATCATCTTCCATATCAGCGGTAAGTTACTAACTACACTTCTTATTCGAACTGTGTGTACGTTTTGTCTTTCTGCAGGACATAGATGTAATCTCTAGTTACGAAGGGAATAATGTATTTCTGGACCATGAGGTGAATGTCACAGACAGCACTATAGTGACAAGATACGATCCAGTAACCTCCGGGAAGTAATCCAGATGAGTTAAGTTGGTGAGCCAGTCTTGTCACAGGCATATCTTGGTCTATGAACCTGTCTCTACTCTGGGCTTGGCGTTAAACTGGAAATCAAATCAACTACACTCCACCACGTAGGGATTAACCCTTAAGCTTCTTATGTACACGTCAGTCCTACAAAATGCAACAAAAGTTAAACAGATAAGAATGTGGAATTGGTAAGCTACCAGAGTTAAACTCCAGGTTACTCCAGAATTTATTTAATGTAAATTCGTTACTTTTTGAACTATCCTTGTGCGAAATGTACCAGGAAAAATAAGGTGGAGAACGGAACTAAAACTGCCTGGAAATGGACATTGCTTGCCCTAAGTAAATATTTAAGAGATCTTTAATTAATTTGTTTATAGTTTATATCAGTTGAAATACAATTTAATATATATGTGAAAATAAATTTACTGTCAAAATACATGGGTTGTATTTTTAATAGTAGCATCTCACTGAAAACAGATCACCTGAAATCTGTTCGATATACAGGATATTTCAAGACAAAATTAATTTTCTCTATCGCCATATAATGCTCTAACAATAATAATAATTATTCTTATTATTTCACAAGGAGCGGCAGTTTGCTGAAAAACATCGGCCAAATTAATATAATTTCTTAATCCTTTTAAAGATGATATTTTTATTGGCATGCTTTTTAGAACCTATGGACTCACTGAATACCGTCTTTCTGCATAATTCACTTCTAACAAGAGTGACTTGATATTGTAAAATCAGCTCGATTTAAATTAGGCATGTTAAATATATAGTAAGTATTTGTAAATGGACACAGTATAACAATTTAACAGACTGGAATAGGCTATAGGTAATTGGTAATTCTGTAACTTTTATTTATAATGCAGCCGGTAGTGCTTGGAAACAAAACAAAAAAACTTTTAAATTAACTTTTTTTCATTTCCCTTCCCAACCAATCAGAATAAAGACCTATAGCTGTGCTGTAATTTAAAACCTAACCATCACTAGGCCTACACCACTTCTCACTTACTTCTCAATTCATTTCATTAGCTACCTATTGTGCATTTTTTACAGTTCGCAAACTAAATTAGCTTTTTAGAGTACAGCGGTGACGAGATTTATACGTTTCATTGTGTTATAATGAATTTCTCTGTCACAGTAACTTACTCTAGCCTATACCACCGAGTATCCGCCTGTCGCAAAAGTTAATTCCAGAACAATAGGGACGGCCAGTTAAATGATCCAATAGGGACAATAGAGAGGACCACGAGATTTCTGCTTCGACACAAACCTTCAAAGTAGACTCGTCTGGAAATAACATCATTCCTTTTTATTAACATATTAATGGACTCATTACACAAGTTATTCCAGTCGAAACGATGCTCTCCTTAAAGTCGAGCGCTGTTTGTAAGGGAGTGACAGAGAGAGCGAGAAATCTTGCTGTATTAGGAAATCGCGGGATAAGTATATTAGGCAGTGAAATGGCAAAATAATACAGCTTCATACAGTTACTAGCGCACAATGGAATTGATAAATTAGCAAGCGTAAGCAAGTTCTTAATGAGAAAACTTAGACCGCCGCCTCCTCTTCGTTGCTATTACAGATGGAACATCCGACCAAAGTGATGAATGTTCTTTATAAATGCTTCTGAACTAAACAAAGCTGGCGAGTGAACACCATCGATCAAACAGCCTACAAATGCGCTTCATTAAATGTAAATATAAACTTGTTCTCATTTTATTTTAAACTCTGTGACTTTGATTTACAATGATGAGAGTCAGAAATAACATTCAACCCAATGCGACAGCATTTTGTTCCTGAATAAATACAACATTTATTAATAGAATTTGCAGTAGGCCTACTTAGTACTATCTTAGAAATACCATAAGTAGACAACAAGAAAAACAAATTAATGGTATTAGAAATTGATTTTTGGAGGCGTTCAGCAAGAAAATCCAGGAAAGAAAAGAATCGGAATAATAGAATAAGGGAAATAATGCAAGTTGTAAAAAATATTTTGGAAATTGTAGAAGAAAGACGCTTGAAATAGTATGGACATGTACTCAGAATGACAGAGGATGTAATATCCAAGAAAATTTTGGATTGGAAAGCAGAAGGAAAAAGAAGAAGAGGGAAGCCCAAAGAGTGCTGGATGGATGGGGTGAAAAGGAGTATGGCGAGAAAAGGATTAAGTGAAGAAGATGCTATGGACAGGGACTTATGGAGGCAAAAGATTGTTGTGGGATGAAGGAAAACCATTGTACTGTGGAATACTCCTTAATAAAAAAATTACTATATTAAGGAACAATAGACAAGAACTAATACAGGAATATATTTCGATATTGGACCAGCTATTATAACAAATATCTAAAACGTAGGAATGGAATATCGGTAATTGGATAAAGAAAATTCATTTCTATAATATTTTTACAAAAATAATGAGGAAGAAATTATGCCGATAACATTCTATGTTTTATCTTATGCCTAAGGATTTTATCTTATTATTTAATGGATTTTCGTTGTCAGTCTAAGTATTTGAATTCGCCAACAATTCAGACTTCCGGTTGTACACCAATCAGTGTTTTAAGAAATATTTCTTAAACTTTAAGTTATTTTCTTCATCAGTCGTCTATATTCTGAAATAATATGTTTAATGTTTTATCTGTCTTAGTATTCTGTAAAAAGAAATATGATTCATTGTTACAGTATCTTCAATTTAATTTTTTTGAAAATGGATTTGTAGTCAGAAAGGTCTGGACGAAGTACATTAATAATAAGCATATGATAAGAAGATTGATACGGATAGCAGTCGTATTCAAGCTTTGATTTATACTGAGGAACTCATTTTTTTTAAGAATTAAATTAAGTTTATGAGTGTGTCGAAAGAAATTTCAGTAATTAATTCCATTAGGCCACAATTTCCTTTACTGAGTGACTATAAGATAACGTCAATCTGAACGTCGTAATAATACAGTCTAAAACATAGACTCCGACTTTGGGGTACAATGCACTTATGCCCCCTAATACTTAATTTTCATCTAATTTAAGATTGATTTATAGCTACTAAAGAACAAATTCTTTTTCCTCTGCCAAGAATATTTTCACATCGGCGCCTCTAGTCCAAAAACACGTGACTTATTTCTTAATATACCCTACACTTAATATGACTTTTTTTTTGTAATGCAAGACAAATTCCCTGACCTTTTCTAACATCATAGAACTACAGTACTGCACCATATTTCTATTTTAAATAATTATGAATCTATATTTTAATGCAGTTAGTTTAACACAGAGTTATCTACATTACCAATGAAGGTGTGAGATAAAGTTCTAATACGATTTGGAAACATTTTTGTTATAATTCTTAGCTTTTCATGATAGCCTAATCCGCTATCTCAAACAAACAATACCGCCATAGTTCCTAAGATTTATAATCTGGGATTTCTGGAGGGACTAAGTGTGCCTTGATATAGGCTATATCAAGGATTGTTAATTTAATAAATGTATAATTTAAGAAAATACTGATTTTAACTGTATGTAGGACATCATTGGGTATAATCCATCCTAAAAATGAATTATTTTGAACATTATAACACATATGTCATATCAGAGAAGTTAAAACATACGAAAAGGTGTCCAGAGATAAAATATATGAATATAATTAAACGAAAACCGTTCGCTGTAAACCTGATGTTCTGCTCCAACAGATCCCGGTAATCTTGAAGCTACCGCGCAGGATCCTATTCTTGTCGCTACATTTTACAGCCAAAGATCTCATTACCAGCTTAGATAACAGTAAACTCTCTGAGGTGTTGTTAATGACGCTTAAGTGAATTAACACTCAATAAATAACTGATGTTATCGATGTTAATTAACCTGCCGACAAAGTCGATATGTTAGCCCTTGTTTACGACTCAAGCCTGAATTGTTACATCGCTCCATGATAACTACAACTGTAAGAGATAACTCAGCAACCTCTGCTGATTTCCACACGGGAGTATGCTCCACAGTGGAGACTACCAGATTCTGAACTCAGATTTACAACTTTAATCAATCCGTCGCTTAGAGTATACACGTTCTGTAAGACAAAATACATGATGGATATGAAGTATCTCAAAGAGGGAAGTCTACAGTAATTTGTAGAAAAGTCAAAGGTCCATTGTTTAAAGCTGCTGACTACTGCGTGCGTGAAGTCAGTATTCCTTTTTCCTGTCAAGATATTTTATAAGGTCTATAAAATATATTCAAATACAATTTTTTTTCAATGTGGGTACTTCTCTTCAAAAAAACATTTGTCCGTAACTTGAACCGAACTTCCCTTGACAAGTACAGTGCGTTTCACGTACGAGTTGGCCAATCATGTGGGTTTCTGCATCGCGGCGGGCACAGCGCTAACTCCCGAGCGATCGGGTGAACCATCTGCGCAAATAAAGCCGCTAACGGTGTAATGATTCAGGTTCTCACAATTACAATTAAAATTACAATGAAAATAAATTCGTACCTCATTTTAGGAAAAATGGTGGATTGCAGAAACGGAGTGTACTTAATGGGTACTACTGAGGGTATAATTAAATGCTGGTTTACATGCACTGAATTACAAATTTGTACCTCATAATTTACTGGAGTTAAAGTATAATATTGCATGTATAAAAATATAACAAAGGACAACAGTGTAATTCCAAGTGTCAATTCAGTGTAACTTGCACGTCATGTAAATTTAGGCATAATAATACAATTTGCATTCAATTAATCCTAGCCATGATATTGTTTTTTCTGTAAAATTTACTGCAATCTGACTGACTCCATTCAGGTTTTTAAAAATATGTTAGAAGGGTTACCAGTTAAATTACAGATCTAACGCTTTAAATAAAGCTAACTATATTTTTTACAATGCGACTGAGTCCATTCCGTCTTTTTTTTTATATGCCTGAAGGGTAACCAGTCAAATTGTAGAATGAATGTTTCATTATTAATTAATTTGCCGGCATTTTGTAAAAAGAATGAATTTACAATTAGCCTGCGACATGCATACCATTTACAATTAACCTGCAATAAAATTAACTTTGATCAGTACTTATTTTACAAACCTCACTTGTCTGTCTGTACAAATAGGAACTAGTAAATTGTTCAGTCATCGATGTGATATAATTAACTAATGTAAAGGTAAGTGCATTTTTATCATAGTTAATCCCACGAAAGTTGACAAGTTTATCGATAGATTTGAGACTGCGATTTATTAAGACTATTCCATCAATAAAAACGTAACGGATTATACAAATAATAATTACTTTCGTGCTTTGTTGTATAAAAACAAAACTAATAGTTGCGAGATCACGGCCTACCATGAATCAACCATCCATGAATCTTTTCGATCTACCATGTTGTGACTAGTGCTACCAATTGTGCATATAAAACATAGTTAACTTAATTCAGGTAAGCAAAGAGCAGAACAGAATAAAAGTACACGAACTGGCCTGCACCGAATCGAAATTGTGTTTTTAATCGATGTACATTTCTGTTATTTCAATTTCCAAATAAGTTATGTTGCATAAAATAATCTGATTTCGTGCTGATTAATGGTAAAATATGACGTATTAATCACTGCACACTGATGCTTATGTGTCCAGTAACGAGCAGACGGTTTTACCCAATAAAATGCCATCCTCACGATCCCTACAAGAATATTGTAAGAGAAACGGTCTACATCCGAGAAACTGCTAAACGTTATTGGTCAATATCAAATACGGGGCATATGAGTGGAATTTTCTAATTAGCCTAAATACATACAGCCAATTGAGCTACCTTTGGTTACCTTCTTTTATAGACAAAACCATAAGCTTAAGAACTAACATATTTGCATAAAATGTGCCACAAGGCAAACATTTAACTGAAAGTAAATTATATTTAATGGAATCGATATGAGGATATTCAGAGAATAGTCGCCTACAGATGAGCTGAACGCAATTAGGTAAACGGAAATAACAAGCAAATTAAATTAAATTAAATTAAATTTGGTGCATGGGCGTAAACGGTGGCTTTTACACCTTCGTTTAAAGACTTGGGTGAACGTGCGCATAACAACTAAGTATAGCTAAAAGACATAAGACAGGGAATGAGTATGGAGGAAGGAGAGACACCTGGCTGAAGATGTCGTCAAGACCCCTACTACTTGCTAGTCCAGTGTCCATGAATAATCATGAGGCCAAGAAGTAACCTACTTTGTATACTAGGAGAAGAGGTTCTGCCATGAATACACATGAGACGACGTTTCTGGTTCTGTTTGCCAGACCTTCCTATAGGAAGCATTAGAAAAGTACCCATAGACCTCCCTTCAATATAGCTTTGATTGCTTTTCCTACAGGATGACTAAAAATCTGATTCAACTGTACACCAGCGTATAAAGATCTGCGTAGAGTTAGTGGATTAAACATTTTTTTACGACGTAACTAACCGTTTTTACTTTATGTCATCCTTTTGATGAAGTAATTTTATGAGTAGGCCTATACAGGAACCACCAATTAGTATAAATATTGTCCAAATTCATAAAAGTCTTACTTATTCAATCCATGTCGTCTTGAGGTTAAAATATCACATTTTTCTTCACCAATATTCGTGCAATGAGGTCAAATAAGAGCAATTATAAATATGAGTCACATATATAGAAGAGTATACGGTGAAAATAAGCATACCAAATAATGCAAATAATTAGGCCTAACTTTAAATTAGTCTCTTACAATAACTGAAGAATCAACATGTTTTTATCCATGTAACTAAAATCCATTCCACAGAACTGAAGATATTGACTGAATTATTTACACCTAAACTTCTGACAATTCCGGGGTGTGCGGGCAAAGAGAGTTAAGTCCACCACCCTAAAAATTGAGATATGTACATAGAGTTATAGATAAAAATGTTATCTACATTTGTGTTAAGTCCAGTAAGTCATATTCAAAATTGTACGGTAGTTATGGATGTGTGCCTCGTGGGTTTATCAATCTCTAAAGCGATGTTGGGCTGGTATAGTGTGTTAAGTCACTCTAATTCTCAGTAACAAGAAAGTGGACTTAACTCTCTTTGCCCGCGCACCCCGGAATTTAATAAATGTTTTTATTATTTTAATGACATTTTTCTTTCTATTGTACACTGTTGTTCACTTGTGACTGATATTCTATAATAACTGTAATTTTAATTCACTGTCCGAACATTTGTAAAATAAAACGAGACTTTTACCTTAAGGCAATATGTGTTAAACAAATATAAATTTGGACAGTAACTGAACTAACTGGTGGTTTCCTGATATTAGTATTTAAAATTCAATCAGAAACATTAAATTAGTTGAAGTAATAACTTCAGTTTCTGTTCAGTTTCTGTTCAGTTTCTGTTCAGTTTCTGTTCAGTTTCTGTTCAGTTTTGTGCATATCATACTTCAGGAACATATGAAAATATATTTAAAACATGGCAACGCAAGTGATGGAATTAACTAATATTCATTTTTATCTTCAGAAAAGGATGATAACACTCACCTTCAGTGAGAAAAATAAGAACTTGTATACCGTATGTAAGAAATTTAATGCCAAACTTTACTCGAATATAAGCATTATGATTCAACGAAGAAACTGTCAGTAAACTATCTAGGTTGTCGTTTAATCATAGCAAACAATCCTGAAACCCACTCCCCCCCCCAACACACACAGAATGGCCGTACGGGGGATTTGAACCCGAGATCTCAAAGAATCTCATTTCTTGCATAACCCACTACGTAATTCGTCTTGTAAAAACTAAAGTAAAAAGTAAAGATAAACGATTAGAACTCCTTAAGAAGAAGAGTAATTTGAAAATCGTTTATTGTGTCCCAGTGTTTATAAATGTATGCTAATAAGAATTTTTTCATTAATTACAACTTGCATTACATCCACATAGGCTAAGGAGTGAAACAATTCTGGTATGCTTTCAGTAGCATGTATACAGATTTCCTTCAAAATTTTCAGACCGCCTTAACTTATACTCAAACGTAAGTATCTTTTAATGGAAATCACTCTTTACGGGAAGAGAATCTACGGCTGTTTATTCGTGTACTGTCAATTGGTCTGTATTTGAATGTACACACACATTATATTCAAGAAGAACATAAAAGAAACATATCGTAATGGAGTAATGTAAAATAAATGTTTTTATAGGTCAAGAATGGACAAGAAATGTTTGTGCCAAAAGAATTTCGAAGTTATTTTTTAGTACTTCACAGTCAACCTACTTTCACTTAAAAGCGTATTTTTGCGGCAAATTTCTACTTGATTGCCTCTGTTGGTATGTTTCTTGTAACAAAAGAGAACTTGGAATAAAAGAACCAGAGAAGTCGTACTCCTTGACCTACTTTGTATTTTGACAGGTTGAATGCGATCAATTTTCTCTTGTTTGAAAAAGAGCAGATTGTCACTAAGTTAAACCGAATAAAGGCCCACTTCTCTTTAGCTAAACACTTCTTCATGAAGAAAACAACTTCCGTTCCCTCTTACTGTACAGGTAAGAGCAATTCAAAGTAAAGTAATTTAATTTAATTTAATTTAATTTGGAAGAGGTGGTAGCCTACTTATTCCGCTTAATATGTGCAGAAATAAATTATAAATTTGGTTTGCTTCTGCGTTAACTTTCTTACTATCAAACTAACGTTTTATAAAAACAAACAACTATGGACAAACTATTGACAAATTTTGTCAAATTATTGATCTACATAAGAAGTTGTTATAAATGTCGAAGTGCATTGATTCATCTCTGGTTGGGTATATCATTCTTAACGGGATTTACAAGCAACATTTAATAGACACAATATTCGTATATGTATGTATGTATGTGTGTGTGTGTGTATATATATATATACACACTGTAAATAAGGTTACAGGGTATTTAAAACAAGAGACTGATCAGAAATTATTTTAGAAGAGCCGTACGTGCTAGACTTGTAAATTGAAAAGGATATTTTTTAAAGCCATTTCATTACTCTTGTTTCACTAGTTACAATCATTATCTTTTTGCATGAAAATCCCATACTAATTTTCCACGCCTCTCTGAAAAATTAAATTTACAGTGCTTTTGTTTTGCACATCACAAGAACAATACTTTATTCTAATGGCATATATGTGATCAACTGCAAATTCAGCAGTCTTTATAAGCACTTTTTCATTGTTATAAATCTGCCATATAATTTATTATTGACTATGGAAAGCTGTAGAATACAACAACACGCCTGGAGATAGAAGATGAAGTTCCGAAATACCGACTTATTTTAAAATAAGATTATTAAAGATTTATTTATACATAATCCAATCATTAAAAATGACAAATTTTCCTCTAACTAATTGGTTTAATTTCTGGATAAGTTAACTGAATGTGTAGACAACTAACTAACGGGGAAGTAGATAGATTCATTCCACAAATGCATGGTTGCAAATTCAAGTACAAATACAAATATTAACACTACTAAATATATGTGACCGCGATTTTCAAACCCACAATAAAAGGGAAAACTTAAAGAATCAATTGCCACACATTTCATACAAGAACGAGCCTTAAGTTGAAAATGTTCTATTTTTATGTTAGGTTAGAAGTATCAAAAATAACTGAGATCATATTAATGTTAATCGCAACGCTTAATTTAATTCTCAATCCGGACATATTTTAATAGACCTAACATTTCCAAATCCCCCAAAATAATCTGCTACTTATGTAATTTATATGCAGGGAGAAGTATCAGGTATTCTCTTTTCAAGTTTTTTAGTCTACTGAAGTGATTATGCTGAGACTAATAATAGTTAAATTTGCAATTTAGAAGTACAATTTTATTCCACTTACAATTTATTCACATGCGTACAAACTGCACGTGGAAGTGAAATGTTTACCACTGTAGCAGCACAGAGGCACTTACTTTCATTTCGGAATAATAAGGAAGTGGAGGGGTAACCCTTAGTCTAGCGCCTGGGTGTGTACGATTCCACCTACCACTTACATCTCTAAACACTGCTTCTTTCTACAAGATTACACGACTTACAAAGCAAATTATTGTAAAAGCAAATTACACGGGCGCTACTATGGACTTGAATTATACATTCTAACACTATCTCTCGAAGGCTGTGCTACTTGCATTCGTTCCAAATCTCTAGTCATGACTTCAAGGGTCGTACAAAATAGGTTTAGGTATGGAAACGTTTAGCAACAATAAGAACTGTTAGTTTAAACCAGACAAGGTAAGACAGAATCTCAACGACGCTCTCAACGTTACGTATATAGTCACATTTAGAACATTTCTAACTGAAAAAATTATAAACCAATAAAATATAGACTAAATATTTACAAAGTACTTAGCATCGCAAATTAAATAATACACTGCATTAACTATACTTGGAGTTTTAACTAAATGCATAATTTTTCGACAATATTTTAACAATACCTGTGGCATTTAAATGATTTTTAAAGTAAACATATTGATTCTAACCTTACTCACTCAAGTTCTATGAATGTGTGACTTAGCTTAAGAATGAAATTATATTAGACAATTTATCATATTTTAAATGTAATATAGAAATAAAATACAAAATACACTCAAATTGTAATTTTTTTTATATCAAAACCAGCAATCTAATCAGACAGACGGTGTCACAAGTCTTACCAGTGCTTTAACCAAATGTAATTATATTCAACTCTAGTGATATCAAGCTCATATTAAATTGTATCAGTATCTAAGGTTATAAGCAGTATTATTAGGCAGAAAAATGAGTTTGCAACTTTTTAACAACACGTACAAATGTTTCACATATAAATAGGCCTACGTAGGTAGCAGATTCTTCCTGAGTACATTACAAGTGGAAAGGAAAATCTGTGCGCGCTTTTGATTAATTTATGGATTACGATTTTTTTTAATTTTTAATTGACAAAATGAGAGAAATGTGAGCTTGAATTATCACCGGTAGCCGCATTTCGTAGTTCGCAATCCGAAATCCGCGATGTACAAAGTTTAGTAAGTTATAACCTATATTTAGCAATAGTCCACAACTATCATAATGGGCGCTCTTCATTATCTGTAAAACTTAAAAGAAACCAAACATGGTTCGTAATGCATACTCTACAGTCCATATTCTGAAATTTTTTTATCCTTATTTCTTTAATTTGTGGCCATTAGTGTGTTTTTCTTACACAATAGCTTGCAGACACAACTATTGGCGTGCCTCGTATTATAATTTTGATGGTGTAATTAAAAACAATATTCACGGGAGAAAAGAGTCATAATTGTCACAATATTCTGTAACATAAGACAGGTCTTCCAATGTCAGCAATGGATGTTTTGTCAATTACAACTCAAGTAACTCGTGGAACGCGTTTCTTTATTTCAAAGGAGACAGAATACTATCGATTTGTAGTTTGGCGAGAGAAACAGCTGTCGATACAATCAAAGGAATGTCCGAAGAGAAACAGCTCGAGGAATGACTTTGTGGTTATTGGAAACAACGATTCGAGAGGTTCAAGATGGCTTTGCTTCAGAGACTGAAGTACTTACAGGAACCAGGGTGAGAAAAAATAAATAAAAACACTCGAAATCAGAGGAGGCCGTTTCTGTAAAGAGCGAATATAACACCAAAGCCTGTAACCTACAGATGTTACTGAAAGAAATTCCATATTCTAACAAACCATAACTCAGTCCCCGCCTCTATTTGATCATATCTTCCAGTTTTCATATGTTCATGACATTTCTAATATTTGCTTTCTTTTTACACCTATAATCTGGTGTGGAAGTTATGGCGAGTGTAAAAGATTCGAACGCAAACGATTGGACATTAACTTTCCGGTTAGGTCTGCATCGGATATAACTAAGCACACAGTCTTCTGTGTTTATTAAGTTTGCTAAGAACAAAATGAAAAGGCTATCTATATAGAAACCTATAAAGGACAGTTTAAAATATTGTCGTAACGTTATAGGCAAGGATAAACGAAACACGTATCTTGTACGCCACTGTAAAAGTTTTACCTTGTTCAAGAGACCTAATGGCTAGTAATTTTCATACACAGACTTAAAACAGCAAACGTAAGTTGACCTACTTTTTTATCCTAATACAAAACATGTGATTATAAATCTATTACATTGAAGAAGTCAGAAGATATAAATGAAGAAAGGAACAATTTATAAATCCCTATTCTTTCATAATACAAGATTATGTAGCCTACGGTCTATAGAAAATCGAACTCAATGGAGTTCGGGATTCTATTCCAGGACATTTCATTCAAATATGGAAGAAATTTGGCCTATAGAAAGATACAAAGATATTGTTGCTGTAAAACAGCGAGAATCAATCCTCCTAATCCGACATCTTTTAGACGACTCAAACAGAACGAGTGAGGAAACCTAGTACTAATTAGTACGCACAGAAAAGAAACATTGTTATCCATTGTTATCCAAGATCATTAATTAGTCACTTATCGTCACCGTTGCTTAAAGTACGAACTGCATTAAATTCGTAAATTTCTTTATATTCTGTATTCAATTCAGTTTCTGCTGCACACTCTGCTTTACATATGACGTAAAAGCATCATAATGATGTCCATTACGATACTGAATTTCAATGTAACACTGTTGTCCAACTATCGATCAATATCGTGCACTGTACAATCTTCAAGCCTTGAAAGCAGCAGTGCAAACTGCACAATAAACAACCTATACTGCTCATTTCATAAACATACTCTTGTAATAAATCTGTTATAAGATCGTTGCATAATGTATTATTTCGACTTATAACTATATGCTTAAAATGAAAAGTTTAAGATTGTCCTACTTGATCTACTATACAGGGTGTTAATGAATAACACCGAAATATTTTACCTTTGGATAGAGGGGACATAAATAAGCAACTTTTATTCGGAGATTTTTGCTCTATGGATTCAATTTTTCCTGTTACAACCTAAAATCTCCCAGGGCATGGCCGCCACTGACTTCTAACATTAGAAAAAAATGAAAAACAAAGGAACCTCGTTGTTATCACTGTAGTCAGTAGTTATGAATAAAATAAAGAATAATGCAGTGGCGGCCAGTCATGTGATTAGTCTAAATTTTGCAGATTATGGAAACTCTAAATTATGTAATAGCTGTGGATGAATGATTAAGAATCAGGATTATATGGACCACTAGGAAGTCATGAAGTCAATTTAATGAAAATGTTAACCCTGTTTCGCATAATTATTCACTTGTGAGCACCAAATTATAATGACTTTCATGTCCTGTAGCATACACATTTTACGTCACAGAGCAAAAATCTCCTAATATAAGTTGCTTGTCCATATCCCCCTCTATATACAGGTAAAATATTTCGGTGTTTTTCATTAACACCCTGTATGTGTGTTTGTGTTATAAATGATATATCAGTTTTGTAAGTTATTTCATGAAATGATGCCTGAAACCATTTCTATTAAAAAGTTCACCTTGACATCGGTCCTATTCGTAATATTTCTGGACTACTCTCTTGTTTGTGTTGAAAGAAAAATTCACTTGGCACCCCGCGAAGCCCTTTTAGTGGCTCTGATATAACGTCATTCCGGCACGGTTTATCAATTAGAATGTTAATTCATGTCCTATTCAATGCATTGAAGCACAAGAATACATGCTTGAAAACGTCCGTCAATCACAATGCTTTGTAACAGTAATGAAATTCAATGGTAAGTAGCGGCTCCTGTCATGGAAAACATCACTAACGGTCGTGGATGTCAGGATGCTGACCACATGCCCCCCAATCCTGCCAACTGCCTCTGGTAGATGACGCAGTAGTTGGATGGTAGACCCACAAGGGATGTAGCGCCAAGGAGTTAAGTTTGTTAGTTTTTAAGTGAAATTATACTGCATTATATTCATTCAAGCAAACTGAAATTATATCTTGGTTGAATAAACTGTAATTTTAATTAAATATCTCTAAAAGCAATATGATTTATAAAACTCTTCAACCATTAGAAATAGAATAATGAATGTTTATATCAATAATTTCATATTCAAGATATTCTTTTCCGTATGCAGTTTAAGTATCGGTATATACTGGTTAAAATAATATGTTTTACTTTATTATTTAGAGAACTGACCCCACAACAGTTTTTGTGTTCGTTTTTATAACGTAACTATGTATATGTAGACAGATGCGGTAGGACATGGATGCACATGAGCTACCACATAACATGCATTTTTATTATAAAATGATATTTTAAAATATCCCTATTACAGTATCAAACCATTTTCGTAGTGCACAGTTTATTATATTCGTTAAAGAACTGGAAAACAAGTAGACATATAGTGCATTTTCAATTTGAAAAGAAATAATGAAATATTTTATAGAATCTGTCTTCGTAACAAAACATATATATTCCTGCGTATAACAAATGTGTGTTTAACTAAATTCTTAAAGACATTGTTAAAGAGATACATACGCGTTTAAATTTCGTTTAAATTAGATGTTATACCTCTTTTATAAAAATTGGCTGGTTTATATCAGAGTTAAATGATTAAGAAGTACACACGCTTTGTATAATAATTTATTTAATTTGGTGTCTAAAGAACTCTTAGGCCTACGTAAATATATCTGCTACAAGACAGCAATAGAGAATATACTATAAGTATCAAAACGTGTTGTTAGAAATTACACGTCATGTACATTTCTCCTGGAAACAGAGAAATTTCAAAAACTGGTTCTCATCGACATTGAGTCGTTGGCGTGGAAATTCCGTCATGTTGGTAGCATTGCCTATGGCGTGTACACAGACTGTTCCGAATGTGCGCTGGTGGAAGCGGAGTCTGAGGTGAGATGGAGTCATGTTGACTGCAAGGAAACAGAAAACACCAATAACAGTGAGCAAGGAATTCCTTTATTTTTCCTTGTTTTCTTGTGCTTCTTCCCGGTAGTAGAAGTTGAAACCCGCAACTGCTGTGTTTCTTTTGACCCCAGGTGTTGCTGATATTGAAAACATTCCAGCCTGCACTTTTCGTTGCTTATATACTTCCAGCTTGCTCCTGTTGACAGCAGCAATTGATTGTTTCTAGTCCTGGCAGAAACACAGATATCTTGTTTCTTATTACATTGAATTTTCTCTAGAAAATCTCCTCTTAATTCAACAACGAGAGAGATTAACGTTAGGCCTACTCAGATATTAAGTCCGGCTGAATGAATTCGGAATTCCAACAAGATTTAATCTTTCCGGATCGTGTTCTGTATAAGTCTAGTCTACCTTTTTTATAAGACATGAAGCTTGAAGAGCTTTTCCCTTAAGTACAAGGTTCTCGTTAAATTCGAATGCTAAAGCATGACATTAACAGAAATCCAAAATGTAGAGACATGTAAACAACTAATGACGTATGAAACAAACAATAACTTTCAACTAAAATAAATTCCGATATATACTAGGTATATACAGTTCGTGCCATTTTAAGACGACTTCGCCCCAAACCATCGTCTATCTACAAAAGAATATAATAGCATTGTTCCCTAATCCGAAAATCTGCATCGACACCGACACTGACAAAAAACAGGTGCTCTTGTAGTCGCGTGAGTTTCCCCAATGTTGCCGATGTCATTCACCGCTTCTCAAATGAAGTAAACGTGCAGTGGTACGTATTTGGTAACATTGTACTGGACTGCAGACAAGCGTGAATATGCCTAATTACCTTTCTATTCACTGATTGACAGGTCGAAGAGGATTCAGGTGGCAGCAGGTAGAGGAAGTTCTTGGAAAAAAAAAGTCTTTAAGAAGCAGCACCCATAATATATAAGTACGTAGCAATATCATTATAAATCTAATTTAAATCATTATTAAACCAGCAAAGTGCCATCATACACGAACCTAACTTGAAATTTGAATGACAGAACCGATGTGGTATCGTTGTGATAAGTCTATAAAAAGACTTGCCAAAATTGTCGCTACTTATTTAACTATAAAACAAACTGAAACAGAAATCTTTAATTACATTTTAGTAATGGTCAAGGGCTGTTTATTTCACCAGTGGCTAGTATAATCAGTTTCTCTTCATATGCATAATTCACTGTACTGTGGGATTTCTACAGTAAACAGGAAGACATTTTTTACTAGGTATTTCTAATAGCCACCAGTTCTAAAATCAAATTTACAAGGGAAGTTTGGGCAAGATGACTTCAATACTTACCTTCTACATAATATTAGCGTACATATAATATTAGCGTATAACAAATAACTGCCAAAAATTATGAAATGTCTTGGAGATTTTAAGAAAAACAAAAAAATAAAAATCTCATTAAATTTCAAGGATGGTAAATTCGGTTAATTTAAATTGAGCAGTGAAATGAAGTTGATAGTACAACGAAATATGTTGAAGTTTTTATTCTCTTCAATATTGTTCGGTTTGATCGAACCGGATGTGAAATTTTGAATTGGACAAATGAAACCGGTCATTGGATTCACCGTCAATATCTCATTCAGTAAACATTTCAAATAGGTAATGTCGACATTATATTCGGTCCTGGTTTTCAATTATCGCATTAATATACTTTCTTTCTTGCTTCTCCGAAAGTAAATTAAAATATTCAACCTAAAATGTATCTTTTAGAGCTAAAATAATGATTCTGTATTTCTCATGCATCCATACACTCGTCAGAAACATGGAGAGCAAACATAACTATGCAAAGTTGTAACATTTTCCAAGAAAACTTGTCCAGAGCTCGCGTATACGCCTACATAACCGACAACCAGCACGGAGCAAAAGCAAACGAAAATCTGAGAGATGGATATGTTAGTACGACTAATGTAAAATAGTAATCGCAAAAGCAGTGCCCTTCATGTATAGTTCATGTCTCAAAGCTTTGCAATTTACATTCCGCCACGCTCCGTCACCTCATCAGTCTTGGTGCCATTACTTAAGTACTATGGATATAAATACACTGCCATGCCTCTCTGCACTTTCTAAATCAGACTTCCTACTCAACTTTTCCTTTTTGGAGCTTCCCTTTTTGTGTATAAAAGCGAGCCTTTGCCGTCTTTGAAATCCTTATATTGATTGATATACAAACTCCTTTCAGACAGTTCACAATCTGCAAAAAATGCTGTTGCCGTAAGTTAATTTCCCTTAAAGTAAGCACTCTTCCGAATAACGACCTAAAGACCGGGCCTTTTTCATCTAATTTCCGGGAAACACTCTTTGTTTCGATAAATAATGTGTCAATTCGTCTTATAAATTAGGTAGGAATTGTTGGTTCTGCTGGTGACGAGATGGTCTATGAACACAAGGATCGCGGTTTCAAGTCCAGTCGAAAGTCATAGATTCCTGGCGAGGAACAAACTAAAATAGGCAAGCTTAATCCACAGAATTTAATTGATTTTATGCAATATTTTATTGTATTATACAATATTGACACTCAAATTATATGAATAAACTCTCAATATATGGCAATCATACTTAATCATCCTAGACTTCTTAGGTGGAACACAGACCTATATTAACAAGGGTGTAAGGCGGAGTTTACTTCTACAGTAGGCCTATAAGGCATATTAGTCCCTCATTGGTAAACATGAAATTCATTAATGCTATTAATAACTGTTCAGTTGTTTTTCAGTAATCAACTGTAAGATTAGCCATGAATTTCAATTTTCACCAATTAGTTGTCATAAGTAAACGAGGATAATATGGCAGTTTTAAACAATGTAAGACAAAATACATATTATAGATAATACTCGCAGATGTGAAAACAAGGTAGAAGTGTTTAACTCATAAAATAAACATTCTACAATTATTGTAAAGCCACAATCTGCTATGAACCTTACATAATAATAAAAAATCGGTTAAATTCACAATGTAGGCCTAAGTCATAACACATATTTGATTAATGAAAACAGCATTCACGAGTTATATACAGGACAGAATTGCATAACTAATAAAAAGCACTTATTATTAAGCAAAAATTGAAAATTACTTTACGCAATTAATAAAAATAACTTTCCATATTTTACGTTGAAGCCTAATACGCTAATAAAAGCTCATGACGTAAGGTGTTACCCCATACCGTGATTACTTTAGTTATATTTGAGGGAATAAGTTGGACTATATTGAATACAACCAATCACAATTTCTGTTGTCATTTCAGCATCTAAATTAATTGAGGAAAAATAGCATGCACATTTTTTACATAGCTGAAAAATGTTGCTTACGATATCTTGTCTAACATGTTCTGGATTTAAATAATCATTTAACTTAGAATCCTAAAATTACGTAACAGTCGAGATAATGATTTTAACTGATGAGAGATTCATGGAACACTTTACACTGCTTAAGGCTGTATGTGTCCCCTTAATACATTTCATACATCAGAGTATAATCTCAAAACATAAACTACAGAATTCTTTAATTAAATGATATGGTTTCCACCAACAAAATTCTGTTTCTCCCGTAATATCTTCAAACACGCTTTTCAGTATAACTTCTTGCGTGTTTTTACTACTTATCTTTTCCATGCTCTTATGCTATTTCTTCTCACCCTGCCTCGTTGGATGTGGTATAAAAACAGAGTAAATGCATTGCTTCATATGAAGCATAAATACATTACCTACATTAAGTGTTTGTATGTACCTGGGCGTCTGTGAATTTGAATTTAAAAAAAAATGTAAGATGGAACTGCCCAGTGAGCGCATTCCATTGTATCCTACGGTATATTGGCATGTTTCCTTTAAAAATTATAGGTTGAGTGTCATTATATAGGCATTAAACGACTATTTTTATTTTTTAAATTGACATTGTAAGTATTGCTAAAACGTGACCAGCACACAAATCAAAATAAACAATACGACTTTATGATAAAGCTATTAAAACCATCCTACTGAACAGGTGAGTTAATGTCTCGAAACAAACGATATAAAATTATGCCATTTTGTTTCAAACATTTTCGGTGTCTAGGAAACAGAAACGCCGAAATGAATAAAAGTAATTAGAATGAAATTAAACATTATGTTTCATTCACCGAAATAATGAAAGAAACACAGACCCTTAAATAATTTACCATAAAATCATTAGGCCTATATTAAGTAGAAAATAACATACAATTTAGGTCAAAACATCAAGGCAAATAAAACTGCCATAAGTTAGAAAACATGTGGGCAAATACATTCTTTTAAATAATACTAGTACCGGTACAATAAAAAGTTACTGGCATCATGAAAACCAACAAAATTGTTGGATGATATTATTTCAGATAATAACTAAAGAAATGTATTTTTTTTAATTCAAACCTTTTAAATATTTGCCGGACGTTTACATCTTTTTAAAAAACCCGTAGCCATGGAAAATAAAAGTAAGGGCGATGTAGGGAGAAAACATGTAAAATGCATCACAGCACATCAAAACGTACGAATTATAAACATTTTCTACGATTTCAAGAAGACAACGGGTTTCAGTTCACTGAAGAAGCTTTGTTATCGTTAATAAGGAAGTCTGTTAAGCAGAAAATTAGGAAATGGAATCGGAACTCCGGGAGTACAGTTACTGAGCTCTTTCATGTGCTGTGTTAAGCATATTCAATCTGAGCGTTAAGTTCGTTACTAATCCCGGATGCTCAAAATCGAGCAAAAGTAATTTCTCATCTAGAATGTAGCATATCACAACAATAACTGTAATAATTGCCGTTGCGATTCCTTCCAAGTAATACTAAATTAACGTTTAAATAAGCAGGAAATATAAATCACCCTATACCAGCGTTTCTCAACCTATGGTCCGTGAAGATGGTGCAGATGGTCCTCAGACGTAATTTTAAAATATCATAAAGCAAGTGGAAAGTAAAGAAGTAATTTTTTCACATATTTCGTTATAATGACCTATAATTAATACCCCAAATATTAAGAATATAGGCCTTCTTTTAAAAATGGGATGTAAAATTAGGGGTCCGTAAAATTTTTTAGACATTTTAGAGGTCCTCTGGTTCAAAATGGTTGAGAAACGCTGCCCTATACGAATTGGCTACAGTTGGCCTGGTTGAAGAAGTAGGTAAGAATTGGCATTTGATTCCCAGCGTTTGCGTATTCGACCCCAGCTCAGATCTACCTCAATGATGTGTACAGGTAGGGGAAAAAAGTGGACCGACTAAAATATCTAAGTTGCCGATATGAGCCACTGCGAGCATACCCGTATGATAAAAAAAACAATTGAGCTAATGGTGGTTATTATTCAATTTATGACATAAAATTAGGTTGAGCTTTTTTTATACAGCATTCCGCATGGCACATTCTTTAAGGTTTGAATTTCTGCCTCATAAAATGAGTTAATGACAACTGTAGAAGCTTGACGTATAGTACATTCTGTAAGCTGATGTCCATCCCTGCTATAGACTATTATTACTGCAAGTACATGCGCATTGAAATAACAGTTTTAGACGAGTGTCGTTTTCCCTACTGAACGCTTAAATTACCGCAAGCGTACATTTATTTAGCAGAGTATGGCACAAATTTGCATGAGAACAATATACACATTTATCTAGAATAAACAACGTGGTTTTAATTTGTTATGTAGTTGAAAATGTGGTGAAAACTGAAAGAATTCATCTTCTGGGTTCAAACACATTAGATTTTCATTCGCATCGTTGAATTCTGAATCCAACAAATTACTAACAGTTCAGTGAATGTAGTAGAGCCATTATCCTTAACTGTACGAGCTCTCAAATCCATCGAATGAAAATGCAGCTGGAACAATATATGCAATTAGCTACATTTCTAAATGACAGAGAGAAAATATATGGCACAGAACAGCTTCCAGCGTCACTAGAACAATCGCTTTTACGTCTACCATTTTATAAGTACTTTATAACCTATCGCATTCTCTCCCTCTCCCTTTCCGAAAATTATTTCGCAATATAAAAAGTTGACTCATTTGGGATTTAAAGAAAGAGCAACTCTCTTCCAATTATACAAATATGGCGTGTTCTATCCCACTGCTTGAATTTCATACACTGCTGCAATGATTCTGCTCTCTTTCGGCACAGTAACGAACCTTCAGCTTTCTAAGACTTGTCATTTGTCTTAATGGAAGGGCTGTCTGGAGTACTAGTGCACACGGCTGTAGGATTTCTCTCGTAACTAGAGGAGTATCTTCCAAGCTCAAAAAGAGTAAGAGAAGAAAATACATCCCACAGTATGTACAAAACGAGGTAGAATAAGAGGAATAAAAGAAAGAAGATTTGCTTGTGAAAAGAAAGATATCCAGCATTTAGGTCAAGACAGCAAAGCACCTTCATTGTACAAGTAGCAAAGGTGCAAGAAAAATAGGAATAAGAAAGACAAAAATTCTAAGGATTCTGCAATCTTCATACATGCATCCCTGCTCCTATATATCATTTTTAAATTTTTAAAGATTGCGGTTGTGTAGAGAACTGACCTATTATATCGTATTTTATAATAAAACTAAGTAATTATGTAATTTATGTGGAATGTTCGCTTTCTATTAGCTTCAAGACAAATATGATTGCAGAACACTTTAAACGTGTTACATATTCTCTTATATATACCGGTGCTTTTGACTGCTCGTACACCGTCTCTTAAATCAATATCACCATTCTTGAAGTAGCATATACAGTAAACCCGTACCTAAGTAAATGTAGGCCTATGTGTTTGTATATAAATATTTAAAGATCTAATATTCTAAACTGCACAGACATAGCTGTGGAATTCCATTTGAGAAATATGGAATCACCGGAGCTGAAGAAATATATCATAGAATTGCTCCCACCCATAGGCTACTAAGATTAAGAATTCGTCACCGATCCAGGAGCAGAAGGAACATGTAGACTCCACCTTGTACACTAATAAATCATCAAATAGTCTCACACCCCGTGCTAATAGACCTATATTATGTACATATAGGTTTTACAAACTATATACAGGGAGTATCATAATTAATAGCACAAACCGAAACGGTTGAAAGTATACGATAAAAGAAGCAAAAAAATTCCAGCAAACAAGGGTCAGCATACAACCCGTGTGCGAGATTTATTATTGCGAATGTGTGGTTATGAGCCGCCATTGACTTCATTAAGAAACATCGTCCTAATTAGTACAAATTAATTTTAAAAGTAGACATTTCGTGTAATTGTCATTCTAAGTTGCCTCACAATTCTCTCATAGCCTAACTTAACAAGGAATACAATTCTACTTCAGTGCATTACATGTTCTTACACTCTTCCTATTAAAGGAGATGTTCAAAGTGTCGTCCTTGCACCTGGATGCAATATTGCACTCGTCTCTGCAGTGAGTTTCGAATTCTTTCAAACCCCCCCGGATCATCTCGGAATTCTTGACGAGCACGTGCAATTCTTTGAAAGTATCAACTACACATTCGCAATAATATTATAAGTCTCGCACACGGATTGTTAGCGAACCCATGTTTGCTGGAACTTTTTGCTGATGTTATCGTATGCTTTCACCATTTCGGTTTGAGCTTTATTTAAGATACACTCTGTATACAGGCGAAAGGGATGCAAGTGCATTAATTAAAACTGGTAACACATTTATATTAAAACTCATAGAAAAGTTGGAATAAGCTCTCCTCTGTCTAAAATGGCTTTTGAAAATCGACCGTTTCAGAAATTTTGGAATTGGATACGTTGCAACATCGCAATGCTTTGTTTACATAAACGAGGGACATTTAGGAAGAGTAATGCAGGGTATTTCACTTAGAAACGTATCAATTACGTAATACAACACCTGAATAGCAAGTCATTGTCTAAGCCAACGTCCTTCATGAAGATGGAAATTGCTACAGGTACGGTACTGCAGTTCCAACAACGAATGAAGAAAACATAACGGAGTACAGTTACAAGAACTTATGGTTGTTTTCAACTTTACATTTAAGGAACGAATTTCATAAACATATAAGTAAAGCTAAAATCAGTATGTTATAAGAATTTATGAATTCCTCCACGTAACAATTGAATGCCCTGCGAAAAAGCAAAAATTAATTGCACTTTCTCATTGAACAGCAGTGTTTCATGGCTTTAGCCCTATGAAGTTTTACTGGTTCGTGGAAGTTTTATTTTGATTATCCACAAATTAGGATCATATCTAAGTAGGCCTACTCGCGATTCGCAAACGTTGGCTCAGGGGATGGAGAGGCAAAGTGCACAAGAAACGTAACTCAGCAGTGTACTTGCGGAGTCTTCATAGTTGCCGAACGTTCCCTAGATTTTTTGTCACAGTAATAATTTACCAGTCATAATTTAATGATTTAAACAAATGAAAGAAATGGAGCATTTTGCGAATAACAGAGGAATTACTTCTTCATCTTACTGTTTGTTTTATAACCTAATTTCTAAAGGCTGAATACTCAATTTTTACGAAATTCAAATGGGGTTCAAATATTACATACAAATTATGTTTTTAATGTAAACTATTGTCTAATACTAACATTCCGTTTGACATTTAATTTACTTATAATCCAAAGGAAATATTCTTAAAAATAACGCACTTAGACCATTTTCACTCTGTGTATAAATATACACCGTAACTAAACTAAACTCCAAGGCGCTACATCCCTTGAGGTGCTAGGCCTGCCATCCGACCACTGCATCATCTACCATAGGCAGATAGCAGGATTGGAGGGGGGCATGTGGTCTGCATGCCGATTCCCAGGGCCGTTATTGATG
Source organism: Ectobius pallidus (assembly GCA_964059195.1). Lineage (NCBI taxonomy): Eukaryota > Metazoa > Arthropoda > Insecta > Blattodea > Ectobiidae > Ectobius > Ectobius pallidus. The sequence goes on along the minus strand of CAXKWD010000004.1, from coordinate 96,358,486 downwards.
GATTACTGAACCGGAGCCGCTACTTCATCAAGTAGCTCCTCAGTTTGAATCATGAGGCTGGGTGCACCCCATTCAAGACCTTCATAGCTCAGGAAAAAACGAGGTACCGGGGATCGAATCCGTGCCTGCGGATTCGTAGCTAATAACGGTAACCACGAGATCACATAGGTAGTGTACTCTCACTCTCTCTCTCTCTCTCTCTCTCTCTCTCTCTCTCTCTCTCTCTCTCTCTCTCTCTCTCTCTCTCTCTCTCTCTCTCTCTCTCTATATATATATATATATATATATATATATATACTCAAACATAAATAAAATAAAAGCTTCATGTTAAAAAAGTATGTAAATAATGGTAATACACGAAAAGCATGTTTAACGTAAAGTGAAAACAAATCCAGTTCACAATTTTTATGAATGGCTATTTTAAATTTTCCTTAGAGATTGAGCAAATTAATGAAAGCGCAAAGTTTAAAGGGATGGTGAAATAAAGTGGGAATGACATATCGAACGGAGAAGGGATGAAATATTATCCAGAACACAAAGGTAAATATCGATTCAATTCACAGTATGGCCATGACCAGAGGGGAGATATAATGGAAAGCGTGGTGGCGGGAAGGAAAGACATAATCTCCTAAACCAAACAACGAACGGTATGCCATGGCTTGCGGTACGGCGCCCATCGGATTGGCCATCCTTCTGACCACGAAGTTATCGTAGAAATAGCATACTGTGAATACACATCAAACGGATGTAGGTTTTTATGTCTACCCGCCATGGCTTGCTTCAGAAAGGAAGAAAAACTTTTCTATACTATAATTTTTCACAGCAAAATATGAAATGATTAGCCCTTTGCTACATCCGTTAGTAGGTCCCCTCTGTGGAATAACATTATTCTACATGACGTCTGTAGTGGAAGAGAAGTTCGTATTCGTTTAATATACATCCATTTACATGTTTCACAAAATCTCTTATTCTAATTGGGACGCTATTTTCCTATATTCATCTCTTCCTTTCACTCTCTCTCTCTCTCTCTCTCTCTCTCTCTCTCTCGCTCTCTCCCCCCTCACACAATACTCTATGTGAATCCCATAATCAGAAAATATCGCTCTAATAGTGTGTTAATTTTTCAATATTAGAAGGAGACATCGAAAACAAAGTGTTGAAGAAATCCATTATTACAACAAAAAATCTTATGTGAAATTCACATAACTTCCTCTGCCCAAATAAAGTTTGCCTCTTAGTATAATACTTGTAAATTGGTTATAAAAATGAAGAGAATGAGGTTACCACATCGTATCGCATCCCCGAAGGATACATAACAGAAATAAAATCTGATTAATTCACTCATTAACCTTCTTTACTCTATGCATGGCCAATAATACACTTTCTCACTTCGCATTCTGATATAGAATAAGAGGCCGTGGAGAGCGCGTATTCACTTATTTCAACCTGATGCAAAGCTTTATTGTTTTAGCAGGCAAAACAAGCACCCCATGTACAAAATTTAAGAAAATCGTTAGAGCCATTTTCGAGAAAATCACGAAAAATAAGCGTTTTCTTCATGTAAAGTCTCCTTAATAATTAGAGAAAGTTGTCGCCAATCTTCTGTCACATCCTCAGAAGGTACCTAGCCCAAATACAAAATTTCGTTTTATACGATTTTCCGTTCTGTAACTACATAGCATTTTTGGGTCAGGGAACCTCAAAATTTGTATTTACGTTAAAAACTCAACTTTGATTCTGGGAGTCGAAAACAATACTTTCTCTGTCTATAGTAGCCTACCTATGGTACAGGCAAAGGAAGTAAAAAGTGAAGGAAATGTTTTAACAGAAAATAAATCTTTTTATAGACTATATCACACATCCTTGACTGGTCATCGAGATTTAAGAACTCATAGAGGAACTACTAAATTATTTATCTCATAAAAATCATTGTGTTTTAACTTTTCTTTTTATTTATAAAGGATTTAATTGTAACTATTGATATTCGTCTCTTTCTATCGTAATTGTGATATTGCCTTGTATTAATTTTGATATTAATTTTAATGAGTAATTATGGTATTAGGTGAAATAGTGGTGATAAGTTATGTTAAATAAAATATCGAATCCGTCATTTTATCACTCGCGTAATAGAGCGTACTAACCCTACTGTTTACGAAATTAACGGTACAAAATATGTTGTACAAACTTTCTCACATTTACATGTTAAGAATTTTATTATTGAGATAACCATGTGCCACTCAAAAATTAATTTATAACTTCCAAGTAAAATAGATTAAAAAATCTTGCCAAGTATTTTATAGGCTATATATTTTCCTAGTAGCAAAATACATTTTAACAGAATAAATAATTGCTTCGACTATTCAATGGATTATATGCCCTTGGTTAAATAAATACGTAATAAAATATAATGCAAATTAAATATTGTATTTTTCGAACTCTCAGCTTAGGCATGCATCATATGCATGTACTGTGAAACCGATTCTACACCTTTAAATACCGAAATTATAAGCGTTCATTGTGACGTTAAGTGTGAGTTTCGTCGGTGTTCTTAGCTTCTTCCTTCATTTTATCATATCTTACTTTGATGGACAGATGACGATTTGCCTTTGAGACTGAGGAAAAGCACCAAGTTAAATTGTCAGGCCATGGGTTTGAATCCGAAATCTTCCGAATGTGAGCCGTTAACGCTTGAGACATCTCACTCGATTCTAGGGTTTTATTTAATTTGTTTAATTATTTCAATGTGCGTTAGTTTTTTCGGAAGCTTAATCAGTAGACATGTAATGTTAGAATATGTTTAGTGTAGGTGTAGGTCTATTCTAGAATAGCAATATAAGTAGGAAGGCAACCACATATCATGCTGTTCTAATAAGCATCTTATTCGTGATATGCCATTACAATATCATTTTGGATTTAGTCCTTTTTCGAATAATTTCTCTCAAGTGTTTGCGAACAAGGCATTACCGGCAAGATTAAACCACAAACTAAGGTGATAATTAACATACATGAAAAATTAATAGTACCCTTCAATTTATGAAATGTATTCTGGTAATTACGGAATAAATAAGTCTGAAACCAAATCCGACAGTAAAGAAACCATATCCTAATTGGAATAAATAAAATTATTTTTACTTGTTTGGTAACCGTGACTAAATTTATACAAGACAAAGGGTTGTCTCCTACACGCTCCGTTACAGATATTTTCCATTATTTTTTTGTGACGTATCATATGAAGTGTATTTCTTTTTTTATACACATTTCCAGAAGGCTTTGTTTGCTCGGCAGTAGTTACGGAGATTCATGCAAGAGGTCATAGCGGTTCGTTAGCTTCGTGTAAGGGCAGCTCTGGAGCTGTATCACCGCACTGGAGGTTTGTAATGATCTTGGAATAAAGAACTCCCACTACTGCTGCTGCTGCAATAATTTCTCTAACGAGGAAATGACTTGCTCCCGATCATCGGATTTCACTCCATTATACGACTCTAGACTGCGCCCAGCTCGCATCTACCTCAATATTCGTAATTTTATACAGGAAATACGTTAATGGGGAACTCATTATAGTATGTTTGAACCGCAAAAAGCCCTGTATTATATATACACGTATACAAACATGCATACATATATATCTCGCATCAGTGAAACTAAAGCTCGCAAATGTCTGAATTTGATTTGTAATGGGAAATCGGAAATTAGAATTGAGTAACATGGTAAACGTCCTTCCCCGAGTCTATGCCACTAGGCATAATTAATATAACTTTTCAATTGATATCGGTAATGAAAATTTAACATTGCAAATCTATGGCTACTATAGATCATACTGCAATAATAAAAATACAGAATTGAATATAATAAAAAAACTCAACACAATAAACAAGGAGAGCAAATTACTGACTTCTAAAAAATGATAAATGCTTTATTTCATTTACACGGTATATGTAAGTAGGCCTATGTACGTAATTATTTACGCATATGTGTATTATGTATGTATTTATGTATGCATGTAAGCATACGTATAAATAGCATATTGTGTGTTAGTGTCTTTTAATTATGTACGTCTATAGACGAACAACGTGCAAGGAAATATTTACAAAATCAGGATGTGAATTAATACTTAGGTAAAATATATTACGTTAGATCTTATAGTCATACCAGACCATTAAAATAATTTACAATATAGTTAGGATGATTTATAAAATACTTACTTAAAACACTTTTAAAATCACTTAAGTCCTAAGTCATTCTAAAACATACTAAAATAGTTTATTTCCTGTGGCAAAAGATACACAGTATTTTTTTAACTTCATTTTTTTATATTTGAATACCTAACTAATGTCTTATCCTCTCCTTAGTAGATCTAGTAAATAATTTAACATACATATATATTTATATAGCGTTAATGTATCTGATACGATTTCTTTCAGTCATTGTTTCACACCAATATTTTTAGGCCTAAATAATGTTTTCGAGGCTTGAGTCCTTCCGCTGAAATAAAGCGAACGCTTGCGAATAAGCTTGGTTTCTTAGCTTACGCACTTTCTGCATGATAAGCATTCACACTGTAGTAAAGTGAATGGAAAGAGAACGCGACTTTAAATAGGGAACTGCGTTTATAAAAAGAAAGAAAACCGATGTTACTTTGCAGCCAAAGCTAATAAGACACACATGTCAATGATAAAAAAATTATTAAAAAATGATAAAAAAAAAACGTGGAAATTGCGTCATTTATGATATCTTGAAGATACACACATAACTGGGGAATTTCTCTTTAAACTTAAGTTGTGTGTGAAATGTATACAACATACAAATTAAGATAACAGTTACAAGTAATGAAAATAATTATTTTGCAACTAGCTGGTCATCCGTCCTTCATACGGATAAAAAGTAATCGCACCATGAGAAACTGACCGTGCATCCTTACGAAACAACGTCGTATTGAAGAATGGAGTTCTAAAGGCTACACAGATTATAGTTTTTATCTCTGAAATATGTTTATACGATATATATTGTTCTTCCGGTGTCTCGCTAGATCGCTGGACAAAATGCCTTGTAGTAGGCCTATCTGTAATTAAAATCTCTGTTGTCGGGATTGATACGACTCTTTTTCTCGTACAAACGTCATTGCTCTGACTTTAGGAGACTTATTATGCAAAATTGAGTTCATTTCGTATTTTGAAGTGCGTATTTTAAAGTACATAGAAACCAAAGATTTCACGCAAAGGAATAAACAACATTCTTGTTAGGAGCAGCACACTAAATTAAATCAAGTGAAAATGTAATATTAATAAACAGAAAACAATAGGTAATTTTTTACAAAGGACAATAGTACATCAAACTTAAGTTAAATAGGCCTATGTACTATTATTAATATGAATTTTCAAAATTCCGAGTAATCTACCACTGGAAGTCTTAAAATGAAATCTGTATTTATGGTGTGCATTAGTAATACTTTATTTACATTTTTAAACCTAAATGATTTACATACAGGTTTAGATTAATCTGTTATTTTTTCTAATACACTAACGATTACCTTTGTTATTTCTCTAAGATAACTTTTGTTATTTCTCTATTTACGTCACTTTTTCATTAACTAAACGTGTACAATAATAATTTAATAAATAACTCCACAGAAACAATACAAATGTTTCCCTGAAATGCACATAGGCTAATTAGAATGGAATTAACTGAACAGAATCAGTTAATTACAGTGACATATATGAAATTATGTATTTATTAATTTTGTTCATTAGCTAATTTATTGGCCCGGGCGGCTTGGGTCGCTTAAATCCTAAAAGGGAGAGGTAAAACTACGAAAAAGAAAGAAAGAAAGAAAAGCTAATTTATTTAACCTGGCGGAGTTAAGGCTATAAGACCTTCAGCTAGGAAGAATGCGAGAAATGGAAGAATAAAATTGACTGAAATACAAAAGAAAAAGTAAAACTAAATAATATACGGAATTAAAATAAATGAATAGAATACTGACTATACATACTGAAAAATTATAAAACTCTAACTAAAATTACGTGTGTACACAGACTGGCAGAGTACAGTATACAATTGACTGAAGTACAAAAGAAAAAGAAAACTAAGTAATGTACGGAATTAAATAAATGAATACAATATTGACTATAAATACTGAAAATTTATAAAATTCTAAATAAAATTATGAGTGTGTTACAAAATGCATTAAAGAATGTGTACATAGACTAACGAAGTGTATAATTCTCAAATAAATTTCAATAAGATGTCAATATTGAGGAAATTGGTCGAGTCACGTCTTGGATGGCGGGCTGTCACATTGCGGAGGTCAGATTGCGGTACACAGACGCGCCATTACCACTGAGTGGTCACATGCATGAAATGAGGGCGCGTCTCACCACCAGCCTCCCTTAATGACCTGGATTCCCCCCCTAATGATTCCTACAACCCGGGCATTCACGGCTAGAAGGAACCTTCAATTGCTACTAAGAGATTCGCCAGGACATAATACAATACTGGAGAGCATCTTCTGCCGAATGGCTTACCCTCATAAGTACTTGCTTGCTTACACAGAGATTGCTCTTTGGGGGGTTTTACTCGATTAGGATTAATTCAGTAGTAATATGCCTTGTCAGTACGGTACCTTAATATGTTTTAAACGTACTTGAATTAAAAAGACGTTATGCAATCTTATGTTTTGAGTCCCTTGTTTCTGCGAACTGAGATCTTGTAAAACATTAATTAACCATTTATTTACGGTTTTTTTTATTTCCGTATTCTTTGTTCGACCATACTATATATAATACGCTGACAGCTCAGGGTAGAAAAGGAAGGAAGGGAAGGGCAGGGAGAGTAATCTTTGTCTATGTATTATTACGTATTATATTGTATTATTATTGTCATATCTTTTCTGTCATTAGTACATTTTTTTTCTCTTTCTTTTCTCCATCTTTGTATAGCATTATTATATTATAAGTTATCGTACTGCATTGTATTGCATTATTAGTGCTACATTTCTCTTTCTTAGTCATGTGCATAGTAAAAGCACGAATGGCCGTCTAGGATTTGTTCTATGGATAATGTAGTTAATACGTATATAAGAATAAAGATGAACCTTACCATACCATAATACAGTGACGAAAGAGTATCGTAATATTATCCATTAAAATACAAAATACTTAAGGAGCTATGTATGCATTGTTCTATTAGGTATTTTCTTTAAACTTTTTCCTCGAAAAAAGTCTTATGTTTCTCCTAATTATTTTAACTGGTGTAGTTCAATAAGCATAAAGCGTTTTTAAACAACAGTACCTTTTTTTTAGTTAGGATAGAAGTTTATAGAAAAATACAATCATTTTTAAAATCTGACTTCAATATGCGTGTAACAAAATTACAAATTGTTTTTGAAAAATAGGATGCAGAGAGTTCAAAATAATGTCAGTTTAAATCTATAGCCAATGGAGGTCCTGGAAATTAGAGATGGATTTGGGCAAAACATCCAATATTGTTTATCTTTTAGTGACATGTAGCCTAATTCATGTTTATCAATTAAATCACGAAATCACATTCCGAAATTCTCTCCCTTTCTCTCTAAGTCCATTCTCTCCCCCCCTGCATTATAATAGGTTCATAAGCCAGCGATAATAAAATTAACCAAATTCAATCCAAGTGGTCTAATAATATTAATTCAAGTTGGGTATTAAGGAACATGATTAGCTAAATAAACAGTCTAAAGTAGTACATTAATTACTAAATTACTAATTACTATATCAAAACTAAACTATTTTCAAATTATAGTGACTTAAACAATTTTAAGGAACTTTTTTCTAAAAATAACAAAATAGGAGACTTTCAGTATTAGCGCTATGAACATTAATTAAGATCTAGAATTGTCTTACGTTAGCTACCTCTTTAGCTTGCAAATTCAAGATGCTATGAATATTCAATTCTCAAGAAGACCGGGGAATAATAAAGAATCAGATTAGCACTTTTCAACTTTAATTCAATTTTACTATTAACTCAAATATTGATATCAATTTTGACACACTGGTTTCCACATGCTAATTCCCCATCAATATGAAAAAGACACTGATAAATACATTTGTTCGCATGACTCTTCAGAATAATAAGAAAGAAACGAATTGCTGGTACTAACTAAGATTATTTAATAAAATATACGTTGAGATAACTTACGATGAATACCTATTTTTCGAAAAGAAATAGCTCGCTTAAAAATGTGATTTCTTATGTGAGTAATTCAGTTTTACTATTTAATGTAAATATGTTGAATGGTTAACTTTCAAATGGTACAATGCAATGCAATAGGATTTAGCCTACTTAAAAAAACCAGGAGAACTGAGATCCTAGAAATCTTTTCATCGTATTGCATTAACTATGTGCATACTTTCTTATAGGCCCATCTATTGTTTTATATTTTTTTACTCATTCTTTGATGCTTTTGTTGTATTTTTCTTACTATGTATCTTCCCTGTTTAATAAATACGGTACAAAATTTTATAGTTATGCTAGAGCTACATGATTGTGATTTTTAATTTTTCCCCATTTGACTTAACCTATTGTAAGCTTGTATTACCTAATGGTGTCAAATATATTATTATTATTATTATTATTATTATTATTATTATTATTATTATTATTATTATTACATTTACCACTTTAGTATAATATTTCGTATTTCCTCGTAGCTATATTTTTATGTTTCATTCAGGTTTATACTTACTACTTTTCTTTTCTTAATTTTTATACAATAATTAACTGACGCTTGGCACTGAAGCCATTAATTCGCACTCTACTAAAATGCGAAAACATACCATTTGAGTTACAATGAGCCATATTTCGCAACACTCTAAACTTATTTCTCTGTGTTCTCTCTCTTCTTTCTCGACACCCTGTCCTTTATTTAAGAAATATTAATTAACATTGAATGGCTCCCATTTTTATTATTTTTCTTTCCTTTTCTCTCATCTCCTTTCATCGGGTACTACATTGCACGCTCTGGTTCAGGCTTTCCGAATCATTTGGTTGAAATGGTCTGCAGGGTCAGCACATTCCCAACAGCTGTCGCTCTCCCATCAGCCCGCTACTGCAACTTTGCTATGTAGTAACACTTTGAGCCATGGACAGACAGGCAGAGAGACGGACAGAAAGAAACTGTTGGTCGCTGCAGAAAACGTTTCCGCTCTACGCATCAGACTAGAATAGCTCCTTCAATGGCTTTTATCGTCAGATACGAAAGGACCTATTTAAAAAGACTCTATGGAGGCTGACATAGCAATGGACGCAAAACTGTAATCCTCAAGATAAGAGCATTCAATAGAGAGAGTAATGGCACACAATGTATGAAATTTCAATTATCTTTCCTTGTATCTTGTACATAAAACTCTTTCCTCGTCTGCTGTACTGAATAAATCTGAACTGAGATTTGATAGACCTCCGTAAGTCCAGTCTAGTAGACTTAGATGATGATGCACTGCAAATAAAAAATAACAACTGAAGAATAATGGGAGAAAAGGATCTCACAAATGATATTCTTTTATTCGACCATACTATATAATACGCTTATTAAGTGCGATATAACAGTATCGTAATAATAATCATTTCGAAAATGATTTTCATTATGAAATCGATGTGTGTCCATTACTTTCGAACATGGAACGGTCTTGAGATCTTGAAAGTAGTAGCTGAAAATTGTATAATAAATAGCCTGAATTTAAAAGAAAATCAATTCTGTTAGTGATAATTTATATCATATTAAAATGAATTCATTTCGTATTGTCAAAAACCGTTGGTTTCACGACCAGAAATAAGCTTAGATTTGACCGACTCCATGAGCTGTCATTCTGTCGTAGAAGACAAGAACTACGACAACCGACAACCAGCTGATGCTAAGGACAGCGCGGCCGTTTGTTTGAGTGAATCTAGAATCTCAAAATTTAAACATTTAGATTAATTATGGTCGAACAAAAACTCGTTCTGCTCATTTCATAAACATACTCGTATATTAATAAATGCCATTATAGGCTTAATACATAATGTACTGTTATAGAGGAATACTGCATCTTGAAAAGGGAAAACCTAATATAATATTTCAAAATTAACTTAAAGGCCTATTATAATCTTGTCCGTTGCTGATTATGGATCTGGAGGATAGAGTTATCTCTGAGTCAAGGATGTCTGGAATGGAGTTAACTCAGCCTATGAGGCTAACCTAACTAAATTGGAACATACACCATTGACAGATAAAATATAATCTACCCTTTTTTAAGTTTAGACTTCCTACCTAATTTCCTCGAAAACTTGATCCACATATCTCAATATTGAAAGAGTATCTTTAACTTGACAGCCTGTCACTTGTATGTTATCCTTAATATAAAACGTTCACAGATTTTCTTTGTGATCACTTTCTAAATAGTTTTCTCCATAAGTTCTCTAATATTTGAAATATTCTGATACAATTTTGGAAACATGAGCACTTCGTTTAGTCGATATATACGACCTATAATATATAGATAGGCCTACTCTAATTTTTTTGTCGTACAATTATGAAATTTCGGCTTCTATTTAGAAAACTTATGAAAGTTATCCTTTAGTTACTGAAATAAGATAATGAATGCTAGCTACTGATGAGGATTGTGATTGTTATAAAGAAACTTGATTCTATATTTAAAAACCAAAATAGTGCACATAAGTAAAACAAAATCTCAACAGAAAAAATACTCCTCTGAAATAAAAATACAGCATACTTTACAGTGCATAATGGTGTATGACCCCATAATAAACAAGGAACTGGTCCCGTGAACTTTGGAATGTAGCGTCATGGAATTCGATAGTTCTTGGATATTCATTGTAACTTATATTTTTCCCATCACGTCTAGATATTAATTAATTTAAAAGTTCGATTTCTGTCCATCTGTATGATAAAGTAGGCAATTATCTCGGATTATGTATGTAGTTCATGGCCAGGCCCGGATTTTGATGGCCTAAAAATACTTTTAAAATGGACTATAAAACGACTGTAAAAATAAAAAAAATACCCAAAAACTAAAAATATCATCTAAAAAATTGTACGAAAATATTAGTTTACAGTTAAAAGATGAAATGTCATTAAAATCCGGGTCCTGATGATGGCAATAATGAGTATAGTGAAAGGCTGAGAGGATCGACAGACTAAAATCGTCCAAACCACATTAGGCATTTTCTTTGCTTCAGTTGATGGAATGAACAGAAGAGATCGATGTCTTGCATCTATGTGCTATCCCTATATAGTGTTGCTTAACTGGGCGATCAACTTGAAGTGATATGTCCATTACACTATAGGAAACTTACAGTTTATATGTAAATTGTGGAGTTATTTCTAACTTATAACCTAGATAAATTAACATTATAACATAACTCATTTCACAATTTCAATTTATATAAAAAGTGAATTCCACTTACCCGTGCGACCATCGTACAGTTCTTATTTATAAAGAATGATAGCTGGAATGTAATGTAAATCCCTTATAACACAAATTTAGATGGCTGTCAGAAATTTCTGACTCCGTACAAGCTAGAAAATATACTAATATTTTTTAGCATATTGTGGTACATTTTGACGAAGTAAAGTAGTACCTAGGTGTAAGGAAGAAAATCTCGATTCAATCCCCGATGATGACATTGTGATTTTTCAAAAGATCTAATCATGATAGTGGTAGGCCAATCATGGATCTTGCGTCGAATCTGCCTCTAACAGAAATGAGTAGCAGAAGATACATTTTGACAATCTAGTGTGACCTGTAATCTGTGTCAAAACATTCGAATTTAAATTAATTCATTAACTACCGACTCAGATGTGAACAATTACGGTGTTTCATTTAACATGTTTTTAGCTTTACCAAAGTAAGGAAACTGTTTCAGAATTTTTTTCTTCCTGAAGAAGAAGAAATGCAGGTTTATTTTTTCAATTCTTCATAATTATTTTTCGTAACTGTGATGTAAGATCGCGAGTCTACTTCTTTAGTGAAACTGGTAATAAGATTTTAAAATTGTTGCTAATTACTTAATTAGTGAGAAAGGATAATAATTTATAGAAGTATAAATACTTAAGAGGATTTGTATAAAAAAATTTCACCGAACGAGTAAATTGTTTCCCAGAAAATCCCACTTAATTAGAAATAAAACAATACAGGCCGGCAACCTTAGAGCAAAGTCTCAATTTACTATGACAGCCAGATTAATAAAAATATTCCCAACGAAGCAACTCATACCAAAAGAACTTACATAAGAAATAATTCTGTCAAAGATGCGAAGCTCCAAGGAAGATATCTTGCTGAAAGCAAACTCATTTTTTATAGGAAAGAAGTTCAGAAAGAAGATAACAAATGAAATGAAAAATGCCGTAATTCCCACAGATAAAACGGCACAGATTTCATGGCCTGTTACATAAATGCATTTTCCTTCGTAAGCTCACAGAATTCGACAACACGATCTATAGAAGACTTCAAAAACAAAATTGGGCACTAAGTTAATTGTAGTTTTCTTTAATGTGGTCATTACACTCAGCCTTGAAATAAAATAAACCATCAACATCCCTTTCGCTCAGTGCCATTTGTGCAAGCAGTAAATACACACACTGAATTTTAGGTAGATTTCGAAGAAAAATCTACCTATTGCAATCGATACCATGTCATGACTTTCGAAAAATTCTTTCATATCTTTACGTTTCATGCCTCCCTAAGTACGAAACCACCGCCCGTTAAAAAAAAATGTGATATATATATATATATATATATATATATATATATAGGCTATATCTTTACACGCTAGCGGCCGTAATTTTGAAGATATTTGAATCAAATCTTATTATGTTATTTCTAAGCCCAATAGTTCCGACAAGTTCGTTATTGAGCAAAATTGGCCCAAGGGGAGGGTCGGGGGAGGGGGTTGAAATTTTGAAAAATTTATATCTCGGCCCCTATGAAGTATAGAGGGAAACTTTGTTTGAATAAATTAGAGTACTCCCTATGGAGTTCACAGTGACACCAAAGATTGGGTGTTTGGGGGGTACGAGTGGGGGTGGTTGATGGGGGGGGGGTGGAAATTAGAAAGTTTTGAAACCACGAAGTATGGGGTATCGTTGACAAGCTCTTGATGGGTACTCTACAAATCAATAACTGGTTTCTCGATAGCTCTTATAAAGGCGAGATTTAGCACTTCGAAATCTACCTCAGCCTGTAGGCCTGCCTAAAGGGAATTTTTTAACCTAAATCTTTTTAACTCATTAATTTTTAACTACTGCAACCATCAATTATTATTCTACGTCGTTCTAATTCTTCTCTAAATCATTATAAATGTGACCCTGACAGGAAAACTCGACCATAAGTCGGAAAAATAAATTTTCTTATTTGAATGGAACCAACTTTAGCATAAGATTCTGAGCATTCAGAAAAGAATTATACCTCTAGTTTAGAATTAATATTTCTATGACCTTTCAAACTACATTGTAAAAAAATAATTTATGGGTATTTATCTCCAAAAATAAATAATTATTCCTTGTTTGAAACTTCAGTTTCATAATACTGTAATATCATGTAACTGTTACACACTAGCAGAATGTCCAACTACATTACTACAGCAGAGGAAGTGTTTCTGTTGAACGTATTTATTTTTTTTTTTTCGCGAAAAGTAACAAAGAAAACAATATGGTAAATTTCCTCTGCAACTGAAGGATGGGATTTTTAAGTAGGCCTACAGACCCCTTTTCAAACCGAAAATAATATGGTTGGCAATGCTGTTTTTACGTTTGCTGTGATCAGAGAATGAAACTAATAATTGGCGTCGAAATCTAATAATCGCTATTTTAAAACCTGACAGCTGTTATCTACTGTTATGCGGAAACGTGTTCAACGAATTATGATTTTTTTATGGCACGAGCAGCAAATGTAAAACTAACTTCTATCAACTTAAGCATTAATTGTATATTGCATTAATATGAAAATGTTAATACAATTTAGTCGATGATTTTATACATTATCAGCTTTAAGAATAAAATAGTAAACCATTATCCGATGATAAACAATCCCTCTGCAATTGTATGAAATCTGCAAACGATAAGATAGAATAATTCCATCGGAAGAAATTTATGGATTCTAAACCAAACTTCCAATTACCTACCTCTCTTGTAATAAATCTGCATCCAAATTAATCTACCAGTAATGATAAAGAACAATGTAAACAGATCAAATTATTTTAATATTTCTAGAAGTTATACTTCACCGAAGCGATGAGATAATAAATGGAATAATTCACGCCAGCAAATAAAAATACAAACTTTCCACTAAATTTGTAAAGCGCGTGATCAATATAGAACATACTGCAAAGTTTAAATTGTGCTACATGATTCTTAACAAAGTAGCAAACGTGAAGAAGCTAAAATCAATTACACCACTCCCGTAATTCCATCAGAGATGGAAAAAATGACATCGTTAAAAACAAAATAAGCAATTAAAGCAGAAATTAAAACCTCGTGTTTAGATAATAATCTCAAGTAATAAATTTCATAATCTGGATGCGATGCTAAAATGAGTATAAGTTATAAAATCTATGTAACCTATAATTAACTATACCACGCAGTTCAGAGCTGTTAGACTTTAAATTGTCGTAATAAAACGACGTCGGTGAGCAGCTACGCCATCTACGTAGTTACTACCACATTAAAAAGTGCATATATTAACACTGGGGAACTTACGTTGATGTAGCACAGGAAATTATATGCCCTAGCACATTCATTATTAGTCACTCAAAATATCTGTCTCTCCCGGGTTTATGTACGATACTAACATCTTCCACTGGATTTGTAGATAATTTGCCTTATCCAGCTGGAGCGTGCAGATGTCGTATTTCATCCTTAACATTCATAAAAGTTTTAAGAAACGCTACGACAAAACTTACACGTACAGCCCACATGGAAAACAATTAAGAAGTACATTTATTTGTAATTAACGCTTAAGAAAGGAAAGTTGTTAACACATAAGCTAGCTTTTTTTCTCTCCTCGTATTTCTGTTTTTACAATTCGTGAATTTAAGCGTTAATAGCACTCCAGAGAAGTTATTTAGAGCCTCTAGAACACCAAAAAAGCTTGTCTTTAACACCTAGTAACACATTCGACGAGTTAAAATAATTTAAAACATGAACTGAACTTGTTTCATTAACTGGATGGTTGATTTACGGCTTATACAGTACATATTCCTGTCGGAGACAGCTAAATAAAACATTTAAATCTAAGGTAGAATACTGAGTATCATATTTATGACTTTTATTGGAACTCTATTTATATTAACGATTTATTTTGTTATGAACGAAATATCAATAAGAGTGAATCTAATCCAGATAATACTATTACAAGGTTTATCTCGCGTGTCATTGGTTTTAGTAACCCTATTGTTACAGAAGAGGAATTTTTCATTAACAAAATAGAGACAAACTGAAAAGTCCAAGAAAATATTAACAATAGATGCAAATTTTTTCAACATAACAGAATTTTAAAAAGCCTCATCAAAATAACAGACAATCGATGTCCTTCTCTACTAAACATTGGGGGCTATTAAGATAATGCGAAATCTTTTTATCGCGTATGTGGTAGGCATGTGCCGAAAAGGACAATTCTGTGTAACTGATTATTGTCTGTAGGAGGTAATAAAACCTGAGAAATAATTTCCTATGAATCTAACTAAAAAGAATTAACTCCGTGGCGCTAACATCCCAAAAGGGACAAGGCCTACATCTCCTACCATAGGCAGACGGCAGGATTGGGGGCATGTGGTCAGCATGCCGACACCCACGGCCGTTAATGGTGGTTTCTATGACCGGAGCCGCTACTTCTCTATCAAGTAGCTGCTCAATTTGAATCACGAGGCTACGAGTGTACCCCAATCGGACCTCAGAAAAATCAAAGGAGGTACCGGGGATCGAACCCGAGCAGACGGGTCTGTAGTCAGCGACGCTAACCACAAGACCACGCAGGCGGTCAATTTCCTATGAATCATATTGTTAAAATAGGTCAAGTATATGTTTGAACTAATTTATTGCGAACTCCATTATCTTCATACTGATTGACATATTTTGTACTAGGCCTGTATGCCTTAACGCATCACAGCTTGGCTAAGATCAGAATTATCAACATTTCGGCTAAATTCATGAAATGTGTAAAACACACAGTATAAACTAAATAATGGAAGGTGGAAATGTCTATTTGGCAATCCCTTCATTTATTCACTATTGTACTACATAAAAGTTATTGGTTATTCAAATTGCATGACCTTTACGAGGTACCACTTCGGTAGCTTTCCTTTCAGTATAAGTGTCAGAACATCAAGAACCGACAAAAATAATTCATTTATAGACAAAGAGTTACTGTGATAATCCAAGGAGAAAAATAACATAGCATGTAGCAAAATCAAATAGCTTGATTCGGTGAAGTGAAGGTAGGTAGCAGACATGGGCGTTTGCAATTGGCTGTAGGATAGGATGGAAAAGTTTCGCATACAAAGGTAACGTACCAGTAAACAGTAATTAGCTTTTAGTTGATAAAAAGGGATCTGGGAGATATCCGTAAAATCTGTGATACGAAGCGTGATTAGCGAAATGCAGAGAGCGTAGTTGAGAAAGGAAGTGGCGCAGAGAAGCAGCTTGGTATCTGCCGGTAAATTGGAGCACCTAATAAAATTGTAACGGGTTCCGGAAATTTGATTACTATATCACAATCCGTACTATGGAATGAGATAATAGTCTGCAACTTGACTTCATTAGTTTGCAGATAACGGCTGTTGAGCACTTGTAAGTTCAGCTATACCCTCCCACTAACATAGTAGAGTTGTCTATAGACCTACTTAGTTCTTGTACTTACGACAACAAAGTAGACTACATGCAACTTATCCAGAGAACAGTAATATGGTTGCTACGTATCGCCGCTAATTCTGAATCTCATCATAATATAGTTTACAATATAATAATATAATTACAATATACACATAGCCTTTTTTCACAAGGGTGACATAAATAACAGAAGAAAAAATCCGAATACGTGTCAATCAAAGTTTCTTTACGAAAACCTGAAATAAAAGGAAGATTTCTAGTGAAAATTGGAGCTTCAGTTTATGAGATTTCAAATTTTATAACTATATACTTGTTACGAACATCCATTCAAATTTAAGATTTATTAACTGAATTGCTAGACCTAGGTACAGCCTGATTTCGTATAAGCGACGGAACTATGCTTTATCAGCCATGAATTATGCCTTTATTTGACTAATTCACATAATACGCCAATAAATAAACAATAATTAAATATTAAATGAATAATAAATAATTAATAAATAAAGAAATTCAATCATATGTGGAAACTGTTCTCGGGTTTCCAGTCGGGTAGTAAGAGAATAAAATTCAAAGTTTTAAAATTCAATCATAGTCTACGTTAATAGCACTATCAACTATCAACTATGCGAAACCACATTTTCCAACCTTAATTAATGCGATTTTATCCCCTCAACTTCTTAGCAATTATGTCTCATAATTTAATTTATTCCATTAGTGATAGGAAGATAGGATATTAAGATAAGGTGACAAAACATAGTGATTGAGTACTTACCGGTCCAAACTGCTCGAAGTAATTCTTGACGTCTTCTAGTGTCGTTGGCGCCGACAACCCACCTACGAATATCTTCTTCGTTCGCGTGACCATCTGAAATTAAATAATAATGTATTAATATCAGATATTTTCTAAGAAAGTTAGTAGAAATAAAGAAGATACCAAATAACATACAGACATACTAGTTTAAGATTAAGGCTGTGAGTACATAGAAATGGTAAAGGTGATAATCATTAGGTAGCAAAGCGTATTGTTCTACAGCACATTGCTGTTTAGGTCTACAGCAGCCAGGCTATCTGAAAAGGATTTATTGTGATCATGGAGCGATTTAATATTTACCAGGAGTGTGAAAATTAGGGCTGAACCGATTAATCGATTAATCGGCTCGATTAATCGATTAAACATTTAATCGTCAATCAATTACATTTTCCGATTAACCGGTTTAGCCGAATTCTGAAAAACTTTTTCGAGAAATGGGTCAAATGACCAAACTCCTTTCTCTCGCTTCTCCGGCCTTGGTACATCATGTGTCATTCAGCCTATTGTGTCCAAACAATTCCCGTTATTCAGAAACTTGAAAGGGTAGTTCGATACCTCAGAATTAGACTGTTACAACTCAAAATCAGTAAGTGTTCAGGAGAGAGAAAAAACAAAATCCTTGTTTCTTTAACATCTCCTCCTTGGTCACAAGGAGGTGCTATGAACTTGTTATCTTGGGATTTATTGCATCTCATAGGCCTCTTTCAATAACGCTAAGACATAAAATCCAGAACTTGATTGGTTAGAAAAAATTAACAAATTTCTGAGTTGTAACAGTGTTCCACTGAATCAAAGGTAAAAAACTTCTAGTTGTGACGGTTTTTTCAGAGTTGTAACACTTTAATGTCAAATAGAAGCTTTCCTATTCTGACTTATAACTATTTAACTAATCATATTTTTAGTCTTTCTCCATTTATTCTATGGGAAGTGATAGGAATTGCGAGAAATAAATAAGAATGTATAACGTGTGAAGTTCTCTGTTTTACTTAATGCTCGAGTATTCTACAATGCTTGTAAGTTATTAATAATATATTCTTAAATACGTGAAACTTATATAAATAATAAAATGTCTAAAAAGACACTGTATTTGCTAAATTTAAACTTCAATAGATACTCTCTTGACTTAATATCATTCAGACATCGCCATTCATCGCCAGAGGAAGAACTGTCGTGCTGACTTGAATCAGAAGAGCACTTCATATTATTGTAGAAGTCTCAGTATACACTAGGAATGACGTAGTCATGGCAAAGCCACAATAAATCTACTTTCTTTTTTGGCGTCGATTTGTGGAAATTCAAAATATGCTGGTACAAGAGAGAGAATTGGCTATCTAATTCTTATATGAAGTGCCTTGAATTCTTCCTATGCAGTATAACTGTTTTTGTACTAAAATGTGAATGGTTGATTATTAGAAAATGGAGAACTTTTAAGTTCGTCCAAACTACAGTCTGCACTTCCTCATCTTTTTTGTAGTTTCGCCCCATACATTCTGACAGTGCTTTGAAGTTGTGTGTGTCTTTGGTGTCCTTCTCAATGACAGAATATGGCTTTCCATTTTTCTTTGCCATTCTGATAAGCATAATCCAATGGTGAGGATGTGCAATTGGTGTATCTGTTTCTCTGTTTGCTTTCAATACTCTCTTTTTCTATGGAAATTGTAGCATGCACGGAGTCATTTTCGTTGTGTGAATGCCCAATGACAAAATATTTCACAGTGATAGTGTTGATGCCTTCTATCAATCTGACTGCATATAGAAAAGAGGGATGTTAGATGTCTGTTTTTATTCTGACTGATACAATTATTGGCAACTCCAGCATCTCTCACTTCTTCTAAAAATTTTAGAAGGAAACAGGCAATTTCAATGGCTCCCCGTTTAGCTATCCCTTCGTGCCAGAAGAAACATGTGACTTCAGTGCTCACTAAGTCGATGACTGTGAAATTATAACAGGAGAGCTTCCGTTTATAATACAAAGCAGACACTTTACTGCTTATAAGTCAAATGAAAAACACCACTTTTTCCATAACTTCTTTTACATGCCTCAATATCTGAAGTTTTCTCTTCTCTACATTTTTATTTTTCTAATATGTGTCTTTTGTACTTGTCTTGAATTTCGCTTCTTTCTTCAGAAGTTCTTTGTTTGTAATTTGAACAAAAATTGCATTGATCTTTTTTTGAAAATAAAAAATTAAAGTTAAAATTGAAATTGAAAATATGTGAATAAAAAGATGGGTGTAAAGAATTGGAAAAGACAGGCTCAGGAAAGAGATGCATGGAAGAAGATTGTGAAGGAGGCCAAAGCACATCAAGGGCTGTAGAGCTGGGGAAAAAAGAAGTGAAGCTTTGCAGCAGACTTTCTTTCAGCTATGCATTTCTCTTTGTACATTTGGTACAGTTTAGTTATATTTAGATCACTTGCTAAGCACTCTTTTTTAAACCTAGATCTACAGTAATGTGATTCTACCATGGGGAAAGAATCTATGAGAGCTATAATGTCATATGTCATATTATGCTGAGGTATTTTATAGTTCTTCTTGTGTTTCCCTCGTCTGTCTTCAACTATTGTCCCTTCATTAGTAATTTTGTCCCATGTTGTGCTCACATAACGACTACTAACACTAAGTGTGGCTAAGAACATTGTTTTGTAAACTCGTACCATTATTTCATTAAAATAGAAATAATAGATTAAATTACTTAAACGGGTAGTTCCTTTTCCTCATCAAATGGAATCATAGATAGCATGGTTGTGTATTGCTTGTGTTGTCTATGTCCATTATCATCATCATTATCATCAGATGGGGAAGAATAATCCCAATTGGGATTTTTGATTGAGGCATCAGAATTTTCCAGTATATTTTCATTTTCTTTAGAGGTACTTGAAGCAGACTACAACGCAAAGAGAACACCTTACAGTTTTATAAAAGTATCAGCAAAATATTATTAAATTAAATATTGCAATTATAAAATACAAAACAATGTACTTATCAATCTGTCTTTCATAAGACATAACTCTACAATACGTTTAGACCTTTTGGACATTACTGTATTATGATTCACAATATATTGATATACAATCGCCATAACACTCACATAATACTGTATATACAAGAACTCTGAATATGCAGAAAAAAAGGCATATTGAAATAAAATATTACAGTTTTACTAACACCTCACAACCGAGATTCTCATTGAATAATGTTGCAAAACTGTTGCAACTCAAAATATAACAGTTCTATTTAACATCATACAGAGCGTAAGTGTCACAACTTAAAATGATACAGTGTTGCATGGAGCAGCTACTCAAGATGTTGTCAGTGTCAAACTGAATCATCCCAAATAAAAAATTAAGGGTTCAATTTTAAGGTGTAACACTCTAACAGTGCATAGAACAAATAGTTCCTCATTTAGTAGTGGTCATAACTCAAAATCGAAGTTTTTTGAGTTGTAACACTTTTGTACTGAGGTATCGAGTTTAGTCAGCAAACTCGTGTGTCTCAAATCTTGGCTGAAAAAGTAACCGGAAATGTAAGTTTTGTATATATATGTTTTCACTAGTTAACTAATAATGGTATTCATTAATTCAGGATTTCTTCTAATTATCTGTAGTGTAATAGTTATTAAAATTGTAAGACAATATTAAATGTACACTTTGGTTTCGTTTAAAATACCGACCTGTTTGTCGATTAATCGGTCGATTAATCGATTAAAGTCAAGCGTTAACTCGATTAGAAATTTTAATCGATTTTCAGCCCTAGTGAAAATACGTATTTTGTGAAGACATTCCGCATTATTAGCATCGATTATACTGGAGTTGGACATTAAAGTACTATAAGTCACAAAAAGGGCACGCGAAGGACTTTTTAGAAGAATTCCATTATTCCGTGTAAGCAAATTTATAGGATGTACAATAGACTACCTATTCAGGCAGGCTTTAAAACTTAGTGCCCGAACCCACAGAGGGAGTTGATTCCGGTTACCAGCAACCTGAGTATAGGGGGTGGAGGGTGATTGCTCAGGCTGATAAGACAGTCATTGATAGTAGTACCGAGAAGTGAATGCTCTCGTAGTACGGTGCCTCTCAAATTGGTCAACAGTGTACCTTGTTTAAATTTATAATACTTGTTCGGCATGCCGAAAGTAAAGTGTTCTAAAACGAAAACATATATTGAAACATTTGGGAGGGACTATTATACACAAACAGGAGAAAGTATCGTTTTGCATGCTTGTAATGTGAGTTTAGATAATACGAAGTTATTTTGTGGTCTTCCTATATCTGTATTCTGGTTTGTTTACTATCACGTGAACTAGCATATGGTAGCTAGGGCATACGCCGATAAAGTCTGTACAGTACGGTTGCTGTTAACATATTCGATCGGGCACTAAGTTTTAAAGCGTGCTATTCACTAATTGAAGCGTTTAGTTTTGTAAGGTTCAAAGTACCAAAATCATGATTGTGTAGAAAACAAGACATAGAGCCACAGAAAGACGTGCCGGAGATAGACCCAGCGCTATATCTTGGAATTTATTGCTACTAACATGGCTTTCCCTGGACCTTGAACCTTCCTGAAATGCATTGGTCTAGTATACGAGAAAACTACGTTTCCGACTGTGGTGAAACTTGTAGCTTTTTAAACTCTACAACATGAAAAAAAACCATTCAGTACAGCGCCAATTTGAACATGTGTGTTCATGTGGCTACTTCGGTAATTTAATAAACAAACATTTTATTTTATAGCAGAGGCGTACATGCCACTAGCGATGCTAGAACTGTTTAACAGCGTAAAAAAATAAAATAAACCGAACAGATGGTGCGACCTATTTAAGCGACAAGCAAGTTTAGAGAGAAAAAAGGATACATCAACAAAAATAAGTGCGTACATGCTCAGAATTTTAAGTTGTTGGAACAATGTTTAATTCGATTATCATGCTGAGTGATACTTATAAAAAGTAAATAATACAAAATGAACTAATGGCTCTTACAGTAAATATTAATCAGATTCCTGGCAGCTTCTCCGAGCTCTTACGGAATACACTATCTTATAAAATAAGGGGTAAAAACCTTCCCTATACAGGCCATGGAGGCCCAGAGGGTTCCGGGAGGATGAGGCTCCCAGATTTTGGACATTTGCCACACGAAGGTGGTAAGGTTGTCAGCCTTACGCACCGGCCGCCTTTACTCCCAGGTCTGCTCCTGGAACTCATTTCTGTTAGAGGCTGAGTCGACCCCAGGGCCATAGTGCCACCAGAAGGATTAGGCCAATTGAAAAATTCCAACGACCTCATCGGGGATCGAACCCGCGACCTTCCGGTTTGTAGCGCAGAGCCTCAACCACTACGCTACGGCGTACCACCCCCATAAAATAAAGGGTGCGCTGATAAATTCTTCCCTGCATTATTACGTAAGAGGGTGGAATAAATTGATAAGGTTTTAAAGCGAGTTAAAATATAACTCACATTTTGTATGCATAGGCCTATGTCTCGGTTTATTTTTGTATTAATTCTAACTTTAAATATATCACAAAACCCGTTTTAAAACGAAAGTTAAAATATTTAATACACCTAATAACCAACAGGACGTGGGAGTAAGTTTTGGATTTGGTCTTGTAGACTTTAACGCATTCGCTCTCTTTCTTTTCCTGTTCCCTCTCACTTTTGGTCTACACATTCTAATCGGCCTCTCTACTTTCGAATCACAGATTTATCAGTTATACATTTTATAACGTTGCAGAACGGTTAATTTTGGAAGCAGAAATGTTTTTTCACTAAAATGCATCAAATGAAGCCTAAATTATTACAAAATATATTTTAAACACGTTTATTTGTAATATGTGTTCAGGGGTAGGCTACCTTAATAACTTAGATTAGAATAAAAGCTCCCCTTCTTATATTATTAATTTGGAAAAGTCTGCATTGAATTATGAACGCATGTAGATAAGATCAAAATTAATTATAACGATTCGGCTCGTGATTCGTTGGCCAATGCAGTATAAGAACATGTGAAATTTTAAATAATCGAAATTATCTCTAGTCATAATTTTATAGTTTTATCTATATCACTCATTTTATAGCTACTACGTGTACCGGTACTTATTATTACATAAATTATAAGGAATGAAAACTGAAACATCTTCACACTTGAAGATTCTTTGATCAAAAACAATCACTGAACACAGGGATTGGGTATATATGAGCTGCATAAGAGCAAATGGAGGTATGAAAATAAAGTAAGTTACAATTTTACGTGTGGTGAAGTATTACACACTTCATATAATAAGTAGGCTAATGATATGAAGAACACAATATTTTGTAATAGCAAAGCGAAGACTGTATGTTCAGTTCACCAGTATTTTGACCTTTTGGATTGGGGAAAATGTCACACTTTTTTTCCCTGAAAAAAATCTAGTTCTTGGCCGGTTACGTCAAACCCTGTTCTTCCGAGTCCGGTACGAGACAGTCTGAATAGAGGAATTTGCTCTAACGCCTGACAACAGAATTTATGTGATAATAAGGTTTCATCAAATCAGAAGGTACAAGTACCAGTGAAATAAGTAGGCCTAGTATTTTAATTACTCCACCTTTTTATTCGTTAAATAATCACAATAAATACAATTAGAGGTCCGGGATTTTTTCAAGATATTTCCGGACTACTCGATACATTACCTATGAAAAATTATATGTATCTAAGAACAAACACACTATAAAATATAAAAAAATCAACGAAATTACGAGATACCAAGGCAAAGGAAAGAGAGCAATGCTATCAACTCAGAATGTGACAAGACGGACGTCAGGCAAAATATAATAACGCAAATATTTCTACCTCTTCGTGCTGCTACGACTACCATCGTTATTGTTTGGGCTTTTAGCTCGACAATGATCGATTATATACAGTATCCCCACACTGAAGGCTTCACATACAAGCCACCCATGCATGGTTTTTTGCGTGTTATTTTAAAGCGTCAACAGCTACGCATCAAATCTGTAAAACCTCGTGAGCTCCAACTCGTAAAGCCGCCATCACGGCTCTAATTGAAAAGAAGGGTGTGAAAAAATACAGATATATCTCCAACGCAAAAGCTGTTATTGTTTTAACTCTGAGAAGGACTGTTTTAAAGATATGCGGAAACAAAATGCACGACTACTAGGCCTACTGAGCAATTACGTGGTTTGAAACTTTACAATACTCATAATACTTTTATTGCTGATTTCATAAAATTTAGTGTCAACTAATTTATTTAAAAAATTTAAAACTATTTAATATTAATAAACAAATTTTGTAATTGTCCTGTCTTTCATTTGTTTCATCTTAATTTCTTCCACCTACTTATTCTTGTAAATATAAACATATTTGTAAAATTGAATTTTACTTTTGTACCTGAATTTCCTACTATATTTATTTGTTTATTTATTTGCTTTTGTAAACATGTTAACTGATTTAGATTAGGTATTTAATTTGTGTAACTTATTGCTCATCTGGGAGCTTAAAATGTTGTAATGCATTATAAGTTGGTTTGTTTTGTAATACATGTTTAAAAGAAAAGCAGATCTCTTCGTTACAGCTTATAAGGACGATAACAAACGTGGTAAACTACATTTTTAAATACTTACGGAAAATTCACTAAATTTGTAGTTTTGGTATAGGTCTACATTATATAAATTACTAGAGAAAGAAAGCACAAAAAAGCTGAGGCTATTTAAAGTTTCTTCAGAGGAAAATTCTACAGAGTTATTATTTTACAAGTGACCAATTGTGATAACCGTACATCTGGAGACTACACCATCTAAACCAGGTCTGGTACATTTCGTTGCATAAGTGCTGGAGAGTTTTAACGATATATTTAGATTTTCTTCACAGATAAAAAGCAATGTTCATATAAATTTTACATAACGAACATTTAAAAAATGAATTTTTGCAACCTTGAAGGTGTATGTAATCCTTTATCGTATGAAAATCTAGCATAACTAAATTACGAATAAAATATATTTTTAAATCCACATAAAATACAACCATTCTAAAAACGGTCATAAATATATAGTTCACAAGTGTTTATGTAACTGGAGTATTACCAGAGGTATATATCTTTTTTAATTATCCGTGAACGAGAATTCCGCAGAAACTTGATTAGTTCATCAACTTATTGTACTAGAATTAGCACACCTGAACAACGAGAGCTTGGTCGTGAAATGGTTTTCTGGTGCACAATGTCCTCCACAGGAACATTATTGTCCTTGCTTCAGTCACTGTTAATCTCTTTTATCTATCTTTTATTGATAGTTACCTGCCATTACCGGCCCATAGCGATAAGGGTAACAATCATTGTT
The DNA here is from genome assembly GCA_964059195.1 of Ectobius pallidus. NCBI lineage: Eukaryota > Metazoa > Arthropoda > Insecta > Blattodea > Ectobiidae > Ectobius > Ectobius pallidus. The sequence goes on along the minus strand of CAXKWD010000004.1, from coordinate 96,332,504 downwards.
GTGGCGCAAACACCACAGCGTCGTTATCTACGTCACCATTCATGCTAAATCGTCATTCTTCTGCCAGTGTGCGGAACGCAGCGGTGCACAATAGCAGCCATCCGACCAAGTGGAAACCATTCCCTGTTTTTACTGCTTAGGTCCTCGTTCCATGCGTTTCACTCAAATAAATGTATATGTTATACAACACGAGATAGTAAAAAGCAATCACTTATAAAGGGAAAGAGACACAGTGGACTATGTTTCTCTGGTAGTCAAGCAGGTTGCTGTGAATATTTTTCGCAACAGTTACAATATGATGTGGTACCATTCCATTCATAAAATTCGTAAACAAAAATATTATCATACTTACAAAGATGTGGATATAATACATTTTTTTTTTTTTTACTCAAAATGTGTCGCAAGCACAGCTTGTGAAATTTGAATCCAGGGTAGGAAAAAGATAGCAAAATTATCCTGATAAAATACAGATATATACCTGTATTTTATTGCATTACTTATTACTTTCTATCGTCGCTGAAAGTATTTTTTTTTTGCTATTATTCACGGCATTTAAAGAATTTCAAGTGGTCTATGTAATTATCTTCCCAGGAATAAGGAAAAGTACAGTTAAAATAATAAAAAATGCAATAATCAATACCGGCAAAATAAAACTTGTTACAGGCTATACTTGATACGGTATTTTAAATTATAAGACAGTCCACAAGGAATGACAATCTATTACTTTTAAAGTGTTTCATTCAATTTCTGTAAAGGCTATTTTATGAAAAGAACTGTTCCAACATGCATTGAAAATAAATTGTCATGAATCAAAGAAATTTGTATTATATTTTGCAGAGGAAACCTATCGTCTGCGGGAATTGAACCCGCGATTTTAGCTTGGTACGCTGAAGCTCACTGAACTTGCCCATCAGTGGGAGTTGATGGCTGTCAATTGCTATCAGGGTACTTTGCTGAAAACCCGAGTTCGGTATCTGCCCGCAACAAATTTTCGTCTTCAAAATGTACTACTTATCCTTCCTTGGAAAGAAAACCCTGTACGAGACATTCGATCCTAATTAGTTTGCGAATAAGACTCGATTATGTATCGATACTGTCCGAGAACCTGAAATGGCGTAGCTATTATTGCAATTAATTAAATATCCCTATCACTTTCTGTGAAATTTTTCCTTTAAATATGTTATGTGTCACAGATATTTTGAATGTTAAATAACACCAAGAATCTGTAACTTATTTTCCCTTTTACAGTTAGATCTTTTCATCGTTATACACAATACAAGTTATCTCTCAAGTTGCTTGAAGGTAGGATGTCGGGTGGGTTGCCGACTATCTAGGGCGACGGCGATTTGTCATTGATGGCGCCGTATTATACACAGCCCATATCACAACAGTAGCAAGCGAAATTCAAGTGTGATAATTGTGTTATCCGATCTGACGTGTCTCTTCCACTCGTTCTGATACCAATACCGCATCTCACTACGTCAAGGCTTTGACTATAGCTCTGGAAACATTGGCTGTAGGTTAAATCTGTCATGCTTGCTTTTCTCAGTTACTTAAGTTATGTAAACGTATCTCCTCTTTCGGTCTAGCACGTTTCGCCTTTTATTAGCATTTTATGTCGTTGTACACAAGATTGTTATATTTTTCGCTGTTATATATTATACTTCCGAAGTTTTAACTTTGAACGACAATACAATGTAGACATTGCCCATATGATTTAACTTCCCGACGCCAGTTGGCGGGACAAAGCAGGTTATTACCTGGAATATGAAGTGAGCGTGTATCACATGAAGTACCTTATATCCGAATTCGCTATTACACAATACTAATAATAATAATAATAATTACAATCTACGGAAAAATAATACCGTATCTGCTGAAAATTCTTGGAATAGAATACCGAACTTCACACGTACTATGTGTAACTATAATTTGGGAAACAACATAAATATACAGAATATAGGATCATCTCAAACAGCCCAACATTGCAATGTGGTAGAAATCCTTTAAAAGTGCTTGGCTACTTTCGTCACGGGGGTTTCTTAAGGTTAACCGCCACAACAGTTGGAAACACGATTGCTAACTTTATTAAGATACCCAAAAGCATGAAGTCCTAGAAGAAGGTCACTTTATTTCCAGGGGTGCTGGGTTTACTATAAAAAAGAGCTGACATTATAGTAGTTGTCAGACTAACAATCATCTATCAAACTGTATAATGTGATAAGGGAGATAAGCAGGCTGCAGAAGTGAATAGAGAGAAACAACACTACGAATCTTGGTATACGGCTATTTTGCTGAAAAATATAACATCCAGCATTGGGAAGTCAATGGCCTCTGCAATTCTATGTGCCACTATGCAATTCTCAGTATCTTCAGGCGCTTTGGATTCCAGACAGATCTTCTAGTGGGTATTTCTTTACAAATTCTGTGTGATTCCTTATAAAAAGGAATTAAATTTCAATAAACGTCATCAGTAATGATTATGGTTGTCTCTTCCCAAGAGGTAAATTATTTTTCTGTATCTTATTTCACTTTTTAATTAATTTGATGCTTCTTTGCTTTCATAATTTCCTATGCAATCTTAATGGCAAAATCATTTATATGAAAAAATATTGTCTTTTATAGACTAACTTTGACAAGTGCTTAGGCGGGGCAGCTATAATCATATGATTATTTTCCCTCTATTCCACAGCAAAAAAAAAATAAAAATAAAAAAATGAATGCTAACACACGCTTATAATTTTGATATGTACAGCCCATCTGAGTAAGTAATTCACGTCTGGAGGTCTAGTATCTACAGACATAAATAAAAAATAATAATAGAAAAAAACAGCGTTTGCACTATAGCAGCAGATAAACTTGAAAATACGTCACTGGCAGACGTGTAATTGTAGCTGTTGTTCGTTATTTATTGTCGTTCCTGCACACAGAGTTTATGGGGCATGTATCAGCCAATTTTACTAAGTGGACATCAAGTTTTCAGATACATTTCCACTCAACTGTTGACAGAGGAAATTAAATGAAGCTTAATAACTTAAACTGTTTTTATGTTCCACTATTTTGATCGTTTTCCGCTGCTCACATTTCTACTGAAACCAACTTTTTTTGATATGTGAAATTCTATTAATGCTGTTAACCAAGAGCTATTTATACGAATGTTTATTGGGGAGGATTTTATTCTCTATATTGTCCTGAAAAAATGCGTTTGCAACACTTCTGTCACTTTTCAACAGATTTCAGAAAAGGAGTGTGTTCTCAATTCTAACCATATCGACAGTTTTTTGTTAGCCTTTACTCAGGCTAGAAGGATTTCCGAGGTTATAAACTTGATGGTCCCAATTTTTTCCCCAGATTTTGGTCTAGTAGTTTTTAGATTGTTTGTATGTCATTTTGCAGTAGATTGCCTTTATAAATCTGATATTAACCTCCCATACATTCGTTAAAAATTTTATTAAATAAGACTGCTGAATCAAGAGGCCATAGATTTGTTAACAAATTTTATTTCAAGAACTACTGCAGTGATATACGCGATTTCAATGCAGATTGGAGTATGAAGTGTCTAGTACTCCAACCTAAAGTTCAGCAAAATTTTCTATCATTTCTTCCTGTACTATATGCACTTTATGTAAAGGGAATATTGTGTTCGACAATTTTCTTCGGGTTTTGATATCTCTTATATCCTATCTCTCATATGTCAAATTCAGAATAATTTCTGTGCTTGTTGAGGGGGAAGTAGAGCTTGAAAAAGGAGAAAAAATCAAAGCATACTTATATATTTGAATTCCGTATCTGTCGAGGATGTGACACGAATCATATCGACGCTTTACTACTACCAATTTCCTTCTTTTTACTCCCTGTATAGCACTCCCGTTGTTGACCATTCAGGATTTTTAGACAGTCCGCTCTTGAAGTTGACAAAGTTGTAAACAATGCTCGCCGACCAATTCTTTTCGTAGAATTTCTCTCATTAGACTCTTTGATAAATCGGTAGACTTTCGGTACAAACTAAGAAAATATCATGGCCACTGCACCGCTCCAAAATATTTTGCCAAATGAAACATCGCCATGACCTCATCGTGGATCAAACCCTGGATCTTCCGGTTTGTAGCACAGTGTCTCAAATAACTGTAGGGTACCGCTCATTGCACTGCATATTTCAATTTATTTAAAAACTGCTCATACCTATATGTTTAAATTCTGTACAGCAACTATATGTAATATTCACTCTCACAGACTTATCGAAAAGGCCTAGCAAACGAAGGGATTAAATTGGGGTTTGTTAAATTTTAAGAGAGAAAACACATTTAATTTAAATAATAAAAGGTACAAACTGGAAAGAAATATTATTGAAATAAGATACAAATGTGCCAGTTTTGCCCTATCAGCTTTAGTTTTATGAGATATGGTATTACCATTATGCTTATTATCCCATTTTACGTTTGATATAAAAAAAACCTATTTTTAGCTTCTAAATCATGTGAAAAGAAAAAACACACTAACATTACAATAACAATATAACATGGGGACTTTCAAAAAATTGATATTACCAGATATTGTACGGTCGTTTATGACTTATGAGCTGTCAATTTTAGAGTAAAAAAATAATCCAGCTTTTAGTTTTTCTGTATTTCGTACAGTTTTCGTCCTACATGTCCAAAATATGGTCAAGAACCTTCACTAGCTATATTATCAAGGAAGATTTTGTTTCGCTAGACTAAGAGCTCACGAATAAAATCTATATAAAAGTAGAGCTGGTAGAGAAAAACTGTTTACATATTTGGAATACGCACACTAAGTACAGCTAAAATCTGGTAAAACATCTGACACACCAAACAAAAAGTACTTTTTTTTGTTGGGCTGTGTTATCTCACCTAAGTTTCTGCATTTCTCCTAGCATGAAGTTGTTAAATATTTCTTAATGTATTATTTCCTCCACACCTTTTGATCGTTTTCAGATCTGGCAAATGTAACTCGTAATGGTCATATTGAGATATGACATTGTAGTACAAGGCCTCTACTGAAACTTTCTTTACTAGGAACATTAGTTCGACTTTTGTCATTTTGGCGTTGAGAGGGGTTTTATTATTCTCGAAACGATATAAAAATGTCACTTCTTAAAGAAGGCACCGGGAATTATTTTCAATTTAACACTATGATAAGTCCAGCCATGATTGGAGTGTATTGGAGTGAATTTGGATGTAACACAAGAATTTTCAAAAACATTTCTGTATGTGTTTGATAGTTTTTAAAGAAGAAACCTTGGATTTTTTTTCAATTGAACACTACAATAACTCTACCCATTAATGAAGTGTATTCGGATGCAAGCCCAAGGATTTTCTGAAAATTGTCGTCTGTTTTTGTGATCAACATAGTTTGAAAAGAAGACATTCATAGGTATATTCGGAAGCTGTGGTAGGAAGCATGTCCACGACTTTCTCTTGCTCTTCTTATTGTAAAACACGAAAAATTATATAAAAAGGCTCATATTATTCTGTTTAGGATATATTTTTTATGCTAAAGTGTACTTAGACATGCATTTTTTTTAAATATTATTAATAGCCTGAATAGAAACTGTGTCCTGATGCTTGATTTATGGCAAAATGAGAAGAGAGAAAATTTCAAGATCCAATTTTAGAGTTGAGAAAGACATTTGAATGTTTCAAGTCAGATTTTAAAGCTTCGGTTCATATTTGGTGTAATGCGTCTATGCAGTATGTGGAAATAGAGAAAATAAAAATAAGCCCTACAATCGGACTCAGAATTTAAAAAAAAAAACGAGTTTAGTTTATGTTGGGGAGTGTGTACATGACTCCGCTCTCCTCCACTCGGTTTGTATAATGAGTTTCTAGAGTAACCGAGAGTTTGACTTGGGCTAATGCGATTAACAGAGCACACAATACATAGAGAAACGTAGCAGTAACCGTACTTAAATACCAGAGTAGTGTGTGGTCACAAGTACATTTATTCGTGAGTGCATTCCACAGTAGTGGTTTCTATCTAAGCAACTGCTTACGTTTGTGTGCAAGAAATATACTTCTTAATTCACACATCCAAATCAGAAAATAATAATATTATTCAGTAATGATACAGAACATGAATTGCAATACTCTATACATCATCTCAATACAATAGCCCAGCAATTTAATATGTATATCTCACTCACGAAAACTAAAGATATGGCCTTTAAAGGAAAATTTCCAGTAAGATGCAAAATCTGTATTCAAAACTCAATATTATAACAAGTCAATTCATTTAATTATTTAGGGTATCATTTAACCTAGAATGAAGACTGTGATATATCTTTTAAAATTCATAAATATAATCAAGCTTTAAGAATTATCAACCAAGTTTTCAAACCATCCAAGGTACAGAGACGCACAAGAACAAAAGTATATACAATTCTCGCTAGACCCACTCTCTGTTATGGCAGTGAAGCATGGACCATTCGAACTCAGGATGAACGTCGTATCACAGCTGCTGAGATTAAATTTTTACGTAGAACGGCTGGTTATAGTCTTCTAGACCACCAAAGAAATGTATCAATAGCTAAAGAACTCAATATTACACCTATTTCTCAATACCTGAGTGAATACAGGCGTAACTGGCTACACCATATTCACCGCATGAACCGGTCCAGAATACCCAAACAAATGCTTCAATATATTCCATGTGGGAAACGATCTGTGGGCAGACCATTCCGGCGATGGAAGGAGACCGTAACAGGCCATTAGGTCTAATACTTGAAAGAATGATGATGATGATGAATGATTGCAAGGATGTTCTTATAGTAAGAACAACCAGTAATCATTATTAAATGATCGCAGGTCTTGCACTGGATTCACGATCATCGATTCTAGATTGAAAGGTAAATGTAACGAAAATTTGTACCTTAGTAGGCTTATTACCAAGTTATCACTGATTCCCGATCGCTACATCCCATGAAGGAACAGGAATTGCCTGATACGTTACAGACCTTGGAATCATGTTACCAGCGATCATACCCGAGCCCCCAAAATTATCGTAAGCACAGCTAATAATTTAATGAAACTACTAAATTGAAGTCCATTTTAATTTAAGAAATATTCTAGAGGCAGTACAATACTAAATAATGCATAACTACATTAGTAAAACCACATTTTTATAAAGATTTAAAAATAATTAGTAATGTAGTATCTGAAGTAAAATGTGTTTTTGAGAAAAGAAAAAAACAGAGAAATGTATTTAGGCATATGTGGCTTCTCAGGTGAAGAGATGGAATTTTTATATTAGGCCTACGAACTGCGGTAGCCTATCTTGATACAATTGAAGGGGCTAGTTCCATAAGGGCGTAAGGCACAACAGCATAGTTATGATAAATCTTAATGTTTTTAAACAATGTTACCTCTCACAAGCACAGGTCTTTTCTTATGACTGAGCAGAGGTTTAAGGCACAAGTATAAATTGTTCACTGAGTATTTAAGAGATATGAGGAGAAGGCATAAATATTAAAAGCTCAAAATTCAAGATGTGCCTTACGCCCTTATGGAACTAGCCCCTTCAATTCTAACCTTTATCTATAAACGAACAGCTCATTCGGTTTAGTCCAGTATTTTTTGTTGTAACTTCAATAACTTCGTCTAGTAGTTCTATATTTCAATTCTCGATATGCTTTATGTAAGTGATCCACATAATTAAATTCTTATTTAAAGTGTTGTATATATCCAAATACCCAGAGTTTCGAGCTTTGATCGCAAAAATATCGTACTGGAGTAAGACATAATTTTAAATCATGGTATCGATATATCATTAATTGTTATAGAGTGATAGAGTTACAATTTGCTCTGAATTATGCTGGATATCCAACAAAATGTGTAAAAAGCAATTTCAACTTCCATTAATTCACCGTGATTTTACATATGTGTTGCCACTATTAAAATTACAATCCTCGTACATATGCAAAAAAAAAGCTAAAACATATACACATAAGTTAACGTATCTGTAACAACTAGAAAAACAGACTGCCTAACCCATGACCCTTGATACAAGAAGTCTTAATATAAAGAACGAAAATATACTCTTATTTAAAATAATTCTACTAAAAATCTAATACTGAATTTAATAACCATGATTGCTTAAGCAATTATTGTTTCATCGATTTCCTCTCGAGATTAAAATGCTAACTGATAAATCACTTATAAAATCTTGTTAAAACACTTTCTTTTCTTATATGACAAACTTGGTTTGAATCTCGTTATGATATTGTAGCCACCAGATAGTCAAGGAAGTAATGCAAATGGGACATATAAGTATGAGCCCGGATTTTCACGACTGTAATCTTTTAACTGGTACATCATGGGCGTTGCCCACTACTGCAAGCATTCTAATCATCACTCATAGATTATAAAAATGTTAATTTGTAGGGCCATTTTTTGGTCATTTTCCCCCATTTTTTATTTTTAGGTAATTTAAAAAAATTAGTGTCATTATCTGGTCTTTTTTGGCAATTTTACGGTCTTATTTCCCTCCATTTCATATTTTTAGGTAATTCTTTTTATTTAACGTCATTATATTCTCATTTTGTGTTTCTTGCATTATACAATGTGTTTGTGAATTTACTTCATTCAATAGCCTACCATCGGAACTGTAAATAAGCACAAATAAATAAATATCGTTATAATTTTAATTCCTATGTAGAAACACGATGTTTGCTGTTTGCATTTAACCGTATGTAATTAACTAATTACAAGCCTATAAGTGGGTCAACAACATAAATGAAGATTTGGCACAATTCTGTTCAATAAAATAGCATTTACATACAAAATTTTGGGTAATTTTTTAGTTTTTTTTCTATTTTTACGGTCATTTTATAGCTCATCTTTTAAGTATTTTTAGGTCATCAAAATCCGGGCCCTGGTAATTGGCTTATTCATTAGATCTAATCCAAAATTAATTATTTCTAAGATATTGTGCACTTTTCAAACTCATGCAACGCTGCATGTCTTTCACTCCACCAGAAATATTCTTCTTTTAGGGCCAACAGTTTCCTCACAGTGCCTAAAACGGGTTTAAAACTTAATATGGTTGTTTAGCATTAGCATAAGTAATCGACTTTAAAATATTGATGTGCCTTCCTGAACAAACAAGTTTTAACTCATCCCTTATTCTATGTAACACTCCCCCCAACCAGTTCTGGCACGTGTAAACATCTTTACAAAGCTGTACAACTTTTAACCCCCTTATATCACTTGCTATCCACTGAAATAGCGTATATAGAAATTAAGAACTCTATTTTAGTCTAGGACACAGTATAGTATTTAAATATGATTCTGTCCCAAGAGATGAAATTAGTAGGCCTACAATAGCCTATGCAATAAGCCTATAATGGCATTTATTAAGATATGGGTATGTTTATGAAACATTATGTATACGAACAACACGAATTTCATAATTTTCATACGAGTCCATAATTATTCTAAATGTTTAAATTTTGAGATTTTAGATTCACTCAAACGGTCACCCTTCAGCTCATGTCGTCGGTCAAATCGAAGCTTCCTTTAGGTCATTTTCTTGAAACCAACTGATTTTAACAATATGAAATTATTTGATTTCAGTATAATATTAAAATTAACCCGAACAGAACTGATTTTATTCAAAAAACAGGATATTAATGACGCAGTTTTCAGCTTCTTCTCTCAAGGTCTCAAGATCGTTCCGTGATCAATAATGAACGATACCATGCCATAATGAAGATCAGCTTCGAAATGAGTATTATGACTACGACGCCCTTACGTCACAAGTAATAAGCGCATTATATTATGGTCGAAGAAAAAAATATTGACATCAACGCCATTCTAAAGTAAATACCGTTTCAAAGACAGTGTTCTTATTCGCTTCAGTCATATGCTTTATTTGCAGTCAAATTGTACTGTGTAAAGTCTGACCGTTCTAAGAAGGAAACAATAACCATGAAATCTGTCTCATTCTAGCACATTACTCATATGACTTAAGAGTGAGACAGACATACTGGTTTTTGTTTACTTCAGGTTTCCTTCTTAGCTCGTCTCGGGTAGGCTATAGGCAGTAAGAGAAGTCACGGAGGCCATTCGCCTTATAATCTATCTCGTTACGAACAAAGTTAGGAATTTTCAGAATTTAACTTGCGCCAACCTTATTTAGCGTCAAGGGTAGATTGGCTGTACTTCACAATGATTATCTAACGCTTGATTTTATTTTTCTCTCTAAGTCCGAACAATAGGCATGCACATGCACATGTTGCTTTCGATTGGTACCTTCAGAATGCCCCTATCTTTCTACTGGAGATAAACAATAGGCATGCACATGCACATGTTGCTTTCGATTGGTACCTTCAGAATGCCCCTATCTTTCTACTGGAGATAAAAAAATCTACTGCAGAGCTACGAGCTATAGGTATAATCAGAGAGGTCCCGAGACGAAAACTTCTGTCGTCATTGGAATACTCTTGGTAACTTCTTGGGTACCTATCCTGCCAGTGACACACTTAAAAACTGCCGCCATCAGAAGATCAGGTCGACATTCCTTTGCTAATATTTTATTTTCATTCCGTTATTATTGTCATTCCCAATTAATTCATCAACTAATTTTTTTCATTAACTTTTATTATTAATAATTAGTATTAATGCATCGAAAGATTACTCGAATGCTCATGTTCGGGTAGAGTTCAGTTATTTATATCATGAAATTAATACAAAATTAAATACAAATACATAAAACAAAATAAACTCTAACTTAAAATACATACCTAGAAAATATACATAGCTGGAAGAACACAATTGAAATCCTGAAGTAAACCTAATAAAATGGTTCCTTAATATTTATTAATTACAGATTGAAGTAAAATATAACCTATGAAATAAGATTTTTTATATACTTATAGAATTTCTTCCTGTTCATTTTACTATGTGACCTAATTATGGAGTTATTCGTTTGCTGTTTTTTATTAGTAACTTCATTTAATTACCATTCCCAATATTGTTACTATTTCTATTTTATTTAATTACCATTCCCAATATTGTTACTAATTCTATTTTGTGACCACAATTTTTTTTATAACTGTTTAAATGTTATGCTTTTTTCTTCTAATGGCTACCCCACACGCCAAACTGAAAGGCAATTTTTCGAAATAAATAGGGCGCTACTGCTATTATAATCCATACAAAAGAATCTACAAATAGAGGACCAAAAAAAACTGGAACGAAATAGTTTTCCTTCATTAACGAAGCCTTCAAGCCTCGAACGAACATAGGCTAATTAAAATAACAACCTGGTGCCTTTCTGTCAGAGCATCAGTGTTACCACCTTCACAAAACACCCCATACAGCGCCACCAACACTACGCATCCAGGCCATGTTATAGGGGAAGGGGGTTAATCACATTTCATATGTTCAGTAGGGGCAACAACACCCCATCTCGTTTCCCGTTACAGGCGCGTATGTGTTGTTTATTTCACCACGGGTTTCATATTAAAAAGTACTGGACGAATTCTATCTATACACCATTGCGCTGAAGCATTCATCAGTCGATTTGATGCCATGTCATGCTATATAATGGCCAGTAATTAATAATGGAGTCACGGATGCAACACACACATACATACATACACACGCGCATACATAGAGAGACACGCATTTCGTATGGACGTTATTACGTTCAAAATCGCAATGACCTGTGGGAAGTACACCGCCATAGATGTATGAATGTCAGGGAGCGATATCACAATACCAGTTACTATGAAAATGACTTTTTTCGAAAAAAAAAATCCTCGCAAAATGTAGCCGTATACAAAAGGGAGACTTTGATGAAGTTTAGAGTAACAGCCTCGTTTTTGTTTCATCCGTTAAAAGTGATTTCTGTATGGAAATGCTTCACTAATCAACATCCTGAATAGTTTTTTTTAGTAGTGTTCTTTACGTCCGACTTATTCAGTGATACACAACCAATTAATTCATTTCCTGATCGCTTCATTGTGAAAATAACTCGGTGGCTGTACAGATAAAAATTCCCCTTAGTTTTTCAGATTCAGTATTCATATCGATATTCAAAATATATATTAAAATGTGCATATTATTGATACCATTCCTTACATTATGTTCTTTATATTACTGAATTCTAAAAATACCGAACATAGGTCATGCATTTGAAAATGCTTACAAAATATATTATATGTAACGTAGAAAACATCTTATGATCTATGGATCGCATGATTTCACATTCTTGTTTACTTTGAACATTTGCATGTCTTGGGAGGGTAATATTTTATTATGTGCGTGACTGTACCCGTGGCATAATATTTCAATTCACAGCGTGGGTAGCCTGTAGGATGATGTTCCAGGTATTCACGTCTAGGCCTCGGCATGACTCATCAGGCCCTGCAACACTGAATACACGCTAATTCTATCCCTTCTACAGAAAAGACTGTAGTTTCTCGGTTTATTCCTAACACTAAACTCTATGACTTTTTTTTGTCGAGTCCACGTTATGATTAGCGTGTACGAGCAATAACTGTTACAGAAAACACCTACTCTAAGTACACTGTATGCTCTTAACTGCGACAAAAGCTCACCCCTGTCTAAAATTATGAAATATTGTCTGATTATTAAGAGCCAGTATGGTACTTTATGAGATTGTGTGGGGGACGAAAAATGTCTGTCCGTCTGTCCGTCCGTCCGTCCGTGTGTCTGTACGCGCTCTAACTCAAATACGCTTTATCGAATTTTAATGAAACTTGGTATACGCGTTTATAATGTCCATGGGAAGAACCCTATTGAAATTGGACCAAATCGGTTCACCGGTACCTGAGTAAAACCCAATTTAGTGTATATTTTAAAGGCGCCATAACTCACATACGCTTTATCGGATTTTCATGAAACTTGGAATATCTATTTATAATGTCCATGGGAAGATGTCTATTGATATTGGACCAGATCGGTTGGGCGGTACCGGAATAATGCCCAATTTAGTGCCTTTTATGGTAATATATCACAAAGGCGTGGATAACTCAAATACGCTTTATCGGATTTTCTTGAAACTTGGTATACGAATTTATGACGTTTTTGGGTACAAGCCTATTGAATTAGGGCCAAATCGGTTGATCGGTACCGAAGTAACGCGTATATCAATATTAATTTTGTAATCAATATTCTTTCAAGGCCCACAATGTATTAAAAAAACTTAACAAATTGCCAATCGTTTATTCATATTGTTAGCAGCCTTCATTGATTTGTTTCTTCATAACGATGTCAGTGTGGCTAAATAATAACTTAAATAAACGATTTATAACAACTAGCCGTTGAATATTGATATTATAATGTATTCTATGGTTATGTAGACTACCGATGTTTACATTAGGCTATATTTTACTGTGAGTATTTTTCTTATCGTTCCTGTGCAGCAATATACCTAATGTAATTCCTGACAGATAGATTTCATATGCTTATTATTCATTCATAACCTTTAAGGCTGCTTTAAATTGAAACAGAGATATCAGCGAATCGTAGGTCTATTGCATCATTATTATTATTGCCGGCACATTTTGTTTTTGGAGTTAACTCGGACATCTATTACAAAAATAACTTTTATGCATGGGCCTATCATAATTGCGTGTATCACTGTTTAAAAAAAAAAAAAAAACATACTGGCACTTGCTTATATCAGTTTACCTGATTTTATTTTATTCTTCAAATAATAAAAGCACAACATATTTAAAGGAGCATAGACCGATATCAGAATTATTACTCGTATAATGTCCGGAGGTTTTTAATGCCCGCTGTGCTGATGACACTAGTGTTGGTTAGTTTTATCTTTTCAACATAAGTGATTCAACAGCGATGGGTAGTGACTTGCGGGAAGAAAAAAGGTACAGTCAGTAACAGTACTAATATAGTCCTGTTACTCATTGCATACCCAGGCGGCTTCCTTTCGTTAGGAGGAAAAGTTTGCCGACAGCTCAACCCATGTTCTTTGTTTTACCGCACCAATCAGCTAGTTACCCCAGCCAATCAAAATCTAAGAATGTCCTGTGGCGATTTTGACAGCTACTAGTCTACTCCGCGTGGAGTGAAATGCGTTGTTGCAAGATCAAGTTACAGTAAACAATAACACGTGTGAATTGAATAAAGTGATGGAAGAACTGAGGTCAGTGATAACAATGAGAGAATATTGCAACGTTGCTTTTGTTTTGGATAGCGGAAGCCCAAGACCGATTTAGTCAGATCAATTAACATAAAGAAACACCGAAACCTTTGAAGCCGACTGGCCATCCAATGAGTAACTTGTAGGAGGAAAAATCCAACTTATGCCCTCATAATAGGCCTACGCTCATCCTACGAGGTCTAAGAAATCTGCAGAAATAACTCTCACACCTGACAATTTAGTACTTGTATTCATATTAATGAAAGATTTTCCAACACTTACGTAAAGAACTCTGAGATAAGCAAAAAATCTGGTCTTGAAGTGCCCTATAGTTTTTATTGAGATCTTCTTCCTAAGAGCTTCATGTGCGTCCTGTAAAGTGTCACAACTATACTTTCCTTCCAGAGTAGACACTTCTGGTTGTACGACCAAAATTATACGCTTTACCCGGGTATGAACCGGCGAATTTGGAGTCCGATAAAAAGGAAGCGCACCACGTGACTATTGCGTGCTTTATCAGCAACCTGATAATCAAATAATATTATCATGAAATGAATGTTACCATTAAGTTAAAATAATGACATAACACTTATCTATGCACGTAAATAAACTCATTATGTGTAAATAATGACACATCACTGAGGTTCCGAGACAGGAATGATGGATGCGCTCACGACGCTACAACTTAGCAACTCAGCCGCTAGAATACGTTGTACGCAATCTATATCCGGTAATCACCGCAAGAGTACGTTGTATGCAGTCCATGCCATGGCTGTAGAGGATTGCATAAAGCACAACAAATAACCTTAACCAAAATTAAATAGGGCTATTGAATTTCAATCGAACAGATATGCTATCAGGATGAAATTTGAGATGGACACTCCCCAGGTCATGGAGAACGTAAGGATCGAAGAGTATCTGAGGAGTGAGCGTACATACACACATCGTAGGGTGCATTTAACATAGTAAGTATAATACAGACAACAAAATCAGGTGTCAACAACAATAGTAATGATCACTAATAGGCCTATGTAATAACAGTAATAGTAATGCTTAACAAAATACAAAATCTATGCACTTCAGATTGTGAGAAATTTTGTTGACATCAAATAAACTGATGTAATTTTCTTTACTACTCCTGCAATGCGGTTAGCTGTTGTAGCTTAGGAGTGAAAAAGGGCCATTAGCTAAAGAACAATGCAAATTAAATGGATCCTTGAGTCCAAACTCACCACCACTTGTGCACTCCTCAGCACGACCTCTAATTATTTTGTCTTCTAGTTAGGCCGATCTTGGCAGCGAGGACGGACTCTTCACACAACCACCACACTGAAGCCACTGTATGACTAAAATACTAGCTAGGCCAAGCAGCATTTATATTAAACGTAGTTACATGCGTCTCCAGTGTGGGGTTGTGCAAAGGTGGATCTGCCTCCCTTCTTCAGCTGCTACAAACCACCAATCAACTCACTGGGGGATTGTAGCAGACTATTCAAGTATTTAGTAGGCTGGCACATTCGATCTTACAGCTGCCACTGCTGCCTGCCTGCTTCTGAACTTGTGTGCAAACTTGTAATGGAAAAAATCTATGCGAACATCACTGATGCTCTGTGGTAGCAGTAGTACAGTAACTAATGTTTATAGTTTGGTACTGTTCGAGGTACATTCGGTAATATAATTGAATGTTATTTTGATGACATGTTAAATATGCATTGGAGTGATATTCACTACCGAAACTAGGTTGCCTCAATTCTTTAATTGTCATAGTATTCTACACCCACAGGACCCACATATTTTCCAACAATTATATAAAAAAATCTCATATGTGATCTCGCAGTATGTAAAAATATCTGTATAACCAAATGCAGTACAGAATAATACAGGATACTTAATGCTTTGACAAGAGAAAAATAGGGGACAGTTTGCTAGAGTGCTGATGGTGGTAAAATCTGGAAGCTTGTATGGGAAACTGACATATACACTTTATTTTTTCAAGTTTCCTCATAAATAATATTCACATACTGTTAGAAGAACTTAAATATAGGCCTATCACAAGAGAAATTAACTCTGTCACGGAAGCTGAACTTATGAGCGTGAAAAAACAATTCCTAAAAAGGTGCCAGTATTGTGTGGATGCAAGAGGAGAACATTTCCAACATCTCTTGTGATGAGGTACGTGGTTATTTTCATTGTAATTTTAACTGTAAATGCGAGAACCTGAATCATTACATCGATCACGGCTTTATTTGCGGAGTTGGAGCTGTGCCTGCCGCGACGCAGAAACCCGCATCATTGGCCAACTCTTGCGTGGGACTCACTGTAGTATGATTGAACCAAAAGTGAATTTATGCTTGTAACAATAGCCTACTTCAACTTTAGGCAAAATGTAGGAAATGGGAAAAATAATTTCATGATCTTCAACACTTTTAGAGTGTGTTCATAAAATTATTTCTTGCACTATAATATTCTATTAAAAATGTTTGAAAAAGCTTTTGAGCATTCTTGGTAACTTTTCTATGATACGGTGTAGAAATAAGCCTATTTGCCTTCCAGTTATTCGCGAAATTTTAATTTTAATGCTGCTTTGAAATATGTAAGAACTTCGAAAGGATTAAACTAAAAATACGGTACAAATAGGGGACTATAAAGTGGATACAGCATATCATAATCAATGGCTATGACTGGATTGAAATACGGATATCTGAAAAATGAATTTACCGTGCGTTTCCAAATTAGCCGAGAACGAAGTTTAAAACGTATGGTACCCTCACAGTATGAGATTATATGAGTATGATTTAATTCGCGTTCTTTTAGATCCATGTATTAATTAGTTGTTATATTACTAATGCGGTAATTCATACCCATTCAGATGCAGGACATCAAAGTTAAAATTATAAATAGACCACCAATAGATACCTACATTTCGAGCAACGCATGCAGTTTTTTATTTACTGGATTCTTCACAAATATTATTGGACGAGACCTGCAGTAAATTGATTTATGGGAAATTACATTACCCCCAGTAAACAATAAAGGCACCAAATCCCTTTTATAGCGTTTCAAAGTTGACATTTCCTGGCTTGACAAACAAATATGGTTTTAGTACAAACTCCGTCCGACACACGTTCGGTTTTATTATGTCCTGGTTCTCTATAACTGGCCACACAATAATCCCTTACTCCAGCAAATCATTTTCACCATATTTTAGCTGTTAATGTGTACAAGAACACCATCATTTCTGTGAACGCTGCCCCAGCAATATTTCCAGAAAAGTATTTCACTTTATATTTTCATAGCCATCTACAGTGCAGAAATAATGTAATATTTCATTACCTAAAAAGGAAGTCCATCCAGTATATAGACGTGCAATATTAAATATACACATTACCATAATAATTATTTTAGGTAAAGTAAAGTGTTCCTTATACAGGCCATAGAGGTCCTGAAAGTCCCAGAATGTTTAGGCTCCCAGATTTTAGACAAGGTGGTAAGGTTGTCTGCAGGTCGCCTCTATCCCCAGGATTGCTACTGGTACTCATTTTCTGTTAGAGGCTGAGTCGACCCCAGGGTCATGTGCCACCAGAAGGACCAGGCCAATTGAAAAATCCCAACGACCTCATCGGGAATCGAACCCGCCAACCTTCTGGTTTGTAACGCAGCTCATCCACCACCACGGTATACTCCAATTATTTTAGGTACCGTAATTATTTCAGTGCCATGTTATTTTACATTTTCAAAATTAAGAAAATATAATTTTAATACTTTTACATTTGCACTCACGAAATCAAGCGCATTATAAACATCAAAACGTAAAAAATAGCTTTAGAATGATTACATAAGAGGTATTTCTACTTATATTAGCATTCACTGCATTACTAATAACGCTAGATTAGACTGATATTCAAACACGACATCGCATTCGTGATTTGTTCTTATTCTTTCAAGCCGAGAACCATTATCTCTTTCATTATCTCACAGTGAATCAAATTTAGCGAAGTTGTCGAGCAGTGCAATGCAATCGCGATTTACAGTTGGTCGTATTTCATGATTGTCTGCCTTACAATGTGATTCGGATGTGTTAAAAAGTATTAGGTATGAGAAATACTGTAATGAAAGGGCGTAAAACAGATCGCGTGATTCAACTTCATAAGCGTGTCAGCCAATTAAACCTGTTTATATAATGTTTCGTGTATAGTCATAGATACCGTATAACAAGTACCTAATAGGTTTTTAAGTTAGCCTTCAAGTAATGCAAGGAATTTCTTAACAATTCTCGTGTTAGCATAGGTAAAGTAACTTATTCCGCAATTACTGCTGCTCTGTGCTACCCTTCTACTCCAGGACGACACATAAATAAAGTGGATTTTAATTTTTAAGTGTGCGGCCCGTTTAAATTATCTTGTCACAAGGAAAGCCACCCTTAATTAAATACGCCTTTATCAGAATTTAGCATGAATCAAATGTTAATTTAAAGCACGGATGATATTATTTTGGACTAGTCGTCAATTACATTCATATAATTTCATTATTACCATTAGAGCTACTACATTACAATTTTATTAATAGTGTTCTATTGTTGTCGTTAAAGTGCAGTTTTTGGAAAGCCTTTTCTTGCTCGTAATAGCTGAGGAACGGCAACGACACATTGAACTTCAGTCAGAAAGAAAGATTTACCAGTATTCACTTAGACTTTTAAAATGTTCAAACTAACTCATTACTTGCTTATTCACTGTCATATTATTGTGAAATAACAAAATACGACAAACAGAAACTTCAGAATATTCAAACGGCGATGGTGGTTAATTATTTATAAACTGAAACTCTTGCACACGTCTTTGGTTGAAAATCAACACTTTCATTAAATACACTACAACGGAAAGGTCATGGTCAGAATAGGACAGATTGGGCGAAAGAGAAGAAAATGACCAAGACTTGTATAATGCAATCAACCGTTAGATGATTAGTTCAAATTCTGACTACAACGTCCGGTTCCCACTTCGCAATATCAGATTAACATCGAGATATGAACCCGGCCGTCTAAGTAACCAACATGGACCCTAGTCATTATGAGCGAAACTTGTTAAGTTGCTGTTACTACCATCATGAATGTGACTACTGCAATCAAAAATAATTACTTATATTAATACTGTTAATAATAACAATAATAATACGCCATACCATAGCTCTATTAGATCGTGGCATCGTGGAAAATTTGTAAGCCCTACTTCTGACATTTCCTACTAAAGGAAGCTTACAGGAACCCCATTTTGATTCTGACTCCAAGGAAACCCGTAGGTCCCAGCTACTGTAACAAGAACTTCTATAGCCTTTAACCCACGATGATGGCATTACCTTCTTCTCATCCAGAGGATTTGCTAACCACCATCCCCAAAAGCAGAAGTGTAAAAAGCTAAAAAATGCCATATTGTGACAAAGCGAAAGACAGACAAAACGAGAAAGTAGAAAAAGAAAAAAATAGATTTTGCTTGCGATTTAACGAATTTGTATGTAAGAAGCTTTCGGATAGGCTCGGATCGTCTGCACTTCAGTGTTTCATTAGCAAAGGATAAATATAAAGGATAGCGATGAGCGCGCAGAGCAGAGTGTACAGAGATTGCATGACCGATCCCCATTTCCATTGCAGCACGCTGTTATCGGTATTGGTGCTGAAAGAATCACAGTGAGGATTTATCCTGCACCAGTGACTCAAACAAATTAAATCCACTGTTTCGCGGCATGTTCCAGGTTAATGTATTGTTCTACTCTACATCTGTGCAAAATCGACCCAGAAGCCTTTAATTATCTCTTTATATACATTAGCATGTCTGTCAGTTTATCTATACGGATTGGAAATCATGTACTAAAAATCTACCTTCGCATGAAATTGTAATAGTTCCCCCCCCCCCGAAATCCAACGAGGAAGAATCACTTCTTCAAAAATACAATTTAATGATGTTTACAAAGAAATTTTGATGAACAGTTACTGGAACTTGAAAAGTCCTGAAATATATCGGTATTGCATCATTAAATGCGGACTTCAATAATATTTACTTGGTTTGTAAAACTTAATTGTGCCGGGCAATAAAGATTTGATGGAGATTTCTTAAAAACCTTTTGCTAAATATTTACAATTTAATACAGGTCGAAAACATAAACCATTTTCAAGGTGGTTTACTCAAACCATGTCTTTCTCACCACGACTGAGTGTGAATGAATGCACTAAGGAACGGGAGCCATGATAGCTAGAAGAACCTCCCTCTATGAAAGAACCTCAGCCTGACAGCTACACCCCAAATAGCCCCGTAGAGAATGGTAATTGAGCACCAGCCCTAATACTGCGCCCACCTACTTTCATCACTAGTGCAATGTACATAAATTCCACCTACTTAGCAGGTACGGGACCCATGGTATTATGTCAGCACTGACCGCCACAGGGATTGCCCTCCGTCCAACTCCCCTGCATGCTGCATTAAGCCAATGGTGTACTCTGAAGGAGCTTCTACCGAAGCTATAACCAAAGTAGAGACCCGGGAAGGTGATACGACGAGATGGGAATCTAGACAGTCTTAACGCCTCGTGGTATCCGTGGAGCTGCAATATACATCTCCTGTATATGTCAATAATTAACTATTTATGTCCTAATGTTATAGGAATTTATTCATTGATATTACCATGAAAATTATTCTGTAGCAAGCTTAAATGTGTCAGATTAGGCAATGTAAGAGTAACTTATTACCCTCATTAGTTTACTTTAGTTTTCTTATTATCTGCATAGTCCTACTCTACAATTTTTCTTTCCTTTCTTACAGGCCTAGAAGACATTGCATGATAATATACATAAATATTCATTACATGTATATGTGTGTGCTTTTTATTTTAAGTAGACTTAAATTTGTCATTTCCTCACAAAATAAAGTATTGCATGATTATATTAGGCTTAAGTGTCAGTGTTAATTATTTATTATATTGTCTTACCTAAAAGCTGGGGTACTTTTTACTGTCGCCTCTTAGAGCCACTTCACACGAGGCTAGCATGGCAGCGTCGCCAGGGCTTTTCATTATTTTAAACATGGTTTCCAAGGAAGCGGCCACCACCAAGTGTGTATGGTTACATTTAAAATAATGGAAACACCCGGTGACGCGGCCATGGTGGCTCTGCCACAGAAGGTTACAAAATTATACCTTATGGGCCATTCAGATAGAAAATTAACCGTAAACGTAACGTAAACTTAAAAGTTTGGGGCCATGTTTTTCAATGTGACCATTCACAACGTATCACGTAAACGTGAAATTTAAAACGTAAAATTAAACGTAACGTAGAACCAAGCTTCTGCGTTACGTTTATGCGAAAAATTACAATACAGCCAATCAAAGAACAGAACAGGAGACGGAAGTGGAAGCAGCCAAGAGATGGTGTCTATGCGTGAGAAACTCGCCTTTATGAAAAATGGCATCCATTATATAAAGATGCGGCATTGAAGGAAAATATATGAATATTAGTTCCCCAAGAAATGAACTACAGTAGTAAATACAGCCCATATAATATTCTGTTAATTTTTATATGTCTGCATACGCTTGTATGATTTCAATTTTTAATGTCCTACAAATGAATAATAGAAACATGAAAGTATTTTCGTCTGCTGCAGCCATTTTATCAGCTGTTCACGTTCTCGTTTGTGATTGGTTGTTATCTACGTTTAAGTTTTCATTGCGAATGCTCAATGCCGTGCTAAAGTTTGCGTTTAAGTTTACGTTCTTACGTTTACTGGTTTCTATCTGAATGGCCCATTATTTTTCTAACGGCAAAAACGTTAGAATTGTAGTATTAGCTAGGTGTCAGTGGACAGGGAGTAGCTGATGGTTAATATGGGCTGACCAGGTCCCCGTGAGTGGTGGAAGGCATGTAATCAGTATGCCGCCTTGGAGACGCAGAGTAAGCTCTATTCACATTCAAATCTACTTGGACAGGCCGCATGCATACACAAGCAGCGGTCACAACACGATCCTCAAACTTGTGCTGACACCACCACCCCCATCAGATCAATCATATCTTCCATCCCAAGAGACATTGAATTCAGAAACTCACCATATGCTTCATAAATGAGCAAACCATACGCCACAATGCCTAATTAAAGCAGGTTAGAAGGATGCAGAATACAAGATGGCAAAAACATTGCAGAACATTATTTCTATGTATATGTCAAGGTCAATGTAAACAATTGGGCATTATTTATAATGCCCGGGCAGTTTAAAAAGTGCCCAATGGGATGTGACAAAATTATAAATTATATAGAAATTAACACATTACCCGGGCATTATGAATAATGCTGGAAATTGAATGGGGAATTTGAACAAATTGTTATTCATATTTCTCTACATACAAAAATAAGAGGATATTATATTAAAGTAAATAAGTATGAAAAATACGTACGCCTAACAAAAAAAAACATATACATAAACACATAAAATGTCAAATCCAAGAGTTTTTATTTATTAGAGCAGCTTCCACTTTGGTGACATTAAGAGTTACATAGGATAGGTTAGGAAAGGTTAGGTTAGGTTAGGGAGAATCACACCAGACGCACGTTGCCAAATTGCTGTCAATTTATTAAAGTGACCAGAGAAATTGAATATTGACCGGGCAGTGTAAGAAATCATCGTAGATTGTCGTAAAATTATTAAATTTCCCGATTTTATCGTGCCCTGAATAATCAGATTGACCGTAACATATACAAAGGAATGGTCGGTTAAGAAAAATACTGCAAAGGTTTTATTATAATAGGCTATTTAATTATGTCGATGCTGTACCATCGATGACAGGCGAGCTGGCCATGTATTACTAACCAGAGGGAACAAATGTTCAGAAGCTCTAATTTAACAGTGTGCAACCTCAGACTTCGGACTGTAGGTCAAAATCTCATCTGAGGTAACCCGTTGGTCCTCAAAACTTACAAGGTTTTTTTCTTTAAAAAAATATATATATATTTATTAATTCAGTACCTGTGATATGAATTAAATCCAACGTATAGAAAAAGCTTTAAAATGCTAGAATTCCTTTTATGGTAGGAATATCAAGTAGGTCTAGTTATAGGCCTACTGGGCTATTTCTCATGTAATCGGCTTGTTTCAGTTTTGTTCTCAACTGATGTTACGTCATTTATTATCTGAACTACGAAAATAATAGATCTTTTTCTACAGAGGCTTTCAATAGTCACAAGGAGTTCGTGCCCACAGCTAATTCCATTCCTTGCAGCTTCAATTTAAAACTTACGCTGTTTCTATATCTAAATAAGTGTTTTTTTTTCAGTTTTCAAAATATAAAAAAAATTTGAAACTAACCCAGGAATTAGAGGGAAAAATTCGCCAATTACTTTAACGGGAGCCTTACTTTTCGTACAACGATAATTAAACTCTATACCTATAGCCCTATATATGATGTAATATATAAATGCAGAGGCCTACACTAATTCTTCATGATTAAGCTGAAATGCAAGTGTAAATATCTGTATACGTTTTTTTGGCATAGCACATAAGCTGTAGCTTACAAAAAGAGACGGTGAAATGCAGTAAGGAATAATTTGACTTAAATAATCAATGCTCCAAACACAAATCCACTTAACAACCCAATACAAAAAAAGTCCTGTCTCTTGTCTTATAATAACCTAACTTAAGGTATGATATATCAACTCTCGACATGCTTGAATGTATAAGTCAAATACGAGTTTTGTAGTTATTATGAACTTATTTTTTAAACTTTTAAATAATTTAAAATAAATGATAAAATGTAAGTAACACATAAATGTATTAAGTACACTTATCTGCTTACTTTGTATACATTACTTACTAGACTAAAGAAAACATTTTTAACAATTTATAATCATTGCATACTTCCATAATTTAATGTCGGGCTTGTATATATACATTATTTTTGTGATGC
The DNA here is from genome assembly GCA_964059195.1 of Ectobius pallidus. NCBI lineage: Eukaryota > Metazoa > Arthropoda > Insecta > Blattodea > Ectobiidae > Ectobius > Ectobius pallidus. The sequence goes on along the minus strand of CAXKWD010000004.1, from coordinate 96,308,419 downwards.
ATCATGTTATGCAAGGTGACGTCCACCCATATACATAATAGCCTATGGCATTTAGATTTATAAATTAATTAACGAGTAACTATAATATGTAATGCTATATTCTAAAAAACAGTATCCTGTTAATTCATAACTCTGCTACGTGATTTTTTGGAATTGTACAACTATTTGTTGAACTAGTGGTAAAAAAGGCGGAAAACGCATCACCCATCGAGAACTAATAATATCACTACGGAAATGAAATGCATCAATATAATGAATATTCGTTCTCATTAATGAAATACATAATGTACTGTGCAATATATCAATCCTGTATATATTATTTTAGTACGTGAGTCATCGTTTCCTAGCTTCAACTACTTAAATCAAGATCAGGTCTATTGATGTATTTATTAATTTTTTATATTGAGTTACTTTATCCTTGTTATCCCATAAACACATTTTCATATTATTGGTATTGGGTTAAGGAAAAAAAGAGGTCCAATTGAAAATTATTTTGGAACAAAAAATATCTGGCCAATGAATCTGAATTTGCAAACAATTTAGTACTGTCCATTGCGGGCTTTCACAGTAGATTTAGTTTGCTGAGTGCCAAGAACTCTAATGTGTTTATAATTATTATGTATTCAAATGAAGTGAAATTTAAACCTTTCATTTCTGCAAGATTAAAATTTTGACGCCATATATGGAAAGAAAAGCATAGGCCTAACAGAAATCATCGTTTATAAGCATGTGAAACCGATATCGATAACTCGAATCGGTCTTTTAAAACATGTTGGTTCTCTCCTTAATATGTCAAAAGTTCATAGATGAAACTACTATATCTTCTACATCAGGTATGTGCAACTTGGAACAGGGGGAGAGCCATCACAGAGGACTTATTGGCCTTGGGGGCCATAGTAAGAATGTATGAAATTTTAGCAACAATTTAATAGCAACATTCTATGTAGAAACTAGTTCATTTTTAAAAATTGATTTATTTATCACATTAATGCCATGGCATTAAAATTCTAAAGAAATAGTTTTCCACAAACCAAGGAATGTAACAGAAGAGTAACGGTATAAGCATAATCATAAGCAATTTAGTAAAAGTTCGCATATAAATTGCTGACAAACGGAAAAAATCAAATACATACTCAAATCACCTAATTTTGATACAGCTAATAAACTAAGTAATTAGTAATTTTCACAAAACAAATAAACCAGCAAAATATATTTTAATACCGTTTTCTTGGATTGTTTATGATTCGTAAACTAATATCACAACAACATATAACCTGTTAAAATGGTTACCAAAATCATATTTACTTCATAAATAAGAAGAGAAAGGAATTGTCTTTTCAGTGGAATACTTGACCCTTCATGTTCTGAATCAGTCTCTCAATATTCGGTGGTACACTGGATGTTCCAATCCGCAAGCTGTTTTCAACGTGGACATCCTTTCTGTGGACTCAATCCGCTTCATCGGAGAGAATAATTGCTCACATAATTGTTGCCAAACAATGTCATCCGCATATTGAACATAGATAAGTTAGGGTTCTTCTTACTTGGTAAGTATTACACATAACAATCTTAATGGGCAGATGTCCTTTCAAAGCCATGTTCTCCTGGAGATCAATAGGTTCTCTCCCACTTCAGTTTAGGAGGTTAAGTTACATGAGAAGTACCTTTTTAACAATTGACAGGACGGTCCGGTTGATATGGTTCAGAGGGCCGGTGACGGCCCGGAGGGCCGGCTGTTGCACATGGCTGTTCTATATAGTGGTTTCCTTATAAAGTAACTTTGATTTTATGAAACAGTAGGCTGATTACTTTAAGTGCAACCAGTATGGCACTTATCGGTATTATTGAAAACACTTTTTAAAAATTTGCCTATGGTGAAGTAGTAAAAAAAAAAGGAAAGTGATTCCTATACAGGCCATGGGGGCCCAGGGGTTCCAGGAGATTGAGGCTCCCAGATTTTGGACATTCGGCACGTGAAGGTGATAAGGTTGTCAGTCTTACCCACCAGCCGCCTTTACTCCCAGAAATGCTCCCGGCGGAGTCGACCTCAGAGCCATAGTGCCACCAGAAGGATTAGGACAATTCAAAAACTCTAACGACCTTATCGGGAATCGAACTCGCGACCTTCCGGTTTGTAGCGCAGCGCCACAACCACTGCGCTACGGCGTACCCCATAGTTAAGTAGTAGTAGAGAAAAATATATTAACAAAAGTTCTCTCGCTCATAGAAAATTAATTTCAAAAATTGTAATTCTGTTTCGATCATCCACTGGATAAGAATGAAGTACTAATGCAATACTTGAACTTGCGTATAGGCCTACAGTTTATAACAATGACGTACAGGGCAGTAGTTAAACAATAGTGTATTGCTATTCACTAAATATACTCAACCAAGGAGATATTACACATGGAGAAAGAAGAATGAGAAATTCATGAACTGCTTTCAAAGCAATCCATTCCACAAGAGTCGCAGAATCAATGTCGCTATAAAGGAATCCAAACGTTCGCTTGCATTATAGTGGCATCGGTATACCTACAATGGCATTCCATTCAACTAATAGAGGTTTTCATTAACGAGAAGTGGTATTGCGAGTAAACTAATAGTAACGGCTGTAAAGGGGACGATGGGGTAAAATGGAGGGTGTGAGAAATTTCTTTATGAGATAACAATCATGATCGCTAATGTGAATTGTTATCAAACCTAATCACTTCTATGACATAGGATTATTTTACAATGCAAAGCAAACAATACACATTTGGCTATTGGTGTTTGACGACCATTGAACGCTACCTCCCCTCTCCAACCCCTACTCAACCCACCACGGTGTGGACGTTTGTGGCATGGTGTGATCAATCACAGTCGATTATGATGGGGTGAGTTTAGGGTAGGAGGAAGCATAATCACTACCCCATATGCAAATCACAGGGCTGGCAGTATTGTATCACAGCGGCCTGCAGCTCTGACATGTCACTTGGTGCTGACTGCTATGAGATATATTGGTGTCACTTCTGATTGATTGGTGCACATGTGTCAAGTGACTTGGACGACCGTGTACCTTGACATGTCACAAATGCAACTATTTCGTTTCGTTACGGTGAGCCACTGCCAATAAATTAATGTGATATAAAATATTACAGGACAATAGCAAGGTTTCAAGCACTGCAGTTGGAACTCATCCATCGTAACAGGAGATTAGTACAAACCCCGAGATAGGGAGTGCATAGCTAAATTCACTGCCAGCAAAAATTGACTTTTTTCTAGAATTTTGAAATCAGCTATCTCAGAGTTAAGTCGTAGTAAGCCATAGAAGAAGTAATTAATAGCACAAGTGTCGAGTGCATAACTAAATTCACTGCCAGCAAAAATTGACTTTTTCCTAGAATTTTGAAAACAGCTATCTCCGAGTTAAGTCGTAGTAAGCCATAGAAGAAGCAATTAATAGCACAAGTGTCACTTCCGGAGTCAGTTTTAAACCAGGGGTAAATCACTTCGTTATGGAGTTTTCTATACCTTCACACCTTCTACACTTTCATCAGTAAGTAAATGACCCGATCTCAATGTGGGTTATGAAGTTCAAAATAAAATCATATACACACATAATATATTTGTTATATATACACATATATACATACACATGTGTGTGCGTCTGAGATGCGTAAGTGGTTATATTTTGTTTCAAATATTAAAGTTTATTTAGGCTAATCAAATTATATGATTAAAATATTTATATATTATTAAACAAAAATATAAATATAATTAAATACATGCATATATTATTTAAAAATATTAGTTGAACTCTTGGAATTTTATGCATGCTAAAGTGTATGTAGTAATCAACGATTTCCTAAAACAATAAAAATTACCGAATTAAATTCTTACTGCTGATTACAGAAATTAAAATTCTTCTGAATTTAAAAGAAAACTTATTACTCGTATATTATAACACATTTTACGTACCACGACACGAACTACAAGGAAATCGTTTAGGCCTATATAAATATTAAACTTGAATAAAAAGTTGTCCACTTGCACTTAACATTTTTTGTATACTCATGTAAAAAAAAAAACAATTAATTTAGTCTGACTTCAGTTTTAATATTATTTGTAGTACTCTATCACTTGAACTTATGAAATCTGTGTCATGAGACTGACTAGGCACAGGCAAGTACGGCACCTTCACTTGAATTTTCCTATACTTAGGCCTAACTGACCCCGGTATGACAGGGGTCAAAAGGAACATCTACAACACAGGAGCAATAGAATTTCTCTATTGTGTTTTCATTACTGTAACTGTCTTGATTTCCATAAAATGATCTCACAGTTTGCAATCATTTTAACAGAGCACATTTTAACAGAGAAGGGTATCTAATTCATTCGTACTTTTATTTTATCCGACTTGATCGACAAATCTCTGAATTTGAAATTCTTATGAAAAAGTCAGAGTTTTTTCTATTCTCCATTACAAGAGGGTTTTAAAAGAAATAAAAGTGAAAATAATAAATAATAATAATACATAGATCACGGTTTTAAAGAACATTATGTTTTAATGAAAGGCGCTATAATTTACTGTCGAACTGATTTACTTATCAGATTGATCGGACAGAGATTTGAACTAAGCCCCAATGAGTGAGAAACGAGCGTGTAATCACAACAGAGTAAACCCTGGGGTAACCATTAAAGCGCAAAAGAACTTTTATTATCTAATCACTGATATGTTACGCATAACGATGCCCAAGTGTAGTGTTATTAGCTTCATTATTATGTAATTCATCAACAAAGCCTTCATTATTTTTGATTTCGTACTCTTTTCAAAGTATTTCCATAATAATTTAGGACACACTTGCTTCCAATCCAATTAAAATCCGTTCCTTACAGTTAGGTAACAATGAAATGAGAACGTAAATAATTATTCAACTTGATTACTGACTACATCATCTGTGTTATTATTTCGAATAATCCAGGAAGAATCTTGTAAGTCAATATTATTTCTTCAAAATATACTAGCAACTGTTGATATTTTTGAAGTATAGAAACCTTTGTGGACTTCACACACCAATAAAACATATTCATCGCTATTGACGAATTGTCAGTAACTTAGGTGATAAAAATGTAGGCCTATAACTCCGTATAATAATTCATAACATTACATAAAAATATTTCAAAACAGGCACTAGTTATAAAGAACTGGCCTAGCAACACATTCATTATAAAATATTGTTTTATTAAAGAGTAAAAAATATGTTTTTATTAAATTTATTGTTGTTATTTTTCTGCAGTTTAGACTATCGATTGAGTGACACGACAATGCTCTATTGCATTTTTAAATACAGGGAATAAAAACTTTGAAATCCCATATGAAACAACTTTTGACCTTCAAGATGCTGTACAGTAACTAGAAATTACAATTACAATCGTGGCACACTTATACTGCAAATACGCGGGAAGATAATTTGAATAATGGTATAATGATATTCTTTACGTAAAGCAAGTGTTATCTAGTTGATATTTAAAAAAAACTATTAACGATTACTTCGGTGTTTTCTTATGGTATGCATCTGCAGAAACCAGGTTAAACCCAATCAACAGCACAACATAAGAGAGGCCTATCTATGCATTTCATTTGTCCGATATTAGTAAAGAGAATAAGATGTTTCTCCAAACTATACTCGTAATAGTGGAAAGTACACCAAGATACAAACACATACAAGTGAAAAATTCGATTACTAAAAGAAGTTAGCTTAAAGATTTTAAGAACGATCACGTTAGTACCGAAATATAAGTATATCAAAATTACGAACTTACAACTCGCAACCATATAAGACAATTAACGTTAATCTAACCTTAATTAAAGATTTAAAATGTTTCTTCTGCTCTTTGTTCCGGTTGTAATAAAGAGATTATGCACCCGAGTGGGCATTAAAATCGCGTCACTTTACTATATTTTGTTCTTGCAGTACTCTGAGATAGATTTTGTTCCGTTAACTGTCTCTCATTATATACTGTAAAATCAGCATTAGTGAGATGAATTTATATAAATAGTAACTTACATCATTCGAATGATGTATTTTTTAAACGAAAAGTAAAAATTTACTTAAGAAAAGGTTAAAATAAAAGCCTAAGGATGCACCTGGGTAATGTTTTCGGTTCCCAGCTCAAAATTAATACTGCGTCGGTCTGGGTAGTTCAGTGAGGGTTTGATCTCGGCTCAGGTCGATGATATTTATATGTGCACAAATGTAACATATTTTCGATGATATTTATATGTGCACAAATGTAACATATTTTCGATGATATTTATATGTGCACAAATGTAACATATTTTCGATGATATTTATATGTGCACAAATGTAACATATTTTCGATGATATTTATATGTGCACAAATGTAACATATTTACAGGCATGTAAAAGAACTGCAGGATAAAATTTCGGCTCACTGGTGACGGCCCTAGGTCTAAGTTGCAGTATGCCCGTCATTAAATAACCATAAAACGATCGAACAGTGTCAATATTTTAATAAATAGACTAACTGCAAGATAAATAGAACCATGTATAACATAGGCTAAACCAGATATTCCATTTTGCATGAAGTAATTAATGGTAGGTTACAGTTCTTTAATTTGAACTGTTTTGAATAGAGCTAAAAATTAATTATGGTAGAAACGTCTAAAACGGATACCTGAAACATTGAAAGAATCGAAAGGAAAGGTAAGAGGGAGACGTAAAAAGGAATTAGAAGAACAGTATGGATTCTGTGGGCACTCGATCCAAACTAATTGGGCTAGAGAAAGAGAATGGACCCTGTCTACCATCTAGATTAATCTTGAGGGTTCGAAGAAGCCTATCAGAGCTGTGTGTCGCACTGTGCTACCCTATGTTTATGTACTCTTAGAACAACCCTTCCTCTCACTCCTACACTCTCTCTCACTCAGACTCTGGCTCCTCCACGATAAAGATAAACCTCAAACTAGTCTGATCCAAGCAGCATCCTCACTACCCCCTTCCTCCTCCTACAAAGTCCAAAGTCAAACAGTTTAACTCAACTTCGTAGCCCGCATGCATCTTCCACCGTCGTTGTCTACGTCGTTTCGCTTCCTCTCTTCTTCCCCAACTCCTTCCTCAAGAGTAAAACCAAGCTCAATATACTAGGTATTGAGCAGTGGAGCTTAATGCTGGCATAGGAAAGCACTAGTTACAGGCAGCTTGCTTGCCAGATGCCGCTGCTGCTGCGGTTGCCACGACAGCATCGTTCCTTGTATGGAGGAACCCAAGCCAGGAGACTTGGGAGAAACAAGTGTAACCCCCTAACCCATTCCTCCCTACGACTCCCGCCAACCCTGCAGAGTGAGCTGTTAATCTCCATTCACTGTTCTGCTGCGGTTTTGAGCTCACTTCTTTAAACCGCAATTCATTGACTTATGCCCTTCCTCATGCAGTAATTTCAAAAGTTGTTTCATATCTTACTGAGCTCCAAGAGAACGAACAGGAACACTCGTGGATGCTATTTTAGTATGCTTCCTACACAAAACTTGACAATCAAATAAGATGTTAACATTTCATCATTATGAAAGGTTCCCACATTTTACTTTTAAGGTTCTACCTTAACTCGACTTTCCAGCTTCATATTGTTATGTGTATAAACTTTGCTCGAAGTTCTCGCGGTCTAGTATTTAGAATACATGGCAGTCAATATGTACATGTAGGGAAAAAAAGTGGACCGACTAAAATATCTAAGTTGGCAATATGAGCCACTGCGCATGCCTAGTGTAGACTGTTGACTTAGCCCATTTCGAAACCCAGAATATGGTTTCTAATCGTACTGTTTTATAACTGAATATATTAATTATTAATATTATAAAATACTAACACAAATTATATTATATTCAGCTACAAGAGTCGGTCCGCTTTACTCAACAGATCGACAGATATATATCGATTAATAGTCATTGCTATTCGAGTTAACCAGCCAGGCTTTATTCAATATGCTTGGAGGGTAACCACAATAAAGGCGATGCTACTATTTCAGAATTACATTCCAATGTTAAAATCGATCATATAAAATTTTCAGATTATCTAAAACAAATCATTTAGGTTATTACTTCTTATTTCCCGGTATTGAACAATTTCTTAGCATTTCTAGGTCAAATGTGAGATAGAACAGGTATGTACTATGTAATTTTAATGGCAATTTTGTATTATTTATTCAAAAAAAGGCACTTAATAATGTAGTCAATTAAAATTCATCATTTATGTCAGCGTTATATTACGAATTAAAAAAAAAACTCTATGTTTTAAAGGTACACTATAAACTCGTAACAATTAACCTCCAGTATAATTGTTTACTTGTAAAAATTGATCATTACTTTAATTTCTTCAGAGGTACATTATAAACCTGAAAAATTAAATTTCAGTACTGTATTTGTTTCAAAGGTACTTACATAGCTACTATTTTTAGAGTATTAATGAACTTCATTTTTTCCCCTTAAGGTATTTATTGATATAAAATACAAATAAACACAACCTTAAGTCCTTACCCTAAAACTTGTCTGTGTCAATAACATACACATTCAAACAAGAATTCACAATTAAAATAAAATTAAAGTTTGTCATACTTTATAAAAGTCTCTTTCTTATGAAGCTGTAGAGTATAATCTTCTTCAGTACTGGGGCTCAGATGTGTGTGTTATTGCTAAGATCCATTTCGGGCACCGAGATGTGCCATCTTTAGTCTTGTGAGAAATAAGAACTATCCCATTTACACGACGTATACTTGATATTAACCAATAACGTCTAGTAATGCCTCGGATATCGACGAATCACAGACTTGTTCTAATAATATGCTTGATAAGAGCATAAGGACGCTATTTTAGCCGATAAAACGTCAGCTCGTTATTGGAAACGTATGGTATCAATATGCAGTGATTAATGCATCACAAGCTGCATGTGAACAAAATAAAAGCACATTATTTTATACAACATAACTCATTTGGAAAATGAAATAATTGAATTGTACATTGGTTAACAACACTATCAAATTGGTGAAAGGCAGTTCGTGTGCTAAAAAGTTGACAGGTATGTACATATCTTTATTGTATTATATGCGTTTCTTTGATAGGGTCTCAAAATAGCTATTTATGTATCAAGTACGCAAAATAACGCTTTAGCGGACGAATCTAGTATAGCGGCCGAGGCGAAAGCCGAGGCTGATATACTGGATGAGTCCGCTAAAGTTTTTGCGTACGTGGTGCATACAATATTTTTTAGTGATAGCTCTCTAAATTATATGAAACTAGCATGTGCCCGCGGCTTCGCCCGCGATAATTATTTCAAAAATTAAAAATTAAGAGCATAATAGTTAAATCATTATATTTATTAACACCTAAATCACGTGGACTACATACCACGATTAGATAGCGTCGCCTGGTAAAAGCGACCTCAGATTCGAGTTCCTTGGCCCAGAAAACCCCTGTACAGTGAGTTTCGTCCAAATCGAACAATGTTTGACCATATTTAGGCCTATATTGATTATCCCTCTTCCGTGTAGGTTGAAAATTTCATATGTCTTCGGGCCTTGATATTCTAAACAAATGAATCGTCCAGGATGGACTTACAAAATCAAGCGATCGCCCGCGATAATTATTTCAAGAATTAAAAATTAAGAGCATAATAGTTAAATCATTATTTTATTAACACCTAAATCACGTGAATTACATACCACGATTAGATATCGTTGCCTGGTAAAAGCTATCTCAGATTCGAGTTCCTTGGCCCAGAAAATCCCTGTATAGTGAGTTTCGTCCAAATCGAACGATGTTTAACCATATTTAGGTCTATGTTGATTATCCCTCTTCCGTGTAGGTTGAAAATTTCATATGTCTACGGGCCTTGACATTCTAAACAAATGAATCGACCAGCGTGGGCTTACAACATTCAAGCGATCGCGATGCTTTTATTTCCACGGTATGACAAAAATAGCCAAAGCCAACTGCAATTGATTTGACATTGAAATGTATTACTGAAATCTGATGCTTCGACAGCGCTAAAATCACGTTTTCTGCCAGTTTTTTACTCATAACTCGCGAACGAAAGCTAAAATTAAAAATTCGGCTTCGAGGTGCATTCGCCCACCTTTCAGTCCATCTATCTTTAAATTTTCAGATCTTTGCGTTCAGTAGATTTCGATGGGCATCGTGGACAGACAGACAAACAGCATGTGCCCGCATGTGCCCGCGGCTTCCCCCGCGATAATTATTTCAAATTATAATTATTAACACCTAAATCACGTGGAGTGCATTCCACGATTAGGTAGCGTCCCCTGGTAAAAGCGACCTCAGATTCGAGTTCCTTGGCCCAGAAAACCCCTGTATAGTGAGTTTCGTTCAAATCGAACAATGTTTGACCATATTTAGGGTTGATTATCCTTCTTCCGTGTAGGTTGAAAATGTCATATGTCTGTGGGCCTTGACACTCTAAACAAATGAATCGTCTAGGATGGACTTACAAAATCAAGCGATCGCGTTGCTTTTATTTTCAAGGTAGGCTATGAGGTATGTTGACAAAAATAGCCAAAGCCATCTGTAAGTTATTTGATATTGAAATTTATTACTGAAACTGATACTTCTAAAACGCAAAAAAATGCACGTTTTCTGCCAGTTTTTCACTCATAACTCACGATCGGAGGCGAAAATTAAAATTCCGGCTTCGAGGTGCACATTCCGACCCTTTAGTCCGCCTACTTATAAAATTTCAGATCTCTGCGTTGAGTAGATTTCGCTGGGCATCGCGGACAGACAGACAGACGGAAGACAGACAGACGGAGGACAGACACTTCCTTTTATTAATATAGATAGATGAAACAAAAATATCGTATATAATTAATTATAGTGAAAGGCACTCAACCATATTCTCAAGGCCCTCTCAAACGCAAGACAACAATGAACCGTAACTTACGTACCAAAACGAAATGAGGTAGGCTATAGATGAGTTATATGAGTAGCTGATTTGTAAACAATAATAAATACGAACTAGTATTTATGACAAGCTTGTGAAAATATGAATTTAGAGAGCGTGTACTAAAAAGTACATTTTCGCATGTAATTATGTAGCCGAATACCACTTGTATTGTAGTAGCATCAATCCAAGGACATTCTACGAATTTCTGCTCGTGTTAGCTGGTATCAGTAGCAATTATTAACTTTGTTCGCAAGTATTCTAATATGTGTGTGCATAACGTGTCAGATGAAATGTGCTACCTTCACATCTCATCACGGGTGAATGTTGCTATTCTTAATTAATATACGTCTCTCCGATACTAAAAAGAAAGTTTCAACTTTCTAGTGCGACGAGCTGATATTGCAATTTTCCTAACGCTGACAGCCTTAAAGTAACGCCATTTTGCTTGTCCAGTAGGAAATGCTGGAATGAGTGAGATAGAAATTGTGCTTTCCTTCTAACGCCCGAGTTAACTAGGTGGTGGGGATGGCTTGAAAGGGAAAGAGGAGGAGGAGGTGAGGGGTTGATATGAGCCATAGCTGTCTTGCCTCTCGTCTACTTATACCCAGGGATTATAGGGGCGACTACGTTTGTAATACACTCTCCTAACCAAGCCGTAGTGTCCACCTGCTAAAGGTCCGATTATGTCACATGTCGCTTGCAGAAAGACGGTCACTCTTTAAAGACTGAAAATTAATATACTGGTAATTAGGAGATGTAATCACGAAATTAAATTAATGAATTACCGGTACTGAGTTAAACGAACAGTAATTGAAAATGTAATTAACCACCATCAAATAGGCATCAAATATACAGTGATAAGATGCGAAATATCTCGAAATTCAGAAATATTATTTCAATTCAAATTTTGCTAGAAAGGTGGGTGGCAAGGTGGCGCAAGTAGTCAGGTGGACGGATTGCTTTCTCCATTCTCGAGTGATCCCCTGATTGAGGGTTTCGCAATTATCTTTGGATTGAGTAAAATTTTCTTTCGATATCGCTAGATTACACCGGCTGAAACGTTATAACAGAAATGAGTGCCATAGCCTGTATAGGGAAAAGTTTAAAAACTTTTAGTGAAGGTAATGACAAGAGGTTATTACGTTGACTAACTATTCCTGCGTTAGATCTAACGTTTCCCTCTGTATACGCTAACATATTATCTGAATATTATCTCAATAGCCTCAGAAGATGAAAGCAACAGAAAAATTGATAGCATTCAAAATAAAACAAAAGGGTATACAATTTATTATTGTGAACATCCGCTTCAAAGCTATCAGTCTCAACGTTTAAAGGTGCACAAGGAAAAGTACTGCATTTATTCGTATCCTGTATCCTGTACCGGCTATGAGGACTGGCGCAAGCCTTTTACATTACCTTTAACAAATTAATTAGAATATCGGTTTTATTCAAAATATATTAGAATAGAACCTACGTTAAATCAATAGCTTACAGTACATGTATTTATATAGTATAAAGTGATCCCTATACAGGCCATGGAGGCCCAGAGGGTTCCAGGAGGTTGAGTCTCCCAGATTTCAGACATTCGGAACGTGAAGGTGGTAAGGTTGTCAGCCTTACGCACCGACCAACTTTACCCCCAGGATTGCTCCTGGTACTCATTTCTGTCAGAGGCTGAGTCGACCCCAGGGCCGTAGTGGCACCAGGAGGATTAGGCCAATTGAAAAACTCCAACGACCTCATCGGGGATCGAACCCACGACCTTCCGGTTTATACCGCAGCCCCTCAAACACTACGCTACGCTACGGCGTACCCCATGTATTTATATAAGGATAATGAAATTATAGTGTACGTTTTAGTACACACTAAACTTCGTAACACAGTTTTCCATTGAAGACTGCATCAACTTTATTTGAAAAGCATATCTTGTATATACTGAGAATATGTTCTTCGTGGAAGCATAACAGAAATTCTTTACACTCTAGGCAGCAAGTCGTGCACATTAACCAAAAAGGAAGTAATATCTTTACCTGGAGGCGTATGTCACTTTCCCAGTTAATAGTTACCTACTCAATACCTGCATGTCTACTTTGTTATACGTCACGAAAAATACGTGCACACAAGAACCGATAAGAAAACGTGAATACTCCAATAATGTCACATAAGAATATATGTTAGTACCTGAAATGTTTTTAGCTATAAAATTCTACCGTCAATAGCAATTACTATCCCACAGTTACGAGCTAAGAAAATATGAGAACATGAGGGGTTTTAAAATCTATAAATCGTCAAATGATTAAATTAATATCGATTGCATTGATTGATCGTTGAGAAGTCGTCTTTTTTAAATTAAAAGGAAATTCATTGGTACTAAAGAATTTTTCTACCTTATGGTACCATTATTTTACGGTACTTAAAATGATAAAGATTAATTTAACTAATTCGATGTAAGTGATATAAGTAAAATAATATAACATAAAATTAAAAAATTATTTACCTAGATACTATTATATCCATGTAGTATTTAATTAATTCCCTTAGTGAGGTCTCAAAGACTCTGGATAATACTGGGAAGGGCTTTTAATCCCATAAAACAAATTTTCCACAAAATATTGTTTCTGTTGAACATTACATGAAAATATTTCAGGAGAATCATTCCCCCGACGACAGGATTCGAACTTAGGTCCTTCGGCTTTCCATGCCGAACTCAAGACGCCAGATGTGATCTCTTTCCTAAAAATACTTCTACTATAATGACGTAATGCAGGTGTATTATTTATTATAATAATTACTGTATACTACAACAGCAACACAGGCGATTCTCCAAGCTTGTAGATCTGTGTGTGTATGTATGTTCTTTCTAAGATACTATCATGGAGGGGAAAAATATCTGTCTGTCTGTGTGTCTGTATGCGCGTTAAATCTGTCTGTCTGTGTGTCTGTATGCGCGTTAAATCGAATAAGCTTTATCAGATTTTCACGAAACTTGGTATATGCACTTAATAACGTCCATGGGACTGTCTATTGATTTTGGGCCAAATCGGTCGAACGGTACCGGAGTAACGTCCAATTAGGGGCCTTATTTGTGAAAATATTCATCAAATGCAATTCAGTTCTCATGACAACAATACTGTTTGCGATGTTTATATACGGCTTTGGAAGTTTCAATACACTGCTCTTTGACAAGTAACACCACCCACATTCCTTCAAATATGCTTATCAAACTTTAGACCTATTTTTTCCGTAAGCCCTGCTTAATGAATCGATCTGGAGCTTAACTCGGGGTTATAAAAATAATTTCTTTTCTGCATGTCCTAGTAGTCCACCACTGATTAAACAAAAGCCTGACATACAAAGTGAAGAATACAAGACTTCATCTAGAAGTTATGAATATAAAAGCAAGTTTTCAGATATTGGCCTATTAAATCCATCTGGCACTATGTTACATCACTTTACCTGATTTTATTTAGTATGTATTGCTAATATTTAATCCAAATAACTTCATACTTCAATAATAATATTTATTTTTTTATTTTTAACCCTGTTAATAGTTTTTAATAGATAAACTTGACATACATTTCTTCTTGTTAGAACAAGGGATCGACTTGAACTTAATCTCTCCAAACAACTATTTGTAACTTCCCTGAAGCGAAGCATTTTGTTTGGAAATTTATGACAATGTTCAATAGGAACTCTACTATGTAGAACCTCAATGAACAATAAAGATTATTATTATTATTATGATTATTATTATTAAATTTCTATATTAAATTCCACACACTAGCTTATGATTAAATAGTTATATACACTATTATAATCGCGCCATTTCAAAACAATGTATTTCTCAATGAATAGCACCCAGTTTACGTATTAGAAGTAGATAATGCAATCAGTCTTCCTTCAACACAGTTTCGGATGCAGAAACATCAGGAATTTGGAAACGTACATAGCATTTGAAGCGAAGTATGTGATATATTATCAGGAAGAAGAGAAGGTGTTATTTTCCTGGTTAGATCTTTATGAGACCACACGACTGGTTGACAAATGCAGTCACTTACCACGTATAATAGTTTACTTGGCCCTGTGGAATTTCGTATTGAACACTGTCACGGTAGTTAATGGCTTGCAGTCTTACTGCAATGTAAAACATGACTCTGCTGCATTAAATTGCTTCAATTTATTCTAACGCTTGTACTAAAAAATGTAACAAATGCATTGAAGTGCAAGCTTAAGATAAATTAAACGCAATTTCAAACAGAAATCTTCAAGGGGTCGCACAAATAAATAAAACCAAAACATTATTTTGGCTTAATATTCAACACTTCATTCTATAAAACTAAACTAAACTCAACTAAACTAAACCAAAAACTAAACCTTTCTGTTAAACTAACAGGGAGATGGTGTATAAGGTGAATAAAAAAAATACTAGGATGAACTGTGAGGCTATTTCCTCACATAAACACACCACACATTACGTCTTTTTCATTTTCCGAGATTCTCCAACTATCGTACCATAACTTAGCTGCAGGGAATTAAAATCGTTAAGTCAGAAATAAAATATACGAAAGGAAGTAAAGAAATGGGTAAGATTAAAGTTGTAAAATTTAACTAACCAAAATATTAAACAAATAAATAATATTATTAATGTACTGAGACGGATAATAATAATAATAATAATAATATTGATAACAAAATGGTCCGGGTGTATTTTTTAACTTGTTGACCTACTAAATGACTGAGTACTTATCGTACTCCACTGTACAAGTTATATTTAGGTATATAATATATTATTTTTTATTTATATCTAACTGATATCCAATAATTTGGCAATATTTGAAACAGACACAGACACACACATTCACACACATTCATATATAAACATAGATTTATAATGTTTTAAATTGCTGCCAAATGCATCAGTAATTTAAAAGCTATGTTTTTAGGACATCTTGAAAATAAAGCGACATTATTAGAAACATTATGAATTTAAACGTAAACTAAATTTTCACATGATTATTTTATTAATTTCTTTAGAACACAAATTAAATTAGCTATTAATGATACGAGTACAAAGTTCTAAGTAGGCCTGCACACTGCAGTTTAAAAATGGTTCTGAAAGAATTAAATAACATTCCGAAACAAGCTTGATTTCAATAGAAGGGCTACGTTTAAATTACATTGCAAATATCACAGTGATTAACGAAACAAGAAAACATTATGACCATCAAAGTGCACTATAAACGCAGGAACAATTATTACTCATTGCATTTTGTGAAACATAAATCCGATTCTTCGTCTGTAATTGGTGAACTCGCTTTATTTTCTAATTTATTATCCATAAATATGACCGCTGTGTCAGGACAATTCCAGCCGCGGCGATTTTAATGAAAATATGCTCTACGCTAATATCCGAATTTGTACATATGTAAGGTAATTAAAACTATCCCCATTATTGTATCCATTATTTTTGAACAAGAAAATGCAATATTGCCTTCTTCACTCATTACTAAATTTCATAGATTATTAGCGTTCTTTCTTCCAAGGATCTACAAAAAGCATTAAAATAAAATAGGCCTATTTAAATTGAAAATGTAAGAAATATTTAGTTTTCCATCTATCTACCATATTAAATAACTTCACATTCCATGCTATAATCGTACAGACACTACTAAACTCGATTACAGTGTACAAAAAGATGTTAACTTCATTATCTGCGAAAATCAAAGGTGCTAATTCACGTGTCCTGAATTAAAATCTTAAAATCTAAAATCCCCCATTACCTCCGATTTCAGAATCTATAATTCTTTTCGTAAACTAATACTGTAATCTCGTCGTTTATATTACAGAAAAACACTTTCAATACATGCAACGATTGGTCTTATCAAATCAATTAAAATTATTTAGGATAGAAATACAATGCTTCCAGTTTACAATTTTGGATTTTTGACGTTGAAGGCATATAACTTATGGGAGACTATGGATTTTTTAATTTGTTTTTAAGTAAAAAATGGTTTAACAGAAATAGCTGTGCATTTAGCTGGGTTCATCAAATGGCATGGGAATAGCGTACATTCATTAGAAAAAAAATATATATATATTTATAATTAATTAAGCTAGTAAGTATACAAAATAAAATAAGATACGTACATAAACATCATAAAGGAAAAAGAAAGCTCTTACTCAGTGTAATGGAACACGTGGTATGATGAATATATTTAAAAAAAAAAAGAATAGCGTTCGCTAATTAATCAGCCTCTCATGTTACAGGTACCCCCGGTAAGTTAACACACACATAACAGCAGAACAGGAGAATTTCAACATTTCCGTAACACGGTTTTACGATTCTCACTTAATAAGATCTTACAAACTACAAATCTGATTTTTTTAATGCAATAACTTTTTATATTAATGCTAACTTTCAAACTCACAAACAGCGAATAATATGAACCAGAAATCTGTCACACTGTTAACTTCCATGGTCGTTTTGTTTGCGTATACAATCAAACATCGGGGATCAACATTAGGAAAATCGTATACGGAAAATAGCGAATAAGTTTTGTAACAGAAACCTTCCACGAAATGGGGAAAAAGAGATACATTCAGCGCACATGTTCTACAGGTCCATATAATTCGGAGGTTACTTGAAACAACATAACCAAAAATTACTAAAAAATATTGTGCAACTATTACGTTGAAATAACTGTAACAGAACTATTTCTTATACCTTTGTTAGTGTGTTTTGACCAAAACAATACTATACTTTATAATATTATAATTACTTATCATTCTTATCATCATTATCATCATATCAAATTAAGGAACGGTTGCTCCTGTATGCCTACAACCATTAGCTATATGTCTGATTAATGCAATGTCATGATTCGGGTCTTCATCGAGGGTAATGGTAATTCCCACACGATAATACTGGTTCGTTCAATCGCCTTCTAGTTCATTGACACTGCTAAATAAATAAAATGTATTTTACATTATGCACTTATTAATCTAATCTGAATTTTATTTGAACGGGTTTTGGCATTTAACTTTTAAATATGTCCTTTAGTGTAGAAGAAACTCCAACAGCATCTGAATGTTAGGAATCGAGAGAGTCTTGGTATGGTTTGACATTCCCATATATAGATTTTTAAAAAGTGTATTTTATGTATGTCTGAAAAATGCAATTTAGCATTTATCTAAATACCATCTTTGTTTCTTTTAGTTTATTTATAGTGAATACTATAAGCCTACCTGTAATCTTATTTTGCCCAAGGCATTGTTTCTCCATTAGTTTTATTTTTGCTTTATATTAGACCATGAATTAAACTGAGCATCACTCGTATTTTGAAAAAGAAAAATAGAAACATGCATCGTGTTAATTTAACAAATATTTTACAATTGAATTTAATGTGTCAAATTTATACAAATTTAAAATCCATAGCAATTTTCCATTAGGCCTATCTCTGTTGAAGGTTCTCTAATAATCTAATAAGCTATAATATAGCCTACTGTATATACTTCTTTTAACACATGTAAGGCTAATTTTATCATACTTTTCTCATCGTTTAACTATTTTATCTTGGTTCAATATTAGTGCTGTCTGATCTAACATTTTATTAAATTCTGTTTGACATTAAAAAAAAAGTCATATCCTTTAAAAATGCTCTTTCTCCCATCAATTTGTACTCGGTTTTGTGTTAATATTTTATCATTAAAACTATAACAGGTAGTTCAACTGCCAAAACTCTTTAATTGGTAAGGTATAACTCAGAGGCTTAACTTTTTCGGACACATTGAAAATGAGCTAATTGTATGTAGTTACCCCAATCAGAAAACGCCACGCCATTAAATTGTTTCAGTAAATATATCTCCTCAATATCCGAAGTATGTTCCTTACATCAAACTGGTTGCACATTAGAGCTCTTGTTTTTGTATTAGGCCTATATACATCATGCAGAGAATCTTCTTTCACGCGTAATTCCCTTCCTCACGTACTTGTCTTTTCAAATTTGCGGGTCTAATTGTATCAGAGGAGAGAGGTCCAGCTCTCCTGCAGAGAAGCGCCGTGAGCGGTAGGCTACCCAACTAACTGCAAAGTAGGGCATGCACTGTCAAGTGGCAGCACAGGCGCAGTTGTGGTTGACATTTGTATAGGCGAACTCCACACAAAACTGCCCACGATAAAGTGCAGATCATTGTGGCAAGAGAATAGCAGTTAGGATATGCGTTTCTGCCTTCGTAGCTAACAAACATCTCCGACCCAGATTCACCCTATATTACAATAATACAAGTTGAGAATGTTACAGATACTCACGTAAAACTTTTACAGGTAGCATACATTTTATGCCGTTGCAGCGAATTTTTCGATGCTTTTTTTTACTCTGAGATAACTTATAAGATTTATTAGAAAGTATACAACAACCAAGCACGTATTCAGAAATAATTTTCCGGGGGGCGTTCTAAACTGTTTAACCATAAATTAATGGTATCTTCCTAAGCGACACAAAACATTTTTTTTCTAATTAATCCTTTAAAAATCTCATATTTTGGGGGTCCGGATCCCAGGATCCCCGTAAATACGTCCTTGACTACAACATTATACCTGAAGTTTATATATTTACACATGATTACATTAGTTCCGAATATATTGAAGACTTCAGAGAATCTGAATTTTAGGCATAATCCTAATTTTTTATAACAATGCAATACAATTTACATAAGAATCTTTAAAATTAATCAATCAAACATAATGATGCAATAAAAAATTAGTTGAAAGTACTAATTACAAATGCTTACTTTTTCGGAACACCTTTTACCTGGTAAAATAAGATCTTATACTTGTAGTATTATGCGGAAAATGATGTAGCTTAGATAAGTATCAATTTTCAATTACATTTTAGTGAACTGTGAATACCCACGCCCTGAAATACCTATAATTTACAACTGTTTGAAAATCACATACTTATATAAAAATTCCGGTCTGTCGCAAAAAACTACTAACCTGATACAGCTACAATTCTGTAGGAACATAATTTTCATACACGGAAAAATTATAGGACTATTGCCGTTGATTCACTCTCTACATTTAATTTAAAATCACAATAATTAAAATTCATAATCAGTTAACATGAACACTAGCCAAGGTACAAAAAAATATAAACAAATTAACATCAATATTTCACGGCCTACAGGTAAAACCAATAGAAGTAGCGTACTTTGTTACAAAACATTACACGACTAATGTATCGAAATAATTATCGAGAATCACTCATTAAGAGCAATGTGGTACTTTTCCACATAATTTTGAGCACAAATATTGAAATAATACTATGCAACTAAATAAATAAATGAACTTGTACGCATGGAGTGAGATGCAGAGAGGCGTCATTCTTAAACTCTAGAAGAACGTCAAACTCACTTTTAAAAAAAGTACGGTTTCCTCGTTATGATTCTCGGATAAGGCTACAGTCTGATTTAAACAACCTGCGACTTGTAACAGTCCACTTGAAGTGGAAAAGTGGGAAAACTGCACTGTATTACGCAGTATTACTTGTATTAGAGCTTCAGTCAGCTGTTTAGCATCACTCCAAAATGCAAACATCTCGCATATCTTCAGAAAAACCATGGAAACATACCCTTCCATACCATGTCACAAGTCGCAGGTTGTTTAAATCAGACTGTAAAGCCGTGTACAATTCTTTTTCACCCGGAATTATAATATCATTATATTATAATATAATGTAAACTTTCCGTGCCGAAGAAAACTGAATTGTGATTTAAATACTAACATCGTGTGGAAAAAAAAAACAAAGAAAAACTTACCGAACATAACAAAATATTGCCGACTTTTCCCAAATGTTATTTTTTAGACAAAGGCGTGTTTTGATCATTAACAATTAGCCTATGTGATTTATTTAAAATCTGACTTTCTTATAAATGTAGCGAGCGGGTCTTCTCCAAATGGGAAAGAATATTTTCATACGAATCCAGGAATTTGTAATATAGGCTAACATATATACGTTTACAACATAAAGCAGCTTTCTACCCAGGGTAGATATCCCCTATCCTCTAGAAACTCAACTTATCTGTTTACAGGAAGGTTGGAATTGAAAATGCAAATATACATTCGGGGTTAAATATCAAGAAAGGAACTGTGTAAGAAACAGATCGTATTCTTTTTTGCTGGTCAATTTCCTTCATCGCATCTTCGCGGTGGTCTGTGAGTCATTTCGCGAATATTCGTGCGGATGGTGGCTAATCGGTCCTCTAAACGAGAAAGAGTATTGTGACTACTGATCACTGAAGTTTTTCTTACGGTATCTGGGACCTACAGCTTTAGGTGAAATTTGAACCGTGAAGAAACCGCTACCACAGGTGAAGGCAGCCGTCATTCGTCCAAGAGATGTTTTGATGTGGCGTTGCTTAACTCACTAAACATCTTGGAAGTGTATGACCTCAAGTATACAGCCCACTTAATTAAAATGCGTTACAGACTTTAAGATAAGAAAATCCGTTATTAGAAAAGTAAATCCCGATAAGCTCATAGTAAGTCCACGCTACTAATAAATGTTCCTAAAAGTAATTCAAAGTAAACTTTCTACGATATGGGTGCAAATGAAATTCTTCACAGATCAATGATCATTTCCTTAGGGTATTAAACTATCATACTTCGGGTGAAATTTGTATCTTCCCACTTAAAAAGTTTCTTTCTGAAGACCGTGGCTTGACTATGGTTGGTTGAATTTAGTTTCCCATTAAAAGATAACATTATATAACATCCATAATACAGCCACTACAAGAGACTTCTCTTATTCGTAAGGAAAACAGAATTCCCTCGAGGGCTATGAATTGTATGAGATGTTTGCTTGCATTCTGATATCCCCGCTTCACATATTTACAGCGGGAAAGCAAACAGATGCATTAGTAGTATAATCCCCTTGGTCGTCGAACTTTTCCACTTCTTAACGATACTTTGCTACGTGATGTTAATGAACAAACCTCAAGTTGTTAACAGGCTCTCGGCTACATGGTAATGAACCCTCAAGAAATCTGCGAATGGATTACAAAACTTCGCATAACAGAGTCAGCAAGTCAATGAAATTAGTGTGTCTGTTGGCTGTAAATTGATAGTCTACTACCCAAATTAGCTGAGTTCCATACAACTAGTAGTTAATTATTCGTTTTATTTTATGAAAAACTACAAAATTTTCATAAGTTGTCAAATTTACAGAAGACTGTTTATATGAAAGGTTATACTCTAAAACTTTCAGCTCAAATGTTTCATTTTCGAAAGCGTACTTCTTCTCCGTTAAATTCTGTAATTGTCTAAATCGCATGAATCCTTTTTTGTTTGTACATATATAAAATAAAGTATTCATTTTTATGAAATACAAAAGCATTTAATGTGAAGTATGTTTTCGAAAAAGAAGCATTATCATTTAAAGTTTTAGATTATATCCTTTTATACAAACAGCCTTCTGTAAATTATACAAATCATGAAAATTCTGCTTTTTTCCAAGGATAAAACGAAGAATTAACTACTACTTCTGCAGAACTCAGCTAATTTAGCTAGTATAAATTTACAGCCAGCAGGCACACTAATAAATTCAAATATTTATATGTAATTAAATTATCATCTAGGTTCATTTTAAATTATACAAACGTAATTCCTCCGAATGTTCTGGAGTAATTTAGAAAAATTTATAGACCTAAGGAAAAGTTTTCGATATGAAATTTACGATTTGAATGTAAAAAGAAGATTTAAAAGATACCAGTAAGGAATAATGGAAACAAAAGCAAAATAGAAAGCTTTTCACGTAAGTTCACAAATTCAGAGTGTATTTTTACCATGCCCCACACTAAAAAGTCCATTCTTAATTTAAACTTATTCTTTATTTAGTTCCTAAGTGTTCCTTATTTGAATAAATCCTGAGGAGAATAATGATCCACTTACGCATGTATACAGTACATTAATGGAGAGTACTGTAATAACACAAATTAACGGCGTAAAATAAAAGGTAACCGATAAAGTTAATGAAGTGCTCTTTCAGACATATGATTAAAATGCAGAAAATTAAAAAGTATGTAGGTTACTGGAAAGGACGTTAAAACGTAATACTGGGTGGTGGCTATACGTTTGCTATTTACGCAAAACTTAGCGTATTATGTAACGTGTCAGCTAACTTTATCTGGTGGGCGACTTATTTCAACCAAGCATGAGAATGTAGAAGATGTGGGGAGGGTTTAGGCTTATAGAATATACAAGAGAGCAACAGAGACGGGGGCAAGAGGCATGGCCACTAATGAAACCAAAACAAATTATGTACGGACCGTTAATTACCAAACTTTGGAACAGAGAAAAGGGGAGAGAGATAGAAGATGAAGAACAGAAGCAAAATGGTAAAGCGTGAACACTGTACATAAGGGCAACAGCCTGATAATATGAGGCAAAGAAAAGATGTGGCGGTCTACTCATTTACTAGTGCCTCGACTCTAACTTCTCTCTTACTGTAACCCACATCACTTTTTGATTATTATTTGCACCTACCCTTCCCACTGCATATTATAAAGTTTGAACACCCAAGCAGTCTTGTTTGTATTTTAAAGAGGTTGAACATTGCTGAATAGTTCAAGTTTCAAACGCTCCGCCATTTCGTGGTCAATTAGCATGGCTCGTTCAGAGTGCTAAAAGGTATACATGGTCATCTTCTTGTAGCTGCTTATAAGCACAAAGTTGAGGCCCTATTTCAGATAAAAACCAAGCTCTGTACACAAAGAGCAGAGAAAGTTATATTTGTATTAGTAAGTTAATTATGTTAGGCCTATAAATTTTCGTAGAATTTGGTCCAAACTTCACATAAAAGAAGCAGAGTATCAAAAAAGAAGTATTTGTAACAATCTATCGACCAAAAGTAGGATTAAACTTAAATAATTGTAGGATTAAACAGTCAAACCAGAATTTGAATAAGTTGACGGATTAGAGACTTGAATATGAAAAATCAGCATCATCTGGGAATAGGAAAAGGAACAGAGAAATGGAACAGAAAAATTATTAATAAGAAGAGAATGAGCAGGATAGTGCATATGTATGAAAAAGAGAGAAAAAAGATATATGTAAACAAAGGTAGCAGGTAATGCAGTCATTAAAAAAAATGTATCAACAGTTATACATTTATTCTACCAAGTGAACAAGAATTATTTTGCATCTCTATAAATACTTCATAGCTAGCATTCATAATTATTATGGAAATAGTACACTGTTGTTAATGAAGTCAGTTCTCACCTACGTGAATAAAACTGAATGCTATCAGTGTAATATTTCATATTCTTTTTAACTAAGCTGGCACACATTCAATATGACCCAAATGTTTTAGCTAATGTTATTTGACTTTCCATACTTTTACCACAAAGTACAAGAATTTTCCCCTCTGTTTAGAAATTACTCTTAGGCTATATATATAAATTTAATGGGTAATGAAAGTTACAGATATCTACAAAAGTGCTTTATTATTATTTATGTTATTGTTATTTAAAATTGGACATAATCTAATGCAAATGATAACTATATTAATTGCTACTACACTAAAGAATTCCTTAACCGCCATCTCAGCTAGGCCGCACCGATTGGGATCAAGTATACAATGTTGCCAATATCACAAACATGGCTGAACTCAGCAGTTGGCAGAATAATCTATGGGTAATGATTGAAACGCCGATGTTTCATTTCGTATGGAATAATACGATGGTAACTACAGGATGATGAATAACATCAGTAGTAGTAGTAGGAGTTACTTTAAGAAATTATTACAAACAAAGGAAACTTCTTAATGTAACGAATTTTTACGAATGGTGTGTGAGGGTATCAAAGCTGATGCACTGAGGTAAGTAGTGCAGGTAGATTGTAGGCCAGTCCAGCAGAATACTGAATAGCGTGAGTTTCGTTAATGTGACTAAAGCCCAGTTTCTATGAACTCGCGTAATACCTATGGGTAAATTATCCAATGGACAGAATTTACAAAAGAATAACTTTTACAAACTCAAATAATTTAAAGGTAACAACACATACACTTGTGGCAAGTTTCTAGATAAATGTCCTCTGGTTAAATAGGAAAATGACAGAAAAAATGTTCCTACAAACTCTGGCTAGATCTTTCCAAGGGTAAATTGTCGGGTTAATTTATCCTTTCATGGATGGCTGGATAAAATTTAACCTCTTGTAGGATCAATAATAATTTAAACAATGAGAACCAAAGCCTTCTGAATTAAATTAACTGTACAACTCCAAGGCCTTCGTCGTTATATCATTGTGGGTGATTAGGAACTAATTTGCCCATGGATAATTCACCCATAGGTGTTTCACGAGTTTATAGAAACCGGGCATTACTGAACCTCTTATTGCGCAGGGAAATTCCATCACTGCGACAATCTTTATATACTATATACTCCAATAAAGGCTTTATACAAGTGGGGGGGGGGAGGAAACAGACATATTTAGAAAGCTCGACTGCTGCTGCCAACTGGTGGGAATTATTTAAATACACTAAAATGAAATTGAAATTTATTAACACTAATATACATCTGTTTAATGAAAATTTAACTATATGTTACACACTTATCAATTTTTTTGCTACATCTTTCGTAGTATTCATTTGTACAAAATACTAAGGTGCAATTATAATGTATTGCTTTGCGTTCAAAAATACACAAAAAATTACCACTAATAAAACAGTTTAAGTTTTATCCAGATGAGAATAAGATCTTAATTTCGGAGTTAATTGATATTGCACCTTCTATTTTACGTTTCACAACTACTAATTATATATTGATATGCTTGAAAAATCGTACATCCTAACGGCCAAGATAAAAATTAAATCCACTAATGTATAATACTAAAATAAACATGCTGTTTAATTTTTCTTATGACGTAGTAATATAAGTTAATAATGTACATAGCGAGCCAAAGAGGGTATTAGGAAATTAATGAATCAGATTAGTGATGAGCATCTGGACGTAAAACTCAAGGATCCGGTTTTAATCTATTAAATTACAGTATTCTCATATTAAAAGTCTACAAATCAATTTCTTAATATTTTGATGGACTGTATTACAACAACATAAGCAACTCTAACATCAATACATAATGTAGACAATATAATTAATATATCTCCTGATTTACATAACTTATATTCCCACGTAGGAAAAGGCATTTTTAAAAGAAGTCTACAACCACGCATCCCAAGCGATTTTCAATGGGACGCTCAGCATTCAGTACAGCCATATGAGCTTAAAAACAAACTTTATCTTTTTAATAGAAGAATATAATAAATTATCAGTAATTATTCGTGTTTACGAATGTGCATTTAGATATGACGAAACACATACCTGACAATGAACAATAAAATTAACTAAAAATTGTAAGAATAAAATTATCTTTATTGCGATAATACAATCAGCAATTCAAAAGGTAATAGGTTGGGGTTTCCTATCATACAATAACAAAGCCTTTATTACTATTTTAAAGAACCATAAATATTTGTTTGAAAAAATGTTTGAAAATACCAAAAGGTCATCCAATTAAAATAATGTATAAAGAACTTAATGTACTTGATTGATGTTTATAAACAATATTTACGAATTTAAATTCATAAAGATTGTGAAAAATTTAAAGGTAAATTTCATATTTTAAAAACTATAAGTCATGCATTGTTGCTCAAAAGAAATATTTTTAATAACGTAGGATAGAAGCATAGCTATAACTTTGGCCCAATTATTTTAGTTGAATATCTCAATATTAAAAATAGCATATACATTTAAGCTATTTAAAAGATACAAGGCTTACAGGTACAATCCCTATGCGAGAGCTAAGCTCATTCAGAAATGTACGTATTTATGAATGTTTTCATGCAAAAAAATGTAAATAAAGAAGTAAAATAAATTAATAATCATTTTAAAATTTTAGTAACGTGCTTTGTGTATGATTCTGTTATGTTCTTTCAGCTATTTAACTTTCTGTGCTACCAAAACATTGCATATGGCAATTTTATAGTAACTTCTCAAAGTAACGTGTCTAGACTTTGTAACATTAATTCGACACACTACTGCTGAAAAATTGCCAATCCTGGTCTTTGCTGGAGCATACGAACATACAATTTACGAAATTAACTATATTATCGACTCCTAACGCAGGAACTTCTTGATCTACCTTCTATTGCAGTTAATTTTAATTGCATAGACCAACACTAAGCCTGGATCAATTCAATCGAAATACAAGCACTAAAATCGAAATCCATTCAAATTGAATGGTAATGTTTATACGGTGAGATCATGGGATGATGGAGATAAGAGCAGTTATGACCCACTTTACAGGTCTGGAGATAGGACACTAATCGGCATTGGTCTGCGCATGTGCCTAGAATTGTTATATCTATGCAGGTGATGGTGGTAAGGTGTGTTATGCAGACTGCCACACAACTCCAACTGTAGAGATTTTATTTACGATAACGTGAGAACAAATCTCCAGCGTACTTGTTATCTAGGCAGACAGTTAGAGGGAGACAAAGATGACTCGGCAAATTTCAAGCTCAGACCAAGTTAGCACTGTAGCAACATGTCGTCCCTTATTATTGACATCTGCAGATGCAGATTTTCAAATATTAAAAGGTTATATCTTAACATATCCCTCAGGAAGGAATAACTGCATTCAATATTAAATGTCCACAAATTACTCTTGACGAACATTTTCAATTAACGTATATTGATGATGATGATGATGATAATAATAATAATAACAATAATAACAATAATAATAATAATAATAATAATAATAATAATAATAATATACTATGCAACTCCCAAATATTACAAATTTATAATTGAAGCCCCTCCGCAAATAACACAGCTTATTTGTATCACATATTTAAAACACGTAATATCACCGTCATATTATCATCCAATAATAGCACACTTATTTTTACCCTTACTACTACTAGTACTACTATTTCTAACAATATTATTGTTAATATTAACATATTATTATTATTATGGCTGTCATGTTGTTACAAATTTGTTTCATCTAATAACGTTAAAGAAAACTAGAACCGTGGTAAAATATTCACATAGGACAACAGATGTTATTGACAGCAAGATTTAGGATATAAAGTTGCAATATAAACATATTTGTTACTACTATTAGTTATACTATTAAAAACACCGTCATTGTTGTTATTATTATTTACCCAAATAATATCACGCCAGTAAACAAAATTTGCAACTCTCAAAGTAGCACATACGGAAACTACAATTCGTCTTATCATATTAGACTAAAATCTATGCAATTTTATTTAGCTCGTAGATATAGACCTATTTAGCTCGAAAGAGGTGTTTACCTACATCTTTGATTTTTATTTTATTTTAGGAGTAACATTTTTATTTCTCATTTAAAGTTTTTCTTTAAATGATGACGGTAAATGATCACCATCATCATTAACTTTCTCTAAACAAGTTATTTTATTAACACAATTATTAATTACAAATAAGAACATAATTTAATTGAATTATCTTCTTCTCCGTAATTACAATACGAAGCATTTTAATACATACACAACCAAACCCCAAAAAGTTGTATGAATATTACAGTTTGTATTATATTGAATATAATATGTAAACAAAGCAACAAAGCAACAAAGCAACAATACTCATATGATTACAATATATTAAACAGACTTCATTGTAAAAGTCCGAATGCTTTTTACGATAACAAAAAATGATTCCTCTGTCTAGTAACGTTTATAGATTTAAGGCTTTGAGTGATAGAAGGGAAAAGTAAAAGTCATGCATACATCTCTCCTATTAGAGGTTACAGTTCAGGAAGATGAAACAATTCAAGTTCCATGAATTTCAAATTAAAGTATCCATCAGAATAGAAAGAAAAATCAGTATCTAAAATTATTATGAATAGGCATAGTGGTATGAAACAATACAAAAAGAGTAAGATTGTCTACACCAATTTCTTTTATGTTCGATACTGGTAACAGGATATGCAATTTTCCTCTTTACCGCTTAATTCTTTAACCCCCCGTAATTTTCATATTAAAATATTTTATAAAAATTTGAAAAAAATATCCTAAAATACTTTACAGATTTTTAATGAATAACCCTGTTGCAATAGTATTAGGCTACACAATTTAAATAATCTTCACAAATTTGTATATAATAGGATTTTAGTTCTTTTGCAGTCTAAGTGAAACATCAAATGTAGGCTATTTATTCTATTTTGACAAATGTCATGATAATCTATGAGGGTTATTAGTATATAGCAAATTTATAGTAAGATTTACCTTATCCCTTACAATACTTAAAGTTGCTTTAATAAATATAGCGCATAGCTTAAAAGAGAATCAACGTTATAAATTTTACAATACTTAGAGGGCTCTTTTTACAGTTTTATAATGTATTTATGCAATTCACACAATGATAGGACTATCATAGTGAACAGTGTAAGTTATTTTGTTGAGAATATCCATAAATACATTTATAAACTGTAAAAAGAGCACTGCAAGTAAAATTTATAACGCTGGTTCCCTTTTAAGCCTTGCGCTATGTTTATTGAAACAATTTTAACTAATATGAGGGAATAAGGTGTCATACTTAGCTTATTATAAATTTTATATAGCCTATATATATACAGCATAATGTAAATGTTACATTATGCAGTTTTATTATTATTATTATTATTATTATTATTATTATTACTATTTACGTAAATATAACTTAAACCTGTAACTTTTACGTGATCTCAGAGTAAAAAACAAACTAGAACACGAAATCTTAATGTGTCACAGTCTTTGCTGATACTATGGAATGAATATTAATCCTGCAGGGAAAATAATTTTAAAATGTTTATTTAAAAATACATACACTCCAGTATAAACTTGATATAGTTAATCGTAATAGGTTATATGATTTAGCATTGATTTGAGAAACCTACCATAAAAATAACTACAATTTAATTTTAGAATACATGGTATAACGATAATAATATGCTGATATACCCTAAGGTTTAAAGAAAGAGTTAACTGTTAAATGCTGCAGAATCACTCATGATTCTACTTTTCATAGGCTATGACAAAAGGCATATAAAACGAAATATATTAATTTCAGCTCCTACAATCTCTACTGCGAAAGTTAAGTCTGAAATAGATACACGCGTTCGAGGAGCAGGGCGCCATGGATTGGGATAATCCCTTTACAGTCAACCGCTAGTAACTGACATCGCTTCCCGCTCTCTGCAATTCACTTCGCCCACTTCTCTACTATAGAAAATGTATCTAACTACTTCAAAATTTGTAATAACGTATTACGGTTACATCTTATAATGACTAACCGGTCAGGGGTCGATGTTAGGTTAAAGGAAGAAATTAGTGACCCAGGTCACTATTCCCTGCAAAATATTATTTACGAGCCAACGTTTTTAAACTAAAGGGTTTTATTGATCTCCGGCATAATTATAACAACATTTCTTTACACTGCAGACTTGGTATTGTTTAAATGGTAAAACGAAATACTAATATATTTTTTTTTTAATTTGAATTAGCCCATAAACAACATCCCTATTGAGCAAGGGCTTCTCATTGGCTGGGTCCACTACCATAATACTATTTTATATAGGCCTATTATGTATCCTTCTAAAATGTCATAAGTAATTTAGCTGTTCCATTATTCTGAACAATCTTTCTTTTCCACCACTTTCAGTTTCTCAGATTTATCTTATGAAGACATAATATGCATACAAGTTTAGCCAATTTAAGTGTGATTACTAAGAGCATAAACATAGAAATAATCATTTGTAATTAAATTATCGAGTCCTAAAGACATCAAGTTTCCGTGATATTCTTACAAAGAAAATTTTAACGTTCACTGTCAAAAACATTTCTTTATTTACCCATATCAATTTTCAACAAAAAGTTCTCTGCAGTACACAAAGGCAAATAATTTCTATTGCAACCTGACGCTGCAGATAATTAATTTAAAAACAACTGTTTAATATAAAATCACACGCATACATATTGAATAAATTACGCTTAATTTAATTTAAAACGCAATATAGTATGAAAGTATTTTCAAATTTGTAGAAATGAAGATAATTCAGTTATTTTGTCTAGCATTTTTCAAAAGGAAACAGCTAGAAATTTAATACTTCTCGGGACCTCTCAAACAAATACTATTTCCACTACAGTTACAGTTATTATATACTAATAAATACTTATTAAATGCTTTAAGTATAGTGCAATGTGAACACAATAATCAATAAAATATAAACAGTGGGAATTCAGAGTGCCGGCATACGTATGGCCTTGTGCAAAAAAGAAAGCTAAAATGTTCTACTGCCCGGTAGCTCCCCACCCCCTCCCCTAAAACTCCACTCCATACCACCTCATCACTTAGCACCACCATCGACCTTCTCCACAACTTCCTTCACGACTATGGAAGGTTCGATATATATCGATATTGTATGACGGATCTCTTCTTTACTTCATTTCCTCTTCCTGCTCCTCGAAGTCGTATTTTCATCTCTTGAATTTTACTGCTTCGCACTTATATAATGAGCACATGCAAAAACTTTACACCGACACATACACATATAGGCACACATACCTACCCCCGGAAACACTAAACGATTTGTCGATAGTTATTGCAGTACAATCGATTATAATCGAGATTAAAGAACTTACGGTTTTTTGCGTGTTTTTCGATGTAGTGGACGTTAAGCAATCGTTGACTAACTCGCTGGTGTTGGTGTTGGGTAGAGCTTCCCGATACTGTGACTAAAAGCCCGGGCTAGCGTAGACTCGGTGGAGAGGATACGTAGGAGCGGGCGTTCAGGTCGGCGGCAATGGGGTAAAGCAGCCAGTCAGCCAGGAGTTGAGAGGGGAAGATTTTCGGGGACGACGGCGCGGTGGTCCGGGGAAAGCACATTCAGCAGCACAGCAGCACCGGCTGGCCGGGGTTAGGGAGGAAGAGACGACGTGCGCCGACGCTCCTCCACGTGATACGAGCGCGCCACTGAAAATCTAGCGTGGCAGCGATACATGCATACACTGACATCAATAAAAAGTAACATAAAATACAATCTCAGCTATTTTGGTTGTCCAGGTAACCTGAATTCCGATTCTAACTTTTTTCTAACATTATTTTTTATTTATCATAAGGACAACCACGACAACAAGAGAGCTGGTAGTACTTGCCGGCGATGGCGTTACAAGGCACGGGAATAGAAAAAGGATCGACCGGGGAGGGAAACAGAGCTTCACAGCGCAAGTCGTATGTATGCTGGGCTTAACGACACATTAAACAAAACGTACAACTTCACGTGGTTCCTCTAGTTGCCCTACAGATATACACATCGAAATAAGATTGAAGAATATTTAATCTCAATGTAACAAATATTTCAACGTCATGTTTCATTTTTACCTCGTTCCGTATACATCAGTTCCTTCTATCGTCACTTCACTACCTTTATTATTATTATTATTATTATTATTATTATTATTATTATTATTATTATTATTATTATTTACTATTATTATTAGTATTATTATTTATACAATTTATTCCAAATATCATTAATTTCAATTCAGAATTAAATTAACTTCAGCTATTGCATTTCTAAATTCATTTTGGGACATGATAAGTAAGTTATATCAAAATCTAAATGAATTTTATTGTGCAAAGTGATTACTTTATTTAAATGTGAAGTTTTGTGAACATCAGTATTTACCCTGAAGGTAAGGAATAGCTTCCGGTTTCTATTTAGTTTAATTGGCACATAAAAGAAAATCTTCCTAACATTATAATTGTCATCAATTTTTGAATGTAGCAGTTATGAAGAAATATGAATCTCTGATTATTTCTTCTAAATTTTAAACTTTTAATATCATATTCTTCTAGAAGCGTTTGGATTTCAAGTACGGTATATGGATAATAGCCAGTAGGCCTACTTCTGAATATCAAAAATTTATAGAATTTCGATTGTATTTTTATTTCCTCTGCCCATATCATAGGTACTATATAGGCCTAGGTAGAGGAAGTATTGTTTTCGACCCCCAAATTCGAGGTTGAGTTTTTAACATAAATACACGTTTTGAGGTTCCCTGAATCCAAAAATATTATTTTCGGAAACTTGTCTGTGAGTGTGTATGTGAATGAATAGCCTAGCTCCAGAACGGGAAATTGTATGAAAACAAAATTTTGTACTTGGTTCAGGTACCATCTGTGGATGTGACACGAAGATTAGCGACGACTTTCTCTTATTTTTAAGGGGACTTTACATCAAAAAAATTTAGTTTGTCGCGATTTTCTAGCAAACAGCACTTAAGATTTTGTTTAAATTTTACACATTGGGTTCTTATACTAAGAGCTAAAACTTTTGTTTGAAACATTTTTTTCGAAAAATATTACCTGAAGGGTAGTTGTAAGCCACCCACTCTGAATACGTGATCTTTGCAATGTGGCCTCTTGTTCCATATCAGAATGTGAAATGAGAAAGGTACAATAGGACATTAATCAGATTTTATTTGGGTTGTGTATCCTTCGGGGATCCGATGTGATGTGGTAACGACATTCTCTTCTTTTTGACAACAAATTTACATGAAGAGAATATCATACCCAATAATTATATTATACTAAAGAGGCCAACTTTTATTTGGGCAGAGGAATTTATTTGAATTTCACATAAGATTTTTTATTGAATTAGAGAGTATAGGCCTAATAGTCGTTGGAATCCACATGATTGTTTCATATTCAAGGTTTTTGTCTGACCAATGAATTACAAAGATTTCTTAACTCTTTTAAAACGGTTATTTCGATGAGGCTGTTAAACCTAAGATCCTTGGTAAATGTTATCCTTAATCTCTAGTTTCCATTACTTCTTCTAGGTTAAAATTATTTATGTTATAGGCATATTATATTTCCATTACTTCTTCTAGGTTAAAATTATTTATGTTATGGGCATATTATATACTCATTTTACATCTATTTAATGCCATTTTAACACGTTTCTTAATGTTAAACGGAAGTTTATATTTTTACCCCATGTAAATAGTCCATTTCATTACAAAATTTTATAAAGAATGAGACGAAAATAAATTTAGTTTGTGTTAGGAGCGGAGTAATTGCGACAGTTTAGAACGACAATTATTATTATAATAAATGAGCTTAACTTAGGAAGATGAAAGTAAATTATTGATGATTCAAAATACTCAGTAATCCTGGGCTGAGTTTGTACTCTTCCAATTAATTATTACTTAAATGTAAATTTATTTCCTTTTAAATTGTGGTGCAATTCAGATTTATCATACAAGGCTGAGATATATAATTATAGATCCTGTATAATATGCTATAGGTTTTATATAAATATAAGCCCTACATAGGTCGACAACTTTTGTAAATGTAACTTATAGAATACTTCTGAACAACAATGACAACAAACTTTAGTGTTAATATATCAAGAACTTCAAATATAGCCTAATGTAATTTGAATTTCTCCCCAAGCAGTGGTCTCTTTATCTACTGTATATGCTGTAAGTTACTTACTCTTTATTTTTTGGCAATTTTAATCAATACTTTCCAAATCATAATAAATTACAGTACAAAAGAAACAGAAACAAAGAAAATCGCAATATAAAATTTATTTTAAAATATATATCCATATATCACGTAGGATTAGACGGGGAAACCTAAACTATATT
The DNA here is from genome assembly GCA_964059195.1 of Ectobius pallidus. Lineage (NCBI taxonomy): Eukaryota > Metazoa > Arthropoda > Insecta > Blattodea > Ectobiidae > Ectobius > Ectobius pallidus. Next base: position 96,273,729 of record CAXKWD010000004.1, on the reverse strand, counting down.
ACACAAACTTCGGGAAACACAGTTATTTCTAGTATATTCTGTAGTTTACATAGCGAACAAGAAACACAAACTAAACTATACTCACTTCTATTACATTTAAAATAGTTGGGAAGCTTGAAGTTTGTTATTGTTTCATTGTTTTTCTTAACTAAACTGACACAGAAGAGCGTTCATACGGTCTTTGGTCCTTGAAAATAAATCCATAAGAATAAGATAACATTACTTTATGTGTAGACTAAAATATACTATTTTTATTTGTATTCTACGCTTGCAGTTATTTATATAACAGTATTTACGCAACTTAAGATTTTTCCATTGCACCACAACTACCAGAAGTAGGATTTTGTTCATATTAAAGATTGCTCAGAATGAAATAGATATTCTGATTGTTGTAAGTAAAGTGAAAGAAAAAGAAGTTTCTAAAGTATCTTAGTTTCGTTAATAAACCATTTCACTACTACTGACATAAATATTAGTCATCTAAAAAATTATAAAAAGCAGAAATTTAAGATAATTATAGTAATGCTTCAAAATCTAAAAATATGAGGATTTTTATCACCTTGTTTTGATCGACATTAATGGATACCAGCTATTTTACTGAAATTTTCCAAGTCAGACCGAAGGTTAGGGCCCATAGATGATTTCACATGCTCAATGCTTTTATAAATATACAAAATGTCAGTTCCGAAAGGTGCGTGTGAAGGTGTACCACAGTATAGTATAACAGTAGCGAAGCTCCATACAGTTTTTTTCAACCGGCGCGACTGCAGCGCTCGTAGCGGTGAGCAAGAACCACACAATATGTTACATTGTTGCTTATGTAAAATGTCAACAATATTTTATGGAAATGCTTGTGGTGCTATAAATTGCACCAACAGCCAAAGGAATTCTCCCGATTTATCTTTCTTCAGGTTCCCTAAAGATCCTGAGAGGTAAGCAAAAACAGTTATTTGTGAAATTAAATTGCAAATTTGTGATTATCATGCTTGCATCCATACTAGTGTATTTACTCCTATTTCTTTTAATTTTAGGAGCAGAAAATGGCTTGTAAATGCTATATACAATTAATTATTTTTATATGTATATCATAAATGAAAATCCTAACGATGCAAAGGTTTCTAAATATATAGGCCTCTTTACAAATACCCCACCTGACCCTACTAATTTGAAAAATGTTTTAACACGAGGTTATGTTAGGCCTATATAATTGAATTTAACAAAATTAAACTGTCGAGAATAAAGATAACGTGTTTAATCCTTTACTTTTTAATAATTTATCGTGTTTAACAAAATTAAGAAAAAGACAAAAGTGTTTTTCTATTGCATCTGATACTGACCATAGGCCTATCGTGCTATATGCCTATAGAACTTTACTTTCGCCCCTAATTTCTGAACTAGTACTACTACATGCTTATTGAAATTATTAAGTTTTCTTATTTGTCAGAATTTTCAGTGTAAGTACAGTATATGTTAGTAGTAGGTCAATTAAATTCTTGAAGATGTAGGGATGTAGCTTATATGGTGGACGGAAACCGGTCTGATACTTTATAAGATATACAATGTCATCGATCTTGAATCTACAACTTCTTTACATTACCATAAAGTCTATGATTTGGTGAGTTCACCAGTATGCCTTTCCGGTAATAATCTCGTTCTGGTAATTTCAAAAATAAGAAGAAATACAGCCATATATTCGTATCTTTCCAATGCTGGAAATGGCTGTTTGCTAGTTCCATCCTGCTGGCCGCTTGGGGTGCTAGTGTCGCACGATCTGTCAAAAGGATGCATTTTCCTTTCATTAGAGCTTCGCTACTGTTATACTATACTGTGGGTGTACTTCTATTTTATCAAGTGCCACTATGGTACTTTATGAGATTGTGTGGGGGACGAAAAAATGTCTGTCCGTCTGTCTGTCCGTGTATCTGTACGCACCATAACTCAAATACGCGTTTTCGGATTTTCATGAAACTTGGAAAACACATTTATAATGTCCATGGGAAGAACCCTATTGATATTGAACCAAATCGGTTCACCGGTACCGGAGTAATGCCCAATTTAGTGCCTATTTTAATGGATTATATTAGAAAGGCGCCATAGCTCAAATACGCTGTATCGGATTTCCATGAAACTTGGTATACGCATTTATGACGCTCATTAAAAGTACCCTATTGAATTTGAACCTAATCTGTTGCCCGGTACCGGGGTAAAACCCAATTTAGTGTCTATTTTAAAGGCGCAATAACTCAAATACGCTTTATCGGATTTTTATGAAACTTCGTATACGCATTTATAATGTCCATGGGAAGACGTCTATTGATATTCGACCAAATCGGTTCGCCAGTACCGGAATAATGCCCAATTTAGTGCCTTTTATGTTAATATGTAAGAAGTCGCGATAACTTAGATATGCTTTACTGGATATTCCTGAAACTTTGTATACCCATTTATAATGTACATGGAAAGTCGTCCACTGATATTGGACCAAATCGGTAGACCGGCACCGGAGTAAAACCCAATTTAGTGTCTATTTTAAAGACGCGGTTACTCAAATACGCTTCACCGGATTTTTATGAAACTTGGTATACACATTTATAATGTCCATCGGAAGAAGTATATTGATATTGGACAAAATCGGTTGATCTGTTTCGGAGTATTGCTCAATTTAGTGTCTATTTTATGGTAATATACGTATTCGAAAGAATTTATTTAAAAAAAAAACAAATCAGTTATCTTGACAACATAGTCAATTGTTTTACTGTGATCTTATGAGGCTTTGAAAATTAAAATACAGTTAGCTATGACCAAAAACACTATTGTTTTACATGCGCTTATGCAACTAGACCGTTAAACTGACCCAGGTAGCCGAGATGGTAACGTCTTGGTCTCACATTCTGGAGTTCCAGGTTCAAATCCCGAAACCGGCCAATTTGACTTTTTTTTATATGAGTGTGCGATTGTCAAAATATCACAAATCTGTACAGTTCAGCTGATGCTGGAAGATTTTAATCAGATTAAAAAACTAGACCTTTGTTCTTCCGTAAGCCCTGAATAATGAATAAATCTGGAGCTTAACTTGGAAATCAATTTAAAAAAAACATTTTCTGCATATCATAATTGCAGTCATAACTGATTAAACATAAACATACTGGCACTTTTTTACATCAGTTTACCTGATTTTATTTTTTTGTGAAAAATTGAAGAACGCAAGTTAAACAAAAAGTGTTCCTCAAAGCTGATCGATCATTAAAATAAAGTCGGAGAAGAAATCTTTGTCTAGAAATGAGATTGGAGTTATATGCGCAGAATTTATTTATAGCCTATTCAGACTCTCTAAAATGTAGTGACGTAAGACATAAACGAGAGGCGGATACATCATAAAAAATATTAAAAAATCCAAGATTTCTATCCGAATTATTACTTTAATTCCACAGTTCTGATGGGTTATCGGCAGAATTTTTCATTATATTCTCAAACGATATTCTAAAAGTGTTTCCTGATCACAAGAAAAGTAAATATTGTTATAATAGTCGCAATATCCATGGATGCTAGATCTAATAACATTTCTGCTTCATCTTACTTTACAAATACTGCATTATGTAGGAACAAAAAATACATAACTGTTTCACTTTATATGGACAATAAGTGTTATTTGTATAATAAATCTTGATAGCAGTACTTTTTGAAGATTTATAATCTAAACTGAACTTCAAAAAACCATGCATTTTACACCATATAAAACCATACAAAAATTTAAGAAAATAATAATAATGCGGTTAGGCCTACCTTGAAACTGTGAGTTTCTAAAGATTTGGCTTAATGGAAGACAACGAAGCTTTAAATTTAAATCACCAAATCAATTTTTACACCAACCTGGGAAGTAATGAAGACTAACGGACATAATAATTTTACTACAAAAATAGCGTACCATAACACAAGGAACTAGTACAGAAGAAGTAATTTCTATCGGAAGCTTTTTTCCCCTAAAAGAGAGGTTAGGAGAGGGTTGAAATGAAAGCCTATCGGACCTAGGAGAGGATTTAGTGTGTCACTCTCTGTATCAGTAGGCAGCTACTAGTAGTTACATGTACGTTCCTGACAAAAAAAATAATGAAAAAATTAAGAATACGACAATGAGGTAAGTTAAATGAGCATTCTTCACTGACTCCGATCATCTTCCCATGCAACGCTGGGATCCGCGGACCACAGGTTGGTGGCCGCTGGCTTAGGAAATAAAAATCCTAAGTTTAAATTTCTGTGACTGTTCCATTCTATGCAGCCATCTGATACTGATCAATGCCTCGGATATCCACCAATCACTGTAAAGTATCGTGTATGCCATGATTATTACACAACCTATCTGTATCGTTGCCAGTTGACAGAATAAACCCCCCTTTTATCATAAATTTTTAGGAAATTGAAATTATTTAAATGTATATTGAAAAAAAAAAAAAATTTCGAATCGGTACAAGCCACTTCGTGTTTCTTTCATTGTGTTCTCATTTTAGCTTATTCCAGATTTGAGGTTAGCTATTATTTTATTTCATTGTTGGTAGTAATGGTGAGTATTCTATTGATCACTCATTTGGTATGCTGTGATGTGACAGCTAATTACTATAATAATTTGGTTTTAAATAGCATAAGTAAGAATGCAATTATCATTTACATAATGGTGTGTTACATTTTATTCATGGAATAGTCATACTGACATTATACATCTCATTCGAGGCTATAAGTTTCAACAGGTAAGTTCGTAAGATCTCGTGGGATTACCTAAGATAATTATTTGTTTCAACCTATTTCAAAAGTGAAAAGTCTCTCTATAATTAAACATAGATAAAATTCAAATCCAATTATAATTCATAAACGCATTGTAACCTACTAAATACAACCCAATAATTGTATGGTTTAAAAAAATCAGTGCGTAGGCCTATGTTTTCCTGAAAAACGAGATATGTTTCGATGTCATCTTACGCACAAAGAATGTCAATTTTTCGATAAAATTCATTTTCTTGTAATTCCCTAACTCACTTTGTAAGCTCCCTTAAGCTCCAATTGAACATGTACAGGGAATGTAAATAAATACGAAAGCTGTAGCAAAGAGAAACGGTTATGGGCTATATGTTTATAGATGTAATATAACTGATATTCGTGTGACTGAAGCATGTACTGTAGGATTCAGTAGTGTGGTGCAGGAGGTATTTGCCTGTCTTATGCATCCCACAGGAGTCACATCTATATTCATTGTTACTTTCACGTTCCAATATACGACGAAAATTCACTCCCCGAGGGTAACAAGGAAATAGGGAAAGAGATGGTGTTACGTTAACTTATATATGTATTTTTACGCACATACACAACACCTCTAAATCCTATACCCAAGCCGTGCCTATGATGACAAAATCGATGACCAAATAAATAACTTTCGTACGTTTATCCCAGGGGACCCCTGTCACTTATCTATTAACCAGTCGCGACCTGGTTGGCTGACGACACGTGACCTGAACGTCATGCCATAATACACAACAGTCCCCCACCCAAACAACCAGAATTTCCCACCCCTACAGTCAAACTTTATGTATGGGTCCCAGTGTATTTATATTCTATATGTAGCAACAACGCTTAGGGGATGCTAGAACAGTTTCATGATTGCGCATCCTATCCCAGCCAATGGGAATTATCGTGTTTCTCGCAAAAATATCACATGTCCGCGTTTTGAATTCCTAAACATTCATTCAACAATAGCTCTACTGAAGAATGTCAAATGTACAATTAGGGTTTATTATTACTCGATTACTATTGCATTATTTACTAATCATTTTATTTACAGAAATCTTTATTCAAGAAAAATTCAGTTTACTCCCAAAATTTAAAAAGCTTCATAATGCAAAATATAAATGTAAATATAGCAACAGTATACCTATTTTAATACTAGCCGTTAAAAATAATTTATAACAAATTAACATGACCAACAAAAGAAGGCAGCACAATGGAAAATAGGTACTTATTTCAAGATAAACCATTTTTCATTATGGTAAATTGCAACGAACGTTCTTCATATGGGTAAACTTAAACACTAATATCACAAGCAGATCATGAAAAACTTTTCAAGTTGACAGGTTAAAGTTTAAAGTGCTATTAAGTATCAAACAGTCATACACATTATTTTCTTAATGTATTTGATACCTCTGAGCCCGAAAAAGACTAAGGATTGGATACAGCCTCTCTCTGTGTTAGGGAACATGTGCCGTCTCCCATGATTTTGACTTTTCTTTGGAGTTAAGAGTAAATGTCTTAAATCATTTTTTTAACTCAGAAGTAAACATAGTGGGTAGATTTTTCTCGAGATACTTGAGAAACCACTCTTAGATCCTAAAAATTTTTAAATAAAATATACTCTGCAGAATTATTTACCAGATAAATATGATCATTTTGTTCCAAATGTATTATGATGTCATAAAAGCATTTACCAATTTATACATCTTATTCATACGGTTACTTCGAACAGAAAAGGGAATAATAAAGGTCCTTGACGCTCACTACGTTGGTGTGATACATCGGATTATTGTTGTAGTTGTAAAGAAGGAAGAACGGCGCCTTTCTCTAACGGCAACTTCTCCGGCGCTGGTGCTGAGAGAAATGCCTATAGTGATCAGCTTGCGGAACGAACCAGTGAATGCATGCATACGGTTAAAAAAAGCACCAGCGTAGGGCAGCGTTTCTGAACCTGATGGTCCGCGAAGATGGTGCAGATGGTCCTCAGACATAATTTTAAAAATATCATAAAGCAAGTGGTAAGTAAAAAAGTAAAATTTTTTCATATATTTCGTTATAATGACCTATAATTAATACCCCAAATATTAATAATATAGGCCTTCTTTTAAAAATGGGATGTAAAATAAGGGGTCCGTAAAATTTGTTTAGACAATTTATAGGTCCTCGAGTTCAAAAAGGTTGAGAAACGCTGGCGTAGGAGGTTAAAAATAAATAAATTGTAGTGATTCCGTCATTGTAGGAACATAACACCTACAAATTCTATCTATAAGAACAGTAAAATTTTGTAGGAATTACATAGGCTAAGCTAATTTGCAGTAAAGACATTACAATTTACTATATTACAGTTTTGCAAGTAATAGACCTAAGTAGCAGCTCATAATCTCGTTAAAAAAGACCCTAATAAATCAAACAAATAAACAAACTTGTTCGCGAGTATGTACAAATCATTCATTACTTTAGGCCTACTTACCATAAGTTAATAGATGGAATGCAAAAAAATTAAATTTGTACGATGTAGACATGCTCCGAACGAGAAGAAATAGTGCGGCTGTTAAATTAAAATTGAAGCTTAATCGATAGATTCAAACCGTGAGAAATACGAGATTCTTTTATCGTATTTCTATGTTACGTTCTGAGAATTATTAATTATAGACTATCGTGCAAATACTGTACTCTTCAACATACAATGTAATTCCAAGAGATTCTGATTGCATCATGTTTTATATAACGAATTCCAATTTCCTGTGCTGTGTTTTGTTTAATACACAGTGTTAAATCCATCCCATAGGCTTCTGATTCGAGCTTGTCGCTCAATATTATTCTGCGGGTAGGTTTTTTTAATAACGCTGAAATATTTGTTCTAAATTTCTCAACAATATATACTTTTATTTAAAATTAATATGCCTTCACAGGAATAGTTATCACTCTCTTAATGCACTCGAGAGAGTATTTCACTTATGCAAGACTCTCTTCTCTGGGTATGAAATATGAGACATACAAACCTGCACAATAGTTCTGGCTTAGAATATGCACTTCATACGGCGTCCCTATAGGATTATGTATCAAATAATTTATTCATACTATGAAATAATAAGTTATGTATTCGCTTATGTAATCCCAAGCTCATACATACAGAGCAGTTTGAGATAATAATGGGGTAAGTCTAAAAATACCTGGTGATTGGTAATAATAATAGATAATTTCACAAACCAATAATAATAATAATTTTATAACATCTTAGCTATACATTGTATAGGTGGATATTGTCAGTATTATAAGTTACAGAGACTGCAAAAAAAATCCTAAAAAGAATAAAATTTCTTCTTACACAAATACTCTTTCAGTTTATGTTTAAAACACCTGAGATTTTCCACATTTAAAATACTGGCTTATAACTTGACCGACAATTTAAACTGGCGATTTAGTGTACCTAAAAGTTTGATATTTAAAAATATGTACATCGTCTTTGCTCCTGGTGTTGTGCTCTTGTAAATCTGAATTGAAGATGAAGATAGGCTATCTCTGTTGTTAAATTAAAATAAAGCAGCCTTGTATATTAAAATTCCAGTTACTGTTAAAATATTATTTTTGAAAAGCATTCTTAAAAACTCAGTTGGAGCCAAGTTAAAAATGTCTTAAGATTTTTTCTGTGCAACAAACACTCTATGTACAGCCTATTCGTTGCCCTGGCCCAAATCAATATATTATAAGAAATAATACCGTGTCCAAGAGGGAAAAACACATTCAGATTTTTACTGTCCATAGAATGTTTTAAAACCCAGAAGCTTGTTAAGACGTCCACAAATATAATCTAACTGTGACTCCCAATTCAAACCAGAATCAACATAAACACCTAAAAACTTGGCATTTTTTGTAACATTGAGATCTGTATTTTTTATATATGACATTTACAGGTCTTGGCACCTATTAAAAAGATAAAAGCAGTTTTATCCATATTAACTAATAAATTATTTGCGGCATACCACTTCTTAAACTTATCAACGGTAGTAGACACGTTCGTATACAATTCCGCAATGGTCTCATCAGTAACATTATCAGACCTTCGGCATCTGCTCTATATTCAAGATCAATGACTTATAAATTAAACAATAGGACCCCAGGACAGAGCCTTGAGGAACACCATAGATGAGGTCATATTCTTTTGACAGTGTGTTATGAATTTCAGCAGTAGACCTCCTGGATTTTATAAAGGAAATAATCAAGAACTATGATAGAGTAGAATCTGAGCAGACCACGTGTCGCGGTTTAGTGTACAAGTGTGCTAAGTACAATTTTGTAGTTAATGTGTTAAGTACATATTTGGACGCTCCTGAGGCATAGCCTTTACTCTATACAAATGTGACAAGCGAAAACAGTTTCTGCGGTGACAAAATGTAGTACTGTAAGTTACTTTCCATGGGTGCATATTCGTGATAGCTAGGTATTAAATTGGATTTACTAACATCTATAGAATAGTGCTTAACAAATGTGTGCGCTAATCCATCGATGTGTCAGTTCATATACATTCTCAGGTGGGTCGACTCAAACAACATCGCAAGTGCATAATTATGAAAATTCAAACCTGTTAAGAATCTTAAGCGTAAATCAGAGACTCTTAGGAAACTGCACTATTAATATAGTGAGTGACTCATTACTGAGTGCTTCACATGGCTACATGATTATATTTAGGAGGACCAAGAGAAGGCAATGTGGGGGGAAGAAAGTGGCAGAGGATGAACATAAAAATTATTACAATGCTGTAGTGCATTGATGTAACTCAATAAAGTTTTACATTTTTAATGTAAATATCTCACAACTAAATGTTATTGGTACTGTACCCTCAAATCAGAACGTATTAAAGCTAGAGTGCGGAAATTTTGCACACTCAGTTAACCTGCGACAATGATGAACTGATAGCATATTTACTTTGATATTACGTTTTTATAAGATTTAGATATATTTTTATCTTGTAATTTCATTATTTTTTGTGTAACGAATTCTATATATGTATTATATATTTTTTTAAACTTATTCAATGAAGGTTCATAACACTGCTACAAGAGTTAGTTACGAATAGGCCTATGGAGGATATACATGACTGTTTTAAAATTATGTTTAAAATAATTTCAGAGAATAGGTATATAAACTTGCTTATTGCTTTTACATGTTTATCTTCTTTTTTTGTTTAAAGCTTTTTATTTTTATTTTAAACCGCTAGCATAAACGAGTAAGCAATATAATTTTGAACGTATCCAGACCAAGATGTAAAAAACTGAAATCAAACTAAGCTTTACTCTCCAGAAACAGAATAGCTAGAGTACCTTGTTCCTGTACAAAACTAATGAATCGCCCAATATAAGTACAACATATTTAAAATAACTATCGAATGACAACCAATTAACTTAGAAGACAGTGAAGGCTGACATACCAGGCAATGCCGTTTGCACAGATCAGTAGCAATTCCGAACTATGCAAGAACAATGCGAATCAGGTTACGATTTCTGTAGCCTGCCTTCGATTCAGATAATACAGAGACAATTGCTTGACAATCATAATCATTGATCGTTGAAGCGTAACCCTGATTCCACCAACTAAGTGGTCACGGCTCGAGAGCTAAGCATATCCATGTCGGCTCTAAATGCCCTCACATCGTCTGATTACCTGTTTTAGTGTGCTATTGGAGCCTGCATCACTGAGATACAGATTACTGTTTCTCATGTCATGTCCCCATTATTAATCTTCGATAGCTGATCAAGAGAAGCAGAATATTAATCCTGGGACCTGTTTCATAGAACTTCTACACTCAAATTATTAGCAAGTGCATGACATTAGTTATTATTAGTCATGTGTTTCATAAGAATATTTTCTAATAATATTAGTAAACCATTTCATATACTGAAAACATAGTAAGATTTACTCAAAGGTGTTTTTCTCTAAGTATATTTGAACCATTCTAAGTTATTCTCAAAGCCATGTGATACAGATTTCGTTAAAGGAAAATTTATCATAGTAAGATTTTATAATTTGAGGTTAGATTAGTACATAAGTACATAAGCTATCTTGAACATGTGCTGATTTCTGATTTCTCAGATTAGCAAGTTATATGAAACAGAGCTAAGACCTTGTTTTAGACAAGTTTTCTTCAAAACAATTTAACAGCATAATGTAGTTAGAAAGCCTTTCTTTCCTAAGTTCATTCCTGATTTAAGTATAATATTATTGCCTGGGGATAAGCAGACCAATACCTAACAAACATAATTTTCGTCCTCCAAAAGTTATTTTAAGACTAATTTACCTGTAAACCTATTTTTAAGAAACGCAAAATACTAACCTTCCCGAGCATTGTTATTATTGAGCCCTTGTCTATAAAAATAAATATGTTTTAAATTAATGGTAATTTTCATCCTTACGAAACGAGATCAGAATAAAAATTACTGGAACTAAACGTAACATTCAGCTCTATGGAAAATCATTACACCACTTCTGTTTCAAAATACATAACCACCTTCCCAAAGAAGTATCAGGTAAAAAATTCGGAGTTTTTTTTAAGAGATCTTAAACAATTCCTTTATCAATATTGCTTTAATTCTCTCAACAGTTATTTCAATAGTCGAGTAACAACTAACTCCTCTTCTAATAGTATTTTATATTGTATTTTGTGCATGTGTCAAACTCAACTTCTAATTTACTCTATTTCAAATATTGGGTGCGGGGAATCAGCTATTCATCAAACTAATTATCGTGAAAATTACAATTTGTTCGTACCATCTACAATCATGCTATTTATTTATTAAATAATTACTTATTGATATCTATTCATATCTTAAATAAATTGTCCGAATGCTCTAAATTACTGTTTATGTTTTACTAATTTACTAGTTTGTGTATTGATTTCGTTGCGTTAATATCTATTTTTTATATAAGTTAAAATATTATTATATTGTAAATCTGCTATCACTTAAGAACACGCTGTACTATTAGCCTACTACTTTGCCAGTTTTGTTGATGCATCCCATTTTGTTAATGTCTTCTTTTGTTAGTTTGCAACACACTGTACCGTGTTCTGAAAATATATCAATATACTACTGCAATCTCATTTAACCAACCTGCGACCTAATGGTCTATAATGACAAAAGAAAAAATCATGTAAATTTGCAATATTTGAATATACAGCTCAATACGAAGTATCTCTTATATTCATATGACAACATTCTAAAAACCACTTTCTTAATGCGCATAATTATTCGAAGTTCCTGAAATATTATCTTACACCTTAGTGTAGAATAGTTACCCTTTCATTTGAATCTTCATTCATCGATTTGGACCACTACTTCTTTATTACCATGAGTAGAATTCTGCAGTACACTTTTCTACACGACACATAACATGCAATAATGATAATAACTATATAGTTTCTAAAGAAGAAATAGCTTTCCTGTAAAAATTGATCTTTGGTTGCATTTTTTTTTCAGAATAAATCCTTCAGACATCAAACAAAACTTAGTCCTTTTAATTTATTTTTATTTCATTCCTTTATACAAATGATGATTCTTTATTTTCACCTCTTAATACAGCTGAGTTCACTCAAATACGAACACATCACGATGACTTTTTTGTCCCTGTCTTTTCCATATTCAGTTTGTTACTTCAAAGATAATCCTCATCCATGTTGTGAATAGCAATTTATTTACACCAGAGCAGGTACAGTATAAATCCATTAGCTCAGCCAGATCGTAGCGTCTGTTTCTAAGCAAGACTAATTTATCAATGCGTAAAAAGCAGCGCATTATTCTGCTTCGATTGTCATGTAATCGCGAATTGTGAGAGTGTCATTCAATGGATTTAATCCTTCATATAACTGGTATCTAAAATGTATATGATTAGTGAATGTAAAATTAGACATTTGAATTAAAGTTATATAACCGTTACAAACAAAGCATGATGGAATGCTAAGTACGATGCCTATTAGGCCTAACATAGCTAAAATAACATTTTACTACTAATATATGAGCCTCTCAGAAGCCACAATGGTTAACTCCATTTCGGAATTTTTAATTTTTTCGTGATATATCCTACCCGAGACATCTATTTTCAGGTGTCAAAATAACTAACCAAAATTACGGCAGTAGATAAAGCCCATTTCTTGGCAATTGAAACATTTTATAAAGGCTAAACATAATTTTAAAACTTTTTTTTTTTTACATTTCAGAGTTAGCCTAAGCATAATAATTTTGGATTCTGAACACATCTTTCTTCAAAACTAATTTACTTATTTTCTAAATCTATACCACAAAGCAAGAATTCATGAAACGTCATTACGTCTAATAAAAATTGGAAGAGTACTGAATGCGTTCCATTACGTCAATCACTTATAGACCCAGAGTCTTACTGTACCAGTTTTCGTAAAGGGTATATAAATGACAGGTTTAGAAAAATTACTTAAGGGGACCGAACTGTGATATTTGCCAAAATATGCCAGAGAAGTCTGTTCGTTTCTTGATAATTGATTAACACCAGTGATTTGGCTAATCAAAGAATGCAAAAAAATTACCTTAGGTTCAATTAAAAGTCCAAATCGTGACTTCTAAGGGTCTTGATAATATTTTTAGGTTGCAAATCCACTGTGAGACGACATATTATTTTTGCCAGAAGATATTTAAAATTGTATTTTAAAAGGAAATAAATGAAATTCATATATTTGCCTGGCAATTAGATGCTGATGAACTTCACATACATTTAGGGAACTGTGGATTCATTTGACTGACATTTCTTGCATTTGGTTCATTGTAAGTTATGAATAGTATGTGAAAATATTACTGAATTGTTTTATATAAGTTTACGTTTAGTATGTTAAAATAAGTTATCAGGTTGCTACAAGTACTCGACAAATATTCATTTGCATTTTTTGTGAAGTTAGTTAGTAATTTTAATTATTTGTATGTATTTCTTCAGCATGTATTGTCGAATAAATATTACTTGACCTGCTGCAAAAAGGAAAAAGCCTTCTAGGAAAATATCACTGGCAAAAAAAAAAAAGATCTATGTGAAGAAACATATACGCCAAGAAAATTATTCTTTAGACCTACATATCTTAGGGTGCATGGCGTTTATGAGGGTAAATTAGTAAATCCAAAATTAAAATTGACTTTTCCCAACAAAATATTTTGTATATTTTACTATTAAAATTGTTCTTTGTGTAGCAAGTTTTAATCAATTAATTTTGAAATTTACTTCAAAGCTCGTAGACATATCCTTAAATAAAACCAAATAATGTTTTTATTGAAAACCAGTTAACTTATTTATGCTTTTTAAACATACTATTTATGATTTAATCTTAATAATATTAATGAAAATAATTAACTTCTTTAAAAAAAAATTAAATCAACTTGACTACAACATGGTTTGTTTGAAGTGTCACGACATCAAATCTGCAATTTTGTTCCAGAAATTTGAAAACTGCACCGCAAGGATCTTTTGCCATGAAACTCAATACAAAATCACAAAATATTTGGTAAATGTGGTAAATGTAAATGTACAGTAATTGTGGTAAATGCTTCCATGAGTCAGGCAAGAAAGGAAGAAAACTATATGATAAATGTAGAATGCATAAATTTGACAGGTTGGTCCCCTTAAATGAAAGAACCTTGGAAATCAGCTAGTTATCAAGATAAATTGAAATATCTCAAGAAACACAATCAAATGAATAAGACTACCTAAATTTTGCCAACCAGCACGATATATCGGATATTGTTACAATTGTTACCATAATTTATTATTCGCGATTTTACAACATGCATTTTAAAGCACATTTTTTGCGTTAAGCGCCAGATCCTGCAATAGCAACAACCATTTAGTCATTATCGAACAATGATAGATTTCTCTGGTTTATAGAGAACTCTTACACAAACGGTCAGCCATCCCCCACAAGGATGAAGTCTCGCAATCCCAAAACAAATACCGCGGATAATGCCGAGAGCGAAAAGTACAATTGAAAGAAAAACAAGGTTCGGACTGAAAACATTGCTTCTTCCCACAAAAATAAAATAACTCTTTATCTAGTGCTGAGACGCTTTATGGATCAAGGTACATCCATCCATGTGTTTTCATACACTTCCATTTTAAATTTCCTCGTGTGGTCTTTTCCTTTTTTTTTTTTTTTTTTTATACCGCCACCTAAAGCCTTTTGACTGATTTAAATTCGGAGTGGGTTTACCTAACTATTGAGCTCTCGCTTTCTCATCGAAAGACATAGGTACTTGAAAAGGATCTATTTTACAGAGTATCTACACAGTATAAGTATTAATACTTATACTGTGGTATCTACAGAATTTGCTATTTCCTTGCACAATACAGTACGCGCACTAGAAAATAAATCCATCGCACGACATCACATCAGCCTACAATCAATGCTCGATTTATAGTGGCTGCGTGTATCATAGCACAAACTCAGCTGGCAAGGAGCAAAGCTCAACAGAGCATCCGCAGTCAAGTTTCACAGTAACGTGTCTTCTCTCTGAATGAGATCGTAGCGGCTGAAGTAAATTCAGCACTCGACACCGGAGTTTCTAGTTTTTCCGGAGACAGCGCTACAAAACATATTTTCGCCCGTATTGTTTGTATAATGGTTCGCATTCGAAGAGAATAGGCGTAATTATAGTGCAATTTTTACAGTAGCAGATTAGCACATTACGCTGCCCCTGTCCCCTATTGCAACATTTTCCTCACTAGAAGTGTCTTCGTGACATTTCACAGACGTGCAACGCCTGAGCAACGGAAGACAGAAGACACAGAAGAATCACAGCCGTGTTAGAGCGTGATTGGATTTCGAGTTAGGAAAGCATTGTTGAGAGATTGGAATTACGGGCTGTCCTATAGAGAGGATATCACATTAGTAGGGTCCCCTGGAGAACAAGGGGCCCATGATTTACGAGGATCATTGGATGGGCAATTAGAGTGGGAGGGAGAAGGAGGAGTAGAGGGAAAAGGACAGAGATAGTCAGAAGTGTGCGTCGATACTAGTAATCCCCACCAGTTTGAGGTGGCGCGGTTTCAGATGTCAACCGACGTGTTCACTGTAATGCAACGTAACGTTACTGGCAAACAAAATATTGTAATTATTTTGTGCTCCCATGCTATTTCCAGCCCATCCTCCTTCGCATATTTTACAAGCGGAGCCATGTCAACTATCCCAAGAGAATACTTACTATTTTACCCAAACGGCTCTGAGCTAGATACATTAACAACAATAACATGCAACTAAAAGTAACTTGTTTTAATTCAATGGAATTGCTGCATACGATAAATTTATCATTATCATTCTGATAAATGCACACGACAACAGTTAATATATTCTTGCTACTAAATGATCAATTAGGTTTTAATGAATTAAACAATACAGTCTCAATTCAGGCTAAGCTTTTTAATCACTAGGGTACTGAATGCCAGAATTGAAGACAAATTAGGACAGTGAATTCCTAGAACTTCATATTATTATTTAAAACACTATGATAACTGTGTGAAAGGTTGGTAAGTTGAATAGGCCTAAGAGAATTCACGTCACGTAATGGAAAATGAAAGAATCTAATAACTAAAAAGGTTACTTTTGAGAAAACAAAACTCCCGCACAGTTACTAATTTTATAAAATTTAACCATCGTGCTATTTTAAAACACACATTAAAATGGCGTAACTGGGAATTTGTACCACAGATTTGGCACTGATAGCCGATACCCGAAAGTTTTTTGGATGGACACCTCAGTAAACAAGAAGGAAGTGGATACGATAAATATGAACTCTATGGCATTTTAGCAACACTCGTAACTTCTACAATAAATCTCTCTTGCCAAAAACTGTGAGTTATATAAGTAAGACTGAAACGGCATGGCTAGGCTTTCGGAACAAACTCTACAAATTCTTATAAGGAATTTTGCAAACCCTAAAATTATAACACCTTGTAGTTTCAGCTACATAACCGTGTGTTAAAAAAGTGTTTCGCGAGTTATTGACAGAATTTGAATGTTCATGCTTGTCCTTTTTACGGAGAATGGGAATGATTTGAATAGATCTCTTCGCTATTAAAGAAAAAAAATCTGGTAAACCTTTTTTACGTTTAACATTAACGTTTTGTACCCACAGGTACTGAATATAGGTGGGGGAAGTATTTGTATTCAACCCTGAAATTCGACAAAATTTTGCAGCACAAATATGCGTTTTTAAGTCTCATCAATCTAAAAATATGACTTCCAGAAACTTGTCCCTGTGTTTGCTGTGTGCTTGTGAAAAGAACGGAAAGTCTTAACGGAAAGAAATTGCAGACCTACATCCAGATTAGATGTCTGTGACGATGAGACGCGAAGATTGGCGACGATTTTCTCTTACTATTACTATTACTTTACCTGAAGGAAATGTCATTTTTCACGATTTTATGGAAAAAAGCTCCAAGGACTCTCTATACATTTTCTTAGTGCTTACACTAAGAGTTCAAAGATTTTATTTGAAACTCTTTTTTCTTAGAAATTCTCGGAAGCGTAGTTATAAGCCAGTATGTTTGCAAAAATTCTGGCTTGAAGACTTGCCTGGGGCACAATACACTTTTGCATGAAAACATACTCCCTGCAATACAGCCTCCAATTCTATAAGAGAATGTGAAATCAGAATGTTATATTTCCCAACTTAAGGGAGAGAAACTTATGTTAAAAGTGTAAAATACTAGGTTTTCTTTTTCACTAAATTAATCAGTGTGTTAGTCATGACTATAAAATCTATTTCATAACAGTATAAGCGAATATTTAAAGTAGGCATATCTTTGAAAATCCAATTGGATTAAAATACAAATTTAACAGGCTCAAAACGTAATTATATAGGCCCTATATAAGACATTAAAATTTATGACTATAAGAATCATAAACACTTCGAATACGAAGTATATGATAAGAAGGAATCAGCAAGAAGCATCATTATTGAGCCCCAACAGAAGTAGTACCCAACCTGGTGCCATGGTGTTCTTTCAATCCATTTGGTGCTCACGTCATGCGAGTAAAAAGCGCTCGCGAGTAACTGTTCTGAGGTTCTTTTTTTAATATGAAACTTTGTTGTATGATGGAACAAATAAAGTGCTGTCCAACTATTGAAATGTTTAGCAACAGAGTTAACTATGTTGCCAGGAAACTTGACCGCTCTATGCTCTCTGCTCAGCCATAAACATTTCACTCCTAGATACAGTATTACTTTTGCTACTAGTTACACAAATAGATACAGTATCATGATAGGTGACGTGTTTAAACAGATAGTCTTTGCAGTTATTTATTACTAGGGTTCGGATGTTCATGACATATCATATTTTTATCCTGACGTCTAATCTTGCCGCAAACTGAAATTAAACACGAATTGCACTTTTGTTATCCTAATTGGACCGTTTTTATTTTGCATATAAAGTCATATTTTGGACATTTTTATAGTTTAGGTCATATTTCGGTCATTTTTTAATTTAATGTCATATTTAAGTCATAAATTCGGTAAAAGAGCACAATTGCACAGGTCATATTTTGGACATTTTTATAGTTTTGGTCATATTTCGGTCATTTTTTAATTTAACGTCATATTTCAGTAATAAATTCGGTAAAAGAGCACAATTGCACAGTATACTGTAGGCACTAAATCGTAGAGTTAAAATTTTTTCGAGAAAGAGTTACTAATATTTTGGTTTGACTGTAACTGGAATGTGAAGGGACAGTAAGTAACAAGTGCAGGTAGTTGAAGCACAATACACGGGGTTTTACCGCCTTCCTGCTTGTTGTTAACAACTTTCAATAGAGACAGTTTTAAAAGATTTTCAGTTCACACTTGCAGTGGTATCGGGTAACATCAAAATGCCGAAAAATAAGTGTTCTGAAAGTGTAAAACTAAAAAGTTTTGTTAAGGAGTTTGGAGAAAACCACTTCTGCACCGACGGGAAAATTTTGTATTGCAAAGTGTGTGATATTAAAGTGACGGCTGCAAAACGATTTAATGACGT
This sequence comes from Ectobius pallidus, assembly GCA_964059195.1. Taxonomy (NCBI): domain Eukaryota; kingdom Metazoa; phylum Arthropoda; class Insecta; order Blattodea; family Ectobiidae; genus Ectobius; species Ectobius pallidus. The sequence continues at coordinate 96,254,943 of CAXKWD010000004.1, read as the reverse complement.
TACCTGTGACATCGAAAGGAGCTTCTCGCGGTTTAAGACGATATTAAGTGACAACAGGAGAAGATTTCTATTCGATAATCTTAAAATGCACGTGGTTGTATAGTGTAATGCAGACAAAAAAGGAGACTGAAAACTGGTACGTATTGGCCTACTTTGAAATTTATTTCATTAATTTAATGTTTATGCCCAATTAATAGAAATTTAATTTTTAAATTAATGCAATTTTTCACGTTTTATAGGGACACGCATGGACTACAAAATATTATATTGAAGTGGTGAAGCAATCACACAGAAGCAAATGCTTTAAAATTAGATGTCCATTACAAGCAAAACTGTGAATAATATGTAAAATTCTTAAAAACACGATCCTGATTGCATTCATGCGATGTAGTAATTTAGTTTCATTAAACGTTTAAAAGTGGGACATTTATTATTAGAAAATACTTTCTTTTATTAGGTCATATTTACGATTTTTTGGGTCATATTTAGTCATTTTTAAGGGCATATTTAAGGTCATATTTTCCAGTTTTTTAGGTCATAAACATCCGAACCCTATTTATTACAATATGTATTTGCTGCGGACAAAGTGTTTCACACACAATAACAGAAAAGAATATCATTTTGTAATTCCCAAAAGATTAATGAGTATTAATTCAGTACTTCCACTTATCAGAAAACAGGCTCATGTGTTAATAAAGAGGCTTAAGCAAGAATTATAGGCACATCAGCTACTAATTCCCGTTGAGAACGTTATCGTCTTATAAATTTAATAATTGCAAAGAGGAATAAACACAAGCATAATTAAGTTTAGTTAGAAATGTACTTAATATTCATTTAAAAGATTGGATCTTCCATCTCTCCTGTTGCAGAGGAGACAGATTATGTACCATACCTTTTCGAGAAGCGCGCACTTTATAAGATATCTCTTTATTGCATTAAAAGTTTTCCTTCTTAATTTATGTAGCATAAGTTATCTCAGCTTAACTTTGAAAACCTCTGCTTAAGAGAAGCATCGTCACGCATTTTATGAGTTAATATTCTGTATAATTACTTGTACGAAAACACCTAGCTTAAAAAAAATGGAGTGTTATATTGACCTCTCAAAAGCGAAAAGAATATGGCGTGTTTCATTAGATTGTAGGTAGGGCGAATTATGAGAACATATAATATAAAAATTTAATCGTGAAAACATTTTATAGTGTAGCCTATATTGCCTACAGAATGTCCGATTAGAAATTCGAAGCACAGATTTATATAATTTAATGAAGTCCGAGAGATCGCTCTGATCCCGCCGGACGGGAAAGTTCCCAATGCTTTTAGGGGCTCAGCATATCTTGCATAATTCCTAAATTTTATTTGTATTAGAAATATAACGAACGTAACTGCTGGCATTTGCGATTTATGCGCTTTATAAAAGAAATACAAGTCTCTCATTATTTTAATGCAACAATATTATTGTAATCAAATGTTTATTGTTAACAAGCCTTCTCCATAATAGAATATGAAGCCGAAAAGAGCTAAACATAAGGTTTATTTTGTATTATTTATAGTCTAAATGACTATTCGCTTACAAGCCAGTTGTGGAATACAGTACAAAAAAATTCAAGATTACTTAAGATATAAATTACTCATGTTAGTGATTCGTTTTAAAGAAATCAGTCCAGAATTATCCCTTTCTAGGATTTTCATCTGGAATGTTGCACGATCTTATGCCTCCTGAACTATGAAGGTATGAAAATCTGTAGGCATTATATTTCGCTGATAGTAATTAATCGCAGGAGAAATTATAAACTAAATTTTTAAAATTGCAGGTGCATAATATATTGAAATGGACTGGAATTTAGTTGTGTAATTGTGATGCCCTACATGGATAAAGCAGAAAAGCCAATCGCACATCACTATCGATTGTTGGTCTGAATATTGCTGCGACAAAGTAACATTCGTTCTGTAGCCTACAAGTAACAAACACTATTGATTTTAGTTTTATTCTTGAGTTCTTATTACAAACCATTTGTGGTTTTTTCAGACTATTCCACTCATATGCTGCGTGTTTGATACTGACTAATAACATTTAGCAATTACTCAGATATAGGCCAATCACGATCGTTTATCTTATAAAATTCTTGCTATTAAATGAGGAAGGGATTTTACCTGATAAAATGGTCTGCTCGTTAGTGTTCACGAAAGCACCATTGTGCCGTGATTAATACGCCAAATGTTGCCATTAAGCAACACAAAAAGATTATTTGATACAACATAACTTGTTTGGAAATTGAAATAATATAAATGTACAATGATTAAAAACACAAATTCGATTCGGTGCAAGTCAGTTCGTGTGCGTTTATTCTGTTCTGCTGTTAACTTACCTGAATTAAGTTAACTGTCTTATATGCACCATTGGTAGCACTAGCCATAGCATGGTAACTCGGATAGATTCATGGATAGTTGATTCATAGTATGCCGTGATCTCCCAGCTGTCAGTTTTGTTTTTATTTAACAAAGCACGAAAGTAATTATTATTTGTATAATCCGTCACATTTTTATTCATGGAATAGTCTTAATAAATCCAACTTGTAAATATGAAAATATATGATACAACTTTCACCCTTTTTTAATACTTCATAATTCTGGTAACGTAAGTAATTCTTCCTCCAATACATGGAAAGTAAAAAAAAAGATCCTATAACCTTTAGAATATGATAAATTTTAGATGCAGACTCCTTTTTTAAATGATAGGCGTATCGTTTATTCAACAAACTGTTCACCACTCGCTACACTGCTATTATCGCTGTTGTTGTGGTTAAGAATGTAAAATGCTATATAAAAGATAAAGTTCTAGCTCCAGTTAATCGCACATAAACAAAACTGACATATTCAATCCATTTATTACATACAGAGGAGTAATCCAAAATTGTCATACATTGTGTTGATTAGTGGACTTAACTAGTGTCAGCTGCAAAGCCAATTTGTTTAACAAAGGATTATTTAAGTTTAGTGAACCATCATTAAAGCCTAGCAGTATTATAGATAGCTGGACTCATTTCCACTAACGTTATTTTATGCCAAAGCTGCCCTGTTATTATCAATAAACCATGACTAAACATTGACCTAATACAAAACGTAATAGGCTATAAAACAAAAGCCTAGAACTAACTGTAATAATGTTATCCAAAACATAATATATTAATTCATTATGTATTGATACTAACGATAGTACTTTCCAACTAAACTTTTCCCGTAGTTTTCAATAAAGGAAGCTTAAAACCGACCGGAGATTCTGTGGAAGCCGATTCCTATTTATAAATATGTAGTACAATAATTCATTATCCCATTTACCATGCAGGTAGTGGTAGATTTTAACTGTTATCTTGTTTATAGTAAGCTTATTAGGTGAGTTTTCAATAAGGGAAAGTATGACAATAAATCATAATTATTATACATGTAGGCATTTTTTTTATCTCATGAAGAAGTGATTAGGTTGTTGTATGTAACTTCGTATTTCTTGCTTATTTTAATTTATTTAATAACATAAAAATTTTAAATAAAAAATCCTTTATATATAAGTAATAAGTGTGTATATATAATTGAATATGTCAATGAGTGATCCCATGCGCAGAATGTTTGTGCGAATGTCTGCGCGTAAACCGTAAGCTCAGATGTTTCATTAGCAACACTCTCGTGAAATTGAAATATTTTTTTTTATGTAGATAGCTTACATTTAAATGGATTATTTCCATTGTAATTTGGCTACCATCATTTTTAATTCAATAGGCAAACTGCAAAATAATATCATATTTTTTTATTTAAATAAAGCATCATTTTCTTACACCAGTTTGATTCGTATTTATGACAATAAATTTAGTTTTTCTTTTTAAAATGTATCATATTTACAACATATTTATATTTTTATATAACATTTTCCTATTATTTGAAATAATCGACTTTCTTATAAAAATGTAATATTTTTAGGATGCCATATCCTCAAGGGGCAGTCAAGCTCATTATGGATAACCACTACAGATAAATCAGTAGAGCGACACTCGAAGAACAAAAAACTACATACGACTACTTGAAGTTACAACAGTCAGCTACAAAAACATAGATTTTGAAATTTGGTTCTATATTTTACTGGATCAGCTGAAGACATAAGAGAATCGGATATCGATACCAGGTGGAAATTACAAAATGCCACATACAGCAATAAAAAAGATTTGGAATAGTTTATATACGACCCTGTGCATTTTGAGCTACGATACATTTATCTATGGGCTCAAACTAAAGACATAATATACTGCATGTGGATTTCCGTTGCATCCACGAAGAGAATGAATGATGGAATGAGAAAGTGACAGATGAATGTGAGGTCCCTGCATTAGGGAAATGTTTATAGAAGAAATATAAATCATAATTTAGCCCAAGGAGGATTCAGACCCAACAAACGTATGCCCCATCAGGATTTGCTTTAACAGTCATAATCTGATGCGTCAGCTTAAATTTCGAAATTAGCCTGAAAATTTACTTCCTATTATCTTCTTTTTCTCACTAATTAATAAAACATTTCAAACGAAAATACACATCACAATGGAACAGACTGTAGACGATAATTTGGATGTAAGTGCTATAATTTGTATTTCTCAGGAGAGAGACTACCATCATCGTTCCTAGCTAGTTTATATTAGCTTGAGTACATACACCTTACAGTTCTAAACGTATGAGCCCATCAGCATCCCTTGTTAGTAAACTATAGCATGTAACAGTGTAAATTGTGACAACTGATTTATGCAGACAACACAATGCATTGACAAGTCAGTGATTAGGGGATGTTGAAATAAAGGATCTTGATAAATTGCGTCACTATGCATACAGGACTGGTTTTAGTATCTTTATGAGCTTAACCACCGATGTAATCTCTTCCTCACACCTCCCAATTAGAGTTAGGCTTCCTGATAAATTTTGGAGATGAAGTGTCCGCTAATTGTTAATTTAGTGCACTCGCTGTGATTCATTGAAAGGTGGAAATACAACATGAAATACTACGCGCTCACAAACCTGCAATCAAAATGCAAAACTCTACTTCTACTCCAAATAGCTTTCAGCATTCTAAATATGTTTTAAAAATAAATAGATACTTCTAAAACTCCTAAAAGAACGACTCCTATGTGATTATTTACAGGATATAATACATGTAGCAGGCAAATTTTGATTTCGGTCTTTTTACAAATGCCCAGGTTTTTGGATATATATAAGTTATATATGTGTGTGTGTTCATTCCAAAATGTTGTAATATCTACAGGATGCTAGTCGTAACGTTTGTACTTATATAAGACGCTTTTACTGTCCACATTATTCCATTTTTCTACCATAATACATAGTTTTACTTCAGCAAATTTGCAGACCTGCATATGTATAACTAAAGTTGCCATCGCACTTAATATTTATCCAACATTACAATACCATAATACTAATAATATTTTCAATATAGGACTTGTGCTCTTCTTGCAAACAGAGCCTGTCTCTCCTCTTTCTGGCTCTGGTTGCAACTAAATGAAATGTTAATTTTTTACTGGTTGCAAGGAGTGGAGGAAAGATATTCTGGAGCTTCGCAGCAAGAACCCTCCACTGCAGGCTCTTTATCAAAAGCAAGACTCCCACCTTAGACAAGTAAGACAAAAAGTTACAAAAGAAGGGAAGACCGATTCTCTGAATCTTCCTACTAGCGCCAAGCGCTAAATTAACGATAGAAGTTAACTCCATGAAGAAAAGTGACCGGTCTTTGAATGGGAAGAAAAAAGTGTAGGATAAAAAGGAACGCCTGCATCGAACGAAGGAAATAGGGTCCAATAATAATAAAAAAGAAAGTAGGAACCCTCCTATCAGAATTAATCAGCACCAGCAATTTTAATCCAATTTCTACGCTGGGTAACACTGATTACATCTAAAATTCAAAGTTCCACTCTACAATCGATAGGAACGTTTGAGAGTGTTCGCCCTTCGTTCGATTAAACTAAACTGAAGCATTCAAATTACACGGTGGATTCGCAGGAAAGGAACAAAAGTAAATTGGTTTTAAAAACAGCGAAACAAGAGAAGTATTATTGTGGGTTTTCATGCCTTCATTACTTACTTGTTGGAGTATAAGGCAGAATAAAGTGAATTCTGAAGAGTCCGTTCAAGAAGATTGAGAGCAATCTGCTTTATAAATCGACAATTATTTTTTATTTTCTTCACCGCTATTTTTGTAGCTTAAGAAATGTAGACTTTTCTTTCTACCCAAGTCTAAATTAGCTGTCTATACATTTACTGATTACACTTCAACAAATTCTCTAATTTTATAGCAATGCTCACAAGTCAGAACTTCGAGTCTCATATATTTCAAGTTGAATAACTTGTATAAACGGATCAGTCCCGTATTTCTATAATCACTGCTTGTAAGTAATTTCTGCAGAACTTTCTATCGTATTAAAACGCCCAAAAATGTAGTTGATAATCCGTTCGAAGTAAACTGCCATCAACAAACAGAGACATGAGAATAAATCCGGAAGTACAGTTACAAACTGCGACCATTTCCCGAAAACGTAATAAACATTTTACATAATTTTAACGAAATAATGTAACTGGACTAATACAAAATAATTAATACAGAAAATAAAGACTTCAACCGAACATTTTAAAATTAGAATGTCTTCAAATTTTATCAAGTTTTCTTTATTATTTCAATTCAGGGTCGCTACAAGAAGTCGCCCATTCTGATATCTCAGTTAATATGCAAGGGTTGGCAACTAAATTATAGATGAAGACAAGTGTTCACGAAACCACAGTATATTGTTTCTGTTGAATAATACATGCGAATGTTTTAGGAGAAAATTTCCTCTATCACTGGGGCTCGACACCACGACCATCGGCTTTACATGCAGATTCTTTGCCAACTGAGATGGTCAGAATGACCAGACGGAATCTCTCTCCTGTAAAGCCTAAGGTCGTGGATTCGAATCTCCCTAAATATTCTCAACTAAATTATACTCTTAATATTAGATTCGCTACACGATAATTAAGTCCATATACAATAATGCATTACTGTTCCATTGTAATAATATATTGTGCAATAATTCATGAGTTTAAGAAGCTTTACTGCCTATTTCTTATGTCCGATCGTGTACTAACACAAGAATGAAGGAATTCATACTCTGTTAAATGAGGAAAGTACAACCTTGTTAGTGGAATAATGTGTATCCGCAAGTTTTAGGGGAATTACATGCAGCACAAAATCCAAGTCCTGTAATGTAAGCTTGGTGTTTTAGGTATAATAGAAAGTCTTGTTGACATTTCTCTACCCTCCAACGCTTTTCTTAAGCCGTGAGACTGTCTAAATAAACCACACACAGAGAGAAGAGCTCCACATTCTTACACACTAGCGACTACCAGATACCTGGCATCTCTAAGACAAAGCTTTAGGGTAAGGGAGAAACCGCTTTACTGCAACACAGAGCCATAGCCTATCAGAAAGAACTATCTAAAATTACAATTCTTATGTATCTTTACTGTCTTCATAGTATTCCTAAAGGAAATAAAAAATTCATATCCTTTTCAATGTGCTTTCATCGTGTTATAGATTACAAGGGTGTAGTCCAAATATTATATGTTTTATATTTACTCCAAAAACTTTTAACATCCTATTTCATCGGTAGGCACAAATAAAAAACTTATAGGACCATTTTCTCTCAAATGAGCATCTTTCTCTAAAAAAAACTGTCCCTAAGTTTTAACTGCCCTATACAGTACTTGGTAGGTATTATCCGAAGAGTTCTAATTTTTTACAACAGCAGAGGAAAGATTGAAAAATAAAAATACCTTTGCGGTTTTCTATAAAGATAGTAATTTTCGTGCAAATTAAGAACAAACATTAGGCCTGCTACGTGGACCACATACTTCATCTAAAGTACGGCAACGTCAAATTAAGTTAATGAATTTCATTTGAAGTCAGCCTGTATGATAACTCTCGCTTTAAAATCATCTTGTTGTTACTTCTAGAGCTCAATAGAAAACGAATAGGGCCCAATAGTGTTTTGGGGATAAATTGCTTTGTGGTGTTCTTTTCACCCCTCAATTTTGCACAGTCTATTCCGCCAATCGGTATGAAGAGGCAGAAAATCTTTTTGTATTTGACAGAAGTAACTTTTGTACATGAATTCGAGGAATTTTCCTCAAATACAATGAAAATTAATGGACTTGAAAAAGAAAGTTTTACGTAGTTATACAGAATATGAATCATGAATCAATTACAAAATTCTGAACAGTAGTCTATAATCATCCATAAAGGTAATCTATTTTCTTTCACTGCAACTGGAAATACATCGCTAAGACAATAGAGTAGTTATCATCAGCTTGCTAATCGACGACCTTCTTTGACACAAGGAAAAGATCCGCAAAAGTAGGTTCTGGGTTCACGATAGGACCCTACAAAAATTAAAAAAGTAAAATGGAAAGAAATGCAGGTTTGGCATAGAACAGGTCATTGTTTTGTGTCTGCACATGTGAGTCAGCAACGAATACATTGAATCAAGGTCAACAGGGATTCCCTGTGTCTGGATGTAATGCAGGTCACGTCTGCAAGATACTACTTTGCCGATCTTCCGTCTCCTCCAGCTGTTGACGAGATGAGCAAAACATGGACTAAGAATTACAACTGACGCACACAAAACTTGTATCTGCACGTACTCATAAGTTATAATGTGCAACAGCTATCGCGCTTGGCACAATTTCAGAAAGTAATAATAATTTTAATAATAATAATAATATTTACAATATTATTATTTACTTCTTATAAGCCATATGGGAAAAGAACGCCAGGACGACCAAGAAAACGATTGACTTGAGACTGGAACAGGTCGCATTGACCTAAACCTTGAAAGGAATAATAATAAGAATATTTACAATATTCTTATTTACTTCTTATAAGCCTTATGGGAAAAGAACGCCAGGACGACCAAGAAAACGATGAACTTGAGACTGGAACAGGTCGCATTGACCTAAACCTTGAAAGGAATAAGAAGAAGAATATTTACAATATTATTATTTATTTCTTATAAGCCCTATGGGTAAAGAACGCAAGGACGACCAAGAAAACGATGGACTTGAGACTGGAACAGGTTGCATTGACCTAAACCTTGAAAGGAATAAGAAGAAGAAGAATATTTACAACATTTACGATAGGTAACATTAACGACCACTTGCAAGTATCCTTTTCCCCGAATCTATTCTCCAGAAACTTCAAATATATAGGGATGCCCTAAATATCCTATATCCCGAATAAACAAAATTCCGAAATTATAATATAACCCTACACAGATTTCTAAAATATCCAAAATATCGTTTCTAACATTCAGGCTGCTTAACAAATGTTGCTATAAAATATAACTACGATAATTTCACGCTGTTTTTATCATATCTCAGAAATCACAGATGAAATTACCTACACCATTTCGTAACATTATGGTCTGTTTTATTATTCTTCCTCTTTTTCTAGGCCTACGCTTCTTTAATTCGCTACAATTAGGTGGTGTAATATGAGCAAATCTACGAACGATCGTGGGGATGGTGGCTGGCCGAACTTTTAGAGCAGGGTATCCTGAACTTTTTGTGTTGGGCTCCTCGGCATACCGCGTGCTTGTCCAAAGGACCCCTAGCTACATAAATAGTACTAAATTTCGTAAACAAAAGACAGAATTTAGTAAGGCTACCGTATTTAATTACTTTATTCGCCACATCTTGCTTAGCTAAATGAGCTTGGAAGTGGTATAACAACAGCTAATCCACAGGATTATTAAGGGTTTCAAATAAAGCTGTCACTTGGACTTGAGTTGGTATAACTGGGAAGGCGAGACAAGAAGCCTGGTTTGAAGATGCGCGATAGGGATATAAGCATGTGGAGTGACTTCGAAGCGGCATTCTTGCGCAGATCATCTTTCATGTCTCATCTGATCGGTTATAAGAAGTTAAAGTCTTTTGAAGAAAGTTCTGAGTATTTAGAACGCATTGGATTTTACAATTCTTTGCAAATACTACACGAACAGGGTATCCCAAAGAAAGAGGGAAGTCTTTTATATCATATTACTCTTATAATTACGAACTCAGGCGATTCTTTCTAAAATACAGTCTTCTAATCGCCAATTTAATTAAATAAACCTTTTATTCTTTGCGTTAAATATCTATGGCCTATAAATGATTGTTTACAGCATCATTTCAACAGTCAAAAAACACCTGATCATATTAACATTAATAACAAAAAGTTACAGAAATTTTCTATTTTCTGAACAGCTCGAAAACCGCGTGATGCCCATAGTAGGCCAGGAAAAAAGAACATAGTTCATTAGAAACAGCATACATACGAGAAGAGAAGAGTTACGCCTCATACTGTATTTTCAGTAAATGTTATGCGAATTATCTGAATTTCTGCAATAGATGTATTTCATTTTATGTGTAAACTGAACAAACACGGTACAAAGCAAAATCAGTCGGGATAAAAATTAAATGTCAACAAGTTGTATGGGAAAAATAGTCAATTCAACATAAGCAAACATACGATAACCAACAATTTATATCCAGCTTTAATAACTTGATCACAGTCGCATCTCATAAGTAATATCCTAAAAGCGATTCAATGTAAATACGCCGTACAGATTCCATGTTTTAAAAAGTTTATTTCGTACAGAAATCTGACTAGTATATAAATAGGTTGCTCCGTGACAAACCGTACCATATCCAAGTTATGATAAGATACGTAGTGCACTTAAAATATATGGAGAGGTTTATAATATGCCGTGTGTTTTGTTGTACCAGGGTCGGGGCTGGAAGAGGTAGAAATTTATTCCTGGATCGTCTCGGGACCAGTCAGGGGGGTTGGGCTGAATGTCAGACAGACAGGCAGACTAATGGAGAGGACACTACCATTCTAAGAAGCTATTATTCTCAACTGCCCTTCTACATAATGCTTGTCTGTTTTGTGAACAAGCATTATTTGTCATTTAGGCCTACACATGCAACATTTTCTGCACACATCTCCATGATCAATAATTTTGAAAGCGGAATATTATTAAAACTACGCTAGAAGATCTGTGAATAAGCATACTTGTAATTGGGACCTACAAATGCTACGTCTTCTACATACATCTGCATCACCAATAATTTAAAAAGAAAACGTGAATAAAATTTAGAAAGCTTATAATCCATAAGTTCAGAAAGTTCTCACTTCTAGTTTATAAGGCATGCCACTTTAATGGGATTCTTTTGTAACAGAAAGCTAAATGCACACATCATAGAATAAAAAAACTCTTTAAAATAAGCAAAAATGCAATTAAAATCTGGAGAAAATATTATTTCTTTTGAGAAAAGTGATTATAGCTCTTTTCATTGGACTTAAGTCCTTATACATTTTTGGACAAAACGTATAGCCTATTCGTATATACAAGAACCTGGAAACCCCTACTTAGGAAAATGCAAAGATTCCTTGTTTGAAATTAATATTATAGGAAAGTGAAAATATTTGCTTAGAGTAGTAAGGAAGGAATTGTAATTCACCGTGTATGATTGGAGAAATTTACTATCAGAATATCCAGTTTCGGAAATAACATCCTACAAATAAGATTCCGTGGCACAACAACCTTCAAATACCTGTGGAATAGGCTAATAAGAGTTATTGTCATAAAATCATTAATTTGTTTAACGTTTACGAACTTTAGGTGGTAACATTTTAAATTCAAGAAACATAGGCTGTGCCGTTCTGGTTTATCCTTTCATTCCAATTTTGGGAAAATCTACTTAATTTTAATTATAATGTACGCGGCAAAATTATTATATGCAGGTACTGATTTTGACTGTCATTTCTTATTAAAAATTTAATGCTCTTAAACTGTACAAATTTGGTCTTTAAAATAGCACCATCTATTGGACTGCAGAATACACTTTGCAGCTCTAATACAGAATGTATATCTGCCATAGCCCTCGATTTTACAGTAGTTATATGTTAGAGGAAATACTTTCAGTTTCATTTTTTCTCTAAAATACCATTTTCGAATGTTTTTTATATAATTCCTGATTTAGCACAACCGGTAGAATAAAGCACACATCTTGAAGAAACATGTTTTTCGCAATTTTAAGCGAATCCGATGTAACCATTTGAGTTTCTAAACAAAACAAAATTATATTTTGGATCATAAAGAATATCCACTAAAATGCTGCGGATGTCCTAAGAACAGTTTTGACATCAAATGTTACGTAACCAATATGGCAACTTAAAGGTCGTATTAATGAGTTGTGACTTAGATCGGTTTATTAAACATTTTAGATTTACCTTGCTTTGCACTAGCTGAACATTGTAGAAGACAAGACTCCTTACCTGAAAATAAACAAAAGACCATTAGTTAAGACTAACAAATTTAACTAAGAGGTATTTAAAATTAGGTGTGTATGTATATACATATATATATACATTATATACGTATATGTATATACATATATATATATGTATATACATGTATGTGTATATATATATATATATATATATGTGTGTGTATGTGTTATTGTAGGAAAACTAGAACCCTCTTCTCCACTTAACAGAAGTTAATTTTACATTGTAAAGAAAACTGCTATAGCGAGACACCTGGATAGTCATAAAGAAGAATTTTATATTTTAAGAGCATGAGATTAGTTTTCTAAAAACGTGATTTCACACAAACGACAGAATTACACCATTGATATTTCGAAATAATACTAAATAATTACAGTTAAAGCTATATACGAAGAATATAACTTATATGATATCAGCCTCTCAACGGAATTGTACCCTCTAATTTACTGGGTTTCAATCTAAGAATTAATCAATAATTAAAATAAATATTTATACTATGGCAACTACGCCGACAATTACTATAACAAGAACAACATGCTTCATTGCCTTTATTTTAAATAATAAAATCATGCATGCGGATTTTTCTGTTAATCAGGTATAACGACTATGATTTCACTTAGACCATTCTGTATTTTTTATCCCTCCGTAATTGACCTAATTGGGAAATTGTTATGTTTTCTTTTATTACAAAAATAAAAAATAAAACGCATTACTAGAAGAAAATGCTAATTTTGTGTTGTACTGGCATCAAGATAAACCATTCTAAAAATGTTTTTCGTTTTTTAACTTTTCATTTCTACCTAAGAAACATTTAATGAACACCACCGAAGTAATTCTATTTCGTGTTAAAGTTACCAGTAATAGCTATGTTTCGTGGATGCTGGCAATGAAAACTTCACGGATTTCTTCCAAGATGAAAAGTCCCCACCCTACTTGTGTGCCGAACAGATTAGGCGGGCAAGAAATGTGTTTGTTTCTCCTGTTTAACGACCCTTTACTTTCCTGTTCAGTTAATGAAGGAATAACAATAACGACGACGTTTGAGGGAGTTGTATTCTGCCTTTCTGAATTAAAGTAACATAAATGCAATGCAAAAAGTGACACAATTAGAAAGAGGGTGGTGTAATGTTCCTTTTATGGCTTAGAATTAGATGGTTTATTTACATAAAAAAAAACAGCGTCATATTATAACAAGAAGGTATTCTGCAAATTTTGGGTTCTAGGTTTATAGCTATTCAAAATATTTGGTATGTCAGAAATTAGCTTTTCCCTCTTAACTCACAACTTTTAACACTATAATATGTTCTTTTTTAAGCTTAAAGATAAATAAAATGACCACCAGAAAGTCTGTGATTAAATCGATAATGTTTTAAAAGTAAGATGGTTAAAAGTAAATATTATACTATTAAAAGTAAACAGGTTTCAAGTAAATTAATTTCTGTTGACAACATATTATTTGAAAGAGAGGTATGGTTCTAGTCACTTTTGTAAGGTTACATATGTGGTAACTTACACAACAACAAAATTGATCACTAGGATTTTAATTAGGAAGGAAACGCTTCTGGAAAACTTAGTTTGCTGAAAACAGTGGTAAACATATAGGCCTAACACACACTTGGCTGAGAGTTCTTTACGGCAGAGTGTAGTATCTTGCATTTTAAATTCACAATTTTAAAAATACAGTGATTTAACTTTTGTGCCAAAACGAACTTTAAAAGTTGCAATTTTTAAAACATATTTGGAAGATAGTAGGTCGTGCTTGTACACAAATGATATTGCAAAATTTCTATAAAACTCTTTCTCACAAAAATCATTTTAGGTAGGCTATTACGGCTTACAAGCTTCATCAGGAATTAAAAATAGTGTTACTTCAGCGTTGTAAAGAAGATGACTCTTGAAAACGGTACCTGGATTCACATGCTAATGAAAAATTATAAGCTTTCGCATTGTTAGAGAACTGTTGGCGTTTGATTAATTATTTCAATCAAGAATTAACTTCAAGGAAAGGTGTTATAAAAGAAGTAGGCGAAGTCCTTTCTGTAAGGCGAAAAGAGAATTAATTAGTCATACAATCTACTGGGAATAGCCTTGGTAAGTATTTAAAAACCCAAAGAAGTATATTTGTTCCATTTTTTATTATTATTAAAACAAAAGAGTGTCGGTGAAGGAAGGAAAGTATGACATCATAGAGGAAACTTCGTGATTAATTACTGTAATAACTGTCTCTGAAGCCGGAAGAAAGAACGAGGAGTATGAAAGAAAAGCGAGCCTAGCATACAGAAGAAGCGTTTGGTAGACACATGTGCCGTATACAAGACAAAAGAAAGTACTGTGCATTCTAGAATGGCCTTCATCTCCTTAATGTTTCTGAGACCTCGCCGTCTATTATTTTCAGCAAACAATGAGTAGGCCTACATATTATCGGTAACGCAAATGGTTGAGGACATAGATCAAAGAAACATCATATAGGCTACTCTGAATTCCCGGTAGTAACGCTCAAAGTTATCGTACTATCATCGATAATTAATCTAAACAATAAACAAACAGTTAAAAAATCTTTGTGTTCCCATTTGATCAGGAATTCACGGGACATTAGGCTCAGCGAAAATAATAGATTTCTTTACACATTAATAAGAAACGATCATAGCTTCTAGTGGCCAGTTTGTGTTGTTTGAGCTTAAGATATCGTTTATTGTTCTTACAATATTGGCATATCTATTGTTATGAGTACGTATAAGTTCAAAGTAAATTATAATTTATTAAATACTGCCATGACCTAGAAATTTAAAAATTATTCTCAAACAACTTCTGAATCTTCTAAGAATATAAAATATAATCAATTCTTCCTCATTCAGAAAACGGTATTTCGTATGTCACTTTTCTCGTTCTACCTTTTCCAAACCAGAAAAACATTTTATTAGGAAAGTATACCACAATAAACCGTGACATTATTGATTATATTATACTTCTATCCAACTATATTTTAATTTTCAGCATATTTCAGTATTGTTATAATTTTTGTCGAAAGGGCCTTCAACTTCCGATGTGTGCTATAATGTGGAAATATTCTAAACTTTCATTTTGTTGTAAAATGTTTTTTCTTTTCATAATCCTCTAGACTTTTACTATTTGTCATTCTTTAAAATATTAATAAATAGTCAAAAATATTTGCTGCATTACAAAATAACATAATACAATTTTGATTCATATTCTTTTGGGGCCTATCCCTGGTCTAAAAATGTAATTTCCAATTTGCTTGGAACTAAGGGCACTAAATTACTAGAACTTGGTGGGACTTATATGAACAGTGTGTATGAAAAAATGTTCACCAAAATTACAGATATAATGACAAATTCTGACATAAACTCCTCACTCGTATGAGATGGTGTCAACTATTTCAGAAAACGGTGCATATACATTATCGGTATTGCAGATGGCTGAGTACAGAGATAAATGAACATCGATGTATGGATTCCAGATTATACGTTGAAAATTATCATACTAACTTATCTAATTCCACACACTACGGATAGGTTTGCGGCACTCGGCAGACGCTTAAATAGAAATATTTCCTTCTGCAGATGGAGGATAAATGTTTATATACCAATGATGACGATATATCTAGGCACGATGTGAGCAGACAATATACTCTATGATATCAAGGTGTAGTTATCAGATAAGCCACAAATGCTTGCAACTTTACTAGGACGCGTAAATTCCTTTATCGGACTCAACAGCGAATCTAATTTCCATGTTCGAGGATGGAATCAGTGCGATGGACCTTCTTATTCACCTCTGATTATTCTTTTCTTAATCATGAAACAGTTAGGGGCATCGCAATGATAATTTAGCGGAATACTTTGAGAGGGAAGTATATTTTCTTCTTCCTCCTTCATTAGTTAAGGTCTTATGACCTCTTCCGGCCTCATTTATTTGTCTCTGTCTTCCAGGATCTCTTCGTCCTCTTAGTTTGTATATAAGCACTATTTCCTATATTATTTTACAGTGAATTTTTAGGTGTTTCTTCCAGCTATATCGTTTATATTTTTTCATTTATTGTAAATAATATGTTTAACTACTTTCTTATATCTTGATTTCTGATTTTATCTAATTTCATATAGGTTACTCTAATAATGTTCTAAAACTGTCCTCATGTTTAAGGGCTATTTTCTTCTAACGTTTTCGTCTGAAGTGACTGATAAAACGTAAAATGTATGCATTAAACAACCCAAATTTAGGGATGTACCACAAACAAATACTTAAGAATAATATATGAGGAAAAACTATATGAGGGCAAGCTTTTCAATGTGATTTCAAAAGGCCTATACCTCACCAGTGGATGGAAATTTACAACAGAAAATTGTGAAATTAATATTTTGTTGAAGTTCTCACATCTATTTCTCACTGTTTACGTGCAGTCTACGGGTACCTTATGGTGAGCTAAGATGGCGCCAGGCTGGGCTTCACCGCCGAAATCCCCAACACTGGAATGTGCCTATAACCAACGTTTTCTTTTATGAACAATAAACACCAATATTTTTTCGAAGATCACCACAAATAAACCGCAGTTTTGCTATCATAACCAAAGCGTAAATTTTATACACAATTTATGTAGGCCTAAACCCGGCCGCGGTCGATGGGATTTTCAGGACGTAAAAATCCTGGGCACGGAGTCCTCCGGGAGGAGCTGCGGGGGGCCCATGTCGTAGATTTACGGCACGTAAAATAACTCCAAGTCTAAATTAGAGCCACTGGACAAAATTTCTCGGCCCTTTCACGTCCAAGTAGCCTAATGCCTAAGTTTCCTGAAGGGGTTGAGAGGCGATGGGCTTACCACCTGTCCCTCTGCCCTCTCTCTCGGAAAATAAATAAAATAAAATAAAATAAATAAAAACAGCCTTTGAATCCCTTGCGGGCAATGGCCTCTCCTTTTGCAGAATAGCTCTAGGGGGAAAAGATCCCGCATCTGAGCTAGGTATGCGGAATTCTCGGAAAATAAGCGAAACAAAATTCATATAGCTAACAGAAACCTCCACTTGGAGGCCCCATCGCACCAGCATAGGGGCAATAGGGTTCTAGACAGACAGACAGACTAGAAAGGCCTACGAGCTTTCCACTCTATTACTGTCAACCCAAATGACCAAATTCCATTCTTTTATATAGAATAATTTGTTTCGCATGTTTCAAGGTGCCACCTCAACAGTTCTTTTCTTTCCTTTCCTTTCCTTCCTGTTATATCCTGTCCTTTTTTAATCACTCACGCCATGTTTCAATTAAGAGCTTTCCCCTCCTTGAGCAAATAGACTCCAGCGCGCGTGTACAACGCCCGAACTACTTCGTCTTCATTTCTTCTGACGCACTTCACTAGCGGATACTTGTCGTTAATATAGTGCACAACCCCTACTCCCTTTACTAGTTTTCTTGTCAAGGTCCCTGTTTTAAAAAAGTTTTTCCTCGTAACTAGAAACTCACGAAGAACTGTGAATACAAGTTGACAGACTGAATTACATACTAATGGCTTATCAATAAGAACGAAACAGCAAGCTAGCTACGCGAATTGAACAAGTACGAAAGTCAAGACTATTCTATCTGCAAATGCTAATAGGAAATGGTTACAATTAATGTGTCAGCCTTTACGTCAGACGGAGTAGTAAAAATATGTTCAAGAATCAGATAAAGTATGAATATAGAATAATTAACAGGTTATTTATAAATAAGAACTTGACGTTTAGCATTCAGTCTGAAGATAAAACGAAATATATTGCTACACATTTCTGCATTTGTTAGAGAACTGTCAACAAACGTTATATAATTATTAGAGCCCGGATTTTTAGGTTTTTATAAACACTGGTTATTTTTTTAATACTAAAATAGTTTTATTTTAGTGTTTTACCATTTTCAGACGATTTTTTTTTTAGTTTCACTTTAATAATGTACAATAAACACATTGGAAAAAATGTGTTAATTCGTTTTATTTTCACTTAAATTGCATGGCTCTGAACCAGAAAACTTTAGGAATATTTTTTTATTAGTTTTAGAACTACACCTGTTATTTCCAACTCCACTACAAATTCAACAACAACGTTTTCAATTAATCAGCTTTTAGAATACTTCACTTTCGGCATCTTACTGGAGTAAACACTTTGAATAAACTGCAAGAATACTTTTAATTTAATTCTAAAGAAACCGGGAATTCCGGTTCACTTAAGATTCCTTTTACCGGGACAATGGGGTACAAAATGACAAAATTGCAAAACGCAATGCTATAATTTATCTTAGAAAATAATATACTAGCAACAATGAACAAGATTCAAAATGTAGGCAGATATTTATAAAGTAATTTTAGTAGAACAATAATAGTTAAATTGATGATTATAATTATTATTGTTATTTTATCGTACTTTGCTTGAAAAGCAGTTTTAGCCATTTTTAGTTTTTAACGTCTCATTTAGCCATTTTTAGGTTTTATAAGATTGGACTTTGTGACTGCCTTGACAATGAAATGGATAATTATATTAACATATCACAGTTAGCTAGCAAGGAACAAAATAGTTTAAAACTTAAGAATCCGGGGCCCTAGTAATTATTGACACCGTTCACCATTAATCAACGTTAACTGTAGGTCTCCACTACCTTCAGCATACATAATGATAGGTGATAATTAGACTTCGGATTAAAGGTAAAAACCTATTTTAATCCTTAAGTGATATATGGACGAAAACTTTTATATGCATGTTTCATAAGTGACTATGCCTAAAACTGATACTTTTATAGGACCTAAAACAGCCTATTTTTACATTAGAGCCTAATATTGCCTTTTTGCTTGTTTTTCCTCTAAAGTTCAAAATAAGTCATTTTTTATTATAAATTCTAGCATTTATTTTCAGTTCGTACTAATTTTTTAGCTCGGAATGTACGACACATTTGTGACGTGGTTAAATAGTAAGAAATGTTTAGTCTTCAGTAGATAAATTCCTTGCAATTCCCACGAAAATGTTGTGTTTTTCTCCAGACTCCCATATCCAGTAATAAAAAAAAAAAAATAAAAAAATAAAAAAAAAATAAAAAAAAAAATAATAATAATAATAATAATAAACGTAGTTCTCTGAATTATTGAGGGATACAAGGGGTAACTTCTGGACGCAGGGATTAGGTTTTCACTTTTCACTGTTATGGTAGTAATACAGGCCCTTGTAATAGGTCTATATAATTGCCCAAATAATTCTGTGTACCATAGGCCTATATCTGTGTTTTATCATGATTATTGACTAATGGTGACTTCAGTAAATATAATTTTCTGCATTGCAATTGAGATATTTCAGAAAACTGGCAACTTAACGATTTTATAACAGACTATTTTACGATTATTAGAACCTATTTTCCAATTTTTAGAGCATATTTTAGGTACTTAAAACAGTATTTTTAGCGACCTAAAAGTCCGAAGTCTAGTGATAATAAAATATCAATGAAAAGTTTACCCATTTAAAAGAATTGTTCCTTTTCCATATCAGGTGCATAAATCAAAAGCATGGACGGGTTCACTACATAATATAGATTTAGCCTATATACTCGTAATTATAATATGATCAAGCTGTTATAGTTAGTCCATTGGTGTACGGGCAACAGAGCTCTGGCAGACTGTAGCAAATATCCATAGGGTGATTATACACTTCTTACGACACGAAGACTTAACCTGGAAGACAGATTAATTACAGTTGCCCAATGCATTTTTAAAAATTTGATAGAGATGGCACATAACATTTTATTACCACAATTGACAATACATAATATTCATAATCAAATTATGCAGAACCGGATCACTTGGTCGAGATGAATGCTATTTATAAGCACTATTAAATATGAATGTCACAGTTCTTGAAACAATAATTCCCTTAATTATTAAGGGTAATGTAGTATCCTCGAGATGGCTAATTCAAAGTTAGTAACCACACGAAAACTTTATAAATGATGAGTTTATGTCTGAGTGATTCTCAGATCGTGTTGAATAATAAATAGACATACCTTTGTCTTGAGATATTATAATTACCAACCCTGAATGTTAAAGCTTCTGGCTTGGAGATCCTTGCGACGTCAAAAACCAGATGAGAAGATTCATTGAACCACAAGACGTACGTTGGAAATATTGAGACTATTTTCAGTCATCAAAATATCAAGCATTTGAAGCTTAAACTTGTCTTGAAGAGTTGCCTTCTTTATAAATTGATAGTTGAAGCCATCAAACTTGGTCGATGGATAAATAGGCATTTGCAAGCCTAGAACTCATGTCTTTATGAGTATTTAATGATAAACAATTACAATAGAATTGTAGAATGTAGAAGACATTTTTAAGAAGAATGAAGATAGGCATTTGCAAGCCTAGAACTCATGTCTTTATGAGTATTTAATGATAGACAATTCCAATAGAATTGTAGAACGTTGAAGACATTTTAAGAGTAATGAAGAAGAAGCCTTATTGACTGTTAAAACAATGATAAAGATTATTCAGTCTCTGATTGGACGAAATTACAATTAGCATAGTTAGAAAGTACAATAGGAATATACAAATTAAATGATATTCAAATGTTTTATAAATAACATATAATAACAACCAAAGCCTAAAATTGAATTGAATGCATGACCTGACATAATACATAACGGAACAATTGGTATTTGGACTTCCTGGTATGGTGAAACGTGCCTGCTACTTCAAACATTTTTCGAACTTGGTATAGGATACTCTCAATACTCAGACACCGGTTCAAGCGTATGTGAGAAGGTCCAAATCTCAGTGAATGAACTATATACTGAATTAACTCATACATCTAAGATGTGAACGCGATTTTTGTGCAGGTGGAAGAAACCTAGCGTACCGGTTTTACATTGGAAGGGGTGGGAACTGAGGTGAGTAATTTTGAATAATACACTAAACACCTCTTCCAATGTGAAACAGATTGCAAGCACGTTCGAACTATTCTATGACCCAATTCCATACGCTTTAAAATGTACAGGTAGGTGGAAAAAAGCGGATCGACAAAAATATCCAAGTTGCCGATATGAGCCACTGCGCTTACCTACCGGAATTCAAAGGATAGCAGGGAATGTATTGAAATTTGTTCTAGTGTCGACTGTTGACTTAGCCCATTTCGAAACCCATTAGAAAATAAGCTAGTAAAATATATTTTCTGGGAATAATCCGTTAATTAAGTAGTTAAATATTGCGGCAATCGAAAAGTAGTGGGAAAAAATGTGCATTAAGGAAACAAAAAATTTCCTTCCTTGGCAGGATTCGAACCGAGAACGTGTTACTTACCAGTCGAACGCGCTGTCATTGTCCAACTACACAGATCTAAGGAATACGCATTGGACACTGGTGTGAACAAGGCTCTGAAATCAGTTACAAGAGTCGGTCCGTTTTTTCCCCCCCTAAGTGTACACTCGCCACTTGCACTCGGAAATGACGCCAACAAATGACTTCTAGACCTAGTGCAGGTGTAGTTGCGAGTTGGCATCATTCTGATGAGCAGGAACTGAAGTACACTACAGTGTTTTGCAGATGAGAAGCCCTTTCTTCCTTCTCCTCCTTAGATACGCGGTCCAATCAGAGACGGCGAGACGGAGGGAAGACTCTTACTGCAAGCGGCAGTTTTTTAGCCCGTACACGTAATTGGCGGTGAAGGAAAAGGCTTCTCATATGAAAAATACTGTAGATCCGTGCACCTGATAGCAGTCATTTTGAAATTCACTTTAAGTGAACTAGCAATTCTGTAACGTTTTCAACTGAACAGTTTCTAAAATATTTATTTTTAATGAATTCATTACAGCATAGATTTTAGTATTTTTTTAAAATCCATGTAATTTTAACATGATACCTAGAAGTCATATACGTTCAGATGGAGGAGGTTATGGGAGAGTAGGCGAGTGCAGATGTAGATTTGATTACTTGCATTATGAAATCCAGCCTAAGTCCGCATTCTCATTTCCAGAGCACGAGTTGCCCAGCCAGACTATGGATGTTACACGCAACAAAATTTCCATCCAAAATGGAACGGAGATATCGTACATAATTCGGAAAATATATTTTTGGCTCTCCTATGTTGTAAGTGACCTCATGGCGTGACTCTGCCTTTAAAATTAAAAGATCGGGAAGGTGGGAAGAGAATTATCGGCATGTCAATCATTCTATAAATAGGCAAAAAATGAGCTCGAACAAAAGACTTGCGTGATTGATTGCGAATTTTTCTAACACTAAGGTTATTCACTTAAATATAAATAAAGTTATGTTAAAGGTAATTTTTGCGAAGAATGGTTATTCATATTCATAATTTGAATTAAATATAGATGAGGGACATCTGTTTTTGACAAACAGGAAAGCATTTTGGTGTAGAGATATAACATTGGCATATATATTTTGCTCATCTTGGCCTTGGGTACGTCGTTATTCCAGAAGCAAGTATGTCAGTTATGAACAGTCTTCCTTCACTCGTCTGCATACATTAAAAAGAGCATATGTTGCACTAAGAAGTCATAAATCAAAAGTAATGTCTCGTTGTAAGAGACCTATATTTGAAGTGATTGATAAATAAAAACACGCGCCGCCGCCGGATATGAATCAGACACGCTCTGATGAGCAGATGATGTCTCATGTTTACGTCACGACGTGTTTTATTTTAGGTTCCACCAGTTGTTTGAAAAATTCACGAGAACCGATACTGTAGATATCCGTAAATCTAGTGATAACATTAGAGACTATTTTATATTCTGGCGATGGATCCTGACGTCTAAGAAATTATTAGGGCTGTGTTGATTAATCGACTAAACATTTAATCGTCGATCAATTACATTTTCCGATTAATCGGTTTAGTCGAATTCTGAAAAACGTTTTTCGAGAAATGGGTCAAATGACCAAACTCCTTTCTCTCGCTTCTCCAGTCTTAGCACATCATCGTCTCTTGAACATTCAAATGTCAACAAACTCATGTGTCTCAAGTCTTGGCTGAAAAAGTAACCGGAAATGTAAGTTTTGTATATATTCTTTCACTAGTTAACTAATAATGGTATTAATAATTCAGGATTTCTTCTGATTATCTGTAGTGTAGTAGTTATTAAAAGTGTAAAAGAATATTAAATATACACTTTGATTTCGTTTAAAATAGCGACCTGTTTGTCGATTAATCGATTAAAGTCAAGCGTTAACTCGATTAGATATCTTAATCGATTTTCAGCCCTATAAATTATACTTCATTTGCCTTCGCGGTTGAAGGAACGATATCAGCAGAAAACCCCAGAGATCCGAGTCCCACTGAATTTTGCAACGAAAATCAGACTTCCTTTAGTCTGATGCATGGGACTGACGTCTATTAATTATAATCACTACTTTTAAAATATTGGTAAATTCTAAGAACCAGCATTGCCTATAAGGGCAAACGAATAACTGAGATTTTTTTCGCCGCAATTGTTTCAATTTTTTTGTAAATTTTAAAGTTCGGAATGAAAAATGTTAAAATTTTCGTTTAAAGAAAAAATTCAAAAATGATAAAGAAAATTCAACGAAAATATAAAATATTTGTGTCTACCATCATATTCATACAGAAATGCATATTTCTTCACGGTGTGAAAACCAGTATAGATACACAGACAAGACATTTCTGAAATTCTTAATGAATTAATTACAAACTATAAACTATTAACTAAATTGTTATCCCAATCACTTGTTACTTTTCAATGAGAAAGTCAATATCGAAATCCTATTACAACAGTGTTTTTAACAAGTGGCTAATTGTGAAATAGTTTGCTACGAAATTATTTGACATTAATCTTCTTGGAGGTTAGCAAAGTTGTACATTTATTGGCGTGTAAATTTAGTGTATGCCTGAGATTGAGTATGGCTATAAAGGTGGTGTTAATGCATTATCCTTGAGCAGAGTTGGGATCGTGTGAGAGGCTCGATTGACCAGTCTCCCCTCTATTCAGGCTTCTAATCACTCCCGTCCACTCTCCTGTGATTTATAGCAGAATGCTTCTCCATTGTCTCTTTAGACATCTATCCAACTGTCCAGCCAAGCTAATCTACTCCAGCTTCCTTAGTTATGGAAATTCAAACTGTTTTCTCTTATACAAATGTTTTGTCAGCTTCCATTAACATGTAAATTGAAATTCTAATAGAGTATTTTCAACAATAGAATATAATGTGCCTAGCAGATTTACAGGACCTGACAAAGATGTTTGAAGGATTTCACAAATTTATATAATAAAGCGAATTATTTATAGTTCTTGTAACGAATGCATGTTAATTAATTTGTACGATTCTACATTGGATCGTCGCTGTAACCTAATTTACTAAGAAAAACAAGTTTCAACAGAATGCCAGGGCTTACAAAATATAAACTTGCATTATTACCACAGAAAAACAAGTTGCACTACAATTGATAGATTATCTTTCCAATAACTTTCAGTATTGGATGTAATTAAGTAATTATTCAATTCAACAAAAGTTGTTCATAAACGATTTGAAACATTCCTGGCGAATATGATTAAAAATGTCTACCTGGAGGTATTTCAGCGGTACTTCACCGATAGTTTGGTAAGGCCTGTTAAATACTAACCTACTACACGTGCCAAGATAGAAGTTCTATATAAAATCAATATTTTTTACTATACTACCAGGTAAAAAGTTCGAAGATTGCTTTAGACTGTAAATTAATGTTGGTAAAAATTACGTTATCCCTAAGTTTAAGAATGATAATTAATAACAATAATAATAGACACTAGACATTACAGTTTATAAAAAAAACTACACAACTGATGACCACAGGGAATATCACAGTAAGTAAGCTTATAAATCCATATTAGGCTACCCATTAAAAATATTATGAAACACAAGAGGAAAGAAATATTCTTTTAAGCCATTGTTAGGCAAAAGTACGGTTTTTTGTTAAAATGAAAAACTCTCATATAGGCTAATAATTTTCTATGTTTATTTTCTAGACAGAAAAGCTCGCACCTTTTGTAAGTTAATGATTGCAAAACTTTTCATTACGTCACTTTATACAGTTTTTATATTATTATATTAATGTATTCATTATTTCTCAAAAACTGTTATTTGGAAGAAAGAAGTATTTGGAGGAATGGAAAATATAAGGCTTTGATGTGCTTCTTTACACTTGAAAATTTTTAATTTTGTTATATTTCGTATTGCAATAATATCTATGTTTTTGTATGTCATCAACTAAATTCCCAAGAAAATCCATTCTAAAATTCCAACATACCCATCATCTAAATGAATGAATTAAGAATTAACAATAATATACCCATATAGGCAAGAATCTCCTGATTCAATCAGAGTGGCTGACTAAAGAGAACTTGATGTACAAGAAAAAAAAACACAAAAATAACTGAAAATATACAAGCGCCTTCAAATCTCAATAGAGTATACGCAAGCATAGGTATATAGGCCTATGAGTCCACTCAGAAAAGTTGCACTGCCAGGTATTACAAGAACATGTTTTAGAAAGGGCACGTGTGAAAGCTCATTATTTAGAAACATAAACTAAAGTTTTACTCTCTTTTCTCATATTTCAGGATGTTTGTCTTTCTACAAGTGTAATAATCTATAGGCTACATAGTCTAACTCCCATAAAACGGTCATTACTGTAGTCGGAATGTTGACTTTATTCCCTCAAATACTGCCGCTTACAAATGACAGACTGGTACATGAAGCATTGGTTGAGCACATTTTTTTCTACCTGACAAAGACTCGACGAGTCTATTATAGAAATATTGTGATTTGAAGGGGTGATATTTCATTCGTTCTCCAACCTTCAAAGGAGTCACATCGCCCTAACTAAGGTATACGGCTAAGGTTGTTACGACTGGCGGAAGGGGAAGGATAGCTTGTCTCTCCGAATTCACCTTATTCGCGTTTCACCAGTGCCAGGAAGAAGAAAAATTTCTATAAGTTCAGTCTCCCCATGAGAAGTAACAACATTTAGCGTAATTTAGCATTTAGGCTACATATATAGTGGGTCTAATTACTATGCTGTTTCATATTGGTGCATATTACACACCGTGGGAAATGGAAATTTTAGAAGATTTTAGCTCCTTGTTAGGAGAACCTGAGTTTTCAACCAGTAAAGTATAAAAAGGGATCTCCTAGGGCATACTTATTAGCTTCATTTTCCAGTTTAGATGTTATGACTGATTACGTTATTGACGTATAAAATTCTGTGGTGCAGACCACCATGTATTACAAATGCATAATACTAGTACTAGCGGAGTAATCGTACGGCATGTGAAATCGTAATTTAATTTCTTCAATGCTCGCGAGCTTTGATGTTACATTTAATCTTTAAAATCGACGCCTTTTAATAACTTGGAATGGAGGCTTGGATCCTAAATGACTGTGATCAAGTTTATAACATTCTCATAGCAGAGCTGGTGCTGAGGTATTCTGCTGGATTTTAGTATCTCAGCGCGAGCAGAAGCAGTGGAGGAGAATGCTATTTTGATTACCTGTACCGGATAGCGTAGAGAGTAACAAACGCTGAAACACTATCTTAGAGACAATAACTTTTATGGAAACAAATTACCGAACGATGAGGGAGAATTTTATAATGTTGATTAAAAACGTCACCAGAATGTAACTTACGATACGTCTGAGTAGAGAACCACAGAAAATTGAAAGCGATAAAGATTTCTTCTCCTGCAGCATAAACTGACGAATTTAGAAGAATAGAAAGAAAATATAAACTAGCTTTAGGAGGACCTGCTATTTTCTCAGTATATACTTACATAGGAGCTTGCTTACTTACATAGACTATAGGCTACTCCCGTACCTCGATAGTTTTCAATAACTTCGTAACTCATTGTTATTGCAATTCTGCATTTTGTATTTAAACGAATCCATTATTTTATACACAGTGATTGAAGAATAATGAAAAATCAATTCATATTGACGGTTCTGATTACTAGGCTAATAGTCTAACCCCAAAGTTCATCTTACCAATCATTAAATTTGTAATTATATCATAAATTATACGAAGTCCACCGCTGTGGCTCAGGGGATGCGTTCAATCCTCTCACGCAGCGGGCCCGGGATCGATTCCTGGTCGGGAAAAGTTACCTAGGTGAGGTTTTGTCCGGGGTTTTCCCTAACCTGTGAGACAAATGTCGGGTAACCTTGTGGTCCCCGGATATCATTTGGCCGTCATTATCATCTTCATCCCCATCCTCGCTTTGTTCTGAGTGTATTGTGTGAATGGTGTGTATCGTCCTATGTGTTCATGTTGTCTCGGAGGTGGCCCCGACATTGGGCTGATCACTCATCCGGGGAGGCCCTCCATGTCCTTTTCTGGTCAAAAAAGTATGTATGTGATCCAAAGATAATCCCTCTCCCGACAGGTCGCGGCCCTGTAAGGCCCGGGCGGCTTAGGTCGCTTAAGTCCTTAAAAAAAAGGGAGAGGTAAAACTACGACAAAAAAAAAAGAAATTATATAATCGGTGTCTTGAATTATATTGTACAAAGCTGCATATATATGCCTCATGTGGAGTATGTATGGTACTACCAGATCTTAAATGCCACTCTAACGACAGCGATAATGTTTGAATTTCTCAACAGAAGCGAGAGACATGCGGGAAAGGATGGGGTACAGTGAGTAACATAACCAATACAGATTGCATTGACCTTAAGCAATAAAGTTTAAATGAATAACTAAACATACTGTGTACCTAGGTACATGAATTGATTGAGCTGAGGTAAAAACTATTCAAAGGAATACACACCGGCTTTCAAAGATAGTAATTACGTCCAAAATTTAACTGCAGAAAATGGTAGAACATGAAAAACGCTTTCAGAAGATTATACAGCAGATTGACACATAGCGGCCTTATCCACTGACGCGTAGGGCTACTTACTTTATATTGTTTAGTAATCACCTGAACTGAGCCGAAACAGTACAGGCTACTTAATGGAAAGATATATTTAACGTTTAACTGGAATTAACTAAATAATAATATTGTAATTTGAGCAAAAACCTCAACAATCCCAAAATTCGGACACAATCGAGCAAAAAATCATATAGGCCTACATATTACATTTATCAAGAATAGCTACAAAGGCTTTTCACGAGTTAAACACATGGTTTCTAGCTAATAAAATGACACTTAATATTGATAAGACCCATTTTATACAATTTAGAACAAAAAACAGATGTATCTCAAATCTTGAAATTAATTATGGAACACAAATCATACAAGAAATTAGCAATGTAAAATTTTTAGGACTGCAAATTGACCAAAATCTTGACTGGAAGACACACATAGAAATGATAGGTCCAAAACTGAGTTCAGCGTGCTTTGCTTTAAGAATTTTGAATAATATATTAAAACAGGATGCATTACTTATGGTATATTTTGCATATTTTCACTCGGTAATGAGGTACGGGATCATATTCTGGGGCAACTCTTCCCATAGGGAGAAAATATTTAGATTACAAAAGCGGGCAATAAGAATAATATGTGAAAAGAAAAAAAGGGAATCTTGTAAACCGCTATTTGAAAAATTAAAAGTCCTCACTCTTACAGGGGAGTATATATACTCTGTTATGTGTTATGTAGTGAATAATATTGATAAATTTCAAACTAATTTTAGTGTACACGGACGTACTACCAGAAACATGAATGATCTACACAGACCAAATAACTCGTTAAAACTCTTTCAGAAGGGTGCTTATTATTCTGCAGTACAGATATATAACAAGCTTCCAAACAACATTAAATTATTATGTATTCAAAGAAAGAGCAAACCTTTCAAAACAGCTGTCAAGGAATTTTTAATAACTCACACCTTCTACAATTTGGAGGAATATTTCCAGCTTGGATAAATTTGGCAGCTTACAGTTTCTGTAGGCCTATATTATTGTTATAACATGCATGTATTTTTTGATCTGACGTGTTCTATATCCTTGAGCCCCGCTCGACACAGGATCTACAGGACGAGATATCTACATCTACATCAACAACCAATGTGCGTGGAAGTTTCCAGAGAATGAGACAGTTGACTCTATTTATAGTAGTCCTCTTAGTACTTTCCCGGTAAACAAACCATACAATGTCTGTAAGGATCATACAATGCTATATCGAAGCAGTCTATCCCTCTAGCAACTGCTATTTTACAACCCCATACATTAGCTGTATGAAACAGTAGAATAATAGGCCTACAGAAATACGATCACACTATTATAAAAACACACATTAACCATAAGTACTCGCACACCCATACAACAGGATGCAGGAAAGCAAATGATAACGGGTGGAATGAATAAACAAAATAAGCTCCTTTCAATTGTCGTTTTTATATCGGAAATGCATATTTGCACTTACAGAGTGCAGACAGGAAATTTGAGATTATCAGCTGAATTATCTGGAAGGTCATTGAGCTCTTTCTAGCAAGGAAAATCAATATTTTCTTGTGTGATATGCTTCCTTCCAGTAGGTCAGCTGTGAGAAATTTCAGCTCTCCACAATACACTGATTGGAAAGGAATATGCGTAAAAAATATAATTCATAAAAATGAAATAGGAGACTGAATATCTTAATCAAGAAACTGCTCGTGAAAAGAACGCGCTATTATAGGAAGAAATGAAATTAGTGTGACAAGTAATAGAAAACAGAATATTTGTACACCTACTTACTATTAACTTTTTAAATAGTAAGCTTAAAATTGGCTTACATGTAGCCGGCACTACGGAATGGGTTATTATAATTATAGCAGTACAATATCCCGGACAGAAGCACTGTATGTAAACTTGTAATTAATTTTGTATATATCTCGCATAAAGTATAAGCGTAATCGATATGACGGATTCTTGTCTCACCAATATTGTCGAGTTAGTTTACATGCCTGGGAATACGTAGACCATACCATAGACCTGAGCCGAGAACCTACGAATCTGGGATCCTAAAGCCAGAGTCTAACCAAACGTTTCACGCAGGCCAACTAATCCCTTAATTAGACAAAAACTGTTAAACTGAAATTACAGTGTTTCTTTTACAGAGAAATCAGAAAAAAAAACACTTTGTAAGAGATTTACATATTTGATATGCATGTGTGTCGAATTTCTCGTGGCATGGTTTAGAAGCAAATCCCGCCAACGCCATTTTCCTTCACTGACTACCCTCTGCAAGTCATGACAAGGAAAAGAAAACACCGTAATTCCTACCTTACATGAAGGAATCCTCATTGATAGCAGGATCAGATCACTCGCTGTAGTTTCTCTTTATGCACACGTCATGTAGAAGCACTAATAACGCACTAATTATATATTTTATTAACACAAAATCACAGTGAGTAACTCACAACTACCACTCTGCTCCAATGCAGTACTAGACTGTCTTTTGTTTTGACAACGTGGAACGACAGAAGCACACAGCAAAGAAGATAGAAGACGACCGTTGCATGGCTAGGCATAAGCTACGCTCTTCGGCCCAGGTATTCCATACGGTGTTTCGAAAGCGCTGCACTGAGTAAGAGCTGGCTGAACGTTTTGTTTTTGCAGGCAGTGCTGAAGTTGGGAATTTTTTCTAGGGGGAACCCATATATTTATATGCAGGTAATTATTTTTCATTTTATGATATCAAACTTTATAAATGAATCACATTGAAATTGCATTACAATAACCAACGAACTTCGTTACGCACATATTGAATCTATGACAACAGCGCAGCCAAGGCAACTTTATCACAAGAACAGGACATCATGATCCTATGAATACTTTATTTTAAAAAAGTGTTGCTAAGTGGACGTCGATTTCATTTGTACACTTTCCCCCCTGCGTTTTGTGCGGAGTGATGAAGAGTAGATTTTTATTCTCTCTGAGCGCCGTTTCGGTTAAACTTTAATAATATTTGGAGGGAGATTAAAAAGTTCAACAAAGTTCAGTCAGCAAACTGCATACTGCATGGACAAATTATCAACTATCTGCGATTTCCACTCATTAATAGGTTTGTTCCCAAATTCAATCCATGTACTGACAGCGTACTTCAATGTGCACAGACGTCGTGGCAGGTGACAGTACATGACTTAGCTTTAGGAACAGACCTATTCATTTTAATTGTTTGTCCAAAAGGATGTTCACTTTCTGGCTTCCTCTCTTCCACGCTATGAAAAGTTTACTTAAGTTCTAACAACAACAAAAAGTAATATCTGAATGTTGGGTACTACCCTCAATGCACATGGCTTTGATTTGTAATTTTTTCTTCAATACATATGCGTTTCTTAAAAGGAATGGTGTCTAAATTTCCAAAAGTTATTTAAGATACAAATGGTAAAATATATTTTTTATTAAGCCGTTTTACTATGGCACACAGTCTTTTTATACAGTGCTTAATTTTTGTGAAATGATAATAAATTTCCTCATGCTCTAACAACAAAACATATATGTTTGGCACTACATTCATTTGGTTTCACGTTTCTCCAGCTAATACCCTCTAACGGAAACAGCAGAGTCAAAAGAGGAACTATTTTAACTACATTATCATAAATATTTAAAAGAAGTGACATTAAATTTACTGAAATATGTTTCGAGCTATGTAATTATGTTTAAAATATACTTCAGACTTTAATTTTCCAGGACTCTGCCGTGACTAATCAATTACTTTCTGTGTAAATTAAAATATATTTTAACTTAAATCAACAATGAGATTTCAGTAAATTATCGCAGAGGTGAACCGCTTCCATGGGAGTATATAATTTTATATTGCGAATATGTCACTATAATTGATAGGTAGACTACATAATAATTGCATGCTCTGGAACTGTTCACTCTTAAGATAATTATCACTCTTACGATTATTTACATAATACCGTATATTTTGTGTTACAATTTTCAGCTGTCTTCTCTTTTCAATAATAACAAGTTCTGTATAAAAAATCTCTCAAATGTAATGTAATCGAAAAAATGGTTGTATTTTATAAAAGTCGAAATAAAGTGACGATTGAAGAAACATGGGTCACTTCTGAAGAACCGACGTTAAATTTAGAAGGTCCAAGAAGGGAATGAAAATTCAGAAAAGTCAGGGGGACATGGCTTCGACTTGTAATTTGTGTTAGATTTTATTTCTGCAATACATTCATGTCTATGAGAAGGAATGGTGTCTAAATTTCCAAAATTTATTTCTTTTTACATTAATTGAAAATACTACAACATTATGCAACGGGCCTATAATAGCATTTATTAAGTTACGAGTGGGCTATGTTTTATAACAAGGTTTTAAGGAATTTTTTCTTAGGGTCTATTCGCGAGGAACGTTTTTAACCATATGTTTTTAAAGAAACTCTTTACAATACTTTTTTCGACCTTGCTGATTGTGATTTTGGTATATACCAACATTATACGCAAATGTCGACAACGTTCGGTTTGATTCAATGTCTGATTTTGATATTGAAGGCCTGCTTTGAAAGTGTAATTTAATATTTCTCATCTGCCTTTTGCTATCACGGTATTTTTCAAACAATCGGTTTCTATCTGTCCGTATTTTGTGTGCAATTTGAAAAATGCAGTGTTGTTTCCTTTCACATCCAAATATCCCGTTCCGAATCTCTCTCAGTTCCTTCTTCAGAGAACGCTTCATGCTCTCAATTTTTCGGCATGTTCCTCAGGACTGTGAATTCAAAAATAGTAGAATTAACACTAATATGAATCCTGAAATAATTAACTAAATAAAAGAAATAGGATTCAATATATTATTTGCTTACAGGATCGCAAGTAAGGTATGTATGGCCCTAAGCCAAGCAGCAACGAGGAAATAATGAACATAGTTATGAAACATACTGCACGCTGTTACCCCACGAGTTATGACGTCAATTATGTTCCGTGCATTCCAAACCTAATTCTCGTAACTTTGTGACCCTAGGCCAAGCCCTGGTAATAACTTACTAATAACAGTTAAAATTTCTTAAAATTATTAAAATCAAACATAAATTACTTGTCAAAAATTATATAAATGGTTACTAGTCCTAATAAAAAATTTAAATGTCAGTAAAATGTTGAAATACCATATTTTCATAAAAATGTGTGTTCTTTGTTAAAATTGCAGCGCTGTCTTGACGACGCGTTTCGACGTAAATTTGTCATCATCAGGTCTAAAATCATAATACAGGCATTAATATGTTGTTATAATATTAAGACTGGTGTGTGGTTTCATTGCAGTATTTATTACTTGCGTACAGTGTATTTTCGTGTGGGCTGCATGTTTATTCTTTGTGGTACTAGACGTGTACTGATTCGAACAGGGGGATATGTACTATTGGCTCTTGATTTAATATGTTCTCACTTTTCCTTTTGTATATTTCCAATCTTTCTAGTGTATTTAATTTCCTGCCTTTGTTTTGAACGTGTAATACGATCATTGTATTTTCTATTTTGTTGTCAAATTCATGTGCTTCATTCATTATATGTCTGGCATCTATCTCTTTGTCCAATTCTATAGTCTTGCATGTGGTCTTGGAATCCAGTTTTAAATTTCCTTCCCGTCTCGTCCAAATAAATTCTGTTACATTCTTTGAAAGTTAGTTTGCAAATACCATTTTTGTTATATATATAATTATCCTTTGTCTTATAGGCCTACACTTAGTTTTTCAAATTATTTGTTGTTTTAAATGCCAAATTTTTTGTGTTTTTCAAAAGATTTGTTTGTTTATGTACTTTTTATCTCTATATTGAAATGTTGCGTATTTAGTCTTATTCCTTGTATTTTCTATTGGTTCCAGTTTGGCTATACTGGTTAATTTATTATTCATTCTTCTTTTGTGTTTATCAATTAGTTTGTGCACTGTATTAATTGTGTATCCATTACATTTGTTTAATTATTCCTAATTCCTTTTGGTAGTTTTCTCTACTTAGCGGCATGTTTGTTAGTTTGTTCGCCAGAGAGGATAACGCTGACATTTTTTTGTTTTATGGGGTGATATGATGTGTTCTTAACTATCGTATCTGTTTGAGTTTCTTTTCTATATATATACCTAATTCTA
The DNA here is from genome assembly GCA_964059195.1 of Ectobius pallidus. NCBI lineage: Eukaryota > Metazoa > Arthropoda > Insecta > Blattodea > Ectobiidae > Ectobius > Ectobius pallidus. The sequence goes on along the minus strand of CAXKWD010000004.1, from coordinate 96,220,516 downwards.
GTTTCTGGTTCTTCTTTTCTAATGATAGGCCCAAACAGTTAATCCTGTTGTTACAAAGATCTTCGGTGTATTGTATCTTACTAGGAGGTGCCCGTGGCTTCGCCACGATAATTCTTTTAAAAATTAAAAATTAAGAGTATAATAATTATTAAAGCATTATATTTATTAACACTTGCACGCGAATCATTCATAAACTAAGCCATTAATAATTAATGAAACAGCTAAAATTCCTGCTTTAGAGTACATTCCACGACATGAAAGCGCCCCCTGGGAAAACTATATCAGAATCGATTATGCAGTTCCAAAGAACCTGTGAACACATAATACGTATTGTTTCTCAGCTGTTTATTGACATGAATATGATGTGAATTTTATTTTATCAATTCAGTGTAATTTTCAGAAATTATATAATGTTTCAAGGGAAGGAATGGTTTGTTTGGATTATTATTATCAGCGATATTTCAAGAGATAAAACCATCAATATTTTACAGCTGTTGCCCCCGGCTTCGCCCGCCATTATTCATTGACTCCAGGATTTTTAAGAAAATTACACTGGTAGATTATTAAAAATGTTTGTGGTTCAGAGCTATGAAAATTGTAAGTAAAAATAAAATTAGAATATTTGTTCACTGTGTTCATTTCACTTAGGCCTTATATAATAAAGAAACGGTTTTCCTTCCTAATTTTGTAGTCGTCATGAAAGTTTAGACTGCGAGAGACGAACATCGCCGAGTATACCCGATGTCTCACGAAGCGGGCGAGCAAGCACGCTATTTAGGGCCGTTGAATTGTATAAGAGTAGATTGTATTATCGTTGTTATTGAATTCCTGGTTTATGTCATCCATGTTGCCATTAGATATTATTAAGGAATCATTCACGTATGTCAAGTATACTAGGTTCCTTTCTTAATAATTATATTTTGAATGCATTTTTCTTCGAGGTTTTGTAGGTAAATTTTGGATATGGTGTTACTTTTAATTGAAGATGTCTATAAAAAATCTTAGTATTAGTTTAAAGTTTCACATCCAAATGAAGCACGCTATACCACAGCATTCATTCATATACACATATATCTCAAAATAATCGGATCAAGTTTAGACTTCAGTACACTTACCATCTTGCATTTTCATGACGATTAGTTACGTCATCAAGGGCAGCTGTAAATTAATTCAGATAGTAATTATGACCACCCCTTGTAATGAATAAGGCACTCTTAGCCAATGGAGCAGGACTTGAGTGGTTCTCATACCCTCGACGCTTAATCTGACTAGGATAGTGTATGTTGAGTAACGCCCCCCTCCCTTCCTTATGTATGACATATCACAGACCTTAACTAGCTTTGTGTAAGCGCTACCGGACATTGTATGAAAGTTTCATGATACTCTAGGTGTGCCCCGTACATTCCATCAGGGCCACATTTGTCGTCTGCAAACAGCCTTTCATCTCCTCATGTAATTAACAGTACATCATAAGCGAGTGCCATCCATGGTCGGCTTAGGGGTGTTTCATTAGGTCGCATTAACTAACAGTTGCACAGAAGCCTGAATCACATCCACAGTTAGATACAAATGTCTGAATATGAAAACGTTTTTGATGGCTAGCGATTTCTTTGGAGGAGATTGTTTTAATGTTAAGTTCGAATGGTTCGTTTAGAGTAGCCACATCACATCACTCCATTCCAAAGAATGTGACAAATAACATGTTAGCTTATATCAGAAGTAATGGCTTCTTTCTTGGGTAAAGTACAATACAAGTGATAGCCAAAAATGTGTACATCCTTGCAATTCTTTACCACAGAGAAGTGGTTAAATCCTTCATACAGTAAATCTCTGAGGACCAACGACAGGCACGGGCAAACACGAGGGGAGGAAATGGTGACGGAACTTGCTCATTTCATTTTACTTTGGATCTAACGGTTGTGGTTTACATCAAGAGGACGGCTATCGGGCACTTAGGGGTGAACAATAACAATATTGACACGCTATTATACTAAACATGGAATAATTATGCAATTAGGAATCAACATCAAAATTGAATTCTTTATTTGCTTCAGTAAATATAGGCCTACTTCATAAACGCACGTTATTGTCGTATTATGTACAACACTGGAGCATTCCATAAGTTATGAAAACAGGGTATTCACAGTCATTTATGCGTACTAGATCGTCTGCATTGTTTGTTAAGGCCAGGTTTGTCTATATTGGGAAGAATGTTATTCGTACAGTAGCCTACATGTAAAGCTGACTTTTAAAAAATGAAAGTGATTGAAGTAACTTATATATTATACTGTATTAAAAATGCAGAAACATGACACGATCATTGTGGTTTCTCAGTGATAAAGATTGCTGTAACGAAGTCAAATGACTGTTCGATGTTGTTAAAATGACAAAGATGAGGATGATGATGATGTATGTTGAGGTGCTGGTGGCAATGAAGATGGTGGTGGTATTAATATAAAAGTTGTGATCGTGTATAATTACGGCAAAGGCTATTTTAAAGATTTTTCTCAAATACTAATAAGTAGGGCAAGGCATTTGATGATTTTGCATCTTTTTTATATGAAGGTTAAAAGATAGCTCCAATGTATATAAATGTATATCATTAAATAATTAATTAAATAAGGGCAATTTGTTTTTGCATTATTTTGCTTTATTTTGCATATTTCGTCCTTTTTCAAGATATAGGTAATTTTTTGGCAATTTTTAGGTCATTTTCGGCATTTTAGGTCATTTTCAGCATTTTATGTCATTTTTGGCATTTTAGGTAATTTTCGGCATTTTAGCAATATATATTTTTTCTTTCTTTTTAAATGGCACATATTTGCTAGGGGCAATTTGATGGGCATGCCAGTTCAGAAAGAATTTATTTTTCGCTAAGGGTCAAAGTAGTATAAATTTATTTACTTCTTTAGTAACAAAATAAGTGCGTTTAATATTGTAAATTCATATATAAAGCATCGTCATAAACTGTATTTAGCAATTTATTACTTAAGAAGAAACTAATTATAAGTAATAATGGCAAATTTATTGGTCATTATTTTAAGATTTCGGGTCATTTTTTCACTATTTTTAGGTCATAAATGCATTTTTTATTTTGCATTTTCTCACTATTTTATGGTCATTAAATGCCTTGCCCTACTAATAAGCAATCAAAATAATTCAATCCTTTAAAGTCAAAATGACAAAGAAGCATACTATAAAATTCTAGAGCATATCAGTGACTTTTATGTGTAAGGATGATATTTTCAAGTTTTCACGAGGTGAAGTACTTTTGGCATAAACTTTTCAACTCCACGTGGATATTAAGTACAGTTGTAACCTTGTCTGTGGCAGAGTAATCCCCCTGGCTTAGAATGATGATGTACTTCGTCAGTAGGATTTGAGCGAGAATTTATGAGTAATATTTCAAAACTTGTGGAATAGGCATAGTGCACACACACTCAGACATAAAGGAAAGAAGAGGATGACATAAAAGACAGTCTTGAAGAAACACACCCTTTACTCAAAGAGTCATCACTAGCGGATAAGAGCAAATAGAAGGAGTAGAAGAGCAGGAGACGAATGGAAATAAACTGGTGGGTGGATTTAGGTAATAAAAGAGAGGCACGCCATCATAGAAAGAGTGGCTGGAAATCACTGAAGAGAGAGAAAGATGGAGCATAAATTGGGTGTGCATGCACACAAATACAAAAGGGATGTTTCAAAGAAAATGTGATGGTATATTACAAGTGAAAAGGGGACATTTCTGAAAAGCATTGATGAGTCTTGAAGCTGACAGATTAAAAACGAATTTGATAAGATCATTTCAATTCAGACATGTTTATATCAAAGACCACATCATTTACAGTGACAATGATGGAGAGTGGTTAAAATGTTCTACTTATTCTTAGTCACTAGCGCACATTTTTACAAATCATAATCGGAACTTTGAAACATATTTCTATAAACATGGCAACTACATATATGTTAAACTCCATAGCTGTCTAAAATATCCCGGCATCTAAAACTGTTGTCTTACTTTGCTAGCCTGTTTTCTGGAATTAACGTCTTTCTCGACTGTTCTTTTGCTTTCGATTTTCGATTACTGGAGTTCTTCTTTCTTATTTATCATGCCCTTAATTTTATTGCCCATTTGGCATTTACATCCTTTGTATTTGATCATAGACTATTCATTTTAAATAAAATATTCTATTTCACCAGCTACCGTTCTTTCCAATCACGTGGTAGCGTTACTGATTTCACTGCTACTGACTTATACGTGAATATGTGAATAATCCGTTATTCTGAAATGAGATAGTTTTTCTTCGTGTGTTTCGATTGCCAATTATGGAGACCAATTATTCCCCTGAATTTTTTCTTAAAGATATCAAACTTTGTGCCCACTGATGCTTTTACGCGATGACGACTTACACCATTTTATAAATTCAGCTTTGAAAGGGTTAATCTAAGGTTTTATGTTTAACGTACGTGATTGTATGGAACATGTTGAAAACTTTCATCTGCACTTTATATCAACATTATAGTTATTACTTTATTCGAACATAAAGTAAAACAAAAAATCTCGCTTTCAGAAAAAGGCATTGTTTATATTAACACCCAGGATTATGTTAAGTTTCTGGGGACTAGAAAAGATTAGCTCACAAGCCTTCAATCATGTAAGAAAAAGAGCTTTTTTAATAAGTAAAAATTTCACAGGTAAATCATTTATATTGAAGATTAAGTAATACTTGACTGTTTTGGTAGAGAAGTACAACGGACTTAGGATCTTTAAAAATTAATTTTGTATACCTATAAAATATTAAATTTATTGGTTGTGGGTATTATTTTTTAATATTTTCCATTATGGTGGGTGACAATAGTGAACTTTTCATTTAGGATATTGTTTGCGCTAATATATATGAAGTTCGTAATATAGTAATATTTCCGAGAGTACATTTTTCTTTTTTTAGTCTTGCCTTGGATCGTTTTATGTTTTTGAGTATCATGTTAACTCTTTCAGAGCAGAATTTATACACTGATAACAAGGCAGTCATCATAAAGGCAGTCATTATAAATAGGCTTTAAGTTTAAAATCTATGTGGAAAACGTAAATGTTTTTCATGAATGACAACCATAACACATAAATAAAAATCATAGCATATTAACATAAATCGTCCTGATTTTATAAAATTTTGGAGGCGACGCGTTCAACTCAGTTGCAATGAAAAGGTACAATTTAACCGCAATGCACGGTGTATATACTCACACACTCACAGTCGAATAATAATTTTTATGGTAAATTTCTAGAACATAATTATGTAGAACGTTATTATTAATATCGCTCAATACCTCATTAATTAAACAAAAATCTGACACTAACTTTTCAAAATTATATCTAAATGTGATGAAAGGTGACGAGTATGTTTTAACCCTTCGGGAAGAACTGTAGCCACTGCAGAGAATGTATGTTCATCTACTACTTCTCCAAGACATTTTCTCATCTTAAAATTTATTTCACTTTGCAACCTTAAACCTTCGATAGGTATTATCCTATATACATAAGATGTTGAAACAGACTTACTCTACCTGCTGTGTTACGTTCACATTAAATTATATAGGATATAGTAAATGGTTAAAAATTATGTATTTAGGAATTAAACTCAATATAATAAACACAAAATTATATTATTTAGTCAAAAAACATTATAGCACAATAAAAGTTTCCAGAGAAAAACACAGATCATTATTATTTGTACGTATTCCATTCTGAGCCTGTACGGGCAAGCTGAGAGCAAGCGGACTGCATGACAAGACTCATAGGACGCAACACTTCTTGAAATTGAGACTTAAACTATAAATAGATAAGCCAAACTTGCCCAATACATTTTAGATAAATTTCTCTGGTATGTAACAATTTATTGTCACAACAACAATACATACATCAAGCTCAGTTCATAAATTCTTGATTTCTTGGACGTGTATAATATTATTATTCATAAACACTGATGAACTTGTAGATATCACAATGTTTAATACAAATTCCTTTGTTAAAGGTCATAAATATCTTTGAGATGGCTCAATCAGGTTGATCAAAACCACAAATATATTAGTTCAAAGATGAAATTACGTCCAAATTGTTCCTCAAATAAATTAGGTAGTAAATGACGTACCTTTGAATTGATTAATACCACCTTTTGATAGTTGATACAGATGTTAGCCTGAGATCTTGCAACGCCAACACCAAAATGAAGAAGACCCGATGAATCACACGATGGGTGATAATAGTCCTTAAATCGTTCGAAGTCTTCAGAATCAATAAGGCATGTGAAACCTTAATGTGAATCGAAGAGCTGATTGCTTCAGTTATTGAAATTAAACCACCAGATCTATCTGATAGGTAAAGAATGGCATTGATAAGCCAAGAAGAAAACTCATGTCCTTATGAGTAGTAGTTGAATTGATTACAACTAAGAATAGGCATTTAAAGCCTAGAAAAACTAATGTCTTTATGAGACACAGTTAACTTGAATCGATGAAGAAGGAGAAAAGCTAAAGATAAACCTTATTGGCTATCAAAACAATATAATAAAAATCTCCAGTCTCTGATTGGATGCAAGACATAAAAAGAATAATTTTGATATTATAATACCCATACATAACAACTATTTGAAATTCATTTGTTCAAATCACCGCCGTCTCGAGAATTACACTGCCTGTCCTATGCTTTATTTTAACATGGAGTTCAGAGTATTGTTAAATTGCCTAATTTATCCAGTAGAGGCGACACAGTTCACACCCAGATTGCAGCAATCACTAATCAAAATAAGCATTAAACAGACACAGATACTTGTGTTATTTGTTTAGAACGTAATATTATTCCAGTATATGACACTTACCTTGAAATGGAATTTTGGAGCAATAATTAAAATAAATGTAAATTAATTAGACGCATCGATAGACTATATTATGAGCACCGCCGTCTCGAGGAGTAATACAGTTTAAAAGGCAGTGATTATGAGACGGCGGTGACAGCACTACATAATCAACAATGTCGTAGCAAAAAACAACAAGCAGTCTGGGTGTGAAAGGTGCTGCCATCTGTAATGTCGCCGAGTACGCAAAATTAGCCGTATAGGACAGGCAGTGTATACACGATTAATACAGTTTAGAAGGCAGTGGTTCAAATAAATAAAAAACAAGGTAGCAAGCAAGGCCTGCTAAAAACGAATTACAGAAGCATGACCTACTAAACTAAAACATAACGGAACATATTGCCCGCAAATTATGACACTTGAGGCATAATTTAAAATTACATGTGGAGTTATGTTTAAAAAATAAATAAAGAAGAGAGAAAAAAGAAATAAAAAATAAAACAAACATGAGAACAAATAATTAAAATGAATTGAAAAACATGAATGCAGAGAATGACTAAATCATTCATCATTTTCTGAGAATGGCATTGGTGCCAAATTGACAATTGGTTGCACATAAAGATTCGTGGCAGTACGAACCTTTGCAACTTGAACCAGACTGACCCCGCCAGGGTGAATTTGTCATGGTGTTTGAAGTCCTTAGCGCTGGGTGGTAAGTTTTGATGTAGTTGGAATTCTCGTTGGAACCCTGACCAACGGATTCCATATGTCCCAATTTCAAGTGTTTGGACATAGAATTCCTGTAAGCCTTAGCTAATAAAGGATTAGAAAGAGAATGTCTCTTAAGAGACGTCAATCTTGAACTCGCTTGGCGAGATGCATTAGAAACCCTTTGCAGGTTTGAACTTACTAAGGCTGAATAATGCATATCTAAGGTATTAGATTGGCAGGATAAATCATTAGGAAGTCCATTGCTAAAGTCCTTAGATTTATGAAGTGTAAGTTTGTTGGACCTACGAACAGACAACCTAGGAGAAGAAGGTTGGGGCAGCTTGCCCGCCAAGTACCAACCCAGTTGAGAGTTATGAATGATGGGTAAGTTGGGAGCAGAAATGTTACCCACACAATCAATTTGTGAGAAAACCTCAACACCCAACACCAAATCTACAGAATTAGGTGTGTTGAAATCAGGATTGGCTAGTTGAAGGTTAGGCGGAATGTTCCAGTTAGTGATATTAATTGGAGATCTTGGAAGTTTCGACTCTGAAATCTCCGGAACAACAAGAGCAACAGTATTACAAAACCAACGAGTTGTTCGAGACCTGATTTCTATAGAAGCAAGCTTATGGGTGCTTACTTTAGACGATAGTATTCCAGTCAGCCTTGCTTGCTGCTGACAAGGGGATAGTTTTAAATGTTTGAATAGCCTTTCACTGATTAAGTTGCAATCAGAGCCGCTATCTAAGAGGGCAGTGGCCTCTACCGGTTGACCATACTTGTTTATCACAAACACATTTGCAGTAGGAAGTAAGCAGCCTTGATGATTATGAGAGGCTGACATAATCCCTGCAGTATTAGATATTTGTGACTCGTTCTGAGCACTATAATCGTGAAGAAGAGTACTATGTTTCTCTCCACACACTCTGCAAGAGAACGAGCTGCAAGCCTTGGTATGTCCTCTTGAAGAGTAACATACACGACATAAATGGTTAGTCCTGACAAAATTGCTACGGCTTGCAAGACTCATTGCTTTGAAAACATCACATTGGTAGACTTGATGTGAATCCTTTTTGCAACAAATACATTTGTTGACAAACTGAGCTGATTTGCTCTTAGCCGATATAGGTTGCGAATTCTGTGAAGTTGAAGGCTGATTTTTTAGAGCTGAATCCGTCATTTGCAAGACTCGGACTCTAATCTCCAGAAACTTAAGTAGTTCCTTGAGTTCAGGCAGTCTGTCTGATTTCAGCGATGATTCCCATTCTCTAATAATATGAACTGGGAGTTTGTCTAAGATCATTTTAGAAATAATTAAGTCGGATAAATCGACATTAGTATTTAAAGAGTGCAATGCATGCACCGTGCTTATGAAATGATCTATAAATCTTTGCAGAGAGTCTGCAGAATTCTTTTCAAGAGAGGGTGGTGAAAATAATTTGTCAATGTGACTATTAGCAATCAGACGATTGTTGTCAAATCTTTCTGACAACGTTTCCCAGGCTACATCAAATGTAGCTGAGGATACAGGAATATTCTGTATTACAGTCATGACTTCTGGCGATAAGCATGATTTTAGATATTGGAACTTGTCCATGTTAGAAATATGCTTATGTTGAATGACAAGGGAATAGAATGTATCCCTGAACTCAATCCACAAGGCAGGATCGCCTGTGAATTGAGGAAGACGGATCTCGGGAAGCTTTGGGAGTGAAGGAGTCAATTCTGTAGATGACTGGTGGACTACAGAAGCTGAGACCTGATGAGGGTCGTAGAACTGTTTATTTTTGGCAATAGCACCATTTAGACGACCTATTGCCTCATGAAAAGTCGCTTCAACTTCTCGTCTTTGAAGCTTAATGACTTCCGTCACTTCCTTAAGACTGAGTTGAGCATATGTACTCTTATATTCACTAAATATGGTTTCAAATGCATTACGCATACTGAGAGCCTTGAAATATGAAGCTTCGTCTCGTATAACTAACGTTTGAATAGCTTCAACGAAATCAATGAACTGAATTCTTGCAAAATCAATGGAATCTAGTTTAGCTATAGATTCAGCTTGAGCAGCTCTTTGCTCTGCTTCTGCCCTTTCTTGTCTGGCCCTAGCTTCTGATTCTGCTAATTCTAATTTAGTCCTAGCTTCTATTTCTGCAATTTCTAGTCTAGTCCTAGCTTCTGCTTCTACAGCTTCTTGCCTAGCCCTAGCTTCTGTCTCTGCAATTTCTAGTCTAGTCCTAGCTTCTGCTTCTGCAGCTTCTTGCCTAAGTTTAGCATCTGCTTCTGCAGCTTCTTGTCTAAGTTTAGCATCTGCTTCTTGTTTAAGTTTAGCCTCATAAGCTGTAACTAAAGAGTTTACACGAGAAATGGCTGCAAAAACAGCCTTTTCCACTTCTTCTCTATAATCTGCTTCAGCTTCTGAATACTCAATTTGGTCAATCAGAGACTGAACATCTTCATATTTGATCAGGACTTCATTAAACTTAGCCTTACGGGCTATAATTTCATTATAAGATTCATCGTCGAGATCTGTAAATGATAGAAAGGTATTGACGTGGCGAGTGATCTGAGCCTTTATAGGAGTTCTCTTGGCTTTAAGAGCATTAATGTTCAACTCCTGATTAGCCATCTCTTTAGATTTACAGCACAGATTACAATGAATATCAATAATTGCCCGCTCTTAGGGCTTAAATGACAATAAATACAATGCCCGATTACGGGTTAAGACAAATCAGTACATAAACGTCCAATGCAATGGACGTTGAAACAATACAATATCAGGTGTGATATGTGTACTAGTGTAAGTGTTGCTGTCTGTGTAGGTTTTACAAGCATGAAACTTATAACACTAGTTTAACAATAGATCCTCCAGCCTTCACCTCAAACATGCAGAAGACATGGAGGCAGTAACAATATTAATTATTGTTTAGTTATTGTTATGATGAGAACAAATTCTGGTATATATTACAGTTCAATTCACCAGATAATAGTCCAGTTATGATTCAACTATCCGGCAATAGGAGGACCATTAAATGGTCCGGTAATGATTCAATTATCCGGCAATAGGAGGACCATTAAAATGGTCCGGAAATGATTCAATTATCCGGAAACCGGAGGACCAATAAAATGTACGGGCAAGCTGAGAGCAAGCGGACTGCATGACAAGACTCATAGGACGCAACACTTCTTGAAATTGAGACTTAAACTATAAATAGATAAGCCAAACTTGCCCAATACATTTTAGATAAATTTCTCTGGTATGTAACAATTTATTGTCACAACAACAATACATACATCAAGCTCAGTTCATAAATTCTTGATTTCTTGGACGTGTATAATATTATTATTCATAAACACTGATGAACTTGTAGATATCACAATGTTTAATACAAATTCCTTTGTTAAAGGTCATAAATATCTTTGAGATGGCTCAATCAGGTTGATCAAAACCACAAATATATTAGTTCAAAGATGAAATTACGTCCAAATTGTTCCTCAAATAAATTAGGTAGTAAATGACGTACCTTTGAATTGATTAATACCACCTTTTGATAGTTGATACAGATGTTAGCCTGAGATCTTGCAACGCCAACACCAAAATGAAGAAGACCCGATGAATCACACGATGGGTGATAATAGTCCTTAAATCGTTCGAAGTCTTCAGAATCAATAAGGCATGTGAAACCTTAATGTGAATCGAAGAGCTGATTGCTTCAGTTATTGAAATTAAACCACCAGATCTATCTGATAGGTAAAGAATGGCATTGATAAGCCAAGAAGAAAACTCATGTCCTTATGAGTAGTAGTTGAATTGATTACAACTAAGAATAGGCATTTAAAGCCTAGAAAAACTAATGTCTTTATGAGACACAGTTAACTTGAATCGATGAAGAAGGAGAAAAGCTAAAGATAAACCTTATTGGCTATCAAAACAATATAATAAAAATCTCCAGTCTCTGATTGGATGCAAGACATAAAAAGAATAATTTTGATATTATAATACCCATACATAACAACTATTTGAAATTCATTTGTTCAAATAAATAAAAAACAAGGTAGCAAGCAAGGCCTGCTAAAAACGAATTACAGAAGCATGACCTACTAAACTAAAACATAACGGAACAGAGCCCTTGGAACGTTTTGCACATTTGCGCCTAAATCGTTGAGAATGTGTTATATAAGATAATTCTTGTAGAGGGTATAAGGTTGTTTATTTAATGCAATTATATTTTCATGATTTAAATATATACTTTATCTTTTCAAGCTTTTCGTGTCCTAAAGATAGTGTTCTTCATAATTTGAAAACAACTGTCAAAATCACCTACTCACATGTCTCTAGATTTAGGCGGTAGGTCAAACCACGTAATTTAATACCTAACTGGTATATCAATCCGTACAAAGAAGAGTGGCATAAATGATCTCCCCAGTTATGTTACATATTATTATTCTTTCTATAATTTTTGCATGCATCATTTTTAGTAAAAGAAAAATTTGAATTATTCACATTAAAGCAAGGATGCATGTTTTAGATGGGAAGAGAGTGCTTCAACACAGTTTTTAAAGGTGGATATCTATATCAATGTGTGACGTCATTTATTACTGTTCGATTTTCGTTCCAATAACAAACATAATGCAGCATGTTGCGCCTTTATAGACTTTATCCAGCACCACGTCTCACATGAGCTGGCAAGTGAATTCCAGCTCACCTTTATGATACCTCATGATATTGTACTTCATAAATATGAAGTACGGTAATACTCTCGAAACACGAACGGAATATGTTAAAGATGCACTGATTCACAGGCAACCAAACGTTGCCATTCTATTGCTCGTGTCACAATTATCTAAACCTAAGTCATAGGCCTATCAAGGATTTCCTTATGCAATAGAAGCTTATGTGTAAGGTATAATGATAAAATCGCATATTATTCAGTAATGTAATGTATGTAATGTATAATGATAAAATCACACATTACTTTATTATAAGATCTTACTTTCGTCACGTAAAACTTAACTTTATTTCTAACCGGAAATTGCTTACAGAAAATACACACGGAAAGCATTAAGCAAAACTAGAGGCCTGACAGGGTTTCTTGATGGATATGGAAAAACTATTTGATTAATAAGCCTACCATTGTACAGTGACGAAATAACCTAAACATTTATAGTCGTAAACCTTCTTACAATTACAATAAATCAAAAAAGTTTCTTATAATAAACGCAACCCTTCTATTTTATTACGAATATATCATAAATGAAACATTTTCTGATGAAACATTTTCACTTGTAAACAAAACGAAATAGCTACATTGATTGAATATTTTTACATCAACAAACCTCTCTTTTACTAACCGTAATAACTGTAGTGAAGTATTTAAGAATAACCAATAGCCATAATAATTCTCGTATTGCATTATTTAGATCTTTCAGATAAAGTAGGTTCAAGCATTGGTAAAAGGTGATGTGATCTTAGTAGGCTCGTAATAGTCTACGATAATTAGTAATATAATTCCCATTCTGCTTGATTTAGCAGAACTAAAATTTACTTTGAATCTGGATTTGAATATTGACATTATATTATGCTACCATTATTCTAACGTTATGGACTACTATACATTTTTGCCAGGTCTTTCAATGGCTATCACAATCCTTAAGCCTACATATAATTTCGTAGGACGATTATGAGTAATATTTGATTTTGTTTAGACCAGCGTTTCTCAACCTATGGTCCGGTGGTCCGCGAAGATGGTGCAGATGGTCCAAAGACATAATTAAAAAATATCATAAAGCAAGTGGAAAGTAAAGAAGTAAAATTGTTCACATATGTCGTTATAATGACCTATACTTATTACTCCAAATATGAAGAATATAGGCCTTCTTTTAAAAATGGGATATAAAATTAGGGGTCCGTAAATTTTTTTTAGACATTTTAGAGGTCCTCGGGTTCAAAAAGGTTGAGAAACGCTGGTTTAGACAATCCATGTACGGTTTTAAAATACTTAAGGTATGAAAAATTAAGCAGCTTCTTGAGTTAATTATCATTTCAAACGAAAATTTTCACATCCAAGTGTGTGCTACAAATTCAGTATTTTTATTTAGTATTATTATTTTTTGTAATTGTTACTAAATAAAAACTATACTCGCGCGTGCACACAGAATACGAATAGATTTTTAAACTAGCTTTTATTATTCAAAGAAGAATTTTATAACCGAATATTTACAATACCAGACTTGCCTCTTTCTCTTATTATACCATGTGCGAAAAAATAAAAGCGAGCACAAAAATGATTCATACCGGAGTGCATTTTTGCTGAGAAGATGATATTTCAGAAGTTGACTGCAGCTTTTAACGGATTTTTGTCTGCGGTGGCAATGTTGAAATCAGTGTGGCAGAAAAATGAGATAGACACTCTGTGTTGGTGAGAAGAGGAGATCCGTGTTCCTGCTTAAAGCAAACCACTGTCGTTGTAACTAACTCATGATTGACATGCGTCAATACCATGTCACATACTGCGGAACGTGACGCAGCTACCACATATGCTGGCTGCTTTCTTATATACATTCTATCACTCACTTCGCTAAACTTGCAGTTAGTATACTGTAACCCAGTTATGTTACTCTTAAACTTTTCACTGCTACTGACATATAAATGCATCACTTTGTACAGTTGTTTAAAGATATAGTTATTCAAGACTAATTATTTTTTTAAATTTCATTTTTTTTTTACATTTAAATTTTACATTTATTAACATTACTTACTTACATTACATTATTATTATTATTATTATTATTACACTTTAATGCAAGTAAAAACAAATAAAACCAAACATGCCCCTATATGAGCAACGCTCGTGTTTAGGGGATATAGTAGATTAATACCAATATAATTACATAACGCTGCACAGTATACTATACACGAACAATTCTAAATTTATGAGTACATGTAAATAAAAATAATTTTTTAGCATTAACCAGTGGTTAAAAATAGCATTTACAACAACAAAAATAGAATAAATTGGACTGAAACATTGAAAGACCAAACAAAATTAAAGTGTGCTATTAATATTATCTAATAACTTTTTTTATTTTCCTCTTAAAATGTTTAAGAGTAAAGCTTTATGTAAAATGTGAGGGTTTTTATCCACGTAGGCTATTAGGTTTATTACCTATGGAAGGCAGCTATTCCAATGACTTTTTATTGATTTCAAACTTACAGCTTATAACATATACATAACATCACATAAACTTACTGCTTATATAGGCCTATCTATAACAAATTCAGTTCTGAAAGGGTTGGATAAAAATATTCTTAAAACGTCAAGTTTTATCACAAATTGTGTGTACAGGCTATAAAGTACGTTGTAAAAATAATTTTATATCAGTATCTCTAAATATTTGCGACAGAAGACAGATTTTGAATTTGGCAAAATAACACGCATATTGAATCTGAGAAAACAGGCGACTAAAATTTGCATGTAGCGCACAGAAGTTTAAAAATGTCAGCAGCACCTGTTCTATACGCCCAAATGGCATAAAAGTCTGCACACTTATACTTTAGGGCAGGTGTGTCAAACATGCGGCCCCCTCAGTTTTGAAACGAAGCCCCCTAAAGATTTAGGTAAAATGTACAATGTGCATACCAAAAACTTTAGTGTAAAATAAAATTTGTGTAAAACTTGATTTTCTATCAGTACAGAAGACAAGTGTCTCATAAAATGAGCCCCTTAAAGCCCAAGTGGTGTAACTCCAGTTTTGGATTTTTTTAGTTATGGTCAGGATCCTATTCAGAAAGTGTTCTTCTATTAATAGCGCAAATGGTGTAAGTCATAACTTGCATAGCAACCCTGTAGGTAGGAGCACAATTTTATGCTATCCATAAAGCCATGTACTTGGTGACAGACAAAACCTTCAATATCTCAGAACAGCAGTAATGTGAGTTACACCACTTGGGCTTTAAGGGGCTCAAATATTGGTAGGTTTATATAGTGCAGTGCCTGTGCAATGCATTGTTCGCCAAGAAACATTTTGCTCAAAAGAATAACAATGGACCATATTTTGAAATTCGTAAACAGATAATTTTATTCATTCCAGGGGACTGAAAATCAACATCAGAAAAATTTCCTTGGTTTATCTATTTCGATTTTGAGGGTATAAGGCGAAAAGAAACTACCCACTAGCCTAGTCCTTCGCTATCAGTTTTTCTACTTTTATTAGAAACATGGGTAGTGAACTCCTGTCATGCTATTAAGAAGTTCGCAGGCTTTCTCGTTATGAGGTTTTAAAACGCTTTTGGCCACCACTTCAAGAAGAAATTAAAGATTTGACAACCATTGTAGTTATTGAAGAACATTTAATTTACTTAAATTTAACACTCCAAGACAACAATCGCTTGAAACTTTATTGGATAGTAATATTAAGGTTTTTAAATTAAAGCTCAGCATTTTTAATATTCTCACATTACTTCTGATTTCAGTCATTATGCTTCCAACATAAAACCGTTTGTTAATGAATAATGAATGTAAGCCTAACTTCTGATTTCAGTCATTATGCTTCCAACATAAAACCGTTTGTTAATGAATAATGAATGTAAGCCTAAAAGTGATATTGTGTTGAAGTGCTATTATTTTGGTTATCCATACATTTTCTATGTACTGTACTTAAAATGTATTGATTGTAATACACAAAGCATCAAATGACAAAAATGATATGTAGGTTTTTATTCTACAATATGTTAAAATTTAAAACACGGGTGTTTGCTTTTTTTTACGAAATATAAAAACATGCTTAAATGTTATAAGAATAAAAGGTTATATTTTCATTTCGGCACGTGGATTTTGGACTTCAATTTATCAAGTAGAGTTGGCCTTTAGTAAAAATTTAGTCTGACATGCCTGCTTTAGGGTAAGCTTGGTTTTCTTATATCAAAATAAAAAAAGTATCTTTGGACCAAAATGGCTAAATAAACACTTCTATTGTCCCTTAAGAAACCGGTATCTTAAAAATGTTATCGTCTATAACGACAGGATTGCGTTCACTGAATTTAGTAGCTTCTGATAAGTACTACTTCTGACACTGTCCAGGGGAAATGTAACCTACATACAGCCTACATCGCCTCGTAATTTTATTATTATTATTATTATCTTTTTCTTTTTCAAGAAATGAACGAAGTAACCAAAGGAAGTGAAACTCATCGCCCTAACAGTTGACTGATCCTCAATAGAGCTTTTCCTGAGAAAACCAGAAAAAACCAGAGCTCTGCCATCAAGTACTTCTTAAGAAGAAACCTTGACCTTGTAGACTTCGGTCATACAGTTAGCCGTGCGTGGATAACAGCCCTGGTTTTTATACCTTTATCTTCCTCCACAGACTTACTTTTGCATTTCTATGCAAGGGGCACCGACAAGCCTTTGTCTTTAAGCGTGAAATGCTAAGCCACCCTTTCTCTATTCTTACCAAACAAAGCATCACACGTCACATTTTTTACGTCTTCATTAGGAGGTGTTTTCAAGATAAGATAAAGCATAATTATTTGGGCTTGGGAAGGACTGTTAAGTGATTAAATGTTTCACTTTATTATCTGAAAAACTAAAAATAATGTAAATTTAGCCAAGAACTTACTGATTCCTTTATCATTCTACTGTTATGGAGAAAGTATGTCACGTTAGTTGCCATTAGAAATTAAAAGTAAAAAATAAGAAGTGACTAGAAAATATTAATCTTTAAACTTAATTTTAATCTTTAACATTTACCGAAGTGCAATAAAATTTGGTTTGCAGTCCTACTTGTATATAACATTTTGATTATGTTGAGCAGTTGGAAGTAACTCGTAGAATTATTTATCTCAGCACTGAGGAAAAAATCTGCATACAAAATAATTTTCAGTTATAATTAAGTTTAGTAACACTGCATGACTTTTATTTCTAAAGAAAGAAATCAGTATAACATTTCCCTCAATTATATTATTTTCTATAAGGAACTATTGATTATGTATTTATTGAATGGCGAATTATCAATTTGGAATTTCGAGAACTCAAAATGGCTTAGTAGATTAAAAATTAATTAAAATTAGAGAACTGAGATACTATTCCTTTAGCTTGCTCAGGAATTGTCTATTGCCATTGAGTAAGTAATTAAGAAAACTGAGAAAAGAAAAGTATCAGACCTGCATGGGGGCTAAAATCAGTAACCGAAAATATAGGCTACACTGTGAGACACTACACTACCGTCATATTTAAGATTTTTCATAAATCCCTTAGCTTCTTGGAGATCTTTGAAGGAATAAACTTTTTTATTTATTTCAGCTAGTGCTTTCAGAACCCCTTCCAGTGCAGATTAAGTCTTATGTTTTCTGTTGAACTAATGTAATACCTAACGTATCATGTGACTTTTCTATTGAAAATTCCAGTATAAAAACTTATTTGCCCAAGCTTGTTTCCAGTAAAAATCTAAAGTTGTAAACTTTAGTTTTAACATGATGGGAATTAATGAACTATTCAGAGTTTCCGATAGGTCCGTCTTGACCAGCTGAACATCGATTGAGAGCCTAAGACCCCATCAGTGGGACAGCGTGAATAATTCAAACGCTACTGTTAACAATAAAATCACGAGCATGTAGGTACTCGGGACGGACATGGACCATGCATTAGGGTCATGTCGATACTGTGGGTCGCAGTCTATGGGATCACATGTTCCTTTGTTTGCTCAGACACGCCGATTGGAAGCTGTAGAGGTGAAGGGCAATACGCTCCAAACTGTCATCCCATTTGTGAAACTTTGCCTCACACGTTCTGGTATGTTATTCAGGAAATTCCCATATTTTACGCGAGTTTTCAAAATGGAACAAAGTCTATTCATGATCAAAGTTTTTGACCTATTGTTGAACTCAGCAGCTACGTATTGTTCCCGAATATTCCTCCTACAGCTCCACCTTTCTAACACTCATCGAAGTGGGCTGGTATTCTGAATATGTAAAGAGAGACGTTTAGCCAGTAATTTCAATCGCACATTATTAAATTTGCACAGGCAATGGAAAAAATATAATGATTTTAAAAAATCAACAAATATCTGACTGGAGGAAACATCTCTGTTTTCACAGGAACATGCTACTCTACTCTTTCGGTGGGATTTTCGTAATAATGTACTGTCGCCAAAGGCTATGCAATAAATAACGAACACCATATAAGCGGTCGAAATTCAAAGAAATCGAATACTATTATTCAACTGCATTGTTAAAAATAACCCTGACTTAACTACTCTGAACAATTACAACTTTATGAAATTAATTAAGTTTATTATACTATATATGCATTTGTTTTTCATGTTCCTTTTTTAAATGTCCTTGTCACTATTATTCCAAATGGTTGTAATCGATTTTATTTAGGATGAAAATAATTTGTATCTTTATTCATGCCTGCTCTCATTCGGGTTGGCCTCTCAATTAAACAATAATGTGGAAAAATTGTAAACAGATTTTTCATAGGCTTTGAACGTAAATACTGATTTAGATCATTGCTTTTCACGAAGTATGCTTTCTAAATCAGAAACAGTAATCAAAAGTGAAGTCAATATTGAGCAAATTTTCAAAGTAGGCCTAATGATTGACAAACATGTAAATAGTCTTAATTGGTTTGATCAGTAATAATACAACTCCGCTTACAAAATGCAATAAACTAAAATTACCACAGAAATGGAAGTCTGGGATGGGATCACTCAACCTCGTGAGGAAAGAAGAAGTAAAGGATAAGATTAAGGGAAAGCCATAACCATCGTGATAGTCGGCATGCAGTTTACATGCTATTTTTCAATATAGTCAAAACAAAGAGGTAGATGACTCAGAAGGTCAACTTCATCCCTGAGAGACATGTAGACTGATATAGGCCTATATAAACGTTTGTGTTAACTTATACATAATCTAGTTACAAGTCAAATTGTTAAAATTATTACATACGATATTGTAGAATATTAAGATATAAAATATTATAAAGTTATTTAGTCCTACAGATCCGAAACACGTAAAATTTATATATCAACAACCACTTGAACATTATTATACATAACGATTTTTAACAGTCTGGCATATAACAAAATTACTTATAAGTTAGCTTAATGTCCGTAGCTTTGATAGAAATTGGTAATACTAAGCAAACGAGGTAAGTTGGAAGATTATATATTACAATAGTATACAAAACGTCATCCGACAAAAATAAATTAACTGAGGCACTCAGAATACAAAAGTCCAGGAATTGCAAAATTGTTAAAAGACAGTTAATTGTTTTTATCAGCGTAAGTTTTTCCAGAGAACGAGTGCAATGTGTTCTAAGTTCAACTATTTTACTTGCATTTGAGTAAATACATACCGGTACAGTGATCATGTACAAACTTATGGAGGTGGATTTCTTTGAGGTCAAATATCTCAGAACCAGTTTCTTGTATTCTGAGTGTCTCATATACAGTATGTGTGTATACATTTACATATAATATATGTTATATTATATACACACATATTTTTTCATCCGTGGATCATTGGTTCTCCTCACGAATGAATACAAATTTGAGGGCAGTATTTTAGTATTTTAAGAACCTTGAGTCTGCACTATTAAAAAAGAAATAGTGGTAGCTATGAGGGAACAGTGATCTCCAAAACTTTAAAGTATCTCGAGAGAAATTGTAAGATCAGGTTACGCTGTGAGGTTACTTCATACATTACATTTCCTTCTCTTCCCATAGAATGGTGGCCGTACTCACTTTTATTGCCAAAATTAACCGAGACTGCAGAGAACTCATTGTCCTACTATATTTCTGCCTAATGGCCGTCGTACCCTCCCCCAAAGGCGATAAGAAGAAAGAAATAGCGGATGCAATTCTTCCAACCCCAGAAGAGCTTTTCTCTTTTTCGCTTCTTCCATTTGTCAGAAGAATAAACGAAGCAGCGTGAAGTGAAGTTATTAGTACATCTTTGACCAAATATAATATTTTAACATTCATAGTAATATAGAACAGAAGGTAATGGCAATTTTATTCAGATAGTTGCAATATACTGCCGGATTATGTAGATATAAAAGAGCTTTTAGTGTGCCCAAATTCGCACAAAATTATGAACAGCTGAAAGTAAAATAATCCATTTTTGTTTTTTGTTTCTTCAATGACTTTTCTTAGTCAACTACATTCGTGATATTCTTTATCGGAACTTAATAAGAGGGAGAGAAAGGGTAATGGAGTTTCTTTTATGTTTTAATAATTCTGTTAATTCCGTTAAGACCGGTATTCTGTAAGATTAATTAGTTAATTTTATTATCTTAGCCCAGTACAGGAGTATGTTTACTAAATTACGCTTGAATTACATGTATGGAATATACAATTAATATAAATGATCGTCTTTTATATTATTAAATATATAAAATTTAAAAAATATTATCAATGTAGCCTATAGGCTACATCTGAATATATTATGTTTACATTTTTAGCTGTACATAGAAAAAGTGGTAAGTCGACGTCAATATTGACCAAATATAATTTATAATTACAGACTAGTCACTTGTTCAGTCATAGCAACAATACTCAGTGATACTGAGACTGCGATAACAGTTAACAAGGGTGTTAATTTAACGACTCAAGAACTTTTGTTCTTCAAACAAATAATAGAGATTGGTTCGGAAACTGAACGTATGTTATTTAAGATTTTCTATTTCATACACAGGCTACTATTTATCGGTTTGTCTGGAATAGATAAAAGAAACCTCATAACGATGCGGAGAGTACAATATCTGATTCCGTTGAATCATACACCACCATATTTATGGAGACAGTGAACTTATTTTGTGTACTTATTACACAACTTATACGTCGTTTTTGTCCTTCAAGATTTGAGAAGTAAGCGGTGCTTTTTTGTACGCAATTTTTTTTTATATTTATGGTTAGTTTTAATTACGGTATTGTATTTGACACCAGTAAATTATAATGGCAAATTTTAAAAAAATGTTCATTTCAAAATTGGAAATTATCTATTATAGTAAACCTACAGTGCCTTAATCTATAGAATGTAATAAATCTTATTTTATTTTCTTATCTTATCTTCTCTTTTGTATTCCTCGGCCTGTTAGAATTCAGAATAGGCTACATTAGGCCTAAGTTATTAAAGCTATTTCACAAATAAACGGCAAACTTTCGACTCTCAACGTGTCAACCATTTTTCTGATTTAAAAATTTCCTTGCATACCTATTACTGGAATGCTACGTTTTAAATATAATAACATATTATTTGAAACCTCCCATGGAATACTAAACCTTCTATTGTTTCTGACAAGATACCTACGTTCGACTTGGAAACAAATTCCCTTATATTTTTTACATTAGTGCAATCTCATTGTGAAAGAGATAAAGACCTCCCTTAATTCAATGTAAGGATCCCTCTTGGCAATCTCTGTGGAATTCTTGGTGTAATTATGAGAGGGAAAGACCGGAAGAAGTCGAAGAAAATTATGTTAGGTGGTAGGAAAGCCCCATATCCCCCATCACTCCACCTTCCGTGATGCAGAGCTTACCGACCTTCCCACATGTTCCCTTTTTTGCCAACTTCCGGAAATTTTTATGTGAGCGCATAGAAAGGTCATTTATAAAAGATGAGCTCTCGCGATAGAGCATGTTACTATTGCTTTAATATAAATTCTCTCCTCCCCCACCGAGCAATTGCTTGCGTGCCTTGTGGACCCACGCTCAGCAGGAGGATTCTAGAATACTGCAATTCCTGTTGGGCAGGAAACTTGCTATATATAGATCTAGATATTCCAGCATCCCAAGAGGAAGTAATCCTCCGATGACAGACTGATGACATTCGGTGAGTAATTTGTCAACGTGGGATATCAGGTACTATAACCGTTAAGGAACAATGAACGGAAATTAACCGATAAAGATAAAAATATGTTTTTAAAAAACTGTATAAGACACTCACATGACCAGCTATATTAAGCATGGATTTTGTGATTTTCTTTCCTTACGTTTTGGCAAATAGTAGGCGCCACCATGCAGGATGCACTTTCAGTTGACCCAAAAGTCTGTGTACAACTGACATTACGATATGTGATTTAGGTTTCAAGATCAAGTCACTTTCAAAAAAGAGCAAAAGACAACTTTTTAAAATTTGGAAATGGTCAGGACAGTCTTTGCCATAACTCGTTGTCATCCTCGGAATAATTATGTCTAACTTAAAACAACAATCTCAAAATTTAAGTTCTGCTGTTCAGACATACAAAGAGAGAGGGAGAGAAAGGTATTTTTTATGATAGATTTGGACGGCGGGAACCTCAAACATGTATTTCTGGTAAAACCTTAACATCAAATTTCATGATTCAATCTAATGCTTCCTGGACCCAGAGTACGTTCGGTAGCAATAGTAAAAACAAAATGGGGTTAATACTTATATTACTTTCATATTTTATTATGTTTTATTTATTGTTAATAGTTTTCAAGAAACGCGACCAATTGAGAAATTTTACTTGAAAGGGGATGTAATTTTTTTAATAGCTAATAAGCAATAAAAAAAACATTATTTATGTGCCCCAGTGCACCTACTGTAAACCTGTTAGAATACCGGTACTGATAAATATGTATAATATATACTTTTTAACATCTGTCTGTCTGTCTGTCTGGAACCCTATAGCCCCTATGTTGGGGCTAAGGGGCCGCCAAGTGGAGGTTTCTGAGACCTATATGAATTTTGTTACGCTTATTTTCCGAGAGATGGCAGTTGGACAGGTGGTAAGCCCATCGAGTTTTTAACATAACTTGTGGTAAAAGAAAGACATGTAGAATTAACTATTATTATTATTATATTATAGTTATTATTATTAAGGTGGAACATTCTGCAAAAACTGTTTCCACCATTAGCCAAAGATGGCAATAGCAGTTAGTGAGCACTTTTCTTTTAAAACAAGTGATTTTCTGTTCGTGTAAACATTTTCATTATAGTGTGTTCTATTTGTCATTCACGTAAAAACTAACATTAAACCTTACTTTTTATTAAGAGTAGGCGTTTTTTCTCTTTCATGAACTAATTTAGAACGTGCCACTTATATGCCACCACATACTGGCCCTAATAAGAAAAGTCTTAATATTAAACTTATTTTATTAAAGAAATATAAAACTTTTACAGTACATGAGGCTTGAAGATCGGTCTTCCATCCCACAGACAGATCACATTTTATCGTTAGATCAATTACATACTGTCAAACTGCACACGTGATGTATTCGATTGGAGTGTTCTGAGTTTTATTAAACTTGTATCAACTCTACATTTAGTTAACAGTCACATGGATCATTTTTCTTCCCATGCTAAGATCATTATAACGTTTCGCGCGTTAAATATATACGAACTAAAAAAAGTAATTGATTAATAACACATGTTTAACAGTGGGTGTGTTCTATAACATTTTAAACAAGTGCCTGAACGTGACTTATACTCTGTTACGCTAGGTTCACACCTCCTGACATATTCTGACGAGAATATAAATATACAGTAAATAAAAAGAAAAAAGAAGTGGTGGAAGGAAATCGACTCGCCGGCTGCTTCGATATATAACGTCTTGTCCTGTTTGGCCGTCTACTATTTTTTGTCGGTCTGTCAAATCGATTGACGAGAAACTACGCTCTGGTTGCTGGCAGAAAATTCTTTGCGTCTCTCTTGACAGCCGCAGAAAACTGTTTGGAGTCAGCTGCCATGAGTTCGAAACCCATCACAACCTTCCAATATCGCTCTGCTAAAGTGCTCCTTCCGGTATCCATAATATAGGTTTATTCTGCACATTCACCGTATATTTTGGGACAAACACATTAAAATACTTTCCAAAGAAGGTGGAATATATGCAGTTAAAGCAAGGAACTTTCTCTAGTAATGTTATCATCTACATTAAAACTTGCAGTTTTTCGATTATTTTCAACATTGTGCTATCATATTATCACTATACGACTTTGAACTACTTAACTACTTTCTGGCAAATCGTCTCGATGGATTTGTTTCAAGTGTTTTTAATGCACTGGAATGGCTAATGAAATACTTAATATATTTTTCATCAATATTTAAGTAATTACCAATGAAAACTAAGGTATTTATTATTATTATTATTATTATTGGTTCGAAATATTTCGTTACATGGAGAAATACTTTCAATATCAGTAAAGACATACAAGAACAAATCATTCTTGCGACCATGAAATATTTAGTTACCATTGTTAAAAGTCATTTAAACAGCAATGCAAAAAATAAAATAAAAAAATAAAAATAATAATAAGAAGAAGAAGAATAAGAATAAAACTTTTCCGGAATGTATTAATATTATTTTCTGGCATTATTTTTGGAAACTTTATAATGTTCCATGTCCAGTTCCGAACAAATTTATTTGTGTAAATGTAAAAACAAAAAAACAAAAATAATAATTTCACTACGTTAACATTAAAAGGATAGGTCTACCTAAAATTTATTCTTACAGCGAGCTTTTTAACCCTGATTCTATAAATAAGACTTCCTGTACTAGTGTTATGTCATTAATAACCTACAATATTATGACTGTAATGAAAAACCTAAACGGTAGGGTCGGAAAACTTGTTTCATCTCTTAGTTCATTCTGTTCTTACAAGTGTAATCGAAAGATCTGAAAAATGTCATTTTCAAGAAATAGTCGTCTTTCGTATGTCCTGCATTAGATACTGTTCTAACCCCATTTAAATCGTTAACACTAAAGAGTACATGGTTAAAAGATCACGTTTTGTAAAGAAATTTATTTGCTCATGTGGTCATGATTCCTTTCTTCTCGTGTATATTTGGTAAAATGAAAATGGAAAATGGAACTTTGGGATCAATATAGGTAATAGCTCTACATTCTTTAAAAGGGTTAGGGGTAAATAGCAGCAGCAGAGATAAAAGAGTACGAACAATATTAGAATTAGAATTAGAATTAGAATTGTTTTATTTTACCTGGTGGAATTAAGGCCATTAGGCCTTCTCTTCCATTCAACCAGGATTAATACAACTGATCTTTACAATCTTACAATAAAATAAGTATGATACAAGTACAAAGTTACAAATACACAGGAACATGATTATATTATTATCATTTAAGACTTAGAACTAGTTCACTAGAGATAATACAATACATAAAAAAAAATATGTTAAAATAGTATGCTACTTACTAAGATTTAAACTATTACTAAAATATTAACTATTACTAAGAAATATGATGTGAAAAGATTTAAACTATTACTAAAATATTAACTATTACTAAGAAATATGATGTGAAAAGATTTAAACTATTACTAAAATATTAACTATTACTAAGAAATATGATGTGAAAAGATTTAAACTATTACTAAAATATTAACTATTACTAAGAAATATAATGTGAAATAAAAATGAAAAGTTGTGAACAATTGGAAACGTTTTCAGTATTTAGATATGTGATGATTTATTGTTATTAATGTAAAACCAAGTCCCTAACTATTAGTAACAAAGGAAAACGCTGCAGTTATTTCTAATAGTACTTAAAGGTATTAGAAGCAAGCATTTGCTGCATTAGTATGTTCTAGTAAGAGCGAAGCAAAACAGGGAGCATTCAGAGTAATTGTAATAATTATTCTAGAAGCACTAGTAAATAACGTGTTACGGGAGCCACACTAGACCCGCGAGCCATAATTTTGATTCACGATCACCGCAGTTACAACAACCACTACCGCACCTTTAGCAAAATAATATATATATATGTGAGTGTATGCTTACAGCGTCCTACATCTTCTTCCCGTTTAATAAATGAGACAAAGTATAAAATTTGAGTCTTCCCTTTCGATTACATTCACACACACAAACACCCAGCAAACAACGTATCGTAACTCACTACAATTACTACAAGATATATAGAGGCCATTCGTTAAGTTGCATTAGTGGGGTGGGAAATCTTGCTAGCACACACGTATAGGAGAGAGAATCTACACACATATACACTTCGTACAAATTAGAACACGTACTAAGGCAAAACGGAGTGAGAGGGCAGACTTGATTAGCTCTCTAACTATGCAGCTCAACAATGCTTTACCTAACACGTACTGACTCCATAATACTGATATGTAAAGATAAAACCCTTCTATAACAAACAAGAAAACCGACATGAAAGGAACAGAAAGAGAGAGAATGGGTGGAAGAGTGAAAAAAAAACTGCGCTGAAAAGCCAACAAACGCCAGGGATTCTAAACAGCCAGGAAGAATCTTCTATTCTCTGTTGTAAGGCGCTGCAGAAAGAGTGGTTAAGGCGATGTCGTAAAGCCGCGCTACACCGTTCTTTTCGTATATTTAAAAGATGAATAGGGCCATTCCCCATAGATTCAGTTATCTTTGAAGAGTCCTAGATAAAGGACGTGGGATATACGCGTACACTACATATAGCTCTGCCTCTCTTCTCGCTCTGTCTCTATGTGTGTGTCTCTACTCTCGTACAGCGAAGGGAAAGAGACGTGGCTTTAGACTTGCGGAGATTAATCTGGTTCCGCGTGCATTACTTTGGATTGTTATTGTATGGGTGTCATTGGTGTGAAGCTACAAAAGAGGGAAATCGATACATTGTAGACTATACGTCATGTCTAGAGACTGAGATGCAGTGTTTAAATACAGTAACAGACAACTTTTTACTCTCAATACTAAATACCGGATCCAGGCACAACTTATAAAACGTTATATAATTATTTCCAAAAACATTGGACCGAAAGTGGTTGTTTATAGTCATTGCTTATCACTAGCCACTTATCCGTCCTTCGTACGAGCAAAAAAGGGTTTTGCAAGGTATTTTAACCTTCCCGAGAAACATGTTTTTAATGTACATGACGTATTTCCAGAGTTTGAATCAGTTTATTGGCTTAATTTTGCAGTGTGTACTTGTAGTTCATCCAAAAATTCTACTTTCCATCAAGATAACACGAAAGAGAAATGGAAAAAATCGTTGACAGTGTTTTTCATCCATTCCCGTTCATGCTCTCATGGTAGAAACCTGAATTCCCTGTACCCAGTGCCGGTAACCTAATCTACTTTCGTCATTTGCCCTCTTTGCTGGCCACATGCGTCGTTATATTAAACCCTCTAACTTTTTTTAGGTCCTATGCCGTATATTTCCGCAAATATGTCGATAGTTGGATCATAAAAAGGCACCGAAAACCCGGGGTCGCCTTATAGGACAGATAAAAAACTCTGAAATTTATATAAATAAAAACCACTACAAAATTATGTATACTGATGTCGACATATTAAGATGTTAGGCACCATCTGCATACCATTTGCGGGCAAATGTAAGCCCCGAAATGACGCGAGTTTCGTAAATAAAACCAAAAAGCCCCTAATTCATTAAATAAAACCTATTTTAGGTGATTTTTCTTCATTTTTCGCAATATATCGATACGTGTAACACATGGCTCACGCGCAATGCTCGTATTGCTTTGCTCCATTGTGGTGTAACTGCTCAGTGTCGCCATTTTTAAAAAGAAGATCGAGGAAGCTTTGTTCCGGTAAAGGTAGCCAACAGTCTTTTTAACTAATTATTTTAGGTATTTTTTCCTAACTTTTACTACCCACCCCATGGGTGCCATGGATTGGCAACGTTTTTGCGATCAACCAGAAAACTGAAACAAATTCGAAACTATTTGGAGTTGTTTCGAAAACATAAATTCATAGGCCGTTGATAGTTTGGGGACTGTCTTATAGGACAGACAGATATACTAAAACTATAAAATCTGACGAAAATTTATACCTCGTCTTATCTGCGGAAATGTACGGTACTCATTATGGACATGGACATGGAACATAGGCCTAATCATAGGCAAATTTTACACTTCAATATTGTCTGTGTCTGATCATCCCTATCAATTCTTAATATTAACTTATGATTTAATTCATTCAGCAAGTAAGTATGGCGCGACTTGTGCCTGCGCTAAAATAGTCAACGTATCGATCGCCACCAAGATTAAAATAGTAATTTGTAACTGGGTCATCTTGAACAGCTGTTAGTGATTAATTATATTTCATGTAACAAATATTTTGTTAATCACCGTTGTCAAAAAAAAGTATGCAAACAGAGAATCGGGATTTTTTCCAAACTGATCCTCGCCTCTGTTATGGAGCAGGCCTACTGGTATCGCAATATACTATTTTATTAAATCTTGCGTGAAATATGTGTGTTTTAAATGCACAACAGTCTCGGGAATCATTATATTATATATATATATATATATATATATATATATATATATATATATCAACTCGGCCCAAGCACTTCGATTTCTCAAAGTTGCCCTCGCCGAAAGAAGTATTTTATTTTTTTAAATAATCCTTTGTTGTACTTTATATCGATCCACGAGGCTATTTTGAATTCTCTACTTTTTGACAGAATTCAGAAAAGAGTGTATTTCTTTTTTAAACCCTTTATCGCGCTGCAGTAGAATTTTAAACAAAACCGTGTTTCTACGCCCTCCTCATTATGACTGGTGTGCAGCTTCACCACTTGGGCACGTGCGCAGACTTCAAATCAGCGAGGCCTAGGAAAATCAGACATTCTTCAGATATCTCGTCGATTCGTACGATTCCTTTTAAATCACCAAGTATTTCGAAACAATAGAACTATATTTACCCCCATTTCGCTTGTAACTTGTTTTGTTAATATTATGGAAGAAAGTGTACAAATATGTACATGGTAGTAATTTGATTCTTCTCGTTAAATCATGATGCGTTTAGTTAATGTGGTTGTTGGAATTTATTTTGCTTTAAATGATTTAATTTATTTTGTTGGATGGGAAATTATTATATTAAAGTCTAGTTGTGCAGTAATAACATTATTATTTGATGATGGGAAGATAAAATTAACTCTTTTTATTGGTGTATATTGATGTAGCCTATATATGTAATTGATCCTTTTTTAGTGATTATAAGAATAAGTTACTTTAGGGATAACAGCGTAATCGTTTTTGAGAGTTCATATCGATAAAAAGGTTTGAGACCTCGATGTTGGATTAAGATAAATTATAGGTGAAGAAGTTTATTAAATTAGGTCTGTTCGACCTTTAAAATCTTACATGATCTGAGTTCAAATCGGCGTAAGCCAGGTTGGTTTCTATCTATAATTAGGTAAATTATTTTAGTACGAAAGGACCAAATAATATAAATAATTAATATTGAAAGTTTAATATTAAGTGACTATTTTGGCAGAGAAGTGCAGTGGATTTAAAATCTATTAGACATGCACATGCACATGCACAGTACCTACTGTTTTCTAATAGGCCTATATCAAAAGTCACTTGCCTATCTTATATAATTAGCATAAACTAACATTTAACAATATTTATACTTGCAAAGAAAGTAGCTCTGAAGTAAATAAGAATTCGCAATGTTAGCTTTGAAAGAAATAGGCCTAGGTAAAGTAAAGTGGTCTCTATACAGGTCATAAAGGACCTTACGGTTTCAGAAGGATAAGGTACCCAGAAGGTGGTAAGACTGTTAGAAACGTGCCTACCACAAACAGTTATGAAGAAACAATTATTAATAATACTAACAATAATAGTAAAAATTGACCAAGCGAAGAAACCGGCATTTCGTCTGTTTGTAAATTTGTGTGTTACGCAGATCAAACACAATTTTCGGTTTTCTTCAAATTTTGCATGAATGTTCTTTGAAGTCATTAAAAACGATGTATGTGTAAGAATTTTTTTATGCTTCAAGACAGTGCTCATTTTAATGGTTCAGTTTCATGTAATGTCCTGCATATTTCAATGTTTCCAACCAAATGATCCATACTACAAAAATTCGGATAACTAACAGAAACAAACATGAACCAACTAAAAAATATACCTGGATTCCCCATTAAAAACAGTAACGATGGACATTCAAAAGAGTGCTTGCTGTGTCTGCCACAAAGACGTAGCCAGGAATTTGGTTCGGGAGGAGCCCACCGAGTGGTCTGGGGGTTCTTCCCTTTTTTTGACAAAATTAAGCCTTCTAATTTTATTTTAACGTCTTTTTCAGTTTAAAAAAAAATTCTTTACCACATATCACACCATTTACAGTTCCAAAACAACAGCATTAAAAAACAATACAATTAAATATGAAGGTTTAATTTTACAACTGCTAACAAGTACTGTTAGTCTAATATAAAATGCCATAAGGGCATCGAAACATTTCATTTCAGAACACTAAATGAGAAGTATATTTTAAAGTGGTTAAATTCTCCAATTCTTTCAACGGGAGGGGCCAGGGCCCCTAGGGCCCCCTCCCTGGTCTATCGGAATGTTTATCCTTAACACTATCTTCACAAGATATACGGATAGACAGATGTAAAGATATAGTATGCAGGAAAGGATCTAAAGAGAAAAGAGAAAAGCGGAAAGCAAGGAAACTCATTAATTCCGATAAGAAAGATTAAAGTCCATGTGTGAGAACGCTCCACATGTATAAGACACGGAATAAGAGATATGGGAATCAAGGAATGGAAGAAAGTAAAGAAAGAGGAGGGGGAATAGGAAGAAAGGCTTCTTGAAAGGTGGAAGGATCCGTGCTAAAAGTGGTCCATCACAAGTTGGCCGAGGCTGCGAGAAGGTGGAAGAAGTGGTGTGGGGAGGGGAGCCTGGAGACGCATCAAGCCGTCGATTGGAAATTGCAGAGCGGAGATATCGCGTACCTCAACATCGTAAATCTCGTCCCCTGAAACCCCATCCCCCGAGCCTGCCTACAGCGGAATCAAAGCAAGAAAGGAATAGAAGAAATATAAAGATGAGATGTTTCCTTTTTTATCAATCATATCCAAGCGACAAAATGAGTGAAAGCTTCTATAAAACGCAAGAAGAAAAAAAGGGAAAAGGCTGTTTTTCCAATAATACTTATTCGGATTAAAAACTGTCACTTTCAATAAGATCAGTCTTTGCCACCAATATCATGATAACAGAGTTTCCGACGGAATCACTAATATTACCTTCATGTTTAAGGTAAAATACTGAATACAGCCCAAGCCAATTGAGTTCTGTGAAATACAAACATTAGCTTAACAAAATACAATGCCGACAAAT
This sequence comes from Ectobius pallidus, assembly GCA_964059195.1. Classification (NCBI taxonomy): domain Eukaryota; kingdom Metazoa; phylum Arthropoda; class Insecta; order Blattodea; family Ectobiidae; genus Ectobius; species Ectobius pallidus. The sequence goes on along the minus strand of CAXKWD010000004.1, from coordinate 96,188,873 downwards.
TAGTTAATGTTTTAATGCAATTACTTTGTTTTCGTCATCGTCACACTTACATAATGCAGGAAATAAACGAGAAAAATAATTATAAAGTTTTCCGTAATTTATTTTTTCGCTTTTTTTCTTGCATCCGCTCTTCTTTCTTACTTTATTTCTTACACTTTCTTTTTTCTTCCTTCTTGCAACACAAAGTTGCTCCTCTCTGTGTTTTCCGTACACTGTGCTGACAACCATGGACCATTCTCCCATGTCCCGACAATCTGAAAATCTGGGTGCCTCACTCCCAGTAATTTCAAAAGCTATGAGGCTATAGGGGGTACAACATTTTACTAACTTACTCTTATTTACTTATATAGGCTTGATTACTATGTACAAAATCTTTAAGATCAAATTATCATTTTTCTAGCCTATCTATAAACCCTGAAAATCTGGGATCCTAACTCCCAGGCTTGACTACTATGTACAAAATCTTATGGTCAAAGTATTATTTTACTAGCCTATCTATAAACCAAATTAATTTACCTATGATTAAATATATATTATAAATCTTAGATTTATAGTATACTCGTATATTTAATCATAGGTAAATTAATTTTTTTAAGATTTATAATTCAATAACTAGCACGTAAGTTTTTTTTTTAATATTACAAGAAGTTTTTCTCTATTTAGGTGCAAGGGCAGGGTGTAAGAGAAAACGTTACCAGTCCCGTACCTATCAGTTCTGTAAACAGAAGGAAACTATCACCTTCAAACCAACAGTGTCTCCAGAAATGGGCGAAATAGAACTACGAATGATTTCGTGGATTTCAACTTTCGGATACAAATTTTAGTATCTCTGTATTCTTGTTGGTATAGGCTATAATGATTGCAACTCAAATTTCCTAAATATTTACTCGGATTCAATAATGAATTCGCATTATTTATTACAATTGCAACGTCAGGTACTAACAATCTGACACTACGGCCTAGTAGCCTGAAAGATCCATAATTTATTATCAGTAGATCTCATTCAAGTATGTTTATTCAGTACATCATATTCCTGTAAAACTGTAATACAATAATGATTTTCATAGAACGATAGTGAAAATTCATTAAAGTCGGTAATTTATCAATACTGGAAAAATCAACTCTCTGATCTGCAGAAACGGCTAGCATAAAAATAAATGAGCAATGCATGTTTTCTACTTTGTAGAGTTATAAAAAATAATTGGAGGGAATGATGTATAAAAAGACAGAGGGAAGAAAAGAAGCGAAATCAGAAGGGAAAAAATGGAGTAGGCTAACTGAAAAAAGTGAAATCAGTCGAAAGAGAACTGAAAAATGCCTTAGAGGGGTATAAAAAGAGAGAGAGGGACGAGAGTAAACAAGAAAGAGAGAACAAACTGATAAAAAGAAAGCTGTGGAATTAGAAGAGGAACAACTTCGTGTTGCAAGAAGAAAGGAAGGAAGGAAGAATCAAGAAAGTGAAAGAAATAAAGTAAGAAAGAAGAACGAAAGCAAGGAAGAAAGAAAAAAATACGATGGAAATGGGGAAAGGGTACGGTAGAAGAAAGGAAGAGAGGGGCGGAGAGGGAGAAAGAAAGAGGGAGGGAGAAAGAAAGAGGGAGGGAGAAAGAGAGCAGGAGAAAGAAAGAAAAAGAAAGGAAGAGAAGACAGAATATTTCTGAAATACTACAGGCAATAAGCAATTCATTTCCACAATAGTAAATCCCTCCCTTTTTACTTTTGTATCACGATTCTTCTGAAGCCAATGTAGGATTAAATCTTCCAAAGCCAGCGACAATATTGCCTCAGATCTTGTAATGGAAGGACTTTTCTCTTCTAATACCATCAGAGTACTTTTTAATTCCATTTTTAGAATCCATTTAATTTCGTTGTAAATTGTTGTCTTACAGTCAAAGACGTGTAAGCAGCTTTTCGTAGGCAACCAGTGAAAGTATCAATTCTAATCCGGGAAAGTAGTGTTGAAAACAGCGTTTTCTTCAATCACTCTCTCTACCAGAGCAGGCATGTAACAAAACAGCATAGTCTTTCTCTTTACTAACTATTCAAAACTTTACGGTTGAAATACTTAATTACAAAGAAAGCTGACCTCGCCATTTCTGTAAAGATTAATTATGCACAATATTTTAAACTGAATTTCCTTTCCATTCGCACCAAGTTCATTCCATTTTCCCATAGCTTTCTCTTTCTCTCTCGCTCCCTTTCTTTCTTTCTTCCTTCCTTCCTTTCAATCTCACCTCTCTGTCTTCCTCCCCCTCTCTTTTCCCCCCATTTTCATTTGAACTGTCGTCTGAAGGTAAGTTACGAATAGTGTTCAAATATCCTTAAAACGCTAATAAGTTTAATGACTAGCCTTGTACTCAATGTCGAGATTACGTGTCCAGTGAGGAGGGGCACGAAGACTTTGTATAAAAGAAGAATATTCGATTAACTGAACCGCGAGCTTTCCCACACAAAGGAGGAATTTGGCCGACGGTAAAGAGAGAGAGAAAAAGAAGAAAAATCGGATCAAGTGATTGGATCCAATCAAAGAGGCAGACCCTGGTCTGGACAGGCAGGGACCTGTAATCTTCCCCTTCCCCACTCCGATTCGGATTGATTGAATGACCAGGGCTTCCTCCTTCTCGGTGACTCCCTTTGCGGACACGGCTACCAAACTGATCGGTCAACTCTCCCGAAAAAAGAAAGAGGTGGATGAATTGTTCCATCTTTAACTTCCCTACCTCAATATCCTACTATCGTTCCACCCCAGTTCCCCCCAGGCTTGGACACTCGTGTGATCTTCACTTTCCTGGCTGTTGCGGTGACATCGAAGCACTGTTGTTGTCATGACAACCGCAGGATGATTACACAGCTCACTGTTTGACAGTCTTAAGCCCTCTTACCAGAATGAAGCCATGTATCCACTAGTACTCTGCATTATACATCATTGATCAAAAGCACAGAAAACCACTTTCAACAAGTGCTCGAGTTCTTCCAGAGACACTCTGGCATCAGGATTTAGCTGAAATTTCTCGAATGAAGCAGCGTGAATTTTGAGCGTACATTTTTTCCCCTTCAACAATGTATGATTTAATTGTACCAAAAATGTCACTAATTACATATATGTAAAAGTCTATGATGACAATACTTAATTTTCAGGAAGAAGATATGATTTTACTTCAGCACAAGCTGGCAAATCGGTATAATGTTTTCAGATGGTATATTTTCTCTGACGATTGAAAAGAAAGAGAGGGGGAACTTAATGTTATAATGTGGAAAGTTAATTTGGATCTGGTCATTCACAGGAAGTGAATGAAGAGAAAAGGGAAAATTTTAACCAATGCTCGAATAATTAAAAAATATATATATATAAAATTTCAGGGAAACATAGAAGCTGTGGGTTTGCTTTTTGGAGCACGTGACAAATTTCGCGAGACATTTCTCATTCCAGAATTATTCTTCAACATATAGCCACAACCATTGTTAAATTTTCTGCCATCATTTATAAGGTCAGTTTATATGAGTAATGTTGAACTGAAATGTTTCATATAATATCATTTTTGCTTCTGATTTGTAATTATCGTTAAATAGTATGTTGTGTCCTGTGGGCACCCATTAATTTCATGGCAGCTACAAAAAAGGTATTTATTACAGTGCTTTATAATGTGTTACATAGGCTTATTATACAGAGAGTTATTGTTTTAAAAGAATTAAGATCCTGAAAAACAGATAATTTTCAACGAGACGTATAGGCCTAGGCCTAATAGAAATGCATCAATAGGTTACTAGTATCCACGTTCACTTAATAACATTTTCTCCTCAAGAAGCTAAGACGCAAAGTTTTTTTGTTATTGTTATTATTGTTAATTTTACTTGAAACGCAATTGAAAACATTTTTAATTCTCTGTAAGGCAATACCATTTAGGCTAATTTGATCCAACAGTGGTTCAAGTATATTTTCCAATAGATTGCCATATTTTAAAATTATCTTAGAAACCATCAAGAAAAGTAAACTAAGCCAAATATTGATGGAAGGGAGGAGACAATACAAGATGACACCAATACTACGTAATAGGTAGTATGAAATAAAATATCTACACCAGATGATTCATGAGTCATTCTCAATTCAGACTGTAGGTAGGCTACCCATATTAAAGTGTAAGTAGAAAATTTAGTATGACAGATTTCTTTTCCAACACTTACAAACGTATAAACCGTAATGCTATTATAATACTGATTATCAGTTATTTAGTGGGGTTCGTTTATGTTTTCTCTATAATACAGGAAGCAATATTGTAACCAAAATCAGATCTCAGGGATATTAATTATCCATCTCTATTTTAATCCATGTGACCTGGCGTTCCAATACCTTTGTAATAAGATGTTAACAGTTAAACATTATCATTCTGGAATGTCCCCAGTACCACCGATGGCGACAGACGAACATAATCCCAAATGATCTTCAGACGGCACTGAACTCACCATTATTAAGCCATCAATTATTAAATTTTTTAAAAGACTTAAGACTTCTATGTGAAATCTAAATATGTAATAATTTGACCTATTTCAATGTTTTCTCTCTTGTGTAAACCAATGTCACATAATTATTTTTGTACATAATTTATAAGTCGCCATATGACCACTGCGTTAAAGCGACTATAATCATCTGACAATTAAAAAGAACTGTACTAAGACTTCGATCAAAGCCTGAAGTGCTAGAAAAATGTAGAATTTTCTTTTACTTGATTAGTTTTGATGGCTGAGTAAAGCGTTAGTCCACGGCTGAAGACTTTTAAGATATCCAGTGACTGTTATTCCCATTCAGTTAAGAACATTGGTACATACAACTCCAGCATCACTTTAGCTAAAAAGGAGCGAAGTTAGGAGCTATAGAGAGAAGGAGATTGGGTGCGAAAGAGACGGAGTTAGGAATGGACGGCATCATTTCCTTGATCGTATCTTCAAGAAACATCAACAACTTCACAACAACTACAACAACAGCTCCTCTACAATACTCTCATTGTGTTAGACGGGATGGTTCCAATTTGTGTTTCAGTCCATTGTTTGGGCTTACCAAGGCGTCCAAGAAGTGAGAGGAATCACGAAGAAGATGAAGATGACGATGAAAGGAGAACCGCCTGGCCTGATGCGATAACTGACCCGTATCTCAAAGCTGCCTTATAGTGAAATCAAATGGTGTATACTTGTCTTCACTACTTCCTCTGACCTTAATAAACCCTCTGTTGTAAAAGAAAATCCTTACCAAATAAAAATTACGGTCTAATAACATTTGATTGCTCGTTACAGTTTATCTCTGCGATCTTGTCAAAACAAAATAAAACTGTACAATTCGGATTCTTAAAGTAACAGCCCTTCATAGTTTTACTATAAGGATATTAGCAGTGGACATAATAGTTAAATACATAAACGAAATGGGCTTAAACTATACACTTTAGGCTACAGTACAAAATAAATGACCAGTTTGAAATATGTTACATAAAAGGATCATGTGTTTCTGAAGTCGAAAGAACGAACAACGTTTGCATTTCAAAAATTAACTCATAAAATGCGTTATTCAATCAATCAAATTAATAATAATAATAATAATTATAATAATAATAATAATAATAATGGGGTACGCCGCACTGCGCTACAAACCGGAAGGTCACGGGTTCGATTCCCGATGAGGTCGTTGGAGTTTTTCAATTGGCCTAATCCTTCTGGAGGCACTATGGCCCTGGGGTCGACTCAGCCTCTAACAGAAATGAGTACCAGGAGCAATCCTGGGGGTAAAGGCGGCCGGTGCGTAAGGCTGACAACCTTCCCACCTTCATGTGCCGAATAGGGTTGCCACCTTTTGGTAAGGCTAAGGAGGGACACTTATCGAATATATGCAGATCGCCGATCTTCATACCTAAATTTGTACACGGAACAATTTATTAATAACTGAAAGACGGAATATATTACAAAGCCAAAACTGAATAGGCTATGTAACAGTAACACTAACATTAGAAAAGAAAAGATTAGCAAAATAATAAATAAATAAAAATATAAACAAACTGGGCAAATTCATGACTTGAAGCTGTATTTCTTGTTTGATTTGGCAGCTTCTAATAGTTGTTTGTTCTGTTTCACCCTCACTAAATAATCTTTGCAGGTATCTGTAACATTTGTAGAAATGATTTCACTCTTTATGAGGTCAGCTGAGCACCTATTTCCGGATTCTGTCCATTTTAGATTCAAGAGAGAGAACACTCTTTCCACAAAGGCATTGCTACCAGGAATGCTCAGAACAAAGCATTTGAGATTGGGAATGTGTTCTTTACCAATCTCCTGAATAATTTTCTTCCATTTCATACTCATACTTAGTCTCTCCTTCTGTATAGCTCACTTTAATAGCATTTATTATATCTGAACTAAAGCAGAATACTCATATAGCCTAGGCCTAACTCATCCAAATTAACATCAGATTCTACATTATGTGCCTTCACAGAGTCTTTGAGATGTTTGAAAGATAGTGAACTCGAAAGATTCAAGTTCTTCAGTGTGCCATAAAGATTGTTTTCCGTGAAGTCAAATACTTTCTCTAAGGAACTTAAAGCTTTCTCATAGAATTTCAAAAAACAATGTACACTCATAGACATGTTTCGAAAAATTATGAACATTGGCAATCCAGACTCTGACTAGATAATGACTTACCACTAAGTTTAGGAATAACAGGAGAAATATTTAATTAGTTCTTACTCAACGAACGACACATAAAACACACAGATAACATGGATTCAAATTACAACTGATAACACTACACACGTCTTGCTGTGCTTAATTCCAGAAGGAACTGTACTTGGCAAATCAGTGCAGAGTGTCATATGATCTGTTTTCGGTACTTCCCCGTCGGATCACCAGTTAATGCAGGGGAAGACAGAAGGTTGCTCTGTGACGTCACTGCTTTCTGCACTCACTGCTCGCGTTATATCTCTGCGAGGAGTATGTGAAATGGTGGCATCAGTGAACAGGGGGGAAGAGAGAGGCATTAGTATTGCGGGCAGCGGGAATTTAGGGGGTTAGAACTTACGTAATACGTGTTTCCGAGTTAATGAAACATCAATCGATTTTCTTGATAGTTTATCGGTTAATTACAGCACAGTAGTTTAACATATTATAAATAATTCTATTTTTCTATTCTGTGAGAACAATTGCCTTTCCACAAAATCTATGTTCTTTGACAAAAATAGACAATACTATCATTTGAATTAACATAATTCACTACAATAAAAAAATGAACTAAATTAATTACCATACAAGCTCGTCTGCACCTTAGATGATACAAGATTACAGTAACAATTTTCTGACTTTCCTGTCTCTTTTTCTTTAACAAGTTTATCAATGTTGGGACGTAATGTTTGAGCAATATTTAATCGAAGACTACATTTAGGTTGTGATTTGACAATGTATTTCTTGATTTGAGTTTTGTACATTTCATTAGTGAAAAAAATTATTCGGCCACATATGTCGATCCAAAATTACATAATATTCGTGTGGCAAGTGCATAAGTCTCGGGAATCTGGTTTCAGAGAAATTTCTGTAAAAGTTACCCAAGACCACTTTACGTTCGTATTTGTCCTTTAACAGATCGTCGCATTGTAAGTTTAGCAGTTCCAACTGATACCGGCAAGGAACGTCTTTGACATTAACTGAATATGGGGTAGCAAAAAGTTTAAACATTGGAGAAAGGTTTTCCACATCCTGAAACCTCGATTCGAACTGAAGAAGAATGTTTTGCAGAACTAACACATGTTCTGCAGAGAGAACACTATCAGGATCGCGTACTTGCATTAACTTTGAAAAATGCTCCGTATTTCCAACCAGAAGTTGTTCTACCCACAGAGCTAGAGCTAGCTCTAGCGTACTCTAAACACCCCTACTACCGTGCGCTCTTGCTGACGTCACACACAAGGGATCCGCATGCACTTGCTCCACAAACGTCACCACAAGACGTAGTTGACTTCCCCTGAGTTAATGGCTCGCACGCTGGTTGTACAGATCATGGACATACCCCAAGAATGCCCGCGCGACTTATACAAATAAATTACAAAGAATAACATCATGGGCGGTGATTTCAATGCTGCCAACACGATACATTTTAGCGATGGACGACATCGATATCTTGACCATGAGACGAAATTCACAAAAGACGCCACCAAGAATTGCTGTCTCATATTTTGTTTTGGAATAATTTGGCATCCCGCAATATAATGCGTCCCTCTTAGGCATAATTCGGGACGCTGAAAAATTCCTTAAAATGCGGGATGTCCCGCATAATTCGGGACAGGTGGCAACCCTAGTGCCGAATGTCCAAAATCTGAGAGCCTCAACCTCCTGGAACCCCTGGGCCTCCAAGGCCTGTATAGGGATCACTTTACTAATAATAATAATAGTGATAATAATAATAATCTCATTATGTTACTTGTGTGATAAATTATTACTATTGCAGCATGTTACCGCGGAATGATGGCACCAGGTATCCGCTGTGAGAAGGGGCATAAGCGCAAAGCTAACTTGAGATATGCGGGTCGTCAAGTACCTAGCATAGTAGCCTATGGTAAAAAAAAATGAATTCTTTATTGCACGAAAAGTGTAACGGAAGTTAATTATTAAGAATAAATTGCATTAAAATGCAATTTTTTAAACCACATTCCATAAAAGCAGATGTAATTTCGAAATGGCTAAGTACTCCGTCGCAGGTAAGAAAGTAAAAATTGGTGAGATGTCTGATGAACTCGTCAGTTTTCGCTCGATTTTATTCAACAAATATATTTACCTTTCAGATTGTACTCAGGTTCAAAATGTTTTCTAATGTGATATACCTACCATTCAACTTTAAATAAGAAGCAATTTCTCCTGAAATTCGATTCCATTTTTTAATAATTTTCAAAACATTCACTATTATTGTATTATATTTGAGAATCAAATAAATCTCATGCAAAGAATGTGAAATATACTATGAAACGTGTACTTGTAAAACCTCCTAAGTGGACAGTGATAACAACAGTATAACAATTGTCTAACATGCGCTTGCATAAAGCAGGTGAGAAGATTTAATGAAAAATCTGAAACCAGTTAAAACAGGTCTCAGGTAAGAAAAGAAACATATTTATTTATTGTATCTCCAAATCTTTATGAACCCTATTTTACCAGAAAAGGCACGTTAGGGTTATAGCTTACACAGCAATATATACAGTAAAATATAGAATATGAATTACATATGGTTGTGAATATATGTTAGATACTGCATAAAATGATTATAACAACATTGCTTCGTGACAATTTTTTGACACATGGATTTTTGTCACAATCTTCAAAAAGCAAATTTAGCAGGAGTCTTTTCGTTTCGAACATAGGACAATCGAACAAAACATGTTTTACAGTTAGTGTGGATTCCTGACACAATTATAACCACTATCTGAAATAATATTAAATTGTAAAAAAAATCTCCCAAATTTTTCATGGCCTGTCATAAATTGTGTTAAAATAAAATTTCGTGTAAACATTTTAACATTTAGACGAAAGTGCACTGTAGGGAAGAAAAGTTCTTTAGTCAAGGCACCATCTGTACTTTTTATCCAAATGCCATTCCAGCAATTAAAGATGTAATGCAACATTTTGTTTTTAACGTAAGATATGGGGCTCTTGGAATATGAATAACGTAGAACGGAAGATGCTCCTGATTTAGGTAATTTATCTATAAACTATAAACTATCTCTATTTCTCTAGCTCGAGATCTTCAATTAGAAAATGTCATTTAAGACTTCCTGAGGTCTGATGTTAGGAATAATTATAGATATTTAATTTATAAAGTATCAAAGACAATCTTACATTGTTTGCTTAAAATTCACCTCATCTATGTGAAAAATATACAGTATTAAAATAGTATAATTTCAATTTATTATTTCCTTAAGCTGACGCTCAGAATGTTGACTTGAATAAAATGGAAAGTACGAAATTAATCATTATCCGGCTCATCAACTGTTTATGCAGTTCGGTGACTGACTATTAGTTTAATGTCTCCTGACACCTTCTACTGAAGTTAGAGGCACTGTTCCTCTGAACCATTCTCAACTTACTAAAGGGATTAAACGACATAGCCTACTGCAGAATGACGTTGAGCTCTACTAAAAGAACAGAAATGTAATAGCACTTTGCACAACACTATGTTACATCTGTGCAACTTTAAGCTATTATGCATTTACTTAATTGTTACAATTTTAAAACTGAATAGTATAAAACCTTCTACAATTATTTAGAAAGCAAGGGCGTTAAATTATTACAAAAAAGAGAGAAGTTTTCAGTCTTATATTACTGAAGATATGTGTTAAATTCTTGGAGTGAATATAAAAATACCTCACCGACCCTCTTTCTTCTAATGTTCACCTTGTCAAGGGCTATATTAATAAAACATATTTTAATTCTTCTTTAAATTCCTTTGTTTTTAAAGAAAATATTAGTACTCGAACAACCTGTCCTGAAGACGAACACCGAAAGAGCTAAGTATAAAAGGAAAATAATGACAAAATAATGTAATATTTTATGGAAGTTTTGTTGGACACATTTGCCTACTCCTTTTTTTTAAATCTAGATCGAGAAATTATGGAGCAATGTGTTCGACTGGGAGCATTTTCAAATATTCGTGGCGTTAATCGTTAGTGAAAAGCAGATAAACTAGAAGATAATAACCAATAACCACATCAACGAGGTGAAGTAAATAGAGCACACAGGAGGAGAGAGGAAGAGAGAATAAAAAGAGCAAAAATCTGTAAATTTCTAAACCATTTTTGGAGATATATTTATTACAGATAATGCATATATATTATATAGCCATGTAAATAAATAAATATATATATATTCTTGTACATATATATAAGATTTGTACATTTGTACATTGAATATATATATATATAAATCTTTTCTGAAAATTTTAGGCGTAGATTCCAAAAACGATATCCATTTTATACTCCTACATCAGGGGATTCGAGGACATCGGTTAGTCGACCTATGGTTAGGTAGGCCTCTAGGGAAGAAAAACTGTACCAACTGGTCAAAGAGTTCTCATTATTGGCCTGCAGGCAAGTGGATCAGCTCTTTAAGTTCTCGGTTCAAACAAATATAATAAAATTAGCAATGATAAATACCACTGATTTTAAAGATAAATAAAGAAATAAGTCAATAATCCGATGTTTATTTATCCTTTTCAAAGCAGAGTAATAAAATGTTGATTGAAACATGAATTACCATTGAACAATATTTTTACAGAGTAGGAGGGGAAGAGACAGACAGGTAGGATATGTAAACATGGGTTGTAACATTTCCCACAGTTTTTGTGAGGTTGGCATCAGTGCAGGTGACCGCTCCACATGTTCGCACTCAGCCTCACTCAATACAAGTAATCTTGTATAAGAGGATTATAGCCATGATGACAACATCCCATTACTAAACCCGACCTGTCCCTATAAATACAATACGTCGTCAAGATACAACACGACACTATCGAATATGCATTTAGCAGCCCAACTCATTTGAATGTAACTAATATTTATTAATCTATGACCATTGTGCATGAGCACGTCCAATCACCTGCCATACAAAATCTCCAGTTGAGCGTTGCTTGTGATTGAATACAAATTGCAATAACTGATACCCAAGAGCAAATAAATAAACCACAAACTGTTCTCAAATCATTTCGTAGATAAGAGAAAAATAATTAAGGGTGGTCATACAACTTTGGATGAAATTTATAGGTGAGAAATAATTGAAACTCATTTTTTTTTCTCAGCTCTACAACCTTGCAATCTGGCATAATCTTTATTGAATACTTCTACTATTGCATACTATTTTCAAATTCAAACTATTACAGTTACGGGTAATTATCGTTTCAAAATTGCAGCCACGTTTCATGCACTGAAATGCCGTTTCCTTGATAACTTCCACAAACATCAATATTTCTGAATGATTATTTTTTTGTGTATTTATTAATATATGATCAACACTCTCTACAACAATTCATTTAACATTAATAGTTTATATAAAAATAATTTTATATCTCGTATATATATATAATTATGTGTATTTTAATGAAAAAGATAATACAAAAGAAATTGATTTAAAAAATACGTATTCTGTAAATATTCCAAATATTGTAGATGATGATGTTCCTATGATGTTTGCAAATAGATAGAAAAAGGAACCACTCAAAATATTGCTAATTATCACGGAAAACCATTTTAGTGCACGAAACATAGCTGCCATTTTGAAAAGATAAGACCCGTAACTGTAATAGTTTGATTAATTTTGAAAATAGTATGTAATTGCAAAGGTAGTCAGTAAAGAGCATGCCAGATTGCAAAGTTACAGAACAATTCATTACTGAGAAAAAATAATTAATTTATCAAAATAATTAAGTTAACAAAATAATTATTTATCACCTATGAATTTCATCCAAAGCTGTATGTCCCCCTTAACTAAAAATGAAAAATTGCTAGAGTATTCAAGTGTGAATAAATAGGGCAAATATGCAACTTGGCTATGAAAATTCGGGAATAGAAAGAACACGTTAAAGAAAGCTCAAGGAGAAATATAGCAAAACAAGCAAGTATTATGGACGAGAAAGCTGAACCACTCTGAATACACGTTGCAGTACAGCCTCTCGTAACGGAAAATCGTACGAAAAAAATTGTATTTAGTTTAGGTACCTTTCGGGGATGTGACATGAAGAATAGTGACGATTTTCTCCTATTTTAAGGGAACTTGACATGAAAAAAAATTACTTTGTCGCGATTTTCTCGAAAATAGCTCTTACGATCTTGTTTAAATTTTACACATGGAGTGCTTATACAAACAGCTAAAAGTTTAATTCCAAACATTTTCTTCGAAAAAAATTATCTGAAGGGTAGTTATAAGCCACCCACTCTTAAAAATATGGCCTCTTGTTCTGTATCAGAATGTGATGTCCGAAAAGGGTATTGACCATGCTTATGTACAGAAAGTTACGAAGAGTTCATTAATCAGATTTTATTTGGATTATTTATCCTTCGGGGATGCGATGAGATGTAACGACATTATCTTCATCTTTAAAACCAATTTACTTGAAGAGAATGTCATACATAGTTATATTATACTAAGAAGCTAACTTTTATTTGGGCATATTATCAGATAATTTATATATGTGAATTTCATTTCACATTTTGTTTAATGTTATGTTTGTAAATAAATTCTACTTTTTAAAAGTGGTATGACAAGCTTACTGATCTATAGGCTGCAATAATAATATTAGCATATAATATATACCGTTAGCAGTTTCAGTAAACCGTTGTAAAGGCCTGCTTAAATTCTGCCTTGCTCATCACACCCTTAGCACTTCAGTTACGTGTGTACTGTAATTCCGTTCCCACACCCCCTCTTATAACTTAAAATTAAAAAAATGCATTCATAAGGTTAGTTAACGTTGCTTTTGTTTGCGTCAGGAACGATGATTTTGGTCTAGACATGATTTAGGAGCAAAACGTTCCCCCCCCTTTTTTTTTTTTTTTGCTTTCTTTCTACCCCCACCTTCTGCAGCATTTTGTGGAATTACAAACGCATGTGTTTGTGAAAGGGGCGGGAAGGAGGGGGTCAGTGCGTCACACCCCGGGTTTAATGAAACTAAGCTATTCACGGGAACGGTCAAGAATTAACCACTTCATGACATAACAGCCTGGCAACTAATTAAATCCACCGTAATATACGATGTCATGGTATGGTACTGGGGGTCGTATATTCAGTTAACGTATTTGTGTGACCTAGGTGGACGCTATGCGCGAACAGGAGGTCGGATTTCTTTCTTCCTTTTTTTGCCTCCCACTCAGTGGGATTTGAGACGTTTTATAGTAGTATTTTGAACTACTATACCGCGTTAGTTTCCATTTCGCAACTGATAATTATGGTGTTAGTTTCGACATTCTGTGTGTACGAAATGAAATGAAACTACTCCGTTTATGCGAAGTTATGGTACTCACTCCATCACTAGGTACTTAATAATGTTATAGTTTGTGGACGATTATGGACCATAAACCATGGACATTCTATTTCGCTCCTGGTCGTATACAGCAGAACTCCGATACTGAAACTGCTGGCGGTATATATTATTGTTTATTAACGATTTAGAAATTGCTTTAGCGACTGTGATTAAATTATATTGAGATATTAGTGATAAAAATTTTATTACACGGAAATGTGCAAACTCAAGTTGATTGTACTCTATAATATATTAACATTTATCAATCTTTACTACATAAGTAAAATATTAGTGCTGAGGCATAAGGTGTTAAAAGAGATTAAGTCCTCAGATATTATTCTTTAATTAAAAAATGAATGTCATCATGCCCCTACAACAGAAGAGGATAAACTAAGAGAAAGAAGAAGAAGAAGAAGAAGAAGAAGAAGAAGAAGAAGAAGAAGAAGAAGAAGAAGAAGCAGCAGCAACAGTCATCACAAGTGGCTATATCGCCGGCCTGTAAATCCATGAGAGCCCGATTCAAACCCGTCCGAAGGTAATAAAATATGCTGCAGGAGAAATAATCTTAATTTCCTTCCTCGTGGAGATAATTCAGTGCAGTAATCCATAACCAATAAAATATATACATCAGCAAGCCTGCCTTCCACTACGGCGACCCGAGTTCGATTCCCGGTAAGAGCAGAGCTGATGTAACAAAATCTAACCCCCGAGGACTGGATTTAGAAGAGGTGGTTTACGGCTTCTAATCACAAGTCTGTGCACCAAATATAGCTGCGATTTATCCAAGACCGCAGTCACTGCTGACAATGATTCGTATCCTGGGATGTATCCTAGACCGCAGTCACTGCTGACAATGATCCGTCCGCCGGATGGGAACGTAAAGTCTAACGGTCCCCTTGGTGTCTTTAGAAAAGAGTAAGCTAATGCCGGCACCGTGTACTCTATACAATCACACACACTCATCTCTTCAAATCTTACACTTCTGCCAGTTACATATCACCATGTAGGCCAAATGGTACCGCACCTATCCGGAGCCCAAAAGCGTCAGAGCAACGGGGCTGGCATTAAATACACACATAAACAACACTCCACCGGAAACTTTAGTTAAAATAAGTTTTAAGTGCTCTTAGTCATGTTATAGGGATTAATGACAAATAATAACACAAAATTTAAGCTGGTAAAGCAGTAGATATTACCATAATATATTATAGCCCCATTTAAAGGGCACCGCTGACTGTATGGATGGACAGAAAGATAGTTAAGATATTTTATTTTTCCTCTTGCCACGTTTTTATTACTAAGTTATTCATTCAGAAACAATGGCACTAGGTTAATTTCCATGTCACTTGTCAGCAATAAACCTTCAAGCAAGCCAGGTCTGAACTCATTCATGCTGTTTACAAGAGATTCTCATTGGTCATTCTGAAATTCACTGAAATAATATTATTTTTTTTTTTTTTTTAGGTTTTCGCTCCTACTGACGTATAAACACGTCGTCTCAAAATTGTATAAAAGCAGAGATATAAGATTAGTAATGTAATGCTTTATGTATAATGTGATTTTTTTATTCGCATGTTATTTTTGCCATTTATGGTAACCAGCCATTCCACTGAAATGCTCCTCATAGATTTAAAACTTACTGCCCTTAGATGATTTCACTTGATGCCTGCCCTATTGTTAGTATGTATTTTCAGTTCTGAAAGAGTCAATTAATGCAATTACTACTAGAACGCTCAAGAAAACCAGCGTTCCAGGCATGACTGTGAATCCCAATCAACATAATTATTATCTTTATCCATAAAAAACTGAACTCTGCGACGTTATATCCCTGAAGGGACAAGGCTACCATCAGACCGCTTCGTCATCTACCATAGGCAGATGGCAGGATTGGGGCATGTGGTCAGCACGCCGACACCCACAGCCATTTATGATGTTTTCCTTGACCGGAGCCGCGACATCTCAATCAAGTAGCTCCTCACTTTGTATCACGAGGCTGAGTGAACCCCGTTCCAGAGCTCCCTACCTCAGAAAATCTGAGGAGGTACCGGGGATCGAACACAGGCTACGGATCCGTACAGTATGGCATTCAACTCAATTCTTTTTCACAGTAAGATAATATATATTTTTTTTTAAATTCCCTTAGCCAAAGATACTAAATAAGAGAGGCAGAGTAATGCACACTCTTGCTAGGAAGTCCACCATTCTTGCTGGTGGAATGTGAAGCGAAAAAATTGCAAGGCCCGTGGCGACATAAGATAGTTTCGTATTCCTCATATCTGAATAGTTTTACAAGTTGACTCCTCACGTGTATTTCATACATTCTGAATATTGTTATAGCGCTCGGATGTGAACTGAAAGAGGGAAGAAATGTAAAATAGAATTCAAATATGCACGCACTGTAGCCTACATAATGACAGCATTATGCATAGTCTGGTCTGATTCGTAAAGGTAAAAGTTAACCTTGAGAATACTTCGCTTTCGGTCTGCGGAAAATAGCAGGTTCTCTCTGGGTCCATGAAACGGAAGCAGCTAGTTTTAAGGAATAAAACGGAACATTCAAATTAGTGCAGAGTTCCGGGGAGGAAGCTCCAGTAGACAGTATACCAGTATTATTATATATATCAGTCTGCTTGGCATATAGAAGAGATGGAAATCTTCCAAAAGTAGCGGGCACACACAAACACAAACACACACACACAAACACATCATTCACTAGGCGTCTTGAATGTGAAGGAAAATATTGCTAGTTAATTCGTGATTCGTCTGTATGCCAGGGTTGAACAAAAACTTTCAGAATGTCTTAGATTCCAAGAAAAGAAAGACAATAAATATATATTTGCTTTATAAACAAAACACGTAATCCTAAAAACCAGGTTTAAAATAAATGCCATTAGGCTCGTCAATTTTTAAATCTATTTATATTCCCATTAAACTTATTAATTTTTATCAAATTAAACGTTATTATAGTAATTAACTTATAAAGACGGGAAATGTTTTCATTTTATTGAATTATCCACAGCACGTATTGTGCAGACCTAAAGCAATTATTTAGCTTACTCTAAAAAGAATATTGATACAGTATATTGCGATACAAGTGCCGTAAGCGGTGCATACGGATCGAGGAAAGAGTTTGAAAAAAAAAAGAGTTTATTATAGTAAGTAACTTATAAAGACGGGAAATGTTTTCATTTTTATTGAATTATCCACAGCACGTATTAGGCAGACCTAAAGCAATTATTTAGCTTACTCTAAAAAGAATATTGATACAGTATATTGCGATACAAGTGCCGTAAGCGGTGCATACGGATCGAGGAAAGAGTTTGAAAAAAAAAGAGGCGCTTGCGCCGAGTTTTTTCAATTTCCGAGATCCGTTATGCGCTTACGGCACGAGTATTGCGTGCTATTTTTTGCACGATGATTATTTATATCAATTTATTTATATTAATTGAGATATTAGCTGAAAATATTATGAATATACATTATTGAAGATGGATTTTATATTTCAGAAAGTGATTCGCATGTGTTTGTTGTTATGGGAACCGAATATTTGTCCTGGGGGGCCTTGTCCATAAAGGCTTGTATTATGATGAGTGCCGTAAGTAAATTCTTGCCGCACGGAAACTCTTACCGCACGGAAATTTGTTTTGTTTCCATTGCAACAAGATTGCGTGCGGGAATGTCAACTTACGATCCACGGCAACAATATTCGTAAGTACCACTAATTAGTTAAGTCGTGAAAAATAGTATATTGCGATACAAGTGCCGTAAGGCACGTTTACGGGTCGAGGAAACAGATTGAAAACCCGAGGCGCAGCCGCCGAGGGTTTTTAAGTTTTCGAGACCCGTAAATGCCTTTACGGCCCGTGTGTTGAATGCTATTATTTGCACGACGGTTACTTATATCAATTTAATTATATTAATTGTGATATTACCTGAAAATATTATGTAAATACATTCTTGAAAATAGATGTTTATTTCAGAAAGTGATTCGCATGTGTTTGTTGTTATGGGAACCGAATATTTGTCCTGGGGGCCGTGTCCATAAAGGCTTGTATTATGAAGTGTATCGTAATGAATTATGACGTAGCGCTTGGACCGTAAGTAATTTAACCTCATCGCAACCGACCTTAGCAACAAGACTGTGTGGGAATGTCAACTTACGAGCCATGTAAACAACGTTCGTAAGTACCACTTACCAGTTAAGGAGTCCAAAAATGTAGTTTTCATAATATATCTATTATAATATTTGGAATTGTGTTTGTGCACACACAACGCCACCTATTAACAAAATCGTATTCAATAATTGTGAAGGTGGCCTTCCTAGGTTACTATCTTCATTCTTTTGTTTACGACTCGCAATGATTTCCTTTTACTTAGGTTGACAGAAAGGGCTCATGAATACATGCCTAAATGCGAAAAGGCAATGTTTTGGGTTTGGGATAGGGAATTCGCGGCAGAGCACTTTAATCGTGAAATGAGCCAAGAAGTCGGGGATTTAGCTTTTTAATTATCAATCCTACATTTAGACATGTTTTAGGTAAGGCTCATGAATCTGTAGTATGCTTTAATCATTTCATTTCGATCGAAACTGTATGACCATATGGTAGCACAAGATTCGCTTTGTTCGTTTAATTATTAATGGGCCTATTTAAAACGTAAAACAATATAATTAAGAATAAGAATAAAATATTGTAATTCATGCAATTCATGTAAAAAGATGTCAGCATTAATAAATATGTTTTAATTATTTTACCATTAAATAAATGATTTAAACAAACATCTAGCAGTTAAGTAAATAATCGCGGGCCATGCTAGTTAATAGGCCAAATGGAACTTAAGTGGTATCACATTTACTAGTATTCATATATTTTTCAATATTTAATGTTGATTCAACAACTACCGTCATACTGCCAATGTAATTTCAATAATAAATTCCATTGCGAGAATTCTACAAGTTACATTATTCGTGTGGCGGCAATTTGATTCTGCATCTGACCCAGCCTCAATAACGACATCAATATCTGGAACAATATTCTGAGTGGAATACAAACATCTCTGCATTTGACAATCCTATGATTTCATGTGCCGATTGTCCAAAATGTCATCAGCTGAACGCTCCAGGAAAGGCTTGGCTTGCCAAGCCTGAATATGGAATAGGCCTACTGTACTTTATGTTTGCATTCTATCTTATTTAATTTGAATAATTTATTGGTAAATTTACTAAGTAAATAAATATATTATTTTATTCTAGGAACTTTTCCATCGTCACTTTTTATTCAATTGTTTATTTATTACTAACACTGCAGAGATTTACATATTAATGTACAAAATATATCTCCTTTACATAGCCAATTAACCTCCTTACATTGTAGATTATAAACTATATGCAAAAAAAGTTTAAGAATATAAATGAAGAATAACAGAAAGGTAGTACAAATAGTGAAGAATGAAAAGTTCAGGAAAAGATAAAACATAAAAATAACAATAGTATGAAGGAAATTGACATACAGTATAGGTATATGTCTCCTTGATTAAACTAAATTCAATTCATCGAGCGATTGATACCATTTGAATTAATTTAAGATAGTTATATAAAAAGGGGGATCCACTGTTTCGTTTACTTCATTCGGAAATTTCTTGTATAGTGTTTTAATGAAGAACAAATCACTATAACAATGATTTCTTGTTTTTGGTCCTTCCTAAAACATAGGAATTACACTTGAGACGAATATTTTCAGTGAGGAATAACGACATAATATTTCAAATAGTTTTATTTTACGTAAACCTAATAGCTTCTATAAATTATAGATCTTCCCTACCCCTGCAATAGAAATAGCACATTCCCCAATGATAGCACTGGATATAAGGACATTAAATCTAACCCTATTTCATTGTCGACACACTTCCTGCATATGATGAGATGCCTTTCTAAAAGGGCTGTTGGATCACCAAACGTAGTATAACACATAAAAACTGAATTCATAAAAATCCAACTCCTAGTCATTAGAAATAACATTCACGGGTTCTGTAATTTCACAGAATAAAGCATTAAAAGTACTCGAGAGTTATAAAGCTTTTTAATTAATTTTTAGAGTTTTAAATCTGCCTGCATATAACGCCCCCCAATGAATGATACTGGTTTGAAAGTAAAGTCTACATTACCGTAACGGGAAACTTAAAAAGAGTTTTTAGTTTTATATGAATAGATTTCCGATAAAGATCTTAATTGCACGAACAATTCTCACGAACGTTTCCACAGGTAAGAGTTGTGTAATACTTTTAAACTGAAGGCGTTTAGAGTATAGTTACAAAACAAATTAGCGACACCTTGCGATACATGTTAATTGATTCTTTCCGTCTAACTTTTTTCGTGGAATGGATGTTATGTATGGGAAAAGTTTAACCTCTTTCATCCAGATTTTCTCAAGCCTACCTGAAAACTTGTAGAATATTCCGTCAGTAATTAAAGAAAGGCCTAATGTACATATTGTGATTTCGTCTATGGTTTATGGTAGGCATGACGAAAAGCTGCGCATGGCGCAAGCTTGCGTTCCTGGACTACTCACACTTCGGAGGCAGAGGGTGGTAATAGGGCACCTAGAACAGAAACAAAGTACTCTGACGTGGATCGTTTGAAACACGATGCACCCAGTAGGCCAATATTTAAAGTTCAGTGGATGTTAAAGGTTTTGTTTTTGTTTTTTGTTTGTTCATTTGATTTTGATTTTGATTTATTTATTTATTTATTTTATTTTTTGG
Source organism: Ectobius pallidus (assembly GCA_964059195.1). Classification (NCBI taxonomy): domain Eukaryota; kingdom Metazoa; phylum Arthropoda; class Insecta; order Blattodea; family Ectobiidae; genus Ectobius; species Ectobius pallidus. The sequence goes on along the minus strand of CAXKWD010000004.1, from coordinate 96,168,088 downwards.
AATAATAATCTAGTACACATCACATTACAATGTGAGAAGGTATTTCACCAGTACTCCCGTCGAATAATTTGGAAAACTTAGTGACTTGTAAACTCGGTTCCCAAATCTGATATATTACGCTCATCAGCCGTCAAGCAGCTAAACCTTACATTACAGCCTCTAAAGAAATATCTGTCGTAAAGTATTTCTCATTGATTTTTTGTTCTCGATTGCACGACTGAGATGGTATTTTCATATCATATTTGCCTTGAGAAACTGAAAGGAAGTTAGCGGCTTTCTCTCCTAAGTTATTTTTGCTGTACTAATTTAGTTACAATCCAGATTAGGTTAGATTAGGTTAGGTTTTCTTACCAGTTGGCTACAATATATCAGGTTACTAGACTATCTTCATTCCCCTTTCCCCCCCCCCCTAAGCTTACACTTACTTACAGTAACTTCTGTCAAAACCCGGGAATCCTGAATATGTAAGGTCCTTACATGAAAGGTCATTACATCCCTCAAAACACGTATATAATAATTACGACGAAACTCGTTGAAATTTTAATCCGGTCATAATGAGAACAACCGTATTGATCTATTACTGGTAGCTTATCTTAATTCTACGATAATAGCTCTCACATTGATTTTGGTGGTATGAGGTAATAATAAAATATAAGCCTCCTTGGCTGAGGAGGGTCGTGAGAAAATTACAGTTGTTTTAGCGCAAGGATTCCGTATGTAAGAATACCGTTGTATGTACAAAGAACTCATATATTTTTAATCCCTTAATTCAGTGGCTTTGGGTCTTATAATGATAAAATCATTCGTATTACATTCTACTTTCAACCAATGAAGTGAATGAAATTTAAAATTTCAGCCAAACATGTTCTATCTTCTTGATACACCACGTCCCGTAGGTAGCATTTGTCTGGTTTTGTCGCTTCCGTAATATTTTTTTTTTTCTATTTTATCGCTACCCTAGCATTTCTTTCTTCAAGCCTTAACAGCAAAACGGTCGAGTTTCTTTGAATAAAAGACAGAGCAGACATGGAGAGAAAATGTATGAAATTAATTCAGTGTATCTAATTAATTTGTTTGTTTTAAATAAAGTAATTATTTCCTACTACTCGTGAATAGTCCTATTAAATGCAACTAGGGTATATGATTTTTCCTAAATAAATTTACCTCTAACTCCCTTGCTCGTAAACTTATTTGTAAAATGACAGTCTTTCGTGATATTTATTACCGGTGACAAATGTACGGTGCTTTTAGGCAAAAGTTGTAATGTGTCCATGTAGGCTAACTTGGCTTCAGTTTATACACATGCATAGGCCTATCAGTAACACAAAAAAGAGAAAATTACAGCAACAAAGAAATAAGAAATACATAATGAAAGAAAGTAACAAAGAAAGAGAGAAAGAAACTAAAAGAAAACTGTGGTATTTACAAGTTCATCTCCTATTCTATAAGCCTCCCATTATCTCCCCAGAAAAATGCAAATCATAATGTATATTGTAGTGCAGAGTGTACTGTAGAGTGGGAGTAGGTACCGTAGTAGGCTAGTCTATAGGCCTACCTAATCGACAAAATTAGCTACATACATTAGGCAGTCATGCCGAGTTAACAGTTCGGAAGTTTGCGACAACTACTCTTCTGGACCGTTCTTGGAGTATAATTTTGGGCTCCTTTCCAAAGTTTGTCTTTGATCTATTCCTCTAGATTGACGTGAAAACTTCCGTCACTACATACTGAATGGTTACAGCTGTACTGGTCGCTTGTCGTGGAACTCTGCTGGGTATAATGCGTTTATGAAGTCTTCAGTATTATTATTTTTTCGTCATAACAGAAATAGGAAGAACACATATAATTACGACGCAAGGGGGCGGAAAGAAACATTATAGGGAAGCGTAATCGTCCAAGTAAATAAGTTTCATCAGATTCGTTCGTTACAAATCTCGTTGAATTTGAACCATTTGTGGCTTTATTTAAGCGGTTCTGATGTTAAAGTATTCACTAAAATATATTAATACTACTTTTATATACTTACTTATTTAATTTTAATTTTTAATATAGAGAAAAAATCAACAGCAATCACACGACATGAGGGTCTATTTCTATGCATCCTGTTTTCAATACATCATTCAAAGTCACCGGCCAACTTCCGCGAAGATTCCGTTTGAGGCAATCATAGGGTAACACTACTCTCAATTACATAATTAAAAATAGTATGATCTTGTCACATTTTGCTATGTTAACATTTTCCACCGAACGTAAGTCCTGCGACATAATATGTACTCCTTCATAAGTACATATTCTAGTAATTCCAATTGCTAACCTTTATGGAAGAATTAAAACGCGGGAAGAAACCTAACGATACAGTGAAAACGAAAAATCTCAATAGTATATTGCGATACAAGTGCCGTGAGCGATGCATACGGATCGAGGAAAGAGTTTTTTCAATTTCCGAAATCCGTTATGCGCTTACGGCACGAGTATAGCATGCTATTTTTTGCACGATGATTATTTATATCAATTTAATTATATTAATTGTGATATTACCTGAAAATATTATGTATATACATTCTTGAAGATAGATGTTTATTTCAGAAAGTGATTCGCATGTGTTTGTTGTTATGCGAACCGAATATTTATCCTAGGAGGCCTTGTCCATAAAGGCTTGTATTATGATGTGCCGTAAGCAAATTCATAACCGCACGGAAACACTTACCGCACATAGCAACAAGATTGCGTGTGGGAATGTCAACTTACGATCCACGGCAACAACATTCGTAAGTACCACTAATTAGTTAAGCCGTGCAAAAAATATTTATCGTTACTAAGTGTAGAAAATGAAATTCCTACAAAAAGAAACAGGGGAAAGCCTTAAATGCAGTTGGTCATGGCCTGAAGGAGGTTACGTAGCTTCAGAGTGAAGTGTTAAGTTTTGCATGCATATGGACACCAGATCTCCAGTCGTTCCGGAACATGGATTCAGTAGCAAAACAAGAGACATGGCTTATATTTTCGACCAATTTCTCGAGTTACACTCACTGAGATGGTACTTGGCCACACTCTCACAGGGATATCAAGTTCCTGGCTTTCCAATCCTTGCTATAATATTTCTTTCCCTTTCTTCGTGTTTCACTTCTTTTCTGTAGCCACCACCCTTCCCTCACCCCTTTCATATTTCATAGAACGAAGAAAATAAAAAATATATACTGTATGGTATTGACTTGGATGTAAGTGGTTGCTCGTCGATTTTCCGAGTGCGCGGAAAAAGGATACCCCAGAAAATACACAGTGTACGTTCACTTCTGCCAGACTAGCAAGAGATGTAGCGCATACTCAAGATGTATTACTTACTACACGGAAAAGAAAATAAAGTGGACGGCTATATAAAGGAGACCCAGTAGTTCAAACGAGTCTTACATTTCCCGGCAAGTTTTCCATGAAGTCAGGTACAATACAGGGATTCATCATCTACTATTTTTACTCTAAGAATTGTAGGTATAATCACTATTACTACAATAACCGTTACTATTTACCAAGGTTTCCAGATAACTCAAAACTGTACATAAAATCAAATCAGAAGCATAGGAGTTCTCCATCCCATAAACCGCTACATTACAATGAAATTATGGAACCGTCAGTATACAAGCATCCAGAAACATTAAATCATGTACTTCTTTCTGAAACTGTCCCCTAATGCAACGTCATTAGGTTAATATTGTGAGAATACGTGTATGAGTAAATTCTAATGTCTATATTCTGTAGGTCTATAGGCTAGGCCTACCATTAAACAAATCATTGCCATTCACTATGTAAATACATTCCGGTAAATCTTTTACTATGCCTTTAAAACATTTTGTTTCTCTAATTTCTTACGATCAAGATAGATTTCAATAGCCTATACCTATAATAATGTAATATATTATGAATTCTTCGTTAAATAGGTGCACAGTAAATGTAAAATTTATAACTATTTGTTGTGTTGTATGACTGAAGCAGATTTACTTTCAAGAACTTTAACAGCAATGTAAATTTAGTTAGGTTTATTTTATAATATAGAGCACCAAGACAGGACGCGAGATTGGCACCCCGTGGGCATTTAATATATATTTATGATACGTATTACAGAACTCGTACGAACAACTTGTAAATTTGTTCAAAAACTCTAAACTGGACATGAGATTCTATCAAGAATTAAGAACTTATTCTCGGAACACACTACCAGTGGTTCCAGTCACTCCCGCAGAAGAACTCCCCAGACTCTTGATTGGGAGTGGACCGTTCGAATTTTGTAGCCAGCAAACACCCGATTGACGATCATTCACCAAAAATGATTTTTTTCTTAGCATCACATGTTTATTACGTACGACATCCTTTACAGAAGTCAACAGCAGAAATACCATTAAAATATGGTCATGACTAGGACTCGGAAGTTGATGACGTAAAACTGTCTGAAAAATGACCTATAAAATGACCTAAATTTATGAAAGTATGACATGAAAAATTTAAAAAATGACTTAATATTTCTAAATATGTATTTAAAAAGAGAATATATAGTAGTATAAAATAATTAAAATAAAGGACAAGATTTAAGTATTTTGTATTACTTTTATTATGTATTAGTATGCCTACTATTATTATTATTATGTTTACTATATTTATTCATGAATGCCTCTTACTAAGGAATTATGAGATCGCTTTTGATTTTAATGGTTGCATAAAGTCCATTCTAAAAGGAAAAAATGCAAGGTAAGAATGAAAATTTCCTAAAAAATGACCAACATAATAAAATGCAAAAAAGGTAAAAAATGCTAAATAAAAGGTTATTATTATTCGTTTTGAGAAGAATCGAATTTTTACTACATCCTGCACTATCTGTGATGTCTCAGAAAAAAAGAAGACATTTAATCAACTTCTGAGCCATAGTCATGACATGATGAGAATCATAGCACGAAACACGCAGAATTTTCCGCATGTTGCGTTGCGACAGAAACCACAGAAACGCGTGGTTCTTGAGAATGCATCATTGCGGAGTACCTTCGTGAAAAGCGACCTCTTCCCCCCACCACTGTGCCTCTCTGACGTCACCAGGTGATAGCATCACAGCTAATAAATAAACCACTTTATAAAAGCTAGATAGAGATGGAGCTCTGGCTTCTTGCCACTATCTTCTGATTGGTCCTTTAGCTTTTTACACGCAGTTCCTACAAAAACAACTATCAAAGGATCGTCCAATTGAACACAGGCCTGCTTTCTAAGCTTTTCAGTGCTAAATATATTTAAATTTAAACGCATTGCCCTCAAAGACCGTAGACGATTCTTTTCTCAAGGACCTTTTGACCTTATTTAGATAAAAGGAACATATGTATAGATAGCCTAACAAAACCATCCACTGCACTTTTATTCCAATGCGTATTGGATGGAATAATGGTAACAAGAAAGCTCTGTTATTTACAAATACCACAATATTGTTAGTGTTGTGGTTTTGATTACATAAAATAGCTTCATGTTGATTTTCTGGATGTTGTAATATACAGTAATTTAGCGCCTCGGCTACACCTTATTTATTTTAAAAGAATAGTAAGCTACAATATTCAATTTTGTATTACTCTCAACAACTTCTTATGATCACACCGGTGATGATAGCGAATCTAACTTGTATTCTTGAGTAACATGGGCATGGATTTGATCCTCGCTTGAGGTTTTCTGGCAAGATCACGGGTTCAGCAGTTCATAGACCTAATGAACTCTCCTATTTTGGACGTTGATAATAATCTCTTCTTTCACTTCATGGGAGACAATGGGAGACCACAGGGATTAGTAAAACAAAAATGCAAGAACCCACAAGTTGTCAGTGTACCGGTGATAATATTATTATACCAATTTTGATACAATTTTGTATTGAGAGATGATAGAAACGAGATGTTTACTTCCTGTGCCCGTACCATAGGTGCTGTAGATAGAGGAAGTATTGTCTGACTCCCAAATTCGAAGTTGAGTTTTCTTTATATAACTACACGTTTAGGGGTCCAGTGAATCTCCAGTGTGTGTGTGTGTGTGTGTGTGTGTGTGTGTCTCTCTCTGTGTCCGTTAAGAACGGAAAATCTTACGGAAAAAATTTGTATTTGGGTTAGGTACATTCTCAGGGTATGACACGAAGATTGGCGACGATTTTCTTTTATTTTTAAGGGGACTTTACACGAAGATTTTGTTTTTTGCGATTTTCTCGAAAACGGCTCCAACGATGTCTTTTAAATTTTGTACACGGGGTGTTCTAAGAGTTAATACTTTTATTTCAAACTTCTTTTTCGAAAAAAAATCTCTGAAGAGTAGTTATAAGAAACCCATTATTTGTGGAAACTCATTCTTGCCTGGTGAACAATAAAGCTTTGCATCAGGTTGAAACAAATAAATACGCGCTCTTTGCAATATGGCGTCTTACTCTATATCAGAATGTGAAGCGAGAAAGATGTACTGGTCACGCTTCGAATAAAGAAAGTTACGTGAATGCATTAATCGGATTTTATTTAGGTTTTGTATCCTTCGGGGATGCGATACAATGTGATAACCAATTTACTTGAAGAGAATGTCATACAATATATTATTAACTATATTATATAATTATATTATACTGTGAAGCAAACTTTCATCTGGCCAGAGGAAGCCATGTGCGTTTCACATCAGATTTCTAAAATTGAGGTTCCCTATTTAACAATTAACAATTATTGTCTCTCTCCTTTGTTGGCATTCTTCAATATCTGTCAGCTTCCAAATGTATTCACGAATAGTAACACATTACAGCTATCTGCTTGAAACAAGCTGTATTAGCATAGTTCTTAAAACTGTGTTTTATATCAATAAATCTATGGAAATTAAAACTTTTGGCGCTTCTAGATATCAAATTAAGTGCAAGCGCTGAAGTTTCAGTTTCACTATACGAAACCCTAACATAAACCAATATCCAGAGAAATACATGCCTTCACAAGACTTGTTCAGATATATCAGCACAATTATGAAGAATGTCTTTCTCTTTTTGTTTTAAGAGCAAGAATAAAAGTGTTTCTGTTCACTACGGTTGCGGCATGATATTATGATCTCTATACAATGATGAAGCAGTATTCCTCTGATGAATATAGGTGAAGTGCTTATGATAGTGTCCCCCAGCCATTGAGACAAACCAGCGATAGCCACTGAATAATAGGAATCATTATTTGCTTTGCCCTCGTGCTGTGTTGTATGTAGCTTTTATTGGTTACGGCGCTCTGCATACACAGAAAGCACTTAACGGCCATACGCAGAAATTTATGACCACTGAACAAGCGTTACTTCTCAATGATTGTGTCTGGAATCCAATAAAAATAATATTCAGGACGCTATATGACAAATATGGATTACTAGTTATCAATTTAGATATTACCTGCAAACGAATGTCTTTTTCACAAGCTTGAGTTAATATAATTAATCGGTCTATACCGTCACTCCATAGCAGTGGCTTAGGGGATGCGTGAGGAGAGAGATTCCCGTTCGGGACAAGTTTCTTAGGTGGAGGTTTTTCCGGGTATTTTTTTTATCATCTGTGAGACAAATAACGAGAAACTATTGCAAATCAATATGCAGACAAACCCGGACAGACGATATCGTGGTCCATGGATATCATGAAGCCGTCACTCCATCCGCGCCTTGTTTGGAATTAAGAGTGTGTGCGAGTGGTGGGTCACATCCTCTGTATTCGAGTTGTCCTGGGGGTGCCCCGACGTTGGGCTAATTGGCTGGTCGAAAAAATTAGGTATACGATCCATAGAAACACCCTCCCTTGGCAAGTCGTGGTCCTATAAGGCTAGGGCGGCACCGCGTAAACGTCTCTACAAGGGGGAAGAATAAACTAGGTGAGAAAAGAATACACCGCGATTAAGAAAGAATAGATACAAAATTACAGCTAATTTATTCTTAATCACACAACTGCATTAACATGAAACGATACACTTCTAACGTATTGTACGTACACACTACATATTCGACGTGGGTCCCGTAATAGCATCCACTATTTACATGCGGCTGACTTAATGAATATTCCTATGATCCTATAGAATACAGGGTTGTATATAATTTATACAAAGTTTTGTGAGCTGTACTTCTAAGAGAAGTGACTGTCTGCCTTTGCATTGCTTTGCTTGGTTAATATTGAGTGACGCAAGGGGGTGGGCCGCCCACAGCTTGCGTGTCGAGTCCGCATTACAAGCAGTCTGCAATCTTTAATCATACCTCTGGTAAAGATGGCATCTTTATGCTTGCTACATTCCACACCTATTATTGCAATAAAGCTTCTTAGTAGTAAGGTGAGTACTACTCAATCTCCAGTAAGAACTACTTATTTACCCATTCATAAAAAAATCTTGAATTGCAGTTAAAAGACTAGCACCTGTTTGACTCTTAAACCAATGAAGTGAACAACCGAAGTAGTCATGACTTGTAGTAGGACTGGAATTACGCATAGTGAATATTTTTATATCTGGAACCATTTTTAATAAATTAAGGGACTATTGCTTTAATAAGGTTTATTATAAATCTCTCCATAAGGCGGAATGGTATGAATAGGTTAATATACTTCTCTTTAGGTATGAATTAAACATTAATTGTTTATCCATTCCTTCTGTATTCCACATCCAGTATTTTGCACATTTTCTGTTTTACCATTATAGGTATAGGCCTACACAGGGCCATCCCGTGAGTAAGAAAGTGGGGCGCGCGCTCGAGGGGCCCCTCATATAGGAAAAAGAGTTAAGCCCTTCAGATAAAGAAGTACACTATTTATAGTATAGCCTTGGTTTTCAAAGTATTTAGAGATGATAACTATCACACTGTAAGACATTAATACTACCTTTCTTTTAATACCGTGAAGTATACTCTTAACGTAAACAATTGTAACTACTACTCTGTGGTAGATTCTATGACGATTATTAAGTTTGAAGCCTATGTCAACAAAATTAAATGCAGGTGAATGCGGCGCCGTAGCCTACTATGTTAAGTCATGACTAAGGCAGTCATCTGATCATTGTCACATTAAATGCTACAGTTATCATCACTGAAGGCGAATAACTGTATTTTACACAATACAAAATATTAATAGCCTGTTGTACTATAACTATACCGTGTATTATGAAATCGACTGTTAATAGACAATTATTATTATTATTATTATTATCCTTCGTTTTAAATGTAAATGTAATTGATTGTATTTTTATTTTAAATAATTAGTATTTTTTTAAATGCATTTATATCCATTTCTGAATTACTCACGAACACTTGCTCATTCGGGTGCGTCTTAGTGATAATACCAATAAATAAATAATGTGGAACAATTTTAAAATATCTTTCCCAAATAACGTTATTGAAGACAATAAACCAACTTTCAGCTTTCAATATTACAAATATTTAAGTAATATCGTTTTCTGTGTAATGCTCAATTTCTTCCTTTCAATGGTTTTCATGGTTTAAGCTTTTTCTTGCGAATATTAAAAAAAAAGTTTTAATTTAATCTAGAATTAAAAGTCCTGTTATTGTGAGAGACGTAGTTACAAATTCTTCGTCATTCAGGTATCCGCAGAATGAACTGGAAAAAATCGATATTAAAATTCCCCGCATAAAATAAGGGTTAGGCAGCAGGAGGCATTTTCAAGTTTTTTTCTGTAGTATATTCGAAGCCATTTGAATGGATGTTTATTCATGGAGTGTGATGTAATTGAATGCTTTAGATACTCTGGCTTCAATGATAGATTGGTTAATAAATTTAACACTCTCTTCTAGTTCACAGAAGGGTGGCTGAAACTGAAACAGACTTTCTGTCACAAACACATTACTTCTTTCTCCACTCAGCCGACCCATGCCTTTCCAGACTGGGAGAGAAACCAGAGTTAGTGATAGAAACCTAAAGTTAACGACAAAGTTTTCCCCTTTTCTACTTACATCTCAAACAATAATGTTTGATTTATCTTAATGGGAGTGTTTTTGATGTTCACCTGTAAACAAAACTGAAATAACGTCTTGGACACGCATTCAGGAAGTCCCAGGTTCAAATCCCATGACCGACCAATTTGACATGGGTTTTTTCCATGGTTTCCCCAGTCGTAAAGGTAAATGCCGATTTGGATATTTTCATACCGTGCATCACCTTCACCATTTCACCCTGTATCATATCCATTTAAATTAATATCAGTTGAAATTTACTCCATAAAATACACCAAGAATAGAAGATAGTTCACAATCAATGGTCAATGAACTACCCTACTGTATAAACATAGATCCCGAACTCCTGATATTGCCAATCCATTATTAAAAATGACCCTGAATATATTAATCTTAACAATTACAAATTTAAGAAAAGTTTAGAAGGGCCTATATACAAACATGTTTCTTTCTTACTTTTATTGAATTAAATAGTCTTGGACCAAAACTAGAGGAGTATTCAGACCTGCAGATCTAAAACGTCTAGGTCCAATTAAAGGATTAGACTGGGTTCGTCTTATATAGTATGCTTACTCGCTTGTCGTATGTAAACCGTATAAGACGAACCCAATCTAATCCGATAATTGGAACTAAACGTTTTACATCTGCAGATCTAAACAGAGCTCTAGATTCGGTCCAAGACTATTCAATACCATAAAAATAAAGCTAGATATATGTGAACTAAAGCTCGAATTTCTCTGAATATGAAATTCGTCAGGATTTGTAGATATTAAAAACTGCAGAAGAACTGAAATCAAATTAAATACAAATTACTACTGTAGAGAACTATAATAACTTAAGCAGAATTCATTTCAAGAATTTCATCATAAGGTAAAGCTAAAAGTGATGGATGAACCAGGGTTCCAAAAATAAAAGAGTACTTCTGTATGCAATACAATCAGTTACAAATCACGTCATAATATAGTATTCTGTACAATAACGTCAGTGTCTGGTTTTACCGGCATAATCCTGAATGTTTGTTTTCCGTTAAGTTCTTGTCATCCTTACAATAAAATTACATTGCTATTTATCGAATTAGTTGCCTCTAACAGTCTCTTGGTCATAGACAAAAAGATGAATGTAAGTATTTTTGCTTCAAAATAACAATGTTTTATAAAGATGGATTTAACGTTTTCTTCTGCTTCTGATTCTTCTTATTAAAATTCTTCTCCCTCTTCCTGTACCCTTCAAAATAGATTTGTACCCTTCAAAATAGATTTGTGGAGAAATAAGAGTATTTTGGTAGAGTGGGTAGTGGCTATACAGAGCGCAAAAGAACTCACCACTGGGACTACTGAAGCTAGTATATTACAATAGCTCGAGACAAGAAGTTAATGAGGTTTTCGAATAACGGAAGGATCCAATAACACTTCCGAGACTTAAATCTGGGATAAAATGGTATCGAACGTGATCAAACCTCATTAAATAATGGAATTAGATGAAAGTGACAACATTCCCAACAATATAAGAAATTCCCTTCTTTATGAAATTACAAATAGGCCTAGGTCCTATGAAGTTACAGGATCTAGATTAATCGATATCAGTCCTGCAGAAATTTCGTTTTATTTTTAAACCATGCTTAAGCCAAGAATATACATACAGTACATTTTTTCAAAACACTTTACAATATATTATTCCTATTCTGTTTAATCCTTTAATTACTTTAAACACTATTACGAATTTTTATTATCATTACTATCGTTATTATTACTATATTACTTCTATTATTATAGATATTGTAGCTGCAAACGACTTCGCAATCCGTAATATAGACCTATACTAGCAAGGGAATTGCAGTACAAGTTTAATGGTCGAATGGCAGCGGAAAACATTTAATGTATTGCTATCCATTATGATATTATTTGTTCCCACAAATGTCACAGTAATTCTGAAATTTGTTTTCATTAGCATTTGAGTTCGCTGTTTAATTGCCTCTCTATGTACCTCGTGTTTTAGAAATTACCAGGACACTTGCGGTCCCCATTAAAAAGTAGTGCATAATTTGTGATATTTGATACCAGAATCACTACGGTATAAATGGAAAGTAAATAAAGCGTGGCCGTATTCCCTTACATTCCGAAAGTGAAGCAGGTGCAAATTTAAGTTTTCAGTTTATTTTACGATTAGCTTTGTTCACCTCTACGAAATCATCCCTTGTGAAGTTAAAGGGCTACTAAACCATGTTATTACTTATGATTCTTATGAGTAGCTTAAAATAAACATTGTCTGTGACATTTAGACACGAGCGTGTGAAAGAATTAATTTCTCACGAGGAAAGAACATTCTGTTAAGCCAAGGGTGAATCATATATGTTGATCTTATCCTAGTAATTAATCAAATGATATACGGTTTAATGTAAGCCTACTATACAAGAATAAACAGGCGTCATTATGAGGATTTTGATCCCTGAAGGGACAAGGCATACCACCCGACCGCTGCGTCATCTACCATAGGCAGATGGCAGATGAAGGAAAGATAGCTGAAGATAAATGATGGAATAAGGGGCAAGGATCTCTGTAAATGAACTAGTATTGTCATTGTATTATTATTTTTAGGAGATAATTAACCAAACATGTGTACTTATGGAAAAATGTCATAGGATGAAGTAAATGATGCTAGGAAACGATTATTTTTCTTGACTACATTGCTGATTTCTGTTATTTCATACGCGCTCGTTTCTAGACATTTCACTCACATAATTTTAACAGTCAATTTAAGAAACTTGGAACATAAATCACTGTAAATATGTTGTCTGGAAGTTTCAAACATTTTAATTAATATGGTTTTACTTGCCATTTGAAACATAACGGGATGGATGTGCAGTTCTGTTCCACTTACCTGAAAAAAAAGAATAAAACATAAGTGCTATACACTCACATAATGCACATGAATGAGTGGATGATAGATTAAAATAGCGATCACCTTGATTAAGAAACGGACGGAAAGAAGGATAAATAGTGAATTTAAAAAGCACACTTCTTTTCATAATTCCAGAAACTTGGGCTAAAATAAAGTGCAGGCGACAATTGTTAAATAAGACTGACCAGCAATGGCAAGTAATGGGTTCAAAAACCCAGCAACAAAAAAAAAAAAAAAAAAAAAAAAAACTTCCCATGCAACAAAAAAAAAAGTTTGCCGAAATCACTTCTTTACACAAATAATTCTGCTGAATGCTTTCATATCCTTCTTACTTTTTTATCTGATTATTCTAAACACACAAGAATTCAACAAAAGCTGCTATTAATATTCAATGCATTATTTCTCCAAGTTGCTAGTCTCATTTTCCTTAAATTACAGTCTTACATTGTCCTCCCATCTGAATTTTAATAGTGTTCTTCTACATCATTTCTACTTTACTGTACTCGTACATAAACAATTCAGGCTACACAGCCAACTCTGTATGAGTTAATGAATAATACAATTTCTGGTGAGTTATAAAATAATAATAGTATAATAATAATAATAATAATAATAATAATAATAATAATAATATAATAGGTTATAATGTGATCTCCACTTCTTTTGGCACAAAGTTCTTCGCTCCACAAATCTATCTAAATACTCAATTATAAATCTATTACCTTGTTAATTGTTTTTAAATGGAACCAAACATATTGGTATTTTCGAAAGACTTATCGCTAAAATCCAGTCCTGAGTTTTTGGCTACATCGTAACTTTCTTGATGCAACCATGTATTTTGTCCTGTTGTTTATTTTCCCTTTTGCATTGCTAGATCATCTTCAATGCAAACTTTGAGAAGGGCTTCTGTGTTCTTCAGTATTAACTCCTTTTATTGCCCAACAGTTTATTAGATCGTCTCCATGTGATAAAAATTTAATCTCAGACTGTTCCGTTCTCCTCGAGACACTCGTTTTAAATTTAAAGTATCACCTTTTCAAACTATTTTATAAACTTATTCAGCAGTATACTAGTCTGTCCGGTGAACTCCGATACCACTTAATTTCATAAAATAATCTTAGTGCACAAATTTGATCTATCAACTAGCATTCAAAACATTTTTCTATAGTCTATTTATTTGTAATATTTTCTGCAATCTAAATGTTATAAAATAAATTACATTAGTATTCATTTATTAGTATTACCACAAGAAAACAACATTTGATGCGGTCTCAATAAAAAACAAAAATGTTAACATTTCAATACCTACAAACTAACCATTTAACTTTTGGTACGGCAGTACACTCAACTGGAAATGAAATGAAATAATAATAATAATAATAATAATAATAATAACAATAATAAAAATAATAATAATAAATGAAAACTGCTTGAAATTTGAAACTGTTTGCTGCAACAAACTTCACATCCGCTGCATTTGAAGGAGACAGAAAATATAAAACAGTGTTACAACCTCTACTCATGCGAAATAAGATCATCTAGACAACAGTTGTACTGAGAAAGAGTTTTGGCACCAAAACGAGATGAGAAATGAGCAATGGAGAAAGACTCATAATGTAGAAATTTAACATTTATATCGCAATTTAGGGTATAAATCATGAGAGTTACTCTAAAAATGGCAGAATGAATGGAGGGACAAGATGGATAAAATTTCTTACTGCTGAGTTAAACTCGGGAATGTTTATATCTACTTTAGTTAAGGGGAGATGGTAGTTATCAGTGTAAAAAAAAAAATCGATATTTTTTTATGCTCATGTAATAGAGCATAGTTTTGTGAACATTTTGATGTATAGGTCTTATATGTTGCGTTATTATTATTAAGCCAAGCAGAGCGACCTGGAGCTTTCTAAAATGGATAAAATACCATACGGCACGTCATTTTCTTTTCGCTCTCCTGTAAAATTACATTTTTTGTACTTCAGGTACCATTTTCTGAAAAGCTATTCATGCTTTGGCATGAATATCCCTTATCAGATGACAAATCTCCCTTATCAGAATTATGGGAAAAGTCTTGACTATACAGAAGTTTCAACTATTTTTATTTTTAAAAAAGTATTTTTTCTTTTAGTCATGAAGTTTTCATGCAGTTTTCATGCAGTAATATTGTACATATTAGACTGATTGTGCTAGGGTAAATAGTAGTACCTATTGTTAGTAAGTTCCCAAAGTTTCACAAAAATCTAAGTTACAGAAATTGAATAAAGCGTACCTATGTCAAGGGAAGTAACTGTAAAAATAAATTATCACCTATGTGTTAAAAAATTCTTTCCTACCAAACAGTGAGTTCTAGAACAACCATTCTCTGCTTACTTCAAAGTACAGATTGCACTTGTAAAGCATAAAAAATTCAACTAAATCTGACTGTAAACACCTGAGTTATGGCTTCTTGAACATACGCTATATTTTCTATCATTTTGCTAGCGGTAACTACCATCTCCCCTTAATTATCACTACAATTTGATAAGTCATATTTTATTATTTGCTTGAGCCTGGTTAGAAGCGCATAGATATTTTGAAATAGTACGTTATGCAACGAGCCTATAATGCCATTTATTAAGACACGAGTATAGTATATTGCGATACAAGTGCCGTAAGGCACGTTTACGGGTGGAGGAAACAGATTGAAAACCCGAGGCGCAGCCGAGGGTTTTTAAGCCTTTACGGCCCGTGTGTTGCATGCTATTTTTTGCACGATGATTATTTATATCAATTTAATGATATTAATTGTGATATTACCTGAAAATATTATGTAAATACATTCTTGAAAATAGATGTTTATTTCAGAAAGTGATTAGCATGTGTTTGTTGTTATGGGAACCGAATATTTGTCCTGGGGGCCGTGGCCATAAAGGCTTGTATTATGAAGTGTATCGTAATGAATTATGACGTAGCGCTTGGACCGTAAGTGTTTTAACCTCATCGCAACCGGCCTTAGCAACAAGACTGTGTGGGAATGTCAACTTACGTTCCATGTAAACAAAGTTCGTAAGTACCACTTACTAGCTAAGGAGTGCAAAAAGTTATTTATGAAACGAGCGCCTCGAGTGGTTCAGTTACCATCATAGGGAAGTTGCATACGATTGTTTTTATTCTACCACAATTAAATGCCTAGTTACATTTTAGTGTCATCAAACAAACTAGTCAGCTTGACTTCGGCGATCAGCTGTTAATAGGTCTATGTTCTCGTATTCTGCGATAGATGGCAGTTGACGGCATGCAGTTTAGAGTTTTAACCTGAAAGCAACGCACTTTAAAACACACGAAAGGACTCAATTTAGTATACAATTAAAATTAAAATAAACAGATATTTAAAATACAGGTTGATTATTATGCAGTTTGAATTGCTGCTTTGAAAGCTTGATTAATCGATACCAAAACAATGTTTTAATGCATTTTTGAATTTTAATGGATATCATTATGATACTGATACGTCATACGTAATAAGCGTATTATAATATAGTCGAAAAAGAATACAGTGACACTTGCATTTAAATTTGGAAGAATTTTAATTAACGAGAGAGTTGATACTCTAAAGACATAGTAAGTTGTCCTTTACAATCACGATCGTGCGATAGGAAGCTAGCCACACAGCTTAAGTTTTTCCTTTCGTACGCTTCCACAAGAATGTCAAGAAGAGAACTAATTCGGGTAACAAAAGTCAGCAAAAAGGGAAGAAAAGTGAGGCAGCAAGCGTCACCATTGTCTTGCATGGCGACTCGGAACTTTGCAAAGTTGCGTGGGCTAACAGAACATGACGCTTCTAGCAATTTATTGAATTGAAATCCTGAGACTTTGAGGTGAGGTTTCTCGCACGTTTCTCATCCGTACGTACCGCAATGCATTACTATAAACCACAGTTATAACGACAACATGTGATATATATTGAAGTAGCCTATACTTGGACTTTTTAAACCGAATTTACTACCTCTCAGTCTTATAAGTATTAGTTATGCCTTATTTATAGACCTGGGATTTTAAGGCAAATGCCTATTTTGTTCCTTATGAAATAACATGACATTTTAAAAATATGTTAACATTTCATGATATACCACTTATATTTACAGAGTTTTATAGTGCCCTAAATGTCTATTTGGACCTTTGGAGCCTATTTTTACTATTTTAGTGCCTAAAAAGCCTATTTTGTACATTTAAAATAAAATTCAACTTTGTAACTTTTAAAATCATTTAATGGGCATCCCTGAATGAAGGGCAGAACAGCAGAGGGTGGGTTTTTCACAGAATCTTGATTTTCCCAAACAATTGTCGCCAAAGGAATGCTGACTGACGGGGGAGAGGATTCGCTCAAAACAACAAGTAGCAGGTATATAGTAAGAAGGGACATATAATCCAAAACTGTTTTTGATAAATGTATTCTTAATTCTGTCTTAATTTTGAAAATTATTTCTGTTAAGAATAAGTATACCATGTTTCTTTCAGTAAAAAAAAAGATCACGTTACAGTTTAATGGCATTTTGTAGTATTTAAAAGTCTATTTTCTGCCTGTTTACACATTTTTAAAGCATATTTTAAGTGCCAATTTTCTCTTTTGAAAGCCTATTTACTTGTTTTAAAAGCCTATTTTAGGTGCCTAAAACTAATATTTTTAGAGCCTAAAATCCCAGGTCTACAGTCATTTATATCTTAGACCAGGGGTCGGCAACCTTTTGAGTCGGAAGAGTCAAAAATTACAATTTACAAAATTTCAAAGTTTTTAAAGAGCCACAATTTTTTTTCTTGCCAGCTATAAATAGTACTCGCATAAATAAAGTTTTTTGATTAAAAACTAATCTATTTATTCATAAGAAAAATATATCTATTTATTCATAAGAAAAAATATATATTTATTCATATATAGGCTAAGTAGTGTTTTTCACAACAAATTAGATAATATACATGGCATTATTAGAAAATTACTTAGCCTATTATTTAAGTAAGAAATTAAAACAATTAAACATTTACTTACAACTCTAACTTGTACTTCAATAACAAACAATTGAGCAAACAAATTCAATGGGAGCGTTGACTTTGCATGGTTTTAGAAAGTTTGGATAAATTTGGCTCATAACTTGTTGTTTTAACTTAATTGTCATTCAAAGTTCCACCTTAACCACAAAACAATAAAATAACAGAGATTGTAAACTGGATACACGGTATCTAAAAATTATTATATTCTTATAAGCTTTTACATATGAACATACAAGTCAATAAATAAATACAAGATTAAAATAGCGACTGATGTCGCAATAGTCTATATCAATTATTCTTAAAATTTTATCATATCATATAATTACACAAGTTAAAAGATACAAGATTAAAATAGCGATTGATATCGCAATAGTCAATATAATTATTGCTAAATTCTAAATTGTCAGTTTTTAAAAAATTATAAATTAACCTTAAAATTATAATATTTTATTGAACAATAATTCTCTATTTTAGAGAATCTTTTCGATCCTTTTATTATCAATGTTCTCTAATAACAATGTTAATTTATATACACCACTGTACACTTAATGAAGATAATATATTGCCTTGTAACCCACTTTTCTTATTCAAATCGTCTGATATCATGTATAGTACAGATATTATTTTATAATACCTTATTAAAAATACATCTGGAGGCATTAGCGTATTGTTTATGTGTTAGTTTGTAGCAATTTATGTTGAAAACTTCTTTTTTGTTGTAGTTATCTTCTTACAAAAATAATTTTAGAATCCGTGTATCTAGAACTCTAGCTGTTAATCGGATATGCGCATTTCGGCTTAATATGCCATCTTCAGTCCTAAAATATAAAATATAAAATTAACAAAACGAAATTTTGTTATTATCATAAATAATTACATTTTAACTTTATATATTGATGTATTTAAAAGTAACCAACCTTAAAATTGTGTGCGTCGACGTCTTCACTACATGAGTATTAGCTTGCTACTAACGAAGTCTTGTGCTATTGCTGAGGGCATAGTTCACAGTACATTTCAAAAAGTTCATTGTGGTCAATTGCTGTTTCGTTAATTATATTGTTTCTGTTTCTATATATTTCCAGATTTTCTAGTGTATTAAGCTTTAGGCTTTTTTTGTGTTTATGTAAGATTTTTAGCGTATTATCTATTGGAGAAAACTGGTGCCCGTTATTAATTAAATGTTTAGCGTAAGCAGACCTGTTTCTATTATATTTAAAATCTGCTAAATGTTCTTGAAAACGTTGTCTGAACGATCTACCGGTTTGACCTATATACACCTGTTTGCAATCGTTACAAGTTAGCTGATATACCCCAGTGTTTTCTAGTTTATCTTCATTATTATTGTTATCATTGTTAAAGAGTAATTGCTTCAAAGTATTATTAGTTTTATATGCTATCTTAAGATTTTGTTGTTGCAGAGGTTTTAAGGTTTTGTGTATTCTCTTATCTGTATAGTTGTAAACAACAAATTTGTTATCTTTTCCATTAGTTTTTTCTATAGGTTCCAGTGTTGACTTTTGATTGTTAGCTTTATTTAGTTTAATTTTATTCTTTTTTATTAGCTTGTAAATAACTGATTCATTATAGTGATTATTTTTAGCAATTTGTAAGATTGTGTTTAATTCCTTATTGAAGTAGTGTTTACTCATCGGAATGTTTATAAGTCTACGTACCATATAGTCCAAAGCTGCCATTTTTTGACCAATAGGGTGGTTAGATTTATTGCTTATAATATTGTCTGTATATGTCTCTTTTCTGTAGATACTATATTGTAATTTTTTGTCTTGTCTTATGATGTTGAGATCTAGGAAATTGAGTTTGTTTTGAATTTCAGTTTCCAATGTAAACTTTAATTTACCATGTATATTGTTAAAGTTTTCAATTAAGTCATTAATTTCGTCTTTATGACATATAATCAGAATATCATCTACGTATCTGTAATACTTTTTGATGTTATGTTTCTTAATTAATTGTTCTATAAAATTGTCCTCTATGTGCTGTAAGAATGTTTCTGACAGTATGCCTGACAAAGGGGATCCCATTGCTAGACCATCTTTTTGAATATAAATTTTATTGTCAAAACTAAAGTAGTTTTGTTCCAAAATAGCTGTAATTAATGTGGTAATTTGTTTAGCAACTTCATGACTATCCCCATTATTAATTAAGTTTTGTTGTACAATATTAACTGTCTCATATATTGGAACATTAGTATATAGATTTTTTATATCTAGTGAAATAAGTCTGTCATTTTTGTTCAATTCAATATCGTTTAATTTACTAACTAAGTCTATTGTGTTTTTTATAGTGTAAGTGTTTTTAAGTTCCAACTTATGCTGTAACATCTTTTTTACAATCTTAGAAATTTTATATACAGGAGCGTTGATGAAGTTTACTATTGGCCTAATTGGATTACCATTCTTGTGAATTTTAATTTGTGCTCTAAGTTTTGGAGCTTTTGGCTTCATATGTATGGCATTTTTCATTTCTTTATCGTTTAGTATGAGATTTGAACTTTTTATTACTCTTTTAATGTTTTGTTGAAATCTATCAGTAGGATCTTTGTCGACCGGTATAATATCATTTTCGTGAATGAATTCTATGGTTTTCTTTATGTAATCATTATTATCTATGAGAATAATAGAGTTACCTTTATCAGCCTTGACATGTTTAATGTCGTTATCTCTTAATTTACTATTTAGATCTTGTATTGTTTTTTTATAAACTTTTGAGTTTTTGCTATCCATATGTTGGTTTACGTAATTGTGTTTTATTTTATTGGTCATATCTTTTCTGAAGTATAGTTGGTTTGTTAGATTTACTTTTGTTAAAGCTGTTTCTGTATCTATGATTAAGGATTTAATTTGCTCTTTATGATTAGGTTCAAAGTTATGTTTATAACCCAATTGGAGTAATTCTTCTTCATGTTTAGTAAGTACTGTTGATGTTAGGTTAATAACCCGCGGGAAAAACTGTATTTCATTATTTGTGTTTCTACCCAAGTTCTGATTATGGCTGTTTTGTTGGATTTTAGCTTGTTCAAGATTTTGGATTTTTGTTGTTTTAAGTTTCAAACACGACTCTAAATTTTCATTTGTTACTTGGCTTCTTACATTACTTTTAATTATATTCATGCAGGAGAACGCTTGCTCGCACGAATATGTCGATCCGAAGATAGTCAGCACTCCAAATGCCAACTTCTTCACCTCACTGTAGCAATCTGGAAGACTATTCCATGCGTCGAATATAAGTGCCTCAACTCGCGGCATTTCTTTTAAAGCTGTCCACTTTTGTTGCGTTACGTACATACATTTCTGGACCTCCAACTCTTCCAACTTGCTTTTCAACATTGTAAATTTTCCACTCCGCAAAGCTTTACTTTTTAAATCGATCAATTGCATTTCTAGAGATCCAGTATCAATTCCAAATGGCTCAATGTGGATTTCGTTACTATTTGTGTTGAGAGGGTTTACTATGAATGATAGAGTAGTTTTGCTGGTTTTGAATTGCTCAAATCTATCAGCAAATTCATCATTAATTTTTTTTATAACTGTGCTGAAGTAATTCGTGTCAACAGTTGCACTGGTTTTATCGCGATATTGCTTTAGAAATTGAAAATGAAGTAATTTACCGCTCTGAATATCTTCTGCAAAAAGAATTAATTTTTCTTCAAAACAAACCAATTCTTCTACCAAAACATAGGCTGGGTTTCCCTTTCCTTGCAGTTTTAGATTCAGCTCATTTAATTTCGCTGTGATATCCACTATAAAGTAAATTTTTGCAGCCATTTGTCGTTCTCTAATTCAGGGTGATTAATGCCTTTTTTATTTCGGAATGTATTTATTTCATTCAAGCACAAAGCAAAACGTTTCAACACCTTACCTTTGGAAAGCCATCGCACTTTATTGTGAAGAAGGACGTCGGAGTACTAAGTCTCCATTTCGTTTAAGAATTCTTTAAACTGACGATGGTAGAGTGCTTTTGACAAGATGCTATTAACAATCTTGATTACCAAATTCATGACCTCAACTATTTCGGCCGGAAATGTTTGGGCACAAAGCGCTTCTTGGTGTATTAAGCAGTGAAACGTAAGAATTTCGTGGTTTATTTTGCTTTGAAGAATCGTTGTTGCCCCTTTATTTTTTTCCTGTCATACTGCTGGCTCCATCAGTTGCTATTGAAACGATTTTATTTAAATCGATCTTATTGTCTTCAAGGCTTTTTGCACGGCATTCACTATATCTTCCCCTCTAGTTTGTCCCGAGAGCGGTAGCAATCCTAGAAGTTCTTCTTTTGGACCTCGGGAAGACATATACCTGACAAAAAGGGCAACTTGTTGTGCCGTGTCTTTTATGTCGCAAGACTCATCGCCAAGACGCCAAATTGTCTTGCGTCGAAAGCTAATTAAAACATACATAGAAACATCCGACGACGGCGTCATTCGAGAGCTTCCGACGGACTGACGACAGTGACGACGCGTGTCACGGGGGAGGGGTGCGGTGAAAAGCGAGTACAAGTGGCTGAGAGATAGAATCGGTGCCTAATCCTCGTTAATCGATTCAGAACGATTTTTAATTTTTTTTAATAAAATAAATAATATTTGCGTATGGAACTAAAGAGCCGCATCTTCACATCCAAAGAGCCGCAGGTTGCCGACCCCTGTCTTAGACCCTAATTTCTTTTGGACGTGTATTGTTAATGGAAATTTATTATATTTAAAGTATTATGGTGAGACTTCTCCATGGGCGTCAAAGGGAGCGTGGGGGGGGGGGCAAGGGGAAAATGCCCCCATATGGAATCCCTTTGGGATAATTTTTGTTCTGGTAGGCCTACTCTAAAATGTGTCAACCTGTAATAGTTGCAAGGAGATTAAAAAATAAATATTTTATAGTCTACTGAGTTTAGCATGTTTACAATTATAACTGCATCATTGTATCTATAATAATCTTTCACCAAGGCTGTTGTTCAGAAGAACATAAATTGTTAATTTAAAAACTTTGCAGCCTCGTCGAATTCAGCTGTCGTTCAAAACTAGGGATCGGGAAAGTATGTGAATATTAACGTATTGAGTTATTTTAAATTGATTTCCAATTGATAATAAATTATTGACACCTGCCTCATAATTTATCTCTTGAAACCGGATTAACCAGCAGCAGTAGCACTGTAGTAAATGATTTATTTTGCCTGGCAGAGTTAAGGCTATAAGGCCTTCTCTTCCACTCAACCAGGTTAAAAATATATACAAAGTAGATTTACATTAATAATAAGGTAATGGATAAGAGACTAATGACTAATCCTAAGACTTAGGTTAAGGTTAATCATAATAATTAATTCATTAATTAAGAAGCATAAGTTTCGCTATAGAACAAAAATAAAGTTGCAAGGAAAAAGAGGAAAATGTCAAATTAAGTTATAATGAAAATTTAAGTTTGTGAAATAAATTTACAGGCAGTTATATGTAAGTTATAAGGTGATTAAGTAATGCCATGTAATGCTAATTTAAGCTAACATGAAAGCATTTCTTTGCGATTACATTACCGGTAATGCAATCTTTACATACCTGTATGAAAATACCAGTATTGTACGTATTTTACTGGCAATAATGTTTCCACAACTATGGTAATACATATTGGTATAGGTATTTTGTATTACTGGTATTCTATCCTAATCTAAATTACTCCGGTATTCGGGCACTGCATATAACTCGCAATATTTTCTTGCAGCTATGAGACATACCGTTTAAATTTTTACAAGGAAAAGAAGACAGTTGTATGCACTTCAGAACGTAAGCTAAAGGATGAAGTGTAAGGGAATTCTGAGAAGAACTCGATTATTTTAACAAAGCGGCACGGTAGCTCAAGGCACGGGGGATGAACCGAGTTTCACCTTGGTTGTGTCAGTAATGAAACTCTGTTCTGGTACAGACATTGTTCTCCCGAAATTATATAAACAGTGACTGTGTATTTTCGTATTTCTCTCATGAACTCTTTAAATCCCGCTTTCCATCGCTAATAGACAGTTTATCTCGCAAAAGGGAACACGCGCGCCATCTATCGTGTGCTCTCTAGAACTGTGAACTTCTGAACTTGGCCTACAGAGGGCAGGTGCTCGCCAGTCTCGCATGTCTATACTTCGGTTGATCTCGGCGGTATTCGGCTGTGTTTTGATTGAAGACAATATGGCGGACTATGAGTTGACATGATTTTCTAGAAGCGGTGTGATATTTACGCTCATTGGTCTCCCGGTTCGTTATAAACTTTCGGATTGGTCCTTATAATAAACTGTGTTCCATTGAAAGTGACTGTTACGGCCGTGGCTTTAGTATTGGTGTCAAGTGAATGAGTGGATGTCTGGTGTGTGTGTATTGGTGGGTTATGTCACGTGAAGTCTTGAATAGTCGCCTAGAGGGGTTGGCGTCAGGACGCGCTCTCTCTATCTTCTGGTAGCCATGGCGGACGACAAACTATGCTGAAGCTCTGCTTCTAAATCTGGTAAATAGGTTTAAAACCTTGTTTTTGCTTCTGAAACACAGGTAAGCGTTGGATTTTCTTTCTCTCCTTTTGTTGAGTAATAAATTTAGCTTTGCCCTTTGTTTATTTCATATTTTTCTTATTTCGAAATGTAGCATCTTTCGGCGTGGAGACGCCATCAGCGTCGAGTTATAATGTAGTGCCTCAGGTCCCTTTTCGACATGTAAAGTTACTTCTGCCTTTGTTCTTTTCACTTTAATTTAGTTTCTGTTTCCTTGTGCTTCGTTACCTGTATTTCAGATAGCTGTTTTTGTCTTCAGACATAGGGTGTCCGTCATGGCGGGAAATAAGCCAGTCCCCCCCCTTTCAATTCAATGGATGGGAGTTGAAAGGCTTTTTAGGTGTAATTAATCAAAATTTATAGGCCATCCGTAGGGTATTTCTTTTAATTTAAAATAAATGTAATTTATTTTGGGGGATTCTTTTATTTTCATGTAATATACCTGTGTTTTAATTTAGGTTATAGGGTACAAGAATACATGTAACTGTCTGTTCTTTATTCCTTTAAATATGAAGTGCCATTTTAGTTTATTTTAAATATCAACAATAGAATTTAAATAAAGCAGTGGTATTGAGGTACTTCCACTCTTTTCTTTGTAAATAAATAAGTATATTTTAATTGGTCCATGCAATTTCATCACTGATGAAAATGCATGTTTCTAATTGGGTAACCTCCTAGTGGGCTGTCCTTAATAATCCCCTGGGGTGGGCACGTTAGTTATAAGTACCCTGTGGGCGGGAACTTCAGTTCGCTTCCTGCTGGCTGCCTGAGAAGTAAGAAGAGAGCTTCGCAGCCAGTCTACCCGTCTTCGTGCGGCCTGCTGTATTCTTCAGGCCGTCTTGAGCTGAGGGAATTCCAGCTACTGTATCCTTTTGAACAGCTTATTATGTTAATTATATTGGGGTAAGTCTTTTCCCCGGGAGGTGGCTCAATTAATGGTAGCAGAGCGTGGTTCTCTTCTGGATCCACGTTCTTTTGTTGGCTGCTCAACAGGGAGTTAGCGAATCCCGAATTCCGTGCATGAGTTACAGTGTTACATGCGTCTGGATTTTTAATGAAATCAGAGAGAAAGAGAAAACTTACTCATCCTGCAATAAAATTACATGTTCTCTGAAACATAAACAAGAATCTTTCAAGAATGTAAAATCCAACCTTTTACCACCAAGCACATAAGTCTAATATCTTGTCAGTAAGACTTTCTTGGTGTTTTAATTTGCTACCGTGTTTGGTCTTGTGTGTTAAGAAATTACAGCACGAGAACTTCAAGTACGACTCACGGTATATGAATAATAACAAGAAAAAATCAAATCACAAAGGAGTAATTGTCCAAGTAAAGCGTAAACTTCACCCATTTATATAAATTAGATTATAATTATATAAAATAAGTAAAATAATTTATTGGGGATACTATTTTAGAAACAAGTTTTAGCTCTTATTATGGTTATTATGCTATTCATGTAGAATATTTGAACAGCTGCATATAGTATAAAATCGTTTTATTTTATTTTAAACACCATTGGTAACAACACAATTTACCATGGGCTTAAAGGTTTATTGTCTCATCGCTGAGCCCTATAAATCGTGAATGTTATCGATACAGAACGGTATTGCTAAGAATATAATTTATCCCTACTTGTATTAACGCTCTATCACAAATTAGGTTTTTAATTTTTTTTAATATACTCCGAATGCTTCCTATCTGCTTCCTTTACACTATACTCGAAGAGATCATATTCAGCAATCATGACAATAAAATTAATGAATTATGGATCTGTTATTCTTATTTACTAAAATGCTAAAATACATGTTATAGTACCATGCGCTAGAGCAGTAAAATAAAATATAATGTATTATTAAAACCATCAACTGAATTACCTTTATTTTGCGCAGCCTAGGTCTTTCAACTTTCGGTTGTTGTCCTTAGGGCACCTTGCTGTGCTGGCGAACATGAATTAATTATTAAAAATTAAAATGACATTTTCTTGTGATCTTGTCATGATGCTGAAATAATTAGAGTCTTTTAAAAGTTTCATTAAAAAACTAGCACTGACACATTTTCAGGATTCTTGCTTCTTCTTTCGTCTTCTCCGTTACCCCTTTGCTGAGTAAGCACACCCTGAGAATGACATACGGATGTCGAAAGGCCTGAACAGCACAAAATAAAGGTTGTTGAGCTAATGGTTTTAATCATATATTTTATTGTATCTTATTTACTAGTTTAATTATTTTTCGTATCTTGTTCCACAGCTATTTCAGTTGCCAGGACAGTTTTACTTTATTAGTTTTAAATATCTGCTTTAAAGAAGTCATTTATACGTCAATGGCAGTGAATGATTAAAACCGACAATACGTGAATTAAGATATAGCAGGTTGGTAACACGTATACGAAAGTTAATATAAGTTGTTCAAAGGTTGCTGTCGTTCTCGTTTTTAACGGTCGTTTACAACAGCTTTGCATAGTACGTTGACTAGAATCAGCGAATTTTCTCAAACTCTTACTGACACCTTACACTAAAATAAATATTTTCTCATTTATCTGAAAATGGTCCTATTTTTTTTCTTTCAATTATCCCTTTCTGTTTAGACGTAAAACTTTTATTTCAGACTTTTTACTGGGCATATTTTCTGAAGGGCAGTTATACGCTACCTGCCTTTACATGAAATGCCACGTCCCCGACAGATTTCTTTCGTGTCAGTGGGGGGTGTGGAATGCATAGGCTACTATTGCAAGGAGAATATGCTACTTTGTCTCAGAATATAAAGCGAAAAATCGCAAGACCAATGCTTGTAATTGAGAAAGTCTTGTTTCTTGCACATTATTTTGAAATTATATATTACAAAACAATTTTCACATTCTTCAAGTCAAGTTGGAATGGATTATATTTACTTTCTGCCAACATGATGACGATGGTTGATATTATTAAAGTTGTGTACGTACTCAGAAACCTCACAACTTAGAGCCGCACGAATGCAACTGTGAGGTTGGAATATCAGTTTGACGGCAATAGCTACCTATTCCAATGCTTGCCTCCTCGGTACATTTAGTTTTGCTCATGGCGAAGTAGCTAGTCTACTTCTCAGCTTACGTAAATGAGGTCTGTACCATTTCCAGAGTTTAATCCAAGACGTTATTAATAGTTACAACGCTGTTCGAGGCTCTCATTTACCAGCTTTAAATAAGTGTATATTTCCACCTAGCGTATGCTATAGGTTTGTTCGCAAAGCAGTCAGAAACCAGGAACACATCGTTCGCGCATGCGCTCTTTCTCCACACGCGTTCGCAAAGCGAGAATTCGTGATTCTGATTGTCAATCTTCTGTTCGATGTGTTCTCATGGACAGTTTCTGTACTATAAGAAAAGTTTGTAGGCTTTACCGTGAATTGTTATCAGAGATATGTGCAGTAACCTATTTTCACGCGCCTGACTCCTCCCTCCAATAACCTTGCTCCTGATTTATACGCACAAGCTACTTATAGGCCTATGTATGAATAATGGAAGATAATTAAAAGTTTCCCAAAATATAGTTTATATTGGCGATGTATATTGCATGTATAAAATGTTAAAGGGAAATGCATATTCTATTCGAAACTATCGATTCTGCACTACGCAGAAACTGGTAACCTAATTATCTCAAACCAATCAGAAAACGCAAACTAGATTTGTTTTAGTGCTATCTACCGCCCCCTTTAATTTGCACAGTAGCCTACTACTTCCAGCCTTCATCTGGGAATGAATGAGCTGATACGTTAGCTAAACAGATTGCTCCAAAATTTAAAATTTTCACTACTACTGACGTACATAGTCCTATGTCACCGAAAAAATGCTGAATGGTA
This sequence comes from Ectobius pallidus, assembly GCA_964059195.1. Lineage (NCBI taxonomy): Eukaryota > Metazoa > Arthropoda > Insecta > Blattodea > Ectobiidae > Ectobius > Ectobius pallidus. The sequence continues at coordinate 96,139,852 of CAXKWD010000004.1, read as the reverse complement.
GAGAAATAAAACAAATAGATTAATGCTTTATCTCAAAGATATTTATCTACATATTAAAATTGCTGTTCTTGGAAACCAATACTCCATTAAAATTGTCATCCATGGTTGATGAATTGTTATAATAAAAATATCAATAAAGTTGTGAAAGAGTTAACAGAAAGTAATTATATCATCGGAAGCTGTAAAAAGAATTATTTAAAGAACGCTAACAGCAATTGTAAAGCCAAAGTAAACTCACACAAAAATTCTGAAATTAGTAGTAGAAATTTGTAGCATGGATTATACACGTGTCATTTTGAATATGATGACTGACGAAGTATTCTTTAATTATTAATGTATTGAAGTTTTGCAACAAACAAACAAACAAAAACAAAAAAGCCAAGTAATTATATTCAAGCAGTTTCACTTGTGCCATGATTCTCACATTTTAACAAAATAATTATCTATTTCGATCATTTAGAACACTAAACACATTTAAGCATTGTTACATTCAACCACCAAAAGAATTTTGTAAATTTTTTCAAATCTGAATGAACCAATTTATTCATGTTTATATTTAAGATAAGACTTATTGGGTAGGCTCTCTTTAACACAAACTAGTTCGATTCCTGAATTACCTCGCAAGTCTGCTGTTGCTGTTTAGACATTTTACGGGACACGGGATACATGGAATACGTATTCTGACATCACCGAATTGTGCGCTGAGCTCTCAAGAATGCAGGTGACCATAGATCATCTAATAAATATAATTTACATCAAGATATCACATCAATGTTTTGGAAGGGAAGAAAGAAAATAACTTTATTTGTATATCTATGTTTGTGTATATACCTATATATCTAGATTTTAGAAGTACTTTCTCATTTACGCACTAATTATGGAGAGTAAATTTTGTATGTGACGCGAGTGTAAGTCCATTCTATTCAAACGTACAAATTGGTAGACTTGGTACTCACCTCAGGTCCTAAAATAAATAGTTTTGTTTTTCATTTTTTATTTTACTTTCCACTTCGTGATGTATCATTCTTATAACTTAAAACGTTGTTTCCAGGTCATTATTTATATTTATATTCTGTAAACCAGGGCGACATGGGTAGCTTAAATGTCCCTAAAAGGGAAGTTATTAAAATACATGTTTAATACCGGTGTGCTTTATTCCTAAAAGTGAAGGCAAAACTAAGGTAAAGAAAGAAATAATGTGTAATGAATGTTACATTTCTTTAACGTTCCGCAAAGCTAATTCCGTGGCTTGGTTTTAAAAAGGGCCAATGTCAATTTCTTGCAAACATGAGACTTATGCATTATTGAGCTCGGTTAGTTTTTATCTTTCGTATACTAAAAGTGCCAATGCCTGTTGCTATTAATAGACATAATACAGAAACCTCAGAAGATAATGTCGGAAGTTCTCAGCAAAAAATGTTACTTCTATGAAGACTTCAAAGTCAGTTATCTCAAAAGCAACTTTTATGACATCGGCCCTTTTAGAACCAAGTCACAGAATTATGAATGGCATCCTTCATTCTCCATTTATAAATAACAATATGTTTCTCGGATGTAGATATGTCGGCATGGCTATATAAACTTGCATTCGTTATAACGAAGCAAAATGTAATTGATATCCCATGGCTTTCTGTATCATTTGTAAGTCTGGAATATGGTGACTTGTTATAGGAAAAACTCGTATTTTGTTAGAGAAAGTACATGAACATGTTTAGATCATTAAATATTGGTACTGCTGTATGTAAAACATTTGCTAATTGAATATGATTTTTCAAAAAAGGGAAGACGGTACCTTAAAACAGTGGTTTTAAAACTTTTAAGTCGGAAATGTTGCTGAACATTTCGCTAGTAAATGTTGACTTCATACTACGCTACATTAAAGGAAATAAATATATTTGTTTTCCTTATGTAGCCTAATTTTTTCTTTAATATGGCAGTATCAGCAAGGCAATAGTAACTGAGAATTTGACCCTTTCACTTCTTATTGACGTATATAAGTTATGCATCGCCTCAAATATTGGATAAAATCAGCAATTTAAGACAAGTAGCAAAATACTTTATGTAAATCTAAATATTTTTATTCTCGTGTTAGATTTGTCTTTTCTGGAATACAGCCATTTCACTGAAAATTTCCATATCGATTCGAACTTGGTGCCCACTAGTGATTTTACTTGATGCCCACTAGTGATTTTACTTGATGAATGTCTTATTATTATTGGTGTATAAAATTAGTTCTAAAAGGATTAACAATATTCCTTCAAGAATAAAAACAAAATTGTTCTATTTGAAATATGTTAACAACAAAATACATGTAGATGTAAGAATCTTTTCTTAAATTCAAAAGAAAGAAACATGTTGGAGTGTAACTTCTTTCAAACCAAATGAAGAAGCACAATGTAGGACAAATTAACATTTTAAAATGTAGATAGGCATAGTTAAATTGACCAGCATGTCAACATACTCATTCTAGTAATTACGTTAAAAACTGATCAGATCGAAAAAAAAAGTCTGTTATGATGACAGATTGTGCAAAATGAAAGTGCACAAAAAATCTACCTATGTACAACCTTAAGTACATGATAGCTTTGTATTACACGCCAGAAGATTATTATCGGCCACTCTAGAGTTGCGAATGCAAAAACTAAAAGTGAAATGGTTAGAACATTATATTATGTATACAATATTTTGTTTAGATCTAAGGGAGCTTAAAATATAATAGTCTATCTGTATACCAAAGAGCTATTCCCTGCAAGACGAGTTACACGTGGGGAATTATCTGTTGGACTTATTCTGTCTTTTTAGAAATGTAGGCTATAGTTACAGAACTCTTAACATTATGAAAAAGATTTAGAAAGATATCTTGGAAAGTTATAAAAAGAAATATAGGCCTACGTATGGTACAAAGAAAGTTTCAATATTTTAATTTTACCCCAATAGCAAAATTGCTACATTCCAGGACTAGATTTCCTCTTGTTATTCTGTCGCGAAACTTAGGTAGGCAGAGCACTTATTCCGTTCGTTGTTCCTCGACTTTCCAAGAATAATTATGAAGTAAATTCCCTAGCGTCCTTTAGATGTAGGGTGGGATGAAGGGCTCGTAGTATTTAATGTAAGAGGAGTGCTTGAGACTTAAATTATGCAGCGTAATGGCAGAGGTAATACTTTTGCCTTCAGAATGTGTTATAACAGTAGTTTAATAGAATATCGGAATGATCTGCCTTTGTGCGTTTACAGGGGTATCCAGCTTAATTTTTCCGGAAGAGGAGTGGCCAAACCACACACTATTTGTACTTCGTAATGTAGGCATATACTGTATTAAATGTATAGATGATACTTTGGATTCTTTCTTATATATTTAGGCCTGTATATGTAATATCATTTTATGAGTTACATTGGTAGTTGTAGTAAATGTGCAAACTGTTACCTTAGTTCTTTGATATTATCTGCATGAAGCAGAACTCGGAATCAAATATAATTATTAAGTATGTATCTTCTACAGATTTCAATGGCAAGGATCCCAATAATAATGGGCATATGACTATATGTAGGCCCTATACGGTATAAAAGACAGTTCAAATACATATTGAAACGTTCACAATGAGTGCGAAACGTAGGACTGTTTTTGCAAAAGTTCTTCACGGGCTAACAGCCGAGTCGAGGTTTTAAAAAACTCCGAGCTTTCGGACTCCATCTCTGAGTTCATCTTCCGTGAATCTGGTGTAAAAGGCGGAAGGGCCTATATATGTAGGCCGGAGCAGTTGGTTAGATCCAGCCAATGGCAGCGTCAGAAAAGATCTGTTCAAAATTCGCCTGACAAAGGAGAAGGCGGACGTCACGGGGAAACCAGGTTATGTAGGTATCTTCTTTAAGATGTTGAGGGCCGGGTTCCAAGCCTAGCTAAGAGGAAGTCCTTTTTCTCTGTTTATGGTGTTGCTGCTGAGACTGATGTCAATCGCCTCTTTAACCACCCGGTCCATATACCCGTTAGTCTTGTCCAGTATCTTGGTCATCTGTTAGCCCGTGAAGAACTTTTACATAGTATTCGCCGAGAAAAGTTCAAACCATTTATAGGACTGTTTTTGTTTTCGCTGAAAGCACTAGGACTAAAGTCTGACCATTCTAAGAAAGAAACCTGAAGTAAACAAAAACCAGTTTTCCTGTCTCACTCGAGCACATTACTCTATGATCTAAGAGTGAGGCAGACACGCTAGTAGCCTATTTATTTTAGACACACTAGTTATTTTTTTTAGAATGGTCAGACTATAGGTCATGACATCACGTAGGCCAGGCTTGGCAAGCAATGCACTGAGAGTGAGAAGTTCTCTACCCCTACGCTCGCCCCATCCCCATTCCTTCTACCTGAGAGGTAGGCAGACTCGTGACGCATGGTACAGTGGCGGTACCACGGATATTGGATGAGAGATCTTTTAAGTAATGAATATCTCTTGAACTGCTGAAGAGTTGGCTAGGAAGGCACAAAGAAAGGTAATGGGACAACCATGAGGAAAGACGCAATGGCAACGTTGAAGCACAGTTCTAATATTCTTACCAAACCTTGAGCTTAGAAAAGCAGGTCTATATAATTAACATTATTTATTAATTAGTTCTACTTATTTCCCTTATGTTACTAGTGGCATTTAAGTGATTTCTACACCGTAATTCTCAAAATAAACGTCACAACTTAGCTGAATAGTGTATTGACATTATTTAAACGTACATTATTACATATTGGCGTATTCTTAATGGCACTGTGTTAATTTAGACAGTTGGCATCTTTTTAGTCTCTTTGCAGATATTATCTTTTTTAATATCCGACTACAAACTCGATGAACTTAAACCTAGAACACATCGTAGATATTCATCAGAAATGTGACTTCCCAGCAAGCTCTTATTCAAGGTCAATAGGCTGAAAAGTTGTTCAAATTGATAAGTAGTACCAAACATGGCCAGTAATTTACTTGCAAAAAGGCGCAGCTTAGGAAATGTTTTCGGCTGTGAAGTGTATAAATCCAAACCAAGTTTTCCTGAACTGCGCAATGGTGTGCTACTTTGAAGGTTAACTGATTCCAATTACAGTTCGTCATGGCCCACCAAAGGATTATAATGTAAATGGATTTTCGAAAAGCCTGCAGTCATTGTCTAACGCTTGCACGGCTACAAATTTATCTGAGAATGCTCCTGATAACTCCTGTAATAGTGCCATATATTTTTCTTTCATATCAAGCAATTCATCTTTCATGACCGATTTTAAGGATGGGAAATGGTGTAATTTATTCTCTTCTATTTGACTCTGCCACATATTTAATTTCTGATTGAATGTTTTCACACAGTCTGTTGAAACTTAAATGTACAATCTTGTTGTGTTTAACTTGTAAACATAGGTTAAGTTCATTTACGTGAACCTTTAAATCGCTTAAGAACGCAAAATCACAAACAAAAGTATCATCTTTAAGTTCTGGAACTGCAATCCCTTTGGTTGCTAGGATAGTATTATTTCCGTAGATCAAACATTCTTTGCAACATTTTGCCTCTGGTTAGCCATCTTACCTGGCAGAAGTATGGTAAATCTAAGTATTCGGAATCTGTGAGTACCAAAATTTCCTGAAATTGTCTATGCCGCAGAGCATGCGCTCTGATTACATTCACAATCTTAACACAGGTATCCATTACGTTATTCAAAGTAGCTGATTTTGCACACAGTGCTTCCCTGTGAATAATGCAGTGAATGGCTACAAAGCTACAAAGGAATTTTCGCAGTCTCACTATTAGACCCATTTTTTTCCCACCATTGCTGGAGCTGTAGCTACGCAGACCAACTTGTCCCATTCAAGCTTAAACTTTCACGCTATCATCATCATTACTGCCACAAAAATATCTTCACCGCGTGCGTGATCTTTCATTGAATAAATGTCCAGCAGCTCCTCGATCACAGCTAATTCTGTATCTACACGTCTTATAAACACAGCAAGTTGAGCAGTATCTTTATTTTCAGTAGTTTCGTCCATGGCAAGGGAAAATGAACAATGTCTATCAATCGTTTCTCCAAACTTTTGCCAGATCAACAATTCTGTTGGTAATAGAACCTCGCCTTAGGTTCCAACATGAGCCGAAATGAAATTCCTCCTGATGGTAAAGCTTGTAATGTAGTCAATAATAGTAGGACATATCAAACCCTGTGCTTTATCATCTTGAAGAAAAAAAATACTTGTTCTCCCAGTCCCGATTAAATACTCTTCGTTCCTTCATGTTGCACACAAGCCAGCACTGAACAGGATTACTGCCACGCGACTAGTCCCTGAGTCAACCGGTTTAGTTGTCATTACCTCGCTCCTGAAATAGAGTAGTGGGGACGAGAGGGAGGGTAACTTCGCGCCTTCAGTGCCTTCGTTCCCGACCCTGACGTAGGCTATAATATACTGTTGTCTGTAGATTACGTGTAAAGTATCTTCCTCTGTCACAGGCTGTATAGCGGTGCCCTCTGTGATCCTACAATTCGTAGCAACTGCTGATCGAGTAGCTCATTAGCCTCTTCCCCAATCTGAAAGCACGTTCACGAACACGATGAATCCAGGTTTTATCGGATCATCAATCGTGCGAACTTAAGTCACAAGTAACCTGACCACCACTTTGGACGCCCCTGTAAATGTAGTAGGCTATACTGGTATAAACCTTTAGAGGGTGAGAGTAAAAAATCTTTAGGCTTCTTAACTATTATGAACTCCTCCATATCCTCTGCATTATACAACCTTCTTCTCCCGGCTGGCTCTCCTCATACCGAGCAGCGTTAATTAAGTTCAAATCAAATTACCATTTGGATTTCATGCTCATTAAACCATCTCCGTCACAAGTCTCCCCACCACTTCTAGAGCAGCCCACTCCACATCCTTATAGAGCATAACATAATCCAAGAAAAGAAATCAAAACGCTTAAAACTTTTAAATCTTTGAATTCTTTGTTATCTCCCGGTCTGCTATCCGTATAATGAAATTAATTATTAAACAGTCGAATAATCACTAATTATACGTTTTCAATTAAGACTCTTCAGAAGTTGACCATTAAAACATTCTATAAGTTTTAAGAATTTAATTACTTTATATAAATAATGAACGAAACTATTGATCACTAGGCCATATATCAAATACAATTATTAGATTTCATTGGCAGTCCACCGCTGTGGCTCAGGGGATGCGTCCAATCCTCTCATGCAGCGGGCCCGGGTTCGATTCCTGGTCGGGACAAGTTACCTAGGTGAGGTTTTTTCCGGGGTTTTCCCTCACCTATGAGACAAATGTCAGGTAACTTTAGGCCCTTGTGGTCCCCGGATATCATCTGGCCGTCATTATCATCTTCATCCTCATCCTCGCCTTGTTCTGAGTGAGTGTGTGTGTGAATGGTGTGTATCGTCCTATGTGTTCGTGTTGTCTCGGAGGTGGCCCCGGCATTGGGCTGATCACTCATCCGGGGAGGCCCTCCATGTCCTTGTCTGGTCAAAAAAGTATGTATGTGATCCAAAGGTAATCCCTCTCCCGACAGGTCGCGGCCCTGTAAGGCCTGGGCGGCTTGGGTCGCTTAAATCCTAAAAAAGGGAGAGGTAAAACTACGAAAAAGAAAGAAAGAAAGAAAGATTTCATTGGCACTCACCTTATTTTTTTTTAATTCAGTACCTTGGAAGTTGCTGTTTCCAGTCCCGGTGCCAGGTAAATTTTAGTAAGATTTTAATTTTTTTTTTGCCATTTGAAAATACCAATGCCGGATTTAATAAATTACCTTTGACTTCAGAATACCGGATAGCCTACCTTTAATGAAGTAAATAGGCCCGAATGACCTATCGAGAAGCTTATCAAACTTAATAAATAAATATTTCTGCCATCCCCAGTAAATGTTTTTGTATTTATCCTTGCGTGTTCATGGGAAGATATGAATATAAAATATGACACAATCTCTTATGTTGTAAAGAAAGGTTGTCGTTACTATAAAATGTTAGAGCTAGCTTCTCATCAAGATCAGTTTACCGGTAAATCAAAGGTTAACTTGATTTTTTATATGCATGATTTTCTCGTAATCATACAAAAGTATTGTGATCAATGATTTTCTTTCTTTCTGTTTTTATTAATTTAGTGTTCAATTTGAGTATGGTAAATAAACCATTTTTAAACTCGTTAAAGTTCATGGCCACGAAAACATTTCTTACAAAGCAAAATGTGTGGATTTTTATCCACTTATTAGGTTTACTACCTATGGAAGCCAACTATTCCAAAGAATTTTTTTAAACTGATTTCAAGCTTAGAGACTACTGATGGTTTTTGCTTTATGATTGGTTATATACCCGAAACAAATTCAGCTCTGAAAGGGTTAAAGGCAAAATTTCCAAACATTTTAATTGAGGCGATATAATGAAACGAAAACTGAAAACGGTGTAAGAAAAAGCGAAGCTTTACATGTCGTTTTAGAGAAATTGTTGAACACAAGATGTTGTCACAGTATAGTATAACAGTAGCGAAGCTCTAATGAAAGGAAAATGCATCCTTTTGACAGATCGTGCGACACTAGCACCCCAAGCGGCCAGCAGGATGGAATTAGCAAACAGCCATTTCCAGCATTGGAAAGATACGAATATATGGCTGTATTTCTTCTTATTTTTAAAATTACCAGAACGAGATTATTACCGGAAAGGCATACTGGTGAACTCACCAAATCATAGACTTTATGGTAATGTAAAGAAGTTGTAGTTTCAAGATCGATGACATTGTATATCTTATAAAGTATCAGACCGGTTTCCGTCCACCATATAAGCTACATCCCTACATCTTCAAGAATTTAATTGACCTACTACTAACATATACTGTACTTACACTGAAAATTCTGACAAATAAGAAAACTTAATAATTTCAATAAGCATGTAGTAGTACTAGTTCAGAAATTAGGGGGGAAAGTAAAGTTATATAGGCATATAGCACGATAGGCCTATGGTCAGTATCAGATGCAATAGAAAAACACTTTTGTCTTTTTCTTCATTTTGTTAAACACGATAAATTATTAAAAAGTAAAGGATTAAACACGTTATCTTTATTCTCGACAGTTTAATTTTGTTAAATTCAATTATATAGGCCTAACATAACCTCGTGTTAAAACATTTTCAAAATTAGTAGGGTCAGGTGGGGTATTTGTAAAGAGGCCTATATATTTAGAAACCTTTGCATCGTTAGGATTTTCATTTATGATATACATATAAAAATAATTAATTGTATATAGCATTTACAAGCCATTTTCTGCTCCTAAAATTAAAATAAATAGGAGTAAATACACTAGTATGGATGCAAGCATGATAATCACAAATTTGCAATTTAATTTCACAAATAGGCTAACTGTTTTTGCTTACCTCTCAGGATCTTTAGGGAACCTGAAGAAAGATAAATCGGGAGAATTCCTTTGGCTGTTGGTGCAATTTACAGTACCACAAGCATTTCCATAAAATATTGTTGACATTTTACATAAGCAACAATGTAACATATTGTGTGGTTCTTGCTCACCGCTACGAGCGCTGCAGTCGCGCCGGTTGAAAAAAACTGTATGGAGCTTCGCTACTGTTATACTATACTGTGATGTTGTTTAGTATGTTCATTGTAAGCCAAAGCTATTACATGTTTTACAGAAATTGGAAATGTCAGCCATTAACCTGGCTGCACAGCTACTCGCATCTCACCTGGTTCACCTCTCACCTTGGACTCACTGAACTACAAGGGTTTGTATTGAACTGCTCTAAAACAACATGTAGGCCTAGTAGCTTTGCTTTTTCTTTGTTAACATAAACTACATTTTGTGATCAACAAAGTACACCAAGTTTTTCTTTTTTACATCCACAACAACGCATTTTCGGACAAAGGTTCTTTGAATTAAAGTACTCGTATGTATTGTCTCAACCACCATATGAAAAAACTACATTCACTTCATGAACACTCTATATAATAAGCAAATTATAGTATCGTCGAACAAGATTATTATTTTTGTTTTCTTAAGGGTCTCTTATGTCAATACGAGGATTAATTTATAATAATGGAAGTTCAGGTTATTATAAACCAACTTTACCAAATCACACTGTCAGATTTTTCTTTTAAGCTGGTCTACGTTATATGCACATAAATACTAGGTAGAATAAGTAATGTCTAAGTAAACAGATAATAACATGTGTTTACTTCGGTGCATTTAACTAGCAAAATTATTATAAACACGGGAAATAGACAGGACTTCAACGAGGACTTGAAAGCATTAAACTGTTTTCTAAAATTATTGTAGCCTGGATTTTCCTGAAAACTCTGCAAGATATTCTGCTGAATTTGGACACACACTGTATCTGACTGGGAGCACGGTGCAGCGTACAAGATGAGGCACGCACGATTATCACAACACAACTTGTGCAGATAACAGTGGAGCATGCAGCAGTCGTGAAGAGGCGGATCCGCACGAATTTCAAATAATAAACGTGTTTCAAAAAATATTTACGACTAAAGAGGTCATTTTGTTTTTCTCATATAAGAGAAAATGGGTCCTCTTCCTTGCAATGTTTTCTGTAGTACAGTACAGTATATGCATTATTGCATAAACTGCGATATTAGGGTTACCTACTGGCAGAAAAGCTATATTTTATAGTCTGTTAATCTGTGTTGACTTAAAGCTACACTCAATTTCCAAGGCAGGTGTTATCACACAGGACTAGTTTACCATAAGCTTATGCCGTTCTCAGATTAAGAAAACAATTACGAAAATCTTACGAGGGTTTCAAGCTAAAGTAATTTGGACTGCATATTTAGAATATAGGAGGTAGAATACGGAGGTTGCCTGCCACTGATTTTCAACTAGCAGGTGCCCGCGGCTTCGTCCACGATAATTAATTCGAAAATTAAAAATTAAGAGCAAAATAATTAAAACATTATATTATTATCAATTGAACGGGAAACATTCATAGGCCTAAACTAAACGGTTAATAATTAATGAAACAGTTAATACGGAGGTTGCCTGCAATTTATTTTCAACTAGCAGGTGCCCGCGGCTTTGCCCACGATAATTAATTCGAAAATTAAAAATTAAAAGCAAAATAATTAAAACATTATATTTATTATCAATTGAACGCGAAACAATCATAGGCCTAAACAAAACGGTTAATAATTAATGAAACAGTTAAAAATCCGGCTTTGGAGTGCATTCCACGATTATAAAGCGCAGCGACCTGAGATTCGAGTTTCTTGGCCCAGAAAACCCCTCCATAGTGAGTTCCGTCCACATCGATCAATGTATCCCCGTTTAGGTCTACATTCACTATCCCTCTTCCGTCTATGTTGAAAATTTCAGATCTCTGGGTTCATTAGATTTCGCTGGGCATCGCGTACAGACAGACAGACAGACAAACACTTTTTCTTAAATAGATAGATGCGCCTTTTTTTCTTCAGCAGATTAAAAAGTTCCACGAATTTAAAAAAATGAGTTATAAGGTTTACTGAATATGCCGAAGCAATGCTAATGGACAATAAGTGTTTTTAAATTTTAATTCGTATAACATGAATATAGCAGAATCAATTAATTTAACAAAGAGCTGATATACATCGCGAAGTACGAAACATCCACAGGAGAGTTTTATGTAGACCTAAAAAATACTTTTTTTTCTTATAGTGGTTCAGTTTTAGCGTCATTATATGACACAATACCTTCAGACAGCGAAGAGTATTAAAATGTACGCTAATGTGATAATAACTTATACTACTGAGTCACGTTACGCTACAAACAACGAGGCTCATTCACAAATCTTTTAAGGTACCGGTATGTCGGAAGCAAGTTTCGTCAATCACCCGATGTGAAAAGAAACGTTATAGGCTTAGACAAATAATGACTTGATTTCCTTCATGTTAAGAACGGTTCTGATTTTGAATGAAAACCAATATTCTGGCAGTTTATCGAAAGGTCTGAAATTCTTTGTTTTCTTCAAATCAAGAATTCATTGAAAGAATAAACGAGTTACTGTGGTGTATTTGTTTCGGAATAAGTAAATATTGCAATATATGCACTCCTCAGAAACAATATCACTTGGGAGGGGCCTAGCCAGATCTAGGAATTTGGAATTCCATGTTGAACAAACAGGAAAAGATCTTACAAAAAAGTGGTGTAAATATAGAGGATAGCCACTATGAGAGTCCCTAGCGAATCTAAGAGATGCCGAATTGTTAAAATATTTAGAAGCAACTTTATTCCACCTACCCAGATATTTACATAAGCAAACTCGCAATATCGCTCCCATTTTCTTTTCACACATCAAAGCATTTCTTCTTCTTTTCTTTCTTTTCAGTGTTGGCGCATTCGTGGGACAGAAGCAACGCACAGTCTGAATACCACCGGTAATTGAGGGATTAATAATTGAAGGCAAAACCGAGTACGGAAGAAGGCCGAGCCGGGTGAGGGAAGAGTTGGTGTGTAAATATTTAATGGTTGTGCATAGCTCACGCTACAACCCATAGAGGTCTCTAGCCACCAACTCTCACCGCAGGGCTGCCAATCATTGCAGTTATCTGTATGCCACAAGCGCTGGCCTTCTCTGCAGTATTAATCACAATGGACCGCACGTTCATTTAACTCTTTATCTAATGATGCGACTTGAGACTCCCACCACTGCTGGACTAAAATTTCGTCTGCTTGCAGGTGAACGAAAATTGAAAATGCAATTATGCTCTTTGCGCGAGCTGGGAAATAAATACTGTAATGCCCCATTTAAACTATCGTTACAGAGAAACTTTTATACGACAATTTTTTCACTAAACGACACTCCATTTGTTCAAAAATTCACTCCACCTTTTGCATACAATTAACAAATTTATTTTGCTGTGTAAATATCATTATTTTGAAAAAAATTAGAACACCTAAAACATTAGATAAGGTCTCGACTGAAATGTTTAAATGGGACTTTGTAGTAACGTACACATATCAACAGCGCATTCCACCTAAATAAAAGTGTTTAAAGCTATATGAAACAACTATTTTTTGGAAGAATATTATTTAGACACTTCTAACAGTACACCTCTTATTAATGCCACATCAGGAAGGACGTATTTAAGGAGGGGTCCTGGGGGTCCGGACACCCCAAAATTCCAGATTTAAAATAACATTAGTTAGGAAAAAATCATTGTTTTGTATCACTCGGGAGGGTAGGACGTCAGAGGGTCAATCAGTTTAGAACCCAATAGAAACTAATTTCTCAATACGTGTTTGTTCTCAGGCCTAACAGATAATTTAGTAATGATGTACAGTATTATACTAATTAATTTTTATAGTTAACAAAAATTCTAACACCGTATTCGTCAAATGTTAATACAGCAGTTTCTGCAGAAAAACGAACACTAGATGATTTACACTCTCTTACTGGTAAAAGTTCCAAGAGTAATACATTAATTTTGACCCCAATTTCATAACCTTTTACCACTTATATTTTAAGGGGAGAAATTCTTTCATATAAGAACTCCAGAGGAAGATTTTCTAAACATAAGATGGCCATATTTCGTGATTGTTATTTATTTCCCTCTAAACTGGCCCAATTTATTGAAAAGAGATCAATTATTCATTAAATCATCTATTAACATCTAGAATAATAGAAATCAAAATCAAAATTGTAGCAGTAAGACTTGACCAATAAAAATAATAGTACACCACCTGCCTTTCAACAAGGGAAACCTCATAGCTCCAGAAATAAAAAAAAAAAAAGTAGTTTTCAATAGTTATAATAATATTGACAAACGTAAAAATTAAATGAATCTTTTAAAATAACTAGTCGAATACTGTAAATATCGAGTAAAATGCTATTTGGATTTATTTCTTTGGCACTGAAATTGAATTTTAAATTATAATGAGATATCATTAAATTAAACTAGGTTACTCCTACAATCTACTGCAAATACGGCACTGAAATAGTTTATTATTACTAATATCATCAACATCATCATTATCATCAACATCATCATTATCACCATCATTTACGTTCTATTTAAGCTACATAATACATTAAAACACATAAGCAGTTTGATGAAATATGGCGATGCCTCCATTAATTAAACAGACACAAATGAAAAACACACATATTATTTTTTTTTCTTCCGAAATTCATGTCAGGTTATCTAGAACTATTATAAAAGGAAGTGACACTGTAAATATAAGAACTTCTTGTCAACTTCTTTTTATGTGAAACGCATATACCGAAACAAGACTTTATAAAATGCATGAAAAGAACACAGAGTCTAGACAGCAAACCTCACTGGCTTTAGAAAACCACTGTGATCTTAGAAAGGTCAAGTATGAAAACTCATAGTTCTCCTGTTTCAACTTTTCACATTTATTTTATCTTTAGCTCATGCAAAATATTCATGTTTTTCTGTCTTCTCTTTCATCTGTTTTCTCATTATGGTTTTAGAGTTTCTTAGTTCCTTGACCTTGCCAGTTTTCCGTAGTTCTCATTACACTCTTTACCTTCAAGAATTACCAAAAGAGCTCAGAACGAAATACGAAAATCGTTTGTGTACTTTATTTCCATGCGCCTTTATGAAAGCAAGTAGGGGACTAGTCTGCCTTTTTCTGTTTCAAGCAGATAAGGGTTGAAATTCTTAAAAAGAACAAAGGAATATTTGATAGGTAACTGCCCACATAATAAAATATTCATGCTTTTACGGAGAATGCATGTCAAGAAAAAACTTTAATGGCTTTCCAGAACAGAAAAAATACCTCCGACTGACCGTACGAAATAAAAATAAAGTAGTAAGAACGTAACACAATAATATTTATTATTTTCTTCAGAAGAAACTAGTGTAATAATAATAATTAATATAATTAATAATGATATTAGTAAATTATTGGGAGAGCTAGTGCTGCTAGTTGTAGCAATAGTAGAAACAAATCACGCATAATAAAGTTCGCAGATGACTGACGTAGCTGTAGCAGCTTACAAAAAAAAGGATACAGAAAATCTATCTTAAGAATCACACGATATCGTTGCAGAATACTGCACAATATATATATATATATATATATATATATATATATATCGTACAGAAAAATTTAGCTTCTTTGGGTAATTCTGTGGGAAACTCTCACGTTGTGATATCTATAAAGTTGAATTATTTTTATGGGTTATGAATGCTTTTCAGATAAGTTAGTGCATTAATTACATGAAACAATTAAATGTATTAATGGAGGGAGTAATGCATCAAGGAAAAAGAAGGTACTATAGTATTAAATAATACCAGCTGCAGTTCTCTGTAAAAATATACGAGAGAACGATAAGTAATAAGAAACATTTTACTTTCAGCAATGAAGTATATCTACTTACAGGCATCACAGTTCTTTTATTAATCTTTATCAGTGGTTCAATCACAGTAGTGATTTGGTTAAATTTTCCGATTTAATAATATAGAAATAAGACACTACAATCAGCCTTAAATAACTAAGAAATTAAGCTAACATGATTAGAACAATCAGAAGGAAATAAATAAAACTATGCAATACCTACTATGCTTCTATACGACATGACGCAAATGAGGAAATCATTCTTTCATATTTCGGTTTTCAAAATCCTTCCCATTAAACATCTAATTTTATAATGATTTACAGTTGCACAATTAAGAAATAGATTAATGTCGATAGTATTTACTTAAATTCATTTATAAATGCAAAGAAATTTTCAGTCGAAATATGATATCCTGCTTAATGCAAGAAAAAATTCCTAGCTGAACAACGTTGTTTGTAATGATTTCACCTTCCCTGTGTGAAGTCTTGGTGATACAAATGTGCTTAAAATATGATACCCGGATAGCATGTTACCCGCATTAATAATTATAATATTAACTCTTTGAGGGTAGAATTTATATTTCGACGTAAGCATTCATGAAGTGAAGTCACTAGTGGGTTATAAGTTTTAAGTCAATTAGGAAAATTTTAATGAGGTAGCTGGTTTTCAAGGATGACAATTATTTTAATACGTGGATAAATATCTAAACATTTTAAGATAAAGCATTAATTTATTAAACGTATTTCTCGATCTTTATGGAATTTTTGCGATGACGCATAACTACGTCAATAGCAGTGAAGAGGTTAAATGAAAATATTTTTATTTTAACCGAACTTAATCGTCTTGAGCCGTCACTGAAGAAAAAAATAAGGTTTATTTGAGAATTTATTGGACTCTCCGATTAAGAGGACTACAGAGGTGTCAGGACATTGTTACGGAAGAAATAGGAGTATGGAAGTATTCTTTTTAAAATAAAAGAAGTATCCTGTTATTGCAGTTCCTGGCCAAAATAGAAAGAGGCTATAATAGAAAAAGAAGACAGAACAGACTCACCCTGCTGAAATTAGCAGATGTTAGAGTCAGGAAATTTTGAGTTTCAGAATTTCAATCTCCATAATCTTCGCATGGGACAAAAAACCTTATCGTTGAAAATTTTGGCACTAGGCCTATACCGTATAACATAGTCCGAAGACGTATTTTGGTGGTATGATTGGTAGTTTTAATTCTGGCAATAATTGGCCAACATGCAAATGACACAATATACAAACACACTAGGATGAATCATCACATACTCCTTAAAATTATATACAGGTATAGTACAGTAATGCAGTGCTTACCTTTGGATGTGCTCTCCTAGGGAAGGCAACTTTGGGGTCAATCTGAAAAAGAACAGATGTAGATTATAATCTCTGTTAATTTTATGAACGCTAGCGAACATAAAACAGTTCGTTGCATGCATGAAATACAAACTAAAGGATTCATTAAAATTACAGAGGACGTACATGTCCTCAGAATAACATCCTTTCAAGTCACTACAGACACAGCGAAGGTAAAACAGATTGTTCTCAAGATGCCGCATTAGAACTGTCTTACAAATTATTTCGGCAATCTAGTGAATACAAATGTAAGTACAGTACCAGTACGAATTCCAGTACTCCAGTATTCTTTTCACTTGTTCTAAACAATGTTTCGAACGCAAACGCAGATTAGGCTATCCTGAATCGATTAACCTGAACTTATTTATAATCAGTAGGGACCGGATTCTTAGGTTTTTACCTATTTTTTTCCTTACTTCCAAAACAAAAAGCGCTCATACACTTTTTCGAATCTTGTCCATAGGATTCACCCACATTAATTCTATGGCACCTAAAAATACCTAAATGGGGTATAAAACCTAAATACACCTAAACGGGATATTAAATCTAAAATATCTAATTTAGGCTACTTTTTTTTTCTTCTTTTTTGTTTGTCAGTTGAGAAATCGATATTTTGCGGAGAGACAATAATTTTTGTCGGGTTGAAATTAATACCACCAGCGTTTCGTTCAACCCATTGTCGTCTAGGATGGACAGTATCTAGAGAGGAAGTGTAAGAGTACCGGCGTATTCCTTTTAAAATATTCGTACGAACAACCATTGTTGCCGTGTCTGAACACGGATATAGATTTCTGTGTTTTAAAGCACTTGTTTGCATTTATTACTGCCCTGTTATTCATAATTAGTGGTCACACTGTGAATTTTTAGAAGACGTGTTAATTATGCCGAAACAAATGAAATTGTGTTTATTACGGCAGTGGGTAGCACATTCAAATTCATTAAACCAATTATTCTATCCGAAAACGATATTTTGGGGAAAAAACCTAAAAAAAACTATTTCACCTAATGAAAAACCTAAAACAGTGTTTTTAAAAACCTAAAAATCCGGTCCCTAATAATCAGAATCTACTTTCCTGAAAGCACAGTATTACGATTTTGAAAATACCGACTCTTAGAACAGAAACAATTAGTATCTATGATATCAAGAAACTTTAATAATTGTAGGCTAATTCACCATTAAAAGAAGTGGAATCAAAAAAGCTGACATGCTTCATAGCTGACATTAAGTAAAACACTTTGTAACTTTTGAGACAAGAACTATACGAACTTAATTGTTTTATATTGTTGCCGAATATAGCCCAACATTCTAGACTACCCAGAGGACACTGATCGCAATTTCTCGTTACAGAATTTATTTCTAACAATAATGACGTACACGGCATACCACTAAAGTTTGTCAATAATAATTAATCCTTACCTACGTATTTAAATATTTTATTTATTATTATTATTATTAGTATTATTATTATTATTTTTTAAGGAGGGAGGGTCAAGACATTTTGTGAAATAAATTCACAACATATACTTTTGAGAGAAGGTATTTCCGAGAGAATAAAATCGGGAACTATTCTGTAATTTCCATCGCCATGAAATGAGTTTCAAACATTGCACGACGCATAATATAATATAAAAGGTTATATTTGTTTAGCAAATATGGGATGAGTTTATTTATTTTTTATTTTTAACACTAAAGTCACTTCAGATATTATAATACCATTGATTCATCTGGAAATAAAACTGTTTACGTTGTAATATATAAAGTAAACCTTCTTGACATTATTCACTCAGTAATAGCTGTGAAAAAGGTGCAAAAAGATGGGCTTATATAATATGAATGTTTTGTTTTCCCATCTAAGCATGTAAACCCATAAACCTTTAATTTTAAAATACGACAATTCTGTGTTTAAAACTACAGTATAACTTACTCGTTAAAAACAAATGAATATCCATTGGTCTTAGGGACAGGTTTAAAAATAAATTCTAAAATTTCAAGTACTCCTAGTACGTAATATGTAACTTAGCCTACGGAAAATTGTAACAAACTCCATCAATGGTGTATTTGTGATATATTTGGAATTATTTTCTTTATATGATTTAATTACATAATTAAATCTTAAAATTGTATCCACATTAAACAACATTTTATCCCTTAGCCTAAATTTTTTCCCTAATTCCATTTGTAATTACATTTTCTTTGCTTTCTTCTCATTCCAATCATTTTTTTAATTAGTGAAGTTACATTCCAATTTAATCAGTTTTAATAAAGATCACGTGCTATTTAAATTTTTGCTATATTCAAGTAGATTACAGCGCCGTTTCTATTAGGTTATCTGATATTGTACTAAAGGCACAGATTTGACTTCAGTGTGAGATTATAGGCCACCAGCATATGTAGAAAGTTACATTAATGGCACATGAGATGTAACTTACAAGCCAAATGCATGAGCAATCCCAAAAGCTATCTTGCTAGAGCAAAATCTTAAGTAGGAAACTTTGTATGTGATGAATAATTCGAGCACAAACAATACCGAGACGGTTTCAATAGCACTAGGATGGCGAGCTGCAGCGCATTCCAACTGTAGGCATATATATAATTCAGACACACAAAGTACGTGTAATTCTGCGGCCTGTCGTTAATGGAAGTCGTAATTATACTCTTGCGGTGTGTGAAGCGCTTCAACTCTGATCACCTTGCGAATTGCACTCAATTAAAGCCGAGAGAGCAAAGTTCTCCCTCGTCTCTGGAACAACACAACATTTTTTCCTTCAAATTCTGGAAAGGCTGTCTATTATAATTAAGAATAACTCCGCACCGAAAAGCTTTAGAATTCATAAACTCGAGGTACTAGAAGTATATCTTAAAATTTTGCACACATACGTAGAGGAAAAACCTGATGAAACATATTTTCTATTTTTACAGGAGAGCAAATTAAAGTTTGAAGACTTAAGAATGTTATCTTCTTAAAGTTATTACACTTTATTTAGATTAAAGAAGTGAAACATAGTAGGAGCAAACAAATTGGACGACATTCTGCAGAAACGAACCAACCCACATGATTTTTAAGCTAGAAAACAGGCATTTAGAGTTAAATAAAAAGCCACCTGCATCTTTTCAGTGTGTTTTTGTTTGCTTAATAGATGGTATATAAATGGATGAAGAGGGTTGGTTAGTTTGCACAATTTAAATATAGGCTATAGTTCAGTAGCAATAATTTAGCATCTATTCCGATTATTTTTAATTTGAAGGTTGGTTCTTTTCTGCAGAATGTCGTCCAATTGTGAAATCTTAGTGGTAACTTCAGGAGATCCACTCGATTTTCAAAATTAACACACTTTTTTTACAATGATTATTCCATTCATACGCCGCATGTCTCATATTGACCAATAACGTTTAGCAATTCCTCAAATATAGACCAATCACGTTCGTCTATCTCATAGATAGATAGGTAATTATTTCAGCCTTTCACATAGCAATAATATATGGCATCGTCAAATAGAATAAATCCATATAATTACATTATTAATTTCCTGAATGTTATACCTATTTACCAATGCTGATCTGAACTTCCTCTTAAATATTTCATAAGATAAATTTCTGACACTGTTTGAGAGACTGTTATAAAGCTTCAATGAAGTAAATTTCAAACTATTCTGCGTTAAAGATACTTAAATTTTGTTTATATACACATTAGAATTATGACTGTATCTTATTGTAATATTTGAATGCAGAATTACAGAGCCATTGATAGACTAATAGGCCTACATGTCGATTCCTTTGCTCATAGCCTGTCAACAGATATTGTGTGATATTGTTAGATTTTTTATTTTAAAATTCGGCCAGTTTGGCCAAAAGCACAGGCTTTCTCTGCACAAAGTGGCAGATTCGATCCCGGCCCAGGTCGATGACTTTTGTGTGTACAAAAATGACACGCCCATGTCTGTAGATTTACAGGCATGTAAAAGAACTCCTGCGGGACGCTCATAGGCTTAAGTTGCATAACACCTTAGCCATTATACAACCACTAATCAAAATTTATTGTTTTAAAATAATCTATCCTTCAAATTTCTTACACCTTAAAAAATATTTCGGGTGCGACCACAAATTTGTTAGCGCCAGTATTGTCTTTTTGCCATTAAGGCCACTTGAAAAGTTCAGAATTTATTCTTGAAAGAGTGATTAAACAGGCAAAAGTCATGGTTAAAAACCACCCACTTGTCCAACCGTAGTGATGGTATGATTAGATTAAACGCAGAAACAAAAACAAAAAGAATTAATGTAAGTGCAATATTGTAAAGAACTAATGTACATCTCTGTCAGATATTATTTTAACATAGTGTAAGATTATAATTAACTAATTAGATTAAGCAATTATTAACAGATTAATAAATATTAACAGATTATTGTTAAATTATAAAATATAATGTATATATTGTCAGGTGTCATTGTAAGATTAAAACTAGGCTACGGCGATTAAGCAATTATTACTGATTGTTAAATTAGAAAATTAAGCATGTAGTATTACTTGTAATGGGGTATGTTGTTATGATTATAGCTTATATATATATATATATATATATATATATATATATATATATATATATATACATTACCTGCTGTATTTTTAACAACTGGTCACCAGCAGCAAAGAGCTGGCACAATATTATCCTGAAATCGGATATTTGAACGGACTTTCCTGTTAGCCAACGAGAACCGGATGAAATTACACCTACTTGTGCCTACTCTGTGGTGACCGGTTTAGAGTCTTGACATTTCGCATGGAGAAACACTATCGTTCTCGTAACTGTGAAGTGTGGAAATTCTTACGAAACCGTGTTCTACTAGCATTACAGACTAAGACAAGTACGAGCATGTTGTCTAATTGTTTAACAGTGCTACTTTTATTACAATTCCATACTACTGAACTGGTTAATTCTGTGAAATGGTTCAGAAACCCCAAGAACTAATTATAATATTTTAGACACTGATTATGAAGTAATGGTCTCGTATGCACAGGTAGGGGAAAAAAAGCGGACCGACTAAAATATCTAAGTTTCCGATATGAGCCACTGCGCATGCCTAGCGGCATTCACAGGATAGCAGGGAATGTATTGAAATTTGTTTTACAGCCGATAAATTGCTTGAATTGAGAAATAATTTCACGTAATTTGCATTGCTTGTGAAAACAAACGTTTCCGTTACATCTCTTACATTTATTTACGTATCACAAGGCTCTGAAATCAGCTACAAGAGTTGGTCCGCTTTTTTCCCTACCTGTACACACACTGCCAAATACATCTTCTCTGAAATGACTGCATTAAAGAAAATAGTATACAGTCACCTGCGGTATTGGAGTATAATTGTAACACCAGGAATCGAACTCTTAACCTTCGTCTTTGAGGAAGAACATATCACCACCAACATAAGCAGATTACACATTCCATGAACGTTTGTGAATAGAAATAGATATTTCAATTTATGGGAATCGTTTTAGAAGCATTTACTCCATATAGGCTATATATTCGAATACTTTAAATATTTTTGATTCGACCATTTTATACGGGATACGCCTATTACATGAAACGCAACGGTAAAATAATATTATCCTTTACGATGTGGATTTCATTAAAGCATTGGTGTATTATCGATTATTACCGAAGACGGAACAATCTTGAAACCTTGCGAATGGAAAATAAAACTGTGTAATAAACGACCTGTATTTAAAGTAAAATCAATTCTGTTCGAGTTACTTTTAATACTATACAGCAACAAACTGAATTCATTTCGTGTTGTAAAAATCCGTTGGTTTCAAGAAAAAGACCAAGAAGAAACTTCGACTTGACAGGACGCCATCAGCTGCCATCTGTCCCAGAAGACAAGAAATATGTGTAGAGCTGATCACCGACGTCAGCCGTCTCAGTCTGTTTGAACGACCCTAAAATCTTCATTATGGTTGAACTAAACCAGCCGCATGCAACTTGCCTGTGACAGAAATTGAGATATTCGTAGGCCTATGCAAATTATGAAACATGCTTTGCCCGATTCATAAACATACTCGTTGTATGATGTACTAGTTTTTGTTCATGGACACTCTACAAGGTGATATTCATTTCAAAATGGCTACCAAATAACAATCATATGAAGCGAACTCCAATTGAATTTCACCAAAAGCAGCTCACCTGCTCTAAGAGTGCCAAGGTGGAGCAGCACAGTCTGGTGTCACTTCCGAGTAGAAGTGAAGGGGCATGCTTTACAACGCACATGGAATTCAGCTTGTGTTTTGTGTTGCAAATATTGATGTTATAATTTTTCTTTCTAAAAAAAAAAACACGATTTCCAGCAAAACATGTGTTTTAAACTACTTTTCTGCCAGGCAGATAATTCAGTACCATTATATGGTGGAAGGCTTTCATGGAAATTTAAATGGAGTCAGCTATTTGCAAGTAAATACGCTATATTCAGCAAATGCCCATTATGTCGATCTTCCACCATTGTTATATTGCACAAAAACAATTCTAGATATCACTGGAGATTCATAATGAAAATCGCGTTAACCGCTCCAGCTAACCAAATTTGATACATGTGATTTATATGCAATTTTCGTTGCTAGGATGAATTTAAAGTCTGGTTGTGTAAAGTAAGCTATGGGAAACAGTTTCCGGAGCCGTGCAGCAGCGACTTAACCACTGCTGTCACTTTGAAATACGGGGCATACACCACCGAATAACGGAAGCAGTTTATGTAGCACCATGCAAAACAAAACAACATTTTTATTTTCAGAGGAAAACATTTTCTCTTGATACGATCATCTATTTATTAAGCTTTCTTGAAACAGCATCACCGTATGCGGGATTAAGATTTAACTTATGCTATTCAACCGGCACCGTAAATCTGCTACACCAGAAATTATTCCATGTTTTATGGTACACCGTATTTCTGCTTGTATACGTCAGTTTATGCAATTTTTTATTTTTATTTTTATTTAAGAGATTTAAAACAGACAGGGGTTACAACCATGTACAGACTAGTGAACAATAAGCAACTCTTTTCTGAAGTACCAAGAACGCTACGTTCTAAGTTATCACCTGACCCCAATGTCAACTAAAAGAATTCGTCTGTGTATGCATAAGCTTTAACCGGAAGATATGATCTGTATTCATGAATGTAAAAGAATAGAAAATAAAGAAAATAATAACTTGCTAAAATACTAGAACATTCATTGTTAAGTAAACGAGGTTTTGTGTATTATTTTTTTAAACATTTTCTGACTTATCATAGACTGGAATAGGCTAGTACCAGTGACTAATTAAGGGGGTTGGAGGCATAATGATATAATGGACCATAAGCATTAATTAAACTAAGACTTCATTCTATTATGTTCAATAAATGTTACTTAATGTTCGACGATTTTCAAAATTATTCGAATTTCCAAATCTTACTCACATACAAAAAAGACACTTCTGTGTTCTTTAACGACGTTTCAAACCTAAACGATAATAGATAGCCATACACAGAATATGATATTCTTGAAGAATTTCGTATCTACTATCTTCAAAGAAGAGAAAGTAATAAAGAAACTAATCTACGTATTATAAATGCGTTCGAGTTTTTCCTACTCCTTCAAACCTCCAAGGACTCAATGGACTAACACCACTTCGAAGAAAGACTTGTATTCACAAACTTTAAAGTCTGATGATGGTTGTATTATCAAATCGAAATGCATAGGTCTAAGTACTACGAAATATCACGCAATTTCCAAAAGATAACTTAAGAAAACATCAATAAAAACAAAACAAACAAAAAATTAATTACTTGGAAGCTTGTAATCTGTAACTCATATTATAGTAGTTCTTTTTTCCAGAATGAATAAGTTACTTTAAATTTTTAAAAATCTTATGAAAACGCTAAAAATATCTGGATTAAAACCAATTTCAAACAAATCAGTCACAATTACAATGAAAATAAACACGTACGTTTTCACAAGGTAAGTTGGAAATGTCCTCCTCTTGCATTCGCACAACACTGGCAACCTTTGTTTAGGAAAATTTCTTTCACGCGCATTAGTTCAAATTCAAAAACAGAGTTGATGTCTCCGTTTAGGCTATATTGTCTTCAAGTTCTTCTACAAGAACATGTTTAATAACCCTTCCTCTTACTCCCCCCTTAATTTACCGATATAAAAATAACTACAACTTCTAAGAAGTGTGTAAATAAAGAATACGAACTTTCGCTAAATTAGGCCTATGTGCAACAGTTTTGTGTGACAAACACTAACTGCAAGAGACAGGCTGACTATGGCAGAAATATGGACTACACATAAGTGAAAGTTGAATTCACAAAGGCCTAAATGGTGATATTGACTCCCTCGTGGAGATTATTTCATTTTCCGACGATCGGGAGCAAGAACAGTGGCTGCCGCCGCCCAGAACCCCGCGCGACCAGCCAACTCGTACGTGAGACACACTGTATAAATTTTACAATGTACCATGTTTCAAGCAAATCCTTTTGAATGAACCCAAGGAAATATTGGAAAAATTGTAGAACTAAAAAAAGATGACGATATGTGTCAGATTTCCTCAAATATCTATTTAGGATGATTGGTTAGGCTAAGGAAATGACACATCATCAAATGATAAAGTATCTGTAGAGAAGGTGTACGTATTTGATACAATCGGCAAAAGGCTTTTATTGCAATTTATTATCGTTCCTTTCTTACCGAAAAGTTTTTTTTTTCTATCAATGCTACGGCCCCAATTACAACTGAGTCTTTTAGAATGCGCCAATTCATTTTCTTGTATAGAAATGCAAATAGGCCTAATATTTGAAAATCTCTAATTTTTCGAAACGAGTTTAAGCCTTGTAACCTAATGTAACTATGTTATCCCTTTTTTTGGGGGGGGGGAACATATCTAGAGCAGAAATAGATTATTTTATTGATACTGGTATTTATATATCGGTTTAGTGTTCTAAATAGTTTACGAACCATGCGAACGTTAGTAACTTCTTCGAATATCACAACAAATTCTTGATTTTGTTAGACGTAAGGTTAATATTGCAGTTGTATCAATATAGTGTGGAGCACTTTTCAATTCAATTTCAGATCGCGTAAATCTATGGAGTATAACATTCAATAAGTGATGGTCGCCTAAATGACGAGTTCAATAGTTTGTATGGTTTTTCCTACTAGAGTATTACTTTTATGTGGATTCTCTTGGAACATTCATCTTAAAGTAAAGGGCTAAAAAAGTTTCACTGCCTGCCCTAGGCTGTGCCAAGTAACCTAACTCGTTCTTCGACTGTCGCCTTACTTCTGTCCTTGATAATAATTTCTCTTGCCAAACTATAATGATAGTCCTATCACGCGGGTCCCAACCTACGGTCCGCGGAACCCTGATTTAACATACCATATTCTCTTTTCTCAATAAGTTTTATTCAGGCTGTATGAGTAACGTGGGAGTAATTATCATTAGCTGGCTGCAGATACAGAGCAAGGACGGAAAGATTTCATTTCAAAGCTCTTTCCACGTGTGCTGAGATTATATTCGTGTAATTTTCGGTGTTGGAAAATTTTCAGTTGCTGTAAATATGGACTGGTGGTTAAAATTCAAAGCAAGCCCAACCATCAGACTGGTAAAGCTATTTTATTTTATTCAGTAGGGTTATATGTTATGTGAATCAGGTTGTTGGTTGGTATATAGTTATTTAACGACGCGGATGTACTGCAACTTAAGAAGCCAAGAAGATTTTATTGTGTACTGCAACTTAGGCCTGTGACCGTTGCCGGTGTGCCGGAATTTTGTCCAGCAGAAGTTCACATGCCAGTAAATCTACTTACACGGGCCTTTCACATTTATGCACACATAAATGCCATCGACCTGGGCCGGGATCGAACCCGCAACCAAGGGCACAGAAAGCCAGCGCGATACTAACTGCGCCATCCAGGTCGACGTGATTCAGATTGTTTCGGAAATTCGTGATAGATATGAAAGACAATGATAATATTGCTCAAGTTTTATTAGACAAAATTTAACAGCTTAATTACCCTAAATTTTCAAAACGTTATTCATGTCCCTCAAAACAAAAGAAGATCGTAACAGTTTAAAGGTTGGGAATCGCTGTACTATCCTCTGAAGAAGCACAGTTTTGGAAGTTTCATTTCCAAATGACAAATAAATGAGATTTTGTCCAGGTGTAACACGGCTATTCAGAAGTGTTTTTAAATCTATTGCTCGGTAGCATCAAGGTGGTGTTGATGTATTATCGTGCATGGCCTCCTGTCTCTCCCTTTTCGAAAATGGGCTGAGAAAACCACAACCCAGAGCGTTGAGGGCAAAATGAAATGTGAGGGAGGGGTTGGTCCGGGCCAAGGGTCCGGGCGGGACCCACGTATTCGAGGTGGAGCATAGCTGGATGCATTGGGGTGGGGTTGCTGCCGCCTCATGAATACTCCGGCCCCTGCCTTGCTTGCAGCAACCTAGCACAGGGCCCAGGGCCCATAAGTCAACAGGAGGGGGAAACAAGGGGGTTGATGCATTAGCCTAAGCTCTTTGTACCCCCTTCCTCACTGAGAGGGAGAAAGGGATGTGAGGCAAGGGTCAGAGATGAAGCTATTCGTCGGCATACGCAATGAATTTCTGTCTCACTCTTCTTTCCTACACGCATGCATATATACATGTAACCCCCATCCACCCTCACGAGGATCAACCAAAGCATCTCCGCGCGGAGGCTGATAATTTTTTATTGGAAAGCGGGCAGGGGGTAGAATGTTGTGGATGGAATTACCGTATTTGCATATCACTCACTTAGCGCAGGCCAACACGTTCATATTCCCTGTGCCCACGTCAACATCATGTTCTTCCCGAATCCCCCCCCCCCAAAAAAAAATCTCATATTATCGAAGTAAAGAAAATCAGTCGTTTGGAACTGGGGATTTATGTACCCTTCAATATTGTCAGATTTTCCGATTTCTCCATGATTCTGGCTGGCGGTTCTGACACAAATTTGTTGACACTCAATGAAGCACCAGATGCCTCTATCTACAATATCCTCCACATGTAGGCCTATAACCTCTCAATATTAAGTGTTGCTTGCCTGCTGCCTCTTAATAATTTAATATTTGATTTATTATTTTTTTATATCTGTTAGTGTTCCAATTCTTCTTCTAATCTCTTTCAGACACATCTCATTTGGTTTCTTAAATGATCCCTCAAATCTTCAATCTCTTCTGTGCTTTCATACAGACTAGCATTTTAGTTCCATTCCATATAACAAGCCAGGCCAGATTAAATAGTATACTTCCCATAAATTAAAGGACTGATTCTAAGTAGTTTTAGATGTTTAATATTTGCTTTTATGTTCTTGGTTCATTGGCTGTTAAACTTGCCCAATACAAACCCCATCTATGCCATTATATTATTAAATTTCAATATTTCAACTATATTCTTCAGTTTTCCTTCAGTTTCAGTTTCATACATAGGAATGGTAAATGTCATACATTACTGAAGGCTTTTCTCCAAGACGGATAGGCTACCGCAATATGTATCGCTACTCGAAATATTAGAAATAAAATACATGTTTATGAACTATGTAACATATGTCAGGCTAATAGAGAAATCTAAATATTACTGACATTGGGTAAGTGAAAGTTACAAATTTATATACTTCACAAATATTTTAGTCGAAAACTTCAATTTGGCTATAGAGTGACGATCCATTAGTATTTTTATAATGAACCTTACTCGTTGCTATCATTCCTGCCAAGCCAAAATCGACAAAAGATCATTGCAAATATGCACGCACATGTATATGTAGGCATTGAATTAAAAATACGTGGGTATACTGCACGAGGGGGAATGCAAGTTTCTCTTCGAACAGGGCTACTCCGTTTTCAAGTCTTCTCTGTACTGCAGCATTACATTGGTTACTCACATAATAGATTAGATTATCTTACGTAAATTTACATTTGTTGAGGATACGTTAAGTTATATTGTTCAAAGTGATCATATATAATTGAAGCGTTTACTTTTATAAGGGTCTAAGTGCCAAAATCATGATTGTGTAAAAAAACAAGATTTAGACCCACAGAAAGACTTGCCGGAGATAGATCCAACGCTATACCTTAGAATTTATTGCTACTAACATGGCTTTCCCAGGACTTCGGACCCTTCTGAAAAGCATTCTTCTGGGTACATAGATCCATTTAAATTATCAGCTGAAAAATCAAGGTTTTGGCACTTAGACTCTAATAAAAATAAACGCTTCAATTATATATAGACCAGTACCAATGGTTTACCATAATGAAAGAATAATAAAATATAAGAAAGTGGAATTTCCTTAATGGTACCATATTATTTGTAAATAAATTTAAGGTTACTAAGGTATATAATGACAATAATTGCAGAGAATAATGTATTAGAATAAATATTATTATAAGTATTTTGGGCCCTATTCCAGTTTTTACAAATCTGTTACACTATAAGTGAACCAGCAAATTTTATCAGTGTTGAAAACATAGGTTATGTCATACTCGCCATACATATTAATAAAGCACACAATTAAGAAAATCACACAATTGTACAATTATTGATAATCCATAGCACGATTTGAAAGGCCTACAGATAACTGTAATATATAGAAATAGATTCCATATAAATCCCGTACAGTAAGTACAAATAACTGAAGAATTTAAAGTGAGCAATACGGATACCAGAGGAAAAATGAGTTTACATATAATTTAATACTGTAAAATAAGCCTGTACCAAATCATCAAAATTAAAAACTGGTATGAAATTTCGTCTTTACATGATGACTCTTGTTTGATGTAAAATCGCGTTAAAAAAATCAGATTTTAAATAAATTAAATGCATAGTGTAAGGATTAAGATAGCCTATAACAAAACAGGACATGCGAATGGAGTTTGATAATATGTATGTAAGCGATTGAGTAGTGAAAGAGAGCGAGAAATCAGAGAAAGAGAGTTGATAATATGTAGGCCTATGTAAGTGATTGAATAGTGAAAAAGAGAGAGAGACAGTCAGACAGGGGGGGGGGGGGAGAGAGAGATCGAAGGTGAAAAGAAAAAATAGAACGATAGCAAAGCTGAAAGTGATATAGTGAGATAGACAATTGGTAGGTAACTAAGCAAAAGCGTATAATTTTACATTTATTTTCATTGCATCCTGAACATGGATGCGGCTGGGCCCAGGGAAACATACTTTGGTACTGGCAATAGATAAAACAACAGCATGTTAAAAGCCAATTCTGCTAAATTAATTCCGTACCTCTACACTATCGAATTCACGTCCCTCCCTCCCTAGCTCATCCTCTCGATGTTGTTAATCTCCTGCAGGGGCGTCCAGATCACAATATCGATTTCTTCCTACACTTTATTTTACCTTACTTCAGTCTACCTTCTCAGTTAGCTCTGTGCTTTAATGATAAGACATTTTTAATATGAACCAATATCGAAAAAAACAGTTTAACTGAAATAATTAACGCAAGCTCTTCTCATCAGTTTTAACTTATTATAACGTTTTAGTAATAAGTAATAACTAGGGCTGTACGGATTAATCGAGCCTCGATCAAACATTTAACCGTCGATCAATTACATTTTCCGATTAATCGGTTTAGTCGAATTCTGAAAAACGTTTTTCGAGAAATGGGTCAAATGACCAAACTCCTTTCTCTCGCTTCTCCGGCCTTGGCATATCATGTGTCATTGTGTCCAAATAATTCCCGTTATTCAGAAACCTGAAGGGTAGTTTAGTTAACAAACTCGGAAATGTAAGTTTGGGAATATTTCTTCACTAGTTAACTAATAATGGTATTAATTAATTTAGGATTTCTTCTGATTATCTGTAGTGTAGAAGTTATTAAACGTGTAAAACAATATTAAATGCACACTTTGGTTTCGTTTAAAATACCGACCTGCTTATCGTTTAACCAGTCGATTAATCGATTAAAGTCAAGCGTTAACTCGATTAGAAATTTTAATCGATTTTCAGCCCTAGTAATAACTAATGATTTGTTGGAAGTCCTATAATATTTCTAAATATGATAAATAAATATGTTACTTCAAATAACAACACGACAGTACCGACTAAAAATTCTATTTCGGTTCAGCGCAAGCTAGTTTTAACTTAACATTATTAGTAAGAATAAAAATGCTTTATCACTGGGGTCATGTTTAATTTAAATTATTAAAACTCTAGATCTTCTTAATCATACGTAAAAAGCTTCTTCTTCTACGTCTCTGTGAAATTCGCCCGCGCTTAGTGCCCACAAAACATCGATAAACTTGTAACCTCTCGTGGGATTACCTAAGATAATCGAACATCCCTGAAGATGGAAGTTTTCTAATTATATTCTTAATTTTGAGGGAATTTTTGTGTTCATAATCCCATTTTTAGGACGCAAAATTAGCTTTTGTAAAAATCGTATTTTTGAAAAGAAACTATTGACATAGGGCAAGTTCCCTATCGTCCCATCTTCATGGCGAGAACTAGTTCAATTTCGTCACATCTTCATGGCGAACTGTTAGTCATGTATGAATGCCAATTGGAGACGATGGTTAACCCGACCCGTAGGAAAATTAGAAATGCACGCCTTTGTGGTTTAACGACTATTGAAGCTGGGACTTGCAGCTTTACATAGAATCCGAACGACGATGAGCTTTCTTCAGCAAGTGCATAATTTAACGAGACCGCCAGAGGTAAGATTGTTTCTAAGATAATATTGTTTAACCCTTTCATCAGCTTTGAAATTGTGCAACCGCTAATACTATTTTACTTCAATACTTATTGGCCCCTGTCCTGGATTCCTATCAGAGGTCCGCTAATAAGTGTCAGGTTGTAAAAAAGTCACAAATTATTATATTAAACTATCACTGATAACTCCATTTATGACAATAGCTTAGCAACAATATAGACCTATAGATTCGATATATCTAGGCCTATACACACCCTACCAATCTCACAACATAGATACATGCTTAAAAAACCGAATAAATTATTCTATTCTGCCTTATAATAATAGTCTATTAAAGTTCACACTTTACAATGTCAGCATTCACTGAGGATTCAAAACAGTTCATTTTGAAATTCTAACTTCTAAGCAGAATCAAATAATTACGGACATTTCTTGGAGTTAAGAAGAAAATATACTGCACTCTTACTATGGAGACACATAAAACAGTTGTTTACGCATATTACACCTCCATCGGTTAATTAATAGCCTATCTTAAAACAAGACAATTTTAAGCTTAAGAGATAAAAAATAGCCTCTGAAGACAGCTGTCTGGCGAGATATTGACTCAATTACAAATTTACGAAAAAGATAATAGATATTCTTTTCTTTAGTGAACCAATATTAACCATACATATTAATTGCATATGTTATTCATACATCAAAAGACTCTTAACAAAATAGCAAACAAAGTTTCGCATATTGACCTCAATATGCTTTTCCATTACGTACTTTCCATACAAGATCAATACCATATAAATGCTACTCCATATAAATGCAAGCTATTTGAAATCGGGAGCAATATGTTTGGCCACTTCTCATTTATCCTGCTTTACATGAGCAAGCACTTATTGAAATAAAGATGAGCAGAATGTAGAGAAAACATTTTCCAGGACCAGCATTTCTTGATCCTCGAGAGACGGAAAATATAGCGAAAAGAGGAGGTCATATTCGCGAACACGCAATTGAAAAGATTTCGCCGCGCCATCTGAAGTGATTTACTGGGATAGAAAGAGTTTTTAAGACTCACAGAATGGGAAGAAAAAGCACTATGAAAACTGCAAAGAAGACCGTAACGTTTGGTTGCTAATCTTACATACGAAATATATCTCCTTGTCTGAGAAAAACTCATCATTTATATTAAAAAGGGAGAAAGAAAAAAGTTTAAGTAAAAACGAATAGGGGAAGACAGCTGGTGAATAGGAAGTGATAGAAAATAAAATGAAAAGGTCTTCATGGAAGCTATAGTACATTTCAGATTATAACTTTTCGCTTCTCTGTTCTTCTATTGAAGACAAAAGGTTTCACACTTGGCTTGCAGCAATGTCAGCATTTCTGGATTATTAAAATATGTATTAAACTTATGGCTTAGTTAAGTTAAAAATATAATTGACGTTTTGACTTCGAACGTCTAGAGCGGGATGGGAGAAAAGTTCTTTACTTCATAAAATGAGAATTGGATTAGTTAGATCATCTTTATGAAAAATCGGTAAGCCATGAGGAATTCAAATCTAGTGATCACACTGCAATAACCTACATGGTTTTAATGCATTACGTAAGAATTTCCACCCAGTAAATCTTAATATGTTGTTCAACAGAGACGACTACGATTTACTTGAAATTAATGAAAATATACAATTTTAAAATAATTCAGGATTTCTTAAGTTATTCTTAATTCGAGTGAAATTACGCTTTAAAGTATTACGTCTGATTAGTTTTAAAAAAATATAACAGATTCGAAATGTTAGTTGCGACTGACAGCATTTTCATAACAAATGCAAATTCAGTTAAAAATTATTATCCTCTCTCTATTCATGGTCAATATCTGAGCACTTTCATACTGGTAAGAAACTGGTCTTGGAGCAAACAGATTCTTGCAGAATAATTTTGGTGTGAACGTGAAACAACGGAAAATATGCAACCGACTGCAAGTTATCCTTTTATGGTATGTCGTGAAATATAACTGAAACGACGCAGAAATAATAATCTCCAATAGCAAATAAAAAACAAAATTACTGTGAATTTATCATAGTAAAATGGGAGGACCAGATTTTATCGATAAATTTACGAAAAACTTCTGGTTATATTTATTATGACTAAGATAGTAAAGCGAAATCATTAACGTCCTATTTACTTACAATCTTCTGTTCTTAATATTCTTTACGTTTCTTCCCCTAAACTTTAGAATTGCCTGACAGTTCATAAATTTCCAAAAGCTCAGAATTTTCAAAAATAAACTGTTTTATCTTTTTGTTTCAAATCATTTACTATTACACAATCAACTATTTGTAATATTGTAGGCCTACCGTACTTATTAATAAATTATATTTATAATGGGTTAAACACATAATAGGTGGATAATCTAACATTAATTTACATTAGATTAGCTAACTTCAGTTTAATGTACGGTAGGTTATCTTACGATAACCTTGAACGACCTAAACATTACTTGTATAAGCCCTTTTATCATCATATTTGTTTTATATGCTTACAGAAAAAGGAATAAAGCAACATAATATGGCACAGGGGAAAAAAAATGTGTTCTTATTGACCTAAAGGCCTACAAGCTGTTCAATTCGCCACATTTACATAGATGACTGTATGGCTTTATACGAATGATGGAGTGCTGATTACCTCATCCACCCTAAAGGATACAAAATAATAACTTTTGTGAGCTGGTGACTCCTGAAATTAAACTGAAATGTCAGAAACCGATATATAGAATGCAACGCGAAATAAGGTGGGCCTTATAATTTGCCACGAATTGTAGCGATGAAAACAGTGGTCAATGATCCAACGATCCAGAATCAGCAAGCTTAACTTAGATATCAATCTATATTTGGTGTAATTACTAGACAACAGGATGTGTAGATATTGCAAATAGAAAATGTAATTAAGAATATCCCAGAAAGTTACTAATTGTCATTTAAAACATCGGCTGCATAACATGCAAAAAAGAGAAAAGTAAAAATTCTCGGATTCTAAAACTAGTTTCACTTGATATAAATAGAATTTTCAAAATTACTGAAGCGGCAAAAATGTTGCAACAACACCTGTCCCATACAACAAAAGCTGGATGGTTGTATTATGGTGGAAGATAACGACCGACAGTCTTTTGTTTAGCTGGAAGTGCTGCCATTTTAATTCAGTGGATTGTTCCTCTAGCATATGTCAAACATTAACTCGCAAAACAAACAACGTAGTGCAAACAGTTTGTAACTTAATGCATCCACGTAGAAACAGCAGCGTCCTGAGCGTTGGACTGTGGCAACATTACACCAAGTGAATGCTACCCTTTTCCCTTGTTTATTTTATTATATGAAGGAAATCTTACCTTATATTTCATTTTCACCACCTTAACCTCCGTTATTACATTTTGGGTGTTCAATCAATGCCATTCCTAAACAAATTTACGAAATACAGGCTACACGGCGTTAAAAAATGGAGAATGTTGACACCAAGGCAAGATAGAGAAATGTAATATAAATATCCCTAAATAATTTTCTTAATTCGGCTGTATTAATAAATACTTTCGTTAGAATTTAATAATAACCAATATAATAATGCAATAATATTGCAACCAAATAGTCATATTATGATGAATGGAGCAATGGAGGAATGATATATGGCAGGGGAAACAGGAGCACCCCGAGAAAACCTGCCCCGACTCATTAGGCTAGTAGTTTATTTTACTAAATGGGAAGTTATTAGTTAAAATTCTAGTTGTATCGAAATAACTTATTTCTGTCATAAATTAATGAGTCAAATACATTGCAATCTCTACAGCATTCAAGAAATTCCTATTAACTCTCTTTTGGAGCTAAATGGACCAATAGGCCTATATATTGCCTAGAATAGCATATTTTCAGTCATTTAAATCTAATTTTGTACAAATTTAACCAATAGCTAGGTTCTAGAACTCCTTCAAAAATCATCTTCGTAAGACATTTCGCATTCATGTGCCAGGAGAGTAATATGATACAGATCTCAATTATGACAAGGATAATAATCATAGAAATTACCGTTTTTCTGTTATTACTTCCTAGGAGGCAGGAATAATCAATTTTACTTATTTATTAACTTAGGACAGTAAAATGTATTTGAAGACAATACTTGAACGTGACAATTACAGGGAAATAAATAGTGGACGTAATTTGCCAAGACACTTCCAATTATACCGATTGGAATGTATGCTTGTAAAGATTAAAGGGGACTGAAGATGATATTAAAAC
This sequence comes from Ectobius pallidus, assembly GCA_964059195.1. Taxonomy (NCBI): domain Eukaryota; kingdom Metazoa; phylum Arthropoda; class Insecta; order Blattodea; family Ectobiidae; genus Ectobius; species Ectobius pallidus. The sequence continues at coordinate 96,104,191 of CAXKWD010000004.1, read as the reverse complement.
AATCTTAAAATCCAGCTTGTATGGTTTATGAGATAATTAAGTTAATAATCCCCGCAGAATGGCTACAGCGCACAGCCAGATCGCTCTCCTGGTGGGAAAGATCTATCCCTAGTATAAAAACAAACCCACTACGTGACGAATACACCTGTCTTGACGATGCCAACATCTGTGGGCTATATTGTCCATGCATTAATCTATCAATCTAATTTACACAAAATGCCAATTTTATTGAAAAAAAAGCAAAGGAAAAACATCCTTTTTTTCCTCTGTGAAAGGAAACAGAACAATACGAAAAAAACAAATCAAAGTGAATCACTATATAAGTTTACGGACAATTTCTTTTTCTGATAAAAGTACTCACTTTTGACAAAAATAGTAGCCTACTTTTTGTTATTTTCTACCGAAGAAATATGCTGCTAGAATTTGCATAGGTATAATATTTCCATATATATATATATATATATATATATTACATTCGTATAATTATTAATTTACTTAACAAATTGGGTTAAAACATACTACATTATTTAAAAATAAAATGCCAAGAAAGAATTTTTCAAGTTCAATCTTGTAAAAAAAGACTGTAGGCGTTTTTCCTCTTTCCTTCCTCTCCACTTCCAAGTTATTTATAAAAAGTGGTAACTAGGGAATATATGAAATGTACCTAACTTTATTAGAAGTCTGGAGTCTTAATTAGGCAATTGTTCACCCGTATGATGTAAAAACTAAAGAAAAATTAAGAATTTTTCAAGGTTTGAATAATCCCCCTTGTTTCACTCTCAGTATAGTTTTTCTTGTTAAATTTTTGTTATTTATACATTCACGCACCATGTCACGAAATTTAAGGTCGGAAACTAGCAGTAATTACTGAGAGCTAAGTTATTACGAGGTCCAGTTGGAGCATACAGCAGCCGCCAAATAATTTACGACTGAGCGCTCTACAAGCTTTGCAAAATGTTCTTTACTCCCCCAAAAAGAATAAGAAATAAAGGGAGTTGGAATACCTTCCAAGAAAGGGTGGAAGGAGGCGGAGGAGAAAGAGAAATCCTATGCTACATCTCTTAAGATGGGCTAACGAGAAATTTCAATTTAAACATTCGAACTCATGCTTGAGCATGGATAAGTTTTCGTGGCAGAGCTGTAAGCTCATTTAAGAGCCCAGTTTGAGAACAAACATTGCCCCATCGAACATACAGAGTAATACCCAGCTTGCAGTCTTGCACGATATGCTTTATTCCATAGGAAAAAAGGAGTTATAAGAAGCCCAGCAAAGGCCTAGGCTGTTCTTCGTTCGAGTTTGTAAGACTATCATAAATTGAGTCGGAGTGCACCAACAAAAGCTTTAATAACACGAGTCGGTGCATGTGAACCTATAATATTGTCTTTTAATTTCTTTTTCTTTTCACTTACTTAACTGAGGCACTTCGATTTATTGCTAATTTATATTCACACAAGGAGATGACCGGTGAACATTATGAACATTTCAAGATTTTTAATATTAAAATACTAAATAATTTCCATTAAACAACCATGGGAGAATAGATCAAAACAATTTCGCGGAGAAAAATAGTACCTCTAGGCACAACAGACTGTAAGAAAATATACTGGTACCGGTATAACTAATAATATCTATCAAATTCTTTAAGAGTACAACTTGTATGTCAGGTATTTTTGAAATGCAGATATTACTCTTTTTAAAATTGAATAATTGAGAAATTATCAACGCAAAAATAATAGTACAATAACATTTAATTATTAATGTAATTAAAGCATTGGTCTTGTAGACAAAAAAAACTAATTTTAAAAGTTCAGAGGAAATGGAAATCGGCATCACACAATACACTTGACTAGTTTACTTTTGCTCTTTAATATCAAACAAATTAATGAGTGGTACGACATAAACCTTCACGGAATCCAAGATACAGACAGATAGACACGGCAAGTAAGAACGGCAAGTAAACATTCTCTCTGGAAGGGTTAATTATTACTCAATTTGAAATTTAGAAGTTAAGTCTACTGTATGAAATTAATTTTGCTAATGATTAAATCAAGATGGGCTTATTTATTTTATATTGTCATGATTTTAATGTCTAATTGATACCACATTCAAAAGGCTTAGATAATTCAATTTGTTATGTGTTTTTATCAACAGTCGTTTTTGTAACTCCACGCCCAAATTGCATAATGGAGGGAAGTCTATATAAACTGTGAATAAAATATGAGCACCTTAATTAATTAATTTGACCGGAGAAAAGCCAACTATATGTTATTATTTCAATCAACCAATTACATAAATATGTAATGTATTTGTCCCATTTTAAATTATGATCAGTTATAAAGTCTATGTACTTTACCCCATCAAATTCGTTAAGAGATTGAGAAGTGCAGCTATCAGTAGAACTATAGCTGTATGAATTACATTTATTAATGTATATTAGTATATTTTTAACTACTGAGAACCAGTAAATTCTTAATTACTAAGAAATTAAGAATTACTCGAAATTACTCTAATTATAAAGTAATCTGAGTACTTTTTCTGAATGTTTAGGAAGAAAATTTTATTTCAATCACGATTCAACGAGATTTAGGCTTTTATTAGCATTTTGTTTGTTACCAGAGTGTTTGTAGCCGTTCATTTCATTCGCTCATAACTATAGCACACAATAAAACTTAGAACTGAAAATTTACTATGAGCTGAAATGCTTGTAAAACGTTGTTATGGATCTACACGATAACATAGCATCAGTTTTATAGAGAATTGTTTTTAATGAATGTTCTTGTTAACAGATAATCATGTGTATAATGTGTCTGGCATTTCATAACGGGCCAAAGCGGTTGAAGAAATAAGCTGTGTACTGCCAAGCTGACAGCTGGAGGACTTGCTTTTTTCTTTCTTTCTGCTGGTTTTATTAGATGAATTGTTAGAGGGCCGCCTCCTTTAAATTGGGCGAGGCTCACAGATGTTGGAAGGCTGTTGCAGATGGGAATGGCATTCTCACACATAAGTTTGCTTCTAGTCCACTGTTGGACCTGTCACAATAGTCTCGAGTTTGTAGAAAAAGCTGGCCGGCTCTGCTCACTGTTTATTATATATGCAAGTGTACGCGACTTAGTGTCCGTGCCAGAAAACGACCCGGACAGCTATCAACCTCACAGCTTCCTACAGGGTGTTTCGTAGAACAATTATATTTCCATTAGAATATATCCGGAAGCAATATTTGAAGAACAAAATAAGATTTTACTTTTGTTTAACCTCGGAGTAGACATATGGGAATTAGTAACGTGAAATTTTGGGTGGACTTTCTTTCTTTCTTTCTTTCTTTATCTTAGTTGTACCTCTCCCTTTTAGGATTTAAGCGACCCAAGCCGCCCGGGTCTTACAGGGCCGCGACCTGTCGGGAGAGGGATTATCTTTGGATCACATACATACTTTTTTGACCAGACAAGGATACGGAGGGCCTCCCGGATGAATGATCAGTCCAATACCGGGGCCACCTCCGAGACAACACGAACACATAGGACGAGTCACACCATTCACACACACACACACTCACTCCAAACAAGGCGAGGATGGGATGAAGATGATGAAGATGATAATGACGGCCAGATGATATCTGGGGACCTCAAGGACCAAACGTTACCCGACATTTGTCTCACAGGTGAGGAAAAACCCCAGGAAGAAACCCAATCTAGGTAACTTGTCCTGTCCAAGAATCGAACCCGGGCCCACTGCGTGAGAGGAGCGAACGCATCCCCTACGTCACAGCGGTGGACTTTCGTGGGCTACATGTATCTAAAATTGAATAACATTTTAAAGCCCAGTTTATATTATAGTTTCTAAAATATCATGGATTTTTCTATGCTTCTACACACTCTGCATTTGTCTTTAATTAAATATTCATTAATTATTCTCATCTGCCAATTTCATGCTCAACTAGGTTGCAAATCAAAACAAAATCGTAAACTGATATTGCTGGTTTCTTAATACATTTGATGCACAGCTTCTTCACTATCGTGCCTGGTGAGAAAGTTGAGTCGAAGGGCAGTAGGCCGAAATGAATAAGGCCCAAACAAACCACCTGATCTAATGACTTATTGTATTTTTAATTGAATTACAATCCTTTTGCTTTTATTGTTGTAATAGATAAAACTTCTATATTGCATTACTGTTATACGTAAACTGTATTGTAAGATGAAGCAAATAGTTGACAAAATGTCATAAAGTAGCAGCCAATGGTCGCCTAAATAAATTATACCACACAGCCTAATAAACAGGAGTAGGAGTAACGTAACCTTAATTTTTATGGTAATTGTTTTCATTACTCTCATTTAACACGTTTATTCACTCTGATCGAAATCATTTTGGCAGGGATTTTTGTTCTAGAAACCATAGTAAATGATATTAGTTTACTAAACTTACTTTCAGACAACGAATTATAAAGCAACCAAAGCTAATAACTACAGATGGGTCCTCGATACTTTCGATACCTCGATACTCTCGATACTTGCATGCCATCGGCATCGAGCAATACTTCAGAAAACTCGCTCGGTACTTTTTCGATACTTGGTAATTCTGCAATTAAGTGAGAATGCTAGTATTTTTGAACAAAAACTTGTAAGTGAACTGTTTCAAAAACTAATTTTAGTTTTAATGTAGAGTTTAAAAATAATTATAGACTACTGATGATATTAAATTTTGTCTCATTAAATATGCACACTTAATTAATTTAGTTGGTTTTGCACAGTTTTCTCAACTTTTAATTAATTTTTATTGAAACTGGAAATATTGACGGTATCGAGTATCGAAGTATCGAGGGAAAAATCATGTATCAGTATAGAGAGAAAATCTGTTATCGACCCATCCATACTAATAACTATTGCCTATTATTATTGCGTCACTTGAAGATCCTGGGAGTTCAAAAACTTTGTATTGGTCTGTATAATGAATCCCACGCAGGGAAGAATCCGAAAATCTGACACACATTCAACACGATATAAACTGAAAACTTGTGCACTCTACCATCAGCTCTCAGCTGACTCCTGACTGCTGGAGGCTTCGATATAAATCGATAACAGTAAAATCAAAATCGATAACAATGAGCAATGGAAAAGAGCGAACTAAATACATTATCTAAATTAAGACAGGTTTCATTAGCCAACCGATAAAGGAAAAATCCAAAGCTGTGTGACGTAGAAATTATTGTTGTTAATAACCAAAACAGCCTTTATGCAGAAATATTATCGTTATTAGAAAATATGACTTCCAGATATGAACAGAGTGCAAACAATATTAACTGATCACTAACTGAACTGAAATCAATAATCGATATTTATTTTTTGTGATTATTCCAGGTGGGATCGACTTATACATTACATGAAATCTCCAGGTATGTTCCGCCACTATTTACCTATAGTAACTGGTTTACTCCCACGCAGGATGTGGGGTTTAATTCCCCCTAGAAATATAAATGTTTGCTAGCTCATAATTACCAATAATTATTTTGAGCTATGTAATGAAAACACTTTTCGTTCCCGTGGGTGAACCAATTTTTTTTATAAACCAATTTTACCTCTCCTTTCGATGGGCACCAGTGCATGTAAGGAATGGAGGGACTCCCAGGTGAGATATCAACTGGAAGCAAGGCCTTCTTCCAGAACAACACAAACCCACACGAAAGGGGAAGAACGTTAAAAGTAGATGGGAAGTATATTCCAGTCCAACATTCGCCTTTCGAGTAAAACTACGAAAAATACACATTCAGATTGGCCACCCATAACACTACGTTCATTAACTTTACAATCCAATATATAAGAGAATGGTAATATATAATATTGTCTATAAATTTTTTGTATAGGTAGGAAGGGAAATAACCGTGTATATTTCAACAACTTATAGGCTACCTTCGATAGAAATAAACTAAATATATCAATATTAGGCCTATATTAGAATACCACCCGACCGGCCACCAGAACAAAAACAACAGTAGTTCCTATGTGCTTGAAAGTAAATAACATAAAACATAAATAAATACATAGGCCTAATTATTGCGAAATTTATTGGTTTCAGAATTAATTATTAGCAGCATGAAGAAAACGGGTGTTTGTTTAAATAAAGAAACAAAACTAGCATTCACTTTGGACTTAATAATTACCCGATCGGCGAATTTTTATTTATTCCTGTTCGGCAGACTACCCATTTTGGTCCAGCTACAGCCCTAAATATTAGTAGAGTCATGAAAAATACATGAATTTGTGCAATTTATTGTATTACGGAACATGCTAACTGTTATTTGGAATGAAGCGTGTTGATTCCTTATATGTAAAGTCAGGTAATTATAGTCTGAAGATAAAAAGATATATCAAACCTTGAAGTAAAATCACTTAGCCTAAGCTATGGGAAAATCATTATGAAAACTCGAATAAGGATGGAACTGTACTATTTTGTAAAAAAAGTTGTTTTGGTTGAATAACGATTAAAGATCGAAGATTAGGCATTAAACTCTTCAAGTTAGGCAGGCAAAACGGCATTGGAAAACTTGAAAACAGACACTCAAATAGGCATTATCTTTTAATTCAGAATCGAGTCTTTTAATATAAACATTGAAGTATTACGGTAATTACAAAATCTTTAATCCATGCTTTAATTAATATTATAAGATTCACGAGAACATATTATTATTTTGCAAATATAAATAATAATTCTAAAACCCACACCATGACAGTGCAAATAAAAAATACAAATTATGGATGGGTACAATCAACTGAAAGTAAAGATGACATTCCCTTCAAGCTATCTAAACCCCGACATTCATACGTGTTATCAATAAAAATAAAAAATAAAATAGACTGCGCTCAAAGCAAGTGTGGGAAATACACCTTAAATGAGTTTTGTGTGTCCGGAAACATAAAAGGAGTAGGCCTATGAAGTGAATTTTTACAATGCGGAGTGTACTTTATAAAGAACATAAAATGTTAGTTACTGTATATTTCAACTGTTCTAATGCAAGGCAATATTAATTTCGAAAATCAGTCAACTGACATTAATAGGCATTATAGTGGGTGCTCAACTGTGGCACATTGTGCCACTGTGCGGTGGGGTAATGTCTCCCACTACAGTCGCCCTTGACGTCAGCATAAAGCAGTTTCGACGTGACACTGAACATGAAGAGCAGGTTTCATACGTCACAGCATGGGTGGGGTACTAAAACGTTTCCCCTCAGTTGCTCAGGTATACAGTTAAATAGGTGAAATGATCTTTGCTGAACTGTAATACTAATGCATAAGCATGTATTAGGCCTACGTAATTATAAAGGTATCTTTAAAAATAAAAAAAATCGGTAAACTGATGTAACCAAGTACCCAGAATGTTTTTGTTTAAAAATTTTATAAATTATATGCAATTATATGCAGAAAATAAGTAATTTTTTAAACCAATTTCCGAGTTAAGCTACAGATCTATTCATTAAGCAGGGATTACGGAAGAACAAAGGTCTAGTTTAACAACCACAATATGTGAAGGAATATGTGGGTAATGTTATTTGTCATAGCTAACTGTATTGCAATTTCCAAAGCCGTATATGAACACTGTAAGACAATAAGTTGTTATGAGAACTGATTTCCATTTCATAAATCCTTTCCAATATATTACCACGAAATAGCCACTAAATTGGGCTTTAATCCGGTACCGGTCAACCGATTTGGTCCAATATCAATAGGTTTATTTCCATGGACATTGTAAATACGTATACTCAATTTCATGAAAATCCGATAAGGCGTATTTCAGGTATCGCGCGTACAGGAACACGGACAGACGGGGCAGCAAAAGACATTTACTTCAGAAATTGTATTAAAAAGAAGGTAGAAAAAGACATCATAAAACTGCGGCGTTACAATCACAAAGATGTAAATCGTACAGATTCACTTTCAAATTTAAGATAGATTTAACACATTTAAAAAGGCATTCTACAAAAGTTCCGGTCTCTGATGATGATTATTATTATCACCATCATAATCAGCATTAATATTATTATTAATAATATTATCATTCTCTTACAATTATTATTACCATCTTTAACTCAATCCTCATGGTACAGGACATGAGAAACTATCCCACTTACGGAACGGCCCTGATTAATAATGTGATTTGATTTGTCCATCGGAACATATTATATATTATGGGACACGTCAACATACAAGTAAGAATATGTATAATGTGAAATTTTCTTTACAAAATATACAATATAAATAACTACTGAATCAAAATGATGGTCATGGTTACGCTGCTAAGACTGTAGGCTATACAGATTGTGCGTTGCGATGAGGTAGCTATCAAGGTCAAGGGAAGCCATTTCAGTGTGCTCTACTTCCAAACACACAACCCTTCTCCAGAATGGAGATCTAAAACAGTCCTTAATATCACTCACCTGGCATTGTGTCCGGCTCTTTATCACCATGGAGTCTCAAGGAATGTGATATAGTACTGTCTATTCACAAATTCACTTGGTGAAGGCATATTAAACACTTGTTTTGAACATAAAAACACACAACTTAATCACGCGAACTAATAACCGACATTTCCACCCAACTACTAGTAATTTGCTTCTTTAACCGCCTTCTCGGAGACTGCACATAGCGCACCTATTGACAGGAAGAAGTATTACTAGAGCGTCTCGATTAAGCCTATAGCGTTTTTATGACATCATCTAGCTCACAAATCATTGACCAATATAGTGTAAGAATATATGGAATTTCAACCAATTGCAAGTGTAAATTATCGGTCGTTCAAAGACAATTACTGAACCCAGGGATTAGGTATATAATATAAGCTACAGAAGAGCAAAAGGAGACATGAAAATAATGTACAAATTTATGTGTAGTGAAGCAATATAAAAACTGCTTGCGTTGTCCTGTGATTTGCGTCGCTGCCTACGGATCCGCAGGCCCGGGTTCGATCAATGTGTTTTCTGAGGCAGGAAGGTCTGGAACGGGACGAACTCAGCCTCATAATACAGACTGAGGAGGTACTTGGTTAAGAAGTAGCTTCTCCTGTAATGAAAACCATCATTAACAGCCGGGGATGTCGGCATTCTGACCATATGCTCCCCCCCCCCCAATGCTGCCATCAGCCTATGGTAGATAAGGAAGCGGTCGGAAAGTAGACCTAGTCCCTCCAGGGATGTAGCGCCATGGAGTTTAGTTTTCGAGAAGCAAAACGAATCTCGTTAGGTAATAAAGTGGCAGAATGCCTTTGGTTAATCAGTGATATTTGCAATTATGATATGCAGAAAGTAATTTTTTTGTAATCTATCTCCGAGTTAAGCTCCACATCGATTCATTAAGCTGGGCTTGCGGAAAAACAAAGGTCTAAAGTTTGAAACTTATCCTTAATTATATTCATACTCCTTATGACTGATATAAGAAATTCTTAAAATATGTCAACATTTCACAAAATGCACTGGCGAAGAACTCCGCTGAATGTACGTAGGCCTAATTATTTCATAGTAATACACCTTCTGCATATAACAGTATTCATGAAGTACTCATTTCAACTTGAACAACGAAATAAACATCTGACTAGGTTGATAATCATATGTGAAGGAATGTGTCATAGCTAACTGTGATGTAACTTCCAAAGCCGTATATGAACACTGTAAAACAATATGTTGTTATGAGAACTGATTTGCATTTCATAAATTCTTTCTAATATATGACCATAAAATAGGCACAAAATTGGGCACTACTCCGGTACCAGTCAAACCGATTTGGTCCAATATCAATAGACCTTTTCCAAGAACGTTGTAAATGCGTACACCAAGTTTCATGAAAATCCGATAAAGCGTATTTGAGTTATTGCGCGTAGAGACACACGGACGGACGGACGGACAGTCATTTTCCCGTCCCGCACACAATCTCACAAGTACCATACTGGCACTTAATAAAGGAATGTGTCTAACCTCCGGTTTCAAATAATTCTGTATGGTATACTGGTGCCACTTACGTAGTTAATTATTAAAGCATGAAGACGACACATGGAAATGACACAACGACTTCTTTCTTTTCTTTTGATAAGTTCTGATATTGTTGGTTATATCCTTTATTCGATACAGGACTTCGTTTACAATCGTCCTACATGGAACGGATTTAACCTACCGTTTAAATTTGTTACATAACACCGATTAGCAAGACGCGTTGCTTTTAAGCAAATTTGTTTTAGCTTACATTAACTTAGCTCTACCACTCTTCTGACCTCATAAACGAAGGTAAATAATTAATTCCAAAAGAGTACCTCTTGTGAAATAAATTGTTATTTTTTGCCCAAATATGTGAATAGCTCACGCAGCGATTATTGCCTCAAAGAGAAAAGGGAAGAGGAGGGTCCGATAGAGGCAGGACAAAAAAGAGTCTTTGCTTGCCAGCTTGACGTTTAATAAAAGTCCACATCAAACGCGGGCTAGCGTCCGGTGCACCACCGTGCGGGAATTGCCCGAGTTACACGCGCGAGGAAGCAAAGTAAATATTAACATTAGCTACTGAAAAATACGCTGCACCAGCAGCAATTTACCTCTTGCAATAATGGCGATCACACTTCTCCCTGCCTTTCCGGGCATTACATCAATTCTACTCCATTCCATCTCACACTTGAACTAGATTCAAGAACATCGTTAAATCATCTACCGTTACTCTTCTTTACCGTCAAGAAAAGAACTAATAGTATAAATAACTATTATTATCATTAGTCTTCGGATTTTAGGTAAAAACCTATTTTAATCCTTAAGTGATATATGGACGAAAACGTGTATGTGCATGTTTCATAAGTGACTATGCATAAAACATACTTTTATAGGACCTAAAACAGCCTATTTTTACGTTAGAGCCTAATATTGCCTTTTTGCTTGTTTTTCCTCTGAAGTTCAAAATAAGTTATTTTTTGTTATAAATTCTAGCATTTACTTTCAGTTCGTACTAAATTTTTAGCTCGGAATGTGCAATACATGATACAATTGTGACGTGGTTAAATAGAAAGGAATGTTTCGTCTTCAGTAGAAAAATTCCTTGGAATTCCCAACAAAATGTAGTGTTTTTCTCCCGACTCCCACATCCAGTTTAGAAAAAAAAATTCTCTGAATCACTGAGGGGTTGAATATGCTAGCGTGCGTAGCTTCTGGGCGCAGGGAATAGGTTTTCACTTATGGTAGTAGTAATAGGCCTAATAGGTCTATACAATTCTGTGTACCATAGGCCTATATCTTTGTTTTATCATGATTAATGATTAATGACGACTTTAATAAATATTATATTCTGCATTGCAATTGAGATATTTCAGAAAATTGGCAACTTAACGATTTTATAAGAGACTATTTTACGATTTTTAGAACCTATTTTCCAATTTTTAGAGCCTATTTTAGGTACCTAAAACAGCATTTTTGCGACCTAAAAGTCCGAAGTATAATTATCATATACGTATAAATAATATAATTGTTCAATTAATACTGTTTTTAATAACGTGTTTGTAATTTCTCGTGACCACCTAAGAATTGGTGCCATTAAGGTACAGGTACTAAAAGTGTTAAAAGAATATTGTAGTGTGACTATTCCATTCAATGCCGCGGAAATTGTCTAATCACGGTCGTTAATTTTATAATACGCTTAAAGGATCGCAAGGATGCGATTTTATCTTATAAAACGTCAGCTAATTAATGGATACGTCATGGTATCAATATGCAGTGATTAATATGTCATATACCTACGAGTATATTACTGCTAGAAAGCAGAATTGGAAGACATTATTTTATAAAACATAACTTATTTGGAAATCGCATCAATTTAAATGTGGTTTGATTAAATACACAGTTTAGATTCAGAGCAAGTAAGTGTGTTTTCATTCTCTTCTGATTTTAGCTTATCTTAATTAGGGTACCTATTTTTCAATCTACTGTTGGTAGTATAGGTTAGTATCTGGTAATACATTAGATTGTTCAGTTTATTAGTATGCCATTGATCTGATAGGTGTCAAGTAAGAGAGGAATTATTATTAATATAATATGGTACAATTTATTCATGGTACAGTCTTATTAAATCCCAGCAGAGATTATGAGGTTCATCACTCCGTACTCCCTACTCTATCCTACATCTAGTACCAATAATCTGCCTCATATATACATTTCATATCCGTCCCTTTCATCTGTATGTTTCAAAATGATCCCACATTTCCACAAAATAAAAAAGTTACCCATGACTTTTGCCCCATCCCTCGTGTGTGTGTGCCAAAATAAAATCTGAAGAGTTACACATAAATCATCCAATCAAATCATCATGTTTCCAACCTAACTCGTCCCTGAGCTGCCCTTAATTGAAAGATCAACTGGTTACTGGAAATGTCGCAGATATCTTAAATGTACTACAGAACACACTGTAAACTTTAGATCTATTATACCTAGGTATTTCTCCATCCATTGAAGAGATTCCTTAAGAGTGGAAGATTTGTTTCCCTTGGTTTCTTTTCAGTATTTAAGGTTCGTTTTAAAATTAATTTAATGATTTTAGTTCAGAAAGGAGAATCATACGGGTGAGCTAGGCATACCCGGCACACCCTATAATTATAATATATAATAGGGATGGGTCCTCAATACTTTCGATACCTCTATACTCTCGATACTTGCATGGTATCGGCATCGAACGATACTTCAGAAAACTCGCTCAATACTTTTTCGATACTTTTGTAATTCTGCAATTCTGCAATTAAGTGAGAATGCTAGTATTTTTTAACAAAAACTTGTAAGTGGACTGTTTAAAAAACTAATCTTAGTTTTATTGTAGAGTTTAAAAATAATTATAGGCTACTGATGATCTTAAATTTTGTCTCATTAAATATGCAGACTTAATTAATTTAGTTGGTATTACACAGTTTTCTCAAAATTTAATTTTTAATGTACCTATTTATTGAAACTGGAAAGGTTGAAGGTATCGAGTATCGAAGTATCGAGTATTGAGGAAAAAATCATGTATCGGTATCGAGTATCGAGAAAATCTGGTATCGACCCATCCCTAATATATCTGTATCTGTATCTGGTACCCTATGATCCCCAGGTGGGGCGAAGGGGCCTCCAAGCGGAGGTTTCTTTACCTATACTAATTTTGATATGCTTATTTTCCGAGAGAGGGCAGAGGGACAGGTGGTAAGCCCATCGCCTCGCAACCCCCCTCTGGAAACTAAGGATTTCTTGGACGTGAAAGGGCCGAGAAATTTTGTCCAGAGGCTCTAATTTGGGCTTGGAGTTCTTTTACGTGCCGTAAATCTACGGCACGGGTCCCCCAGCGTAAAGTCCCTCCCGGAGGACTCCGTGCCCAGGATGTTTACGTCCTGAAAAATCCATCGACCGCGGCCGGGTTTGATCCCGCGCCCTGCGGATCTAGAGGCGGGCACGCTACATCTAGACCACCGCGGCCGACATCCCTAATATATAATGATATAAAATTATTTTAGTCAGATCATTAGGTTTACTTTAACTGATTGGCAGTACCTATAGTACTAACCCATTACTTAAACATATAACTCGACTAAACTGTCGATCCAGCAAGGCCAGGGTTCATTAGGAAACTGTAATAGATCGCATATACAGGAAAACAAATCCTCAAACTGGAATAAACTTATAACTGCACATATTCGATCAATTGCTTCAACTTAACGTGTATTTGTTTATTAAATTCACAAAACATTGCTCATGCCTCGAGTTCAAAATTACACTGAAAATAGCGTGAGCTGTAGACACTTTTTTCGCAACTATCGTAGGAAGTGCTCCCCTGTGGCACAACATCTATCCGGGATATTAAGAAGATCTATGGATGAAGTACCGTACTAAACTAACTATAGGGCTTGCTAGATATCTAGGTTAGGTTTGTCATGTGACAGAAATGCGTGTGCCCCTGTGGGTAAGTAATAGTAGGAAGTACTGGAGTGATAAAAATTGGTGGAGATACGATGCATAAGTTCGCAGACCGTCCGCTTTCACCCGGCAGATAGCGCCTTATCAGACAGCAAACTGCCTCATAGCACCGGCCGCAATGGACCTAAGCTACAGCGTTTTCCAAGATGCCATGGTATGGGTTCCATCCTCTCAATTCTGCAAAACCTCTCACTTGTTTCCAAAATAAAGCATCTAAAAACTGCATCTCTACAATATATAATACACGACTGAGTAAACAAAGCTTATATAAGTGAAATGAAGTTGCTACAAAATATATAAAAATAATAGGCTACCATAGCTATTAGTCTTGAGTTTATTTAGCTGAGGAAGTGCACATTATACATTCAATTTTAATTTTTTTCTTTAAATGTAAGGTTTTGTTTGCCCTACTTTTGAACAAATTTATATAGAAGGCAGTGACCACTAAGAAATATGAGAAACCTTTGCGATAAGTCACCATGAAGACTTTAAGAACTATATCCATTTCCTGTAGAGTAAGTTAATCGGACTTTTATTTTGCATTTTTTCAGCTTGGCCTAAACAACAGATAAGAAGGAAAATCCAACACGCCTTAAGCCGTACTTACTCATTGGTGAAGAAACGGGATAATATTTAGTAAACAAGCTATCGATCTTTTATAGACTATTCAACTCATACGCCGAGTGTTTGATATTGACCAATAACGTTTAGCAATTTCTCAGATATAGACCAATCACGGCCGTTTATCTTGCAATATTCTTGTGGAATCGCGAGGATGGTGTTTTATCGTGATAAAACCGTCTGCTCGTTACTGGAGACGCAAGTATCAGTGTGCAGTGATTAACAGTCAGATGCTGCCACTACGCGGCACGAAAACAGATTATTTTATACAACATAACTTGTTTAGAAATTGAAATAATAGAAATGTACATTGATTAAGAACACAATTTCGATTCGGTGCAAGCCAGTTCGTGTGTTTTTATTCTGTTCTGCTGTTAGCTTACCTGAATGAAGTTAACTATGTCTTATATGCTCATTTGGTAACACTGATTACACCAAGGAAGCTCGAATCGATTCATGGATGGTTGAGTCACAGCATGCCGTGATCTCACAACTTTTAGTTTTGTTTTTATACAACGAAGCACGAAAGTAATTATTATTTATATAATCCGTTACATTTTATTCATGGAATAGTCTTAATAAATCCAACTCGAGTTGACGAGTTGCATCAGATAAATTCGCTCCTGCTGCGCAGTCGCGAATCTATCGATAAACTCGTCAACTCTCGTGGGATTACCTATGATAAAAACATCACACACATTAAGTACTCATTTATGACAAATTTCAGAAAATCTTAATGCAACATAGTTTTGGGCCTTGATTATTGTACAAAAGAATGGAAAATAATAATACAAAATTACAACACACTAGCGCATTAATGAATTGTACGAGGGTTGGAAATTTTATAGTGGCACCACATCAATAAAATCACAGTGAATTACAGTAAGTTTGAATCACTTTACTTCAGAGCAAATTGGAGACTTCTATCACTACGAATGACTTCAGAGTAACCAGAAAAAAATGAGCTGGCTCCATCAGCAGGTCTAAAATGGGTTTTAGTTGTCGCAGAGATGATAGCAATTAATTCATTATTAAGAGAAAATTCTTGAGTTACAGAGGCTTTTGAAGAATTTACATTTCCGTACCAAAAAGGAGCACTATGGGCCAGAGACTGTCAATTGTTCACTTCCTTTGGTCGAGGTTCAGTCATGTGTTAAATTCAATTATTCAGTAAAAATTTTTTACCTTAAAACTGTTTATAATGTTAGTGCAGTTTATTGTGAAGTAAGATTAATTTTAAGGTATTGAATTATTTTTAATCATTGATATTCTTTCAGATCTAAAATTCATTTTAGGCCGGCTAATGCAGTCAAGTCAATTTCTTCTGTTTATTGTGAAGGTATTCAACGTTCCCATTTGCTCTGAAGTATGCTGGATATCCAACCAACATCTGTCAAAAGTGATTTGAACTTTTCGTAATTCACCTTGATTTTATAGATGTGTTGCCATTATTAATATCTAGCCCTAGTATATAAGATATCGCAATGCTCGTGGTTCTAGCCATTACGAACTAATTCCCCCTCCTTAACTTACCCTACTCTCCCCAGCCTCTGTACCTCTCAGCTTCCTTAGACATTTCTTTGAAAGAAATGATTCCAGCTTGTGATTACAGTACTCCCTTTCCACCATCAGGTCCAAACATACAATCCTGTATTATATACGTAGACTTATGAAAGAAACACTAATGGGAAAGTGTAAGGAGATAGGCCTAAACATAGGAAAGGGCAGAAAATTAATGAACTTCGGAAAACATTTCTTACATATTTTACAGAATATTACACAATTTAAAAGCCGTAAGTGAGATATTTAGGCACTTAAGAAAATTCGAAACTTTCTGATTTTAGAATACAACAGAAAGAAGCGACAAAATAAGTTTTCATATTCAATGTCCTAGTTTGTCGTACAAGGCAGAATAATCTACTTAACTTACATTTAGTCATTTCTCCGGATTAGATATATCTTAACTGGTGTCGAGTCAAAAGCTCTCCCATAGGTGTTTGTCGATTAAAACGATTGATTGTCTTATCATGACGATTATTTAGGTTTATATGAAATGCAATGCACAATTTTCGAAGACATGAAATGAATAAGTACCCAGGTTACTTTTAATACTCTATGTGTCTCTCTGAACAGATAAAGAAAGATAACACACTCGGAACCATTACAAGCTCTTTGGTATCGAAGGGTTCATAATGCATCGGGAACAAATCTGAAATTCAGAAATTAGTTACACAAAGCCATAGCGAACAGTTTCAGAAAAAAATTTACCGAAATTGTTTTGCAAAATGAGTACATAAATGGTCCAACATGTTAATTAGATTATTTTTACTAGTATTTAGGCCTAAGTGCTCTGGGCATCCTCCCAGAGGAGCAGTTTGGGGGCGATTCTGAACTGTCGTAGTTACTACGTAATTCAACAGGTTTTTATTTTTATTTTCTTTCATTACTGTTTATTTATTGTTTACCGTTTTCTTCCTTTCTTTCAGAAAATTATAAAATAAACCGAGAGAAGAAATTTATGCGCATGAAATCACTAACATTGTCAAAACAAATTTTATTTTTTCCCTACGAGGATGGCAAGCCTTACCACGAACTTCTCCCAACGCCTGATGGTCTTTAGAAATCAATCTGCTATCACTATCTTTTCACAGATATGGTGCCATTAAAGTAGTGTGGTTCACCAACTTGGAACAACAAGATATTGATCGAATAGGGCAGACATTTGTGTTACTAAGCTTCCTATATTGTGTGTTTGCTAGTATGAACTTACACGTACAATGCACTCGTTTGCTATTGAGTCAAGGAACACCACTTATCAAATTCCTGGTACATAAATATGTTGAGATATGGTTCATTTATAACGTTCAGGGGATTTATATTTAAAGGATATTATATGTTAAGTATGAATCCTTAATAACGATAGAATAATGCAGAACTATTATCCTAACATATGTAGGAATATGTCTGGAGTAACTCAATCGCAAGATGAAGTCACTGCTCTTGTAAGAATCCACAACACAAGTACCTGTCTCCAAGAAAACTGGACTTTTTTTATATTCCGATGCTAAATGTCCTGTTGAGCCAGACAATCATGGAGTTCTTTTAATATCAAAATCTCAGTTCTGTTGTCTGACTTCTGTTTACCACTTTATGCTAAGTAAAATGAAGTTACGTAAATATCTTAAAACTATCCTTTTATACTCGTACGTTGATTTTAGAAACTGACTACTTTCTCGCAAAAATGACGTATACTTCCGTAACAAGTTATTAATAATTAAAGAAATACAATCCCCTGAAGTACTTTTCGAAAAACCTTGTTCAATCCGAAGACTGTTGGTTCAAAATATCAAGTGGGTTGTATGCCTTCAAGCCCCATGTTGAAGCGGCGGTTGAAAGGTGGAAGAGAAAGAGAGAGAAAACTGAAATCTTTTCTCCAGTGACCGTGAAAGATTTCGACTACAGGGCACTTTAACATTTTTTTCTTCCTCCCTTTGGAATCGATCCAGTTGCAAACACAGACGGTATATGCAGGAGGGGGTGCTAATGTATGGCCATTGAGCTACCCTCCCGGGCCGAGAGAGATTCATGACGTATTGGCCGCCACCGGTATACCTGCTGGCCAGTTCCTCTTCCTTCTCTCTCTCTCTCTCTCTCTCTCTCTCTCTCTCTCTCATACTCTCTCTGTATTCTCTCTCCTTCACCTCTATAGCTGTCTTCGTTCAGCATGAATAAAGTTCTAGGG
Source organism: Ectobius pallidus (assembly GCA_964059195.1). Taxonomy (NCBI): domain Eukaryota; kingdom Metazoa; phylum Arthropoda; class Insecta; order Blattodea; family Ectobiidae; genus Ectobius; species Ectobius pallidus. The sequence continues at coordinate 96,085,885 of CAXKWD010000004.1, read as the reverse complement.
AGCACACAGCCATGTTTTTAACTTCAATACTTTTTAAATTATATGAATAGGAAATTTATGTTCGTACGAGTTAGCAATTTTGAAAATTACCTTCCCCCGACCCTTTTTTGCGCCCTCTATCTCACATACCAGGGTTATCTTTATTCCTGCCAACGTTGCTGTTTTTCGGACGTGACAACGTAAATATTAAGTTAAAAATTCTCATGTATTAAAACAATAGTGCTGTATCAGAGTAAAAATAATTTATTTTATTCGTTTCAGTTGGCAATACTGAAACTGCACACAAAATTGCATCTGTAGACTATATAACTTGGAGCGAATTTGACTTGTAATGTGCTTATTTTGTTAAATAAATTGATCAGTAAAAAGACTTCCTCTTAACACAACTGAGCTTCAAATTATTTATTAAAGGGAGATATTTCCTGCTTCGCAATTACCTAATGTTACACTGGTTTTAAAAATGCATAAAGTTAAAATTAACCTGCAAATAATCCGTGGAACTTCGTACACAGACATTCTGAAAGTAATAGTTGGCGAAAAAAAGATTCTTATGTTTAAGGCGTCAAATCAAGAATAATCCGCCAACTACACGAATCCAGATACTTTTAAAAATTTTGAATTTTTCTCTGCGAATACTGTTCACAAGCTCTTCACGGGGTATCAGTCAAATCGAAGTTCTGGGATCCAAATCTTGAGTCCATCTTCTGGGAATCGGATTGAGAAGTCAAGAGGGCCGGGCCGGGCCAGTGGCGTTGCCATTAGCTAACACTCACCATCTGCTCCAGCCTATATATACAGGCCCTCTTGATTTTTCAATCAGATTCCCAAAAGATGGACTCCGAAAGCTTGGAGACCTTTTAAAACTTCGACTCGGCTGATAGCTCGTGAAGACCTTGTGAATGCAAGTAGGCCTTCTCATTGTGAATTTTTTCACAAATCAATGGGAAATCCACAAAATAAGTACGCGTTCCTACTATACGTAATAAATCACAGTATGAAATAACTCTAGAGGTATTAAAACTACTTTTGATAACGTAATTTATTTAATTAGCGCTTTATATTTTATTTTATTTTATTTTATTTCCAAAAACTTTTTTTTAAGTATCTCCTTTCATAAACATGTTACGTTGTCAAAATACAAACACTGAACTTAGTTCTATTGCGTTTTTATGATATGAACGAGATTGTGAGTAGGCCTACAGTAAGTTTTTCCTGGTTGTGCAAATAAAATATAATGTATACAATTTACTATACTTAAAACAACTCTAAAATTATTTTAAGGTTTTGAAATATCAACCAGAGTTACCTATATTTGGGATTTTGTATGAAATAACAAACACATTCCAACAATATTCGAGAGATATTTTACCGACCAATACAAATAAATTTATATTTAATTGAATTTGCAAAATAGAAATTTCAGAAAATATATTTTTGTATCAAAGCAAAGAGATTTATGTAAGTACATACACATAAGTATATATATCTCTCTCGAATCCTATGCCTCCATGTTGGGGCGAAGGGTCTCCAAGTGGAGGTTTCTGCTTACCTATGCGAATTTTTGTTACGCTTATTTTCCTAGAGAGGGCAGAGGGACAGGTGGTAAGCCTATCGACTCTCAACCCCCCTCGGGAAACTAAGGTATTACTTGGACGTGAAAGGACCGAGAAATTTTGTCCAGAGGCTCTAATTTAGGCTTGGAGTTCTACGAGCCTATGACACGGGCACACATAAGTATAGCCTAACGTATATTACGTTTGTTATATAATTCAAACCTTTATATTAATTGCTTCCACAGCTTACTGTAATTGGAACTAAATTATAGATCTAGTAGGAAAATATAACCAAAGTTTTGCAAATAGTAGCCTATGTTAAGGAAACAGTCAAATCTTACCCGTGTGGCCAATCTTTTTAATACTCCTAACTCCTATAAACCAGAGGTTTAAGATCAAACGTGATAACACACCATTCTACAAGAACGGTGCCCAATTTATTAGACTTTATAGGAACAAACAAGAATCAAAATTGTTGTAGCAAGTTTGCATTCCCGTCTACATTTCCATATTCGGAATTGCGGTCTGATGCCAAGATAGCCTATATAACAATGTATAATGAAAGGTTTTTGGTTATGGACACGATCGTTCACATGAGTAGGTAATCAGCAAGTTCAAATTGGCATAAATCTGTGGAGTTGGAAAAAGAGGAGAGCTGGTGCGCGCTATAAGTAATTACAGTGTGGCGTGCAATAAAGACTCTTGAGCCCCTGAACGTGCGCTGACTACAAATCCGCGCTGAAGCAGGGAGGTCTGCTTTACGTCTCCGATCGTGCACCACAGACCTGGGATCGCATCCAATTATTTCATGACCTATGTTGTTCCGTGGATAAAATTGTTATGAAAGAAAACATCCATGATGATACGATGATGTTTACGAAGTTTTAGGACGCTAATGTAAACAATGAAGTTATTTTCATAATTTGAAAATACCACTTTTTACATGAAAATGTATAAGTACATTATTTAGACTATATAGAACCATTGTCAGACCAAAATTAGAATATTGCTCATTAATTTGGAATCCTACTGGAATTAAATACAGGAAATCGATAGAGTCCACTCAAAATAAATTTATAAAATATACGTATTTCAAACAGTTTCACAACTATCCTAAATTTGAATCATATTCAACTATGTTACAGTTATTCAATATCCCTGAACTATCACACAGACGAAATATTCATGCATTGTTGTTTTTATACAAATTAATAAATAATAAAATAGACGATATTAATATTCTCAAAGAAATATATTTTTATGTTCCACGTTACAGATCTTATAAATTGCATAATCCTTTTTCATCGCAAAAGCAAACACTGACTCTCATAATAATTCTCCTCTTTATAATGTACTCCGACTACACAATCAATTGCACAAAATGGACAATATAGATATTTTTAATACTAACAATAAGCGGTTTAAAAATATACGTGAAAAAAATTAGAAAAATTTAAAATAATAATTATTAAAATATGCTCCATGTCTTTTTCTTTAATTGAATCTTTCTGATATATATATATATTCCTCCAAAACTATTATATTATTATTATTATTATTATTATTATTATTTGTTTTTCATATTATGTTCCCTAGTGTAATTGTCATATTGTTTGTGATTCTGTTTTTCTTTTCTGTGTGTTTTTTATAGTTATAGTATTAGCATAATGAATAGAATGAGAAAGTGTGATGACTTCGCCGCTAATACAATGGTGAGTATAGGGAGAGCGGCGGTCCACCGAAACACTGGCAGCACCTTCGTTTGCGTTTCAACTTCTCAATGCTGCATCATGATAGTTTGGCATGTTATGATTAAACTCGCAATCTTTAACTAACCTTTGGTCCTATTTCTGTGAAATTTGTGCAGAAATGATCGGCACAACACAGTCCTTCTGATGGTTAAAACAGAGATTTAAGAAATGCGAACATAAATGTTTTTATTTCATTATATAAACATCACCAATTACATAAAATTCATGGAGGGTGAAACGGAATTTGACTATGCGACAATTTTTTTCATTTTTGTGTCCCGTAAAAACTTCAAGCGAGAAAGCTTTAGTGAAATATTTCAACTTTATTTTAAATTCAGTACCACCTTTATATCTTGAATGGTTTACGAGTAATTGAGTGGTAATTATTCCTGGCGGCCAGCTGTCTGAATGATGTGGGACGATCGTGAAATGTTGAGGGTGAAGCAAATTTGACTATGCGACATTTATTACTTTATTTTTGTGTCCAGAAAGAGATCAAGCGTGTAAGATTTAGTGAAATATTTGGATCTTATTATAAATCGAGTACCACCTATATATCTATAATGGTTAACGAGTAATAGTAATTACTCTAAAGCTAAAGCTATCAGAATGGTATTGAGGTACTGGCAGGCATCTTTTCCATAAAATACCAGCAATAACGTAAAATTTTTACATAATTTATTCGTGGACTTAATAATAATACTATATTAACTGACTACTTGTACCCATACTGCAAGGTTGACCCGCTGGGGAAAAGGAGCGAATGAAGCTTTTTTCTAACTTAGTAAATCTGCACTACTTTTATTTATGCATTTATTGGATTATTTATCATATTTTCTGTTCACTTATGTTAGTAATTTTTATGTATAATTATCAATTTAACAACATAAGACGTACATCAGTTACAGCGAACTGCGAATGGTCGAGGGTTTGAGCAAATAGCGGGCTGTAGTTAAGGCAAGAGGATTTAATTTTTTATGAAAAAATCAGGGAAAATGCTTTGTAATATTGTGTGATATATGTGAATGCATTGCAAAACAATTTTTGCGCATGTGCGTCTTTATCGGATGTTGAGACGCCAATTTTAAAGATCACGCGCCCTATTTTGCTGCTTATGAAATTTTCCGTGCCCTTCAATGCACAAACCACCCCTTAGTTTATATTATCTCTGTTCACATAATTTGTACACAGATCTACACTTTTGACCGTGTTTCACCTACATAACTTACCCCATACAGCCAGGAGAAAATTAATATTAATATAAATAATATTACTATTAATACAATATTAATACAAATTAATACTCAGTAATATTCTATACAATGTAATATTAATATTAATTTATAAAATATCCCTTACCTGTTTTCTACCCTAATTATACGTTGTTATTTCTATACAAATGTACATTCTTTAAAAAATTCTCATCAAATTATACTAACATACCCTCTACCCTATTTTCTAGGCAACAAAATATTAGATCAAATCATCGCTTAGCTGTTTCATACCTATATTATATAATTGTTCATTGCTTGTGAACATCTTCGATTTTTTGAAAGATGTGGAACGAAATGTTACGGTCAAGCTTCTTGCAATCTGAGAAATTACTGTTACACACGGTCATGTTTATTTATGGAGATGAGATCTTCCAAGACGTGTAAAGGAGCCCGAAAATTGTCAAAAGTATCTAACAATTCAATTTAGAAAAGGTGAGTCATTTTGAAATAGATAAATGTATTATTTTGTTTAAGAGTGTTTGCAATTTTTCCTATACCGCCCGTAATAATCTTGCTCCCGCGAATCTCAAGCAGAGTAACTGCTACCTAGCGGCGGAACCAGTGAACTGCCTCAGTCATCACACTTTCTCCTCTATTCATTATGGTATTAGTTTAATTATTATGAATACCATTTTAAATATTTAATATTAGAATCCGGTGTATTAATATAAGCGAGAATATTGTAATTGGACATTAGCCTGTAATATTCTTAGTGGAATAAATAAATAAATAACCATTTTTTATCTGTTGTAGTAATTTGTTAATTAATTTATATGATTTTCAGTATACTGACGCCTTTATAGTTTGGATAGTAGGGGTATATAAGTTTGTAGAAAGTTATGCAGATTTTCCTTTACGCTGTATAATAATAAAAAAAATTGTTTATGATGCCCGCGGCTTCGCCCTCGATAATTAATTCGAAGTTTAAAAATTAAGAGAAAAATAATTAAAACATATTTATTATCACTTACACGCGAATCATTCATAAACTAAACGGTTAATAATTATAACAGGTTTGTTCGCAAAGCAGTCAGAAACCAGGAACATATCGTTCGCGCATGCGCTCTTTCTCCACACGCGTTCCCAAAGCGAAAATCCGTGATTCTGATTTCAATCTTCTGTTCGCAAAGCTCTCACGGACAGTTTCTGTAACTTACTATAAGAAAAGTTTGCAGGCTCTAGCATGAATTGTTATCAGAGACATGCGCAGTAACCTATTTTCACGCGCCTGACTCCTCCCTCCTATAACATTGCGCCAGATTTATAAACATAGGCTACTTATATGTATGAATAATGGAAGATAATTAAAAGTTTCCCAAAATATAGATTATATTGTCGATGTATATTGTATTTATAACATGTCAAAGGGAAATATATATTTTATTTGCATATCATATCGATTAAACGCAGAAACTATCGATTCCAAATTCTTGTAACCGTTCGCAAAGTGCAAATCACGGGTAAGTTACAGACTGGACATGCGCAGTACAACAAATTCTCAAGCGGTCACGTATTTGTTTTGCGAACAAACCTAATGAAACAGCTACAAATCCGGATTTTGGAAAGCATTCCACGATTAAAAAGCGTTTCTATTGTATTTCACATTATTAACAAACGAATCGACCAGAGTGAGCTCACAAAATCGAAACGATCGATAATTCCACGCGATATATTGAAAACTTCGAGATGCTTTATTTCCATCACCATTTCCAAAGCCATCTGTAATTGATTTGACGATTGAAATGTATTCCCTGACATTATCAACTGTAAAGCAATTAAAGAAGCAACTAACTGGTTTACTTCAAATGGACTTTGCTTAAATGGTAATAAGACAAAAAAAGATCCTCTTTACATTAAGAACTTCTTGTATTTTTGATACTCTGTCCAATGTTAAGCTTCTTGGTAGGCTATTATCGCAGATAAGAACATAACTTGTGCTGTATGTATTAGACTTATGCTGTATGTATTAGACTGTCCAGAGTTATTTACCTGTTACGCCATTTGAAAATTTAGTAAGAAAAACATTATTAAAAATACTTAATATGCATTTTTAATAGCATTTTGATTTATGGTATTCGTCTCTGGGGAAATGACATATTTGTTCTCGGCTTACAAAAAAAGCAATATAGCAGGTTCTAATTACAGCGCGCACTGAAAGCATTTATTTATTAAAGGAAGAATTTTAACAGTAATAAATACGTTTGTTACATACAAAAAAATCTAGATTCTGTTACTCTTAGAGAAGACATCCGTAATCATCACTAGACTTCGGATTTTAGGTAAAAACCTATTTTAATCCTTAAGTGATATATGGACGAAAACTTGTATATGCATGTTTCATAAGTGACTATGCCTAAAACTGATACTTTTATAGGACCTAAAAGAGCCTATTTTTACGTTAGAGCATAATATTGCCTTTTTGCTTGTTTTTTCCTCTAAAGTTCAAAATAAGTTATTTTTTGCTATAAATTCTAGCATTTATTTTCAGTTCGTACTAAATTTTTAGCTCGGAATGTGCAGTACATGACACATTTGTGACGTGGTTAAATAGTAGGGAATGTTTCGTCTTCAGTAGAAAAATCTTTGGAATTCCCAAGAAAATTTAGTGTTTTTCTCCCGCCTCCCACATCCAGTAACAAAAAACAAAAAAATAAAAATAAACAAACAAAAAACAAAAAAACAAAAAAAGTTCTCTGAATCACTAAGGAAAAAACACAGGGTTGATATGCTAGCGTGCGTAACTTCTGGGAGCAGGGATTAGGTTTTCACCGTTATGGTAGTAATGCAGGCCCTAGTAATAAATAGGTCTATATAATTCTATGCACCGTAGGCCTATATCTGTGTTTTATCATGATTACTGATTAATGATGACTTCAATAAATATAATATTCTGCATTGCAATTGAGATATTTCAGAAAATTGGCAACTTAACGATTTTATAAGAGACTATTTTACGATTTTTAGAACCTATTTTCCAATTTTTAGAGACTATTTTAGGCACCTAAAACAGCATTTTAGCGACCTAAAAGTCCGAAGTCTAATCATCACACTAGGAATAACCATCTCATACATAATCATCTATTAGAATGACAAAATAAAAATAAAAACTGATTACCTACTTTAGCCTTTACAATGTTTAATATCCTACCATATGAGTCTCAGCATGTTTCACTAAATATATTTAAAAGGTTTTTATAGAATTGGCTTTCCAAACATCCTTTTTATAATATAAATGACTTTAATGAACTACTTGTAATAGATATGACATTCTGATGTTTTATGTTTTATATTGTGTGTATTTTTTGTTTATTATTTACTTGTAGTTTGTGCTAATGTTGGGTTATGTTTAGTCTATAGCATCATTCAAGATGCTCATGATATAAATGTAAAACAAAAATAAATAAATATTATCGAAAACTGATTCTTCGATAGCATAAAAATTTCACGTTTTCTGCCAGTTTTTCACTCATAACTTGCGAACGAAAGCAAAAATTAAAAATCCGGCTTCGAGATGCATTCGGCCACCTTTCAGGCCATCTATGTTTAAAATTTCATATCTCTGGGTGCAGTAGATTTTGCTGGGCATCGCACAAGGACAGACAGACAAACAGACAAAAACTTCCTCTATTTATTATAGCAATCGCTTATGATGCTGCCTGTTCGGTCCGTCTCTTTACTGAATCCCAGATTGTCATGTATTAAAAAAAGATGCATTTCGGCACCAATGATGGAACATCTTGAGTTCTTATTGAGTTGACAACATATAGATTATATCAGGTGATAGTGACAGAGGACCATAGTGTCAACTCCTCTTTAAGAACAAGATAACCCAATTGGTGCCGAAATGCATTCTTTTAATACATATGCAATCTGGGTTCCAGTAAGAAGGACTGAACGGGTAGGATCATAAACAATTGACATTTTAAATATTGTGACAACTATTGTTTCAATGTGTGTGTGATATGTCTTATTTATGAATGCTAAATGTTTAAGAGTCCGCCGGCGTGGTCTTGTGGTTAGCGTCGCTGACTACAGATCCGTCGGCCCGGGTTCGATTCCCGGTACCTCCTCTGATTTTTCTGAGGTAGGGAGGTCTGGTAGGGGTGCACTCAGCCTCGTGATTCCAAATTGAGGAGCTACTTGATAGAGAAGTAGCGGCTCCGGTCATGAAAACCACCAATAACGGCCGTGGGTGTCGGCATGCTGACCACATGCCCCCCAATCCTGCCATCTGCCTACGGGAGATGACGCAGCGGTCGGGTGGTAGGCCAAGTCCCTCCAGGGATGTAGCGCCACGGAGTTGTAACCGTACTTTGTACTCAACACAGACGACAATCTCATATATAGCCCCTGTACGATTGACAATACGCACCCTACTGTTTATACTTCCACACATAACACCTAACTTCAAACATTCATTCCCCATATAACACCTAACTTCAAACATTAAGTACTCCATTAAGGAAAAAGCGACAAGGAAACCAATTACACCCATCAACAGCCAATAACAGCCCCTACAGTTTGATATATTACACATAACTTTTTATTAACCCGTTCCATCATTTTAATATAAAAACCTTAATAACTCTCTTCATTTTTATCACACCCACTACAAATTAATACCATTGGAAGCCCCGTAAAATAGCCCATCAGGATTAAATAACCAGAACTATGATAACTTTCAGTTATCAGAGTTATTGATAAAAACATAAACCTAGTAACGCCTACTTCCTCTTGAGCCGTCCGGCTGGCGCCTAGCCAATTTTGACAGCTCAAGTAATTAATGACCGATGCAACTTGCCTGTTTCAACGACGAAAAACGGAATATATTTCAAATCGGATAGCAGAAGAAACTACCTTACCCCAATCAGAGAAGACTTAGACACAGACACAACCAATTGGAACTACTTACCCCCACTACCCCTTACAAAGATATTAGCAGAAAGCACGGACATCTCGTCATCTATTGATCACACGACAGCTTAGACGAAAGAACTTCAAGACACACTTCAGACATAAGACTACGTTAAACATTATTAAACTCAAGTAACTTTGCAATATATTGATATTTAAACATTATAATCCGCGCGATATAAATAGAAGTTATTATCAGCGTCGAAGCGCGTAATTTATATTATTTGGTAAAGACATTGATTTTATTATTACGAACCATTAATTGTGAACGTAAGATTGAACATTATTATCCGCGCAATACAAATAGAAACTACGAGAGAGTAAATGTAAAAGTAAATAGACATTTTCAACGGCGCGTACAAGTGAAGTAATTACTATTACAATTTAGCAAGTTACAAAGTGTAACTTACGAACCTTAACGACGTACTAAATACTACTAAATATCAGGACTTACATCATCTAATAGAACTAAATCGATTAATTCAGCATTTCAGCAAATACTAAACTTTGGAAAATATATATTAATTTGAAAAGACGACTCAACTTTTAGTTACCATTATTCCTGACACCGCCCTTTGACTGTTATCTCGATTTTCTCTAGCCACTTCCCTAGATAAGAGTTCTCTAGCTTATAACTACCCCTGAGTACTACGCCCGGCACCCCTTATTTTAATCAGAACTCCAGAACTACTACACATCTAAAAATCGCACCTACAGTGATAAATCTTCATAACCCCAGTACGGTTATAAATGACGTCCAATCTTGTGGCCTAATTAAAGAACTGTTATAAATAGCTGACCAACGTAAGCAACGGTTATAAATAGCTACCCAACTTAGTGGCAAATCTTCAGGAGAGCGACGAACGGTGATAAATGGCGACCATCGTGATTGCTTGAATTTGAAGATCGAGGGACCAGTCAATAAAATTTAATTTTTCAACAATAAAATTCAGGAACATTACACTAAACCACACACCACCAAGTTTTAAATTCTGTGAGAAATTTTACTAGAGTCAGCACACCATTGGATTATTCATCATTTCATCAATACCCCCCCCCTGGATCTTCATCTACAACATTTTCCCTCATCACCTGGGCACCTGGACATCACCTTTGGCCTGCCGCTGGACATCTGGACTACAAAAGGGTATCGTTAATCCAACTTAAGTGTCGAAAACTGAATTTTGCTCCTATTTTTATTTGAATTCAAAGTAAATTTTTTCAATTTAAATTTCAAATTTTTTGTATTGTAATTAATTTTTATTTTTTAGTAAATTCAATTGTATTGTGTTAGTTTATGAAATTAAGGAATAATAAAGTATTCCAAATCATGGAGCCAAATTCTGATACTCCGATATTATGTTCAGAACAGAATCCTACTTCTGAAAACAATGAAAGTGCCTCTGTTCCTATTTCTGACAACTTAGAAATTACTCAGCATGAAACCGAAAGTGACCTTGCTAGCTTGCCTGTTACGCAACCCCCTGTTAATATCCCAGCTGTGAGTGCACCCACCCCATCGACTTCAACTCAGAACACCATAAATTTAGACCCTAACCTTCCTTCTTTCAGTTTAGATTTTTTGTCACAAATTCAGACAATGATAGTAGGAATTTCTACACAAGTGAACGAGCTTGCTGCACAAAATACTACATTAAATTCCACACTAGAAACACAGAGCCAACAATTGAGAAACGAATTTGTTACACAGAACTCCACACTTGAAAATCAAATTGCTAACATGAATACAACACTGAACTCCACACTAGAAACACAAAGCCAACAATTGAGAAACGAACTAAATTCAACACTTGAAAATCAAAATCAACAAATCACAACAATGAACGCTACACTAACAACATTAATCACTGAACACCGCACTCAGGTTACGTCTGAATTACAAAATTTAGACAGTAGAGTCACAGCTCAAATAGCTACTTCAGAACAAGTGTTGACAAATCATATTTCCTCTGTAGAAAATCATGTCACCTCAGTAGAAAGGGTAACTGTTAGCAATTCTACTAAATTGGTATCCCTTCAATCAGAATTAGACCGACTTAGGCAAAGGGTAAGAGACCAAGAAAGCCTAATCGAACAAACCAGGGAAAATGCTTTGATCCCTCATGTTTGCAATACCCCATCAACATCTGCCTCTACTTCTTCCAACCCCCCTGATCCAGTACCTCAAGCCCCTGAAATACCAGAACCACCTGCACCATTACCCAGAACCAACAATGGATTGGATCAACGAGCTGCCAGCACTAATCAAACACCCCAAAATGTTGTAAACAATAGTTTTTCATTGCACAATTCAGATTTTCCATTACCGTATTTTGAAGATACCTTGAAAACAAACCCTGTCAGATATTTAAAGGACCTAAAAACTTATTTTGCTTTACGAGGAGTCCCAGAACATCTAAAAATGATTTTTGTGAATCAATCTTTGAAAGCTAACGCAGCTCGCTGGCTCCAAGTCATCGATCCCAACAACCTCCTGTCCATAGGTCAGTTTGAGGAAATGTTTTTATCTGAGTATTGGAGCGAAAGCGAGCAAAGCCGTTTGAGATCGCGAATATTTCAAGGTAAGTACGACCGTAGCCACGGCCAAACCTATCTACAATATTTCATTTCTTTGTGTGAAAGCCGCCAACTGCTTAAACCAGAAATTTTGGAGCAAGATTTTCTAAAGGCACTCCCGTCTCACTTTCCGCCTGTAATAAGAAATTGCCTTGTTGTCGCATCTCCTCAATCCACCACTGAGATGTTAAAATTACTAAAGTCAATGCAGGACCTAACTTACACTTCCACTAAACCATCGCACCCCATTGTGTCAGCTAACCAAACTCACCGGAAAAACATTAATCTGGTACAAACTTCTGACAATCAGGAAAATTTCCAGATTGGGTCGCGGACAGGAATTTCAAATGAGGACCAGCAAAACAATGATTCTAGGGACAACAGACCTTATTGGCCCCAAACAGAATACGTGCGGAACGCCCGCAATAATTGGCAAACCCGTGGTTTCCGTTTCAGGCCGTATGGCAATTACAATAATAGGCAAGGGAACAGTTACCGTGATCAGAACAGACGTGGCTATGCAGGAAATAGGCCTAACTGGTTTAACCGTAATCAGTATAACCAAGGTTTCTTTCGCCCCTACTATAGAGGCTGGAATAATTTCAGGTACTCTCGCCGTAACTACAATAATCAATATGAAAGGAACAATTCTTATGAAAGCCCGAGAAATAGACCTAACAACAATTCCCCGAGTAACATGGAAGACAGACGAGGAAATAATGACACATCCCAGAATGAAATAAGGACCCCTAACCCCCACGACCAGATTGATAGATCATAATTTTTCTTATTTTTCCTTCGCTAAATAACTCAAAACGAAACTTCCCAAAACAGCATAGAATGTTAAAATTATTCCAGGAAATGTAAATATCAAAATGAACCAGCATTACCTTATTATAAATAAATTTGAATGTTTGAAATTTTATAAACAACAATAATTAAAAGAGAATAACCATGCCAGTGCCTGCAATGTGGAGTGCACCCCCATTGTTGACAACAATCCAATTATTAGTAGTGTTATTTTTCCTTTTAGATAATAAATAAATTGAAATTTTGTTTGGAATATTAATTAAATATTTGACCACAGTAATAATATTCATGGAAATTGAAATTCTTTTGGACACTTATGACTTAAGAAGTTTATCAAATTAAATTAACATTTTGTTAATAGTGATGACATAACCACACCCCTTAGTTAAGATGTAAATAATGTATATATGTGTGGAATGTCACCCCTATTAATTCAGTGAATATTTCAGAAAATTTCCCCAATTTTATTTTAACCAACATGCTCCTTGGAACCCAGTACAACGTGACAGATATTTTAAGAATTTAGAAAGTTTATTCAAAGAGAACAAAATCCCATTCAACTCAAGTCTCCCCTTAGCAAGTTACAACTCATCGTACGACCGACCCTTGGCCGGAAACACCCCGCTGTGCTGTAAACTGGTAGTAAACATTGAACTTCACATGTATAATACCAGGCAACGACCCCAATACAAACTGTTGAGAAGAAATTCTTGTAACCTACAACAATCACCTGTTAGAACTATATCATGTAATGGCCCACAGACCATAAGACAGCAGAAAGTTTAAAGCAGAAGGAGAAGTAAAAAGGATTATCGACCAGGACTCAGGAAAACGTTTTATCAGACTGACATTGTAAAATAATTAGAGTGATTCATACTTCTCAAATTAATGTTTTACCTGACGTTATATATAACGAATGTGATACTTACAAGGTAGAGTGTAATTAGCCTCCCCGTGGCTGTTGCAAAGACTATGATGAGATGATTCTTATTCTATAAAATAGAGTGAGACATCACAACAGCCATGCCACTACAGATATAAGTGCAACAAATAAGTTTATTGCCATTGTTAGTGAATCTTTGTATATATGTAATTTTAAGATAGGCCACTCCCTTTATTTATTCAACTGAAGAGTTAAAACATTCATTTGACAAAGGTAATCACACTATTATTTGAAGTAGTAAATAAGTAAACATTGAAATTTCGACATATTTGAATTTTATTGGAGTAGTACACAGAGTTAGAATAATTAAATTTTGTTAATTTTTCAAAAAGAAAAATTATTTTACATAAACAATATGGACAGGAAATAACCCTCTCCCTACACTAATTAAGTAGAATTGTATAGCAAAAGTGAAGTAAAAGAATGATCAGAGTTAAGTAAGAATTTGAAAGTGAAATAGTTGTTGAGAAATATGTGTGTTAACAAATAAGAATCTTGAAGGTAAAACAATGAGGAATATAACAAAAGGTAAGAAATAAATGTATGATAAACAAGATGAGTGAATAATTAAGATGGTACAATATATGTCTACGAGGAAAATATGAAGTAATGATAGTTATGAAGTGAGAAATATGAGAATAAATGAGGAAATATGATAACTAGTATTAAAAGAAATATGAAAGAAAAGAATGATAATGAGTATTGAGATTAATAAAGAAATTGTGAAGGTAAGACATAAAAGATGATTTATGAGGTTAGAATAATGGAAACAAGGTAAAAGAATATTGAAAGAATGAAAAAGGAACATTAAGAAATGATTATTAATGAGGTAAATAGATAAAAAGGAGTAGGAAGAAAACATGTGTAATCTGAATATAATATCAGTGTATTAAGTAGACCAATGAGGAAGATTAGCGTACTCCAACGTTTGACATCAACAACATATGGATTAGCATCAAAAATCAGCGTTATGCGAGAAGCTATTGAAATTAATATTAATATCAAGAAATTCGAGTGTATTTTATAATTTTATTTGTGTATAAGGTATAATTATGATTTTGTTTTACTAGTTAATCAAATGGACTATGAACTCAGCAAAATGTGTACTACGACCAAGAAGAAAAGTGACCAATTTAAGGTAAAATTATGTTAAAAGTGTATTTTATTGATTATGAATTTATTTGTGTATGTGTAATTACGGCAGAATTAATCAAAAGTATAGATGATGTAAGGATCTAAATTTTTCAAGAACAGATATTGAAAACAAAGACAATTGATCGAAAAGCTAATATCAAAGTAAACCACAATAGAGAAAATCCCACGAAATTCTTTTAGCCATGGAAAAGTATTTTAGGGAATCGAAAAATTAAATTTCCATATTTCATTCAAAACAAAACACCGCCACTCTTCAAATTCCAGATTGGGTATTATAATGATCATAAAATCCCGCTTGTATTGACGTCGACATCTCTACATCGCGTGAGTTTTTTAATCATTATGCGGACATCTTGTAACCGTACTTTGTACTCAACACAGACGACAATCTCATATATAGCCCCTGTACGATTGACAATACGCACCCTACTGTTTATACTTCCACACATAACACCTAACTTCAAACATTCATTCCCCATATAACACCTAACTTCAAACATTAAGTACTCCATTAAGGAAAAAGCGACAAGGAAACCAATTACACCCATCAACAGCCAATAACAGCCCCTACAGTTTGATATATTACACATAACTTTTTATTAACCCGTTCCATCATTTTAATATAAAAACCTTAATAACTCTCTTCATTTTTATCACACCCACTACAAATTAATACCATTGGAAGCCCCGTAAAATAGCCCATCAGGATTAAATAACCAGAACTATGATAACTTTCAGTTATCAGAGTTATTGATAAAAACATAAACCTAGTAACGCCTACTTCCTCTTGAGCCGTCCGGCTGGCGCCTAGCCAATTTTGACAGCTCAAGTAATTAATGACCGATGCAACTTGCCTGTTTCAACGACGAAAAACGGAATATATTTCAAATCGGATAGCAGAAGAAACTACCTTACCCCAATCAGAGAAGACTTAGACACAGACACAACCAATTGGAACTACTTACCCCCACTACCCCTTACAAAGATATTAGCAGAAAGCACGGACATCTCGTCATCTATTGATCACACGACAGCTTAGACGAAAGAACTTCAAGACACACTTCAGACATAAGACTACGTTAAACATTATTAAACTCAAGTAACTTTGCAATATATTGATATTTAAACATTATAATCCGCGCGATATAAATAGAAGTTATTATCAGCGTCGAAGCGCGTAATTTATATTATTTGGTAAAGACATTGATTTTATTATTACGAACCATTAATTGTGAACGTAAGATTGAACATTATTATCCGCGCAATACAAATAGAAACTACGAGAGAGTAAATGTAAAAGTAAATAGACATTTTCAACGGCGCGTACAAGTGAAGTAATTACTATTACAATTTAGCAAGTTACAAAGTGTAACTTACGAACCTTAACGACGTACTAAATACTACTAAATATCAGGACTTACATCATCTAATAGAACTAAATCGATTAATTCAGCATTTCAGCAAATACTAAACTTTGGAAAATATATATTAATTTGAAAAGACGACTCAACTTTTAGTTACCATTATTCCTGACACCGCCCTTTGACTGTTATCTCGATTTTCTCTAGCCACTTCCCTAGATAAGAGTTCTCTAGCTTATAACTACCCCTGAGTACTACGCCCGGCACCCCTTATTTTAATCAGAACTCCAGAACTACTACACATCTAAAAATCGCACCTACAGTGATAAATCTTCATAACCCCAGTACGGTTATAAATGACGTCCAATCTTGTGGCCTAATTAAAGAACTGTTATAAATAGCTGACCAACGTAAGCAACGGTTATAAATAGCTACCCAACTTAGTGGCAAATCTTCAGGAGAGCGACGAACGGTGATAGAGTTTAGTTTAGTTTTTTAAATGTTTAAGATCTGGTCCCAGAAAATTTTTAGTAAGGGTATAAGGTTGTATATATGTTTATCAAGTTTTTAATTTTTCTCCTAAAATACCCTTATTCTTAAAAAATAAAGAATGTTAAGAAATTGTAACTCATTTGCCTAATAAGAAAAATACAGTCGCCAGCACAGTTACAAACAGACAATTGTCAAGTTATGTGGTTATGGTGGTCATGTTTAATACATGTTAATAGGAGAGAACTTTACATTTATATATTTATATATAGCATGGTGAAAACAGTACCTAATTCAAGTATAGCTCACAACTAATGTCGACAAGTATAGCTCACAACTAATGTCGATTATCCTAAATCTGAACTAGGATATACTCTTTCTTCTCTGACATTTCAACCGGTTGAAGGAAGACATGACGCACATACCAGGCGTTTGCTATTTACACTGGACAAAATTAACATAACGTATTATGGTACAACCAATAAAAAGATGTTGATTTATCAATTTTCAATATATACGTAATGTTCAAAGTGGTGTATGCATATGGCCTAACAAGAGTCAACTGGCTGTACTATCAGACAAGGAAGAGACAAGTTATATTCGTACTCTATACACCACTGTGTACATTAACTAGCTAGGCCTATATCAATAGCTAAGAAAGAATGAAAGTTGGAAATGCGTCTTGAACAGCTATTCAACAAATATTTGTGAGGAACCACGGTGGTTGAGAATACCGATCGCTTAGTAGTAAATTTTAGAAAAATGTTTTATAAAATAAGAATGTGTTCTGCTTATTACTACAGTATTATTTAGAAAGGTCTTCCCGGGTTAATCATTTTGTAATAATGTTTGCTTCGAAGTACGCGAACTCCATCCTATCCCTCTTCGAGGGTATTTCTGGATCTGTCGCTTTACAGGCACAAAAAGAACTCCCGTAAGACAAAATTTCGGCACACCGGCGACGGTAAGAGGTCTAAGTAGTGATAAATAATCGTTAACCAACTACAAAAATATTTATGATAATATTTCAATATTATACGCACTGTTGTAATAACCTAACAAAAGAAAATGAACGCGTACACTAATAACCAAACTACAAAATTAGTAGACTAGTAATTTCGCAGGCGTTCCTTCATGAGAAAATCTGTCTCCCACAAGAAAAAATTTCGGCACACTGGCGATGGTAATAGGTCTAAGTAGCAATAAATAATCGTTTACCAACTATTAAAAAAATTATAATAATATTACAGTGTTAAATGCACTGCTGTAATAGCCTAACAAAAGAAAATGAACGCGTACACTAATAACCTAACTATAAAATTAGTACAGACTAGTAACTTTGCAGGCGTTCCTTCATGAAAAAATCCGTCTCGCCTTTCCACCAATACAGTTATAAATTACCGTACCATTTTCACAAATAAATATATATTCTTACAAGATATTTCTCATTACAAAAACTCACCGTGTTCACGTTCAACTACTGTATATAATATAAAACTACCTTGCAAAAGAAAAGGAATATTAATTTAAGAAAGTGAACGTTATTATGGACGTACCAGTACACAGTGTTTTAAGTGAAACAGTAGAGGCAGCAGAGATGTACCCACGGAGGAAGCCGTCAAGGGAAAATACCAACGCGTGTCTAAACACAAGACTGAGAATATTGAGCTTGACAGGGCCTTCGTTTCCTTTTCCAACCCTTCTTCCCCGTTCCCAGCACATCGTACCACTACACAGACATCCCTCAACACCACATACACACAGACATATACAAACTCGAAATTGCTTAACAACTGATAAATTTATCAGATTCTAACCCCTCCTATTCACCCTTCTTATTCTTTTGCATATACGTGTGAAACTATAGGTATATACACGCGAAAAGGAACAAACTGTGCAGTACTGTTCGCCCCTATTCCCACCAGCTTCATTAAAACCAAGTTCTAAAGTGCTCGAGCTCATTTTCCACAGAATTTCTGCTCAAAGAAATGATGTAGGAAGTATTAGAGATAGAGCATAGAAATTTCGATGGTGCTATTTTAAGGTGGGTACGATGAAAAGGAGGAAGTGATATCTATTTTACTTGTGGGATCTCGTTTAAGGAACTCAAACTAGGTATATAGGAAATGGGCGTATATTCCATTATGATTTTACTACAGCAGTCTTTATTATTGCTTGCAATGATTTAACACAGCTGACGAAGAAGGTTGAAAAGAATAAAATACACACTTCTTAAAATATTACAGATATTATTTATATGATTATATGATGCACACAAAATACTCAAACTTAGATATAAATGTTTTTCAGAATATTTACCAGAATCAGCAAACGTTCAAAAAGATATAAAAATAAACACTTAAAATGATAAATAAATAATATTAAAAATTGAGAAAACAAAGCTAAAATCAAAATACGACAGAGATATATTTGCCGGTTATACACTAAATATTCAATATTATTGTTATTTTTTAATGATTCAATTAGAAAATTTTAGGTGGCACTTTGTAATAGAATTGTACAATCGTGGTCCCAAATTAATGCTACTTTGGGAGCCAGCAGAGGTATAATGTTTTGGTTGCTGATAAGGATTTTATTATCTTATTTTGCAACCTATCGCTCCACTTAGAAATGTAATACAATTTTTAAGAAATCATTTTAATAAAGATAATTTATATTTTTTCTATAGCCATAACATTTAATTTAAAAAACTTAGTTAATAATTAAGCTATTTAAACCTACTCTTATCATATTATTCTATGGAACAATTCTTTTTAAATTCAGCTCTACCTATACACATTCAATTATGAGGTCATACCGTATGACCAGATCTTTTGGGTTTACCAGTAGGCTGTATAGTTACTGATTTGCCACTTTTCCACTGTTCGTGTGTCATGGCAGCTAATTTTAAGTTATGTTGAATTTTTAATGATGATACTAGATAAAATTAAGTATTTAAAAACCACTTTTATATTTCCTTCAAGATTTCTCCATAAATTTATAATTCCAAGTTAGTGATATGAGAAACAGTGTAGAACTCTCTCGTTTAAGATTTGGGATTACCTACTCAGATGTACAAATTATTTTCTGTAGAAGAGTTGTGGGAGGGAAGGGGAACACTCAGATTTTGAAGAAGGATGATCTAAAGAGGAAAGCTAAGACTAACAAAATCTCTTTTTGATTGTCTAACCCTCTCTTTCTCTACCCCACAACAGATGGTGCTGGCTGGCACCAAGTTAATGTTAGACCACTCTACAGTGGTTGGAACCAGAAGATGAAGCACAACATGCGAAAACAATCACCAATTTAGTTCACAGTCTAGGAAATGGTTTAGGTTCCTGAAATTCCGTGCGAAAATAAAAGAACAGTTGCCCTAAAAATTACAAAATAGCAGTGTAAAAAGTGAGAAGATTGAGATTTAGTCCATTTTAATACCTAAAATATGAGAAGGTAATTTTAAATTATATGTTAAAATACTTTATAATGAAATGAATAGGTCATGTTCTATTTACCTAGTCAATATAAATGTTAAGAGAAGTTTTGAAAACGGTGTGGTGTTTAAAAAAGGTAGTATTTACAGTTTTAAATTAAGATCTTTAAAAAATCCAGCATGAACATACTTTTTTAACAACAGGAACTTAGTAAATGTTTACTTTTTAAGTATCATTCTCCAGAAGTGGAAAATGTTCGGGAGGCTTATACTAGAAAGGCTCCTTCGTGTGAAAACGGGAACTATTTTTAAATCTCACAAAACATAGAAATGTTTATAAATATATTCCAAATAAAACGAACAAGGACGTAGTAAATGTTGTAAATTGTTTCTCGAAGTACTGTAATAAGTCGACCAGGGCTATTTCTTAATTCACGGGTTAGTAGCCGTATTTTTCGGACCATAAGTCGCACCTCTTTCACTTGAAAACAAAGCTTTGAAAGTTGAGTTCTTCTAATGGTCCTAAGTAAACTAAACAAATAAATAAAATTACGGTAAATAGGTAATACCATAATCATAAACAAGGTGTTGTACAACAATAAGTGAGTTGCAAATTGTGGCACATACTGTACATCGGTGTACTTTTGACAATCGTAAAATGACAGTAGTTGGAAGCCAGGTATACAACGCGAAAAGAAAGTAATGTTGGGTTCTTTCATACAGAAGGATGTCTCCATGGGATGGTCTAAATGAAGGTAAATGACATCTAAACAGTCTTGTTCCGTTACATTTACCTATGCAGTGTTGATTGTGAGAGGGTGTAAAAATATTTTGTCTTCTAGGAATTTTCGTTTAAAATTACATTACACTTTTCCCCTTAAATTTACATGTCAATGTGCGTCTTATAGTCCGAAGTGTCTTATAATCCGAAAAATACTACATTTGTATAGTGGCTCTCATCTCTGCGAATGAGGTAAAATTCCACTAACACTGACCGGACACGGGATTTGAACCACCAAACTCTGTCAACTACTGTATCTCAATAAACCAAAATGAGTTGGAAATAGAAGGTACACTATGTGTTATAATAAATCAATATCAAAGCCACCATAATTATATTTAATATTATTTCCAAAATAAAAAGCAAGCCCAGATTTGAAGTAATGGAAGCATGCTTCAATACTAAACTACCTGAAATAAGGATAGCAGTACACTGCAGGTGCGAACTTCTTTAAATTAATAACGAAAAGCTGTTGCTGTGCTATAGGAGAGAAAAAATCGCACCACAATAAAAGTCTCTTGTAATTTCATTTTTACCGTATAAATGCTGACATGAAACTCTTTTAATATTGAGATCTAATTTTATTCAAGCTCTTCAATTCATAATAACTTTCCTTGAAGAATGTTAAGACTGGAACAAAGGTATAAATAATAAGAGAATCATCCTATTTCTATAATTTTTCATTGGATTAATGTTTAATTACTAAAATCATAATTAATGTAAGAAATAATTCTGTTTATTAATTAACTCCCCTCAATTCCAATTCGCTGAATTATCTCCTCAGTCAATAGAAAAAACCTGAAAGGAATTCACAGAAATGCTTATCGAAAAGAAAATGCTTTCTATATGCAAATATGTTTGAAAAATGATAAATAGGAGAAAATGGTGTGACAAGAAATAATAAATAAGTTACTGTTCATTGGAATAAATTACAACATAAGGTAATACAAGCCTAATACCGTTAATTAAAATCTGCTACGAGACAGGTACACGTACATGAATACAAATATTATAATATGAATAACATGAATACGTATATTAAAATTTTACGATATTTTCTCTTGAAATCAATATTACAAATTTCACATTGCCAAAGGACTAATCCATCCTAATTAGAGGTTGCTGATATGAATAATTATTCATTTCTCTCTCTCTCTTTCATAGTTTTACCTCTCCCTTATAGGGACCTTTATGCGGCCTGCGCCGCCCGGGCCTTACCGGGCCGCGACCTGTCGGGAGAGGAATGAACTATGGATCGCAACACAGACATACCTTTTTGACCAGTCAAGGACATGGAGGGCCTCCCGGATGAGTGCCGGGGCTACCTCCGATTATTCATTTTTAACATACAATAATCAACATTATATATTATACATTAATATTAAATGTAGGTTACTATTAACAATATTAGGTTTTAAGGATAAGTTTAAATAGAATAATGTAGCCTATTAAATCTTTAAAAGTAATTTCCGTTCACATGTAGGCCTATGTTTTCTTCTTTGTATTTTCTTTTTTTTAGTAAATACTATGTAACCACATGTTAACTAACTTCCTGCTGTACACAGAGAATGGAGAAGTAAACATATTTGTTTTCTCTCTTTAACTTCTTTTACCTCCTCTTCCAAGGGATTTTCTCTGGACTGCCCATAGTGGAGGGGACCACATAGGCCTATAGGCTAATATCATGTACAAAATGGAGACAGAAGTGATCGGCACGACGCACGTTATTTCCTTAAGACAACACAAACATGTTAAGGACAACGGACAGAGAATGTTCAGAGTAGGTGTTAAGTTCACTCCTGCATTCACATTTTCGAGGAAACCCCCGAAAAAATCCCACATTCAAAATGGTTGGCCACTCAGATTAGATGGGATTCTAATCTGCGAACTCGCAAATGTGAATGCGAAATACTCTAACTCTGACTACCACTTTCCATTTAGAAGTTTTTTTGGAATCTTAAAACAACAGTTCCAAGACTCTACATCCCTGAAGGATCTAGGCATACCATTCGAATATTGCGTCATTTACCACAGGCAGATGGCAAGATTGGGGGCATGTGGTCAGCATGACGGCATCCATGACTGTTGATGGTTTTCGTGACTGGAGCCGTTACTTCCCAATCAGCAGCACCTCAGTTTGTAAAACGAGGTTGCGTTCCCATGTTCCGGACTCCCTACCTCAAAAATCCGAGAAGGTAACGGATATCGTACCGGGACCTGAGAATCCATATCCAGCGATGCTAACCACGATACCATGCAGGTGGTCAAGCTTTTAAGGGTTCTAAGAATTTTGTTTTTATTTTAATACACTAACTGTTACTACCTACAGCTTTATTTTGAGCTTTTCTTTTCTCGTAGAATCTCTATTCCATAAACTTGGTATCAAGTTTTGAAATGCGAAAAATACTTGAATGAGAATGAAAACTACCGATGGGCACTGTAAATTACTTCACGTCGGAATATGAAGCGAGAAAATAACACTATCAGAAAGTATTTTTTTCAACTTTTTTTTGATTGAGGCTACGCTTTTCACGAAATAAAAAAAACTTAAAGTACCGTATATTTTTTATATAAAAAAGGCGGGATTTTAAATGGACGTACCATAATCTTGCGACTTTAGATTGAGACTATGACCTTTTAGGGAACAAAATGCAACAATTTGCAGGATGTAAAGTTGCAGACTCTAGTAGATCTCTGGAAGGGAGGAGGGACATTAAGTTTTGGTAAGAGGTAGGCGGTGGGAGAGCTACGGAAAGTTCGGAAACATTGTTGTAAAGTCAAAATCAGAGAACTGGTCTCATTCCCCCCATACCATGGCTGCGTATAATGCAGCTTATAGGCGTACGGGCGTTTAGTTAGTAACCGCATCCACAAGACGCCTCTCCCAGATAAGCTTAAGTTTAAAGTCGCCATAAACGAGGAGCATAACGATGGTATTCCGAACACAGGTGAATGCGGTTATAATTTTTATCAGAGAACTTCGTCGTCCGTAGCGCCATGAAAACTTAGAAGGAATTACCCAAGGAAGCAAAAATACTCCCACCACAAAATTTTACGTCCAGACATTATTGTACTATACTTTGTTTTCTCATAAAATGTTCTAAAATATACTTTATGGTATTTTCAGCACTTACACGGCGTAAATATTAAGGATAAATTGTAGACTTACTTTCTTTTCTTTTTGTCATTTTACTTATTTAATTTTTTTACATTTACATGAACAAATCTACCCATCAGATTAACTTATATCACTTTTAAATACAATTATATATATATATATATATATATGTATACAATATTGTATACTTAAGAGATGCTAATAAATAGAACACATCATAAATATATTAATAAATAGAAAAAGATACAAGCTGAAATCTGATTTTAATATTTTATCTTAGAGGCAATTAGAATATTTTAATGAGTATAACATGATACAGCTCAACAATCTTAATCTAGATTTATCACATCGGTAGAATATGTTTACAATAAATATAGGCCTAATTCTGTCCAATATTTATTATACAACTCAGATGTATCATTCAGAAAAATTTTCAAAAATGCTTTATGATGTGAATACTTGTTATAATACTGGATTAATTCTACGGATGCATATATGGAAAACTACATATATATATATATATATTGCCTAGTTCTACTGTATTGTGAGATAACTTACTACGCACTAGTACTGGTAGGCCTACTGAATTAGGCTAGGAGGTGAACAGAATTTCAAAGTATGTTATTTTGGTAGTTGTCATTACATTTACATATAGGCCTACTGTAATAGTACATTATGCAAGGAACCTAAAATGACATTTATTAAGGCACGAGGATATTTATGAACTCTAGTACAGCGAGTTTCATAATTTTTATAGGAGCATCTTATTACTGTTATAGGCAATTTGCATATTACTGTTTTTGTACAACCATGAATAAATGACTTAAGTTTTAGTTTTTAAAATATATTCATCAAACAAACGACTCTCACTACCTCGGCGATCATCTGTTAGTGAGTTCTCGTCTTTTGCCATTGATGGCGGTGACGGTGTGCAGGGAACTCACGGCTTCCCTTGGCGTTTTAACCTCAAAGCAACGCACATTAAAATAAACGAAAAGAACTCAATTAGTATAACATTAAAATTAACACGATCAGAATTCATTTTAGTTTTATTACAAGCTGTTTACTGTGCAGTTGTTCAGTTTACAATACTAATCGATACCACAAGTGTTATAAAGAAATTTCGTAACATATCATAATGGATGTCATTATGGTAGTATTACATCATGTGTAATAAGTAGGGTTCAAATGTTTATGACATTTCATATTTTTATCCTGACCTCCGTTCTCGCCGCAAACAGAAATTAAACACGAAATGCACATTTGTTATCATAATCGGAGAGTTTTTATTTTGCATATTAAGTCATATTTTGCTAATTTTTGTGGTCTTGATCATATTTTGGCCATATTTGTAATTTAACGTCATATTTCAGTCATAAATTCGGTAAAAGAGCACAATTATACAGTGTATGTACTACATGGTCGAGTTAAATTTGATTTCACTAATTTAATGTTTAGGCTATGCCAAATGAATAGGAAACTTACATTTTAAAATTAAATTATTTAAAAATAGAAGTTCATTACAAGTAAAACTATAAAAAAGTTATTATCTGATTGAATTCGTCTGATGTAAGAATTTAGTGTCTTTTAACGTTTTAAATTGAAACATTTGATTTTTTATATTTCGTTGTTTTATTAGGTCATATTTAGGTTTTTTGGGTCATATTTAGGTTTTTGGGGTCATTTAGGTTTTTTGGGTCATATTTAGAGTCATTTTAAGGGCATATTTGCAGTTATATTTTCCACTTTTTAGGTCATAAACATCCGAACCCTATTGACCATTATTCAAAATATAGGTGTGAGAGAAAAGAAGTGGGAGAAAGGGAGTGGAAGAGAAAGATAGCGAGAGGGAAATACTCCACGTCAGTCACTGCACATGGCAATAAAAAAAAAAAATTAAATATTTTACAGCAAAGTTCTTCAGATTTATATAAAAGCCCTGACATTGATCCCTCTAAAATAACCTAAACACGGAAAAATAATATAGCTCAGCACTTATATAAGGATACAGCTGTCACAAATATTAAATTTTTACATTTCCGACCTTCTATACCCTGTACGTCACAGCTAATGAGAGGCGTAGCTTCTGGCTAAAATGTATATTCTTATTCGGAAAATATTAACTTTACTTTCAGGTTCTTATATTTTTAAAGGACATATCCGCTTGCGTCAAACCACACCCAAGAAATTTCTTTGCTAAACATCAGACTCACGCGAGGCGTCTATTGACCAAAGCCATCCCATAAAAATGGCGCACAGCCCGGATACATTCCTGCTTTTGAGTTATCTATGTGAGGCTGCCATACACGCTCACTCAAATTGCCTTGCATATTACGTAAGAGCACCACGAGCAGGCAATTTCACAGGGATGAACATTCTCAGCAGGCAGAAGCAAAATATATTTAACTTAGAAATAATTAGTGATCTTCAGCAATAAGCAGACTTCAAACTAATAAATCTTTTAGGAATGATGTATGACTTACCGAAAATTGTTTTCAGTTCACTGGGGAATCAGTGTCTTAAAATAATTAACGTGATTTGCTTAAAAAAAAAGTCTTGCAACTGTTTCTTTTTCATTTATTTATTTATTCTTTCTGAAGATTGCCTCCATAATATAATGAATAATATTGCTCATTTCGGATCTGTAGGAAGACTTAGATTTTTAAAATGTAGAATGGTCTGCATCAGGGTGTTTCATCTTCATGAGAACTGAAGAGTAACTTTATATAGAAATTGTCTTGAGAACTTAAACTTCATGAGAACTGAGGAGTTACTCGATACAGAAATAGCCATCAAAATGGCCGCGAGAGCCGACTGGCGGGTACATCCCCAAATCTTGTTATCTACTATGTGAATTCGAAAGAGGTAGGCGTCACAGAATTTAAGGAAATTGTAATTAACTTGATAAGAATCCCCTTACAGGGCTAAGAAATTTTCCTATTAAGTAAATTTTACACATATAGCAGTAGAAATTTTAAAACCGAAGGGTAAATAATGACACAACACTGAAGTTCCGAAACAGAAATGATCGATGGGCTCACAACGCAACAACTTAGCAACAACGCCGCTAGAGTACGTTGTTTGCAAACTATACCATGACTGAAAAGCGTAATCACAACAAATAACCTTAATCAAAATTAAAAATGAAATTTGGCCGAACCGACTGTAACACGTAATTCACATTTTGAACAGCATGGCTTAAGTTACGTAGGCTACACGACCCGCTTGGAACGCATGCTTGGCAAAGACTGAGGTTTTCTCCATAAGAAGGGTTTTCATTGGATGTTTGCTACGAAGGTGCCTTCTGATTGGTTGAATCAGGGGTGAGCTCTGTCAAACATGACCCGGATGATTTTCCAGGTGACCGGAGGCTGTGTGAAGACCACACAAAGAAAACGATAAAAAATATTGACAAAACACTAACCATGCCATGGATATATGACTGCTTAAAGCATACAAAACAGTGTCCATGGCCCATGCCATGACTGTGCAGAAAAAATATTCTAAACCAAAATTAGAAATTACATTTTTGGGCTATCAGCATGAAATCTGAGACAAACACTTCCCTAGGCCATGGAAAACGTATGGTGAAAATTTCAGACAAGGTCAAAGGGTCTCTGATGAAACAGCGTACATATACACATTTTATGCACGTTTAATATAGTATAGATAGGCCTACTCCTAGAAGAATATGGAGACGAAAAAATGTTTGAAAAGTTATTGGGATCAGGCAATACAATGTAAATATTTATTTCGCTTACTTTTTTTAACATTATACATTTTGTTGTATGGTTCCGCGTGATGATGTCCATCCAAGTAGCACCTCGCAGTTATTTATATCTAAAGTTCTCCTTGGTGTTTACACTTTTTGAAGAAAGGGAGCATATGATCTCACTTATGTTTTGTCTTCATGGGTAGATGGAAGGCACGTGATCAGCATGCCGGATTCCATGACAAATGTATTGACCGAGCCAAACTTCATTATTGAAATATCTATCTCCCTGATTGTCCTCACAAGACTGAATGTAACCAGACTCCACTCCAGAAAAGTCTATAAAGCATCGATACCGGAGTCTGAACCCTGGCCTCCAGCAACTCTAAGCAATGGACAACGGAGATGGTATTTTATTTATGTACTTATTTACCTTTGACTTCACTATCAGAATTCATAACAACGAAAGAAACTGATGCTGGCCTTGGAACAATAAAGTTGCTCATTAGGATATGCCAGCACAGATTATTGAAAAAAAAGTATTATACTTAAGTCACTATTTATTTTATTTTATCCATAAACCTAGCACTGTTTACCTAAATTTGAACTTCCTCTATCCTTTTTTGTTAAATTTTTTCTAAAGTTTTAATTGGTTTGTTGTTTGTGTAAATAAAAATAAAGGGTATTTGAATGATGAAATCTGAGTAGTCAACAATCTTTACACATCTCAGCAGGGTTGTAATAGTTCTTTAGTTTTGACTTTTGTCTAACAGCTTAGATTCCAAATCCTTTTACTGCTTCCTTATTAAAGGAGGGAAATGTGAAAAGACAAAACCATTTTCTTGTCGCCATCATCAACTCTTTTTCATTTCATTTTAAACACGCAAAGTAATCACTAGGAGCGACGCAAAGCCACTTCAACGATTCTTCCATTAAGAAGCAACCTCGCCCTTAACCATAACATCAACACAGTCTCTTCACAGCAGACACACCTAGGGTTTATTAATTTCAGGTGATATGTTTCACTGGTCGGAAGACCACCCTGTTCTTGGATCCATGTTGGTTTATTCAAGATACTAGCCGATGAAAAATGAGCCACATATTAAAACATCACCCTGGAGTATGGGGTGCTTCTAATGAATCGTATGGCAAGGGAAGTGTCAAGATTCTCATGCCCAAACCTACAGTGAGTTTTTATTGACAGCACTGATTTACTATAAAAAAGACTACAGGCGAAAAAAAAAAAAGCTTCATTTTTCCAGAGCAAGTTTCTGAAATCCAAACTGGCATACTAAATATTCGAGTGGGTTCACCGTTTCAGTAGGGGGTACGCCATAGCGTAGTGGTCGAGGCGCTGCGCTACAAACCGGATAGTCGCGGGTTCGATCCCCGATGAGGACGTTGGAGTTTTTCGATTGGCCTAATCCTTCTAGTAGCACTATGGCCCTGGGGTCGACTCATCCTCTAACAGAAATTAGTACCAGGAGCAATCTTGGGGGTAAAGTTGGCCGGTGCGTAAGACTGACCCGTTCAGAATGTCTAAAATCCGGAAGCCTCAACCTCCTGGAACCCTCTGGGTCTCCATGGCCTGTATAGGGAAAACTTTACTTGCCGTTTCAGTACCGAGTGGATTGGCAGCGTGTACCATATTGCATGGGTTGTCCAACTCAACAAGCAATCTATGCGATTTTTACCATGTATACGCATAACAAAGATGTCTACTTCGCGACCTTTCGATTGAAGAAGGCAGCTATTGCATCCTGCTATAGAATTCCGATTTTGGAACGCGGTGCACTCAGGCTCGATGACACAAACTGAGGAGCTACTTGATAAAGAAATAGCGGCTCCAGTTCAGTAAGCCATCAATAACGCCCGAGGGAGTCGTCATGCTAATCCTGCCAACTACCTAAGGTAGATGACGCGGTGTCGATGACAGGCTTAGTTCTTCAAGGGATATAGCGCCATGGAGTAATAGTAATCCCTGTGGTGGCACTATGACTCTGGGGTCGACTCAGCCTCCAACAGAAATGAGTACCAGTAAATGACCCTGGGGTATAGATGCGTAAGGACAAGCTTACCACCGTCATGTGCCGAATGTCTAGAAGTCTGGAAGAATCAAGTTCCTGGAACTCTAAGGGGTTTCAGGTCTTATATAGGGACCACTTTACTTTACTTGCGCTTGAAATGAGACCTGAAATCAAACTAGAAATCAAGGTATCGATCGAAAAAAAAAACTGTGTTTTTCTGAATCTAGATACTTATTTGCTATTCGTTGAAAACAAGAACGCCCTGTAATAAATATTTTGAGGGTATTTGTAGAACATAGCTATCATTTATGTGTATAAGTTTATTGTCAAGCATTTGTTATCAAAATGTGGATAGATATGCTATGATCTTCTTTAGATTTTTAACAACTTGCGAGTTACTAACAACTTGCGAGTTACTAACAAATAAATAACAGTAAACGCTAACAGCAACTGAGAACAAGCTCACAATTTATGCCAGATTTGCATAGAATCCAATAAATAATTATTTAAAATTAATAACTATTCAGATAATAACATGAATGTAACGATGATTGGCAGATTCTCAGCACACAACATGTGAAACAGAGTAATTTAAAACAAGCTATAGTTGAGTTTGACATAGGTAAACATACATACTTACTTACTTACTTACTTACTTACTTACTTACTTTTTAGAATTAGAATTAGCCCGTTTCATCCCTAAAGGGCAAGGGCCTCTTGACTGGCAAGGTGGCTGTTTCGGCAGTCCCGCTTAGCCACTGCGGGAAAGGTCCTCATTCCTCTTATGTTGCTTCTGTCAGTCGCCTCCATTCCCTTCGATCTTTGGCCTTCGTAGTCCAGTTTGTCCCAAGGTGAAGCTTTAGGTCTTCTGCCCATCTTCTCTTCTGTCGTCCTACTGTTCTGTGTCCGATTCGTGGGTCCCAAGCTGTTGTTATATGCGTCCATCTGTTGTGATCCATCCTCATGACGTGACCTGCCCACTTTCTTTTCAGAGATATGGCCGATGTTGTTATGTCTTTGATGTTTGTCATTGCCCTTAAGTCTTCGTTGCGGATTCTGTCTTGGAGTTTAACATCTAGGATTTTTCTCTCCATTTTCCTCTGGCATGTTTCTAACATTTTCCTTTCTTTAACTGTCAGGGCCCAGGTTTGGGCTCCGTACAGAAGGATGGGTAAGATGCAAGTGTCCAATATGTCTTTCTTTAATCTGATGTTATAATGGCAATAGACAATTCCTAAGCAAGCTAAAGTAATATTATCTATTTTATGGAACCCGTAGGTTCATTGCCGCGTTTACCTGAGCCCGCCATTCAACTCTATTCTGTGCTAACACCATCCAACCATCCCTCTCAAATCCTACTTCTCTTATCTATCCTAATATTGTCCTCCCACCTACGTCTAGGTCTTCCGAGTGATCTTTTCCCGAGTGAGATTAGTATTTCCTCCCCCATGCGTCCAATATGTCCAGCCCATTTCATCCGTGATTTAATTACTCTTCCAGTGACGAGTACAGGTTATGAAGTTCTTCGGTCTCCAAGTTCCCAATTTCACCTTTCTTAGGCCCAAATATTTTCCTAAGCACCCTGTTTTCGAATACTCTCAGATTATGTTCTTCCCAAAGAGTAAGCGACCATGCCTCACATCCATATAATACAACCAGCAGGATAATTATCTTATAAATTTTTAGTTTTAGACGAGAAGATAAGAGTTTCTGAACTGCATAAATACAGGCATTTCCTGATTTGAGTCTACCCTTAACTTATGCCTTAATATTATTTGTGTCTGTGATTATTGCTCCCAGATATTTGAATTTCTCCACTTGTTGGAACGATTTGCAAGCTATTCTAATATTTTATAGGTAAACATAGTAAAAACAAATTTTAAAAACTGTTAGAAGAAGAGTGTCATTTGTAACGTACTCGACTTTTTTTTTCTTTTTTTTTTTTAATCCAGCTTTATTTTTATTCGCTTGAGCATCGTGACCATATAAAGAGTTTGGGTTCTGTCTGTGTCCACCAGTAGGCCATTGATGTTCAACTGTTTCGTATTGTTGGTGTGTTTATGGCATATGGAAATTTCAACTGATATTGATTTCATTGACTCTGATACAGGATGAAATAGCGGGGATGAGTCATGGCAAGTTAATATCCCATTCTGCATTTTCATTTAAGACTGGGGAAACGATGAAAAAAACTCATGTCAAATTGGCCGGCCACGGGATTTGAACCTGGGACCTCCCAATACTCAACTATTGAAATAAATTGTTAAGAGAATAAAAGCAATGCTGAAAAAAAGGAATTGTTCAATATATTTTTAAAAGAACTCTTGGATTCATCCGATATTTTCTGGAACAGAAGTAGTGTGGTGATTTTTCACAAAACTGAGTGTTTCATTTAGTTATAGTTATACATTTTATCCTGTTTCTCATTTCATAAGAATGGTAGTCCGCTAAATAACCAGACTTTATGCGACTATATTTCATTACGAAGAGTTAACAGTATTTTTTTTTTTTTTTTTTTTTTTTACATGGAATAGAAGGTTTGATTGAAAATGCCTTTTGATGGGAACTGTATAATTATGTGAGTGATCCCCTTCTCTACATGTACAGGCAAATTGTAACCAATAAAAAAAGGAAACTATTTCACTTTAATCATTATACGCTTTTGTATGTTTGAAGTTATTTCGAATTTCGATACTGCATTTATACACATTGGTTCGAAAATTGCCCAAAGGTTTGGAAGTTTTTAATTGCTATCGTTGACTGCACCGTGTACTACGATTCTATAAAAAAAAATAGGAGACCCTTTATAACTGTTAATCATTTCCAATGGTCGAATACATGCATACAGAGTAAAAAAAATATCATTAAGTCTAAATACGAAGTTTTTATTAAAGGACTATTTAGTGTGTATGTTTATATTTTTTCTTCACTGCATACAACCAGATGAGTTCCTGCATATTAGTCACTCTTATATTGATATTTTGCTACCAATAGACAAAATTGATTTTATCATAATTAAAGCAAATGCTATCTGTCCTATCTGTATTGAATAAAAATAGACTACATGCTGAAAAGGAAGTTATTAAAAAGTGTAACACTGGAATGGTTTTAATCAAATTTACCATAAAGTTATGAATTTGCAAGCATTATGGAAATATACAGTTAGCCACGATTTCAAGTAATATATAGAATAATGTAGGCCTACCTTATGCTGTCAACGTATATTGTTTGGTCGAAGTCATTTACCACTAAAATTATAAGTTCTAATCTACCAAAAGACTTTAGTCGTGCATTATTGAGTTTTACATTATCGATGACACCTTGGGAAATAAATAACATTTTGAGAACAGCCAGTTAGATACCTATGGGTGCCACAATATCAGGCCTATTTTTCCAGTTTTCAGACTGTTGTTGTTGAACTTTGAGTAGTAGTCAGAAATGTATAGATATTGTCTGCTCTAGAACCGGCCCTATGTATTTATGACTCTCTTACGTAGATAGAAGAAAGTTGTGCTTGAATGAGAGAGAATAACTTGTTTACTTTAGGGCCGGTTCGAGAGCAGATAATATCTACCCACCACAATGTCTAAAACATTTCCGTACTGTAGATAATTATGTTCACAAAATCATTACAGAATATGGAAGACGATACATCATTTATAATATTCGGTTATAATGTACATAAACAGATTGGAAATATACTAAGAGGATGTGTATTTTGTAGATGTTAAAAGAAAAATAATTCCATAAAATACTGGTACATGTATGTCAACTTTGTTTCTGTAATCTACTTCCTTCTGTCTTTGGCATATAATTTGTTATAAAGACAAGTAATTGTAGAGTCAAATAGTGCTAAAACATAGGTGGAAGGTATACGAGTCTTCGCACAGAACTAAATATGTCAAGGGAAATAGTGAAATCGTTCCATTGTTTTTGTTTTTCATTTCAATTAGGGAACAAAGACGGCATTAATGAACACTAGTGTTCAATAGTGTGGTCTATTTACATAAACACTCAGCATGAGATGGAGCTCACAACCACAGCCTGAAATAGTACTATTCTCGGGCCTGATCTGTTCGCAACTTTCAGCTGGCCCGAGTTTAGGTTGAGCTTGGTCCTCAAGTAAAACGCGGCCAGGTTGCATAATCTATTCCAAATAAAACAATAAAGCTTTAAATATGGATTATTTAGATTTTTTAAAAATCATACCTTAGTAAAATACCGCCAAATCCCTTGAACGCTTGATTTAGGTAAGAATTTTCCCTCTTTTTTGTTCAGCCTATTAGGCGCACTTGTAATTTTATTTATGATAGCATGTACGTTAGTTAAATCATCATGAATTGCCATCATGAACTGCAAAAAGCCTACGGCTAGTATGGATTTACAATAAACGCGTTTATGCTTCATTGCGCAAAGCATGGATAAACGGAGGGTTAAGACCTGCCTAAATACTGTTTCTATATCACCTGGCCATAAATCCAGAGTTTGCTCAATACATATATACTACCAATAACTAGTAGAGAAGGTCTCAAAATGGAATAGGGACAAAATTAGTGGTAACGGGTAGAGCACACTTGTGAATGTTTTATGTATTCGCCAAACCTAAATTGTTCGCTACCCCAGGACATGAACAGGGTTGTCTGGAAATTGCATCCCGTGTCAGCCAGTAGGGTGGACCTGACTGCCCACTAATCATTTATGTAACTGTATCTGTGGTTCCCTAGCGATGCAAAATTATACTCCCAATACACTGTTGCAGTCTCTGCAGTAACAATAGTTTTGTTAAAATTCTGCTTATTGCAAGTAATATGGAATTTAAATCAAATATTATCTTCCTAGCGTAGCCAATACAATACGTCGAAGGTATAAAGTAGGCTAATTTTGAGAATTAGATTACGCAAATCAAGAAAAAATTTTAATTCTATAGCTTAAGTGTAATTTATATTAATTATATAATAATTAGGGCTGAAAATCGATTAAAATATCGAATCGAGTTAACACTTGACTTTAATCGATTAATCGACCGATTAAACGACTGATTAAGCGACAAACAGGTCGGTATTTTAAACGAAACCAAAGTGTACAGTTAATATTGTTTTACACGTTTAATAAATACTACACTACAGATAATCAGAAGAAATCCTGAATCAATTAATACCACTATTAGTCAACTAGTGAAAAAATATATACAAAACTTATAACGGCATATTAAGCGGTTAGAGATGACAGATTTACTGTACTCACGGCTAACTCAGCCCGTGTGTGTAGCAAAATCTGCTAGATTCCAGTAAGATAACTTTCTTCCCTTTAGCATACTGAATATTCAGTATCACGGTAAACCTTGCAAAACTAAACTACCCTTCAGGTTTCTGAATAATGGGAATTGTTTGGACGAAATAGGCTGAATGACACATGATGTGCCAAGGCCGGAGAAGCGATAGACCGGAGTTTGGTTATTTGACCCATTTCTCGAAAAACGTTTTTCAGAATTCGACTAAAGCGATTAATCGGAAAATGTAATTGATCACGATTAAATGTTTAATCGACTAATCGGTACAGCCCTAATAATAATATTAATTAAATAATATATAATAATTTAGATTAATTATATTAGTTTTGTGTTATGATTGGATGACCTTATGCAGGTTGAAAAAACAAAACTTCAAACATTACAGCTTTCCTGACCCACAACTGTCGATAAGTCATGGTGCAGCCATACTAAGGAGGGAGTGTAGGAATGGAAGTGTATGTATATCGCAAGGGCTTTGACCGAGAAGCCGTATATGTCTGTCTCCAGCAACCAAACTGAATTATACCTGCAAAGCCTGGGGAAATGAACCTTTGAATGTGAAACAATGAACACCACGCAATGCTTGTGAGCGAGCTACCCCTGTTAGTAGAAGCCTTATCTACTAGAAACACCAACTTCGATTAGTCGTCCGTGTCAAGTGAAGGGGGATCGTACGGAAATTTCTCACCTCTATTCATGTGGAATAGATGCTATTATTATATTGTTCATTAACTAAATAAAACGGTATTTGTATCCAGAATATAATAATTTTATTAATAATGCTATGAATATTAACAACACAATAAATCCAAAAATACATATTTAGTTCCTAATAGTCTAAAAATTTTCATTCAATTGAAACAATGCTGAAGCATTTTTACCCCCCCACCCAAGAGTTTATCTTCTCACTATTCATATATAATATAATGTAAACATTATTATGAATTATACATAAAAGTCAACCCATTTCTAAAAAAGTAGTGACATAAATAAGAGGATCAGTATCGAAAATATTATTTGGTAATAATTATTGTAATATTAACTCCAAAAATAATTTAGTATATTTATATGAATATTTTTAAGAGCGATTCGTTCACCTTGTTTTTCTGTCGCGCACCACACTTTGAAACCTCTTCTGTTGATAGTAATGCAGTTAGTTGTTCAAAACAGTTTAAAATGTTTGTTTGAAAAATAAAAGGTTGTTTAAAGCCATCTTCACCGGGTTCAAAGAGAATTCAATTACAATACAAATTACAATATAGAACGCCACCCGAAGAAGCAAAGCTTGT
The DNA here is from genome assembly GCA_964059195.1 of Ectobius pallidus. Taxonomy (NCBI): domain Eukaryota; kingdom Metazoa; phylum Arthropoda; class Insecta; order Blattodea; family Ectobiidae; genus Ectobius; species Ectobius pallidus. The sequence continues at coordinate 96,049,411 of CAXKWD010000004.1, read as the reverse complement.
GCTCGGGGCGTTCAGTTCATTACAATAAAGTAACTTAGACTAAAATAATAATTATTTACACTAATTCAAAAAATTGATTTACAGTACAAAGAAAAACATGAGTTAATATTATTTACAGTAAGGACAGAACAGATTATATTTACAACAACGGAAACGTACGCATAAATACAATAATATACATATTTTTGTTAAACAGATTTTAAGATAAGACAAAGCAATTATATTTATAATTTAGAGTTTAATGTTGGAAATGAGTAACTTCATTATATAAAATTTCTAATTTTAGACTTGAATTGTTTGTTAAGCTAATATGATGTTCTGGTATATTTCACTTGGGTTCGCAGATCATAACTCCCTGTATTTTATTCAATAAAATGACTCATAAAATGAATTATCTCATTCCAGCAACATAAATATCATCCAAAATTTAAAAAATAAACAATGAAATGGAATTCATACCTTGCCTATCATTGCTTATGCCATAGCCAATATACAAACCATTAATGATTTTACAGCAAATCAAATTATACATTCAATAACCATTTTCCTCATAGGCTATTCTGATTGTACTGAATGAAAGTTTATGAAATCTTTTGTCATAAAAACTAAACTCCGTGGCGCGACATCCCCGAAGGGACAAGGCCTACCACCCGACCGCTGCGTAATTTACCTATATATAGATGGCAGGATTGGGGGGCATGTGGTATGCATGCCGACACCCACGGCCGTTAATGGTGGTTTCCATGACCGGAGCCGCTACTTCTCTATCAAGTAGATCCTCAATTTGAGGCTGAGTGCACCCCTACATCAGAAAAATCCGAGGATGTACCGGGGATCGAACCCGGGCCGACGAATCCGTAGTCAGCGACGCTAACCACAAGACCACGCAATCCTTTGTCAAATTACCGCGAATAATACTCCTAAGAAATGGTCAGCCCTCTTAAAAAAATTCCTTTAAAAATAATTTATGACTGAACCTATCTTGGAAATCTATTACATAAACGTTAAATATTATCTGTTTGAGTTTAAAGTTCACGGCGGTGGTGGTATACCTATTTTCTAACTGTATTAAAAAGTGCCAATTTTGGCTTTCCAGGGCCCATCACATTTTTTTCTAACTTATTTAATTATTTAACACCAACAGGTGTGATTGGCTATTTTAACTTTACCTCTATGCCATCTGAAAGGGCTGTTTTCAGTCTTCCTACTTTAAAACAATCCAATTCAATATTTGAATAATGTGCATGTGTTTTTTTTAAGAATAGTATGGTTGAATGCGTATTAAAGTGTCCTCTACTTCCCCATGGCAGAATGGTTCGACCGCTCGCCTTTCACCCTGGGACCAGGGATCGAATCTCGGTGGATCCACGTGGAATTTGTGGTGGACAAAATGGGGTCAGGGGAGATTTTCTCGGGGTGCACCTGTTTCCCTTGCCATATAAAATCCACCGTTACTCCATCCATCATAGTATGGCCATTTGGTTGCTATAAAGAATTATTAAAGTGTTCCCTACTGTGTTGTTTCCTTCGTTCAGAACTATCGTTATTAGATTGTTTGGAAGAAGAACCAAAATTAAAGCAGTAAAATTACAAAAAAAAAAAAAATGGACTCTCAGAATAAAACTGTATGAATACCATTCCACTTGGAAAAGTTTGAACACTTTGACTCCTGTTAATAGCCTATTATAATCCAAGATCCGGTCACGAAAACCATCCTTAACAGCCTTAGGTTGACCACTGGCCCCCTAATTCTGCTATCTGCCTACGATAGATGACGCAGCGGTCGGATGGTAGGCTTAGTCTCATCAGGGATGTAGAGCCACGGATGTAGAGTGTTTTTATAATGCAAGATAGGAATTATTTTTTTTTATTTTTAAATAACTGCATTGGAGAAGTACATTCTAAAGTACATTTTGAGACGAAATATTGAGACCACAATCATAACGGAACGACCAAAATCACATTACCTAAAAAGAAATCCTCTGTAATATTTTTAGGGATGTTAAAGCGTACGTGATTCAATTTTACAGGTAGAAGTGTCGTATTTCCCACTGTAGGGCATCGTTATTGTTTTCCCCCATGTTATTCCTAGTCCCAATACGCCTCTACGTTGCGGTGATTAATCCATACGGGCAATTCAATTTTATGTGAAAGTGAAACACCGCAGATAGTTACATGTGTGGTGGTTGTAAGTTTCGTGTACACTACATATTCTATTCCACTATTTTATGAAGGTCCGCTAACGACATGACGTAAACAGAGCTGGAGAATAGCAATTAAGATGCGTGGTATCTCATAAAACCAACGCAATTTCGTCATAGTATATACCCTGAATGAATAACGTTGAAAGTGCAACTAGCTTAATTTAATTTTAGCTGAGGCAGCCCACTTTTATGGGGTAATACTGTCAGGTTTGTTAAGACAAGAGTGGTATTATGCAATGTATGACTGTGCGAAGTGCATTTTCAAGGTTGATCGTATTTAGCGTTACCCATGCTTCCCACACACATACACACACATACAAAGTTGTAAGCTTTAGAACTCATCATTCGGGCCATGAAAATTACAATGGCTTATAAACATGTGTATACGTCAAACGAAAAGCCAGTCTCCACTATATGCGTCTTCCTGGAAACAACGTAGTGATGTTTATTTACTATACGGTAGTTAAATATTTATTTATTACTCATTAGTTATATATAGGCCAGTAGTTCAAGATAGTTCAATCCATTGTAAATAAAAAACGTGATCCTTAACAACAATAGAAGGAAAAAGTGCTATGTGTATGTGGTTTACGAGATAATACTAATAGTAAAGAGCTATCTAATTTAATTTATTTTATTTTTTATTTCATCACCAACCAATAAAATACAAAGATATCCCTCTATTACATTTTATTTAATTTATATTCTCAATATTTATCTTTTTTATTTCATATTAACCGACATGTTAATTTGCGGCCCTTGAACTGATTTATCTGGGGCTTTCAAAAAGAGGTCTCACATTTAAGATTTAAAACGGCTCTTACGATGTATTAGGCGACAATATGTAATGTAACGTAATGTAATAATTAATAATTTTAGACAAATTCTTAATTACCGTGTAAAGTAGTGGAATAATGATTATGATGTAATTTATAAGGTGTCGTTGGCTACTTACTAATCAAGCTAGTGTGTTGAATATTACGTATTTACTTCATACTAGTATTTAGTATATAAATTTACCGGTAATTATATGTTGAATTGTATCATTTATATATTATTTATATGAATTGTAATATTTATATACCATCCAAACGAATTATTGCTTAATGTTTATAATAATTATTATATATTATAATAAAATTAAAATGACTTATGATAGTATAATTTATAACTAGAAGTAACCAGCAATAGCAGATTGAACGATACGTTATTGTTTATAATATGAACATTTTGTAAAAAATACTGAAACCAGAACTTCCAGTTAGAATTTTTTTAAATAGGAAAAAAACCTTGTTTTAAAAACTGTATACTTTATATCAGCCCTTTGGAAAACGGACGAAACTTCCCTTATGAAGCTTTCTTCAAGGAAGACAATTATGCTACGTTTAATGAAGAAAACCTGCTTATAACCTACCGTACATAGTATTACACAAGGGATGAACACAATGCTTCATAATGTGCTTTTCAGAGAATAAGGGTTTAAAATATATTTTCTAATTCCGCGTTTTGCTTCACAAGTTATTTAGGACCAGTAACATCTGATGGAGCAATAAATTGAAAAAGAATTATGTCCTGTTATTACTTAAATGTTAGCCCAATATCAAGTTCTCAGAATTTCTATTACTTTTACCTGAATTTTGAGAGGTATCATTTCAGATTACATGCCCCCCAATTCTGTCATCTGCCTATAGTAGATGATGCAGCGGTCGGATGGTATGCCGACCTAGGGATGTAGCGCCACGACAAGAAAAAAGCTTCTAGATATTTTCAATGCATCTCAACTAGCGGTTTAAGAGGAAAAGAGGTTTAAAATTAACATACAGACTCTAAACTTGATTGGAAGGCGATATATACTTAAAGAGTGCACAAAAGTTAATAACATAAAGTTCAAATTTTCATATATTCAAAGTTTATAGTTTTATATTTTCATGCTATCGCAATAAAAAAAATATTTTGTGAATGTGCTCACGAAAGTCTTTGCTTTAGATCCGACAATTCAGTCAAGAAATATTAAATTCGCATTAAGGTGAATCGCTTCAGATAAACTTAATCCTTGGCACCTGGAAGTAGCAGCTCTTCTATTTTCCCCAAACGCAATCGAAGTTGACAAGTCTTGGTATTTTATCATAGCAGACATCTTGAATCATCTCAAACTGATTTTCTTCACGCGTAATGAGTTGGGACAGAGCCTTGCTCTGCTACAAACGATTTGACCCCAACTGAATGCTGTCAAGCTCAAGTGCAGAGCTGATGTAACGAAATGAACCAAGTTTCGCTTCAGTTCTTACCTGCCTTCAAGGGTCACAAGGTAACTAAAGCCCCCTGCACACAGGGACAGTACTGGCAGCCAGTAGCACTAGCCAGTACTGGCCGCCAGTTACTGTCCCTCTACTGTCCCAGTGTGCAGGGGTACTTCCCTTCAACGTCCAGTAGCTACTGGCGGCCAGTAAACTTAAGGCAGGTTTAGCCCCCTGCACACAGGGACAGTACTGGCAGCCAGTAGCACTAGCCAGTACTGGCAGCCAGTAATTATCCCACAACATGCAGCAGACTACTGGCGGCCACTAAACTCAAACCTGCTTGAGTTTGAGTTTACTGGCCGCCAGTAGAGTCATTCCGTGTCAGATCAGCACACCCATTTATTCTCACCGTTCCAGATTTGGATGAAATTTTGTAGAGAGGTAATTTTCATGTATATTAGGAGAAATACACACTTTTATTTAAATATTTCAATCCGTTCTTTACAGCCATGTAAAGTACTAAAAAAATAACAAAAATCACATCAAAACATATCTTTCAACTAATATAGCAACTCTTCTAAGTAACCTATAAAGGTGGGGAAAGTGTCATTTTTTAGCATTTTTTACGAGCTTTCCAATGACATGTAACACATAATAGTTCTAATAAAATTTGTTTTTTTTTCAGAATTCAAAGTGAAAAATTTTGATTTTGAATTTTTAAAAAGTACTTTTTAAAAATTTTCAACAAAAAAATCCTAGGAAATAGGTTATACCAATGCTAAATGATGTTCCAAGTTTGAAAATATGATGGGAATGGGTTCATGGTTAAAAAATTAAAAAAGTGTCACTTTACAAAAAAATCAGGTAAAAAATAACTTATATGCCCCAATGGAAAGCATAATAAAATAATTTTGACAAATAAATTTAATCAAGGGAAGTAACTCACATACTTGACATCTTGTTGTTCAATGAAAATTCTTGTCTAATGCCTTATTGGTTTGCAAAGTGTTAAGATAGCACATAAAGCCTTTTGATCGATGTCGACCTGTGAATACCTCTCACAGATGTATTACGTACAGTAAATCCTACGACACAGATCAAAAGGATTTATGTGCTATCTTAACACTTTGCAAACCAATAAGGCATGAGACAAGAATTTCCATTGAAGAACAAGATGTCAAGATTGTGTTATTTTCCTTATTTCAATTTATTTGTCGAAATTATTTTATTATGCTTTCCATTGGGGCATATAAGTTATTTTTGAGGTTATTTTTGAAAAGTGATGTTTTAATTTTTTAACCATGAACCCATTTCCATCCCATTTTCAAACTTAGTGCATCATTTAACATTGGTATAACATATTTCCTAGGATTTTTGAAAATTTTTAAAAATGTACTTAAAAAAAATTTCAAAATCAAAATTTTCACTTTGAATTTTGAAAAACAAATTTCATTAGAACTATTATGTGTTATATATCATTGAAACGCTTGTAAAAAATGCTAAAAATCGATACTTTCCCCAACATTGTAGGTTAATTAGAAGAGTTGCTATATTAGTTGAAAGAGATGTTTTTGATGTGATTTTTGTTATTTTTTTAGTGCTTTACATGGCTGTATTTTCAAAACGGATTGAAATATTTAAATAAAAGTTTGTATTTCTCTTAATATGCAAGATAATTACCTCTCTACAAAATTTCATCCAAATCTGGAATGGTGAGTTTAATTTTAATTAAAAGTGTGTTGATTTGACACGGAATGACCCAGTAACGGGTCACGTGACCTAGTGGCAGCCATTATTGGACGTGTCTTAAAGGATACTAGCCGCCAGTAGAGCACTGGAATGAAGTATCTGTTGGGGAATTACTTTTGTGATTTTTTATTTGCGAAATATTTTAAAAACCCAAGGTCAGTAAACCATATAGATTGCGCATTCCGGGATAGACCAATCACAGCACTTGAGTGTGTGACGTCACGCGTTTCTAAGTATGGCTATTCACGGCTTTTACTCCGTCTAGAAATACACGGCATGATTAAACTCGAAACCTTTAATTAACCCTTGGTCGGATTCCAGTGAAGTGCAGAAATAATCTACACACAACAGCCCTACTGATGGTTAAAACAGAACCTTAGAAAAGCTGACACATATGTTTTTATTTCATGTTATACTCATCACCAATTACATAAAACTCATGCAGGGAGAAGCGAATTTGACTATGCGACAGTTCTTTTATTTTTGTATCCCGAAAAGTCTTTAAGCGAGAAAGTTTGAGGGAAATATTTGAATTATATTATAAATTAAGCATCTACTTTATATTTTGAATAGTTTACAAGTAATTGAGTGGTAATTATTCCGGGCGCTTCAACTATGTGAATGATTTGGGATGATCGTGGAATGTCGAGGGTGAAGCAAATTTGACTATGTGACATTTTTATTTTATTTTTGTGTCCAGAAAAGATTCAAGTGTGTTACTTTTAGTGAGATATTTGAATTTTATTATAAATCCTTTATAACTTGAATGGATTACGAGTGGTAATTATGCCAGACACTATCAGAACGTTACGGAGGTATTAGCAAGCCTCTTTTCCATTATATGCCAGCAATAACGTAAAAATCTTTAAATATTTTATTCGTGGACTCAGTAATAAAACTTTATTAACTTACTACTTGTACACATAGTGAAAGATAGACCGCTGGGGAAAATGTAAGAATCAAACTTTTCCCTGACTTCGTAAATCTGCACTATTTTTATTTAGATATTTGTTGGAATATTTATTTTATGTTTTGTTCATTTATGTCAAAACCTTCCCCATATAACAGGAAAAAAAAATATTAATATAAGTATATTACTTTTAATACAATATTAATACAAATTATTAGCTTACAAAATTCTGCACAATGTAATATTAATATTAGTACCACATTAATATTAAAGTATAAAATACCCCTTAGCTGTTTTCTACACTTATTATATGGCGTAATTCCTATAAAAGTACACATTCTTTAACAAATTTTCCTCAAAATATATTAACGTACACTCTAGAATGAGGAATATTTTCTAGGCAACAAAATGTTAGATCAAATCACCCCTAGCTGTTTTACCTGTTTTAATCTCTACTCAAAACTACATTTTTTGACAAATTTTACGCGATTTTACAGACAAATCCTCTAAAAGTCAAAGTAACTTTTTAGGCAGCTTGAATAACAGAAGAATCCACATCTTAGCTGTTTTCTACCCATGTGTTGTGATTTCTGCAATATTATTCGAAAGATTTTACAACCGATTCTGTTTTCTACCCCTATTACACAACCTATTTACAAGTCTACAATTTTTATAAAAGTTTGCCTACTTTGACAATATTAATACAAGTTCTCTAATATTCTATATTCTTTAATATAATATAAATACTGTTTATATTAATCATAATCATACATAATTAAATAATTGACCCTTGTACTGCCTACTGGCTGCCACTAGAACATCCACTGGCCGCCAGTACTGGCTGCCAGTTACTGGCCGCCAGTAACTGTCCCTGTGTGCAGGGGGCTTAAGGAAAAAAATTTTGCGGATGATACAAAGGAATATTATAATCAATTATATGATACAATTATTATTACAATTGGAATAATAAAAGTAGGCTACAATCCAGGAGGTTGCTGGTTCATACCCAGGGACGGAACAAATGGGGTAGTGTTTCAAACCTTTTTTGACATTCACAAAAACGAATGCCAATTGGAATTTACTGCCATCTACTCTGAATGATCATATGCCTATTGCCTTTAATATGTGTACGAAAGCACAACTTTTGGGAACTGTTCTGGCTGTGTAAGTTTGTGCATCTGTGGACAGGATAGCTCGAACACGGAAAATTGTATAAAAATGAACTTTTATACTCAAGTGAGCCATTTTAGAACATTACAAAGTATTTTGATGACTTTCACTTATTCGACTAAAGTCTTTCCTTGAAAGAATAATGTTATCTTTTAAAAATATACCTAAATGTTTTGTTTAAACTTTGTACAAGGACTACTCTCAATGGGACTTACAAAATTTGTTTAAATTTTTCACATAAATTCTTTCAAAGGTTTTATTAACTATTTTCTCGACTCAATCTAAGTTCTGTTAACAAGATAACTCTGCCTTCCGTGAATGTTAGGCTAGGAATGAAAAGTTCTTCTCTTCAGAACTGTCTATAAGTCAGAAGTAAAAGATCGCATGATCTGGATAGAGAACGTCTCGAACTGAAGGAATCATGCTTTATTACAGTAGGTATTGATTTACTGTAATTAACCTATCTCGAAAAATGGCAACTCTGTTATTGCTTAGCATATTACTAACCACAAAGAAAATACTTACGTAAGTAAGGATCATTAAAAAAAACTCCCGCACTGTACAAATAGGAAGGGAAGGAAGAGTACAGCATGCTTATTATCTTCGTTAGTTTTTACTTAATTTACGGTTTATTTACGTCAGAAGAACTTCGTAAACCATAAACGGGAGATTTTCCGTAACGAGTGCAATCTACGGACCGGAGGGGTGAAACAACATCTAATTCTGGAGAAGATTTATTCTGTAGTATACTGTTATGGGATAAGGCTCTTGGAGTCCCCTGATTTACTCGATCTTGCCAACCAAGTGTTACCACACGAGTTTCAAATCTGGCAAAGAGAGGAGTGAAAAAGAAAGGAGAGAAAAAAGCGAGGAAGCTAGTCTAGTGTGCAAGGGGATGAATTACCATGGAAACAGGGAACTTAGTCAATGTACTTCTAGGAGGTTTTAACGGAGTGGAACAGAGATCCCTATCTTTCTCGGTTTGTTCTCTCAGACTTATTCTGTGACATTTTATACGAGAGGGATATCCTAATACTTATACAAGTCTTTATCAAACCTAAGATATTGCATTCTCCGAAACACTCTTCAACTCTCTGAATAAATAACAGTGATAGGAAAAACAACACCAGAGCTTCTGGGTCAAGAGTTACTTTTCTTTATAGAGTAAAGGAAGATGTGATACAATTGGTCCTGCACCCCTAAACCGATCAGAAGTGAGAAGGATTTTAAACTTGCTACTGTGATCACTAGGATACTTTCTTACGTGAACTGGTACCATGATACATCTCGCATTATACCTCAATTAAATAAAACCAGGGGTGCTGCATTATAGCTTACAATATTAATTTATTGTTTTGTACATAAGACTTGTTTTTTTTTTTACATTCTATAAGAATCTTTAAATGAAGCCTAAAAATCTAACAATTGAATAAGATGGAATTAATTTGCTCCACAATATTACTAAATCATTTACCTCTGGCCTAAAATGATAAAATTAAAAATGACTGCTTATAGGCCCTACTCCGTTGGAGTCTATTTATTATAACCCAGAATAATACCAGATCTTATTAACCCAGTAGTCAAGTATTAAACTGTATCAAAATTCGGTTCCCTTGTAGACTTACGACATAATTATATTGTATTCTGAACAATAATTTTATTAGACAACTATAATTTAAGTGGCTTCTTTAATGGTCAGATAATAAAAATGGTCACCATTGTATTTTAAGTAAGCAGATGTAATACCAACTGAAAGGGCATTACAATATGTATCATGCTTCCCTTCGGAAGGGAAGGAAAGTTGTTAGACGGTCGAATAGACAGGCCTAACTGAATGTTAAAAAGCCACTCCTTGAAAAAGAGGAACTCTGAAAACATTACCTAATCTAATGTAAAGGACCTTCTATTGCTTCCTCGTTTATTGTCCCTTCCAGATGCTGTGGTACGTTTCTCATCAAAGCAGGCTTAGGGAGGTGTGTTAGGAATCGCTTTGGTTATAGACTACATAACTCATTTAAAGTCAACGGAAACGCTGATAAGCAGTATAGGCCTATACGTCATTTGTGCTAGGCTATACACAATTTTCTGAACAATCGTGCTAGTAAATGCTGCTTTAAAAGTTGTCACAAACCTCTTTGGTACAATATGGATTCTCCTTTCTTGCACAGAAGGGAAAGAGCAATAGAGTCTGCATGAGATCGTAACACTTGGAAAGTTGAGTAGATATGGGGGTTGCAAAAGAGCTGATAAAAGAAACCCTCTTGTCTCTCAGACCTGACTCATAACACACCCTATGCACTCCAATTTTACATGAAAGAAAAAAGATCTGAACATTTTTGCATGGGTTTTTGTGGTTGACATATTCCGTTTCACTACTCAAAGGAACACTGAGTATCTGTACCGGTTTTTTGTATGTTACAGGGAAGGTTATAATCCTCAACGAGAAAGAAACGCAGGAGAAAATCATAATATAAATATATGTGGCAAGACTGTTTCCACACACTTTTTTCACAAATACGTGATAAGTTGGGTATCATTTATTTCTTAAGTGGACGAAAAATGTGTAGTTAAGTATTACGTAAAAATTACAATTAAATAGATTAAAATTATAATCTTTATTCTCCTTACATCATAAATATTAATGAAGTAAATAATGGATGACCTTATCCTCTGAAGTCAATAAAATAGATCATAAAGGACCGTGGAAAGTTGGCAAAGTAAAAAAAACTAGTAATTGAGAGTTTTAAGAGAGAGAGAGAGAGAGAGAGAGAGAGAGAGAGAGAGAGAGAGAGAGAGAGAGAGAGAGAGAGAGAGAGAGAGAGAGAATGTATTTTTTTTCTTTGCTCTACATTTCTTCGAGAAAACATACTATCTATACACAGAAGTACTATGGATATTATTACATTTATTCACAACAGTTAATTGTTGCTTTATAGTTGTTGTGAGTTCATAAACGAAAGAATAGCGTTATTCATAGCCTATCTTCTAAGAGTATACTGAAGGCAGACACATTTTATTATTTCTGTCTCGATAACTATTAATTAATAAAAGGAATGTGTTTGTTATGAAATGTGCATTTAAAATATACCTATACCTATAATATACAATACATTTTGTGTATCCTCTACCACAGTCCTGATAACTGAGGAAACTCGAAAATTGATTCGAGTAAACCATCCTCTGTAGTATTGAAACAAATAAATTCTGGAGGGAGTGCCAGAATAGGCAAAGTTAATAACGAAAACGAAAGCAAAGTAAAACGGACCATTTCTCGCAACGGGCTGGCATAGGCGATCAGTCGGGTAGACATAGTCCGAAAACATTTCTAAGCATTATAAAACATTTTCCCTTAAGTTTTCAATTCTCATACATTATTTTCTGCTACGTATTTATTCATTCCTTATGGCCAGTTTAATATTCACTATTTCCCACGCAAGGACAAATTGGAATAGAATACAGAATTCTAACTGGTACTCAATTGACATTGTTATGTATTTAGGAAACAATTTGTTACTTCATAAAAAATACTACCAGCCACCAGAATAATTATGCGGTCTACAACTTCAATTAAGGAACTACTAATTATAACAGTGGTACGTCTGAGATCATTTCACAACAAAATCGCCCAAATTATGTTCATTTATTTGTTTGTTTTTTTAATCTGTAGCAATGGAGTGGCAAAAACAGTCTTAAAGGGACTATATATAACTTAAATATTAATACACCTTTTCAGTACTTATCACCCAGCTCTAATAACTTACTATGCATAGTCAAGATGCAGCTGATGTTCTTGAAGCCAGTGGAAACAGAGAGCAAACCAAGTTGAGCTGAAAACATATTTCATGACGCACACGTATTCTTTACCTGTAATCCATGTCCTAGGAAGAAGAATACATAAGGAAACCCTATAAATTCTTTCCTTTAAACGGAAAAAATTTAGCATTTAAAGACGAATTTTCTGGTGTCAACTACAGTGATATAAAATCATACGAAATATCTATGTTGTGATAGCAGTGTCTCTTTATCAAACTGACGGCTGGTAGCTATATACATAACTTATCGTAGATGTGTCAGTGAATAATCTCCTTCCTCTGGGCGATTTTGCCCAAGGCAGCATAGGATATTAGGCCAAAATCACTTCAGGACAGAGGCATATTCTGAAGCTTTGCTGTACACACTAGTAGGACAGTCTATACTTACAGATCGCAGCCCAAATAAGAAAATCTTGCCCCGTTATGTATTGCCGTTTTTAAAATATGAACTCGAATAATTACTAGCTTCATACATTTAATTTCTTCAGACTAGAATATTTTTAAAAACGAATAAAGAACAGAAACTGTCTGAATTTAATAAAAAAGAAAGACAAAGTTTTATCGATGTACTTTTACGTTGGCCTAATTACAAGATTATGAAGATAGCAACATAACTGGAACTGTAGAAATGAATTACTTTTTGAACAGAAATTCGGGAAACATATTGCAATTTAATATAAATATAAATATTTCCTTTAAGTTTTGAGCTGTTATCTGTAAATGGCTAGCCATCGTACATGTTATCAAACACTATACATTATAACCAGTACAAACTATGTTAGTATATAACTTAGTCACTAATTATCAGTTAATATTCTAGACCTAAATGACTAGTGCGCTTAGCTTCAAAGTAGGCAAAATTATTTTCCCATGTTTTGTGTGTGAAGGTATAGAAAACAAAACAAATTAATGGAATCAGGAAATACTTCCTTGAGAAACAGATTATTCATTATATGAATATTGAGGCACATAAAGTTTATATTTATGCCAGTACATTTTTTACTGTTCAATTAATTTTAACATTAAATGAAGTATATCAAACATAACAGTAAAGATAACTGAAAATTCTACATAGGCCTATAAAAATTGTACACGATTAAGCAAGGCAAGTGTTTCAAAATTTACAAAAAATTACCTGCTCTTGTTATTGTGTCGAATGTTAAAATGCTGTTCATTCTTTTGTACGATACTCTGCGATAACATTTCTGATATTTTGAGAATAAGTGAATAACAAAATTTTGGCCCAAAGAAAGGTCGTAAACTATAATATCAAACATATTAATAATCTGATATCACTTTCTAGAAGTGTAGTTTGTAAGGATGGTAAATTCTTACCCTGCTTAATACTTGATTATACTCGAGTAGATAGAGAATGTGATGAAAATTTGATCCTTTTACGAATTTAATATAGTGTAAAATTTGCACACAGATTACACCAAATACAGAGAAAAACTAAGAATAAGTTATGGTAACACTGTACATCTCAAGAAATGAAGGCAATATATGTTCTTGATTTCGTACGGGTGTGAAATCTACTCCTGAGATTAGGCACACTAAATGGTGTTTAGAAAGATCAAACCTTAAAATTCCGCTGGTGTTAAACTATGGAAAATTGGAATTCAGTTGAATATTTTTACCGATTTTAATTTGTTCTGTTAACATATTATTTTCTGCATGAATATTTCAATTCCATTTTATATTTTGGTTTCTTTTATCTCAAATCTCTAGACGATGTGAGATGAATAGATTCAGTACTCTGTCCTAAGGGATAAAATTAATTTTCATGTAAAATTTCTTTTGGCATAGCTCATTACTTTTTTTCTTTCTTTTCTTTTTTTAAATTAATCTGAAGTATTAGTAAGCCTTTTTTTTCACAATGGGCTCAGTTTGCCTACTTTGAGTAAGCGTTTTGCAAAGGAACATCTCTCTAAGAATGCATCAATATTATTAATTTGTATACAACTAGATAATCTGAGCATCAGCATGTCATGATAGTACTATGATGTTAGTCAACTATGAGATATAAACACAACCAATCTGTCTAAGTCTAGATGTGGGTGGCATCACCCTCACCTCATGGGAGTATCGAGTTCACATTGGCTTGTGAATGAGATGAGACAAGTCACCTATGGCACACAGTGTGTTTCAATTTAAACTTAACAAACAGCCATTCAAGTTCGATTTTAGATATAATATCCTACCGACTCTTTTATCCAGGAAGAAAATACTAAGAACGACTTTGTAATAGTTTCATTTTTACAAATGAAAATATATATTCTGAATAACACGCAAACAATATTTCTAGTTGTGATTTAGAAATATTAAAACTTTTCTGTCTTTTTATTGCTAGAACCTGCCAGAAAGCAATTCAATAAATGAAATCAGCTTTTCTGTCAATTACAAACATCCTTATTATCTTACGGCTGACCAAACCATACTGAAAGTCAACTGAATGCTGTTTAATTACTTCACCGAACTGAAATCATTGAAGACGCGTATAAATTTAGCTATTAATATTTTAACTTAATTTTTAAAAACTGTAAGTATTACAAGACGAAATTCATTGTTCTCCCAACGAATATATTTCATACTCATTTTTAGTAATGTATTTATTCCATATACCTGTTACTCTTCCACATGTATAAAATAGTGTAATTAGTATTCTGTGAGAAAAATGACAAATTCTTACTATTTAAATCAAATAATAATATAATATTCCTCAAAACTTCCTCATAGCTGTTCCGAGATGTGTATTTACTTTACCTCCTTATTTATTAATGTTCCTATTTATATTATTTACAATTACTTGAAAGATATATCGAGGCGAAAAATAAATATCCATAAATAAAAAAAATAATTAACTACTAAAATTTATCTATATGCTGGGACTTTTTAATAGATCCTAAATTATTAGAATTGCAAAATTAGAATTCTCCGTCTTGTAACGTAACGCTCAATAATTCTTTTTCCTACTTTTTTTTTGGGGGGGGGCCCTCCGACTTATACCAATCTAACCTTTGGAAAATCAGTCTTCCCAATAAGTATGAGTCTGTAGTCTATGAATAAATCGAAACACACTGCGCCGTATTCTGCTCAGTCTAGATTAGCCAATGAGCGAATGATATGCTTCCTATGGGAGACTCCATTCTGTGGAACCTACTCCTACTCGTGCGGACTTCAATAAAAGAATCATGACAATGTGATATTATTTTTTAAAAGTAATTTCAGAAAGGCTGTGTATTAAAAATAAAATCTAAAATGTAAAATACGAAGTATAAGGCAAAAAAATATGTATTCTAGACTAATGAGAAGAAAGATAAGAAAATCTTTTTTCCTTGCTTTTGAAAAATAAAAGTGTATTCTTGTGCAGCTTCCAATTTCCTCTAGGGGGTTTCTTGGAATAATTAATGTAGCTCAATGGAGGAAAAATTACGATCTTCTTTTTTTCTCTTTGTGGGGGGGAAGAGTAGAACAGAATATGGAGATACTGAATCAGTTTCGCAAATGAGCAACATCCATTCGCCGACTGGCTAGAATCTAGAAAACAGTGACTTACCTCTGTCAAGGACATTGCCAACTCTATTTCGCGAAACCCTCT
This sequence comes from Ectobius pallidus, assembly GCA_964059195.1. Lineage (NCBI taxonomy): Eukaryota > Metazoa > Arthropoda > Insecta > Blattodea > Ectobiidae > Ectobius > Ectobius pallidus. The sequence goes on along the minus strand of CAXKWD010000004.1, from coordinate 96,033,728 downwards.
CTTGGATAAATTAGAATTCATAGGGGTCTATGCTTTATCTCAATAAATTACTTTTGAATATTAATTTTAAATTTTGGAAGTGAGACAAACGTGTATGCAAAGTATATGGAATTGAAGTTGTTCTCAAATTAATAACATTTCACTCAGCGATTTCTTTGAGAAACATTTTAATAGTTTTAATTTTACAGGATTATGGAATAAAAAATGTCTACGGTACCTTTTTACCGTCTAGTTCGTGTGTGCCTTGTGCTAAAACCTTATCTACGCTAGCCGGATCGGCGAAGGTGATAAATCCGAAGCCCCTATAAGATAACATAAAATATAAAATATTACTAACAAGAAAAAACGACTACCACACACTAATACGAAAATATGTTAATAAAAACATAAAACTCTATGAACAAAGAGACTAAAGGTAAAAAAGAGCAACACACAGAGAAAGGAGACAAAGTATGTGTAGAGTGTTTTGTGCTTAAACGAAAAAACAGGCAAAGTGATCCACACAAACATCTACGGAAGGTAGACAAAGAAGAATTTTTCCATTATATAAAAGCACCCTGTAATGCAACGTAAATAAATATCAAACAATTATTTAAAAATAACCAATCATACATACAGAAGGAGCTCCAATAGCAAACATATTAAACATGTAGTCTGCAAGTTTGAAACCGTTCAGTATAAACGATACTAATACTTCTGTTTTCATATTGTATTATGAGACGCTTTCAAACTTAACAGTAGGCTATATAAGAAACATTGGAACTGTAAAAATTTATTTTAGTTGCATCACACTGAACGTGCATCATGAAGGTATTCTATACAGTGCAGTACATGTCTTCACCCTTAAGGTAACATATTAAACTTATTACTAGGCTACAAGAATATTAATTAACAAATACTCTATAATTGACATTGGAAATATATTACTTTAACCTGCTGTAAGAATAAAATACCTAAAAAATAACTCATTAAACTTACTCTAAATAGATTTATCCATACCTGTAATGGATTCACGAATAATATCGTAGTTATTACCATTGAAAAAGTAATTATACCTTGTTTAAAACACTTCTAGCACGAAATTTGGTCATTTTACACTAGAAAAAAAAATTCGAAATTTATGTTCTTAGTGCGAACATTATTTAACGAAATTTTACTCAAGAGAAATATCGAGTTTTAGAAAGTATTTTTTTTAAAGTATCTAAATGATACGTTTATTGAAATGCACAAAAATAAACTTGCGCACTATAATAATAAATAGGCCTATTCAGTAAACCAAGTTTATGTTGAGTCGTTTATCTTGACAGTGAACGTTAAATTTAAAGGGAAAACAATTCAATTAAAATTGAAATAACCTGGCTTGTAGATAGGATCACATGAAATTAATATTTATTATAGCAAAAATGAATTTAGCACTGAACCCCAATTCCTATTGAATTTATTTCATGCCATTTTACTTTTTTGTAGCAATAGCTCCAGTTTAGTGTCCAAATGGTAGTCTAAATATCCTCAAAGCAGCTTCGATACATAGATTAAGGAGAGTGTGTTACGCCAGTTTATCTACAATACAGGCAAGTTCAAAATCAACTGGAAAGCATTGTTATAAAATTTACAAAATTAAGACCTCAAATCCTCTTGATGATATATGTTTGAAGATATACGTGACATTTTGTACCATACGAGCCACAAGTCTGGTTTTGATATGAAATAACAAGTACTTTTAATGCGAAATTACACCAAAATTAAAGCAACCTTTATATTGAATTTTAACAAGGGCCCATATATTCACAACAAAAATTGGATCTCTAGCTAATTTACAATTCGGTATAGTAGTAACATTCAAAGCTATCCCAGGCGGCCGCCTACGTAATCAGACTCTTGGACCCTTCATGTACTCGTAATTTTACTAAAAACCACCTAGCACAACTTCAGCACATATATATATATATATATATATATATATATATTTTAAATAATTTAAATCCAAGGATTTTACCTGTAGAGAGCTTTGTTATGTCACTCTAAATTGCACCTGAAAAGTACCCGATTTTGTTGCACGCTTCCCTCTATGGGGGGAGGGGGTTGTAGGTGTGAAATTGGGGATATAAGTTCAACTCAGCTGTCTAGGTAAGTGGGGTATCGTTTACTATGTATTTTTTACGCAGAAATGAATAATACTTTAAACAAATCGACAATATGAATAGTTTAGAAGTTATAAGGGTTTTACTATAAAAAATTGCACATTTTATATGCCGAGTTATGCATCAATTTATTGCAAAAAAAAAACAATTAATAAAAAATGTGAGTCAATGTTTGACATTATACATTTTATTTACATTGTAGATAATATATTAAATGATGCATAGCCTATTTAATGGTGACCATAGAAGGAATGTTCAATATAGATCCATCTCTTCTTTGTCGGTGACGATTCCTGTGTCTGAGATCCCTCCGTTAGAAAAACATTTACAGAAGATACGGGACTCATGGTTTATAACTTTATAATCTTTCCCGGAGAGCGTCGTGTCTAGGATTTTTATATTCATTAAAATCCAACGGTGTCGACCAGATCTGAACATGCACGGATTCAGAGGCGGGCAGGCTACCTCTTCACCACCAATGATGACTTATGACCCCATACCTCTACAATAGTAACGGTAACTTCTTAGTTAAATACTTCCAATAGTAAATTTAGACATAATTCCATTATATTTTCAATTTAGAGCAAAAAAAAATGGCAGATCGAAGAGTAATTCTGTAGGTAAATTTGGCTGCAAAGTGGCAGCACTCATTTTCCCTTCTGGTCACTAGGAGTATTGCTGAAGGCTTCATCTTAAAAGTGAGCTTTATTTCTTTCAAATTTGTGTATATTTATAGTTCAGGCGAGTTCTATTAATATTTTAAATAATATATTATGGATGTAGGACATACTGTCATACCCGATAGGAAAAATTTCAAATAGCTTTTATAAGAGAATAACTTATAATTAAAAAATGTAACTTTTCAGAAGTAGAGTTAATGTTATGCTTAGAATACTATAAGAAGACCTAACAGTTTGATTTGTAATTAAAGCAGATTGGAAAAAAATAAAATCTGTCACACCCGTAAGACTGCAGTAGGCATTTATGCTGACCTCATGAATCCTAATTATTTTACACGCATGGCTTTTAAATCAGAATTAGTTGAAAATAACCTTAATGTTTTAAGAAAATTTAGTTTATTTTTAAAATAGAAACAAAATAAATAATTATTAAATAAAATCAAAGTTTAATGAAAGTATAAAAGTGAAGTCAATTTATGCAGTGGTAACATCCATCTCAAAATAAATTCACAGATTTATGTAAAAAAAAAATAGTGGAGGAAAAGACTTAGAAAAAATACAGAGAAGTACAAGAATGAGGGTTTGGAGAGAGAGCGAGGGCGTGACAGAGAGAGAGAAAGGAGAAGAAGAAATGTGAGTTATTTTCTAGCAAGCAGAACTTCGTCAAGAATGTATAAGCAAAAGAGCACGAGCATTTCAAAATCACAATGGCAGGTAGCCTTTGCAAAAAAATTTCAGCTCAGTATCAGAATGAAATACAATCGACCCACTGAATGCGTGTACAGGTTACCGGTACAGAAGTAAATTATTTACAGATAAAAACATTGAGTAAAACTACGGTCATTTTACATGCTCAACAATATTAAAATAATTATTTTCAATTCAAAATGCATAATATAGTTTCATCTAGGTGCACATGAAGAAATTTTGTCAAGCCCGTAATAGAAATAAAGTGGTTGTACAATTTTTAAAAAGAGATTTTGGGTTTGCTTTTATTGAATTCTGAATTACCTGTTCCTTTGTTAAAAAACAACAACATTTTATTTTTACGTTTCAATTCACAGACTTCTTAAATAATATTCCAAGGTGCAGTATGTGAGGTACGTACTTTAAATGTCACACCCGTAAGTAATGTTTTATTACACATAATTTGGTATTTTAATAACATAATCGGTGATTGAAACAATTAATGGTTTTTAACTTACAGGATTCTGATTCTAGTTTTATTGATTATACTTTTTATCTTTCTGTTAAATAATTAAGATATATATCTTTAAATTACAGATTATGAAGTCCAAATGTCATATCCGTAAGATTGAATGACCCATTTACAGTAAAACATGAATTTATCGAAAAAAATTAAGAAAATTTCACAAGACTAAAAAGCAATGAGAATTTTAAGTAAGATTTTCTCCGACCTTATGTTGGGAGGAGAAGTTGCCTAGTCGAACAAGAAAAATAATTTTCATATCTAGGCAGTAGTCTCGAAAACTCGGCACTCGATAATCCGGCAGTTCGGATTACTCGGCAACCATGACGCGAGTATCATACAATATTCTTTGAAAAGAAATAGGTAAACTATTTTGTTGTAATATATTGACACATATACTTTTTGTTTCATAGAAGAGAAACCATATTCGGATTTACATGTTTTATAAAGATTTCTAACGGTGTTATATATTAGAGGATAACTGACAAATTTTTCATTTTTTGCCGTAACAGATTTATTTTTAAGCCCTTATTCTCGATAACTCGGAATTTCGGAAACTCGGCGTCCTTTCGTTCCATATTAGGCCGAGTTTGGGAGACTCTACTGTAGTACGATCTCTAAGGAAGGTGAAGCAGATGAAAATGTTGACATAAGAATCAAGAAAGCAGGTGCTTTCATACAATCAAAATCTATCTGGAGGTAGAAACACATTTCCTTTAAGATAAAATCCGATTATTTAATGCGAATGTAAAATCTATCTTACTGTATGGATGTGAAAGATGGAAAGTCACGAAAGTAATTCAAAAGAAATTACAAATGTTTGTGAACAGATGTTTGAGAAATATTAAGGGAAATTTGGTGGCCACGGACCATATCAAATGTAGACCTGTTTAAAATTAGAAATAGAAATCAATAAAGAGATCAAGTTTAGAAAATGGAAATGGATCGGACACGTGCTGAGGCAGGACAGTGGAAACATTACGAAAATGCTTTTGAATTGAATCCTCAAAGGTTAAGTAAACATAGAGAAAGACCCAGGATGACTTGGTGTAACACGGTTCGAGCTGAGGCAAAGATGGCTGGAAAGAGTTTAAGCTGTTGGCGAGGAACATAACTGGATGGCCATTCTTCAATAGGGCCCTTTTCTTTCCTGAGGAGTATGATTTACCATTACTACTACTACTCAAAATTCAGCCGAAACATTGTAAATGAACTACAGGAATAAGTTTATAACTAGGGATGGGTCGATACCATATTTTCTCGATACTCGATACCGATAGCCTACATGATCTTTTACTGGATACTTCGATACTCGATACCTTCAACATTTCCAGTTTCAATAAATAGGTGCATTAAAAATTAAAATTTGAGAGAACTGTGTAATACCAACTAAATTAATTAAGTCTGCATATTTAATGAGACAAAATTTAATATCATCAGTAGTCTATAATTATTTTTAAACTCTACATTAAAACTAAAATTAGTTTTTTAAACAGTCCACTTACAAGTTTTTGTTAAAAAATACTAGCATTCTCACATAATTCCAGAATTGCAGAATCACAAAAGTATCGAAAAAGTATCGAGCGAGTTTTCTGAAGTATCGTTCGATGCCGATACCATGCAAGTATCGAGAGTATAGAGGTATCGGAAGTATCGAGGACCCATCCCTATATAACACACCTAACTTACGTTCAAATGTTCATTTAGCCACATGTGATAGTTATTGAGAAATAGAATCACTAAGTTCACTTAATATTAGCGAGACAGTCCCCAACATTTCACTGTAGTTGATGACATGGAAGTAGTGATGGATTGTACGACAAAAGGTTACGGAGAAATATAAATGTGGAATGTATTAAATCTTTCGTTTATAAAATACTGTAACTGGGAAACAATTTTCTTGTGGCCTATCATGCATTAAACAAGTTCCTCTTAAAATCTGAATTAGTAATACTGTTTATATTGAAAGTAGGGTAATGCTATGTAAATAACTTTATTTTGTGTATTTGATCGAACTGCACCATGTTAGGATAAGGGGAGAGGGTGGAAGGAAGGCTTTGAGGGAACCCGGGCTGCAACAGCAGATGGTGATTAATATTTAATGATCTGGCATACATAATAAACGAGCACACCATCTCAGACGGTAGATCATTATCGGAAATCTCGAGGTATACAATACATAAAATTTCCTGTATACATAATCACGCCACACTACTGAAGTCGATTCGTCAGAAACATTCAAAGTCTGTGAGAGAAACTTATTATTCGCTCTGCTAAGGCGAAATATAGGATTTTCTTCACAGTCAACAAAAATTCCTATCGGACGTCAAATACACTAAGCATATTATAAACGCAATTTATAAAATCCACCATATTCAGTCTCGGTATGTAGGCCTATTAATTTTAGGTAAATGTTTTATCAATTAAACTGTGAAATATTCATAATAATGACTTTATGCCCAGTTTTTAAAATAGATACTAAAACCTCGACTGGAACCTGTTCTAACTGAAGATTGTCGTTCTTGTTCCTGGAAAAGAGAGTTACAAATAGTAGTTTACAGTGAATAAAAATTTCTGTTGAGTATAAAAATTGACCTTGGTTCAATGTTGAATTAAATTATTTTATTGTAGTAAGATCTACACAACTCTTCTTAAATTTTCTACAAAATTATATATTTCTTTTACTTGTTATATTACAAAGATATTTAGGCTATATGCGAAGGAGCAAAATGCTCGAGTTATCAACTGTTATACTGAGTGAACTTTTCTCGGGTGGTCACCAACGGGTGGAAGTGAATTATTGTTCCCGGCGTTTCGAAGGCCCACGCTTTTTCCATCTTCAACACCCTACACCCATCAACGAGAAACGTTGTTCACTCATTTTCTTCTCCAGGAAAACCTCCGATCTGTTGTATTAGTAACTTGTAAATAAATGAAGTTTTGTTCGTTGCATTGGTAAAATAACAATAAATAGGAACGAATCTTTTTAAACAATTAATTTTCTCGTTAGCGGCTTTATCAATTCGTGTGAAGAACTCATAGTCCAGAAAGGGAATAGAAACTCACTCACATTATACTGAAAATGTTAAAGACAGCAATAGAAGGCGGTCCCTGACGAGTTATATAATACTAGCTCTTTCCAGAGGCTATCTCCGAGAGGACACACACCAAGATAACGGATGAGATGAAGGGAAGGAAATGGACGGCCATGTCCTTAATTATGAGCGCAAACCTCAAATTTGCGTAAAAAGGAGTTTAGAAAGCCAAGGAAACCCTGGTCAGACTTCCCAGCCTCAGGGACTGAATCCAGGACCATAAAAACTTTCATTATATTTTGTAATAACTAAGAATGTATTTGTTTAGACTTTCATCATTTTTTTATTTCTTTATTTTTAGTCATTTGTATTATATATTAATTATTCAAGTACTTATGTTCTAATTTTTTTATTTGTATTTAATGTTCGTTTCTTGTATTCATGTATATCAGTTCTTTTTTAATTTATTATTAATCATGATTATTATTATTATTATTATTATTATTATTATTATTATTATTATCATTATGTATTTCATGTTTTTGTCCTGGCTGAGTGGTAGAGAAGGCCTTATGGCCTTAACTCCGCCAGGTTAAATAAATAAATAAAATAATAAAAATAAAAGCTCGGAGCCTGAGTTATCTCGCTCGGTACAATTATTGTTAAAATATTGCTGCACAGTAAATCAAGATCGACGATGACCAATGACTACACGAAACAATTTTAACCAAGTTTTTAATCATTTCTATTATATAGTAGATGAAATAATTGGGTAGGTGTTGCTATTGTCGGATACATTTTTTTCATTTAACACAGAAACTGAAGTTGTGAGAATAAGCAATAATTAAAAGGGTTACTAGTGCTTTGATGTGGTGTGAATTTAGAATCGACGTGTGTGTATCTCAGTGATGGATCTAGAAGGGAGGGAGGGAGGGAAATGCCCCGGGCACACATACAGTATAAGGGAACGCAAAATAGCCAAAAGCGTTATTTTTATTGTTGTGGATTAGGGGAGGTACATAAACTAAATAAACAATTTGGTCATATTAGGCCTATTAATACTTTAATCGGTATTCCTAGTTCCACCCGTTTCGAAGCCTTTTCAACACATAAACACAGTTTTTTTTATTTTATTATTTTTTTTTTATTATTTTTTTTTAAGAGTACACGATAGCTAGCGACGATGTGACTGAAAAGAATGACTCATTCTAACTACACTTAGTTGGATTTGGAAAAGGGGAGGTGCTGCAGGGCTGAGTTGCAGGCGTTGACAGACGGTGAGTTTAAAACAGACTTACCAACCCTCAGGTTGATCTCACGCACTCGAGCTGGAATTTTAAGCATTTTATCCATTAAAAACGTTAAGATTTCATTTGGAATTTCACTTTGTAACGCCTTCTGGTAGTGTTACGCAGTCCCTGAACACCGTGATTTTAGTATTGGTATCGCAAGATAAGTTCATACAGCTAGTCACATGACAGACTGCGATAATCCTTAACATGATTGTCTCTGATGGTTCTCAGGATCGCGTTATGTATGGGAATTCATCGGTTCTCGTCTCGCCGAGAAGAACGTGTTTTTCTATTAAAAGAAAAACAAAACAGCTTTTAGACCTTCACTGAACGTGGATAGTACAGGTACTTTATCATCTATGCTGACATGAAAATGGCCATCCCCGAGCCATTGTTGTCTCACTTATTTTCCTTGAATCTCACTCTTCCTGATCAGTACTCTCACCCTATAACCCTTGGCAACTCTCTTAAAACTCGGGTAACGCAGTAAGCTGATATTTATAGAAATTAGCTTCATAAGAGGAATTAATAATAGAAGTGAACAGCTTTAAATTTCATGCTCTCGACCTAAACCGACAATGACAACAGCAACTTCTTCAAAAAATTTTTTGTCTTTTATTTGCCACAATGGACTTCAGGATGCAAATTCAAATGTGGCAACGGCACTTAGAATTTTTAAAATAATGTCTGTTTCAGTTGCATCCAATGAAAGGGGTTTTTAGTATGTTAAAAACATACTCAAGAAACAGAACGACACAAGAACGCCATATACTTCTTTCACACTGAGGAATCTGTTGCAGGGATATGTGTCCGGGCGCAGGTATCGCAATCTATTTGCCACAACTCGCAAATCTATTGAACATATTCCTAGTCCTCGGCATAAACAGTTGAATAAAATGCACCAGAAACTAGGTTCCGGCACAAGTTCTTGTCTTCGCTCTCATGGAACAGATCCCAGAGAGAATGCCGTTTGCGCATGTCTGTAGTGACGCTTTGTGTGGCAGTTGACGACGACTGTTTGTAATTATGATCAATCCCATTAGATATATTGCTACCTTCATGCTGTTTTAATTGACCAAATCGTGGATATTTTGCTATGGAGTGCTCTGAACAGAACATAAGACGATCTAGAAGTGATGTCCCTCACATTTCGTAATATCTTTGAAGAAAAAATTTGAATTATAAATGGTTTAAGCACAATAATATAACATTTTTATATCGATTATACTGTTTTTTGCGAGATTAAACAAACCCTTTCTTTACCGACTGCAATGGATCCAAGTTATCCCCTATCGCTGCGTTACCTGCCGGTCAGATTGACTCCGAGGCTCCGGTCTCATAAAACAAGACGCGCTGCTAAAGAAAGTTAAGTAAGTTTGAATTTACAAAATATTATACGACCGAACACAACTTTAAAACTGAAATACACCATTCTTACCGTAAAGTTCAGACTGTCCAGATAAATATAAATCCCCGATTTTTACGGCCGACTAACGTAAGACCATGAACCCACAGCTCGGAAGATTTCATCAGCATTAGTTCAGTATAATATCATTTTCTTTTGCAAATTGAATGTTTGTCGATTACAAACTTGTTCTAGGTGATTCATCAATACCTTTAAAGCAGAAAGAAGCATAAGTTCTGCATCTAAAGCCATACTTGTGCCTCACAACAAATTCCTCGGTGTAAACACTCACATGTGATATTTGTGTGTAAGGAATGTACATGGGATAAGTATTCAGACACAAGAATCACGGAAACGTATGGGATTTATATGTAGTATTTCTGTCTGCAAAAAATTCCTCAGTGTGAACGTAGCACAAGGAAATGTTAGTAAAATTATATTACGAAATAACGTAGCTTGTATTTTTATAATTTTAACATTCTTTACTTCTGTAAGTCTATTTTTACAGTCGTTGTAACTTATATTAATCATCAAAATTGAATGTTTGTGTAAAGAAAATTACGCCCTGTTAAATATTTTATCTATGTATTCTATTTTTAGTTATACCTTTGCAAGTATAGTTTAATTTTTGTGTTACTTAACCGGACAGCCTAGATCCGTCACTGGTGTATCTGCTCTTCAAATAGTACATTATGCAACAAGCCTATAATGTCCTTCATTAAGATACGAGTATGTTTATGAAACGAGCTATGCGAGTATTTTAATTACCATTATAGGCAAGATACATATACGACTGTTTTGTTCGACCATATTATTAGTCTAAATGTTAACATTTTGAGGTTTTAGATTTACGAAAATGATCCGGGTATGTTTCAATGCGCTGACCTTCGCACCAGCTGGTTGACGTAGTTCATGTCTTCTACGAGATGGAAGCTTACGTTGTCAGCCAAATCGAAGCTTCTTTTTGCTGTTTTCTTTAAACCAACGGAATTTTACATTGTATTGTATTAAACCAACGGAATTTTACGGCACGAAAAGAATTAATTTAATTTAGTATGACATTAAAATGAACACGAACAGAATTTACTTTATTTTAAATACAGGTTATTTACAAGGCAGGTTTCAGTCCTCAAGATTGTTCCGTGTTCGATAATTAATACCACACCAGTTTCGAAATGATACGCCGTGTGGAAATGGGTGTCATTATGATACCGTTATGTCAAATGTAGTAATGTTTTTATTCTCGGACAAGTATAACTAGCTATATTTTTTAAAACAAATATTTATTTTTTGCATCTGTTTAATGCATTTTTATGTAATTTGTAAAACTTAAAATGGGAACATTTCATGTTCGATTTGCAATGAGAACGTTTACATTTTTAAACTGCCTGTGTAAATATGGCACTGGGAATCGGGTATTTAAATTTATTTCCTCAAACATCCGTACGATAGGTCTTAATCAGAAAGCCTCTGAAAATTTATATGCTCATGGATTTAATAATAATTATTATTACAGTCAACTCTCGATATAATGCCACCATCCGTTCTCTAACATTTAGAGACAATTGGCACAAAGCGGGGGTGGCACTAAAACAAAATTTAATTTGTTAAAATAAAAATGGCATAATACATTGCTGTATTAATTTACTGTAGGCCTTACTGTATTATGGACGAAAAATTAAATAAAAGGCAAATAGAGAACTTTAGCACTTACAGTAACTTAATTTATTATAGTATTTGTCCAATGCTACAGTCCACAGAGGGGTTGAAAATCATATGAGTCCATGTAAGTGACGATTACATTACAATACCTTTAGTCCTTGTTAAAAAAAAAAAAAAAAAGGAACTGTAATTGTAGTGTAGTGTTTAACAGCTGAATAGACACTAGACCAAAAGAAAGTGATTGTTTGGAATGTTTTATTGTATGAAGGGCTCTTTCTACCTGCTCCACCCTCATGCAGGCTGTCTGTCGGACTACTAAACATAGCTTCCTCATTCCATCGCAATACACTTACAGTTAGTGGCAGGGAAACTCTCACTTCTTGGAAATACAGTACAGTATGTTTCTTAAATAACCTTCCTAACATTCATGCCGGTTTTAAAAGACTTTTTGGACTGAAAAAAATCACTGAAAGCTATATTTTGTAAAAATATTGTCTTATATTGACTGGCACTAAATGAATTAGCACAGTAACGAGGTTTCTTATGTATTTTATATGGGAGAAGATCCGTTCACTTGCATTTAGGCTATTGGGGCAGTGCGAGGGTGGTACTGTAAAGAGGGGCATTATATCGAGGGTTGACTGCATAATGTTATAGTTATTACTTTTATTGCTATTGTTACTAATGTCATTAGCATTATCTAATAATTGTTTGGCAGACATGTTGTTATGAGCTTTTTATGGCATTATGAAACTGAGCAGACATTTTTAATTTTCACCACCTGTTTAATCAATTTTTTTGCTTTGCAAAACTTAAAAACTGCATGCCAAACAAAGACAAGACAATAACATGATTAAGGTGCTAACAATTTTAAAATTAGATCATGGTCTAATGTTGCTATGTCACAAACTGAATCAAGAATATTAATAAAACTTAGATCATGGTCAAATGTTGCTATATCACAATCTTAATCAAGGATTTCATTTCATTAAGTAACGCCACGCCAGAAATTCGAAAAGGAGAGACGAAAGAAGGCGCACGGATGTCTAATAAAAGCAGGAAAGAATATCACAAGGATTTTATTACAGTGTAGGCCTATCAAATTACACAAGAAGTAAAAACATCGGAAATGGGAGCTACTTAGTGAGTAGTGGAGGGTTTATGCTGGTATCCTCTGCTTAAGCTTAGCCTACTGGTTAGCGTATAGGCTACCATCTGTTTCGATGACGTCTTATATTTAGACTACTTGTCTAATAACCTATTCAGTCCTACCTATTTGTCTCTCCATTAAAAAAACATGTGAGTGTTAATTGGTCGTTACTCCGGTAACGGTCAACCAATTTGATACAAATCAATAGCTTTTTCTACGAAAATTGTGTGTGTGTGTGTAAGTACCATGGAAATCTATAAACCGTATTTGAGTTATCGCGCATACAGACACACAGACGGACAGACGTTGTTCTCATCCACCACGTAATTTTAGAAAGTACCATTCTGGCACTTAATAAATTAACTTCATATGGATTTTACAATAGTTAATGTTGGTTATTCTTCACATCACTTTTATAAAGACACGTAACATTAATTCACAGGAATTTACCTTCAAAAGAGCACATACTGTAAGTTTTCATCTGTGATCGGTTTTTAGTTTGAAAAGAAAACCTGATCTCGAATATAAAGTACGTTAAACCAAGCATAATGCTAACAATTGCAGCAAATGAACGGAGAGATTGTCCTTATACTCTTGATGATAACATGCCCTGTGTCGACTCATCCTGTAACACAGCCAATGTGCACGAAAATTCGACTGTGCCGATGTGCACCTGTGCCAATGTGCACGCAACCGCCCTGTCGAACCGTACTCCGAATATGTGAAATCATTCCCCTCCTTTCTCTCGCTTCGTGACCACAAAATCACAACTGAACCAATTTCTATGCTTTCCTAAAAAATCCCCTACCATACTTACATATTCATCTAAATTAGCTTCCACGACATATTGAGAGACTCTAGGCAAAACAAAAAAAAAATGGTAGAACTGTTTTTCAAGCAGATTTCTTTTTTGCCACGTCGTATTGGTCCGGTGTGTGAATGAAGGAGAAGTACTAAAATCATCAACTGGTACAGTTTTGCCTACCTCTGCTGTAGTGTACATTATGCTATTTTCATTTGTACAGGAATCTGCATGATAGAACGTTTGGAAGATATGGGGTAGTGTGTATTATGTTCATTCTCGTTATGTGATCCTAATAGAATTGTTGCTAAAGTGACACAGAAGCACGTCCACCACTGCAAGCTCAAGCAAGCTGGCACTCAGGCAGGCAGAGGTCGCGGTGGTGTGAGTGAGGTACACAACAGTCAACACACACTTCCCCTTTTAATCCTGAGTTTCTTGTCCATGCATTAGGTAAAAATGTTAACTTATTTGCTAAAGAAAGAGACGTCAACATGCCTACGTTCATTTCCTCTCATATTGGTATCCAGTACTTTCTATATTCTGTATCAGACACTGCATATTATGATCGCTTACCTCAGCCACTTGAAGAGTAATCTGTCCCAATCAAATAGTCGGTCCACTAAACCACACATCCACACACACTTTAACACACGACAACTAGGAACACCACACTAAAAGAATACATAACACGGGCACACAATCTGTATTTGTAATAAGATAAAAACCTATCCAGCTTTTCACTGACACAATCCCGAAGTAAACCGCTCTCCGCCATTAAATGACTATCGAATATGTATTCTAATCGATCAGCAGATGCGGATCGATTGCAAGGATTACGGCCAGTGACACTGATCAATGTTGCCACATGTTACATTGAGCGTCACAGCCAAGGAAATTATTGTCCCGCTCATATTTAAATTATAAAACTCAATGCATTAAGACTTAATGAAAACATAAATAGAAACGCGTGATTCGTGTTCACTCTTCACTTTTAATATTCTCTGCTCTATGTCCTGACTTGTGTTCACTTTGATCTCTTTGTGAATAAAGTAGGACAAGTGAATTCCTAGGATTTTTGCCTAAAGGAATCATCGTCCAGGCCCTAACCTTAAATGAAAGCTATTTATTAATTACCTTACTAACCATTTTTCATTAATTACACTATAGTTTGAGTGGTAAATAAGGATTATCATAATAAAATGGCAATAAAAATAAAATCAGATAAACTGATAAAGAATAGTCCTAGATAGTTAGTAGGCCATATTTCAGAAACCATTGAGCTTTTATACCATGGTTTCTTGAGAAATGTTGATCAGAATTTACAAGAAATTCCTTAAGTCAACAATATTACTCTATTCTTGCAAAAACCTCAGAAGGAGGACAAATACGCAGTCAAAACTTTTCAAAGTTTCTTTTGGAGGATAAACAATTTAAAATTTGAACTTCTTGGAATTCTCTCATCGGTTGTAGGATAAAATCAATGTTTGTCAAATTTCAAGTTACTAGCTCATAAGGTGGAGTATTTTTAGCCACAGTCCCTAAAATTATTGTTCTATTTTTAAATATAGGCCTATTTTATAAAAATGAGATATCGTTATTTTCTACACACATTCTTTAAAACGTGAAAACAACAAGATACATTACTGACAAGTTATTCAATAAAAATTTATGGTTCGGATATTGGCTTTATCCACACACTTATGGAAGGGTATAACTATATGATAGTTATTCTAAAATAGTTTTTAGCTTTTCCTGATGTATTTTATAATTAAACATTAACAGTCCTGCACGACTGGTTTTGTGTGTGAGTTTTCTAGCTCTATTTTATTTTTTTCAGTACGTGCTTTCTTATAAAATTAAAAATATTTGGAACTGAACTACATCCGAGCATTTTGCTCTTTCGGGTGAAAATAATTTTTGATAAACCTGAAACTTGTATCATACAATTACAATTTGTATTTTATTTTGCATTTTTTGTATTGTATTAATTTCTCGCCAAAGAACTTAACAAATTAAAATTCAGCTTTTGGAAATCCTGGGGTTCAGGAAGTTGAAGTGGTAAAGCTGTCAGATTTGCATACCGGCCGCTTTTATCCCCAGGATTCTGCCTGGTAGTAATTTCTGTTAGAGATGGGTCGACCCCAGAGCCAACATGCTACCAGAAGGATTAGGTAAATTTAAAAAAAACTATTAACCTAATCAGCAATCGAATTCACGACTATCTGTTTTGTAGCACATTATATAAAACTACTACAACGTGCCTTCATATTGTGAAACATGAAATTGATAGATTAATGAAGATATAAAGATTTTTGTATACTTACTCTCAGATGGGGATTATGTAGGGGTACACCGTTGCGAAGTTGGTTGAGGTACTGCACTACAAACCGTAAGGTCAAGGATTCGACCCCCAAGGGATCTTTGGAATTTTTCAATAGGCCTTACATTTCTGGTATTACCGTGCCCTGTTTCGACTCATCTTCTAACAGAAACGAGTACCAGTCGCAATCCTGGGGATAAAGGCGGCCGTTGCATAAGGCTAATTAATTACCTTTCCACCTTCACGTGCCGAATGTCTAAAATTCTGAGATCCTTATACTTCTGGAACTCTAAGGGTCTCTACGGCCTGTATGGGGATCACTTTACTGTCATAGCCTATGTAATGACAAAGATTTGAATTAATTGTATTTTTTCTTTAGAAACAAAACATGTTATTAACAATTTTTAAAATTCAATATTTTTCATTAGGTTTTTCTTTCACATAAGGCTCCAGATGCTATCAGCATAAAAAGTTGGCTTTATGTTGTCCAAACTTTTACTAGTTCTTTTGTTATTTTTGTTATTTTAAAATTAGTTACCAATCCGGAAGCAAACATTTTCTAAAAATAAAAAAATACACATTTCTTAAATACTTAAAGTCATAACATGATTTCATTATAATACCAATTTTTGTGCCACCCGTATTGTAAAAGTTACACATGAAAATCAGCCCTCTAGGATATTGTTTGTAGAAGTTAATGCAATTTGTAGATTGGGAAATATCAATAAATATGAAAAAAAGGAGACAGACCGTTTAGAGCTCTACTTAATTTTCACCCACCATTTTTTATGTTATTGCTAGCACTTTTATAGCATGAGTTTAAAAATAGTTATAAAACATATTTACAACAGTATAAGAATCAATGATTTGAAAAATATTTATTGTGCATATAAGCGAATATTCCGACAAAGTTATCATTTGTTGAATTCTTTTATTAAGTAAGATATAACCACTTCGGCTAGGTTGATAAGTAGAGAGCATGAATTTATTATCCATAATTCTAAAGGAAATACAATAATAATATGTAGGCCTACCTGGGCGTGTACATAGGCCTACCGCTTTAAGAATGGCTAAGAAAACAGATGCTGGAGGGGTGGAATACCCCTAAAACTTGTGCCACGATAAGCTTAAACCAAACTCAATACATTATTTATGGACAAACAATTTTAATTAAAAAAAATTTACCATAATAATTGTTTACTTTAACATTCCCTTAAACCATCAATCGTTAGAAATTAGAAGAACATATACGAAAAAATAGTATTGGGTAAAAGAAACATAAACGAAACTGACGATTTTGGCTTGTATATGTCTTCACATCATTTTATCTGGCAGTGACCAACAAGTGCAATGTAGGTCCCTGATTGCATTTTGTAACTTACTAAACTTCACAAACGACAAACAAAGATAATATTCTAAGTTCTGCAGCGGAAACTTGTTGTGTGGTGAAATGGTTGAGGGCACTCTAAGAAAATATCGAAGATCATTCCTATTATACAATAAAAAAGAAAATAGGCCTATTTTTGTTCCCGATGTAATTAAGATAAAGTAGAAAATGATCTCAAGTGAGGATTAGTTTTCTCTGTTTTCCCTAACGCTTATCCCACAACGAAAATACACTAACTCTTGAAATGCGTGAGGTAAAACTTCATGGCGATTTAGTCCAGAGTAAAATAAGGAGCCGAATGGGAAAGCAAGCAAGCTATTTTTTAATATTCTTATTACTTCGTTATGTAGTTAAATCCTTAAACTAGGCTACATGAAAATACATAATCTTTATATTTTTTATTCCAAACACAAAAAAGTACATACTTAAAATTCTCTGGCTCATGAAGAAACAAACTAAGTAACTATTTCAAATTTCAATAAGATCTTTATTATTTCTATAGAAGGGTTGACAGTCAAATGGGTGGATGGATTCAGCGATGTTCTGGTGTTGGAATTCGTTTTTTAAAATTCCTTATGATTACGCTTCACCTAGTTGTTCCTTTAATTTCATTTATTTCGTTATAAGCTTAAAGGTTGCAATTTAAAACCACGCCTTCTTTCTGCTCTAAAGCCTTAATAATTCCACACACAGAAAAAGTAAATATTTGAAAATTTTTGGACTCATGCATAAATCAAGCTACATAAATTTTTCAAACTTCAGAAAGGCTATGGCAATCAGATGGAATATGGATTGATGGACGGACGGATGAAGAAGGTCAAACTACTAGTGTTTCTCTTTATCTTTCAAGGAAAGGCCCCCCAAAAATAACTTACTGGAGCATTGTAGAAATCTCCACAGTTTCATCTTGAGTGACTGATAAACTGAACGACTGTCTGATTTTATAAGAAAATAGTCTATGGATACCACATTATATTAATTAGAAACGTCCACGTCGTATTGAGTAGAATACAACCAATAAAAATAAAGATGTTCATAAATAGTTTGATACGATACTTTAGTCTTCTATACAACACTGCAACTATTTTCAGAACAAACAAGATTGTAAACTGAGTCGTGATTTAAATTCAACATGTAATACACTGCACTGTATAGACTACTTCAATTCAAGGACACATTCACAACAATAACATAACTGGTAAAAGAAAAAAAGAAGGCTTTGCTCGCTTGGCTATATACAAGGAAGGATGGGAAATCACCTACCTTGATGTGAACATGGGAACTCCGTTCTCGACCGCCAGCGCGTCCGGCGGGTCGACTCGGCTGAAAGAGAACCACTCTTCAAACCATTCCTTCCCTTTTGACTTTTTCTTTGAATTTCATTTTTATTTCGCAAAGAAATACACAGCACAAAATATGCAATGCAAGTAAAGTGTTAAGTAAAATAATATACGTACACTACGACTACTTGCTAATGTCTACTACTAAAAGCTAAAACATTACAGAGCCATAATCAAAAATATTCAAGAGGTCACTACATCTACAAGAAAAAACAATTATTTCTATTTCACAGTAAAACTATTTAAATTTTCAGCTTTGTTGCCCAGGATAGAATGATTTGATAGACCATTAATTAAATAAATTTGTATGACAGATTTCAAGACTATTATTTCGGATTAATAAAGGTATTGGTCGTCAAATTTAGAAAAAGGCGACACAAAAATGCGTCCCTGGTAGCCTACACATAATTTTGAAATACCAAACTCCTTAAATATTTTACTGCTTTGAAAAATTTTCTAATTACATATACAGTAGCTACAGAGGGAGTTCTAATACCAAACCACTCATGCATTTGATCGGACAAAACTGGGAAAATGTGTTAGCAAATTGTTGTTTCTTGCTGATGACTCAACACACCTTATCAATAATAGAACATATTTATCACTATATATTTAAATCACTTTAAGTATTAAAGTAATAAACTTAATAACACATTATATCAATAGCTTAAGAATTATTTTGTGCAAGGTGGTAGATCTGAAGTATATAAAAAACATAGTTTTCATAAGAGGTCATAAGATATTCAGAAAATAACATTTTAGGTAAGAGTTTATATAGTTGCGCCTGTTTCTTATGTAGGACGGGCATGATTTTCGTAACTTATAACAATAGGCCTATACGTAATAGTGGCTTAAGCGTAACAAAAGATCAAATGCTTGCAGCTCTGGTTGTAAAAATAGATCTGTAAAGCAATTCCGAAGGTAAAACCATGTCTCAAAATGCCAGTAATAATAAAACCAATATCGAAGCGATCAATTAGCAGGCTCTACAGCACTGGCTACTGTTCTGCACTCGAACTGGTACTCCAGAATTCCACATTGACTTCTGGATTGCTCTCCGACGTATCCCTGCCCCTATCATAGGCCAATATTTGATTCTGCCATCATCTTCTGCTCAGCCACCACACATTCTGAGTCGCCGAACTTGATACTGAATACATTGTCCATATAGCTTTTATTCTGCTAGGCCTATATTCTGGTACGCTGTATTAAAAAGTCGGGCATATAATGTTACTATTGCTTTCACTAAGAAAATAAGTTAAAGACCTTTAATATCATCGCTTTTCTCACTGAAGAAATTTGATATTAAAAGTTTAAATACTGATCGATATTATGCAAAAGAACTCAGAATGAGATCTCCTAAACACGAACTCCTCAACCATTACCAGAGCTGAATTTATTTATTATTATGAATGCTCATCAAGCGAAATCACCAGTGGATCATAAGTTTGAGATCTATGAGGAAAATGTCAATGGAATATGCGGTTTTCATCGGTGACAACACTTACACATGGATATAAGTCCTCACATTTTTCATAAAGCATATCTCTAATAATCCTATATTTCTGATTTTGTACTATTTTTTATTCTTCTGATGTACGTTATCTATACGACAGTAGCAGTGAAAATAGTTACCTATGAGGCTGATTAACAGTGCAGTACAGTACACCAATGAAAATAAGAGGAACTATCTAAGAGAATTATCTTACTTCTAAACCTATCAAAATTATTTACTGTTGGGAATTGTTGACTATATTCCGGCAATGAATTTAGTTATGGTTACTGAATTTTAGTCCATGAAATGTGTGGTAGGAGAAAGCCTGTTAAAACGTGTCAGTGACACGTTTGAGATGAAGCTACAATTTTTTTTCAGCTTCTCATTAAAGACAGGCATTCCTGAAAGAACTCGAAATCTTTTACTATCGATCAAGGATTAAATTTCCTATTGAAGAACGCATGGTCGAGTTTGTTTCAACGCAGACTCTTGGTCTCAGGGGGGCAGCAATCAACCCAATCACGGATTTTTAAGCAAAATGCATATTATTTTAAGACTCTTAAATGAAAGGAGAAATGTTAGGCCATATTCCGTAAGACACTCCTTGACTAGTAAATTTAGCTTTATTTAATAGTGCTTACTTTGCTTATTCGGAGAAAATTGTCGGCTAGAAGAATTACTTTAAAATCTGGGAGATAAAATGCTGTCAGATTTTTAAAAAAGCTTTGCGGTGAAGAAATATATACTGAAGAGGAATTCATCGAGGAAGAACTGAGTTGCTTTTCACATGCGCTTGTCACGTCCTGCTACTTCGAAAAAAAATAATCATTTCCACTTCACAAATCGTTCTTTACTGACAAACGCAAGAACTTCACACAAGAATATCTTATCTTTCTTACACACTGTAACAACAGTACCGGTAACTGATAAGATTTCTACGAAACCGATAATTTATTCAATTTTCATATAATTTGTTTTTGCTTATTTTGGTGCTTATTTCTTAAATTTATCGTGCCTATTTGCTTGCTTATTTCACTGATTTATTTTTCTAATAAACCCGGACTCTAATTAATCAGTGAGGTCAAGGAAAACGATAGCATAAGTCAAAGAAAATATTATTAAAGCGCTCCGTCAAATTTTGAGGTTTTGTAATAAGATGGCAGGCTTCAGACTCCATTTAATAGTGTTGTTCGATTCCTTACACTAATACATATAGTTGTTATCATAGGTATATTTGTGTACGAAATTCCTGGCTATGCCTCTGAAGAAGTCGCGATATCCAAGGCGAAGAAAGAATCTCGACGCTACATCAAGGTTTACATTAAGGACTCTTCACTATTCCTTTTATGGAGATGACATACTTCACATAGCATCTTTTGCCTCTAATTTTTTAGCTTCTCTTCTTCTACTAGCTTCTTGTACTTGTGCGCTGGGGTAAGAAGAGTGCAAGCTAACAAGCCTCTCCAACAACACTTGGATGGCTCGCCGTGCAGATCTTTCAAACCTCTCAGACGTCCCAGCATCCCTCTCAGCCTTACAGCAGACAAGGGCTTTAGGTCACTAGTGACACTACTGTCATCAACAACTATTTGTGTCAGCAAGAAAGGAAGCTTTTCTTCGAACAATGGAGCGTGCATTATAGAGCAGCCTATCACTCATGCAGTATACTCAGTTTGTGTGATGCAATACTAGCAAAGGTATTATGATTCCTTTATGTTACATAAAAAGTTTTGATGATTGGTACAATCATTTATATTTAGTATCTTTTATATTTTTATTTATAGTTTCTTATTTTTATATTTGAGGTAATATTAGTTATATATTTGGGTGTGATTATCTATCTTATGGTTTAATTTTATTAAGAATTTGGATTTGTGTGCTGATAATTATGGCTAGAGAATCTACTTTTTATTTGAATTATTTTTGTACATTTTTTGTTATTATTGTAATATTATTAATAATATTATAATTATTATAATATTATAATTATTATAATTATTATAATATTATAATTATTTTCTTATTATTTGTTTTTTGAGGGTAGTTTGATTCCTACCTTGTTTTTTTGGGGGGGGAGGGGGGTTTGGGGTTGTCAACCTGAGCGGTTGCAAGCTGGGATTTATTTATTGTTTTATACCTTGTTAGCAGCATTACCTATACTGGTGAGTATTTTTTATGTTTATAATGATGATGGGACTTTAAGAGTTTCTTTATTAGGTAGTTTTTCTTTTACAATAATTGATTATATTTGAGAATAATTATAGCCTTTTTGGTACATTTGTGGCTTCCCAAAGCTCATGTATGTAACAAAATTGTCTTGTATTAAATTCAGCCTGATACTTTTGAAAATGGATACAGAGAAACAGCAGACGGCATCTGTTGGTAATTTTACTCTTTCAACATCAAAACTTCAATATACCAATTTAGGCCTATTGGTTTAATGAAGTGTAAGAACAATTTTGCTTTGTGATAAAGAGAATGTGTCATGGTATTTATTGGGATATTTTGGAATTGTCACTGATCCTAATTGAAACAAACTATGCACAAAGCGTTCCATTGACCAAGAGAGGTTCGCGATTTTCTAAACACTATATTCAACCGCAAAACTGTTCGTACAGCTTTGCCAACAGCTTGGTAGAACTCCTTTTACATTTCAATAACAATAGCAACATTTCATATTGTAAATGCTATACCAAATGACTTTACTGAACCTACTCATGAAAATATTCCATGTCCGAAACTCTGCTTTCTCTTTGCGGAGTTTTGTTCAAATCACTATGTACTTAAAGAAACCTTATAATATAGCTTTCTGGATAAAAATACGTCTTTTTCCACGGAAAGTCCCATAGGCTGAAAATGAATTGACGTAAACATCCAGGTGAAGAACTTCAATTGAGGGGATGAGAAAAATACCATATTGTATAGATAAGTAAACATAATTAAATCCAATAAAAATTTATCAATAAATGTTTAACAGAGTACGTTATTATATTCATACCCTAAAGCAGCGTTCTTCAATATTTTTAAATTAAAGAGCCATTTTATTTATGGCGAAAGATTAGGCCGGATTGATTTATTAATAATAACATGATCCTTGTGTTTAAAATATATCTTATGTATTATATTATCTGTAGGGGTTAACATTATATTTGAGTGTGTTTTATATTTGTCTTCCACATATCAATGTTAATGAATAACACAAAGCACAATAACATTCTTGAATTAAATGTGAGATACGCCACTGTTTCTTTGTCCACTGTAATTAAAATTAGTATTTGTTTGCGGGCCGCCAAAAATTAACTTACGGGGCGCACCCGGCCCCCGGGCTGAAGACTTCTGCCCTAAAGAATACTCTCAACGACATTATTATGTATATAGGACGGTTTTTTGTACTAAGCAAAAGCTGCATATACACCCAGGCAATGAACGGTAATATTTGCTAAAATGCAAATAAAATCCCATTCCATTAATAAGGATTTTATAAGTTCGTCTATTAATTATCAATTCTAGGTATGAACGCATCAGATAGGTCTTTTCAACCAAGGTCTCTTAAAAACCGTCATAAGCTTAAAACACATCTTGTTTGAATTTTAAAAATAAAACCTTATAAAAGTAAATATTCCTCCCAAAATCAAATTCTATTCTATTCTGTATTTAACATACAGTAACTGTGTTTTCTATTCCCGAAAGTAACACGAATTTAGAAATACTAAAGCTGTAGCAATATTTTAAACAACTTCCGATTATTAAAATAATTTATTTGTATAACAATTTGCTTATAAAGTGAAGAGTCAATAGAAAGTGGACAACAATATGAGATGGCTTTTTCATTCTGAATTTCTATCCAAACGTTAGGCCTACTCAGAATATGAATTAACAAAATTATAGACTAGCAACTGACGCAGAAACTCTCCTGTTTTATTTTATTACGTACGGTGTACACCGGACCATAAATCTTCTTCACATCAAACAATAGAGATGATAGACGGTTTTCATATAACGCCTTTTAACGAGAAAATTGCGCCTTAAAGTGGCAGTAAACAACATGGGCAAGGCATTGAAGTCAGTCTTGAATTTAAGGTGCTTATTTGGTTTGGACGCTGTCTTCTTAGTCGGTACTCAATCTCCATCCATTTCTTTCTTTTTCTCCCCTTCGCTCGCACGACTTGATCTGTACTGCCTCAAACATCTGCAGCCAGCATCCCTGATGCTGACTTGAAAGCAGAATGGACCAAACAGCAGCAGCAAGAAGCTCTCCCAAGCTTACGTAACTAACAGAACACGAGGCTTAGTGGTGGGATTTCTGTAGACCTCTGAGGCTTTTGTTTCAGCCAGGCCTGACTGTAGGAATCACAACTTTCTGACCGTAGTCTAAATATTACATTTTCACTCAAGAAATCAAAGAACGAAGTTAAATTTAAGAGACACGATTATTTATGGCTTGATATGACATTATGAGTGTTTCATTCATAAATCCAATATTTCGGAGGACTAATTTATCATATGCCGTGATCTCATTCAATCCAAAAATCATTCAACAAACTCGAATAGTAAGCTGCTGCCATTCAGAATTAAACTGTTTTTAATCCTCTCTACCTATTTATTCTAGGTTGAGTGGAAATCCGATCCAGTCTATGTGGAATTATTATCATAGGTGATGTAAAGCACTAGTGACATCATTAGTAGCGAGAGCTTTTAATTAGCGAATTTGAAAAACAGAAGTTGTATTTAAAATACCTATTTAACGAATAAAATACAAGAAATAATAAATAACATCCATGATTAATGAAGCATTAGATTTGTATTATTTTAATTCCATATTTTTCAAGTGCAATCACGATATAGCACAATCGTTGTACCTGTTCTGAACAAAATACGATAGCAAGCATTGTTTGCCCCATGAGTTAAGCTGTAAAAATATGAAACGCTGTTCTTGAAGACTTAGGGCTAAAAGAAAACTTGGAATGTCATTACGATCACTAATTGCACAGCTCTCGGCGCGATTTATTGGTAAGATGTTGGTATTTCTTGAAAGACAAACACAGGTGAGAAAACACCTATTCCTGTTATAATAGGCAATTGGTGAATAGGCTAGGTCAACTTAGGGGAGTGTATTTTCCATTTGTTTGTGCATTATAAAGCTTTGCCAGCTGAATTATTTAATCTACGTCTATTTGAATATTTTCCTTAACCCAATAGCAATATCATAAATCACCGCTCGTGACGGCTGATTTGTTCCTAGCACCAGCTCAAAAAATGACTGACTGACTGATTTCACTTATTATTCTTACGTCACAATCCAAAGAGTGACGTATTATTAAAAGAGTCATGGGGAATTTTACCAACATTTCTAAACTACCCAAAAAATAAAGACAAACAATTGCTAGGATTTAATATTATTAAGTGCCAGAATGGTACGTTCTGAGATTGTGTGATGGACGGCAAAAAGTCTGTCCGCCTGTCTGTCTATCCGTGTGTCCGTACGCGCAATAACTCGAATACACTTTATCGGATTTTCATAAACTTTGTGTAAGCATGTATAACTCCATGGGAAGAAACCAATTGATTTAAGGCTAAATCGGTTGATCGGTACCGGAGTATCGATTAATTTATGACCATATACTTTTTTTAAAAATCTTACAAATTCCTACAAGGCTATGGCCCAGATCTTGGAATGAATATTGTCTTCAAATTCTCATAACGATAATTTTGTTTTCGCGCTCCTTGAAAGACCAAGTAAAAAATATATAATAATCCTTATTCACCACTTGCATGTTCTTATATGTGTTAGAAATACTAAAGCTGTAGCAATATTTTAAACAACTTCCTATTATTAAAATAATTTATTTGTATAACAATTTGCTTATAAAGTGAAGAGTTAATAGAAAGTGGACAACAATATGAGATGGCTTTTTCATTCTGAATTTCTATCCAAACGTTAGGCCTACTCAGAATATTGTATTTCCCCATTTAGGCTACTTGCACATAGAATACTGTTTCCTTGCAGCCAAACACACCATTGTAGAAATACCATTCGCCACATTCAGCTATTTAAAGAATACAATACAAAAGCGCTCTTTAAAAGACGAAATTTGTTTCACTAATAAGCGGGTTCTAGTCCAAAGAAGAATTACATGTGGCTTCGTGGCAGGTCTTGTTGTATCCAAAGTTCGTGACAAGTCATGCGGCTCCCTCCAGATGTCCGTGACCTTGCCACTTTTCTATAATATGCAGCATCATGGCTTTCTTTCACGGCGTGACCATAATTTGAAGGAAAGACTGATGAATTACGCGGTGTTTATATTTTGACAAAGACATTAAGGAAAGACTTAGCGGCATGTCTGTGTCTTAATCTAATAAACAAGATAAAGCCAAGTGCTTTCGCAGGAACTAGAATCAAGGTCAAGGGTGCATTTATTATAGACAAAAACAATAACGTCAGGAAGCTGCTCTGAACTTAGACTTCGATGGAAGACGGTTGCATTGGAGTGAATATGGTAATAAAACTAAACTTATTAATGTAGCTCTTCAATACTGTCCTCAGCCTAACTTCCTGGCTTCCCCACCTTAGGCAGGGATAAAAAGACTATTCCAAGGAACAGTTAGATATCAAGCAAGTATGACGTTTCATAAAAAAAAATGCTTGATAAAACCCTTCGCGTTTACGACTAAATAATATATTATTTATGTAGAATTACTGACTGCACTTACGTAGGAAATAGGCGATAAATAATATATTATGATAATTCTTATTGGTGTATATAAAGGGATTTTATTTAACTACTAAGTGAACACTGTAATTATCAGAATAAACTGTCCGTTTGGATACAGTAAGCTATATAAATAAAATCAGGTAAACTGATAAAACAAAGTGCCAGTATGCTTTTTTAATCAGTAATAATTGCAGTTATGATATACAGAAAATACGTTTTTTTTTTTTTTTTTTTTTTTTTTTTTTTTTTTTTTTTTTTTTTTTTTAGTTAAACTCCAGATTGATTCATTAAGCAGGGCTTACGGAAGAACAAAGGTCTAAAGTTTGATTCTTAACCTTAATTCATATTGGTATACACTGATATACTAATTCTTAAAATATGTAAACATTTTACAAAATGCATTGACAATGAAATAGTACAGTAAGCCAATAAGAAGAGGATAGTTCCACCTAGCGGTATGCAGTTTTGTTCTGAGTATAGGCTTATGCAATTTTAACGCAACGCAATAACTTTAAAGGTAGTTTCTGTTCGTGAAATAACATTTATAGGCTTATGTTATTCTTTAGGAATGATGTAGGTCAATGAAAGACAATGAATTCCCAGTTTTTTTTAAAGAAAAATGTAATACTTATTTAAGCACATTGACAAAATAGGACACAAGAATGGAATAGGCTCAATTTAACACAATTGATAATAATAAAAAAAAATTTTGCTTCAGGGTGGACTCGAACGTGATATCTCTTGATTACTAGACAAGCATCTTACCCCAAGACCAAACTACACTACTACATTTCAGTGTCCAATACCATAGAATACTATCTCGTCATAGCTCACAGAAAAGAAAATCACCGTATTTCGAAATTAGGCTATATTTCGAGCCTTCTAGTTATCTTATGTTACAATATAGAATAATTTCATTCATTGATAACATAATATTCGCGATATTCTAGTCATAAATGCGAATTTGGCCCTCACTAAAGCAGAGTACCAACTTAACCAAATTCTCAGAAGTTAATGTTTTTATTTATTAATAGGTCAGGGATTATAAATCTGACATAGGCTGAAGTAAAATTCAATGCTTTAATCTAATTGTAATCAATTTTAGCAAAATAATTAGTCATTATACAACAGCATTTCGTCTATAATCGTACATATGGGAACATTTGTTTTTCATGTAGGTGTCAACTGTCCATGGCAACTGAAGGAAGCTTTATAAGCTGTCATTAATTGATGACGCTATAAGAAAGAACCGAGAATTTGATTTTGCATTTGAAGAAGGTGCCTTCTTTTTACCCTCCTTTACTAAAGAAGGTTTCGACAGGAATTGAAGGGTTGTACCAGAATTACCCATTATTTACCTTAGTTACGGGACTCGCCCGCTGATTGGTTGGCCGCGAGCCAATCAAAATGCTTCGAAATGAACCAAAATATTATAATTAATTTGACTGATAATTACTCTTTATTTCGGTACTGGACAACCGATTAGGTCCAAATTCAATAGGCTTATTGCCATGATTGTTATAAATAAGTATATGAAGTTTCATGAAAATCCGATAAAGCGTATTTGAGTTACCGCGCCTTTTCTTATATGATACCATAAAAGGGCACTAAATTGGGTATTATTCCGGTACCGGCCAACCGATTTGGTCCAATATCAACAGACATCTTCCCATAGACATTATAAATAGGTATTCCAAGTTTCATGAAAATCCGATAAAGCGTATGTGAGTTATGGCGCCTTTAAAATATACACTAAATTTGGTTTTACTCCGGTACCGGTGAACCGATTTGGTCCAATTTCAATAGGGTTCTTCCCATGGACATTATAAACGCGTATACCAAGTTTCATTAAAATTCGATAAAGCGTATTTGAGTTAGAGCGCGTACAGACACACGGACGGACGGACGGACAGACGGACAGACATTTTTCGTCCCCCACACAATCTCATAAAGTACCATACTGGCACTTAATAATGACGCCAACAATGCTGTGAATAATGGTACGGTAATATAATTTTGCTTCAATGTGAATCTTTATACATTTATAACTAACAATTTTGAGCCCCATTGCAAATATTTTTTAAGCCCCATAATATTTTTTAGTGTGTGAAGGATAAATTATTTTAAAGCAATAAAATATCTATTGATATTCATGTGATATTTTGAAAACATTATAAAGGACCGATCTATGACTGATTTTTTAAGGGCTACGTAGAGTTTAATTAAATTCAGAATAAGAGAGAAACTTTCTTTACCCAGGTTAATAGCATGCGTTTAAATAAATTTTATTCTTTGAACTTTGACGTATAAATGCGTCGCCTCAAAAATTATATAAAAAGTAGAAATTAAGATTATGAACATAACGCTTTATGTAAAATCCGAGAATATTACGTGCTCGACATTTATGGAAAACAGGCATGGACATTATCCCCATCGATTTTAAATTCAGTGGCCTCTAATGATTTCAGTTAATGAGTGCCTTATTACGAGTTTATAAATTTAGCTCAAAGGGTTAATCAATGCATGACTGCTATTACGCCCTGCCAACTCTTCATGTTTTTCAGAGTTAGAAACTCAACAACTTGATCCACGTTTACATTCTTTTCAATATTAAGAAATACTGTACTTAAAACGGAAGATCACTCAGGCACGTAAGTGACAATTGAGTGACTTCTTTCGTAATATGCAAGAGTCTCGAGGGCCAGCAGTTATATGCGTTAATGCTTTTCAAATGCAATAAAATTTAAAATATATTCAAGATATGACGGGGCCCCCAAAAGCATGTCACTACGAACCGTGGGGTTTGCAGGGCCGTTATCGTAGCCACTGCTCTCGCCTTTCTTCAAAACATAAATATTTGTACAGGTAGGGGGAAAAAAAAGCGGACCTACTAAAATATCTCAATTGGCGATATGAGCCACTGCGCATGCCTACCGGCATTCTCTGGATAGCAGGGAACGTATTGAAATTTGTTCTAGTGTCGATAAATTGCTTGAATTGAGAAATTATTTCACGTAATTTGCATTGCTTGTGAAAACAAACGTTTCCGTTACATCTCTTACATTTATTTACGTATCACAAGGCTCTGAAATCAGCTGCAAGAGTCGGTCGGCTTTTTTTCCCCTACTTGTACGTAAATATTTAAATATAAAATTACGAGAAAGTACGCAAAATGTAATAATCGTCTGAATTTTTCTACTGACCTCATACAGAGAACTTTCTAACCATAATTACCTTTCGTCCCTTAATATAATGTCACAGAAGCCCAGAAACACTAAGCTTACAAACAGTAAATTAATGCACTACCGGTACGGTAGTAATTCGTATACGATATCCAAGTTCTAAATCACTTCGACGTTAATTTATTTTAAAGATGTCCTACAACGATATGAACGAAGTTTGTTACCTTCTCTTCAGTAATATCGAGAACGATTTCCTGTAACTTTACACAGAGGGAAGCTTGTAGGGTAATCAACAATTTGGAAAGTGTGGGGAAGAGGGTTGAAGTGCGGAGGAGCAATGTAATCTGTAGCAAGTTGAAAACGATTTCCTGCAGTGCTTGATGGCAATCATCATCGCAAACAATATTACACACAACACTCGTCAACTGCACAATCAATTTCTTCACACCAACACGCAGCTCCAAAACAAGGATGAAATGAATTCTTCTATTTTAAGTCCGAATCTTCCATTATACTATTCCATAACAATCCCGATCATCAACAGCAAATCATCACCGAATAGTGTTTTGTTCAAACAGCAATAATGGTTTTTCGCCGAAGGTTCCTACAAACTCTTCTACCACCTCCAGAACTATCATCACTATCATAATAAGTATAATAGTTATCATATATCATCACTACTGTCATCGTGTCGTCATGATCAAAAGCATCGTTCTTAATTAGTTGTTCTCAGGATATTATCCCAATTCAATTGATGCATTTCGAGATTCCAGCAAGTCATTTGATTTCAACATTAAATAAGCAATCTTCAGGACTCTTCACTTCTACATTAAATTACGTATAAAGAGTGTACATCGAAGTGAACGAAATGAGAAGATCTAATAAGTAGCCTATTTTTTCTTGCTGCTGTAGTGATGTAGATGTAGTATGGACAGCAGTGGTAGTAGTAAGCCTATTAGTAGAACTTAGTATTAGTAGTAGGCTGGTTAATCGAGCGAGCGAATTCCTGTTTTCACTCAAGCGTTTGGCATTTCGTCGTGTTTGTAAATTTGGGTAGACTGTTACGTAGTTATAATTTTGTATCAATGTTTCTTGAAGTCATTAAAAACTACGTATGTGAAAGGATTTTTACATTTTCATTCCGTTCGAGATTGTGGGCGTTTTAACTGATGAAGAGAAGATCTTCAGGTTTTTTGGACGCAAGGTCTCTTGTTCACAGAACAACTACTAGTATCTGCTGAATTAGTGGCAGTAGTAGTAGCGGTAATACTGTGACATAAAAATTATTTTAGTTGTCTCAACTCTCACTCAGTCTTTATAATTTATAAATTAAAGCAATAAAAATGTTCTGTTAAATGCAGAATATATTTGGAACTATAGAAATGCAGGTGTTTGCCATAAGTTAATTAACACAAAAAAGAGTTATTCTATTTGTGCTGAGAAATAAGTACTTCACTTCTATTAAAATGTGAGTAGAAGAAACTGTGCTTTAAAATATACTTTGGCTCAAAATAACATTATTTCACATGGATATCAACTCGAATCGTATGTTTAGTAGAAGGCGCGCTGTTCACTAGTACATTAAGGACTTTTTTCAAAACATAATAATAATAATAATAATAATATAATTGTGACAAAAGTGAGCATTTGTAGATTTATTTCCATAAAATAAAATGAATTTAAACACAGGAAAGATAGCTCGCTACAATTAAGTGAGAATGTTAAGGGAAAATGGAGAGAAAACATTTGGCTAAGACAAGTAGTTCATTACGAAAAATATCACACAAGCACACAATTTCAGTATACCTCAAAACAATGACTACTACAACATATATTGTACACGCGGAGCAAGAGTAAGGAAAAATCGATAATGCATCAAACAGTTAATTTAATAATCAAATTGAAGATGTCCCTTTTTGCACCACGATATTTAATAAACCTGTCGTTTCCGGACTAGTTTGTAACAGAATTAGTACACGAACTGAATCTGTCCCCTTCTGAATCTGCCCTTTTCGCTTCCACAATTTAGAAGCGAAAATTAAATAAAATCACAAACCCTCACACTGTATGTACGAAATTGTAGTTATGAGTACTTAAGTGAATTACAAATCCCGAGTATTTTGAAATCTTCATTTTAAATTTCATAAATCCTGCAACATGGTTACGATACAATAATGAGTTTGTGAAATCATTACCAACAACTCGTAACGGAAGCAAAGTTTGAGAGAAAAGGGGGGAGGGAAAGGGGCGGATTATCGATGTGCTGTTGAGGGTTCATACTAAACCTTTATGTTTTGTCAGTAGAATCGCTTCGCAGCAGCCACTAATACAGCCACTTCCAGATCAATGTAGAACTAACTCTACAATTACTAACTTCCTCAGGGAACACTAATGTTAAATGAATTGATCAAGCTCTGTTTCCGTAACATTTACTTTGTGCAATTTGAGTAAGGCTACTATACATAGGATGATTCTCCTTACATATGACAGTCATTATCTTTCTTTCGTTTCATAGGCAGTACACTCAATGTTTTCAATTATTTATTTACTGAAGCTTTAAAATAAATATGAAATATTACTTTGCCAGAACGGCGGTTGGTGTTGAAATTAACAAACGTGCAAATAATTCATACTTTCTTTCACATATTATACTTTACTTATTGACGGCATTACTTGATACTAGCAAATTTTTCAGGAGAAGCAGAAAAACCGGTTAGGTATAGGGCCTACTACAATATAACTCGTATAAATGTACATATTAATATTCTAATAAAGGTAAAGAAATAAAGTAATTGGAAAGTGCGGAATATTGTTTTAATAAAAACTATTCTCATGAAATGAAATAACACGTGATAATTAAAATTATATTCCACAAATACTAGATACTGTATTAGCAAATAGTTTGATGCACGATTGATATAAGCCCACCCGCCCACGTTATTTTAGAATGAAGGGTAGGCCTATAACTGTTATTAGCAGAAGAAATGTATACAATTTCTATTCGTGTTATTATAAAATTTCAGTATCTTATTTCTAGTGTGGGGTATTAACACCATTTGATACAGTGGAAAATTCTATTCCATAATCATGCCGAACCTCTTTCTTTCTTTCTTTCTCGTAGTTTTACCTCTCCCTTTTAGGATTTAAGCGACCCAAGCCGCCCGGGCCTTACAGGGCCGCGACATGCCGAACCTCAACTTAGCAAATTTGGAAAAAAATCTGGTATTAGGACTAGTTTGTCAACACGCAAAACTTGTCTGATTATCTTCTATATAAATGTACACAAAATAAGTGAATACCATCTTACTAATAAACTGAAGGTTAAAACTAAAAAAATAGGCTGTATAAGGGTGACTACATTTTTGTTTACGTTTGCTAATGAACAAGAATTAGATACATAACGAAAAATTACTAGATAGCTGTCAAACCTCTTCCTCTTAAAAATCGCGTTAGTATTAAATGTCGATAATTTTAATGAAAAAATAACGAGCCGCCGCTGATAAGAATCCGTAGATGAAATTGTCAGGAAATTGGAACAGATGTACTGACACATTAGCACTCAGTTATCTCTCCGTTCCTCTGATGACAAGTTGTGATAAATCGAAGTTTAAATGGTTTTGCATACAAGGTCATTTTATGCTTCAGGGTGGAAAGGGGGTGTTGGTCATATGTCACTAATGGGGAGGAAAAGTTTTGCTACGTGTAGCCACGTGTCTAGAGCACAACCACCCCTTCCCCCATCACCGTGGACTCTTCTCATTGATCCTGCACTGAGTAAAAGCGGAAGCACAAGTATGAGTCCACTGCGAAGCAGGGAGGGCTGGGAGGACAAATGGAGTGAGTGGCATGTGCTCGCTCAATTGAGATATTCATCAGCCCGTCCGATTAAATTTACATAAATTACTCTACAGTTATTAACACGTCATTTTAATTTTCTTTCTTATATGCTCCTTTTCCGGTATTCATGAAACTAGCTTAAGTGCTCGTACGGTTTATAATGGCACTTTACAAAACAGTCACAGAAAAAATAACCAAGGAAAACTCGTTGAGAGTTAACCAATCAGAAGCGCGTTATCGTGGTAAAATTGTTGCTGCGATATTACCGTATTATTTTATCAGGAGATGGTTTCGATTACTACGCATGATGTTTATTCACAAGAAAAAATTGAAAATCTGTGATTTTTAGCTTCTTTTATTCTTCACAAATTATTATAAAACACCATATAGTAATTTATTTTTTGTGGAAAATGTCCCAGACAGTGGGAAAAAGAGAATAAAGATGTCACTTTTCTAACCTACAAATGTCAGTCTGTGTACAGAAAATGTATGTTGGAAGGCGAGAATTACGACTGGCAGTGATCCAGAAACAATGTTGTAAATTTCAAATCGATCAACACTAATGAACCAATGTATGTGTGTCACCCCTCGATAGAGCTTTGCTCTTTGGGGTTGTTTTATATATATTAAATATAAATGAATAAAATAAATAAATATCACTAATATTGCTATTTTCCGTCTGACTCTACTTTTCCAAAATTAGGGATTATAAACAGAAATTTGTTACTTAATAGTGTATATAATTTAAATTTTTTTAAATATTACTAACCACAAAATTCTCCGGCATCAATCGTGTAAGATAAAAGTTTCTAAGCTAAAGAAACTCAGAAGAAATTTCTTAAGATATTACATTTCTTAGAGTGTTTCTGGCTCATCCTGATAACTCGAGAATTTGTGATATGTTATTCAGTGCTTATTGATATAAATCAGATTATTTATTAACAACTTTCTGCAGAAAGAATGCAAATAATAAAATTACTTAATTAATTTACCTGCACTAATTTATAACCAATGCTTATAAATGAACATCTTCAGTACAGCCATAAAACGATAATGTTCTTTATTGTGCAGCTCATTTCTAATTCGCAGTCCTGTTTCCTATGTTTCATCATGCCAGATTTCACATCGTGATAATCGGAATAAATCTCCTCTTCAAGGAAAACAGCTCTTTTCCTTGGTGAGAACTTCAATCAACGCCGGAAGAACATGGCTTTGGCGTGCAGCTCTTTTCTACCCCCAACGAGGGTTGAACTCTTGCCTGTCAAGATAGTAATCAAAAGATTGTTCCATTCTTCGATGTTCATGCCTCTGAGGTTAAATGCATTTTACTTCCTTCTTTAGTAAGTGCAATATATTGTACAATGCGTATCGAGGTTGGTTAGAAATTACTTTTACCAACTTTTATTGCAAGGATAATATGACTAGAAATCTCGCCACCATAATCTTGAATGCGTTGTTTACCCATTATGTTCACAGAAATAAGTGTAAATATGTGTATTATTTCAGAAGACAAGCATGATTTGAAAAATGGCCACCAATAATGTACAGAAATCATGCTTGATTTTTAAATTGGTACAACTGAACCATAAAAAGGGAATACCGTTTACGATAAATTCTAACACTACCTTACTACACTATAGACAAAACGGAAAGTCTACATAATGTCTATTACGCTCTATGATATCATTTTCAAAGTGGCCGAAAATGCCATAGAATCCGAAGAGCACGCAAACTTGCAATAAAATGATCTGCAACCTATACTTCATATTGGAGATGTGTATTAGTGCAGTAAAAATAAAACGTCTGGTCACGACATTAAAGGAATGAAAAATTTATAGCGCTATAAGAGTTATTTCAATTCCAAACCTCATGACACGTAATATCGTAAATATCATACGATGCAGCAATGCTATAGGCATTAATACAAAGGCCTAAAAAATAGGAATTCCAGTGCCTTGCGCAGATCTTTGTTGTTCAAGCATAAAATAAAAACTCATCGGTGATCTTATATATAGTGAGAAGTAGGTGAGTAGATACTAAAGAACATTAAGATGACTTACTAGGGCATTTCTTGAAAGATTGATATTGTTACTTTTTAGTAGAAAGATGTGTAAACTTATATAAAAATAATTTACATAATCAGGTTCAATTAGATTTGGGGACTAACAGTAAAGTCCCGCTAATCAGGCAGAGATGGATTTTAGATGGGTAAAACTATATAAACCTTAGTTTTTTTCGTAAATATAACTTTTCCTACACCTTAATTTTAGTTTTTATTCTACTTGATACCTAGACCCAAGGTTTTAACCTACGAACTGAAGCGGAATTAACAAAATTAAAAATCTCTGTAATACAAATTCAATCCTGTTTTTTTTATCCCGTCCGGATAAGTCGGATGACCGGACGAGCAGGACTCTACTTTAATATCAATTCGCCCTCCCGCAACAAACACACATTGTCTTAGTAAATAATTCATCAGGCTATCTTCATCTAACCCGAGAGTTTTTGAGAACCGGTACTGGTACTGGTTGCAGTGGAGAAATAACTTGAAAGAGAAAGAGGTTCACAGGTGAAACCTGCATAGAACCAGTATAATATGCTGTGGTTTAGGGCATAAGTGTCATAAGATGCCTCGAAACCTATCCCTAGTGTTTTGTGTACAATAACATATGGGGAGGTATTTCATAACAATTAACGATAGCTTTGTTGTTAAAGAGTATAGTAAGAGCTCATAAACTAAATAATAACTTTTTATAAAATATTTTTGATAGTGTGCACTGAAGTTACAATGGTTTAATTAACTCGATAACTGCCAATTTTGTAAAAAAGTGCATGTGATAAAATGTTTATTTTAACTGTCTCTATAGTCAGCGCGCAAATATTTTAGGCAGTGGAATGTGTAGATAATGTAGACTACGCTCTAGAACCGCTCTAAAGTAAACAAATACGCCTGGCTCACTCCAGCGCATTACTCGTATCTACGTAAGAGACAGAGGTAGCCTACTTGTTCACTTTTTTTAAAATTTAGCCGGAAAAAAGTCAATTTTCCGGAATTATTTATCTTCTTTACTATTTTTCACTTGTTTTCCATTTTTCCTTATTACACACAAACAACCATGACCGAGGCTGAACTCGAACCCACAGTCTCCTTCATCACGGCTCTAAAACAGCACGCCTTAGCTATCATGGCTAAGGAGACAGCCTACTTATGCCCGGTTCTATAGTCTGGCCATTCTAAGAAAGAAACCTGAAGTAAACAAAATGCAGTATCTCTGTCTCACTCTTAGGTCACACGAGTAATGTGATAGAATGAAAAAGGCATACTGGTTTTTGTTTACTTCAGGTTTCTTTCTTAGAATGACCAGACTTTAGATCGGCAACACCTACCCATCCCAATATCATTCTATGCAATCCTTCTACGTTTCTTCGAGTACAGTTAAGTAATCAAGAAAAATGGAAAATGAACGCAAGTAAATTATTCCCTAATCATTTTTATAGAAAAGACATATAAGTCATAGCCGTTTTATTACCTAAAGATGGAAGTTATGAATTTTTAAAATCAACATCTATTCTTTAAAATTATCCTTAATGTACAAATAGAAACCAATATTTAGGAGGTGCAATAAGATTCTAGCAAAAGAGGTACCATATTTTTATGAATAAAAACCGGGACATGATATCCCTGTATTTTACTTATAATTTTTTACTTTACTCAACCACTTTCAGTGGACTTGTAATGTGACACCTCCATATTAGGTCTATGCACAACAACTGGTCTGAACTTCCATAAAAATTAAGCTTTGAAGAGTTAAGGATCAGTTCCCATAGAACAACACTATAGTTCACATAAATTAATGTCATCATTAATAATCACTGTTCAAATGTAGGCTACTGTTAAAAAAACAATCAGAATCACTACTGTACTTGGAAGCATATTATTTCCTTGCTGCATATTTATCTGATGATCACAGCACCTTATTTAACTGAAGAACTACAATTTTATCGCCATATTGTAGGCCATTTTGATAAGTCGGGACAAAATTGGTACTTTTTAAATAAAAAAAGGTACATAAAATTCCGGGACAGCTGTAAAAAAGGAATGTCTCGACCAAATCGGGACGAATGATCATCTTAAGCAAAGTCCATAAATCCAGAACGGGCCTTTACAGATAGACAGATACACAGAAATGGCTACATCATTCCGAAACCACCTTTTTGGTATTCTAGGAATCAGAAAATGTGCCTTCCGTTATGCTTACTATACTTTCTCTATAAGTAAAAAAATACAGTCATATTTTTAAAAAAGATATGTAAGTGACAGCGGATACAACATGTGACTGAGAAAAGATTAACCCTGGGGGTTATTATCTTGGTCTAGAGTGACATAAAACATAGGTCTAAGCCTGCCCTGCAGTTCCTTTTGTCTTCGTTCAGTAACAACTGCGATAATTCGTTCTGTATTTTACAGGCAATCCCCTGGTAAACGTTAACTCGATACGATGTAACCACACAGAGCGCTTTAATATACAATGCAGAACCCATTTTATCACGATATGAACCTATATGTGTTTGTGTTTTATGAGAAATCAAGAGCACATATGGATTGTATTTTAAAATTATAAGGTTATAACAAGGCAATAAAAAATGATAAATACCAGGCTACATTGTTCTAACAAAATACAGCGGAAAAATATATGTCTTTTATAAAAAAAATGCTCTAGATAAAAATGCACAGAAGAGGTGAAACACGCTGTGTTTACATTATAGTACCCCCAGTTGGAGTTAGGATTAAAAAACTCTTTTTACGACATAAGCCCATTCCGAAAGATATACTGCTTTAAGATATGGCTATTTTCACATAATTTGAAAGTTTGATCAAATATTCTTGGAGCACTGCTCCAAGATATAAGCTATCATATAGGTAAATATTTTTTCAGTTTTCCTACAAGAGAAAATTTATTCAAGAATTAGGTTAAGTACCAACTATGCATCACTATTTCAATAGAACTACTCTTTCATAATGATTCTCACGATTATGTTTGGGGTTGCCTACCTCTGATCTAATAAATAATTGGAAAACGTTCTAGCGTAAGTTGATTATAATGACCCGGTGTTCTAAGTTGTGATTACTTCCGATGAAAAACTACTTTACCCCATTAATGATTCTACTAAATGATCAGACAGGTGACAGATAGATGAATGTTGGATTGACTGAATTGAATCAAGCCTAGAGGTTATTTATGATTCATTTATAATTAATTGACCTTTCTGTTCTGTAAAAACTCTATGCCGGTTGTCGACCAAGAGCTAAGCTAAGTTAGTTTAGTTAAGAGCTATGCTAAGTTAGTTTAGCTAAGAGCTAAGCTAAGTTAGTTTAGCTTAGCTCACATACAGTGCGGGATTTCATATGTAGTTGTGCCGACAAAACTAAATATGAAATCCCGCGCAGCTATATATGAAATCCCTCACTGTATGTGAGCTACGCTAAGCTAAGTTAGCTTAGCTCTTGGTCGACAACCGGCATAGGAAAAAAATTCATTTCGACTTCTTTCTTCTGAACTAAAGATCATGTAGAACTTCTCATTTTTGGGATTATGTTTTAATTTCTGCACCAATTACATCGCCTGTCTTTCTGGAGAACAAGGCAAATCTATATACAATGGCTTCAAGTCTAGTTAATTCCTATTGTGATTGTGACTTGGAGGGTAGCTGAAACCGATTCATGTCGAGGAGTGTTTCAAGACATGTTAAAGTTTACAGGCTTAATATGTAAATTAGTATTGCGCGGCGCAAGTCGTAAGAAAAGACAGATGACTGCGTGCAAGTGATGCCACCCTTCAAAACACAACTTTACTACCAAAGTGGATTACGTACGTTAAGCCGAGAAATAAATTCTCTAAGCTGGCTGATTATACCAAGTCTCATTTTCACTTTGAGCTAGTGTGGCTTAAATATAATACTGCTCACAAACCTTATATACAGCATTTAGAGGAAATGTGGTTTTTATATGAAGCCTTAAAATAGAAGAAGACAGAGTCAGAAACCTGAAGAATGTTAGGCTATAGCTCAGCTTGCATTAACATAAGTAAGAATGAAATGCGGAGATAAGTATTCAGAATGAAGCACACGACATTATACTATTTTTATCTGTAAAATGTCTTATCAAGAGGCTAGAAATTATAGAAAAACTAAATTTCATCATTCCCAGATTCCTTAGCCCAAGAAACCTAAATTCAATGCTGGCAGATAATTCACAGACAATAAAATATGGTATACTGTCTTATATTAGGAAGACTATTCGTGTAATAATCTACAGTATATATTATAAAATATATATACTGTCAAGAAAGCAAAACTTTAATAACGGCTACAGGAGCCTGCATGTTGATTTAATTGCCATCTTTGCATGAAGTTGAGAGGCGGATAGAGATGACGTAGCAACCTTGCAGGCCTTGACCCTGCATGGGATAAAGCGCCACATAGGACAATCATGCAGGCCTACATGCGCAACGTAATTAAAGTACTTATATTGGACTTATAATTATAATAATAGTAATAATAATAATAATAAAAATAATATAAATTTTATACTCAAAGATTTTAGAACAGATGGATAAAAGAATAGCTAAACAAACAAATAATCTAAACACGTTATCACAACACAATATACGTTAAGTTCCTACTAATAAATAATAATTATCAAGAATAATATTAATAATTATTAACGTCCAGTGGTAGAAGGTAAACCACAATAAGTAAAAGTCACTTTTGACTGTAAAAGGAGGAGCAAGACTACGGCAATAAAATATGTCTAGAATGGAAGAAATTTAAGGTTCTTCTTATCAGAATTTAAATAAAATTAAATGTCTCTGAATTTAAAAGTACCATGCAGTATCTCAGAGTCGATAATAACGGAATGGCAGGGGGAAAAGAAAGGAGAAAGGATTTTTTTTATATGCAGGAACATAAAAGATTTATCGATGTCGTTAGGTATTCCGATCCAGTTTGCTTCATATAAGACTGCGTATTTTAGTCCAAACCAATCAAGATCTCCCTGAAATGTCATTTCCTGACATGCAAGGGCTTCATCCTATCTTTAAAACTGTAAAAATGCATGCTAGGAAATGATGTATAAGCAGGAGGGCTGCAAAGATATTTCATAAGAAGTTGAGTTTTTGTGTCTTCATACCCCTTCGCCACTTATCTAGGAGGAAGTTATAATAAAATGTATATCAAAACTTTTTACCCTCCATTTCATATACAAATGACGCTTTCAAGAACGGTGACAGTATGAAATAGGCGCAATCACAGCTTACCGAAAGTAGAGTGACACAGGTTAATGTAAGTTTCCTTCCTATAAGTTCAATCCCGATATTTTGCGACCAAAAAGCAATAGGAAGAAGTTACATGTAAAAGCTCCGTTTTTATTTTCTTAGCATGGATATCATAGAAAATATTCACCATTTAATTTTATCACAACACGCTCACGTTTTGGGCTGGCATACGCTGGTTCAAGTCTCGTCTGGAGTGAACATTCTCAAGATACGCGATGGACCAACTCTACATCGTATGGACGTAGGCCAGTAAACCTGTTGTGCGCTGGTTAAGTCGTCCATTATACTATTACTAGACCAACAGGATTAAAACAAGGAACTTGGTAAAATTGTTACAAAATAAATTATTATTAATCATTTTAATTGAATACATTAGGAAGACCGCATTAGTATAATATTAAATTATTTGAAAAACGAGTATTGTTGACACAGTGGCTCTGGGCTCCAATCATGACAACATTACTCTCTAACTCGTTATAGATAAAAAGGCATGGATCGTAAACTAATCTATTCTCCACGCCTACTTTCAGAAATAGAATGAGCACATTGTTGCAAAAACATCAATTTGCCTGATATGTAATACGCGAATAATAGGCTAATTATTTATACCCGAGTTCCCTAAATACTTTTTCTGAAGGAGTTTATCGTTTCTTTGACTGTATGATGGCAAATATTGCATAGTGATTATCCCTTTGACGTTAATTTTATTGAAAATTATAAACGCATTTTCGCAACGCAAGTTTTCAATCAACAGAAAAATAATATTTACAAAAATGGAAACAGACGTCTATTAATATAGAATATTAAATAGCTCAAAACATTTCAAAAGGAACTCAACATGTTTGGCATGAATTTTATAGCATAATATGGAAATGTAGTAGGGATATCCTAATACGATACAATAATGATTAAATAAATGAATACAATAGGCCTACTATGACCTTTGCAAGTGAAAGACGAAATTTCGGCCTTCCATTTCGGAGCACAACATACGATATGTCATAGCACGATGAAATGGTTTCGATTGTCTTTTCTTCCTACAGTTTTATTTAGTTATTTGTCCAGTTGCTGTAGTATTGCATATGACATTTACTTCCCATCCTG
Source organism: Ectobius pallidus (assembly GCA_964059195.1). NCBI lineage: Eukaryota > Metazoa > Arthropoda > Insecta > Blattodea > Ectobiidae > Ectobius > Ectobius pallidus. The sequence goes on along the minus strand of CAXKWD010000004.1, from coordinate 95,991,636 downwards.
TAGTTACATTCTCATTCACCAGCAGTAATATCATTATACATCATGAGTAGCCTAAGATTTGTTCAAGGCAGATAAAACAAATGGACCAAGAACAAACCAAAATCTGTGTGCTGTTTCTTTGTTCTTTACTGTACTTAATTCTTCTTCCTGCCCGACCACAATAGTTACGTAATGCTCTGCTACTAAGTTAGGAAATTCCTCACTGCCATTACCAAGGAAAGAGAATTATGAGTTGAGGAAGATTTCCTGTGTGTAAGTTTCTCATGCTACAGTAGCACAATCAGCATTACAAGAAAGACAAGACGGATTTCACATACTACGCCAGTCTCTTCATATTTCGCCAGCGCCACATATCATATGCATACAAAGAGAGAACAGAAGCATAGTGCTTCTCTCTACCATAATAAAACAAAAGAATCAAAATCCTCAAGAAATAGTGTATTGTGTACGATAACAACTACGAAGAAGTTACCGGTTCCAAATACGTAAATATAGCCCTTTAAAATGTATTTTAATTTCCTCACGGGTTCAATGCAATAGGCTTTCTGGGTACAATAACAGCCTATATTTCTGGCATCTATTTTTAAAATGTGTACAGTTGAAAATATAGTTTGTCGTAATATTAGACAATACTTTTTATAGCAAGTTGGAGTGGAATGAACGAATTGATGGATTAAATTGTGAAAGACATTTAATTATTTCGCTACTTAAAGCAATTCTTAACATAAAATATTATGCGTTATCTCACTATTAATTATCTCATGCTATTCTCGCAAAATGGAAGTATTCATTTTACAAAAAATTATACAAATATTATCAAGAAAAGATGATAGGCATAGAGCACATTGCAAGACATAATTAAATTGGCTAGCATTATCTGGTGTATATGTATGTGTATTCATGTAATTATATACATATTTATGTTTATATGTAAAATCAAATGTAATACATAAGAAATGTTTTAAAGGAGAAACTATCAGAAGTTAAAACCTAAAAATTATTAATCAAAAGCCCTAAGGTTTTACAATAGCCTATGTTATCCGCTGGCATTAGGTAAACTGACTTTAATTTTAAAGGGTTTGAGGATAAATAACCCAATAAGTTATTTATGTAAATAATTTCAGTGGTCTAGTTTGGTAATCAACCTATTCTATTTAATAATTTACAGTACGGTTATTTAAATTTTAATTCTCATATTGCAATCCGAACTCAATAAAACATCAAACAAACGCACACACGCATTTAGGCTGTGAGCCCTACAAAACGTTTGTTGGTTCGATCTCCATTAAGATAATTTGAGTTTTCCACTGGACTAATCCTTCTGGTGGCACTATGTCTCTTGGATCTAAGGAAACGAGTGGCGGACATAGAACTTTAAGACCTTTACGGCCTGTATAGGCGACAGGTAATTTACCTATTTTTAATATCGGTAATGGAAAAGTTTAGAAATTCATGCTTTAGGTCAAAATAATATTCCGTGAATGTATATCTGGTGATAATAGGTCTACGTACTGCAATACGTTAGGAGTAAATGATATTTTGCAGTATCTGTCTTGTGCTAAACGTAGCTTGAAGGCGATAAGGCGCTTCTAGACATGCACGCACACCCATCTCGGATCTGCGAGTTTCGCCATAGCATGCAGCAAGTCGTTACAGCCCAGATAAATGTGCACTGTGGGCTTAATAAGGGAATTTATAAATCCTAAGACGGCAAGTGACTTGTGGTTCTTAATTCCAATGCGCTCTGCTGTGACCTCTACAGTGGAGCTAGTAAAGTGGTCATTTCTTGGAAAGTGGTCGTGTTCCGGCAGATATCATGCAGTCCCAGGAAATGTGGGGTGCGCACTCGCTCGCAATCATTCCACCTCTTGGAAAATTCATGGGCTCTGGGAGAAGCATGTTTCACCGATTCGCCCTCCTGCACACTAGGATATCTGGAATACCTTTTCTCTGCAGGTACAAGCTTGTGAATTTCCAGTGATTGATAACGCAATTTGGACTTCACAAGAGAAAAAGATAGGGACTGAAACGTTGTAATAAACATGAACGCTACTTTATATTAAATCTTCCGGTCCGTTTTAAGATTCAAAAGAGAAGACTTTTTAATTTTGCATACAGAGAGCGATGGAAGAAAAGAACCTCTTCTGAGGAAATTATTCTTCTTAGAGCTATGCCTGGTTATTTATTATATTTATTATATCATCCTCCCTCATTCCACAGTTTAATTAAGTAGAAAGAGTAATCGCATTATTTTTCAATCAATAACAACATTAAAAACTAATAATCTATATTAGGCCTATATTTTCCGATGTTCGGTGCCGCGAAGCATTTTGATTGGCTCTAGAAGACAGCCAATCAGCTGCCGAACTGCCACCTTACATGCAAGGTGTCAATTGAAAGATTTTTTTGCTCCGGTTTAACCAAGTTACAAACTGTTGAGTTATTATAAGTATGTTGGCTAAAGTATTAAAATTAAAATGTTATATTTTAAAGTCCAATAGAATGATTCGTTTTGATATCTGGATCCAAAACCCATATCCCATTCATTCAACAATGAAACAAAAGCTAAATACTAGCGATTATTGTCAACCTTGAAAATAAAATTAATGTTATATTTACACCAAACTCTAATGTGAGTAACCTATATTTCATTTTAAACACTCCTTGCTAATGTTTTCGCTGAAGGATGGTTTACAGCTGGAGGATGTTTTTGCTGTGCTGTATTATTATAACCTGGACCGCAGTGTTAAAGATACGATAACTTATACGTTGAGTACAAACATACGACATTTATGTTTAAGCATTTGTTATGTGATTATAAACGACTGTGTGATGGTGAACCTAATTACTTACTTAAATTCCGATTTTTCTGGCTTTAGTCAAAAGGGGGAGGGTGCGAAAGTTTCTCAAGGGGTTACTCTAGTAAATTATGTAGAATATGGTACAATTAGGCCTACACACGCAAAGTACTCAGCGTGCTCATGTTAGACTTACTTATACCATCAACCTAATGAATATATTCTATAATAAGAATAATAATAACAATAACAAAAATAATAAGTGTCTCTAAGTTTCGTTCCTTGTAGGGTCGAAATTTAAACTTTCTACGTAGGGATTGGGCGTTTGTCCTTTGACTTACATATCTCTACTGGTAGATTTTCGTAATCTTCCTTAGCCCATTTAAGAAATTTATAGAAGTTTATGCAAAATATATGACAGAAATGTGTTTTGCCCATAACCATAGCCTTAACAGTTCAACATTTCTTCTCATCGGACCACAAATGAAAACGGGACATTCAAAAATAAATTTAAAAGAAGGAAATTTTTCGGCCCATTAAAGTTTTGTCGGGACAACGGGACCAGTCAATCAAAAAATGGACAATCTCGTCAAAAACAGGACGAAGTGCGTCTTAAGGAAAACACAAAATGCTTCAAAATTACCAGGAAATAAGTTCTGTCAAAAGAGCTTAACGTAACAAATTTGTCAGTCCGCATTACTTTAACGGTATTCAGGAATGATTAACTCTTGGGTGAGTTACACAAAAACAGTCAGCTGTGGAACACTGAAGCGAATAAATTACATTTGATGTTGATGTATCCAGTACTCTATACCTCCCAGCAGCAGTGCATATAATGGGGTCAGTACTTGAGAATCAAAGTCGACAAGGGGCAGACATTGGGAATGAATGTGTACTGGGTAAAAAGCACGTTATAAACTAGCAGCTTTACAAATTGGCTCCATTTGATGTGGAAGCCGGCTTGTGGAGTGAGGAAGGGGATGGAGACAAGGGGTTGCAATATAGCATGCCGCCTAATGCGCTCTAGAGAGTGACAAATGAATTCCTTCGGTGGCCCTTGCACGCTCCAGAGGGACTATGCCACCCTTCTACCACCCTCCATGTAAGTTCTGATATCATTAGGTCTAGTTGTTCTATGTGTAGGCCTACATGTTCTCACGCACAGAAATTAATGCTAAGGGCCCTACACTCTTACACGTTCCTCCACATTTATCTTGGACAGTATAATTTCTATAAAGAACGTTATACAAGAAAGAAAGATGATTATATTATACCATAAAGGACCATCTTACTGATTTCACTGTTGTTATTCATATTATTTGCCAAAGAATTTCCACAGGTACTGTACCGAACACTTCTAAATTAGCCACTCTTACACTTTTCTCCACGTTTATCTTGGACAGTATAATTTCTATAAAGAATTTTATACAAGAAAGAAAGACGATTATTTTATACCATAAAGGAAATCTTATTGATTTCATAGTTGCTATTCATATTATTTTCCAAAGAATTCCCACAGGTAGTGTAATGAACACTTCTAAATTAGCCTAATAAAGAATGAAACAGACCACAGAAAGTATAATTAGTCTGATTTTTAATTAATGCAAATGCATGTTTTATATATAACTTAAGCTTGTTACAGTTCTCAAACTTGTTAAATATCCATTTCATGGTTTACAGATTCTAAATAAGTATAGGCTAATTTTTCCGTGTGTATTTGCATGTCTCGGCCTTTCTATGGACAATTTCATGCATAATGCATCATGTTTTTGAGGTTTTAGGATTAATAAAGCATATTTTGAAGTTTATCTTGCATATTACGTGCACAGAAAGACTTAATGGTACAACACGACTTCATTTACATTAAGACAAACTTCGCAAAAGTACCTACCGCAATGACAGAGTTGGAGGCTATGGACCTATCATTGGTCGATTCCCAAGGGATTATATAAGGCGTTCACAAGTATTTAGGATCTGCATAGTGGGATGTGGGTATGGCAACTAAGATAAACTGGACGAAGTTATCAATCGAAATCCTGATTAATGATTTGTGTGTTCCATAAAAATGTAATTTACGGTGAAAATGTTAGAGAAACCACGACAAATCCCAGTAAAATTGACCGGTTACGGAGTTTCAACCCGGGACTTCCCGAATGGGAGTCCCAAGACACTACTACCATCTCGACTACTTCCCTCGGCTGTTTATTCACTGTTTTACGAATTAAAATTAAAAATTAACAGTAGATAATTTTTATCTCCAATAAATTACTCTAGAATTAACGAATGTTAGGGTTCCCTTCCCCAGTCAGTCAGCATAAATTCATTACGTGCCTCCACAGTACTAAATAACAGTCTACTCAAAATGCAGAAAATCTATAGATAATCTATAAATACAATTTGATACTTACCTAGCCAAGATATCCTTAAATTCTTGCTTTGCTACTGCATTTAGATACCGGCACAAAATCTTTTAAACGAATGGGAAACTACAACACAGATAGCCGTATTTAACTCTTGAAAACTTTCCGTATTCTTTATAGCTTTAAGCTGTTCTTTTTTCTTATTAGAGGGTTGATGGTTCACTAGAAAGATTTGGTTCTAGAGACCACTGGGCACCTGAACACGATGGCGCACAGAAAAAGCATTTCGCGTGTTTCACCACAATAAATAATGGTACACCCAAGTTTCCGTGTGACCGTAGACGCAGACCTCCAACTCACCCTGGTATCATCGCTTTTCTACCCACACAGGGATATCCAAATCACTTTACAACCCTGTGTTTTATGAAAGACGATATAAATTATTAATAAGAAGTTATCCTTCCCGTTTATTCTGAAACTAGCAGATGTCCGCGATTATTTACTTAACTGCTGGATATTTTATTTAAATAATTTATTTAACAGATAAATAATTAAAACATTACAATTATGAACAATGACATCGTTTTTATATAAATTGCATGAATTACATAATTTTACTCTTAATTATAAAATATAAATAATTAAACGAACAAAACGAATCTTGTGCTGCCATACTGCATACAGGTTCGAAATGAAACGATTAAAACGTACCACAGATTAATGAATTTTATCCTAATAATGCATAAACAATTAAAACGACTGATAATTAAAAAAGGTAAAAACCCGGCTTCTAGGTGCATTTCGCCGCCGGAGGGGAAAAAACTCAGATTCTAGTTCCCTACCCCAGAAACCCCAACATAGTAAGTTTCGTCCAAATCATTCAATGCTTTCCCATTTAGGCACTGATGATTCCCTTATGTCTACCTATGTAAAAAAATTAAGATCTCTGTGAGTCAAACTTGTTTCATGCTATGGACATCCCCATCCTATCAATTCTGTACTAGAAACTTTAATAACGGATTTCATTCCTACACTTACAACATCATATGAGAACAATAATTAATTGGATATTTTAATACATGTAAACTTACAATGTATGCACTAAATTTGAAGCAAAAGAAATACACAATCAGATATTTAAAAAAAAAATTCTATACTCCATTCACCGATAATAAGTGTGTACAGACTGACAGACATGTGGAAATAATTTCGAAAATACTTATTTTTTTGTATTCTAGGCATTATTAAACAATTGCTCCGTTCTTATCACAGTTCATTTGCATTATGTACTATGTAGCCTGTGTGTGAGACTTTAAAATGTTAAAGGCTAATCGACAGATCTTTTCTGAGATATTTCATTCTCGAAACCATATTACGATAACAGGTTCTTTATATACGCTATTATTTTTTCTGCCTTACTTATCATGAAAATTCAAATATTAAGACCAAGGGTTTTAGAAACTTCATAACGTTTATTAATAGAAAAGATAAAGATGCACAATGCACTGCTAGTCTACCTGAAATTTTAAAGAAATATTCTGGAAGATACTCTAATGACACTTCTTGGGGAACCTCACTGATAACTACAGAATAATGCAAAAGCTCTCCTCTTACCTTCACGTAATTAAAAGCTAAAATACACCTTGTTTCTAAATAATCTGCAACATGTTGGAAGCACTGATATCATCACCACTTATCATCGGACGATTAGCACCGTGTTGCGTCTTTTTTATTTCGTTTACGACAACCACACTACAGGAACACTTATCAGGTTAAGAATGATATTAAAAAGTAAATAATTTAGCATGTTAGCACTCACAATCATTACTGTATTCATCTATTTTAATTTCATATCATACATTACTTAGTTTTTTGTTTTCTTTTATATTTTTTGGTCAATTTTTTACTCTATTATCATTAATTTGTATAATTTTGTAATTCTAATACTTTCCCCTGGCTGAGTAGTAGAGAAGAGTAAATAAATAATAATTAATTAATAAATGAATAAATAAACCACAGTTTTAACTTTCTTACGTGTATAACGTCTATGTATTTGTTCAATAGTGTTTTGAATTCGTACGATATATAGTAGGCCTACCCAGTAAATTACGCACTGTAGGCCTAATGTCACGTCTGTAAAATAATATGTCCTTCATTTATCGTACAATTTTATATCAAGAAATATGCTATGTCTCTTTCCTCTCGCAAAATAAGCGTAACTAAATTAGTTCTAGGTACTGAAACCTCCATCAGAGGCCCTATATTCCACTTAGGAAATAATAGCAATAAATCACTCCATCGTCACCAATCATTTAGAGTACGCTAATTTAAGCTCTGTCATGAAAAATTGTAAGGAGGGACATACTCTAATAAGCGACCGTTGTAATAGGCCTATCTACCTCAGTCCTATGACGTCACTGACTATTGGCAGGATTCTGGAACATAATCGGCATGCAAAACACCGTGACCAAAGATGGGTTTCTTAATCATAATACAACCTATTACTAAAATATAATATATCACAAATTCATTCTTTTTGTAGTAATCTTTGTAATTACTTAAAAAAATGCAATCTACGAACCTCAATATTGCATTACAGCAACCCAAATGGTAAAAGTTCTGACAACCTAAGAAACATATTAGGTCTTCACAGTCATAGTTCCGTTATGGAAAATCAAGTATTGATGTTTTCAAATTTAGGGCTATAGGAGTGCAATAGTTCCTTCTAATTTCATACAAAACTATGCTTGACCGCTTCAAAGGTCAAAGGATCCAATTAAAAAAGGCTTAAAGATGTATGGGAGTTCGCTGTTCTTGGAAACAATGCTGAATACTTATAGATCTCTGTCTTTCAATGCATGCAACGTCCTTTAGTCCGCTGAAAGGAAACAGAAATAACTTTAAAATGAATTATTGATATGGCCTTGTAGTAAAGGACAGGAGTACTCCCTCCACAAATAATGTCTGCGTCGACTTCCAGATATTGACAGGAAAGATATCGCAAGAATAACATTCTGCGTGCAGACTTTACTTCTAAAACATTTCACGTCAGTTTCAATCTTGAAATATTCCTATAGAGACCCTATATCTGTAATAGAAAGACAAGACAGTTAACAAGAAGGCAAACATCATAGGAAGAAGGGAATTTTAATACACTTAGCGATATGAGGTCACGAATCGTGGTAGCTTCCACCTTTGATACTACGCGACATTCCTTCTTACTCAAAGATGAAATTTGCTACTGGTATATTCTAATATACGTAGGCCTATATATATATTTGAATATATATAATGAAGAATTCATTTTTTATAGTAGGTGTAATATTTTTTGACATTATTAGGAAGTAAGATATTGTCATAAATTAATTTTCGTGAGGGGCCAAATAAGGTTGATTTTATTGGCATTTTACAACCTTGTTGACAGTTTACGGCAAATATTTTATTGATTTTATTACACTGTCATTACCAATTTACTCTTTACTATTCTATTATTATTATTATTAGCATATTATTATTACTATTATTATTATTATTATTATTATTATTATTATTATTACTATTATTTTAACCGTTCTTGGTTTACAAAACAAAAACTGAAGAGCGCAGAAACTCTAAATCAGTTAAGACGAACTTAAACTGTACTAGGCCTATACCTATCTGATACTTGGGCCTACTGATTGGTGAAACCTTGCTCTCACATATAAGCTTGTACTGAAAACAATCAATTCTCAGGTGTCAGAACAGCTTTGTCCCATGCCAGCTCAAAAACAGGGTTAAAGGTTCCTGGCAAGGATCAACCTGAATAGGACAAACAACTCCCATACCTCGAACCCCATTTTTAATGCAGTTTAATGCATGAGAACAAGTTTTCACCAAACGAGAAGGTCAAAATAGCAAAAACAAAAAACCGGGGAGTACTGCCGATCTTCAGTGGCCCCTTCTGAACTAAAATCCTGGCTACGTCTCTGTCAGCAACGAATTGAGTAGAAGTAGAATTCCAGCTTCTCTAAAAGACACTCATTCACAAACAACAAACAAAAGCAAATACGTAAAACAAATTGTAAAAAAGATTATTATTATTTTTTTCTTTCGATTAGGCCATCTTAGAACCACGTGAAACAGTTGTCTTCTTCTTGTCTTCCCATTATTATTATTATTATTATTATTAATCCTACAAGGAAATTCAATTCTTAAGGTAAAGATGGGCTCCTACAGCGAAATCTCTATCAGTACATGCCTAATTTTAAGTAAATTAAATAAATATAGCATCATCTGATTCTTTCACGTACATATTTTACGAATTACAGTACCTCGATGGATTGTACTGATCACCCAGAGATGAAAAAAGGTGGAATAATACCCAATAGTTAAGCAATGGTATCAGGATTTCTTAAAGAAGAATAGACTTTTTCCATTAGTTAGCGTTCGAATGGAATTAGTGAGTAAAATAAAAATATAATTAAAATCCAACAAAGCATAAACTACAGTTAAATTTATTTCAAAAGAAGAATGGCAATCACATGAACTAATTTAATGATTAGTTCTTTCTTTCTTTCTTTTTCGTAGTTTTACCTCTCCCTTTTAGGATTTAAGCGACCCAAGCCGCCCGGGCCTTACAGGGCCGCAACCTGTCGAAAGAGGAATTACCTTTGGATCACATACATACTTTTTTGACCAGACAAGGACATGGAGGGCCTCCTCGGATGAATGATCAGCCCAATGCCGGGGCCACCTCCGAGACAACACGAACACACCATTCACACACTCACTCACTCAGAACAAGGCGAGGATGAGGATGAAGATGATAATGACGGCCAGATGATATCCGGGGACCATAAGGGCCTAAAGTTACCTGAAATTTGTCTCATAGGTGAGGGAAAACCCCGGAAAAAACCTCACCTAGGTAACTTGTCCCGACCAGGAATCGAACCCGGGCCCGCTGCGTGAGAGGATTGGACGCATCCCCTGAGCCACAGCGGTGGACTTAATGATTAGTTAATGAAAAATATTTTTCTATAGCATTTTTAATTTTCTATTTCGCGATTACTGTAGTTAATGTGATGACATTAAACAGGTAATTGCATGGCAGAGGAGATATTACGGCCCTAAATTTGTAACTAACTGCAGGCTGCATGATATTCGAGACAATAGAGTAGCTGGCTTTTCTGCGGTTTCTTGCAATCAATTAGCTATATACTGGATTTGCTACAAACCACAATTATCTTGCCCACATAACTATTAAGCATAGTGCAGTTATGCTACATTATCGAAATGCTAAATTCCCAGAACTCACTCGCAATTCAATGCTAATGCACTCCTACTCCAAATCAACCAGCAGCTATCAACGTTGTTCTGAAGGTACCTGTTCTGTTTCCATTGTGTACTTTGAACGGCATGCATGAGTACAGCAGTCGTTTACTGGCATCTTGCAAATGGAAGAGGAAAAGTTGTGGTTCTATTTCCTCCAGGCATTTTTTCAGCCGATGTATTAAAACGGATCAGACGTGAAATTGGAATTAGTAGTGGAAATATTAGTAAATATCGGAGTCATATTGAGAAAGTGGTTGGAGTAGATATGATACGGTCAATGTAAACAATTGGGCATTATTTATAATGAGGATATTATATTATATAAGAGGATATTATATTAAAGTAAATAAGTATGAAAAATACGTACGCCTAACAAACAAAAAGAAAACATATACATATACACACAAAATGTCAAATCCAAGAGTTTTTATTTATTAGAGCAGCTTCCACTTTGGTGACATTTCGAGTTACATAGGTTAGGTTAGGTTAGGGAGAAGCACACCAGACTCACGTTGCCAAATTGCTGTCAATTTATTAAAGTGACCAGAGACATTGTAGCAGTATTAATATTGGCCGGGCAGTGTAAGAAATTATCCTAGATTGTCGTAAAATTATTAAATTGCCCGATTTTATCGGTCATTATTTATAATGACCAAGCATTATGAAAACTGCCCTGAATAATCAGATTGACCGTAACAGATACAACGGATTCTACAGGCGTTGGGAGGTCTTGTTCTCAAAAAGGTGCTAAGTTAGAAGAATATTATGTTGCTGTCACCATTTTGTTATATTATTATTGTTATTATGATAGTTAAAGTGCAGAAATTAGCTATAAGTAGGCCAAAATAAATCTGCTATTCCATTATCCAATATTCTGGTTTAAAAAGTTGTATCGAATAGCATTTGAATACAGTTATTTTTGAGTTTGCAGAAGAGAATGCGATTTTATCCAATACAATGTCAGCTGTGCACTCGAAATTAAAATCGATCGCATCTACAATCGATAGTAGGCGGAGATCTGAACCGCATGTACACGCTGATAGCACTGTAGTAAATTCAGAGGCTCCTACACCTGTCATCTTGATACCAATTTTTATTTTACCTTCTTGGAAAATCTTTGCATTCTCGCAGCGCAGAGAAAAAGCTGTTCGGATGAAGCTCCCACGCACGTTTCCTAGCCATGCGGTCACGTGGGGAGAGAAAGACGCTCATTTGGTAGAGTTCATACTTTTGGATACAAAATTAGAAACGTTCCTATTCCATTGCAGCAAGCAAAATTGGATCAAAATATAGGATTAAATTATGTACAATGGCAGTCATCGATGTCACACGATCCAACATGAAGTTTTGTAGAATTTTTGGGGGAAAAATGCCATCATGGGTCATCGCCTTAACAACTTTCCGGATTCAGTAAAACCATTCTTGAGAAAGTCTTGTATTAACGTTTTCAAATCTGAAAACCTGGGTAATAGTACAGAAATGTGCAAATTTACACATATGTTATTAAGATTACAGTAACAAACAGCTCAAAATTATAAAGTCGTGAAACACTTTATTTCATTAAATTTTAATATACAGTCAATATAACCTTCAAAATGGCACTTCTGACTTCATTGCGCTAAAACGGTGATAGTTAAGCAAAAAGTTTGAAAACCACTGGTGTCATGTGCAGCCTAAGGAAACATAGGAAAATCCTACATAATCTCGTATGTTCAATGAGTAATCTCCAGCAGTCTACAGCAAAATAATTGAAGCATGCTTGGCAATTCTTGGCATGCTTGGAATCTGAAAAGTAATGACTTTTATGCATATAAGGAATGCAAGAAGCGGGAGGCCTTTATAAATTTTACACGCCTTAGCTGGTTTTTTGCGCATACAACCTAAGTTACACAAAGCATGGAGTTTTCTTGTAAGATGTAGAAATAATTCTTAATCACCTAACCAGTGCAAATAAAAGGGAAAACGTTAATAAAAAGCGCTATTCCTTTTATTCTCTGCATCACAAAACGCCATTGTTGTTTAACCTCGTTTTCCTTCCCAAACGTCACATAAATTTCGTCTGTGGTCGAGGGATGGGGAAGAAGGGTTTTACTCACTATTGTTCCTGCTGGGAACAATTATTAACAAACTGTGTGGTGGCGGTGTGGTTTTACTTAGACACTGTAGCCTCACATTACAAAATACACGTGTACTGTATCTTCACGTCTGTCTGGACCCGCAATCTCTGCTCTAACTTAAACAATGAACCAACCCTTCTTCCACTCGTTCTCTAAGCAGAAAGTGGATTTTGCTTAAATCCCGATGCCACTAAACAGGAAACGATTCCGAAATTGTAAGCCTACTTCCTACTTTAATGTCAGACCTTAAACTTTGCAGTAAAACCTCGATTATCCGACCTGATGTGGACCAGGCATACGCGTATAATACGGATGATTGTTGGGCGAAAACCAAATACATGTGGCACCCTGGCTCTCACTGCACTCTTTGGTGCGCATTGCTATGCAATATTAATTGTAATTAAAGTACAATCACCCTTGCATCAAAACTGCTATTTTCAGAGCCAACAGAATATTTCACGATTATAATAAATGAGTAAATGACCCTGGCACCAAAGGAGTGGGGGGCTAGGGAATTGCCATGCATCCTGTGAGGTCGTAATATTTTTAAATACTTGTTATGTGATTATAAACGTTTCTAAAATGGAGACTATTGAAATTACTTAGCTCAATTCCAGTTTATCTGGTTTGTGTCAAAAAGGGGGAAATGCGAACATTCCTCACGGGTAATATTATATAAAACAGATTTGTAGACCTACTTTGTCTAATAGGGAATCTCAGTTAAGATGCAACTGAATAAAACGTTTCTCCTGTATTACACAGAGAAGTAATCTAATGAAAATAGTACAGATACTGTATAGGCCTAACAACATATTACAAATTTCTACCGAATCATATTAAAATAAGCAATCATTAATAAGTATTCTTTTGAGAATCTTAAAAACAACTTACTGTTATTGCATTAGGCATAAACTGTTCACAGTAGACTACATCAAAAGGAACTATTTTTATGCGGAAACGGATGGCGATTTGTTGAGCATTAAACCACGAAAGTATGCACTGTAGGATTTAATTATCCTAAGAAAATGCGAACAAATAACATTTTAAGTAGATTACCCTTTTTCTTAAACAAAGGTCCGTTATTTGGGATGTGATTAAATACGGTTAACCAGCCACACCGCACGCTGCCGCATATGGCGGTTGGTTAACTTATCATCTAATTGTACTGTGGTAGCAAAATTTCCTCTGCTTTTTCTACAGTTCTATCATTTTGTCAGCAGTAAGGCAAAACAAAATTTCTACTCTCTCAAATCAGCATTATCACTGTTCAGGTCCACATCTGTAAATTGCGGAAGGAAAGATTTTATTTGGCATTTTTTATGTATTTTCATGCAGTTGTTCCAACTTACCCTACTAGAAATGTTGTTTTTGTAAAATATTCGCTTTTCAGACTCTAGAAGTGGCAGTGATCACACATTGTAGCACAAGCTCTTTACTCGCATTGCCATTTATTTGTTTTCAAGTTTTGAGAACCATGATAGGCTATTATTGTGCCTTACTGAGGGGGTGCGATTGTAATAAAATATTTACTAAAAATGCAACAAAATTTTATTAAAATTATAGTATATTTTTTTAATAATACATTTTGTAAGCAAATATCACATTAATTTCCATAACAATTGAAATTATGAATTTTGCTTTTACACGGCAAGGAAAACATTTGTTTCCTCGGATAATTCAATTTAAAACTTATTTCTGAGCACGTAGTTCCTATTATTATTTTAAAAAATTACAAATTTTTAGGTAAAAAATCTGATTTGTAAATTTAGCTCATTTTGAATTAGAAGGAAAGGGGGTTAATTTGAAGAAAAAATTATTTTACTATTATTTTATTTTATTAACAATAACACTAGAAGCTGCTCCTAGTTCATTTCAAACTACACTGCAATCAATAATTTGAATAACACAGGTAAACTGATGTGAATTGATTTGAAGGTGAAACTATACTGCATAAACCAGCCAGTGTGTAAACGTTTGATTTCTTTGAGCGGCGACGGTAAATTCTCCGCGAAGGAAAAAATCCGCCGTGTGTGTAGCCAGCCTATACAACACAGAAGAAGTAACTATACAAAGAAGTAACTTAATAGTAATCTGATCTGAGAAAGGGACGAATTGTTAAAGCCATTTATAAATAAATTGCGTCAATTAATTAGTTTATGTACTGATAAATTATTCATTGGCAAAGCACATCAATATTCTACAGGAAATAAAGGAATCTATACTAGAGCCTTGAAATCTTAATTACATTCATTGGGTATGAAAAATTCAAATCCCAGACCCGAGAATTGCAAACGAGACATCGGTATGAATTCATTTGAATTTTCCAATCTAATACGAAACCTACAATGATATGAATAATAATCGTATTATTTATTTTTTGCAATTGAATCGCAATACAATTCGTATTTTATCTCACAGTTTCAAATTAATCATCCTCTTTTGTTCTCCATATGGAAATGCCGCGTTTCTCTTTAGCACCACAATTGATTTTCAATAGCATACGTAACTATGATTAGTGTAGTCAAACGATGGCATTGCAAAGAATTATTTACTTAAAAAATACTTAATCTTCAGTACATTTACCTCTTGTATTATATTACAAAATAACAAATGCATCCGCGCTAATAATTATAAGCCTATTCTATTTCTATTCTATTTTGTGCCCCTTAAGGCGGGGAGGCGGGGTGGGAACGCCCCTAAGCACCGCAGCCGTTGCCGACTTATTGTACCTACCTCCGGGATGGGATGAGTTGCGTGCCCACAGGCCGCTCCGGACCTCAAAGCCCCCCGTGAGCCCCCACGGAACTCCCCTACATCCAACAAAGCCTAGTACCATACCACGTGTGCGCCACCCCCTGCGGTACCTCCAACCGGGAGCCCCGACAGGTTCGTGACACACACCACCAACAACCTCTTGACCACAAGCAGCGGGGAGAACGGGAGAGGCCCCCAAAGGGCTCTGACTGCCGAAGCAGACCCGATGCCAGAAGTGGAAACGGGATGAGGATGAAAAGGGGGAATGGTGAGATGAAGTGGAGAGTGTTGGTGGAATGAAAGGGGGAAACGGGAGAACCCCGAGAAAAACCCCCTAAAGCACGGCTTCGTCCACCACGAATGACACACCCGCCGGCCCCGAGATTTGAACTCAGGACCGCATGCATGCCAGGCTCACGCGCTACAGCATGAGCCACCGCGCCAATTATAAGCCTAAGTTCCGTTTCCAAATCAATTGTAAGATACGGATAAGATGCAAGTTCAGTAAGGATTCTTTTCTTTTTACTAATGATGATAATGTGAATTTTGCACTGTAAAATGTAACAAGGAAATACTTCCTATCCAATTTATGATTTTATACCTAGGTATAACTTATACTTCCTATTGGAACATTTTAAAAATATATTTTTGACAGCAACCGTCTCTCTTTTATATATATACGAGTAATTACATAGAAATGAGATTGTATAGCTTAACTATTATGTGTTCCCCATTATTTTATAGTGATGACTAATTAATTAATACGAATCCGACTGTATAAAAATAGTTTGAACTGAATACCTTCCGGAAGCCTAGGCCTATAAATAAGTATAGGTATAAATAGGTATTTCAGGAACTAGGCCCACACCAGTAAATACCCATCCCATGACAATTTTATTCTACATATAAGTTAGGTTATGGTTTTCCTTTAAGAAGAACATGATTTTGCAATTTATCTTCTGATTAGTCATAAGGAGTTGCTTAGTAACTAAATAACTTAGATATCGTGAATCATTAAAGGAAAACAGCAAGAACGTTTTCTCGTTTAATAGCTGTGAATAAATATGCAATAGTTTTCTTTTCTAAACTAAATGTTGGTAATGATCCGAGAACCCACATGAAGTAAATATAAGAGTTTTGGGGTTTCTCTTCTGCTAACCTCTTTCACCAGTTAACCCAAGCAGCTGTGATGGGTTCTTTCTTGCTAGAACATAACATAACACTGGATGAAGAATCAATTGTTTAGGCCAAACGGTACGATGTGTGAGAAAGATGTAAGAAGATCTTTCGTATCAAAAGAAAAATGTGTACGACATAACTTCATACAAAATTGTACAAAATTGACTTAGTCGTGAGCTGAAGCTGATAGATTTTGTGAACAGCATACTCAGGATTAAGAAACATGCATCTTAGATTCTATCCGGGGAAGTGGCGTCTGGGGAATATATGAATTCAGGCAGATTTGCTTCTAAATCCCTTTTCACAAATACGATGGAATAAGATTTCGTGCACAAAGGAAAATGGCTTTACCTAATATGGTAGTCTGGTTAGTGTTATTTTTAAATGCACGATAAGTTTATTGTAATGACAATGATTTCTCTATTTATTTATTGTAAAAAGTTATAGCTGCAAGGACTATCGGACTTTTCTTTCCCATAGTTTCCTTTCAAAACAAACTTGCAGACATCGTACATGTAAAAATACTGAAAGCAAAAATAAAAACGGATTCCTCTCTAAAAATGGAACGATCTTACAATAATTATCAGTTATGGTATTTCTTGTGATTGCAGTGTCAACTCGTTATTTATTGGGCTACTGTTGTATTTATGCTATAAGTATTATGATATTAGCATTTCATAACTAATGTACGGGTTTATAAGAGTGAAACACTTAGAATTTTCAACACATGAAAACAAATGCTTAATACATGATGTATTACAAAAAAAAAAAAAAAAAAAAAAATCCTATTCTTTCGACTCCTTGATTAGAATTAAGCCCTTGACTTTTTTATTTTGCAATGATTTTAGACTCAGAATTATAGGCTACATTAATACATTATCCATCATCTGAATAGCTGGATGAAAACCAAAGAAGGTACCTGCACAACTGAAGGGACAAGAGCCTTTAAAATGATCTGCAGTAAGCTACCAAGAAAAGAAAAGAATTTACGAATCGTGTATTCTTGACCTTCCCAATAATCAGTCAAAGGAGGATCGTTGGACTTCTGATTAGTCATTAGTGAATTTAAAAATTAATATAAGCAATCAAATTAATTCATCAGTGAGCTCTAAGAGTGAAATCGATGTGAAAGATTTTATCCACGTGAATGGCTTCCACAAATATAAATTTTAACACGACAATAATAAACCTCTTATAATAAGTAAAAAAATTATGCTCCTAAAGTTATAATTTTGACTTTTATTCAAATTTTTGAGCCGACGCAAGTAGGCCTATACCTCAGTAGCAACGAAAATGTTAAAGAGCAAAATCTGCCACTTTCCCTCCTAAAAACAATTTGCCTATCAGTTAGGTAATACTTCATTCATGTTGTACAAAACCATTAATTAAAAATATTCGTCTTTTCAATTTCAGCATTAATAATCTAGTTGAAAAATAGTGTTTAAAAATTTAATTCAGTGTTAAAATTTATAAACTATACTTCCGTTGTCTTAAATATAGTTTCTTTTGTTAAATATCACCTACAGCTATTCATAAATAAATAATAGCCTACAGCTATCTGTTAATAAACATATTTTCCCCTATAGGCCAACTAAATAATATCGTACTATGATTTCTACTGTTACCATCAGTATCACTAGTAATAGCCTAACACTATTATTTTTTCTTAACCATACTCAAGTTCGTTATATGGGCATCTGTTGTCATTGTATAATGACTTGTATTCATTTTCACTTATGTTTACTTTTTTTTTAATGATTATGATATAGCCTAGGTGAAATAGTGGCGATGAGTCATGATAAGTAAATATTACCCAGTCCACCATTTGTCTTTTCCAAAAGGAAAACCATGAAGAATACCCAAGTCTCAAATTGGTCGGCCACAGGCTTTGAACCTAGGACCCCCCGAACGTGATTCCCAGACACCTGAGCCATCCCGCTCGGTAATTTATTATTATTGTTATTATTAATATTGTTATTATTACTGTATTCTGTGAAACAACGGTCAGAATTTAGTCTACACAACAGATTTCTTGTCTTATTAAAGGCAATTCAAATTAAAACAAACCATGATTAGACAACTGTCAACTAGATTTTAACTTGCGAGCAATGAAGTACCATACTTCTGATGTACGAACTCGAGATGTTGCAAAGTGGTAAATTAATAAGTAGAGGAATTAAAACTTCTTGCGGCGCACGCTACAGACTTCGACCAACCGTGGCGATACAATTTCCGTTCTGCAAAACGGAAGTTTGTTAACGAAGTACCATCACTCATTCTGCGCCAGCGGGAATAATAAAGTCGTATTTTATCCTTCACTTCATGAGGATCGGCCTTGTTTCAAGTTTCTGCTTATTTTTCTTTTTTGCAATAACTCTCTACACTACACCCATAGCCCAGATTTAAAAGTAAAGCTTGGGTAAAAGAATAGTGGCAATGAAACCATGATACCAGAGTTAATGTTGAATAACGAGATCTACAACCCAGTTAATCATAGACTTTCCTGAATTGGTTGCAAATATTTTAATTTGAACAATAATTAATTTACCTAATTGGCTGTTCCTTTATACACATGCTTAGGCCAATACTCAATTGGAAACACAAAAATTACTGAAGCAAATAAATGTTTAAAGTCAAAATTACTTTTAAAATAAAACCAAATGAGAAAGATAGATGAATAAAATCCTCAGTTCAATCACAATTCTCCTCCATTACTTAGAGATCTATTTTGCACAAGGTCTGGACCGAGATATGAGGAATAGAATAGGGGAATAGAGTAGTTGAGCACCTGCCACTAAGCTCCAAGTTCTTGTTTTCTTGAATACAGCGTCATCAAGATTTAGTTCCCAAGTAGACAGTACTTTATTGATCGAATTGCTGTGTGGAGTAATTTGAGATCAGGACGGTTATTCAGCACCGGCCATTACAAGCTGCTTGCACCTAATGTTTGCACAAGGAACTTTGCCCTCTGCAGTTGGAGGAGAAATTGTCTGTCCGATTGACGTCTTTGTGGCACTACTTGGAGGACGCTGCATAGTGTCTGGCGTTTATGCAAACTCCAGTTTCGCCAAGGACAAGACTGCAGTGGCGGCACAACGAACTAATCCGACGTTAATGAAGCAGCAACAACACTAATTCCCTGTTCTCTGGGGAATATCCCTCCTCCCGCCAAATGAGCTAAGATTTCTTTTTTAATTCAGGGCCCTGTTTCATAGAACTTGCTAATAATATCAGTTCATATTATTCGTAATAGTATTTACTATTTAACAAGTCTTGTTGCAAAGAGATATGTACACTAATAAAATCATTTCCTGGTATTATTAGTTCTTTAGTCAGCATTATAAATGCGCATATCAAGTTTCAAGAAAATCCGATCGCGCGTACAGACAACACGGACGGACGGACAGACATACGGATGGACGGACAGACAGACGGACAGACATTTTCCCGTCCCGCACACAATCTCACAAGTTAAGGTAACCATTCTAGCACTTAATAAAATGCAGCATTTTAGGTACAAGGAAGATTGTATGAACATTTTATTTATATAACATACGGGTGTGTAAGGCTGTAAAGAAGAAATATTACAATATTGCCAACCCTCTACTGAAGTAAAATTCATTAATGATCGTTAATTTACGTGTTAAAATATGATACTTTATCGCTAATTTAATACAGAACAGCGAAAAGGCACAAGAGAAACCAATTTCGTATTTAGGTTTATCTTATGACTGAATTTAATTACTGCGAACCTTAAGCAGAACAAAATCTTCTTCCCCTCATTTCAAGATGAATGTATCATGAAGAAAACCTGCATACGGATAATTCTCTAATATCAAAAACCATACCATGAATTCTTCATTAGGCGTACGTCAACATCCATCTTATACTAATAAATTTGAAAAATTTGTAAACCTCCATCCTCACTTTATTATCTAGACTGAAGTTTGCTTTTTGATAGTGAATTATACTTCACTGGTTCCTTTATATTTACCGTAATACAAACAGCTGTTAGAGTATACACATCTTTTTGTAAGCATTTACTGTATGTTGTGTAAGGAAGCCCATAAGTACATTTGGCTAGAGTAGACAGTTTGAGACGTACATCAGCAGTAGGAGTCTGGAAGTAGCACACTCAGGTGATTTAAGTTGTGTAATTACCCGTACAACATTGCATGGAACATCCTTCCATTTAGGGATCAGAGACACAGAGCACACTGGAGATACGCCAGATTCCGTCCGACCTAATAACAACTACTCATTCAGTCTGTAAACATCTTCTAACACTTTAATTCACAATAATTCTGTCCGCACTGATTGCGCCTTTCGGTCAGTACTTTAACAAAGCCTGTTTTTCCATCATTCATTAATTTCATGAGAGTAGAGGATCAATATTGTTATGTTTTTCATTCAAAAGTATTACCTTATATAAATAAAAATGCTCGTACAATCTCCCATTATATGGAAAGTTAAGGTAAAACTTTTGCAGTATATTAGGCCTATACATTAATTTCTGTACCAGTATGAAGTCAGTAGTAAAAATTATATGGCTCATTTTGCATTCAAAGTCAAGTTATTAAATACTACAATTAACTAATGGCGTAAAAAAAATCCTCATTTGTTCACTATTATTCTGTTTTTATGTTTTGGACGATATTGTAAGTAACTAGCATAATATGCCTACTTTAGAATTCTTAAAACTTTCTCAATACTCGATACCGATACATGATTTTTTCCTCGATACTCGATACTTCGATACCTTCAACATTTCCAGTTTCAATAAATAGGTACATTAAAAATTAAAATTTGAGAGAACTGTGTAATACCATCTAAATTAATTAAGTCTGCATATTTAATGAGACAAAATTTAATATCAGTAGCCTATAATTATTTTTAAACTTTACATTAAAACTAAAATTAGTTTTTTAAACAGTCCACTAACAAGTTTTTGTTAAAAAATACTAGCATTCTCACTTAATTTCAGAATTGCAGAATTACAAAAGTATCGAGCGAGTTTTCTGAAGTATCGTTCGATGCCGATACCATGCAAGTATCGAGAGTATCGAGGTATCAAAAATATCGAGGACCCATCCCTAATACATATATTCTGTTTAAAAAAAGATGCGCATAAGACAGTGTTTTTGTCAGACATTTTTTAGCAGAATTTTACTAATTACAAGCCAGTCGCTTAATCCTTAGCGAAGGGAACCAAAGTATTGTTTATGCGTGCAGGTCACCGGTACATAAAGGAGAAGATTACTGAATGCGACCGGTTACTATACGTTCGAAACCCGAAGCACTGCAATTAAATAAGTTCTGTAAAACTTACGCAGAAAAAGTGGCTCACATCAGATTTACATCCTTAACTTAGCCTATTATTTACTAGAATCAGTCAACTTCGTTTTGAGAGTTCATCTAGTTTTATTTCTGAGTCGGGGCGCGAACTGGCTCGCCTCGTGAGACTTGCCCCTTGCATGTTGAGTCGGGCTCATCACATATATTGAATTCAGAGCATTATCGTGTACCTACCTGGGGAACTGCACAACCGTCACGCCAGCAGCATCGACTTGACCCGAACCAGGCGTCTTCTTGGCGTCCACAGACGTCTTCAAGACAAGATACTTGTTTTTATTTAACTCCCTGGAGGTTAAGAAATTGTCTATGTTCATAATGCTGCACACAGAAACTTCAATTTACCCTAACTTGCGTGTCTTAACGACGTCAAGAATAACAAGACAATTCTCGTGTTCACAATTCTATAACTTGTTTTTTATTATTTTGAACACCGAGACGAGTATCCCCTGCATTAAGTAATAACCTTCCTTTGTGATGGAACACGAATTACATTAAAGTGCAGTCAATTTTATATAACTTCCATTTATTTATAACCGCCATTCTTTTAGAACCATTCCAATCTGTTTCTTTTCACATAATTAGTATGTGGGAAGTGTGTGTGTGTGTGCAGACATTGTACAGGAAAGTACTATGATGATGCACATAAATTAATAAAATCAAATGTATAGCATTTAAGGTAACCACTGGACAGCAAGAGACTGAAGAATTTAATTAAAGTACAAAAATCTAATCATTATCTCAAGAAAACCGAAGCGAGGTTAGCAATGGATATGTGAAATATTTCACATGGAATTGATTTTTGAAAATAACAAACTTTTTTCACTACGCTATAAAGAAGAAGCATTACCCTTTATAAACGTATCTCGGAATCTACCCAAAAGATACTCGCCTTCCGTTTTAAAAGATACATATTTTTATTTTTTATTTTTGGAATAGAAAAATGGTGACGAAATAATTATTGCATTGGTATAACAAATATTTCACGCAGCCTATTTAATTTACTGTATGTTCAATCAGATGCTTTTCTTTCCATCGTTGATGATAAAATAAAAGAGCACAGGATTTTGCATGATCTCCAAAGAGACAGTAAAAGCTCGTAATATTCACATAATACTGTTTTAAAATGTTTGTTGGTGAAATATTTAAACGCTGCACATCGTCTGTCATTTTTTAATGGCGCATTTCAACGGTATTACGAGTTTTCGTATCATATCCGTCAAAAAATGACCGGGTATATGACTTTGTAATGTCATGTCTTTAAATGATAAGAAGGCATCGTATAAGTAGTCGTGGAAATATAAAGTTGTATCATAATAAATCCGTAATGTAGACTTAAACGGCAGTAAACGGGAATTGATCTGTATTAAGTAGCCCACCCACATAGAAATGTATTGCTAGGGGATGAGTAAACCGTTTTCCTTCCAAACAGAAGGCACCGACCGACCTCTAGTGGGCAAAGTTTTGAACTTCCTTTCCATAAATTGTGTATAGATAAGTTCAGAGACGACTACACGACTGTAAGTAGGGAAGTTGATGTATCAGCATCATGAACAGTTTATACCTGTGTTGCTCGAAACTGGTGGATTTACGAGGCAGGCGAAATCGATAGATGTATACTGCACTATGTGTATATTTAATGGTCTCCACAGTATGGGTCGTTTATCGGAATTTTCCTCGAATGGATGCACAGAGGCTGATGATTGAACAAGATTAAACAACACCCCGCTCCGTACATATGCCCCCGTGGTATAACAGTTGTGATTCTACGACGGATAACGTGTTTCGTTAATTTGAAAACATGACAGATACTTGTCGTCCTGTGTCACGCAGTGCGAGCACGCACTCTACACGGTGATTCGGAACATTCTAAATATAAAGTATTTTTTCTTGCTGTGATAGTGATTTCTAATTTCTATTGAATATAGCTTAGAATCGTATTACAGGGATATAAAATATATTCATATTTCAAATTAATAACTATATTCTTGTAACTCGTTTAAGGATTTTTTGTGCTTAACATTAAAAGTAATTTTTGCCTATTTTATGACAAGAAAAAATAACCGTAACGAAAAGCCAGTATTTTCTGAAAATACTTCATACGCTAATATAAAATGTGAAATTATAGGTTTGCTTAAAATAATACTCAATGGCAGAATCTATTAAATGAAGATTAATACTTTATTCAGTAATTAGAATAATAATAATAAATGCATTAATACAAATTAAACTACCATAGTATTAGCATAATTTTACTCTCGAAAAAACGCTTAGGCTATGTTTGGGGACTTTAGTACTCTATAACGTAGGCTACTAGATTAGGCCTATACTAAAACTACCAGGCTTCCGCGGATTCACCCGGGATTATTTATTCAACTACTAGATGTTTTATTCAAATAATTGATTTAACCAAAAAATAATCAAAACATTATAATTATGCATTAACCCTGATATAGCTTTTACTTAATTGCATGAATTACATAATTTTATTCTTAATTATATTGCTTTACATAGTAAATATAAATAACTAAACGAATAAAACTAATCTTGTGCTGCCATTTGGGCATACAGATTCGAAATGGAACGATCAAAAGGAACCACAGATTTATTAACCTTAGGCCTACCCAAATCATGCATAAACAGTTAAAACGACTGATAATTAAGAAGCTAAAAATTCCGCTTCGAGGTGCATTTCACGATTAAAGTGCACCACCCAGGGGAGAAAAACTTCTGGTTTGAGTTCTCTAGCCCAAAAAACTCAGCATAGTCCAAATCAATCAATGTTTTCCCATTCATTCATGATCTCCTTCTGTCTGCCTATGTAAAAAAATCAGCAAGGCCACCTTAAATTGATTTCACAATTGAATACGATCTACATGGAAACACCAGGTTTCGAGGCCCGAAAAGAATTGTGGGAGAAAACCTGGAAACTAATTATATCTACTTATTTTTTTATTAGATTTATTTTTGGTGACGAGCAATAAAAAAACTGAAGTGTTTTGATAAATATTTTCAAATTTCAGCAACATTCGTAGACATAATATTTTCATGAAACAGAAGTTTATTTCTATTACGCACAACATTTTACCAATAACTTTCTAGGCCTAGTAAAACGTGGGAATTAGAGCAAATTTTATTAAAATTAATGACGTTTTTTTTAAAAGAAAATTTCGAGACATCCAAAAACGCTAAGATGTCTAGCGACATAATTACTTGGCGTATCTTCAGTTTCGTCTTATGGGATTCCGTTTTGGAGAATTTGTGTCACCCTTACACAAACATAGATAGGCTACTAGTGATAGATCGTAGAAAGTATTTTTTGTATGTTCGGGAGACATAAATACCAGTACATTTCCTAATAATAGGCCTACAAATATTTTTAAAACCAATAAGCATGGCACTAGTGAACGTAAAATCTGAGTATTGTTCGCCTAAAATTAATGTGAATCTATAAACTGAATAAGCAAATATATTATACATTCAAATTATAAATTATTATTTGGCTAATCAAAAGTTCTGTTTTAGAGAATATAGATTTCCCAGCAGTACATCCACTTTGAGCAAAAGTTCATTACATTATCATGAGAAACTTTACAACTGATGTGGTCAGAATGGATCTTTGAGCTACAGCTTAATAGGACTGGAGGCTATTTAATAGATGAACTAGTAAGATCAGAACAAAAGAAACGGTTTAATATATAGCAAGGGATGCGTACGCAACTCGAAACACGATTTATTCGGCCACCAATAGCAGAGGCTTCAAGAGTAATGAGTTCTATTGAGGGAAGTTCTGACCAGAGAAGAACAGGCTTTTGATCTTCCAATATATTTTGATATTAAAGGATTCAAACGCTCTTAAAACTAATAAATTTTACTGTGTGTTCTTCCGTCCGAATCGAGTGGTTTGATTCTTCTTTGTAGTGTCCTTATCAATTTCTTTATTGAGTATACTACAAACACAAGTTTGGCGAACTGTTTACCACAAAACATAAATGGAGAAGTAGGAATAAGGTTATTCTTACTCTTAAACAAGAATTAAGTTTAAATGGATTACACACATTTAGTTCCCTCAAAAGGCAACGAGAAAACCTCCTCGGTATCTACCTTGCCTGAAAGAGTATTGGACAAATCGTAGTCATCATCCCATGCTACGTTACGGGTTTGTATTTGCAATCGGGCAGACCATTCATTATCATCATCACAGTATTATTAGTAGTATTATTAGTATTAGTCAATATAGAGTATATTTTAGCCTACTAGCAGTCTAGTTAATTTTATAAAATCCCCTACGATTCGTTTAAGATATTCAAATATCAATTATTACGGCAAATTGCGGGGTGAGAAAAGAGTGGGGAATTACATGCGACACAACATTCTGCAAAATTATGACAATAAAATACTGGTTAAATTTACTAACGGCTGAAGATACATCTTTAAAATTTATTTGTTAGAATGAGCAACTTGAGAATTTAGGAACAACAAACTGGGCGTCTAACATAAAAAGGGGTTTGGAGGGTATAGGGATGGGATGGGTGTGGGAAAAGGGGATTGAGAATAGAAAAAATATTTGGAAGAAGATAAGAGGGAGACTAATTGATATCGAGAGGCAGAACATCGAGGCTGATTGTAATGGTAAAGTGTTATTAGAATTACAAGCAGAATTAAAGGCTAATTGGGGAAGGGAAGCATATATAGAAAGATTGGGTGCGGAAGATAGAGCAGCAATGGCCTGGATTCGCCTGGGAAGATGGAAAACTCAGAGAATTTCGGATGAGATAGGGGAGAGAATCTGCCCAATGTGCAGGGAAAATGAAACCTGGGTTCATATCTTGGCGAGATGTGGAGTTACAGAGCGCTGGAGAGTTATGATGCTACCCGACAAATTTTTAAACTCGCAAAGAAGTAGGGAGGCATGTCTAAATCTATTACTGGATGAGCACAATTGGCACGGGTTATGTAAATTTCTGCAGAAAGTTAGATGTATGAGAGAAAGCCTAGATTTAGAGAATTAAGGAAATCGAAGTATTATTTTTTTATTATTATGTTTTTGTTTTTTTGTCTTAATAATGTCTATGTGTCTATGAAATTTTTACTTGTTTGGGGGTGGGGGATTACGTCTGGGGTTATGTAAATAATAGAATATAGTTTTTTTTTTTCAATTGGGTTTTTATGGGGTAATAATTTAAGTGTATGCAGTGAGCACGTATGGTCGACACCGACCCGTGCGCCGGTTAATGTAAGTAATGTGGTTATATGTGAGAATTTTGTTGTGAGAAATAAATACACACACTACTACTACTACTACTACTAACTAGCAATATATATTTTTTATTATTACTAGAGTATATAGCATTATATTTACGTCTGAAGGGAGTGGGTGAAGAGAAATCGTTCTGAACTGCTACGAAAATAAGAAAAAATAGAAGCGAATGTTCATCTGACTTCAAACTTCCACCATCATTTTATAACCTTCAAAAGTTATCTACTATTCTTTCATTCTCCTTCTTCCATGTGCAATTTCTCGAAATCGCTTACCGCAAACTTTCCCAAAATTTAACCAACTCCTTGGCACTATATTCCATATCCGGGGAAAGGCCTACCACATATGTGTTTTGTCTGTATCTCCACCAAACGACTTTATTGGCAGATAGTAAGCATCGGGCATGTGGGTATCATGACGAATACCACGGTTGTTATTTATGGCTTTCGTACAGGCCTAAACCAACAAGTTGGTGAGACGTACCGACAAATACCTTGAAGGCATTGAAATGGACTGGAATGTGTTCCCATAAATCAGATCCGTATTAAGCAGATGTATATGTATATGTTAGAGCGATGAAAGCCAGTTTTTTATTATTTATTTTTATCAATAACATGGAGCTTTTCATTGCGCATTGTAGCGTTCGGAAAAAAAGAGAATAATTGAAACAAATTCTGTCAAACTTCATAGCAAGAGCAATGACTGTCGAATCCAGTATTCTGGACGCCTACCTCGTTTCCATTCACTCGGCGTTCCAATAGGTAATGATTTTGTGGCGATCATGCGCTTTTCAGACTGCTTCTATATTCAAGCGACTAAATACTTGAATTTCACACAAAGTTTACATTAGTGTTCAAAAGCTAATTTTAAAACATGCGCTTCTGTCTGCCTGGAGTACTGTATCAAATAAACAGAGCATTAATTTCATGCGCTAGGATTCCTGTGCAGAACATAACACGAATAAACGACACTGTCAATCAACGTGTTAGTAATTATCACCACTAAAAATTAGGCGAAGTCCTTACTGTAGTCTAGGTGGAAAGTTTGTTTTTGATTAAACAACACAAAAAGTGAACTCCATGGTGCTACAGCCCACGAGAAAGAACGCTTTATCATCCTTCACTTCTTTCGACTTTACTGGTAAATGGCAGGATTAACGGGAATGTGGTCATCATGCCGACCCCCACGGCCCTTATTTATGACTTTCTTGGACAGAGGCATCACTTCTTTATAAAGTAACTCCTCTATAGATCACACAAGACCAAGTGCACCTCCCTATCATAAGAATTCGAGGACATACCGGAGATCGATCCAGGGTCTGATGATCCGGAGTCAGCAACAGATCATGGGAGTAGTAAAATAAGAAGATGAAGTAGACGAATATAATTAGAAGATCTTGAAGTTAATGGCAGTTAAGTGAAATTAATCGCGCAGACCGAAGTTAATTTAATGACTTACCGAATAAAGCAAAACCTGATGTGATCACTGCTTAGCAGTCTTTTTAGTCTATGTAAGGTCCTTCTTCAACGTCAATGAAGACTTCTATATTTACCTTAGTTTTACCTCTCCCTTTTAGGGACATTTAAGCGACCCACGCCGCCCGGGCCTTACAGGGGCGCGACCTGTAGGGAGAGGGATTACCTATGGATCACATACATACTTTTTTGATCAGACAAGGACATGGAGGGTCTCCCCGGATGAGTTATCAGCCCAATGCTGGTGCCATCTCCGAGACAACACTCACACATAGGACGAGATCCACCATTCACACACACACATTAATTCCAAACAAGGCGAGAATGGGATGAAGATGATAATGACACTCAGATAATATTCGGGGACGACAAGGACCTAAAGCTATCCGACATTTGTCTCACAGGTAAGGAAAAACCCTCAATGAAGACTTACCCTATATCATTATGTAAAAGTTATGACTATTTGACAGCGCTCTGTTGTGAAGATTTCTTGTCATTTTTTTATAGTTTAACTGCATCTGCATGACGAGAATATTGTACAAATTTCTAGGATATAAGTTATTTTAGATAGCCTGAATTTACGTCACAAAGATTTTAACTATGAACATGAGGGCATAACATAAACAAGTAATATGCGTAACATAAAAGACTTAGGCCTGACATTTAAGTAAGTGAAATGTTCTCTATACAGGCCAAGGAGGCCCTGAGTTAGTCACTCGAAATAATCTTAAGAAATTTTGCATGCACATGTAGGCCTATTTTACACAGATGATTAATATACAGTGAGTCCCACGCAAGAGTTGGCCAATGACGCGGGTTTCTGCGTCGCGGCGGGGACAGCTCCAACTCCCGTGCGATCGGTGTAATGATTCAGGTTCTCACAATTACAGTTAAAATTACATTGAAAATAACCATGTATGGTCAAATAAATAATAAAAAAAATAAAAACTTCATCACAAGAGATGTTGGGAATGTTCTAATCTTGCATCTACACTATACTGGCCATAGGCGTAACCAGGCCGACCATATGGGGGGGTTATAACATCTGGGGGGTTATAATACCCCCCTGGAAGAGGGGGGTCCGGGGGTCCTCCCCCGGAAAATTTTAAAAATTAAGACTCAAAATAACGAGTTTTAAGCTTCCCACGCATTAAGTAATTTATGGGCAGACTTAAAAAAATTATACAATTTTCCTTTTTTTTAGTCAATGGGGGGGGGGGGGGTTCAAACCCCCAAAACCCCCCCCTCGTTACGCCTATGATACTGGCACCTTTTTAGGAAATTTTCTTTCATGCGCGTAAGTTCAGCTTCCGAGATAGAGTTAATTTCTCTTGTGATATTGTCTTTAAGTTTTTCTAATGTATAGGAAAGTGACCTATACAATTTATTTTTCAAGTTTCCCCATAAATAACAGTCACATACTCGACAGAAGTGAGGAAATAAAAGTAGTTACCGAATATAAAATTTATAATTTTAGACTTAAATTGTTTGTTGTTTGACCCAGTTAATTCAGGTTGGTTGCTAATAAATGAATTTAATAGTCTTGGGCCGAAATAAATCAATACTTCAACGGTCACTAGTACTATATATTTAAATGATCATTGCACCTGTGTGAGCTTTAGTGGTTGGGGTAGCCGTGTTACTAACAGAGCTCACGACCCACCTGCACAAGATCGTTAGTATTAATAATGTTCTGCATACAAATGGTAGATATTATTACGGAACATGTTTTTGAACTATGAAGTATTAGTATCGGTAAGGCACCGCTATGCATTGTGGTCACTATACCCTAGTAGCCTCCGGGAACAAATAGTTCCCGACCCTATGCAGTTAGACCCAACTGTGCAATAAATTACGAAACATGATAAATATATTAATTTGTTTCACCGAGTATACACAGATTGAAATTGTGATGTTATTAGTCTCCCGGTTCGACTCTCTTCTTTCAGGGCAAACATGTTAATTTTCTGCTTTGCGGTAGTTGTATTTTCCAGATAAACCGGTCATGACAATATTTTATGCAGTATCTGTTTATCCTAACAGTAAATAACCATTCCACAATCGATGCTATCCTGTGTTGATAGATGATATAAATTATAAATAATACCTTACCTGCCAGCAATGATACGTAGGTATATGATTACATTTTCAATTGCAGTGATAAATCCCACGTTATGTAAACCAGTGAACCTGTCCATCATAATAACATTGATTGCTACGGCAATTCACTTAACGATATTATAATCTTAATTCTATAATTAGCTCGGTTTTGATAAAAGTCTGTATCTGATTACTAAGACCCACAAGTTAATGCTTTATCACAAGACGAAATATGCTCTGGAACCAATGAAGTATGCTCTATCATGTAAGCAATCTTAATATTTAACATTACCTTCTTAATTAAATTGCATTATAAATCACACAAGATAGTAAAGTTGTATAAATTACATTACAAAACTTAAAAAATAAAAGGGCAATGAAACAAATTTTACTTTAATATTATACAATCAGTTCAGAAAACATTAGACTATTTAATGTCAATGATTATGATCATACAATTGGTTCTCAAAAGATTTACTTGGCCAAATATGGTGTACATGTTTGAATTAACAGAGATATGCACAGTATTTAAAATCTAGTTAGAAATAGGCCTATGTTGTTAAAAATGTGACAAATTAATAAAATGTACATAGGCCTAAATATTTTAATAAGAAGCAAATATGATTCACTATTTCAAATCTAATAACATACGCAACATGTAAAATAGAGCCATCAATTTTCTGTTATTTCTTTCATACACTATCATGAAATAGAGTGCATTATTAAAAATATGATTTTAAAATTTACTTAAATCTGTAATTTTTTTAGAAATTTAAGGAACCACTTCATTTGTTATATCACAGGATTTCAGTATTGTTCTTCCCAATTTCCTATTTTATTTTTATATTTTATGTTCTCCTTTTTGTTTATTTTTTTCTCTAGGTTTTGATTTCGAATTAATTATATTTTCTTTTATTTATTTGTATTCAATAGTGTATTCTTTTATTTATTTGTATTCAATAGTTTAGTTAATTGTGTACTAATTTAATTGTGTACTAGGTATTGTAAAGAACTGAACTCTACCCAAGCACGAGCGTTGCTCATTCGGGTGGTCTTATGTTGTATGTTGTATAAAATAAATGGTGCAAATAAAAAAAAAAATAACTTCCGGGCCCTATTGATCGGCCAACATAAGAAAAAAAGCATTTCCATGTATTATGACCTAATATGATAGCGGCCTCTGAACCCAAGGTTCACGGGTTCAAACTCAGCCTAGGACGGTGGATATTTCAGAACGTAAAACTGCTGCACGAAGTCTTCAGGGAAGGACTATGAAACATGGATCCCATGTCGTACATTTAGGAGACATTAAAGAACTCTAAGCCGAAATTGGAGTCCTGGACTAAACTGCCGATCATTTCACATTCAATAAATATCGTAGTACCTTTCTAGAGGGCTGTCGAGCCGATGGGCCTACCACGAGTCCCTCTGCTCTCTACAGAGAAATTAGGGTAACTAAATTCATCTTCGATAATGAAATCTGTCCCGGGTTCTCTATGTTCCGCCCTGGAGGATAAACAGTAACAAGAATGCAAAATGGTATATTACTCAATTAAGTTCTGACAAAATCAATTAAGAGTAATAATTCTGGATATGGTTCTTAGAACATTCACCAAAATTGAAAATTGGAAACATGAAATGAATCAATGGTTCTTCTACGCAACGGGTTTCGATAAACCCTGAGGTAGCTTATAAACAAAAGCCTACACATTTATACCTAAACACACTGGTCTTTATATCATAGAATACTTTTTGTACGACCACACTATAGTAAGATTGTTACATGCGACGTAACGGTATTGAAATAATATCCATTATGATACAGATTTTCATTACAACACAGGTGTGGTATCGATTATTACAAAGCATGAAACGATCTTGAAACCTTGAGAGCGGCAAACGAAACTACGTAATAAACAACCTGTTTTTAAAATAAAATAAATTATGTTCGTGTTAATTTCTGCATTATTAAGCTGAATTCATTCCGTGTTGTATAATTCGCTGGTTTCAAGAAAACGGCAAAGCTTCAACTTGACCGGATGCCATCAGCTGCCATCTATCGTACAAGACATGAGAACAGTTGATTGCGAAGGGCAGCCGTCTCCGTTTGTTTGAGTGGATCTAAAATATTATAGCTTAAACATCTGATTACGGTCTTAAAAACAGTATAGTACGCAAGTTGCCTATAATCGTAAGTAAGAACTCGTGAAAATTATGATACGAGCAATCATACTCGAATCATAATAAATGCCATTATAGGCTCGTTGAACAACGTACTATTCTTCTAATCAGATTAAGTTTATATTCTAATATTCTAATAAAACATAGCGTACTCAAGCAACAAATTGATTTATTCTTGGTAGAGGCCATCACCGGATTTCAGCAATATTCTCCTCTGCCCATGGACGCTGGAGGTTTGACGTTATGTGAACTCGATGATAAAGGTGTAATATATGAATATGTAGTACCACCGTGCGGTTTAAACTAATCTAACCTATCATTAAAAATTTCACCAACAGAACACGGCTATGATTAACAATGTTCCCAAAGAATTGATGGAGAACCAAACCAGAGCTCAAAATTAATA
This sequence comes from Ectobius pallidus, assembly GCA_964059195.1. Taxonomy (NCBI): domain Eukaryota; kingdom Metazoa; phylum Arthropoda; class Insecta; order Blattodea; family Ectobiidae; genus Ectobius; species Ectobius pallidus. The sequence goes on along the minus strand of CAXKWD010000004.1, from coordinate 95,958,344 downwards.
AACTACAGTAATTAGACTTCACGATAAAGTGAACATATTAAGCCGGAAGGAAACCTTTGAGGGTATAAGAAAGCAATTTATACCATAACTCAAGAACTATTCAAAATAATGTTACCAACTCTGCACGATTGTGTAGCTGAGTTACTTGACAATATATATATATATATATATATATATATATATATATATATATATATATATATATATATTAGGTAATGTATTATTTTTTATTTATTTATTTATTTCTAATAGGACCTTTCTTATAGGGAAAGTTAAAAAAGTCATATGTTAAAAAAATAACTTTTTCATTATATATAGCCTATGTATATGCCTGTCTGTGTCTTTATCACAATATCCTACTTCTTTTAACGCGTTTCGACGTTAATTCCTCTTCTTCAGGTAGCATAAAAAGGCGATAGCAACTGCTTTTTAGCATAAGACATATATTCGTATTGATTTCAAGCTCACTTTTTAACAGTTTCAAGAAATTTTAATAGTGATTTTGATTAAATTATTGTTTCAATACTTTTATAGTCTAGAGTAATAATAACTTAAGTTACTTATAATGTTTTATTATAAGATGGTGTGTTTTAGATTAGGTTGTGTATTTAATATTTTATAATTGAGGATAGGTAAAACCCTATTTTAACAAAGATATACCATAATAATGTATAATTTAGTCAGCTATAGTCACTCTGTATTATTCGAAATAATCCAGTTGAGAGAACTACAATAAGAGCGAAGGTAACAAGCTCAATCACAACAGTATGATAAAAACACCTGAACTCTCATGGAATATGGAGAATGTGTTAAGCATTGTACTCCACCAACACAAGGGATTTCTTATCTATATGACCTCTTAAACATCCTACTGTTTGCAGCGGAACAATACTCTTCTTACGTCCAATGTTATGTAGGAGTGCAAAGTGGCTCATAAACTAACTTCATTCCTCTGAATTACTCTCTCAGAGGGTAATATTACTTTGTTTCGCACTTTATTTAAATGGCCAGGTGAAGAAACGATGATAGTATAAAACGAATTCCCAGTAAACGCACGTTCAGCGTAGTATAAGACCCTCTGGAGAGGCTCAAATTAAATTCGCAATCAAACCAAACTAGACAATTTACTGTTTAGCTACTATGAACTATTTCTAGGTAGGCCTATATCATTCCTGGACTTGCTTTTTTTTAGTAGTCTATTTTAATCTTTCTTTTTCTTCCAAGGAAATTAATTACTGGTTTAATCAATCTGTCCTAAATTAATGTTTTCTTGGTTGAAATTCTTGTAGCTCCGGATACGAAACGTTTTCTTTTAATGTGAGACGAGAATCCTTTGGCAAAATCAAAACTTAATTTTTTTGTAATAATGAAAAGGAGCTGTTTATACAGAGTGTCCACGAAATGAGTGCAGATTTTTCGTGTGGTGGTAGGGAACAAGCATACGAGTATTTTAATACATGGAACCTTGGGACTAAAATGCATTGTTATGAGTGTAAACTGTGCAACCAGATCAATGGCAGACATTTCCAACAATTGCTGTACAACATGTAACAGCTTTGCTTTGTCTTACAATGAACATATTATAGAACATTTGGCATGATAAACTACATTTTGTGTTCAACAATGTGCAACACTTTTTTTTTACACCCATAACAACGCACTTCCGTCCAAGGTCTTCTTGTATTGATGTTCCCTATCAACACAAGAAAAATCTGCACTCATTTCATGGATACTATGTACAGCATATATATATATATATAGCTACACTGTTATTTATTAACTTGTTTTTATAACGACAGTCTCAATAAGCACATTGCCACAAAGACAAAACATAACGATAAAAAGTTCAGTTGTTCTCATTAGGCAACTAATTGAGTTATTAGAAAGAAGTATTCTTTTTTCTTTCTTTCCCTTAGTTTTACCTCTCCATTTTACGAATATTTAACCGACCCACGCCGCCCGGGCAGAAAGAAGTATTAAAAATAAAAATGAAAAAGAACTTCGAAGTAAAGAAAATTATCATCCTCTTAACTCAATATACCGTAGTATTAAGATCTTGAATGCTCTATCACATCGACTGGTATCTGTAATTCATGCTCTTATAAATAAGGAATGCCACTAAGCCATTAAGTGGCCTCATTAATATTGTCTGTGCAGGTGAATCGATCCGCATGATCGACTCCACGGCTAGGATTCCTCGGTCTGCTGCTAACTTAATAAACCAAAATTGTATTTTTGCCACTTCAGAGAGTAGTTTCTATAGCATGGTTAGGTATTTTAGAACAGAGTAATACCTGTCTCTTTCTATGCTAGGTTTTACTTCCATCCGTGCACTGAAGCTAAAGAAAGCACTGAATGTTATAAAATATTTCAAATCAAGTTCTCAGGATTAACATTAGTTTTAACTCCCATCTAATATATAAAGTCGAATGTGTGTTTGTGGGTATGTATGTATGTTTGTTCCTTATACAAATCCACATTTCTTCACCAATTTGTACGAAATTTTGCACACATACCCAGTTAAGCCCGGGAAGTTACGCGGTCAACATTAAAATTGAAATAAATCAGTCCTTCCCTTGAAAATTATATAATTTCTGAGAATTTTATACTGAAAAAAAAAGAAATGCTGTTTAGTTCACATGGCAACAATGAATTGTTTACTATGATTACATAGGGCCTTGGCAAGTATATAGCCTAATGCTGGAATTTAATGTAATACGAGTATATTGGCGAAAATAATTACTGAAAATGAAATCCACGAAAATAAAGCACAGTGTGATGTAGTCACGTAACTTTCTCTACCCTCGACATAAGAAATATTTACTCACTTCACATTTTGATGTAGAATAAGAGGGACAACTTAAGTGTGTGAGTATGCTATATCAAAAGTCTGTAAATAATCCTTTCCGCTGATAAGTTATCCATACCTGTAGGCTTTGTATTAGTTGAGAAATAGGGATGTTTATCATAGGCCCTAAGCATGGGATGGAACATTTTGACTCGCAGTATATTATGTCTCGGGTTCTAGGGGAGGAAAGTATGAAAGTGATACTGCATTTCTCTTTTATTTCAGCTCCGAAACGATTGTATAGTAACATGAGAATGAGAAATATTATTTTCCGTCAAGTCAGTACAATCTTATGTAATTTGTGTTTCTTCTTATTTCAACCCCTCCCAAGCATGATGTGTAGAAGCAACGGAATGCAGCATTCCACATCCTCTATGAGCCATAAAAATTTATATCCAGCGTTTTCTGATGGAATAGTTTGAGTGTGATAAATCTTTTTCTTCATTTCAAGTTCTACATACATAAAGTCCTTCATAAGTTAATTTCAAATTAAAAAATACAAAGCCCGGGCGACGCCGGGCCTTTTCAGCTAGTTAAAATATATAACACACACCGTATATAAATCAAAATTTATAAGACAATTATCCTGCTGGTTGTATTATATGGTTGTGAGACATGGTTGCTTACTCTTCGGGATGAACATAATCAGTGTGTTCGAATACAGGATGCTTAGGAAAATATTTGGGCCTAAAAGAGATGAAAATGGGGACTGGAGAAAGCTTCATAACCTTTACTCTTCATCGGATACAGTAAAGGTAATTAAATCACGGGAATGAAACGGGCTGGACATGGTCCACGCATGGGTGAGGAAAGACATAGGCCTACAAAAAAATATTGGCTGGGAGACCCGAAGGGAAAATACCACTTGTAAGACCTAGACGTAGGTGGGAGGACAATATTAGAATAGATTTGAGGGAAATAGGATTTGCGAGGGATGGTTGGATGCAGTTACACAGAATAGGGGTGAATGGCGGGCTCAGGTAAGCGTGGCAATGAACCTCCGGGTTCCATAATATGGATAATGTTCCTTTAGCTTGCTTAGGAATTGTCTATTGCTATTACGTAAGTATATATATATATATACAAATAGGAAGAAAAACAAATTCAAACTTATTGCTTAAAAAAAAAAAAAGATTAAATCAGAGACATGTTTGCTACGTCAGTATTTCTCGGATACAGAAAAAGTTTTAGGCGAGAAGTACTGAATATTGTGACCGAGACATCATGCTTACGTCATTTTTGTTTTGAGGGCACGGAGCTCGGATGTGACCTGTAGGTGATGTGATTATTTTGTTGTTTGCACTCGGGTGCAGTTCATTCCTGCAGTAATCCCAGCAGTGTGGGTTGCAGCTCTCAGAGCCCTGCGGCGAGGGACACTATCACCATCAGTAATTAAATTCAACCCTTGGCTCACTCGGATACAATAAAATGCTACTCAACCAAGATAAATCACCTAATAATATTAACCTCTCTTCTCTCAGAATTCAATTTTTATAGCCTTAGGCTAATACAATAGCAAAAAACAAGGTAAATAGGCTTTATATATCTTGTATTGAAGATTAAATTTTATTCATTGTTTCTAATAACAAGATACACATTGATGGAAAAGTACGGTTTCATAATTAAATTGCATCACTAGAATCTCTAAAACTCCAATAATTTTATATAATAAATGCTATTCAATTTGTATTAAGAGTGTAAGTAAGTCCACTTATATAGTTTCTTCTTGTTCTGAAGATCGGACGAAGCAATGATAATAGATAGATACATAGATAGCCTAGATAGACAGATATACAGATATACAGACGGACAGACAGAGAGAGAGAGAGACAGACAGATAGACAGACAGACAGACGGACAGACAGACAAAATGGAGATCTATTGCTAATAGACCCCTCAATTACAATACGAATATATTTATTCTTGTAAAAGATTTTCTGCGGATGGATTAAGAGCCGGTTTCAGTAGACTAAGTAATGTTATAACTAGACCTGGGATTTTAAGGCAAATGCCTATTTTGTTCCTTATGAAATAACATGAAAATTTTTAAATAATATGTTGACATTTCATGATAAATCACTTATACTTAAAGAGTTTTATAGTGCCCTAAAATGGTTATTTGGACATTTGGTGCCTATTTTTACTATTTTAGTGCCTAAAATGCCTATTTTGTACATTTAAAATAAAATAGGTATATAATAAGAAGGGACATATAATCCAAAACTGTTTTTAGTAAATGTATTTTTAATTCTGTCTTAATTTTGCAATTATTTCTGTTAACAATAGGTACGCCTATACCACGTTTCTTACAGTAAAAAAATCACGTTACAGTTTAAGAGCATATTGTAGTATTTTAAAGACTATTTTCTGTCTATTTACACATTTTAAAGCTTATTTTAAGTGCCTATTTTCTCTTTTAAAAGCCTATTTACTTGTTTTAAAAGCATATTTTAGGTGCATAAAACTAACTTTTTTAGAGCCTAAAATCACAGGTCTAGTTATAACAAAAATGTTTCAATTCATGTAAGCGATTTCAGCAGCGGCTATAATAACAGTTAGTGTAAACAAGTACTGAATAGTTAAAATCCTTTAGCACACACAGCAATAACCCACAAATGTAAAGAGAAAGATACAATTGACTGAAGAAGCAGCCTAAAGTGCTGGGAAGTCAGTGGCTTTGTTAGTGAACTAATTATCGGTTTCTAGTGGCGAATAAGTTTGTGTTAGGTTCCTGAAGCAATTCAGCAGCAGCCCTTCAGCACTTGTGTTTAGCGATGTTACAGCAGAGTTGCCAGGGCATATTGGAAGCAAGCAAGAGGTGGGTGAGATGGGGCTCATTCGTGCTAGGAATCCTAACATCGCTGCTCCAAACTCAGTTCTCAAAAATACTTCCCTTCTCCCTTTCCCCACAGCCTATAACGGATCAGGTAAGCCCAGTCTGTTCTCCATCATGATGTTTCTCATCATTGGAATCAGTATCGATGTAAACTAGGGCTGAAAATCGATTAAGATTTCTAATCGAGTTAACGCTTGAATTTTAATCGATTAATCGACAAACAGGTCGGTATTTTAAACGAAACCAAAGTGTACATTTAATAGTTTTTAACACGTTTAATATCTACTACACTACAGATAATCAGAAGAAATCCTGAATTAATGAATACCATTATTAGTTAACATTATTCGACCATTATTCGAATAATTCGACCATTATTAGTTAACAATCGGAAAATGTAATTGATCGACGATTAAATTTTTATCGATTAATCGAGCCGATTAATCGGTACGGCACTAATGTAAACCAATTTTTTGCTCGCCAAGTGCCGTTTATATCAGCTTTCTCAAATATTTTACAGATTTTTACCTCCGGCATTTTACTTAGGAAGCCTACATTCCTAATATGATGTACAGGCAGGGGAAAAAAAGCGGACCGACTAAAATATCTAAATTGCCGATATGAGCCACTGCGCATGCCTAGCGGCATTCACAGGATAGCCGGGAATGAACTGAAATTTGTTCTAGTGTGGACTGTTGACTTAGCCCCTTTCGAAACCCAGAATATGGTTTCTAATCGTATTGTTTTATAACTGAATATATTAATTATTAATATTATTATAGAATACTAACACAAATTACATTATATTTACCTAGCAGAGTCGGTCCGCTTTTTTTTCCCCTACATGTACCTCTTCCCAAACCTTAGGTTCCAGAGGATGATATACACGATATTGTTATTTACAAGAATGTTATTTAATCAGAATTAGCAATCAAATTGTCTTTATAGCACAGTGAAATACAATTCCATTATCACCACAACTGGAATTGCAATGAGGTTGTTTATTTACAGTTCAACGTAATCACTATTGACTGTATATAATGAGAAAGCAGGATATTGTTTGCTTAACACTTGCATCGTTTAGAAGACATGCATCACTATTTTGTGTATGCACATGAAGTTTCATAATTAGTTTCGTTGCGTGTTACAAACGGTATTTCTGGAGTTAATAACCGGATTCGCACCACAATAATGTGAATAAATAGTAGTCGCATTATAATCAACCCATTAATTCTACATTTTGTACCTTATTCAATACTGCCTATTTCCGTAATTAAGGTATTTTCCTTAAGAAACATCAAAGTTTTTTGTAGCCTACATGGTAAAAAATAATAACTTTAGTCTAAGCTAATTCTATTTATAATAATTTTTTATAATTTATTTTTATTAATGTAATACAAATACAATAAAAATTATAATAAAATTTACAAGTTTCGGGTTTTAAAAAAGATCTCCACCCGAAAGAGCAAAATGCAGAAGCTCGGGTGCAGTTCGGTTCCAAAATTTCAATTATTTACAGTAAAAAATATATAATGCAAACTATAAAAGAGAGCTGCTTACTTACTTACTTAGCCTACTAAGAAAGCTAAAGGAATATTATCTATTTGTTGCGTTTCTTCGGAGTCATTCAATGTTATTTTTTCCAGCTTCTTATGGCAATTATTGAATAATGTCTTGTTAATAGGTGGCGTTGGCTTACGTTCATGACATATACTCGAAGGATGGCTTTAGGCCTACATAGTGGACTCCCTTCGCTCATTGGGGGCTCAGCCCCCAAACCCCTCTGAGATTCTCGGGAAAGGTTTTTTAAAAGATCTATGGGAGATAGAATGCTTGTATTTAGTCTGCTGTATTGGCAGAGCCCTATGTGAACTCTGTTTGATAATACCGTTGCCATAAAAACCGAGCCCTTTTTCGGAGGGTTTTTAGGGCAAAAAATTTAAAAATAAACTTTTTTGAAATTTTCCTATGGTTTACGGCCTAAAAGCTATATGTGTACCAAATTTCAAGTTTCTAGCTCATCTGGAAGTGGGCAAACATTAATGTCAGTGAGCCCAGCCGAGCCCTTTTTCGGGGGGTTTTAGGGCTAAAAATTTAAAAAATAAACTTTTTTGGAATTCTCCTGTGGTTTACAGCCTAAAAGCTATATGTGTACCAAATTTCAAGTTTCTAGCTCATCTGGAAATGGGCAAACATTAATGTCAGTGAGAGAGTGAGTGAGTGTGTGTGTGAGTGAGTGTGTGAGTGAGTGTGTGAGTGAGTGTATGAGTGAGTGAGTGAGTGAGTGAGTGAGTGAGTGAGTGAGTGAGTGAGTCAGTCAGTCAGTCAGTCAGCCATGTGGTTTTATATTATAGGGATAAGATATAACGCACTGCTTATCCTCATGAAGCTTGCACAGACAGACATTCCGAAAACACTTTTTCGGCTTCTGGGCATCGTGAAACGTGTTTCCCGGGTGTTATCACGATTTCGAATCTTGTCACATGCAAAAAGTGAAGAAGGGGAAATAAATATTTGTTCTTAAAATAGATTATTATTACAGCACAATGAAAACAGGCAACATGCACTGCAAGGATCTCATAAATAATTATTTTGAAACACGAATAGAATAATTAATAAGTCTACACATGATTAGTTTCCAGTGTTGTAATTACCTCTGCTGTAAATGTTTCACGTTTCTAAAGGAGGAAGTAGCTTTAATCAGAATACCTGGTTCGCGCCTGCATTCATCTTCTATTGGGGAAGGTAATTATGATCTCCTTTAAGAGAACGTCTGAACGCTCACAGATTAATCTTCCAGTCTTTTGGAAGTTGTGTTCAAGAATGCAAGGAATGGCTGTCTCAATCACAAGTGTGTTTTCTGCAGTACAACAGCGGGGGATTGTTATACGCCATCCATCAGTGTTATGTCTTCAATTGTACCACTCTAACAAAGCAGCGGTTTGATTCCATGGGTGGTGAGAGCTATTCCAAACATTCCTTAACTACAAAGGACTCTACTAATATACGTGCGACAAAACATCAAAAGCAAAAGAGACAGTTAATGTAAATTGCATGTAGCCAAATACGGCCTTCCATTTATTCATTAAAAGGAGCTCCTTAAACGTATACTTACTGGGAAAATATGTTTATAATTATACACTTGCTGCAGTTATCATTTAGTTATATAACTATTATTATTAAGCCTTATTATTATTATTTTCATGGCTCATTTTTGAAAGAATCAAGCTCATGGTCAGAAACGTATGTTAAGACATAAAAATTAGGGGAATGCAATTTTGCACAATATAAAGAATACGTACATAATTCATTGTACAATGAACCAACGTAAGATATTACATTCTTAACAGCAAATTCTACATATAGGAAATTACATTATAGCCTGATTTACTAATTTCCTTTTAATATTAATTCAGAAAGCTCTTTTTGAAACCAAGATCCAGACGTTTATAAATAAACGTAATCGAATTCCAAACTTTGCAAAGCAACCAATTACAAACCATTATAATCCACAGATTCAATATTTTTAACCATGTAGGCCTATTTATTTCATAAGTCTACAGACTGCTGTGCTTGTAATTTAAGTTTAAGGTTTGCATCAATAAAAATATAATTACGAAAACAAATTCCTCAGCTAATCTGAATTATTCTGGAATAAGATGTACTGCATAGGGTGTTTATTATTGTCAGTCATTTGAAAGTTTTGAATTACAGTGAAATCAATAAACAAAATACGTGCATAATGTCATTCTGATAACCGAATATTCTCTAAAAATGTAGTCTACAATGTATGGACCACAATAACACTTCAGACTCGTCTTTTGAAATTAATTTCGAAACAGGGTAGGTAGTAAGTTGTGTAGTAAAATCTATTGGTTCATTAAATTCGCGAATGATCGATTCTAATGTTGAAAAAAATAAAATTGCGCGTGTGTGGCTGCCTACGTAGGCCTATCTGTTTGTGTATATATGTTTCAGTAGCCTATGTATGCGAGTGCATAATTTAAAATTTGTGTTGTACAATCACATCTAAAACATAATCATATATTCTATTTGCAAAGTTTAAGGAATTTAATTTTATCAGAATTGACAAAATTAATACTTAGAACAGTATTAGAGACATGTGTACCGATATTCGTAATAAAATTAAAATACATATGCCTTTAAACATTTGTAATTATAAAATATGTTATATTTGAGCTATTTTTCATAAAAGCGTGAAGTTAGCATTATACCAATACTGTTTTATTTCAGTCAACGGATCGCTGTAATGGACGACGGACGGCAGGTCTTGAGTCTCTGTTTAATAGGATAGTATTATTTTCCTGTTCTAAGTATATTCTATGTGAATATTAGGAAAATCCCTTAGAAGCCTAATAGTAATGGGTAGGGACCGGATTTTTAGGTTTTTACCTATTTTTTTTCCTTACTTCCAAAACAAAAAGCGCTTATACACTTTTTCGAATCATGTCCATACGATTCACCCACATTAATTCTGTGGTACCTAAAAATACCTAAATGGGGTATAAAAACCTAAATATACCTAAACTGGATATAAAATCTAAAATATCTAATTTAGGCTGCTTTTTGTCTTTTTTGTTTGTCAATTGAGATATTGATATTTTGCGGGTTGAAATTAATACCACCAGCGTTTCGTTCAACCCATTGTCATCTAGGATGGACAGTATCAAGAGACAAAGTGTAAGAGGACCGGCGTATTCCTTTCAAAATATTCGTATGAACAACCATTGTTGCCGTGTATGTACAAGGATATAGATTTCTGTGTTTTAAAGCGCTTGTTTGAATTTAGTAGGCTACTGCCCTGTCATTCATACTGAGTGCGAGTTTTAAGAAGACGTGTCAATTATGCCGAAACAAATGAAATTGAGTTTATTACGGCAGTGGATTGGCGATGACCTGAATTTCATCTTTCCCCCTTCTTCTTCTTCTTCTTCTTCTTCTTCTTCTTCTTCTTCTTCTTCTTCTTTTCTTCTTCTGAGGTTATTTTATGACGTTGCACCCCGCGGGTTTCTACAAGTATTATCTATTGAATCCTATGTAGCACATTCAAGTTCATTAAACCAATTATTCTACCCGAAAATGATTTTTTGGACAAAAAACTTAAAAAAAAACTATTTCACCTAATGGAAAACCTAAAACAGTGTTTTTAAAAACCTAAAAATCCGGTCCCTAGTAATGGGTATTTGAAAGGAAAAGAACAGTCACATGAAAGAAAGAATAACTGACAGACTCATGATTGCACATGAAGATAAAAATATACTTATTGTGGACATAAAAAAAAGTCTGGCAACTGAAAAAAGACATTAAAGAAGTTGTGAGATGATCCCCCAATTGCAGCTAGTCTGGGTGTAAGCCTATCATTTCTTTCCAGTTGATAGGAACGTATGTATAACTTACATATATTTATTGAAATAGTCGACCAAATAAATATATATAATATATATAGTGTATATATATAGATGAGTAACGATAATATATGTCCCTAGTCCGAATATGCCTACATAAGTGACATTCCATGGGTGTTCCCTTATCGTTTTCCGCTTTTCAATTTTCAGAAATATTACTGTAATATGTTTAGGTATTCCATCAGAGCAGATTGTATGTAGCCAAATTTGTTTTGTTTCTATTCTAAACACAGTTATAAGTTTATAACTTATTAATAATTACTTTTCCTAGAGGTTTTAAAAAGTCACTCACTTCCTTCAATCCACTAATACATAACTATATTTTAATTTTAATGGGAATTATTATTATTATTATTATTATTATTATTATTAGTTTAAATTCATAGGAGAAGAAAAGACAAGGAATATAGGGGAGTATTTAGGAAAAATGAGGGAGAAGTGGATGAGAAAAATTAGGAAATAGATCAAGAGTAAAATAATGAAGAAAGGTGTGGTAAGCTAACAAGGAATCCCCATTCATACACTAAACCCAGGGGTTATAGTAGGCCTATGAGTGGATTCTTTGTGGGTAGTGCTAGACTTATGTTTAAAGTGGATGCAGATAACTATGTACAGTATGTAAAAGTATGTGTAAATAAAATTCTATTCTATTATTATTATTATTATTATTATTATTATTATTATTATTATTATCATCATCATCATCATTACCATTGTTATAATTATCAACATTATTATTATTATTATTATTATTATTATTATTATTATTATTACCACCATTATTATTTTTAATTATTATTACTGATATTATTATTATTATTTTTATTATTATTATTATTATTATTATTATTATTATTATTATTATTATTATTAAACTGTAGTTGTGTAGCAGCAGACTTCTAACAGAAGGTATTCATGGACTTGTATGGAGTGTGGCAGAGGTGGCAGGAGCGTTATATTGCATGTGGAGGAAGGCTGTTTCGAGAAGAATTCAGCGGAAACACGAGGATATTTGGAACAGCATTACATGTTGTGTGGTTATAACTTGTGCCGAGAGTTTTCTTCGCAACAAGGTAACTACATTCCTCACAGTCAGGGGGAACATTGAGTTAACAAAGAATGTGCACCGCTCTGCGGCTTCCAGTCTCCACTTCACACACTGGTTATTCAAAAGTATATCAAAACACTTCTCACACAAGTAGTTTATAGCCTGTATATTCAATTCCTAACCCTGAGTGCCGTTCTATACTGACTCTGCCTATAAAATAGTAGGAAACCTATCATGTTTCTAAGTAAAAACAGTAGATGTAGATACAGTTTAACTTTTTCACAACTACCGACGCATAAATTCATCTAAAAATACTTTTTGAAAGTTGAGATATAAGATTAATAGAATATTATTTTATGTAAAATGTAAGGATTTTCCCCTTCTTATTACGATTTTCATTTACGGATACCAGCTTTTCTACTGAAATTGTCCACGTCGATTCTAAATTTAAAACCCACTGATGATTTCACTAGACGATTTCTTATATGAATATACAAACTCCTCGACGCTAAACTGAAATATTGACTGAAACTTGGCAATGAGCTATGGTTTGAAACTTAACACTTACTGTTGAGTTTAAACACACTTATACTTTAAAAATTAAAGATGAACTCAGCAATGTGATTTTTGCTTGATATCTGAAGCGATTGTTGCAACGACGGTCACAGCCGGCAAGCTTTAATAAATATAAATAGGTGATATTAACATTGTACTACTGATGTATAAATTCGTCACCTCAAAAAGTTGTATTAAAGTTTATATATAACACTGATAGAGCCTTGCTTTATATAAAATCCGATGATTATTACGCACGTGTTACTACTGTCATTTATAGGAACCAAATTAAATTTTTCTCACCTGTTTCTAACTTAGGCCCACAAATGGTTTAACTTCTTGATTACTTTTACTCATAAGGGTTAATCAGACTATATAGACAGGAAAAATCTGGCCGTATTCTGAATCAAAAACATATAATGACTGTTTTTACGTTTACTGCAGATCGAGCATCACTTAATGTCGAATCACAGAATGACTTGACTAAATTCAAACTTTGAGCTCATTGAGATAGATCGTTAATGCCGTAGTTGATACAAAAATAATAATGAAAGTTAAAAAAAAAAGTTATAATGTAAGCTCTCAGTAGTTCAATTATTAACACGATATCCACCAGCTACAGGAGTTTGGGTTCTAACCCAGTTGAGGACAAGGTCTTCCGCTGGACATCCTTATTCGAAAGAGAAGAATTACGGTATATCGTGGACTCGAAGGCGTAATACAGAAACTCTTTAGTTTTCCTTAGAAATGTAGGAATGAACTTACTTCTTGCATCAACTGTAAGAAAGGATTGATTTGAGATGTCATCTGAAATTCCGACATTTTCGGGAGCATAATGCACCAAAGGTATGTGTTAGTTGCGATAAAATGAGTCATACAGAGAACGCGAAAATACTAAAGCCAAAACAAATTGATAGCAGTAGGTCTATTACTCAAATGTCGTTAGAACAATCACATCAAGTAGCCTAGTTAGGTATCGGAATATATCACCCAAGTCGGCCTTCAGCCTAAGAACAGTTCCTGGTAGGTACTAATTTCTGTTAGAATCTGAATTGATTCCACAGCCATAGTTCCAACAGAAGAATCAGGGCAATTATAAATCCCAATTACTTCAAAGGGATCAAACTCAGGAAAAATATATTTGTAGCACGTTTTAACCCAGTTAATTATGTACTAGCCTAGCCTGTTGTATTATTGTCCTGTTATAGTTTTAGTATTCAACTCTATTTTTTCGGTAAGCTAATCTTGCAATGACTTTAACAAGAGAAAATATATTAAGTATTTCTATAAATCGGGGTACCCCGTGGCGTATTTGGTTAAGGCAATGCGCCACAACCGGGCAGGTCGAGGGTTCGATCCCCAATGAGACCGTTGGCACTATGGAACTGGAGTCGACTCGGCCTCTAAGAGAAATGAATACCAGGAGCAATTCTGGGAGTAAAGGAGAATGGTGCTTAACGCTAAGCTTATTACCTTCAAGTGTCGAATGTATACAAATCGGGGATCCCAACCTTCTGGAACCATACTTACTTCAAAGGGAACAATGTCTCAAACGAATACATCATGGTTTTATTTTCATCTGTGCAAATCATGTATTTTACTATGAGAGCAACGAAATAGCTATGGCAAATCATATAAAAGGAAATTTAAAAAACTTTCATTGAAGACATATTTTTATCTTACTATGAAAAAGGCTTAACAGGTAGGTCAATAATACTTATAAAATACGACATCAACAACCCAAGAATAAAGTGAAATATCTCTGATTGTTTAAGGTACGAAAGGTAAGAAGGTAATGCACCATACCACCTTATTGTTTTGCTCGTGGTTGAGACGTTATTAGATAAGACATTTCAAAACAATTTACTATCTGAACACTGTGATCCGAAAGGCGCTGTAGGCAAAGGCATTCCTTTTATTCCATAGATATTGGACTTCCGCTTTTGGCGGAAAGTGTCAGATGGAATCCTTACGAATTACAATCCTTCTTGGTTGTTTGTCATACAAACCGGTACACATCCTATAAGGATTCTTTAATATCAGACCATTGCTGCGCAATTTATCCAAGATATATTGTGGCAAGGAAAAGGGGAGAAGATGAAAGAGCGAAGATAGAAAGCAGAGAAAAAGGAAAGTAAAAAAGAAGTATGAGAAGGGATAGAAAATGTAAAGCTCTGAGGGCTGTCAATAACTTCACCCACTTTCTTTGATCGATTATACCTTCTTATAGAGACTTTTTTTTTTACCTTCCTTGTCATCGACCTCCTTCAGAAACCCTATCGGATGGTCTTACGCCATATTTCGGGCCACCATGCGATCAATAACCTATCACAGACTTTCATACGCACCAACACACATACCACGATAATCTGTATTCTGACTCGAGTTGGATATAAGCAAATACCGTTGGCAGCAGTTCTGTAGAGTAATTTGATTTGCTGTTATGATAAGGAAAAACATGCGAAGAACTACGAGTTTGCACTACATAGCCTGATTGATGAGCAACTTTACTCTTTTGAAATATGCAAGAAGTTCTAAAAATCCGTTAACCATTCACGTTAAGCAGATTTATTCATATTGTCGCAGAACCTAAGACTAAGTATGACGGACACGTACTCCCTGGAAGTATTGGGTTTAACTTCCTGTACCCAGTTTACTGTAATTAAATTTATACCTTCATTACTTGCTCCGTGTAAGTATTTTCTTTCGAAGCTGTAAGCTCCTTCCACTGGCACTTATTTAAAACGTCGGTACTTCTTGAGTAAAAGGTAGAAACGCGATAGTTTTGATGATGAAAACTATCTCACCTGAGTATTAAGATAAGGTTAGAGAAAACGAAGGAAGAAGTTACGAATACCTAGAAGACTCACAACTAACCTGACATAGAACCATGAGTTCAAAATTAACATTATATAATTACCCCCCCCCCTAAAAGAGTTATATTAGCACTCACCAATACTCAGCTGATAATATGTCACAAATGGATGGACGTTGCACGCAGCTAGCCAAACGAATCTGCAGAGAAGTTTAATTACTTCAGAAATATTGATAAGGCTATAGCCTATCGACAATCATGGAAGAAGAATAAACTGCTCCAAAAATAGACGAAATTCCTGCGTGTCGTGACGAGAAGATTTCTATTAACATTTCTATACGGAAGGTACCTCACTATCAGGTATATGTACACGGATAAATCAATAGTACAGAACTCATAACTGAAGAGTTGAAATGACATTGTAACAACGTAAATATCCGTCGAGTCTGTACTGTAGTAATGTAATAAAGAAATGTAAATGTTGGAATTGTAATAAAGAAAGTATGTTAACTAATACAGGGGGAAACATTCAGGCCTATATTAAGTGCTTATTCCAACGGATACTGAGATTGAAAGAAGAAAATGGAACAAAAAAAAAAAATTAAAAATAACTCTCATAGGTAGTCTACTATATTTATTAATAGAACTACTATTCTTCTGGATTAATTTCCTGTGAGGGAAAGTCAAAAACAGATTATTCGTACGTTTTATATCGTGTTTTGTTCATTATTATTATGCATTTTATTCGTGAAATAGTTGTAAATTTCATACTTTTGAACTTTCTTGTTGTTCGGTTATTTATTAGTTTCTTAAAAATCACACATTACATGACATAGGGCAATAATATTTTTAGTACCCATTTTTACTTAAAAATAATTACTAAGCAGTCCTAGAGAAATACTATAGATATGATTTTACAGACTTTAGAACGAGAAATAAAGTGAGTTTCGGAAACTGTTCCATGTGAGAGCAAGTAAAACATGTTTACGGGACGAAGATAAATTTGAGTGTCAGAAACTGAGTACGCGATGTATGTCCAAACTTTTGCGTGCGGCTGTCTTGATATTGCGTGCTGGAGCCCCACGAGTGCTAGGATGGGATCGATGATGCTCCTGGTAGGTCTCCTCAAGTTTTCTGACAGCGACCAAGTTAAGGGTGCGGTCTAATAAATGCGACTTAACGGTAGTTTCCTCAGGCGTAACATTAGTCTATGCTCCATTGGTAAAGAAAAGGACCAATCTTTATTAAATAAAACTTACGGAGACATTCCTCTCCAGATATACGATCAGAAATAATAAATAAATAAATAATAATATGAACTATATAAGTTATTCGGGAGTACGGCGTAGCATAGTGGTTGAGGCGCTGCGCTACAAACCGGAAGGTCGCGGGTTCGATCCCCGATTAGGTCGTTGAAGTTTTTCAATTGGCCTAATCCTTCTGGTGGCACTATGGCCCGGGAGTCGACTCAGCCTCTAACAGAAATGAGTACAAGGAGCAATCCTGGGGGTAAGGCAGCCGGTGCGTAAGGCTGAATACCGTAAGGCCGAATACCTAAAAATCTGGGAACCTCATCCTCCTGGAACCTCCATGGCCTGTATAAGGAACACTTTATATAAGTTATTCACGAAGCTACAACGTAAATAGGAGCGAAGCCTATATACTTCAGTGAAATGAACTCGGACCTTGATTTCTTTGCGCCCTTTTCGAAAGACAAAAATCGGGCAGCGTCAAGAACCTATCGCAAAATCAGGTGATTATGCATAAAAATTGCTGCCAATAGAAGGTACCATTGTTTTAAAACTACATTGGAACAAATCACTTTGTTGATGCTGATATTTTGACACCCTTCTCGAAAAAAATAAATAAAAAAATAATAAAATCGGTCTTCGTAATGTTCTGGCTTATTTTTAAAATCTGCTGTATATTATCAATTGTACCATCACTTCAACTTAGAACTCACGTTGGAATCAAACCCTTTTTTCATCAGTATTTTACGCCCTTTTCGAAAATCTTAGATCGGGCTCAGCCACGAGTTGACCTACGAGATCATAGGCCTACGCTATTATTTAAAATTTGAAAGTACCATTGTTTAGAACACGAAAATAAGCAATAAAAAACTTTCTTGGTCCTTTTCGAAAATTAAAAATTCGAGCTCCTTCACCACCTGGATTTTTTTTTTAAAGTCATCTGCGTGAGACTGAAATTTGGTGTGAATCGAAAGCACCGTCTCTGAGAACTCGCATCAGAGCTAAAAACTTTTTTACCAGTAAAGTCTTCGTCCTTTAGGCTCCGTTCTGATGATGATAATGATAATAATAACGATAACATTAATAATAATAATTTAAATTACGATATAGTGCAGGTACACCGTATCAAAGCCACTCTGTTCAGTTTTTTCAGAAGAGAATAGGCAATTCGTCATATTTTAAAATATCTAAGATATAAAACTGAACGTCTAAGAGAGAAAAAAGAATAATAATAATATAAGCCTTACGGTTGAAATACTATAGTACATACAAAAAAACACCTGCTAAAATTATGTTTCATGGTTGTTTCTTCTTTCTATAATGTGATATCGTGCACTACACACAACGCATGGTAGCTCTAGGATGTTTTAAATGCGAACATATCCTACCCATGGCACTTAACGTACACATTTTAGATTTATACGGTAACGAGTCTTCCAGATTCTACTTTTAATTCAGATATTAATGAAAGAACATGCAGCAAGTGTATTCATTATGCACTTACCTGATTTGTGAGCTAAAAGGTGAAAAAAGTTCCGGTTTAGCTCTAAAAATGTTAATACTAATCTGATCGAGATTTGAATACGTCTCCATTGAATGAAAACCAAAGAATCTAAGCGCTCCTGTTTCCTGACATAATGAAGTACCATCTCCAGAAGGGTCACGCCACCGAAGAGATGAGAAATGAGAGTGATGATTATGAAACACTGATCAAAATCTATGGTAAACACGATTAGGCCTAGTAGTGAAAAGGTTACGCAATATAGTCGATATTCGCATTCTTCTGTGTTGTTCTATATATTGTAGCTTTTAGAACATTAGGTTACTAATAGTGTCACTAAACCTGCAGACCTGAATTGTGAACCCCTCCTTGCAAAATGGACAATACTTTCCCCAAACTTTCTCCAGGAAGGTCGATTATACCTCATCTTCACTATTTCACACACAGCCTTGTGAAGTTAGTATCGCTCCTAATCACATTTGACGAACACAATTATTGCTTTAAAATGTAGTGTGCTTCATATTTTTAATTAGGCTATTCCATGAATTGAAAATTCCATTATGTTTTAGTATTAACTAAATTTCATAAATACATTGTGTTAATGAAAAACATCGCAACATTTTTCCTGCCTATAGAGGAGACAAGCAACTTTTATGAAGAAATGTACGCTCTAAGACGTAAAATGTGTATGCT
This sequence comes from Ectobius pallidus, assembly GCA_964059195.1. NCBI lineage: Eukaryota > Metazoa > Arthropoda > Insecta > Blattodea > Ectobiidae > Ectobius > Ectobius pallidus. Next base: position 95,939,372 of record CAXKWD010000004.1, on the reverse strand, counting down.
ACAGGGCATTAAAGTCATTACAGTTTGGTGTTCGTAAGTCATTAATGAAGCGAAATAAGTTAAAATTTTCATTTAATCGACTTCACGCCTTCTTAGCGATCGATAAGAACATGATTCTTAACCATTCATCAACAGCAATATCATAATTTACAGTTTTCATATTCTGCAAAATTTACAGACGTGACTGCCAACCACTGTATTTTTTTTTATACATAACTCTGTTAATGATGAGGTTGCGTTTGTGATCTTTTCCTAGCGTTGGAAGCTATCGCTCATCATTTTTTCACAGTTGACCCGACCACTTCATTCAATCCACTATTCTTTTATTAGCATTATTTCAAATGTTAGAAGTCAGTGGCGGAAATACCCTTAGGAGATTTTATGCTATAATAGGAAAACTCCATAGAACAAAAAACTTTTATGTCCTCTCTATATCCAGGGAAAATATTGCGGTGTTGTACAACAACACCCTGTATAGGTTATAAGAAGTCTATATTCAAATACTATTTTCCCATTACCTTATCGAAGTCGCTGACTCCTAGTTTTTTTCGCTATGGAACAAATTTTATACACTAAAATTGTAGTATCTTCTACCCTATACTGACTTAAAATTTCATAAATACGTTGGATGAATTACTTGGTTGAATATTTATATTTGCAATGAGACAGCAGATTTGTTTCCAAAATCAATTCATTTAGGCTACTGTCATGCATCACGATGAACGCGCACATTATCAGTTTCGCTACGCGAAGTATGCGCACGTCATTTTTCAGCATACTCACGCCGAGTGCAATCGTCGTGACAGTACATGACTTAGCTTTAGGAACATACCTAGTAGGCCTACATTGTTGTTTGATTCATACTGACCATGATTTGGCAAACACAGGCCTATTTATGTTGTTAAATTTATTGTCTGCTAAAATACTACACTGAATTTCGAAATGGTATTTAGCACAAGCAGTAATCGTACTATCATCACTATTTTATCTATTCTGCTGAGTGGAACTACAAACAACCACAGACGCGTAGGTTCTAACATTTTATTGTCGATGCAGATTAACTGAATGGGAATCGAACTTAAGAAATTGCCGTATCGCATTATCTAATGGCATATTCATGTATTTTCAAAGGATAGCCTTAATTATCATTACAGCCAAGTTGCATACAACTGTTTTGGTTCGACCAAAATTAATTGTTTAAGTTTTGGGTTTTTAGATCAACTCGTAATTGATGAAGCAAACGACTCTCGAACAACAGCCATTAGTAGTTCTTGTTTTTTCGTTAGATTGCAGGCTTTTCGGCATGCATGCATGAGCTTTAACGTCAAACGACGCATATTAAAACACACGAAATGTACTCATTTTAATACAATATTAAAATTAACACGAACAGAATTGTTTTTATTTTAAATACAGGTTGTTTATTTCGCAGTTTCATTTGCTGTTCTCTAGATTTCAAGATCGTTCCGTGTTCGATAATGATCGACACCATATCTGTGTTATAATGAAAATTTCTATCGTAACAGATGTCATTATGATACTGAAACGTCACATGTAGGCAAATAAGCGTATCATAGTAGGCCTATGGTCGAACAAAAATACCATTCCAAGTCAAGCTAACAAAATATAAAACCTGATTACATTCATCGCCCTAGCTGATCTTTCCGCGTCTGCTAGGCCTGTTCCTCAAAACCAGCCTGCACCAGGGGCGAAAACAAAAGACAGGAGCAAGCAAAGAATGGAGCGAGATGGATGGACGGCGCCGTAGCGTACCACCAACCACAACGACCATCATTTAACCTTGCGAGCTCTGGCTGACTGAATTTCATTTCAATTTCAAAACGACAAGAAAAAGAATAGAAATTGTACTACAAGGAGGGAGACGTGATATACCCAACTGTCCAACTCTGTGAAACCTTTTCGACCCCACGTCTACTTTAACAAATTGATATGACTTTATCGTGATTTCATGCACTATTTTTTCCTTCCAAAATCAAGATGGAAAATGGTACAAGTAGTAGAGACTTTGCAGCAGGTGAATTATTACTGTATTAACAGGCGAGTGTGTCAAAAGTGCAAATCTCTGCAAATTAGTTGGTAACACGAAGGGAAAACGTAGATAGATGGTCGATGTACACAATACAGACCATCCCACGCGAAACACAAGTAGACTACGGGGAAAACAAGGAATGAATTTAACCCTATAAATAAATTTTATTTAGTTGCAATTGCACAATACAATTATCTATAGCCTAAGTAATCAAGAGCAAAGTCCGCCGCCATGGGAGTGTAGGTAGCATACTTGCCTTCCACCCTGGCGGTCCGGGTTCAATTCCCGGCCTGGTAATGGGTTTTCCAGTAACGAAAAAACCCCGGGTTCAGGAAAATTATAGGCTATATTAAAAAGCCTTAAATTAAAGTGGTGACTGCTAGAATAAGAAATAGGGTATAGGGTATTCACAATAGATCTATTAAGTGTTTTGAAGCCGAAGGGCTTATCTACCCCTCATTAATCTAATCTAATCTAATCTAATCTAATCAGGAGCATAGTTCATATGACACGATTTCTTCAATATATCAATATACTATGTAATCTTAATTTCGTATTCTGATAATAACGTCGTAAAAACTGTCTTCAAAATAACAGACAGAACTTATTTCTATGGAACTAACATGCCGTGATACAAACACAAATGTATTCACATCAGTAGCAATATAAAATACATACAATATACTTATAATTTATCGTCGGTCGGCAACGTGTTTTGTAATTTTATTTGTTAACCTATGTTCGGAACATGGTCAAACTGTTCACTTACTAATTAAGCACATTAAACCCCTTAATTTTCGATTACATAAGCAAATATATTTATATTTATATACAAAATTCCTTTAAAAATACTTGGGTGTACACTCATTATGCTCGATATACTGATAGTCAACCACAAGGGGGGGGGGGGACTACAATGGAATGAATAATCCATTCATATTTTCCACAGAGTTACAGCTGATATCGTAGTTATTGTAAGAACAACGAGGCATAAATTTTAGATCCCACTAGCACCATTATACCAATCATATTTTCTGGGTAACCATTCTTATTTATATATTAACAATTTATATGAAACTGTTTAAATAACTATAAAATTATCCAAGACAACAACGAGGATTATACACCGCTATTTGTTCAGAAAACAGTTAATTCATATATTGATATATTTCAACTATCAAAATTGTCATGGGTGTGCCTCAAACAACGAAAAATGATCCATTCTCTTATTTTCCTTCCCAATATACTATTAATTTCGTCCCCTTCTTAATTACCATCTCGTTTTAATCGCCTTTCGACCTCATGCACGAATAACCAAAACCTACTGCTATTCCCCGACATGAAACATCATTCTAATCTTCATATTTTGCCAATCCCTTGGTTTTGGAATTCGTTGCCTTGTCATATCAGAGAATGTCGAAATGTATCACAATTTAGAAATAAATTGAATTTTTTATTTTATTATTCATTAATTAGCATTATTAATAGTTAGATTTAATTTAATTTTAGTTTATCAAATTTGTATTTTAACTTTTACTGTCTGGTGTTTCTGTTCTAGATACTTATCAAATTTTGTATTATTTGCATTATCTATAGTTTTACTGGTGAAGTGGAAAAGAAGGCCTTATGGCATTAACGTCTCCAGTATAAATAAATAAATAAATAAATAATAATAATACATATTTCCCCATCGATTAATTATTGTCTTTTCGGCAGATTGGTAGGCTGTAATCTCCATGGTAATCCTTGCTATCCTCGGGTTATTCTCTCTCGCAGCGTTCCATCTGACAGAAGAGCTACTGTTCTTCCACGTAAGCACAGGAGCTGTAGGTTTTATATTTTATGCAAACAAATAAAACGTCACCTTGTAGACACAGCAGAAGAAAGAGTAATAGTTTGTATTCTAACCTTCACTGACCCCTATTCTCACACATTGATTCCGTAGGGTAAATAATGTATGATAAGCGGTCCTCCCAGTAATAATTTAATGTCTTTAAGACATCAACTTGGCTGTAGACATAATATATCAGTTGTCGCTAGATTTACATTTATAAATTATTATTTAAAAATGCAACCGGAAACAAGACAAACTCTGACTTACACAAGATGGTAGGCCTATGTTATTTATAATACAAGGTTCTGAGGATGGTCATAGTTCACTGCTAAAATCCTGACTGTATTTTTATTTGAAAATTTTAACCACTTCCGAATGAGCTAGAAACTTAAAATTTGGAACACTTACAGCTTTTAGCCTCTAATAGCAGGAAAAGTTCCCAAAAGTTCTAATTTTAAATGTTTTATCTAAAAAAAACCTTATCAATCATTCACTGACATCAATGTTTACCATTTCCAAATGAGCTATAACCTTGAAACTTGGCAGACTTCTAGATTTTAGCCTGTAACCGATGGAATACAAAAAGTCCAGATCTTAAAATTTTGTTCCATAAAGTCGTTCCACGCTTCTTTTCGGAAGTTCATTATGACTAACAGCTAATCTACGGTAATCTATAGGACTTCGTCTCCGATACAGCTTCAGTTCAAGAAAAAAAGCTTTTCTCGAGAACCTACTGACGGTATGAATAGTGTCAGTAGTTCCTTGCTCACCAGAGGAAAAAGTTAAGTGGATTATACATCGGTCAAGGTGGAAGAAAAATATATTTTAAGCTCTCTGGGGGGGGGGGGGAGAGAAACGTTCAAAACAAGCCTTTAAATTTTACGATCAAATTCGCCTTTACGCTTGGTTATATATATATTAATTTATTATAACTCTAATATAAAAATGTGCACTAGTAATAAACCGATATTTTGTTCTTCCCAGGAAATGCTGGTACCGTACATTTATAAACGTACTATTCAGTTGAGATGTGCAGAAAACGTAGTTTTCAGTAGTCCTTCCCTATAAATACAGTATGTTCTTCTATTGCATATGGCTGGTGAACCAAAAAGGATGACCACAAAATCCTCCCCTAGAATTGAAATTCCGTACCTGACATGCAGAAATATTAATTCAGCAAAAAACAGCGGTGAGGTAAAGGATGAAGTAAGCATTAGGGCAAAGGGATTATATGAAAAGTGATGAAACCGCGTTGCACCTGGCACCTGGCAAGCTCTCATATCACACGAGTTAGAAAAAGTTTGCACACTTTGTAATGGGCAAGGCAAATCCCAGTGCGAATCGCACCACATTACAGCAATCACTGCTGTTAAAAGTTTGATTATCAAACCTCACATATAGGCTAAATCTAACCCAACACGCTATCCAATACATTTCTCAGTTGTAAGAACAAGTGCAAAGTCAGTGAATTATACTACGAAGAATTTAAGCCATGGTAATGGTACTTTTACTCACTTTGTTTTCCATTATTCATTCACAATTGTAAATTTTTAATTTTTTAACTTGAAGTATTTTGTTTGTATCTCTGTTATGCTATTATACTTTATTTTTTCGTATTTATTATTCGTGTATTTATTTCATATTATGAACAATCGTATTGTTTTCGCCTAAACCTATAGTATATTTGTTTTTGATATAGTGTTTGTAATATAATTTTAGTATGACTGAACTGACCCCGAACACGAGCTATGCTCATGCGGGGTAAATAATACTCTTTTGTAATTGTAATAATTGTGTTTACATTATTTATATTTGTATTCGTAATAATTTTGTAATAATTTGTATTTTTGTAATTTTTAATAATTAGTACATTTTGTAATAATAATAATAATAATACACCGAAATACTAAAATTACTGAATGGCTATATACTAGCAGGAAAAATCAATCGCACATAATTACGTCAACAACAGTCTATCTAAGAAGGACTTAAGAAAATAATAGCCTACATATTTATTGCTTAAGCTAAATGACACAGGCCTATAAAAGGTATAAGTCTCAAGAAACAATATGTTTGAAATATAGAAACTACGGTAGGACTCCAATTATCCGAATTAACTGGGACCCGACCCAATCTGGATAATCAAATATACTGATAATTGTATAAATCATGAAAGATTGTAATTTATTTAAAAAAAACTAAATTGTACTGTACTGTACTTACATAAAATGTCACATCTTGAACATACCGGGAAACTCAATTGTTTTGATGACAAACTGTTGATTTTGTTGGCTAAAATTTACCTTTTTTTCGCGAATAATCGGCCCTGGAAGAGAGATTCCCAATGCTCGCTGCTGCAAAAACCACTGGAATACGGCCTCAAAGCGATCCGTATAGCCTATTTGGCGATTAGGATGTTGGAATTCGGATAATCGGAGTTCTACTGCATTCCTTTATATTATTAATAAGAAGAAATATTAGGTTCTAGTTTCTTCGAGATTACAAGAATTAACTCTTAGGCAATCTGGTGTCAGATATTATAGCATATCGTTATTATTTAATTGGAATTTGTAATCCTGAAAACTAACTAGGCCTATCGTTTAGAGTATCGTGTAAAGGACAGACCCTGTAATTATTTCACTACCTGTAATACAAAAATACACTAAAAAGAATAATAGATAGTATTTTTGATTCGAACGTGAACATATTAGAAACATAGAAAGTATAAAAAATAAAACATTCAGTTAAGTAACTTAATCCATCTGTCATTGAGCAATACAGATGTGTCTAAAAAACATAACTATATAAGGAATAACAAATACATGCCATTTTAATATAAATTACAAAATAAATTATGTAGGCCTACGCGGTTTGAAAACACTAAGCAATAAGGTCTTTAAAAATTCTTATTAAGGTATTGCCCACGGAAGTCTGTCCTTATTCGTAACTTACCAACATCAAGGAGTAATACGAACAATGAAGAAGAGTTGTATAAACATGCAGACTCTAGTGCAAGCTAATGAAGATACAAAGGCATGATTTTGTAATCCTTTTTTGCGATTGGTTCTGGTTATAGCTTTGCTGAGGGAATCTACAACCCACGAAGATTGTCGTTTCTTCCCTCTAGCAATTGGCATTGACATTTATTCCGTTCACCACATTATCCACACCTTTTGTCATCGTCACTAGGCCTATATATATATAAAACAGGTCAAAAAGGAAATATTGTTTCAGAAGTTTTGTAAAACATCACAGAAACATTAAACAACCAAACATTTACATAGAAAAAATCTATAAACCTGATTAGGCACTAATATGAAAAAAAAATATATATAATCACCTATTATTATTGTATTAACATTAAATTGGAAAGAAACGACAGTTTTTGTTTCACTATTTTGTATAAAGTATCAATTTCGAAACTGCTTAGAGAAAATATAAGTAAGTGATTCAACAAAATTTACTTGAATATCACCGTCAATATACAATAATACTTTTTGTCTTTCTGTTTTATTGTTCCCAACATAGGAGTAATTTTTCAACCTAAAGTACTAGATTCCGCTCTACAGTACATTTGATGAATGCAGCGTCGTTTCGAGAAACATTTGTAAGATTCCAAAGAGATGAAAGATGGGGAAAGAGACTGCCCTAGGTTACACAAGCAAACCAGCAACGACGAGAGATAACTGGGAAGAACAACCACCCTTTCTCTCTGAACTACATTGCCACCCTCAGCTACTTGCCACAAACTCTTTCACATGGAAATTCCATGACCCATGCCACACACACGCTGTTTTCTTTCTCTTCCATTTGCACTTTTTGTGTTCCTTGATGTGGTGTAGCAACCAACTATGTCGGATGTAACTGTGCATGTGTGCCCAAAATCGTGCACGGTGACGTAAGAAGGATTCATATGCAAAACATGTTGGGAGCTGGTACTGAATTCTTTGAGATATGGAAACAAAATAATAAATCAACTTAGCTGTTTGGACGGGTTCATTTTTAAGCTATTGTGGGGTTTAAGCCATTTTAGCCTGGCCATTTTTACGATTGGTTACTGAAATATTTGTTTTCCACGTAGGACAAATGCAAGTTCCGCTACTGAACCAGAATCTAACCTATTTCAGGCATCAACCTATTTCAGTGGAACCTTCTGTAAAGACCATTCGCGAAAGGCTAATGGTTCTCTGTAGAAAGTAATGATGTATGCCCTAGGGCCTAGGCATACAGATAAACTAACTGTTTACCTGGTAATCTATTATATATTTACAGAGATGTAGCAGAGAGACATGTTTGATGTAATTGCAGTTTCATGAAAATAAACAGCTAGCCTAAGGTAGTCAGTAAATAATATAAATATTATATAGGCTATTTCTGCGTTCAATAGCATAAAATATCCCATGTGATCCGAACATCAAAATACGATGTATAAAGATGATTTCCTGTTATGTATGAATCTTGAATGTGCTGTTTAATATTGATACCATTACGAAAATCAGATTCTGAGTAATGCTCACTTCGCGCCAAAAAATTAAAATGACTTGAAGGTTAACAGGACATCAACCGAGCAAGTAGTGGGAGGTCAAGGTTTGATCTCTGGGACCTGTCAACATCACTGAGGTTTCAATTTGTCAATGAGATGAATACGAGACAAGATTGGATATCTATTGGCTCGCATCTTTTCACTCCTCATTCGTCGTATCATTCAAATACAATTCACCCCTTAAAAAAATGTACGTATAGGCTCTACGCGTGTACCTTTTTGTCCACACAAAATTTTCACATAAAATTGTCCATTACTCCCTTCTTGATCCTATGCGTATGTTACCAAAGTCTGTTGAGCAAAGTGAATTAATTTTTAGTTTAAATTTCACTGATCAAGCTCCTAGTTATAATGTACCGTACATTATAAATGTTAGAAAAGTTTTAAATTAATAATAACATTTATCAAAACACTACTTAGATATTACAATAGGAAATTTGCACATGAAACGTTGATCTTGTCCTAAGTAGGCTATAGAGCTTATGTAGAATTAAAGAAACGAAAGCACACTCCGAAGCATAAATAGGCTACTAAAATTCTATTCATGTCATCATCTAGTATTAATAGGGAAATATTGAGACAATTTAGGCAAAATTTTACGTCTCTCATAACTTTACCTTGTCATCCCAAATGTAATTCAGTTCAAATTGTTCAAGGAATTCTTTTTTCTAAACAATGCTAAAATAATTCTGAATCATTCGGGACTTCATTCCATTTCCTGGAATGATTCTACACAACAAAATTGGACAGCCTTTCGAAACAATACAAAGTAATACGCGATTCATTCCCTTGTGTTTAATACTTCAGATCTATTCCCTTCGTGTTCATGAGTCATGCATTTTTAAAATGTCGATTTCAACTATGACAACTAGGTCAACAGGCTTTTGTTATTTCAAGTTTCTTGATTTTCTTTAACACAAAAATCCCCCATTTTCCGACCAGTGGCATAGCCCCCAATGGTATCACACTATGCATTTCTTTTCTAGAGCAACTCTTCATGCATTCAGAACCTACTCTATAGAAACTCGCAATGCTTTTTTTCCCTCCTCCTCACGCCATTTTTCCTTTATCTCTTAAAAAGTGCAGGAGGCTTGGTAACAACTAGCTGTGAAAGAATCTACTGTAGTATGCACACCGGCCTTTTCTTTATTCGGGCATCGCGAGCAGTCTTTCAGACGCCGTACTCGAGAATTCGTTACAACAGAACGAGCACCCAGGGACTCTTCTGACGTGTTCAACTTGAAAAAAATGCAGTGTGCTGAATAGCCTACAGGGTTGACCATTTCCTATCAACTGTATATTTTAAAATTCCAAATTGAATTTTCAGCAGAAGGTTACATGGTTTGGAATCCACAATTGAGATGCTCCACGACGAAGGAAGATTAACAGATCAACGTCCGCTAGTCAAAAGTATGTGGTGACATAGTGAATTTGAAAAGCATTATGAGAATTTAAGAGTGACCAAAGACATAATATTATATTACGGAAAAATGTTAATGTGCCCAACACGTCCTGTTCCTTAAAAATTAACATATTTAACTTTTTTTATTGTATTGATAAAATGACTTTATGGGCCAAGGCTTACTGGAAACAATGAATCGTTGAACTGTACAGTTCAGGTATAAATGAAAAATATTTTTTATTAGAATCCGTGATATTACGAAAGAGAATCTATGAAGTTACCCCCTCAGCTCGGTATAAAATGTTATTACTAAACAGAACGATGTTCCTAAGATTATGACATTTTTATAAGTTCTATTCTCTGCGGTCATGATGGGGATTTTGTTTGAAGATCATGCATGTTTTGATGCAATACAGAATATTGGCTCTTGTAAACCGGCAATAATGACATATACCGTAATCACTGTAGCTGATATCTCTGAACAATACACAATCGTTGACGCGATCTAATATTTAATACATATATTATATATATATATAATATATATAAGAGCAAAGCTTATGTGAGGCTTGACATACATACATTGGTTCAAAGGACAAAAGTAATAATATATTCTACAATTGCCTTAAGGCTATTACAAAAATTTACCAGTAACAAACATAACTACACACCAGAAAAAAACCACTTGAAATATATTACAAATTTTGAAACGTACCGATTTTTTTTACGGCTTCACAGAAATATACTATATCTGTCCTACTGATTAAAGTAAACATCTAAAAAATATGATAATGCTTTTGGTTTATAATTTCTAAGAAAACCGGAGACACTTTCAGGTAACATGTTATACAATTTTATAGCATGAGGTAATATTCCTTTCAGGCCATACACAGTGGATTCGCTGTGAGTTACAAAGGGATGTGTGACTATATTTTGTTATGGAGATGAACATAATCGGTGTAATTAAGGTGGTGTTGGATTTAATATGTTTATGTTTGATAGAATGTAAATGACCGACTATTGTCGCATTTGTAGAGACAGAAAGTGGCTTCATTCCAGAAATATTGAATATATCACTGGTATGGGTTCTAAAGGGAATACTGAACATAACCGGTTTAAAAATATATGTGAAAAAAATTGAAAATAATAATTATTAAAATATGCTCCATGTCATTTTTTTTATTTGGATCTTTCTGACATAATATATTTTCCTCCAAAACTATTATATTACTATTTGTTTTTCATATTAATTATGTTCCCTTTTGTAATTGTCATATTGTTTGTGTTTCTGTTTTTCTTTTCTGTGTGCTTTTTTTTAGTTATAGCATCAGTTTAATTATATTGAATATCACTTTAAATATTTAATATTAGAATATTAATGTATTAATATAAGCGAGAATATTGTAATTGGGCATTAGCCTGTAATATTCTTAGTACAATAAATAAATAAATAATCACTCTGTTTTGAATTACTTCTACCTCATGAAATAGGCTTTTCCTGCAATTCAAACAAACGATGTTCATTATGTAAGATGACAGTGGATTAAAGAAAAATATACCATTTTAAGAAGTTGACTGGACATTTCTGAAAGAAGTAATCTGTTAATTACACCGACTACTTCGAATATTTTCTTCTTAATTTTGTTAATATGAGATTCCAAAGACAGGATAATGTCAATATTTAATCCTAAAAAAAAAAAGAAATAAATTCAATTCTCTATTGTATTATTAATTATATTTAAGTTAAAAAACATCCATTTATTCAATAATTGTTTGCTGAAATATTGAAGATATGTTGCATATAATATAATTACGATATATTTGCTACTGCTTTACTTCTAGCGATGCAGTAAGGTAAATACTGTTTACTGAAAGATATTACGGATGTAGCATCAGATATATTCCATTCATGCTGTTCAGGTTATCTTAGATATAATGTTTACATGAGGTGATTACAGTTTAAATGCCAACGTTGCTGAACTATGGAATCATTAGCCGAAAAATATTATAATACTGATTTCTGAACAGATGTAAGCGTAAACCACTTTATTTACAATATTTACAATGTTATTAAAATTTATAATATATAAATATTTATATTATTAAAAACAATATTATATTAATGTAACGCGACAATGGTGACTTATGCATTAGTCACTGCCTATAGATTTTCCGACCAGATTAGAATATAAAGAAAAGGAGAGAAGTCTTTATAACTTTTGCAGGAGGTGATAAATCAAATTTCTATCAAAACTGAGTGAATCGGGTGTATGATTGGCTGATTTCAGATTCATTCTTCTATGTTATTGGTAGAAATCGTAATAAAGAAAGAGATCTTTAAACTTGTTACTTTACCAGTAAAACAAACCCTGTGGGTAATATACTAAATTGAAATTCCGAGAAGTTTCACATGAGAAGTTCTCCTTAATAAAATATCTTTTCAGTTCTCATTACCTTCACAACTGAAAGGAAGAAATACAATAATTTCACTCTATCCTTAGAATTCACATCTTTAGAAGGTCAAATCCAACAGGAAAAGGAGTCCGGGACTGGAGGGAAACGCAATATTCACTTTCCTATGGAGTTAGGTCGACTAACAGAAGCTATGCTCAATTTATCCCGGTACTCCTCATTTCCCTCCTTGCACTGTAAGGAAACTACAGCTATATGTCAGGGAGCAATGGCCATAAATTGTTGCCGCAACATCCTCCACTCTCCTTAGCCTCACAAATGTATAAACGTAGTAAGCACCGCATTTTACCTGCAAAAAGAGACTATTAGTTTCCTCATTACTGTCCATTTTCCTCATAACAGAGACAATTATTTGTTATGTCAATAAAAACTGCAAATGAAAACTTATCAGAAGCATAAAGACGTTTCATTCTTAGAAATCGAAACCAAGTATTCATGAAAGAGTTTGTGAAGCCTGCAAAAGGCATTTAAATAAAACTATTCTAGGATATATCAAATATTTGTTGGTCTTATGGTTATTTCTGTGGCTTGGTTCTAAAAGGGCAAATGTCATAAAACTTGCTTTTGAGATAATTTGCCTTTATAGAAGTAACATTTTTTGCTGAGAACTTCCGACATTGGCCTCTAAGGTTTCTGTATTATAATAGCAACAGACATTGGCACTTTTAATATATGAAAGATAAAGACTAGCCGAGCTCAATAATGTATAGACTAAATCTAATTTTTGCAAGAAACTGACATTGGCCCTTTTAGAACCAAGCCACAGATTTAATGACGGGGATGTACTGCAACGTAGGCCTGTGCCCGTCGCCGGTGTGCCGGAATTTTGGCCCTCAGGTTTTTTTCTTCTTTCTTTCTTTCTTTCTTTCTTTCTTTCTTGTAAATATACAGACATCGGCCTATCACATTTATGCATAAATAAAGCCATCGACCTGGGCCCGGGATGAACCCCCGAATTTTGGCACAGAATGCCAGCACGATACTGAGTGCGCCACCCAGGTCAATCCAAATATTTAAGATGGGTGCTTTAGGATAGATACAAAAAAGGAATAGAGGGATAAGAATCCTTAAATGTCTGAAGGGCAAACCGTTTGAAGAACGTGGTAAAAGGTGACAATACTGACATTTCTTCGTAAAATTATAATAGAAACCTAGAATATTTGCAATAAGTTGCTGGTGAGAATAGTTAATTTAAACCTTCAAAGAAGCCTTCCATTTCAATCTGGTGCAACTAGGCGAAGACCTTGCGTGAACATTACCCCACTATGCCACAAGCACCATCTTCCTATTTATAATTTATTATTGCCGCTGAAATCCTAATGAACCTTCTAAGCGGCTGAACATTGTGCTCAGCTTAAATTCAGAATTCTGTTTATTGCAGGCGAATACAGCAGTAAAGGCGTGCTCTAATATAATCATTCATTTCTTCGAAAGGGAAAATTGCTCTTCCTGAACCGTATGGTTTCATTTCGGTATAAGCATTTAACAGCTTTATGGCTAAACGTTAACTATATCATCCTCAATAAAACTCTCTACTAAAAGAGGATGGCTTGTTGTGTTCTATATATTCTCTAGAATTGCAAAAGTTGATATATCCTAACTATTTCTTTAGTACGTGCGCAGGGTATTTTTTACAGGAAGTACAATTAGTTGTCTATTTTGTATTACTTGACTTACGAGAAGTCTGTATTTTCAAGTGAACTCGTTTAACACGTGCATTTCTAACTTTTCTGAAAATATTCAATAAATAATTATTGTTTTTAAGTAGGTCTTTATTAATGCCATCTGTATAGAATTTTCCCCCGCGAGAGTTTAATTCACTCTTCACCCTACCCAAGTATTTTTTTGATGGTTCCACCAAATTTTACTGGAATAAAAAAATATTTGACTGACGACGAAACTATAAATTCAGAAGTATCGTGTTTTTTTTTTTTTTTTTTTTTTTTTTGTCAGTGGGTATCCACATACAAAACAATTATCATTATTCTAGCTCAACTCAGGGAGTAAAAGCGCATAAAGTGATCAGGATGTTATGCCATGATGTCAGAAGATGAAAATTTACGTAGATCCACCAGACTACTCCCAGGAGAACATTCCTTTTGACAATATGACCTACGCCCTGTAATTAATGCAAAAGATATCGTAAAAAACAACCAAATGACCTAGGAACACCAATCTGAAACATTTTCTCAAAAAAACCTGCTGCAAATAAGTTGAAAAGAAATGCTAAATATTGTTTAAAAATCAGTGGCTATTAAAAAATCATTTAGTTGTTTAGAAAAGTCAAATGATAATTTTTTACCATCACGGAGAATGAAATGGGCTGGACATGTTGCGCGCATGGGGGAGGACATGCCTAAAAAATATTGAGTGGGAGACCCGAAAGGAAAAGACCACTTGGAAGACCTAGACGTTGGTGGGAGGACAATATTAGGATATATTTAAGGGAAGTAGGATTTTCAAGGGATGGGTGGATGGAGTTAGCACAGAATAGGGCTGAATGACGGGCTCAGGTAGGCTAAGCGCGGCAATGAATCTTCGGGTTCCATAAAATAGATAATAATATTAATGAAATGGTAAAATAAATTACTCCACGCTATCACACAGTTAAAGGGACATCTTAAAATCGCTGTATGGGATATCAGAAATAAGTTAAAATTATATATCATATTCTTAATTCAAAAGTAAAGAACCTTGGCTTCCATTCTATGGGATTCTTTAATCTTAATCCGAGAACACTAAGCAGAGTTGCGAATTTTATTGAGACTTTTGAATTAATGTAGGATTCCTCGTGACTAGAATTCTGATTGTCATATTACCCTAAGTTATATCGGTCTAATGAATCTAAGTTAAAATGAACAGCATATAACATGTTATAAATAAATATGTGTTATAAAATAATATATTAACGAAGATATCTCAGAAATGTAATGCAAATGACATGGGTTGCAAAATTAAACAATGTATCCCGTTTCCTTTAATGGTTAAACCTGGTTTAAAAGACCTCTCACACGTCTATATAGTCAGCCCTGGTTTATGTTAAAGAATGTACTTTAATTCTTGAAGCTTGTATGCGTAAACTTGCCTTAAACGCCGCAATATAGGCAGTGAAAATCTCCTCTATTGGACTTGAGGGCCTCGTGTATGGGCTTAATTAATGAGTTCTTAAATCTCTGGCATCTTTCAAAGTTCTAACGAAGAAGAAAGGAAGCAGGCTCGATCTGCCGTATTTAGCTTTAAAATTCTTCGTTACGAGAACAAAAATGACCCGAGTCACTCCTAACGGTTACCAACTATTTAATGGATTATATTACTACTAAACAGAACGTAAGAGTCCAAACTAGCCTGTGTTTCAGGAGGGAGATCAATAACAACTTTTTAAAAATCGTCATTCTACTTAATGTTATACTTTAATCTGTTTAATTATATTTCTTTATTAATAATTTTTAAATGAAATGTATAATGCCTTGTAGCAAATCACAGGGGAAAACTATTTTTTAGTTACTTCTTATCTTCACGCAATTAATAATTAAAAAATGGGTTAGTTAAGACATGTAATTATTGCTGTTGGTGAGCATCTCTGCACTTTTAGAGGCAAGTACGACATAGTAGGCTACACAGTTTACCTTATAAAATGAAAAAAAAAATCAGTGGGCCTATATAAATCTAATAAATTGATTTTAACGAACACGAAAGCAAATTTCCAAGGAGAGCATATCTAGATTCCAAAAACATTCAGGTCATCTATACGTAGATATTAGCCTAACAACAAACTATGGCGTGAGGTAAAAAATGACCCAGGTAAAAGTGTCCAGGGTGAACGGTTCTACAGTAATGGGTTGTATAAGGACTACATTTGCATGTAGCCTACTTCACACATTTTCGGTATGCATTCTTTGTAGGGTAATTACTGTATAACTAAGCTGTCTGAAAACTTAACCTAGTAGATTACACTATGTTGGAACGTAAAGCGGAAGTTCCATGCTTGGACTAGAGCAAGAGGAAGCGAGGTGCAAGTCTCATATCTTACTCTTATATTCTGAGCCACTAATCCTGATTGATGGTAATATCTCTCATTGGTTGAGTTTTCAACTTTGAATATTATCCTACCTGTTAGTCCTACACAATATTCTTAAATATTATGAATTTTATGCTGTCAAATATAAGTAGATAAAAATAAAAATTAAATGTGATATACTCACACGACTTCCTCTACCCAAAGCAGGGATCCTAGAAGTCTCTCACTTCTTGTCCGCTTAGATGCTTAAATTAATTTCAGTTATGTGGAAGGAATGGTTTGCAAGAAAAATATTTAAAATCGGCCTCAAGTGTTGAGTTCTAATTGAAAGAGTTGATGTGTGGTATTGAAACAATATCTTAAGATCCGTTTGGAGAAATATAAAAACGGAAAATGTTTTCCATAGTAAGTAAGTCAGTACGTCAGTAAATAAGTAAATAAGTAGTTAAGTAAGTAAGTATATAAGACGGTAAGTAAGTAAATAAATAAATAATTATGTAGTTTTTTTATTGTACTAATTACATCTTACATAATCAATTGGAAACATTAGTTGCATGGACAGTACGTGCTTATTCAAAATACAAGAAAATAAAGTTAACATAAATATAAAATAAACACAAACACACCAAAGCCTATCCCTCACCCTTCACCCCCCGATCCCAATCTACCGCTTTTTCGAACCTGAACTGTCTTGCCTTCATTACAATCCTTTTCTCACCATCCTTCGTCTGCCAGTAACTCCATGTATGATCGTTGCTCCCTATTCGATGCCGTAAAAGATACTGGTACATATTATTCCCTCCATTTTTCCAAACCTTCACAATTCGCCAGAATATGAAAACCAACATTCTTTCCCCTTACATATTGGAAATGTTTTCATGTGCAGAAATAGTAAATGTATGTAATCGACATTCTTCGTGTTACATCCTCGGAAGATCACTAATATAAATTGTGTTTTACCATGACTACTTTGAGCTATGATGTCCACAAACAGACGGAGATATACAAAAATACATATTTCTTTTTTAAATCGCACTTAAGGCTCAAAGGAACTCAACATGAGTAGTGTCCATTAATGCTGAAAACAATAGGCCTATCAAATTTCAGGATCGCATACAATACTTCCACCATCTATTAGCAGCCTACTCATGGTGAGTAGGGAAACTAATAAAATCAGTACAAAATACAAGAAGGAGCTAGTCTGCTGTATTTTTGTAGTACCTGACCAATGAAAGCTGAAAGACAGAAGCCGTAACACGGGACGATATTTATAGCTCGTCCTGTGGTGTAGACAGATAATATGTAACTTGAAAATTGCCTGACATCTAACTTAAAAAACGAATATAAGAAATACATGGAATGTGTTGGGTGATGTGTGAGTCGGAGCATGGCCTGCTGACAGTTATAGCGTCCAGTAATGCCCTTTTCACGACTCAGTGATTAACCCTGTCTTGTTACACATGCCAAAATTGTTACATTACACTTTAATTTTCTACTTTCGATGCCAATTTAACAGCTAGTTACCAAGGCTGTATGTAGCTGGAAAGAGCATTCTCTCTGGTACGAAATCTCGAAAATAAAACCACGTTCAGTCACACGTTTTCAGATGGACAGTTTCATTATGATACGAGCTGAAATATGTTTGTGATTATTATTATTATTATTATTATTATTATTATTATTATTATTATTATTTATCCTTTGTTAATGACTCAGAATATGTTGATTTAATATAAGTATACAGGCAAAAAAAAATAACTTTTTAACATCAGGCCAGAGATATTAAAACCAGGAGAAGAAAACTAATCACAACACTTAGAACTATATATGAAAGGGGACTCCTTTTATGTTTAAAAAGAAACAATTTTATAAAAGTTTCCTGTAACAAGATATGAGGCAGTATGAGGGACAAGTTTGGATGTTAACAAAAACTCAAATTTCAAAATTTCAAGTAAGAACAATAGGGAGAGGTTTCTTTTTAAGGTTTTTAAATAAGGTCTAAAATTTCAAATAAAGAAATAATAATAATAACACAAGTCACTGATATCATATACAGATCAAAACTTTTTAAATGGTTATGTGCATGTAATGAGTTGGACCGATAAAAGATGGAGCAAACTTTGCACTGAATAGAAACCATTAGAGGGAGACAGCGAACAATACGAAGAGACGAATGGGACAAACGTGGATAACAAGCAACTGCAGATGGATAACGCAGGAAAAAATATGAGCGAGTTCTTTGCCTACAATTGTGACAAAACAGTTATAATATAACTCAGAAGTTAAGGATATTAACTAATAGGAAATGTTAATCTAAAGAAAAGATTAAAATTAAAGTAATAGTATTAACTTTATGTGCACCGGCAGAGGCAAGGTAATTGGAGTTATACAGTGAGAAAAACGCAAGCTTAAGAAATATGAAAACGAGAGGTACAAGTTCTAAAAAATGAGAATTCATATTTTACGACATTCATATGCGAATAGAGAAGGGTAAGAAGGGTATTGTTTTTTTCAAAAAGCGTACCAGTGTCCACAATATGATGTTCTATTTCTACTTTACTCCAGACCAACAATCACATGGCAACTAGGAATGACCATCTGCTCACATCTGCTACAGAATATTTGAATGTTGTTTTAGGAGGCCCTGCCTCGTGCTGATCACGCATACAGCAATCCATCCATCTCTGGCTAATGGCTTGTACGAGTTAACTCTCAGAGAGGGGAGATAAAACACAAAAGAAAGGTAACTAGTAAGAAAAGTACTGTAAGAAATGTAAAATCTCCTTGGTAATTTAAACCCGGATTCGATCCCTGAAAAGGTCAAGATTTTTTTCTGTCTAGTCGTCCTGGTGTCTCTATGGTTCTTAAGTCGATTTAGCCCCTGAAAGATGTGAGCTCCAGTAGCAATCGAGGGGTAAAGGCACAGGTGCGTAAGGCTGACAGCCTTTACTTGATAGCTATAATTATTAATGAATGAAGCCAATGGGTTTATACGCAAGTTAATATGCTGCGGTCTTAATTAGCGGTATGAGTAGTCTCGCAGCTAGATGTACATGCATTATTCTGTGAAATGAAATAGTTTCTATAAAAACACTTCTTTCTATTGGATTACGAATTATACTTTTAAAACAAGCCTAGAAACAAATTCCATTTATTCTGTGAAATCGCAGCAATATGTGCAAGAGAAATTTAAAAAAAAAGTTTGCGTGGAACGCCACGCGACAAAAGTGAAACTTGTTTTAATTTTTTTATTTTTCAATTTTGGATTGTTGGATTTTTTAAATTTTGGATTGTTAGACTTTTTAATTATGGATTTTGGATTTTTTAATTTTCGATTTTTTATAATTAAATTTTGGATTTTTTATTTTTAAAATTTTAATTTTAATTTTGAATCTTTAAATTTTTAAATTTTGGAATTTTGGATCTTTTAATTTTGGATTTTTTAAAATTTGGATCTTTGAATTTTTTATTTTTTATCTTGGATTTTCGATTTTTTTAATTTTGGATTTTTTTATTTTTAATTTGTGGATTCTTAAACTTTGGATAAGCCTAATCATTGAGTTGATTTTTTTCTGTGCAGTCCGTTCCGTCACACCTCACTAATTTCGTGACGATTTTGAGCGTTTCATTAATTTCGTGACGATTTTTGAGCGTTACACAAGCTCTCGATTTACCCCTACCTCGGCTAAAGAAGTTTCACTTCAAAAAAAAAAAGCTTCTACAAAATCACTTCACTCTATTAGGTTACGAATTATGTCATTAGACTGGACATAGAAAAGGAATATATATATTTTTCAGAAAAGCCCAAGTTAATCTTCCTACAATAGAGAATCCGTTACACAGTTACACAAACAACCCGTGCCTTCCCACCTCTGTACACACTCGCATGTTTCAGTTAAGTCCGTCTATTTACATAGTAGCTTTCCGCCCTCAATTTGTGAAAACCATTACTATTGAATTCCCCCAAGGTGAGCGAAAGATAAGAGAATGAATGAAACTCTTGTAATTAACTATTTAGACTCCAGTTCCCGTGAAGCTCATCAGAATCACACTTGTTTTATTTGCCCACCTAATTAAAAGGGAATTAATTGATGGACTGTATAAAGAGTAGAGAAGGAATAGGTGTTTGAGTAATTAAGCTTCTCGTCAGCTCAGTCGCCATTTTTCTACCTCACGGTTGCCAATAGCAACAACGCAAACATGCCTGAACATCACTTTAGGGTAAGCGTTAAAAACCTTAATCGGTGGTTCCCAATTACTTCAGAGTTGTGTACCCCTTTTTATTTTTAATGCAAAAAGCCTTTAAATTGTGGTAACTGCAAAAGAAGTAATAATTGAGAAGTAAGTAGGTTGATTCATAACAAAAAAATTACAAGCCTTTATTTATGTTATAATTGTATAAGCCTAAGGACGTACTGTAAATTGGGGATTACCAGAATTTAGATGTGATCGAAAAAATCATACTTCTTTCGGATGATTATTTCCACATAATTTATTGCGATATCATATTTGCTGGTTTTAGCCATAAATTGGCCTCTGCATCAAGTAGATGTCTGTATTTTATATTTTCAGGAAACGGAAATATGTTTTTCATAATTAAATGTGCACTAAATTAGGTGTTTCAAAGCCTTTTCATCTATTTTCTTATTCACTCAGAAAATACCTTCACCTCAAACTGATCAAGTGTAAATTCTCTAAAAATATTTTAAATCATCCTTTTAGGAGTAACTTCAAATGTTAGGGGTCCGCCGAACATATGAGAAACACTGCCAAAAACGATCATCAATGGATACTTAGAAAAATATATCGCATGCTATAACACAACGGTTTTAGTTAATATGAGATTATTCTGCTTATATATGCCTATATGTCGAATTGTTTGTTAGTAGGTTTTTTGCCCTTATTCGGCAAGTGAGTTAAGTATAATGAGCAAATACAATGTTAAAGGAAGCAAGTCTACCATTGTGCTAATCGCCTATTAACGATAATGGTGCTCCTGGGTTGCGAAACACGAGAAATTTTGGTAAGGTGTTTTAATTTAAGCATATGTCTACGTTCCTTAATATGCCTGAAATAGTAGACTTAACACGCACAACTAAAGTCCCGCTCAGAGGACTGGGGCAAAAGATTTATTCACTTCAAAAATCCTTAATTTTGTAGAACCCATTTAATTCTGAATGTATACAATACAGTAAAAATAAAACTACGGGAAAATTACACTTACAACATGAAAAATGTCCTTTAGATGAAAATACAGTACGTGTTTCCTGTATATTTTTGCCTGAAAATAACGAATCTGTATTTATTTTTTGTTTACCCCGCACCATTTTAAAAAAGTCCACATTTTTGCTTTTTACGTAAATATTAGAAGTGTGTCTCCTACAAAAACGGTACGTGATGAACCATTTTGGTTTTGATATATGAATCAAGTACCTTTTATTTATACAGAATCATATAGTTTCATACAAAGGATAGAAAAAGTTCAAATTTGTAGTACAATCTTACCTATAATCCTTTACATGATATTAAATGAAAAATGTATATACACAGACTCATCAGAAGCATAAACTCAGCCTTTCAACTGATTTTTTCCTTAATTAAATCAGCTTGAACATTACTTTTCTTTTTGTTAAAAAAATTATTTTTTAAGTCGGTTTGAATTTTGTAAAAAAAAAAAATGTATAATTTTCATCACTAAGATTTAAACATGTAGCTAAACTAGCTTTTTTTTAAGTGCCTGAGAGCAGTGAAACTTAGCCAACACATACATTAAGATACCTGGTATTTTTTATAGAAAGAACAAATAATGCTAATTTTGACAAAAATTTGAATATTTCCACCCCGTTAAACTCATTAACTTGTTTAAAGAACCCCGAATGTCCTACACTACATAATAAAGGCTATTGAAATTTCTCTAGCGATGGCTTGTTAAGAGTTTGATGGAGGGGGGCGTGAGGAAGAAGAGTGGCGATAGCGAGGGAAAGGGGGAAGACTCTTGGGTGGTTTGCCGGCACTTGATGGTTCCACCTGACTTTAAGTGCCAGTGGCGGTGGTCGTGCTTCGGGATCTAATTACTATTGTCGGACCACTGTTACAAAGGAACACCTCTAATAACACGTACTCTCACCGACGATACACACGAAAACTAAAGCAATTATTTTATGCACAATACGGACAGTTCTCACCTACACTATTATTTTGTGCTGCAAACATTATGTGAATTATTCTATTCCAGCTTCACACCTTCATTTATAGTGGCAAGGGCATAACTTTGAGAACAATGCCGAGTACCAATATAACAAAACAGACGTTATAAAATAAGGCCGTTTCCCCCCCCCCTCCCAAGGACTCTTAGACACGAGAACAGTTAATTTTGAAATTATCTCTTATTTACAGACTGCCAGATAATATTCTCGTTCCTCTGGATAATACCCCCTGAAATAGTTATATAAATTTAAGTTGTATATTTTGACCAAAACTGTGAATATTTCAACCCTTACCCCCTTAAACTCATTCACTTCTTTAAAGCACACCGAATGTCCTACATTACTTAATATAGGCCACATTATATGTATAAATAAAGTCTGCAATGCAACTGAAGAATAACTACACAGATCACAATTACCTAAATCTTAATTCCATCAGTCCCAGAAAAGGTTCGCCCGACCTGTAAAGAAGCCTACATTTGTTCATCCCGACAACAATACAGAATAACTCTAGGTGTTTAGTGAGCGAACGTGGACACTCTTTACCCACAATAAATACTTCTGGCTTCATTTAAACGACTAGAATATATATTTTTTAAATTTTCTGTATATTTACGCTAAGCTGTTTTCAGTGTTCTAGACCAAATGTAAACAATAATTAAAAATCAACAGGATCTCTTGCACATTTCTTCTAACTACAGAACATCAACAAGGCATCGATCCAGAGATAAGCTGTTAATTATGTATAATGATAAAAGCTCCTGTCACAAATGTCTTCTGGTATATTGTCGAAACTTGTAGGAACTTAAAAATCACTTTAGCCAACCCAAAATATACCCATGTATACACAGCACATACACATTATTTGTAATTTAAAACCAGATATGACCCAGTTTGTGTGATAAATAGTTGTTAAAATAAATTACGAATTCATGTAAAAAATGAAATACATCTCTTACAATGTTTCTGAGGAAAAAAAGGGTAATTAGTCTATCCAAATCTATAGAACAGGGCAAGGGGAATCCATTGTAACTCCTAGTGCATGTACTTCAAATACTCTAAAAGATTTGGTTCCCAAAGTGTACTTAGTGACCTGTAAAATTTTCATTCAGCTACATACAATAATTCGAGGGAAAATGGGTCATGAGTCTGCACATTACCAAATTGAACATTCTTGAGGAAGGCCCCCATAAACCCTTTTTCCGGTGAAGGACCCTTATGCCATTGATGTCCTGAGTGATGTGCTAAACTCTGGTAATTTTAGTTTAAATGTTTGAGTCTATATGCAGAATCTAAATTGGAGGTGCATTGTAAATGAGGGACGGAGTGACCTGCCTATCTATTATCTGGAGCATGGACACGAGATGTTGCCTGGAGATTGATTTTCACGCCACACCGAGCGGGCTGCTACATCATGTGTTTGTTAGTGGGTGTGATTCTCTATCATAGCTAATACCTATAACACCATAATCTACTATTTTCCCCATGCACATGATAGAAACTCCTGTTTCCAACCGGAGGGATTCCAAGGAATCTAGTTAGCTACACTCTCCCGAATCATGTCATACTACACTATCACTACACGGTGCATTACAGTGGAAACGAACCTCTATGCTCTTGGGACAGCTCCACTATGATATATCCATGTGAAGGATAAAGGATTAGGGACCGAGAAGAAAGAGTGATGGCTACATAACCTAGCACTCCGCGACGATTTGTGTCTATTTTACTATCTTCTTTGCTATTACAGTTGGATGTAAGAACATGCTCTAAATGCTTGACATGTTCTAGATCAAGTTATCTAGAATTAGATTATTAATAAATGAAAAGCAACCCAGTTACTTAGCCTATATCTTAACTGCCTCAGTCCCTGGAAACACTTGCCCTCTTAAATCTTACAGTATAAAGATGACTACCTTTGTTTGTAGTCGTCAACAGTACAGAAGAATTCGAGCATTTAGCGAGATGAGGCGGTCACGCATTACCCACAATAAATACTTCAGTTCAGAAAGAGTAAAAAAAAAAGAAAAAAAATCTGCACTATTAGGAGATCGCAAAGCTCCATACTAGAGAAAATTGCGTTTGTATTCTCTTGAAGAAAACGATGGTATGGAAATAAGTGATCAGTGGTCCAGGACAGAATAGAAAGATGGATTGATGGATTGATGGATTGATGCATTGATGGATAGATGGATAGATGGATTGATGGATAGATGGATGGATGGATGGATGGATGGATGGATGGATAGATGGATGGATGGTTGGATGGATGGATGGTTGGATGGATAGATGGATGGATGGATGGATGGATGGTTGGATGGTTGGATGGACGGATGGACGGATGGAAGGATGGAAGGATGGAAGGATGGAAGGATGGACGGATGGACGGATGGACGGACGGACGGATAGACAGATAGACAGATAGATCGATAGATCTATAGATAGATAGGCCTAGATAGACAGATAGATTAATAGTCCGATACTATTTTTCTAAAATTAGTTCCATATGGTTATGTGTTCACGAAACCACAGAATACTGTTTCTTTTGAACGTTATATGACAATATTTTAGGAGAAATACATATCTGAACTCGAACCCACGACCTTCGGCTTTACGTGCCGATGCTCTACCAAGTGAGCTAGCCAGAGTTCGATTCACAGCCAGCCTGATTAGGCTACCCATCTGGCGCTGTGAATCGAACTCTGCGTAGCTCAGTTGGTAGAGTATTAGCAGTAAAGCCGAAGGTCGTGGGTTTAAGCCCCAGTATCAGAGGAATTTCCTAAAATAATCTTCATTCTACCTAGGTATACGTCTAGAATATATCACTCGGCAAAAGCTCAATAGTCAGGGAATAACATGCTATCCCAGTTACAGTTTGAGGCTCTACGAGCAGTTTAAACTTTCAATCTCTTCAAGGCACATAGGTCTGTATTTTCTTAGCGTTTTCTGCATAAGGTTAATTTTTCATTGGCTACGTATAACTGAAAATAGAACTTCTAAGACAAGACACACGAAATAAAATTAGTACACTATCGCACTTGTGCTTACAGTTACTTGTGACACAGGTGAGGGGAAAACGAGATTTTATTTTGCGAAAAGGTATGTTTGCGAAAAGAGCCCGTAAGAGCGAATATAGCGATCTTACGAGCAAAAGAAATCCATTTTATCATGTGTATCATACTCAATTTTTTTAGACAGCCATTAATATTTATGAAATAATTGTATTCATTCTGAAAGAATGTTGTTCACAGAAAAATACGCTGACAGATGATACACACAAGCTTCCGAAAATATTGTTTTTGCACTCCTTAGCTAGTAGGTGGTACTTACGAACTTTGTTTACATGGATCGTAAGTTGACATTCCCACACAGTCTTGTTGCTAAGGCCGGTTGCGATGAGGTTAAAACACTTACGGTCCAAGCGCTACGTCATAATTCATTGCGATACACTTCATAATACAAGCCTTTATGGCCACGGCCCCCAGGACAAATATTCGGTTCCCATAACAACAAACACATGCGAATCACTTTCTGAAATAAACATCTATTTTCAAGAATGTATTTACATAATATTTTCAGGTAATATCACAATTAATATAATTAAATTGGTATAAATAATCATCGTGCAAAAAATAGCATGCAACACACGGGCCGTAAAGGCATTTACGGGTCTCGAAAACTTAAAAACCCTCGGCTGCGCCTCGGGTTTTCAATCTGTTTCCTCGACCCGTAAACGTGCCTTACGGCACTTGTATCGCAATATACTATTTTGCATTCTGTGGATACTGAAATGTACATACTACGGATTAATATTCTGGTCGTTTGAGATTCAGTTAAATTTCAAATATATGTTTCGCTTACATTGATAAAAAGTACCATCATGCATGGGCGCATACTGCTTAGTAATCGGTCGGACCAGCCGCTCCTTCGAACTCTAGGGCACCAGACAAATGCCCATCCCAATCATGTGAGTCCGGCCTTACTGCTCAGATTCTTATTGAACTCTGCCAGGTTAAATAAACAATTATTATTATTATTATTATTATTATTATTATTATTATTATTGAATGAGTTGAACATGGGAGTAGGTCTGTTGGTGGAACAAAAAACGGTAACATGAAAACTGCGATATGACCTAGAAAAATCCCACTTTTGACTATCACAGATAATATGGTTCCAGCCTTACTGAGATTCGATCTCACTTCCTTGATTACCTTAAGCCGGAATGTTATGATGAGATTGCACAAAAGGCTTGTATATAGCTTTCCTTTCACTGACAACTTGGCAGTTGAAATGTGGAAATTATGATGAGTTTCAAACTTTTTTTCTTCGGGGAAAGCAAATTCATAGTTTAGAGTTCCAATGTATAAGTATGCTTTTAATTAACGATGAAACCTTTCATATGACAGAGGCACTCGTAATACAAAGCCGCACAGCTTCCTAGAACGGGAAAGGATATAAAGAGTGTCCATAACGTTATTTTAAAATCTGCAAAATGGATTAATTAAATACAGCTCTCTGGAAGGACTTGGAAAATAAGGGATGCTACCACATAGAGACGTAACTTCAATTTAATTTAATTTAATTTAGTGCTCCCTATAACTTCTTATTTTTTAACTTCTAAATTTTAAAAGAAAACTATAATGAAAAATCTTGATTTCAATTTTTTAAAGATAACTTACAAAATAAAAATTGCAAATTTTAGGGACACATTTGCTTTCCTAACAGTTTCTACTGTAAAACATTTGAGCATGGTACTAAGCGTGTTACTGGTTTATTGGCAGTGAAATTTCTCTATTTATCGTCTTTATCCTAAGTATATAGTTCCCCGTGACGCAATTTTTATATATTTTTTTTAATGGAAAACTTCTTTTCGCACGTATAGATAAATTTCGGTCTAGGTTTTTCCCTAATAAAGGGTACTATTTCTGGATTTTTTTAAGATGTCGGCTTTGGGTATGACATAATCATATTAATAATAATATTTAACAAAGCATATACGCTATGCAATACATACTACAACGTAAACGAGAGGAAATGTAAAGGAACACCTATGTACCACCCAATATGCAAAATTTCAAAATAAACTGACGAAAATTGCATCGAGAGGAATACTTATATGAACAAAACCACAACTCTCTAGAAAAAGTAAAAATGGGAGCATGCGCCAGTAATCACAAGATATTTAAAATCCTGCATGTACACGTTTTAACGTTGATTGAGACATTTGAAATTCGCTTAGAATAAAAATTATACCATTTTAATAGAAACATATTTTATCTAGTAGAAAAAATGAAATTTTAATTTTTTGTTCGAAAATCATGAAAACATATTTTACATAATTACTTCACCTTCAATTAGGAATAGTCTACACCGGAATAATCCACTGTTTTAATTCCAATTACGTGAAATAAACGTTAAAATATGCAGGCGTTATTGCGAATCAGGCAGGCCTAATTGGATCACTTGAATTAAAATAATCATAAATAAATTAGCAACGTTAAATTCTTAATTTTTATTTTCTTTATTTATGTATTTATTTTATTTTTATACTAGTGAAATTAAGGTCATAATGCATTACAAATAATACAAAATTTAATGAAGAACTAAACATTAAAATTTATACATATCACTAACAATAAGTACTCTTATAAGTTACAATTATTTAATTTCGAAATTTAATTTTTAAAAACTAAAATAAATATTTTCAATAGCATTGCTGATTAACGACTAATAAAATGAATATTCAATTTGTTTCTAAACTGTGGTCCATTTCGAACGAATTCCAAAAAATGAAGAACGTAATTATGTTTTTTGTCGGGAAATAAGCAGTTGACAATGTTGAATACTACTTTCAAATTCCATTTCATTATCCGAGAAACCCCAGTCCCCGAAGAGATGCAGTGCGAAAATTGTATCTGAGTACATCAAAATGTAGGCAGAACTTAACATGAACTTCCAAGAGATTAATCGCTTTTGCTCGCATTAAAAGCGCTAATAAATTTCCTTTACGCGCGATCTAAAACAGCTGACATTCAATATTAATAATGAGCTAGAGCATTAGGAACCGTTTTTATTATCCTATAAAGAACCTGTCACATTTCAGTTGCGCGAAGTGGGAGTAAGATTGGGCGTGGTCGAGAAAACTCTGCTGATGAACGAGGTCTAATAAGGAAGCAGAGGATTTATCATGTCTTGCATAAAGTGATTGGGTATGATGGATTGATTTGTGCAGCCGAACCAATTCGCGCTTCATTGATACGAATCTGTACATGCCACATGGAAGGTGTATGCTTGAATTGGTATGTGTTGCAGAAAATTGATGGTTCGAGAGAAAAGAAAGCGCTTGGATAGATACATGTATCGTTAGCATACGCTCACACTCTCGTATGCTAGAGTTAGCTGACAAAACCTTAGTACTCAAGGAAAAGCAAGCATCCATGAACACAAATTCTTAAGTAAAATCGATTCTGTTAGAGGGGAAAGAAGCTCTGTTGAAAAGTAGAGGTGTTGAAATATTCAGCGAGAGAAAGTTACAAATGTTTTGGTTAAAGGTTTAATATTACATTATGAAACAGTTAGGATCACGTGTTTCTCAAGTTTAAAAGAAAGCCTAAAAGTGAAACAAAGAGTTTGCTTCCTCAGAGGTTATGTATTTCTTTAGTAAAGTAGCAGAACTTCATTCTCATCATGAAATTATACAGAAACAAAGTTGTGTATAAAATTAAGTATGCATGAATAGTTGCCTATAATTTTCTTTCTACCGAGTTGAAATATTATACAAAAATGAAAACATTAAAACGCACAGTTTAACGGTATTAACAAATTCATCAAAATAAAATTTCAAAATAAATTAAAGGGGTTACACATTACATTACAACAAATTCATACGGAAGAGAATAATATAGGAAATATTTAAACCCTTTATTGACGAATTTATTTTTACTTCCGTATCATAGGTAGGCTACTAAGCAGGCCTATTGTGTTCGACCCCAAAATTCGAAGTTGAGTTTTCAAAATGTTCGTTTTGAGGGCTCCTGAACCCAAAAATACTACTTTCAGAAACATGTCTGTGAACAGCCTAGCTCCATAACGAAAAAATCGTATGAAAACAACATTTTGTATTTGAGTTGGGTACCTTCTGGGGATGTAACAGCAAGAAATTTGCGAAATTTGAGGTAGACACTCCCCGGATCATGGGAAATGTATAGTGAACATTTCAGACCTCTAGGTCAAAGGGCCTCGGAGGATTAAGCGAGCATACACATACTCAGTGTGCATTAAGCTTAGTACAGACAGATACTGAGAAAACCACTGAAACCTCAGTCAGGATATCGAACCTTGGTTTTCGGGTGCCAAGACGCTAGTATCTGAGCTATTACGCTTGGTAATGGTAATAATAATAATAATAATAATAATAATAATAATAATAATAATAATAATAATACTAATAATAAAATAATAAATTTAGTAATAATAATAGTATAGCTTCAAAATAAAACATTAATTAAACAGGAGTAGGTCTAATAGGTCTTGATTGCTTTTGGGATATGCAGTCCAAACGTTTAGATAATAAACAAAAAAATAAACCGAAGTTGCAAACAAAATACCCCCAAATGCTATTTAGGTCTATGGTCACTTTAACAAATAATAATCATCGCGCTCCTAACTAGAGCAACATTAGTATTGTTTTAAAAGTTTCTTAGATCGGTAATTCAGATTTTACGTAACTTAAGTTGAGAGGCAACTTACAATGTCCATCACAGCTCCTCAACTTTCATAACCTTCCATGCTATAGACATAGCCTAACCATAAGCTTACAATTTCACGACTCGCAAACTTTACGCCTATTTAACTTTGTATAATACTTCGTTTCATTTTGAATGGCGATTAAGTGTCTAAGAAAGATTAAAGGAGTCCGTACAAACAATTAAAATTAATTTTCCTGAAGTCACTGAGTCGTATTAAATGAGGGTGCCAGTTAATAATATGCTAAGAACACAAAGCAAATGAACTATTTTATCTAACGTACACATACATAATCAGAATGCTTCTTAATATTCCATTTAACTAGGAGTTTGTACCTCAGCTTGCGGTACCTCTGCAATAATAATCGTGTACAGAGTAAGATTATTTCGTTTTAACTCCGACGGAATTAAAGGAAAACAGCTCCCCTTCTTGCGCAATTATACTTGTTCGTGAGACAGAATCGGTAGGGACAGTCCCAATAACCGTCCCAATGTTGACGATTTTGACTCCTATGCGAGTAAGTAAGCTATACAAAATGAAGCGACAAGAAACAATATTATAATATGTACAGGTAGAGGCATAGGCGTAACCAGGCCGACTATATGGGGGGGTTATAACATCCGCGGGGTCTGGGGGGTATGGAATACCCCCCCAGGGAGAGGGGGGTCCGGGGATCCTCCTCCGGAAAATTTTAAAAATTAAGATGCAAAATAACGAGTTTTAAGCTTCCGGGGGACTTCCCCCGGAAAATTTTAAAAATTAAGACGAGTTTTAAGCTTCCCACGCTTTCTTCTTGTGTTAGGTAATTTATGGGCAGACTTAAAAAAATTATACAATTTTCCTTTTTTAAATCAATGGGGGGGGGGGTTCAAACCCCCAACCCCCCCCCCCTCGGTACGCCTATGGGTAGAGGAAAAAAGGAGGGCCGACTCTTGTAGCCGATTTCAGAGCCTTGTGATACGTAAATAAATGTAAGAGATGTAACGGAAACGTTTGTTTTCACAAGCAATGCAAATTACGTGAAATTATTTCTCAATTCCAGCAATTTATCGACACTAGAACTAATTTCAATACATTCTCTGCTATCTTGTGAATGCCGCTAGGCATGCGCAGTCGCTCATATCGGCAACTAAGATAGTTTAGTCGGTCAGCTTTTTTTCCCCCTACCTGTACAATCCCGAGAAATTTCTATAGGACACAGTGACAGTTTTAATACCGTAATTAATAATCCATAGAATCATGGTTAGGCTGACACACTCCAAGCTTTCTCTTTATCGTCTTCAAAGAAGGAAGATTATGTTCTTGAATACAGTAGTCTATTTTATTTCTCAATTGACCCTTCCGTATGGATGTATTTGATCAGTATAGTCCTAGCCTTTTTCTTTAGTCACGGCCATATTTTCTTCCCTGAACACAACGAGGGACAACGTTACATTTTAAGTCACTAGATGATTAATATACTTACTGTTATTATTATTATTATTATTATTTAGTGAATTTCTTTGAGAAAGAAATAAGGGTTCAAATTTGCAGCAACTTTTTAAAGGGTGTCCGTTTAAAATTAATCTATATAATTTCTGCATGGGTTTGCTAATCATAAATTATAATTCCTAAGAATAATTAAATAATACTTTGAAAGTGGCCATCAGCGATGTTGATACTTAAATGAATTTTTAATAACCGCAAGCATCTTGCTCTGAACTCCTACATTTTTTCTGCAAGACTTCTTTTGGTCACCAAATTAACCGGAAAACATCTGACTGCAAAATGTCGCCCGCAGTTCCTTTATTGCTTAGGTCTGGGCCTATACCTTACCGACACCTTCGCAGCCACCTTTAACCGAAAGCTGGTCTGCTGAGATACAGCATGTGAAGTAATCTCCCATCCTACTTTGCCATCTTCGGGTCCCATAGACACGTGCTTTGCTTAGAGTGTGATGCAAATGATTTAAAGGAGGAAGGGTTTAAGCCGTACTAGGTATAGATTACCAGGTATACGTGTAATACCTATTATGCATGCGTTGAATATTGAACTGGGATTCTGCTTGGATTCTCTTATACCAAAGCAGTGGGCTGATCAGACCACCGTTCTCCCAATTGGTCGTCATGGAATGAATGACGACAATATTCAAAGGAAGCTGTTGGAAATCACGCACGAATCGGATTCCTAAAGGCAGTGATAGAGAGTACGGTTGATGCTGATGTGGATGCGGGGTTAGCTGATCGGTAAGATCGCAAATGCTTGGCGGTGTGCTTCGCTTGAAAGGATATGAACGTCTTTTCAACATCTGTGCGCAGTGTGATCTGTTAAAACAACCCACCCACAACCAATCTATGTCAATTCAAAATCCTTCTACCGAACAATTCGGAGAAAAATAAGTATGCAGTATGTTCCGTTTCACTGCAAATTTCTTCAAACATGTAATATCGATATGCAATGGAACGTAGTTGGTACATTTACATAGGGATTCAAAATGGAACAAATGCAAATGTTACACGAAATATTAGAAGGAAATGTGTTAGCGGGTAAAAATACCCTATATCACAACACAAAAACAGTCTTCCATTTATGTTAAATGTTAAGGAAAAAATTAATTAAATTATGGGTTTTATTTTATACTTAAGTTTCTTCTTCCGGTCTTATGATGAGCTCAGCGTCATTAAGGGGGACTGCCAAAAGTATTTTTTCCCCTTTACAGACCACAGACCATAGAAGCCCTTAGGGTTCCAGGAGGTCGAGGCTTCCAGATATTCGGTGCACGATGGAGCTTACGCGTAGGTTGCCTTTACCCTAAGAATTGCTCTTGGTACTCGTTTCTATTAGAGCGTAAGTCGACCACAGATCAGTTCTCAAAGACGTCATCGGGATCGAACTCTCTACGTTTAAGTGCACCAACCAACAATCTTCCCTTCTTTCTCTGCACGGCCGGCTGCGATTTACCTTCTGCCTACGTCGAGGATGACTTGAAATACTGTATGAAAGGACCTTGCATCGTGCTCAATGCCCATGTCTCGTGAGTTATGCTATGTCTACAACAAATTTGTTCCATGCCCTGAAAGAACTTAATTTGCTCTACTCACAAAGGTAGTTGGAATAGGAACTTTCTTCGAAATCTAAATAAACATCGATAAGCTGTTCTCAAACGATGTAATTACAAATGGAGGCCACCATTGTGCTGAGAGGTTCATTAGTGAAGTCATTATATATACCTGTCTATAACATTTTAAAGGGATGTATATATGTTTACAGTAAGAAATAAAAAAGGAACGCCTGTCTAGTTCATCACAAAGAAGTAGGACGGAAGCTGCAGCTCCTGGACCTTCTTTCAACTGTCAGTGACGGATTTCCATTTATCTCTTTTATATCTGTCTCTCGCCCATCCTGTTTGTCGTCTGTATTATTTTCCCTCACTTCATCTCTATCTTCGCATGCTTTCTTTCCATTCTGTCTCATTGTGCATTTGCTTCCGCAACTTGTGCCAAGGTTTCGATATGATTTTTCACTCCAGACATGTTGACATTTCCAGCACTGCTAAAGAAATCACACACAGTCCCATTCTCTCTAAGTCTATTCCTCTGAATTATTAAACTTTATCTCTGTTCCCTGGAAATAAATGGGACTATACAGTGTAAGCACATTTTGCAAAGTAAATTGAGTCAACTACCCGAAATTCTATCATATTTACAAACATCCTTAGACTCAAATCGCTTTACAAGCCTCACATTTAGGATACCTAGCTCGTGTTTCAAAATATCATCCTCAACAACCAACGAAAGGAAACCGGAAAATACTTCTTCTTTACGAAGGGAATTTACACACAGAATATACATGAAAAATGTTAATGCGTGTTTGATCCTTTGAAAAATTAGTCTACATAGAAAAGGCACTGCAGAAACTTCTGGCAGTTCATAGGTACCATATTTTTAAAGTTTGTTTTTTAATATAATACAATTAAGGGAAATTCCACAGCCAAGACCAAAGCAATGCCAGTTTTCACAAAAATGTAAAAGAAAACATTATAGGATCTTCAGAAGATAATCGCACTTCCTAATCTGGAGTCAGTAGGCTATCTGTAGTCATTCCGCAAATATCCTCAACATGCTAGACGGACATCATTTCAGCACTTAACATAAACCCGACCTACTATGACGTAAGTTTAGTAATTTTTCAGAAGAATTAATTTTGTTATTTTTGTTCCACGAATCTGTTTATAATTTATTCCATGAATTACACATTGCCTACGATACGATTCTCAAAGCTTAATCTTTAATATGATAAAATCCACGATTTCTGAAGAAAATTTTGTTCTTAATTATGTTGAGCTTGTTTGACTTGTCTCTATTTTCATTTAGCCTACTACATGAGCTACATTGACACCAATTAACGTGTTAAAAGAATGATTAAAAACTATCCAAGAATTTTTACAGCTATTATTTTACTGAACTCTTTAATCTGTAATATCATAATTTAATTTTAAAAGGTATTTTGTTTTCTGAAAAATAAATTTTAGAGATTTATGTCGATGTGAGTAGAAAGCTCGATGCGAACTGAATCCCATCCCATTACGATCATCCTGATACGGAAAGCGGATTCAGACTAGTTTGAATTTACCCATAAAAACGTAGCAAATTAATAATAACAGGTGGGATTATAATATGAGGATCACACAGACAGAATTAAGGAAACCTTCTAGACAAAAACTTCTGATATGAACATTTACAAAATGAGTTTCATCTGTAGTAGCCTATATCATTCTGTGCTCTAATCTAGTACTATAACTAACTAACTCCGTGGTGCTAACATCCCAGGAGGGACGAGGCCTACCACCCGACCGCTGCGTCATCTACCATAGGCAGACGGCAGCATGCCGACACCCACGGCCGTTAATGGTGGTTCCCATGACCGGAGCAGCTACTTCTCTATCGAGTAGCTCCTCAATTTGAATCACGAGGCCGAGTGCACCCCTACCAGACCTCCCTACCTCAGAAAAATCCGAGGAGGTACCGGGGATCGAACGCGGGCCGATGGATCTCTAGTCAGCGACCACAAGGCCACGCCGGCGGTCATCTAGTACTATATTTAGACATATTTAATTTTATCTTGGGCCACTCTATCACGCACTCTTCGAACTTCCTACGTACAGCAAGAAGTGGAGAAAGAGGGGGAAGGAATCTCACAACTTGAGGTTGGCCGCCAAATCTGAGACAACGATCTTCTCTGTGCTATGTCAACTCATTCGCTGCCCTAAATTTAACTAACAACTCCCTCCTTTATGTCTCAATATTCTTTAATGTATTTTTACTTGTAGGAAATAACATCTTAATTTTTCCACCATGGCTATAAATTTTGATCCCCGATTGTAAAATTATTTCTTCCAACAGGTGTTTAATGTTGAATATGTTGGACAGCCGTTTTAATGTGTATGGACGTAGGCGTTCCATTCTATTTTTCTTTTGACACAAACATCTGGCAGAGGACGATATTACATTAATGTAGTTGTTGAGAAGTTTGCATTAATAATGGTGCTTATTAAATTTATAATAATCTACACGAAGTATATAATAATTTATAATTAGAAGAATGACAAGGGAGAGATCAAATACAAAATATTAATAGATTTATTGTATTCAAAACTTATACAGTGAGTAATATATTTTAAAGTAATAGACGACGAAAAAACACACGGGGGTGCCACTTGGCCATGTATTCAAACTTTCTCCAACCGCGCGGTTTTGGCTTGTGACGTCATTAGGTTGACAGATCAACCCTCACCCGTAAGAGTGAATGGAAAACAGCTGATTTAAAAAAATTAATATTTAATTATAGGCAGCAAGTATCTCGTGTTGTAAGATGTCAACCTGAAGTATAATAACTGTTCTATTAGGCCATGTGGGAGAAATAGTAAAAGTATTTATGGTTTGGTTTAAAAATTGTATCTTTTGAAGCTGTTTTTAGAGGTTTAGATTGAGTCTGCAGATGATGTCCAGCTAACTTAATGTATTATACTTTAAAGAGACAAGACTATTCTATCGTTGTTATTCGAAATAGGGAGGAAATGTTATTTTTTTTCTTAATCCTTCACTAACTACAGCTTTACCGTTATTAATATCATAATACTGTAAATGTTTTATAGACTAATTCTAATAGGCCTACTGCAGAAAGTAGAAATTTATATATTCTACTGACCTCCATTCACAATTCAACAAATAATATAGGCCTAATTAATATTGAAGGCTTCAATATAGATTCCATGATTTACAGGAAGTAATGTGTTGCTACTTAGTAATGTATTTGTTTTAGTGATTAAAAGCCTTTATTCTAGATAATGTCACAACTAATGTAATTAATAACTTACTGTATTTATTTATATAATATATTATTGGAAGTAGTGTGCATGTATCAGTAATATGTATTTAAATGTAATTAATATAATTTAATGCAAACTTTATAATGGTTGTCATGTAATATCTTGCTAAAAATTTCAGTTGTGTAGTTTGGATGGGTAAATATTTTTAGACATGACAAGTCTTTAGTAGTCTATGAATAAAGTCACGTTAAATCTTGTCATACATCAACAAATGTTTTATTATAACCTATATATCAATATAAATTACTGTGATACCTAGTGATATAACAATCATAATGATTGCTACATAGTAAGCCTAGGAGGAGAATTATGTGCCCATGGTCGTGGGTTCTATCCCGTTCCAGGTCGATGGCATAAATGAAACAGACCTTTGTCTCTATAGATTTACAGGCTCCCTCTACTGAGGGAGAAAATTCCGGCTCACCGGCGAAGATTACATGGCTGTCATTAAATACCTTCAAATTAAACGAGTTGGTGTGTGGTATAAAAATACTTCCCTTGTTCAGTGAAAGAGTACATACTAGATACATTACCTTATGGCAATTTAGTAACTAATATAGGCCTAATTGTAATTAGTACTGTATAGATTTTTTCCTGCAAGTAGTTTATAAATAGTTATAACTTATGCCTACCGTATTTTAATCCCTCCCTCCCTCTCTTCCCTCTGTCGTAGTTTTACTTCTCCCTTTTAGGATTTAAGCGACCCAAGCCGCCCGGGCCTTACAGGGCCGCGACCTGTCGGAAGAGGGATTATCTTTGAATCACATACATACTTTCTTGACCAGACAAGGACATGGATGGCCTCCCCCGATGAGTGAACAGCCCAACGCGGGGCCACCTCCGAGACAACACGAACACATAGGACGGTACACACCATTCACACACACACACTCACGCAGAACAAGGCGAGGATGGTGATGAAGATGATAATGACGGCCAGACGATATCCGGGGACCACAAGGGCCTAAAGTTACCTGACATTTGTCTCAAAGGTGAAGGAAAACCCCGGAAAAAACCTCGCCTAGGTAACTTGTCCCGACCAGGAATCGAACCCGGGCCCGCTGCGTGAGAGGATTGAACGCATCTCCTGAGCCACAGCGGTGGACGTATTTTAATATGAAGTATTAAAATTAATTTTAAAATGTGGTTCTTATTTCCTGCCTATTTCGAATAAGAACATTAGAAATAGTCCTGTGTTATAGTCTCATGAAACTCCAATACATTCATATTATCTTAACATCACATGCAGATGTGATCTTAGCCTGTGAAAACAGCTTCAATAACTACGATTTTTAAACCAAACCCGATCGATTTTTACAATTTCTACCACACAGCCTAATAGATCAGTTCTTATACTGTGGGTTGGCATGTTAGAACACTTGATAGTTGCTGCCTGTAATTAAATAATAAAGGTTAAAAACCATCTGTTCTCCATTCATTTCTTATGAGAAAGGGGCTGCCTGACATCCTAGCCACGTCACATCCCGCAGCCAATGACCGCTCAGGGTGGCAAGTGGACTAACCTTTAGTATTTTAAGAACCTTGGAAAAAACATATCACATAGCGCCATTTTCTTTACATCCCGATATCCTTTCATGTAATTAAAAGCTCTTAGCGATCTGAGCATATTCTTTTAATTTTCAGATTTTGTGAGAAGCTGCATTTAAACAAAATCCAAATGGTATTTATTCATTCTTACTTCAGCATCTGCCTTACGTACATCATTTAAATGCTACAGATGCACGATTTCTAGACTAATAAAGCATGTAAAATGATAGTGAGTCACACTGAAAAAGCTAAGGGGTTCGAAATTAATAAAACGTTTGTATGTTATTTATATAAAAAATGATATCCACATCGCCTGCCCAAAGCACACGCCACAAGAAATTGAGAAACACTGACTGCTGAAAAATTAAAAAT
This sequence comes from Ectobius pallidus, assembly GCA_964059195.1. Taxonomy (NCBI): domain Eukaryota; kingdom Metazoa; phylum Arthropoda; class Insecta; order Blattodea; family Ectobiidae; genus Ectobius; species Ectobius pallidus. Next base: position 95,900,811 of record CAXKWD010000004.1, on the reverse strand, counting down.
TTATATAGGTCATAATAATTATCATACCATAACTTAGTTGAATACTGCAGGCAATACATCAGTGCAACCGATTAGTTTTGTGTAATTATGTGGTGCCATAGCTGTTTCCAGAACATCTGAAGAACCAGAGAACGTCGAATAATGCAGACAAGAAAATTATATTTTATTGATCTAACGAGATATATTATTCTTTTCAAATCCAACTGCTAGAAAATCTAACTCTAATGTACTTAAAAATATGGAAATTTTGCAGCTAACATGACAAATCGAAGTGCTTTTTCAGATAATACTTCTGGCAACCGATCATGAAAGTATTTTCTATAATGTATGACTCAACATCTTAACACAGATGCTTGTTCTGAAGAATAAGACATAAGGAGGGCATGTCTTTATAGCGAAGAATTACTATTATTCATCCAGGAAACCTGAACATGAGCCTGTTTGATAAAGTAGTGCGAAAATATATTTAGTTTAAATTGGTTCACCGCCAAAGAATCCATGGCTTTGTTTTAAGCTGCCTAATATTCTAAGATCTAGGACAGAATGATTTGTGCAGTTGACAGGAAGAATATGAGCCATGCTTCGGAAGAATACATCATTAGTAGAGTTTAATGTTATCATTATTGTTGATAAAATTCATCTTTAGCCCGAATTTCTAAGCAAAATGAATATTTAGCCAATTTTAAGACTCCTAAACATAAGGATATATTTGGTAAGACACTGCTTGACAAGCAATTTTAACTTTATTTGATTGTGCTTATATTGCATATTCTGAGAGATAAACGGTTTTGCTTACTTATTTTAAGATTGTTGGATTAAGATAGCATATTTTACTCAAGGCATTAAAACTGCTTATTTCACTCCTAGACGTCATTACCATCGGTTTCCTTTTTCCTTTCTTTTGTGAGCTAATAGAATTAGTGAAAAATCCGGATTATAAAACACTCGGTCAAATTTTTAAAAAGGTTTCCGGTGAAGAAACAAATATTGCAGAGAAATTCATCGAAGAACTGTGTTGCTCTCCACATGCGCCTAAGACATTGAAATTAGGGTTTCACACATTACAAATCGTTCTTCACTGCCAAGACGCAGAATCTTCACACAAGCAAATCTGCGGATGACCTTCTTTACATACTGCAAGAACCATGAATAAGATAAGATTACTACGAAACTAATTTATTTTATTTTTGTGTAAATTGTGCAAGTGACCCACGTATCCCGGCGTACCAGCAGACATGCTGTCATGTTGTACCGCCATGATGTCATGGTAGCTAAATAGGTAGAGGAGCGGCACGGAGAGCCAAATATCCTGGTTCAAATTCCGGCTATCGCATTGAATTTTTTAGTATGACTCTACCTTTTCACCTTAGCCTACACACGGCCAGTGTGAAAGAATTATCATTCCTCTAAAGGTTGAACTGCTTTGACCACATAATGTGAAAACTTGAGAGTGAATACCGATGTGTTCCATATGGCAGTATTGTGTAATGCATTTAAATAAAGTAGCAGGGAAATATAATTTAGTATACTAATTTTTTATTGGCTAAGAATTTGCGCACTTATTTTTTTACAATGCGCAAAATTATTTATTTGCAAATATATGTACGCCTACACACAGGGATTTAGATACAAAAAGAATAGTGTAGGCCACATAATCAAAATCTCGGCTCCATATTTCATTTATGCGAGATTTAAAGCGAGCAAACAACGCTGGGATAATTAAAAAATAATCATGGGAGCTTGATATGGATCTACTGTTTGGCAGAAAGGCAAACACGTCCCGATTAAACCTCAGTGTCCAGTATAGCCAGTCAGCGGTTCTAAAATTTATTGTTCTAATTTTTTTTTGCATTTATGAATATTTATCATGTGCATGAATAATGCATTTATTCCCTCAGGCATGGTGGGTCGATGTAATTGTATGACTTCAGTAATAATTATCTTTTGGAGACCTTAAAACATTTAAAACTAAGCTATTTCACCAACTGATATTATCTCAGTAGTGCAGATATACTAAACAGAAATTAAATTATAAAAAATAAGCTTCGTAAATTAAACTAGTAAAGAAATGCATTGAAACTGGGGAAATTGTAAATTTAACTAACGTAAGCAACTTGTGGACTACTGATTACATAATTTCCTGGGTGGTCCCATCTTAAGTCGCTTTAACTTGGAATACTAGTTATAACCGACAGGGACACTATTTTTGCTATGTGCCGCTGGAGCACCTTTACTGGCCAACGACTTGCTTCCGTACGCTCTCGGCACAACGCAAAAATAATCTCTCTGTACATAGTTAAATTGACAGTCCCCGATTCTATAAACAATAAAAAAAACAGAAGAAAAATGAGGAAGGAGAGGAGGAGAAAAATAGAAGAAGAAAAATATAGACGTATAAATAACGGAACTTCAGTCACAAAGGTAACAGAGTTTTCCTGTTTAATATTTGGCTTACTAAAGAAAATGGACACATGAAAATTCTTCTGAAAAAAATTAATAGGCTATGGATATTCGTATACTGCTCCTGAATCTGAAGTCTGTATGTTATAACTAGGGGGCGGATTTCTATGACATGACATATTTTTCCCCTTTGCATTATTTCAGGTTTCCGACTAATTTAAACCCCATTCCAAGCATCCTGGTGAAAATGGAACGGTTTTTATTCTACACATAACTGCATATTTAGGAAATTTTCAACTATTGTAGCATATTTAGTATGAATATGCATATTTAGGTCATATTTTTGGCATATTTGTGTGCATATTAAAGAAATTTTGAAGTTGCATATCATATTTTGTAAATTTTGTAATATAATGATACTTTTTCATAATATTACTTTTTTTCAGATATTTTAAATAATTGACATATTTTAATAAAATGAATTGTAATGAAACTTAAAAAAATATATACACAATGTGTAAGTGGTAAAGTCATATTTTAAATTTTATTGGTCATATTTTAATGTTTTTTTAGGTCAAAAATGCATGCATATATCCTATTTTTTAGGTCATAGAAATCCGCCCGCTAGTTATAACCGACTTATGAACTATTCGAATATATTCATGCCGTACCGATATCATGGATAACAATAACAATAACAATAACAACAATAATAATAATAATAATAATAATAATAATAATAATAAAAATAATAATAATAATAATAATAATAATAATAATAATAATAATAATAATAATAATAGAGCAAGGTAAAATTCCTAGGTCTCCCTTAATAGCTATTTCTGATAGCAATAAAAACATGTTGACATTCTCACACCTTGTTTCCGTATTTGCGTCGCTTTTGCATTCTAGTCGGTATCATGTTCCCATGAGAGAAGTGGCGCACCAGAGAACATCAAAGGGAAGCTATTATACAGAGAAGATACTGTACGGAGTACGCAGTCTCCAAGCAGGGATGTACCTAGCAGGCTATTATAAAAGCTCATTCTCATCTCCCTTTAAGAAACCATTATTAATCCTTTTGCCAACATTTTCTAAGGGTACGGGAGCATTCCCCCCCCCCCCCCCGGTGTGACAATTTTGCAGATTTAGTCCTTGAAAGATGAATAACTCTATACGATACAGTATAACGGGTTAGGCCTACTGCAACTATTACAATTGTGCAATATGAAGGAATTTCGGCCCCCCCTGCAAGATTTACTGTTGGGACCCCTCACGTTTATCGCAGATTTTTCAACCCTGCCTTTTTTCTACATGATGCAGATATTAAATAAATAGTTTAGTTTCACATACTACGTTAGAATTAGGGCCTACTGACGCAATGACATTTTTATAAATTGACACTTACTGTACTGGCGTAAATTTACAGTGCAAAACAAAATGCAATAGTTAAAAAATATAGGCCTATTATTTTTAAAAAATTGTTTCCTAGTTTCATAATTTTTACAAAACAAACCACAGAAGTCTATCCTACTTCCACTAAAAACAAGATTACAAAACGATTTCAGCTTGCAGAATTTGAAGAATGAACAAGTAAGAGTGTAGGCTCCATTTGGTATATTAATTTCAGTATATCCTGTAGTTTCTTTCGCAATCTTCTGTGAGGAATAACCAATATCAGTCACTAACAGGGCAACAATTGAACCGGTATATTTAAAGGATAACAGATTCAACAGGAAATTCAGACTTTTTTGTTTTTTGCAAGAGGGCGTCAAAGGGGCCCCACCTGAGCTAGGGGGTAACCCTGTAGCGGGTAACACTGCAAATCAGTATAAAATAATGAAATTAATTTAATAATATTAACCTATAACTACTGCGATACTGGATTAATTCGGCGACGTTAATATTTAAGGGGAATGTAGATAATGTCAGCAATAAAATGGTTAGGCCTAACATCGGGTTTGGTCGGATAGATTGGTATTTGATTACCCTTAAACTATGTAGCCTATATGGTAGAAACGGAATGATAGATACAAAATCGAAACTGTAAGCAATTTACTTTATTTATACCAATATGAAATATTTTCAACGATTAACATATAGGTGGTTAAGAAAATGATTTTTTTTAATGATAGTAAAATGTCAGCTCCTCGTTATCTTCTGGAGAGTGGCCGATGGAGTTGATTTTAAGACTACAGGATTGTCGGAAAGTAATCCAATGATAACATTTTTGATGGAAACCCAGGGACAATTATTGATGCAAGAGATCCACAACAAAGACTATCAGAATAACTAGAGCATTTCAACATTTTGTATTCAGTTAAAATGATCATACACAGGCTACTTCATACATTTATACCATACTACGTTTTGATGGGAAAAAAGGTGAATGGATTTGCTGTATTAAATTAACGACATTACAAATTGTACGTTGTCTTCAAATCAAAATGTTGAATGCAAGAAACAGAAAGGATAGAAAGTCATAGACAGCATATAAAGATGAAATTTCTAAGCGTACAGAAGCTCTACTATATTCTTGTGCATGTGTCACATGTTTTAATGAGTGGGATGAAGCCATGCATTCAAAATGCAGACTGAACTGAATGAGAAGATTTTTTTTAGTACAGCTTTCATGTTCTGCGAACTGTTACTCCTCTCTTAGAAATCAAAGAACAAATCCATGACTACACATGACTCCAAAAGATTTCTCTTTATTATGCTCACAATCCTCATTCGTGTTTCTTTTCCAGAGCTTGATATGTATATCTGTGAGGATGGCAGGGCTATCAAAACTTCAGTCACATGGCATTTTGTATTGCCGGTAAATCATAAATTAACTGAAGTTTCAGAAATCTTTGATACATATATGTTTAACTGTATTGTTGTCACAGGAACTCTAATAATCAATGAGAATATTATAAGAGAAAAATTCCTCCAACACTGGGACTCGAACCCAGAACCTTCGGCTATCCATGCCGCCGCTCTACCAACTGAAATAGCCAGAGTTTGGATCACAGCACCAGGTGGAAACTCTCTCCCATGATTAATTGTCTTTAATGGTCTACCTCGCTGACAAACAAATTACGTCATATGCAGTACTGTGAGGCACACTAATTAGCGACTTTTTGTGAAGACTTCCACTGTTATTGAACAGTAACATTCAATATGGAAATAGGCCTATATGTAATCATGAACCACAGTTTGTTGTCTGTTGGACACTTCATGAGAATATTATAGCAGAAAAGTTTCTGGTTCGAGTCCCAGGATCGGAGGAAATTTTTCTTCTATAATATTCTCATGAAGTGTCCAACAGAGACAATAATCTGTGGTTCATGAATGCATATAATATATTCATCTATTTATCAAGTTCCTGAAACTTTTATTCAATTTCAAAATCACTAACAGCACAGGATTAAACCATACATTGTTCCCTCCTTTTATGTTAGTATAGGCCTAAAGGCTGACCATATGTCACCTAAGGCCTGCAAGCCACAGCTTGTTTAATCCACCATGGAAAAAGAATGAAGAAGATAATCTTGGGTTGTTTCCAGAAATAGTATTTTATCTGGTGAAATTCAAAATATAGAGTGATATTTAAAATATAATTAATAATATGAATAATATAGCCTATATAATATGATAATATGGAATTAATATTGAATTCTCTAAATACTGGAATGATAATTAATTCTTCCACACAGGCCGTGCATAGGCTAGGCTGGAAAGTAGAGTCAAACTGAAAAATTGAATGTCATAGCCGGGAGATCTCTGTTTATATCCCGGCTATGGAATTGCATTTTTCAGACTAACTCTACCTTTCCAGCTCTAAATACTGTTTAATTGTTAAGGCCGAGATCGACGGATGTTTCAGGTCACAAAATCGTAAGCATGAAGTTCTCCGGATGGGATTCTAAACCGTGAATCGATGTCACTCTGATCTTTACATGAAAATTAGAGTAATTAAATTTATTTTCGGCAATGTATCCCTCAGGATGTGCCGATAATATGTCTGTATTAGTGTAGGCTACTGAAGCTCTAGGTCTAGGAAGTTTTTTATAGATTCGGTCATTGAGCTTGTAAGTTTGATACACCTGCCACTTGCCATCTTTTACTTCCATTATTACTCCATGTGCCCATTTATTTTACAAGTTATAGTTAGCTTCAAGGCATAGGGCCACCAGAAGGAACAGGTCATCAATTTTAAAATTCTCGCGATCTTCCTATTTGTTGCTTACTCGTTAAGTGTAGCTACACCCATATCAATATACCGTAATATAGCAGTAGATACGCGTATCCTAATATAAATACCGATATACAAGTATATGTGTATGTGGATTAAAAGAATAACCAACCACGAAGAATGAAAAACATTCATAATGTAGTCAGGTTACAAGATGAATAAAGAAGGCAAATTACTGTAATTTTATGTAGATCGTAGATTAGTCTAATACAATATTAAAGTGAAATCAACAGATATAGGCCTACATACCCGCACCATGAATGGTTCCTCTTGTTTTAGTAGAAGTCAATTCCCTTATACTCGTGTCTGACGTCTCAAAACTAAGATTCTTATGAAAATATTTACTGTATACGAATTGGATTTTGTCTTACAGACATCGTGTGGGCGAAACCATCAGTCATGAAGACAGCCAGGTCCTTGAAGGAATACGTATTTCCTTCATCCCTACGTATTCACACAAAACACACAAGTCTGGTCAGTGCATACATATAAATAACCCTAAGAAAAATATCATTTAAATTCCTCCTCCGTATAGGAACACGTTATTTATAAGCTATTCATTATTCTTCGATAAATCACCAGAGCATACGAAACTAAGCTACTCAAACCTATATCTCGACAGCAAACTTCGTTTACAGCCAAGGAGAAATCACCCAGCAGATTGCCATTGGTAGTTCATGTTTTAACAAATAACATATTTGACAACAGACTAGCTACACGATAACTAGTGGGAAAATTCTGTACTTTTCTTTTCAGAGAAGCTGAAAATAAAATGATAACATATATCTCTGACGTATTTCAATACTATTACATTGTACGTTTTCCCCTTAAATAGGAAAGGGCTTCGACTATAACAATCTTTCCAACGTTCAACAAAGTTACAATGATGGTATTTCAGTATCCGTGGTTGCACAGTAAAAACAGAATGAACTAAGCATTTCTTGGATGATTTAACAACGGGGAAAACCCCTTCATTCGTACTAAACTTGATCCAAAAAATGTTAAAATGAATGTTTTAAGAGTGACTATCCTGGAAGGGAAGCAATTATGAAATGGAGGTCACGATTTGAGTTAAATTAATTTATTGTACACAGTGCAAAGGGTATAAATGCACGGATCTAAAGAGGTAGTAGTTTACGTCACAATATAAAATCTATTTTGCGTTCTGTGATTACTAGGGACAGGATTTTTAGGTTTTAAAAACAATGTTTTAGATTTTTCATTAAGAGAAATAGGTTTTTTCCCCCTAAACATCGCTTCAGGTTATAAAGGGTTTTAATGAACTTGCAGTGTGCTACATAGAATTCAGCACATATTACCTATAAAATTTAACTGAAAAATTGAGATAAATTTGCTGAAAATTGATTTAAGGTATTAATATAGAATTTAAGTAAGAAAGTCTAAACAATCAAAAGAAGCAGTGAGATGCTGCTGCAAGTGAGACTTTTGCTAGCATTTTGCTTGTACAATCAAAATAAACCACAAAACCCTAGAGGATTAAGCGCAAGAGGCCAAAATAGTTAATACTGCATCTATTAAACGCTAACCTTTTCGGGATTTGAACCCAATGCTTCTAATTGGGTGAATTAAAAATGCTTTGTGGTTGGCTGCTGGTAATCTAAAACTGATAGTTACAAATTGAACTATTTAAAAGGAATACGCCGGTAATGTTATTTTCATCCCTTCTCTCTTGGCCTTGTCTATCCCAGACACCAATGGGTTGAACAACTATTATTTTAAAAGGTGATTTCACTTTCAAAAAAAGGTATTTTGTCTGTCTCCGCAAATATAGATTTTAAAGAAAAAAAAAGGCCAATATACTCTTAGGAGTGAATTCTGCTTATCAGGTTTTTAACTTATATCCCATTTAGGTGTTTTTAGGTACTACCAGAACTAATGTGTGAGAATCCTATGGACATGACACGAGAAACTGTATGAGCGTTTCTGGTTTGAGTAGAAAAAATAGGTAAAAACCTAAAAATTCGATCCCTAGGATTATGTTTATTCTTTTAAAGAAAATTAGGTTTTAAGGTGCCCCAGAATTGCAACAGCGCGCTGCCATAGGCTATATTTTATCGCGTCGAATACCTCTAGACATTAGACATTAGCTCCGATGTGTTCATATGTCGCGAATTTATGTGGTCCATGTAATAACCTGTGTATTTAGTTGCACGAATACTGCTAACTTCATTGAAATAAACGAATAGGGAAAATTTATTCCTGATTCTTTCCTCTATTGATGGAAAAATATATAGAACAGTACGGATAATACTTATCGAGTAAAGCGTGGTTCAAGTCTGGGGATAAGATTTTTCCTAAAAATGTACCTTGTTGGGTCGAAATGGTACGTGAATGTTTTGTTTCTACGAAAGGAATAAGCTGCAAAATCCACACAAATATTCTCCTTCCATTCTGTACATTATTAATTTCAGTTAGGATTCTTGCGTTCAGCTATATGTGGACAATGTCTTTGGATGAAATTTGAAAGAAAATTGTTAGAATGATGTGTGTTCAAATGGATAAAGGCCAGAGTGATATTAGAGGATTATCGGAATCATATTTTCTGACAAGCCAAGAATGGTGAAGAAATTTTGTCGAAACATGACCCAGAATGATGAAGAAGAACAAAAACTTAATTATTTTTTTATCCCAGTTTGAGGATGTAATAATATGCATAAAGGACCAAATAAAGTGAATTTTATCATTGGATTACCAGTTATTTCGCAGTTCTAACCACTAAGTCCTGATCATGAACATGACTTCAGTTATGTATAGGGCCTAATATTTCCGTGTGTACGGAGTTGAAATAAGGGAAAGATGTCAGAATTATGTAATGGGAGATTTTTCCTTATAATTTTAATCATTTTTTCTATTTTATGCTATTATTCTACCAATTAAGATGCTAGCTTAAGACTTTAATAAGCCTCTAGGTCTCATATGAGCGTACTCAATCGTGTAAAACGCCCCATTCACAATCAATGTTAGGCCTAAGTTGAGGCAGGTTGACATATTGGAGCATTTATGCAATTGAAATCTTTCCTATGTAGGCCTACAGTAAGTACAAAATTGTTCATGACTACACAGTTCTCAACACCCTCAACAAAAGGAAGACTGCCACATCTTGGACTATACTAAAGAATTTAAGCTTCCACCTTTGTTTTTCGGCCAGATTTGACGTGATTCAACAGAATTCTGTGAAATATTTTCTTGTAATTAATTTAGCATTGGTCCCAAATATACGAGCAGTAAAAGCATGTGCAAAGTTTAAAACCAAGCATTTTCTTTTGTGAAACCTGAATATTTCAGGCCCTACTTTTACTGATTTGGCTAATTAGGCAGGTGAAATGGTGGTAGGCTGATCCAGGCCCTTCAGGCTCTGAATAAGTTAACAGATGCTTAAAATGTGACAAATTTAAACGATTTATAAAAATTCAGACAAAAAGTTGAACCCAGGAACTGCTCAGCGACGAATTATGATATGGTTTAGGAACTTCTGTCGAAAGCACTAGAAAAGAAGATAACTTTCGAGAAAAATCTGCTGACAGGTACCATTACCTTAAAAGTTTTCCTGCTTTCGAGCCCCACTTGCCCCGAATGTCCGCAGCGAAATGTGGCAACACTACTGATATAGTTCATAGTTCAGTGTGCACAGAGACATAAGAAAACGTCAACATAATTAAACTATTTTGACACACATCAATGACACGCTAATGCATAGTTATGAGACGGTGAGGTTGCCCATTATTGCAGCACGTTTCCAAGATTTGTGCCAAGCAATGTTTATCTTAGTGTGATTAGGATAGGTGAGGGGGTGTACCAAGGAGAAGGGAAGGTGGAAGCGGGGATAGTACAAGCAAGTAACACCTGCGGCACCTAAACAGCTCTCCATCAACGCCTCAGTAACGTCATGTATGCAGGCATGTTGTGTGTATACCGGTTCCTATCCATATGTATCACTGATGTATATTCATTCGGAGCCCTAGACAAGGGCGCGTTGGTCCAGGCAACTAGAAGCTGTTTCTCCCTCCTCACCATACTTTTCAACACTCCAAAGCCATCTATCTCCAGCGTGTCGTACATCGATTTACAAGAGCGAAGCTGCTTATGATAATGTATTCTTTTTACAGAAACCTTTGAAAGTTTGCTCTAGTGAATCTGAATAGTTTGATACGAGTACATTTCCACTTCTCTTTTCTCGCTTAAATTCCACCTTACAGTATCGTCACAAGTGTTAGTATATACTCGATGGTAACAAAATACACGGATATACAGTCAAACCTCCGTATGATATTTACGGCACCTTTCAGACTGTATTGTTATATAAGCAAGGACCTAGCCAGGGAAGAGGCCTGAGGGTCACGGGCCCCTTCCGAAAAGAAGAAAGAAAGAAGAAGAAAAAAAAAGCTAAGAAAATGTAACAGTTGAATACGGCAAATACTTAAGTTTTGAAATATACATTACAATTTAACACTGTACATTTTTCAATGCAGCTGTAACGGGAGCCTAATCGTCCTTGAACGTTGATGTTAAAATGTAGCATTAATTAAGCCTATTATCCAAGTTATTTTTTTAAAAATACGTTTGCCAAATTAAATTGTTTTAACTGTATAAACTTAGCTTAAAAGAATTTTTTTTACCATTTTGTATAAGAATATTTTAGATAAGTAAATATATTGAAAGAGTAAAAATGTTGTCTTATTTAGACACTACGAATATAAGTTATTGTTTTACCGTTAAATAAAATATTACTTTAGCTAAATGCATAATAACACATAATATATTTTAGTTTAATGCCCTTTTCCCAAAATGTAATTATTTTGGAACGTTCAAAGTTGTGGTATGCGTTTTTAAAATGCTATTTTATTTGTAACTGTAAAAAAGATGTTAAAATGAAGTTTGAAGGGTTAATTTTACTGAAAAAAATCGGGAGAGTGCCCTCCGAACCAAAATCCTTGCTACGACCCAGTATAAGAGGGTTATTGTTATAATGGGGGCCAAGGATACATCTCACATCAAGTAGCCTGCTGCGATCTACAGGATATACAGTAGAAACGAAAATTAATTACCGATTACAAAAAAGCTCGTATCTACATTACTCGTATCTACTTAAGGGTGAGATCGACTTACTTGTTTTCTTTAGGGCGGCTCTAGGCAGCACAATGTGTACCCATAACACTGTCTCAAAAGACTCTGACCAAACTATACCATCACCTCTATGCGTATAACCGTATAGCCAAGCATATCAAAAGGATATGTCCATGTACTAGAAATGCCACGTTCTCCAGGGACGAACAACATCTCACGGTAACTTACCATCGTAGGCATTTTGAAAAAAAAAAAAAAAAAGTTGCCATGAGTTATTCCTCGTTCTCGTATAAATTAGTATGGATATAATAATAATAATAATAATAATAATAATAATAATAATAATAATAATAATAATAATAATAATAGTAATAATAATAATAATAATAATAATAATAACAAGAACAAGAAGTCATTTCCTCCACGATTGTTTTATATCCAATTAGGTATAAAATCCTGCTTGGACCTGATCCTTAATGAAGATATTAAACATATCCTGGGATCGTTATAGCAAAGAAGGTTAATGGCTGTAGGGTTGGGGAGAGAGGAAGGGAAAGTTAATGAGAGGGAGGGCAGAAAGCTAATGAGAGGGAAATAAGGGTTAAAGGATAGAAGAAGTGGCACTTGCAATTGTGTACATGTGTGTGTATAATTGATTTTGTGTGCGATTCATGTATTTTCTAGTGTCTATTCCTTTATGTGTTAATCACTGACTGGAAACAATGTATAAATTTCTTGCTGTATGGTTTTGTGAAATTATAGCCTAATTATGCGTTTGTGTTCGTATATGATTTCCAATGATCAGGTATTGATGGATTCTGTACGAGAAATTATGTCGCATCTGCTGCAAACACCGAGCACGTCTTAAAGCCTGTGATTGTATAATGCTTAATAATACTTGTCTTAATGTCTTAATACATGTTTTAATGTATTAATACTACTTCTACTACAACAACTATAATGTAATAGATTCACCTTTTCAACAATGCCTGACAGGGTTTGAACAACCTCTAAGGAAATTAATGGCATTTGGAAGCCAGAGTTTATGGAATTATATAAGCAACCATCCAATACAAACATCAATGGGCTCTAAGATTAAAATGAATGGGGAAAATATCAGTAGAAAAGCTGATTTCTATGAATGATAATCGTAACACAATAACAAAAATCCTCACATTTTACGTATAGTATTGCTCTATAAATCTTATACTTCTACTTTTAGACAGTTTCTGAAGTGACAAATGTATACGTCAGTAAAGGTAACAGAGCAAACGAAATCTAATAATAAATTTTTCCAAACTCATAGCTGTCTGCAGAAATAAAAAGTCAGTAACTACATGACTTTGGTTAATAATCATCACTACACCATCATGTTTCTATGGCTAGGTTCAGTGATCAAACTTACAAGTTAGTCAGATTATATATATATTTGACAATACTTTTTTTAGATAAATGTGTTTTCTTACATGCTGAAGTTAACTCTTCTTTTAAAAATATAACCGCCATTCATTTAATAGCTTTTTTAACATAAAATGATGGTTATGGTATATTGGAGTCTTCGGATATAGTTTTTGCAAATCCTAATACTAGCAAATTAGACTTTAAATAATGCTACAGATTATCGAAGAACAAAATTTAAAAGAAAACTGAGTTAAGTAGAATCTTTGTGCTTTTTGCTTGAATCTACTCTTCCTAGACGCTGATCGAATGCTTAATTTCTCGTATTTAACTTCTCTAATGTAGTCAATAAAACCCAATCATTTTAAACTAAAATAATAAAACTATTCAAGCCTCATTAATTATACATTTTAAGAGTAAACTCTTTCTTGGATAGGCCTACAGCTGCTCACATAAAGACAACATGAGTTTTTACTGTGAAAATTATATATTGATATGCATCCTTAGTCTTTATACCTTAAGTGTTTTGTGTGACAGCCTTGTTGTTCAGGTATATAATGCACAATGAAAGAAATAAAGGAATAAATTAAAAATAAATTAAAAGAAAGGAACTAGTAAAAGGACAGGAAAGAAAGAGAATAAATAAATAAATAAAATAGCCTACATGAAGTAAATATGTAAATAAAAGCGTCTGAGTTTAGCCTTTAAGTGGAAATGAAACTGCTTAATAAAAACAATAACAGCAGTAAAAAATGGGAGAGTGAAGGAGGATAATGAAGAAAATACCTTTTAAACGATGAGGCTATGTGAATAATTAAAGTCAATTTATATAGAGCTTCTAACACAGGCAGACATTTCACAGAATGGTCAAGATAATAAAAAAGCAATTCATTACAAGGAGAAGAGACGCTTTATTACATCAAAGGCTACGTTCATATGTTAATTTTATTATAAGTGAAATTAAATTCAGGATAATTAGATTGTAACAAAGTTTGCATGCAATAAACGATTCTTTTGTTTAACAAATGACAATGACAAAGACAACCCGGCTGTGCTTCGTTTCAAATAAAAAAGAAGTACACCTTTTCATGTTGAATCAGTATAAAATGGGTCACATTAACTGTCTGAACTTTTCAAAAATGTAATTATGAGAATCGACGATAAGGAAATATACCACAATGTATTATACCTTCGGCAATAATTTTTAATACGGATGAGAGGGTTTTATCAATCCCCATAACTAAAGAAATATTTCCTTAGCCCTTTTAATATGTTCTTTCTCAAGCCAGTTTTCCATCTAAACTAGTTATTCGAATCAAAGTAGTATTCTTTCCCCTCTTTATCCCATCATCTACGAGAAAACTGAGGCAATAAATAGGTTACCTCTATATATATAAGAGGCTTGGTCCTGACTGACTGACTGAATGACTAACTGACAGAGATTCAACGTAGAGCCTAAACTATAATAGGTATAGACTTGGAATTTTGACAGTACCTTCGTTTCATAATGTAGGTGCTCACTAAGAAAGGATTTTGAAATATTTTGATTTTAAATGCCAAAAATCAAATGTTTTTGAGTATACTTAATCCCTTTTTACACAGAATTATGAAATCAAAATCACAGTTGGCATGTTACCAGTGGGTCTCAGATGGGTTTGGAAATAAATTCTGTTTAATTTCATCCCCAAAACGGTTAATTATGGTAACATGAGAGTGAGAAATAAAATATTCCGCAAAGACAATACAATTTAATGTTACCGAAATTTCTGTTTCTTCTTATTTGAACCCCTACCAGGCTTGCTGTGTACTGTACAAGCGATAGGATGCAAAATTCTACATCCCCTATGAGCCATAAAAAGCTATATCAAGCGTTTTCTGAGGGAATAGTTTGAGTGTGTTAAGTCGTTCTTCCTATTTCAAATTCTAAATACCTATATAAGGACCTAGAATTAAAAAAAAAAAAAACGAAAGTCCTTCATAAGTTAATTTCCAATTACAAAATAAAAAACCCGGGCGACGCCGGGCCTTTTAAGCTAGTGCAATATATCAATCGACAGATTCTTCCACTTCAATTTGGCGGATTTATCCATTTTTGTGTTCTAAAAGACATTTTGCTAACACATCCACGAGTAAATAAAATTGCACTGTTATAAGTAAGACGGATAATTTCGTTTCGATACCTCGCTTCTGATATTCCATAGTCCCACAGGGGACATCCAGTCCGATTAATAACAACTGAAACTAACCCTATCTAGGTCTATATGACCCCAACATGTATGCCAAAGACAAGTCTTACTAAAAATTCACGTCCAAGAACTGAATTGAAGCTGAAGGAGAACTGTATGTTATGTACTCTTACTTGCATATATACAGTCGATATAATGCCCCTCTTTACAACATTACCCTCGCACTGGGCCAATAAATGCAAGTGAACGGGTCTTCTCTCATATAAAATACATAAGAAGTCTCGTTAAAGTGCCAATTAATTTAGTGCCAGTGAATATAAGTCAAGATTATACAAACTACAGCTTGCAGTGATTTTTTTTAGTTGCAGAATTCTTTTAAAATTGACGTAAATGTTAGGAAGATTATTTAAGAAACATACTGTACTGTATTTCCAAGAACTGAGTGTTACCCTGCCACTAGCTGTAAATGTAGAGCGGTGGAATGAGGAAGCTATGTTAAGAAGTCGGACAGACAGCTTGCATGAGGGTGGAGAAGATAGAAGGAACCCTTCAAAAAATGAGTAAGTCCAAAATTTAACTTATTTTTGTTCAGTATCTATTAAACACTGCACTACAGTTACTCAGTTACAGTTAATCACCTACATGTTCCCACATGAACCCTTTTGTGTACTGTAGCACTGGACATATACTGTAATAAATCGAGTTATTTTGTGCTAAAGTTATCTATTTGCCTTTTATTTAATTTTTCTTTCATAATACAGTATAGTAAATTAATACAGCACTGTATTTTGCCGTTTTTATTTTTAAAAATATTTCGTTTTAGTGCCACCCTTACTTTGTACCCTACATGTCAGAGAACGTATGGTGGCATTAAATCGAGGGTTGACTATTATGTAAGATATTTTATTGTATTGAACTGAACCGCTCCCGAGCAAAGGCGTTAAAATTAACATTTGTAAATATTTTATAGGTATATTGTGATTTGTAGCAATAAATTTATTATGTGTTATATTATTTTATAATCGTTTCAAAAAATAACATTACAAATTTCCTAAAAATATGTGGTCTGCTAACCGAAACCTGTAATGTTGCCCAGGAATAAAATATTACCAAAAAAAAAATCCAAACCAATCATTAATCAATATGACAGGATACAAGACACGGGAAACACAACAAATGAATGTTACAGCAAATACACAGCTATGTCATGTAATTTCTGAGCAACCACCAACACTATCACTCTATCCCCCACATGTGTGACAATACATGACGATACAAATGGGCTACCTTCCATAGTGGAACAATTCCCACTTGTCTGAATACCAAATACAAGCAAGAAATTATGCCATTAACATCACACTTGAAACAACCATAATCCGTTAATAGCAATGAATGAGTAGGCATGCGAATATTGTCCCAACTTCCCGCAGTTTCAACTCTTGTTAGAGGTTCGATTTCAATGTGGTAACGCAGGGGCGAGGAAGAGAGGGGCAGGGTGAAAAAAAGGGGTTGATGACCAGCTATCCGATACACAGTTTGGGTACGGGTATGTGCTATTGGTGAATTGACCATGCAAAGGGGGACGGGGGTTTGATATTATCGAATTCATCGAATCAGCAGTCATCTGGGTTCCAACATTTGGAGCAGCAGGGGCACTTTGGAATCTGGAATTGTTGTCAACCACAACAGTATAGGACTGACAATGACAATGGTGGGAAGAAGAGGGCTGTTTGTGTGCATGTTTATAAATGTGTGCGTATGTGTAGACCCACTCATCCACATAAGCACACTCAGGTCAGACTCCATGAACTTGATTCACGCACGTTTTACATGTTTTATAATGCCATGAGTAAATTTGAAACGATGAACGTACCAAAGCGTTTAATTGAATTTAAAAAACAAGGACGTGAACAACTAAATCAGCAATGAAGGGTTCCCTTTCCCTGAAATAATGTTATAATACACTTGCGGTGAAATGAAAATGCTGTGCAAAAATGTTTCCTGCCGCTAATATAATTATATCTGTTATACGTTGCGTGCGAATTGTATGGGGGTTTTTACAATGCAATAATATCAATGTTCGTTATTCAACTCCCCATGCACGTTTCACAGCTAAAGGCATTATTTATTCAAGGTTAGTGTTTTAGATTCACTTTTGACTAGCAAAAACAGGAAAAAATTATGTGCATTTTTAACGGCGAATTTGTCAGTGTAAAACGTAATAAGCCTAAACTCGTATTCAGGTAAGCTGTAGCGTAGTGGTTGAGTTGCTGAGGTACAAGCCGGAAGGTCGCGGGTTCGATCCCCGATGAAGTAATTGGAGTTTCTCAGTTGGCCTAATATTTCTGGTGGCACTATGACCCTGGGGGTCAACTCAGCCTCTAACACGTATGCGTATGTGCGTATAGTACTAATAACATATAAACAATCATCTTAATTATTAAAAGTCGCTGATCGGCCCAGTGAGGATTAGTGATGAACCATCATAATTCGAAGTCTGTACTTCAAAACTTGGTGTGTAATTTCACAAATAGGCCTAATACCTAATTTCAGATGAAACGGTTGACACATAATGTTCCTTTAAATGGAAATTAAAACAAAAATAGAGCAAATCTGTGGAAAGAATGAAACTGTTTAGGCTGAAAGCGTAATTCTATATGCGCATTTCTTATTGGACAGCAGGAAACACTGTTAAACAAGTTAGTGCTAGGAACTCTTCCTTTTATAGCTGCTGCTCACCACAAATTTCTCTTGTGTGTTCTTTAATGCTCTTAGTACTAAGTGAACTACACACACTGAATTTCTATTACTCTACACGGCTTCGGACACCACGGTAATTAGGAATTCAATACGGGTTGAGACGCTATATAAACCTAATTCCTCTCCATTTGCTGTTTCCTACAGGCCTAGCAATGAAAAGGCAACAAATATGTTACACGAAATAATACAGGACATTGAATAATAATACAAACTGAAATAGTAATACATAGCACTACATTTAGCGCACAAGTACTGCCAAAAATCTCGCTACTAAGCTAAGCGAGATAGCGAAATAACATACAGTAGAGTCCCCTTAATCCGGACCCCGATTGTCCGGACGTCCGAAAGAGATTAAAATAAAACGTTAGTCCTACATCAGTTCATAGGTTAAAAACTTAGGTCTTCGAATACAGCAGTATTAAAACTAAAATTAAATTGTAGGAAAAGTTATAGGCCTACTTATGAAGGAAAAAATCGATTTTTATAGTTTTACCCCTATAAAAATTGCATTATAGTTTTACTTGCAAAAGTACAGTACGTGCATTTTAAGGCTTATTCCGTTTGATCCAGACAAGGTGCGGTCTCATCTAGTCCGGATTAGCGGGACTCTACTACTGTAATTACATATATATATTTCCTTTTTAACCGGAACTACAATAGGCTATATTCTTCACTACTTCAATGGCGTTCCCCTATCTTGGCGAGAAAATACCTGAATTATGGGCTGTGATGGTAATGAAGTGGTGCTGCATTTTCCGATACAAATCATTAAAAAAACTAATTAGGCTACTATTGCTACAGGACTGCCAAATGCTCAACAAAATAGGTACCTTGTTTTGCTAATTACTAATAATTTAAAATTAGTAAAAAAGGTTCCATAGAATACGTTGATACGGCGATTCTAGTTCCCCCCCCCAAAAAAAACTTTGATACATTCTAAAAAAAAGCCTACGCACAAATCAAGATTCAAAATTTGCGTCGCTGCAAAAATTAAAAAAAGACTGAGATACAAGCTTAACAAATTGATATTTTATCTTAAAATATAAAGATATGTTTCCACGTATTACAATTGTCATTTATAGAAAACAGTTATTCCTGTAAAATGTTCCTGGTTGATATCAATCTTATAACCCACTAGTGATTTTACTTCATGAGTGCCTATATTAAAATATAAATGTAGATCTGAAAGGGTTAAGAACAAAAATATTAAAACAAAATCCCAGGGGCGAATTCAGAGGGAGCTACAAACATTGAGACATACTTATAAGTTGCACATAAAATGTTTTAATTTGACAAATAGTACACAGTTTTTTAATTTTATTGGACATCCTGACTCATGAAATGCGGGAGGCCAAGCATATAGGCCTAGAGAATTAAACCAGGCCTATCGTTGTATAGTATTTTTCTAATGTGTGAATATTCAACATGAAAATTCTGTCTGATAATAGTATGTTCGACTTATTACAGCCCCTCCCGAAAAAAAAAAAAAAAATCTTGAATACGCCCCTGCAAGATCCTGAAGGGGGCTATTATAAACTCCCGAAAGGTCGTGATTGAAGCTTATAATGAACTTTGAGGAAGGATATTGATTCAGATTACGTATTCGACTCTAGACCTAATGACTTTATATCATTCTTATCTACTTACTTACTTACTCAATGGTAATAGACAATTCCTAAGCAAGCTACAGGAATATTATCTATTTTATGGAACCCGAAGGTTCATTGCCGCGTTTACCTGAGTCTGCCATTCAACCCTTTTCTGTGCTAACTTCATCCAATCATCCCCCACAAATCCTACTTCCCATAAATCTGTTCTAAGATTGTCCTCCCACCTAGGTCTAGTCTTCCACGTGGAATGATTTAAATTAGAGTAAATGAAGATGAGGACCATTCAAGACCAAATAAGCTCAGGACACTTGGGACCAGTAAAAGCAAGGGTGTGTTTGCACTATGTAGTTATGGATTGGTAGCAGTAACTGGTGTCGTATACACTCGATCTTTGCTAATTCGTAAAACAAGACGACATGGAGAGTGATTAACTAGCATGAGATCTCAGTTTAGAGGTTGTAGTCGGGAATCACTCTGGGAGATGGTTAGCGCTGCTCTCCCCTAACTGGAAAAACAAGACGCTCTGCTGTGATTAACAAAATGTTGCCATTAGTAACGAGTTGGGATCCACTGCAGAACCTGGGGAGCCGCAGTCTGAAAAACAGGTCTTGAAAACAAGGAAATGACAAAAAGTAAGAAATATGGTTAACCTTGGCAGTCGTGCAACGTTCATGAAAGGAGAATTATATGCATTACAAATATAAACTAGAATGTCCCTGTATCAAATCAAATCTAACATCATAATTACTAGGCCTATATCTAGGTAAAATTCCATAAGAGCGACCGGTTTTCAAAACGAAAAAGGGGGATTTTTCTTATTTTTAAAATTAAAACCGATATTTTAGTGTGATAAAAAGTAACACTAAAACGCATTCAGTAAATCAGGCCTATAAAATGTAGCCTATTGTAAAGTACAAACAATGATGTACTTTAGAATTAGAAACTTTATAAATACTCTTATTGATGAGAACCCTGATTTTATGAAATATAGCGTTTACCAATTTAGAACAAAAATATAAAACCATTTAATATTAATAATAAAATCTTATAATATTTTGCTTTTAACTTGTTTTGTATAAATTTCTTATACCTGCGTCTATTTGTAAATATAAACATGCTTGCAAATTGGAATTCTGTTTTCTATAATTGTGAATTTCCTATTTTAAATATCTTTCGTAAAAAATGTTTAATCGTTTTTAGTTTATGTATTTTATGTATATTTTTGTAAATTTCATCGATATGATAACTGCAGGCCCTAAACACGAGCTTTGCCCTTCTGGAGGCTTTTAAAGAAAATTCATACAGTACGGAAGATTTTGTAATGTTTAATATTTTTTTTATAAATACTTCAAAAAATATTTAACGCGACACAAAATAATATCATATTTCAGTAATTAGAGGTGGAAAATTGATGCGTACCTAAGCAGAGTTTAAATTTAAATATCTCATTTCTCGCCAAAAGTAGAGTTAATAGATATAACACAATAAAAAAGAAGTTTTATAGACAGTGGAGTATACTGATAATTACTATTGATAAAAACCTAAATTCTGAATTATAACAACGAAGTTTTATAGACAGTGGAGTATACTGATAATCACTGGAGAATAAAGTGTTGTTATAATTCAGAATTTAGGTTTTTATCAATAGTAATTAGAGTTAATAGGCCTACACTTCTGATACTCAGCTGACGATATAGTATTACATAAAATAATAGAACTGGCTCCAAATCACCATTGTAATTATTAATTTTTTTATTTAAGAACCGAATAAATAACGCAACTAAAAATAACAAAATAAACTTATTTAAAGAAACTTTTCCTTTATATAAAACTTCTCAAATTTAATATACATTCAAGCATTATTTGGGCTTAAAGACAACGATTACACGCCCGTGGCAACTATGCAATGTAATTTTGATAGTTACCTTTGATATTATCCCCTTTCATAACACTGGTTAAAGGGAAAGATGTAGCTGACCCAAGGAGAAAGCCAAGATGGTATGAGGTATATTCCTGCACTAGAATTGGTCGTATCAACCGAATTGCTGGCAAGCAATTCCCACAACAACCAATGCTCTTTGCTCTATGAATATAATCCTTCCTGGTTTTGAGGTTAGCCGACCTTTATCTCTTAAGCCGTGTTTGTATACAAATATACAGGAGAAACACGCTGGTGCTCGAAAACAGAATTACAGTCAATGTTTTTAACATTTATTTCGAAAAATAATTGGATACCTCGTAGATGGAATTTTATCAGTTTTAGCAGTATCAAGAACTGATATAGCCTAATAAAACAATATTTAAAGTTACTGAGCAATAGGCTTGCTGACAGTTGTTTGAAGGGTTTTAAATTAAAATGTAAGAAAATATTTTGTCTTTATCCTGGTTGAGTGGAAGATAAGGCCCTATGGCCTTAACTCTGCCAGGCAAAATAAAACATTATTATTATTATTATTATTATTATTATTAATATATATGTTTAGTAACATAACTTAAGTTTAGTAACAAAGAGATATATAGGCAGGAATTTTAATTATTGACACAATTTCTGCTGAAATGTTATTTTTGTATAGCGTGACATTAAAACATTCGGCAATTACTGGCATGATAAATACGATTTAATGGAATATTCTCTGGTATTTAATCTACTCCAAATTCACTGGTCAGGGACATTGCGGTGGCGGTAGTATTAGTAATCGCGATAGTATTAGTGACAGTAATAGTGACAGTAAGAAAGGTAATACCTTAGATACTGATTCACCATTCCACACTAAGTGGGAGAAACATGCATGGAACCGGTTTCTCGAATCTTGTTTTGAGTCCTTTTCTCCTCTAATTTGTGAACTACATGAGTGCCAGGTCATTGTTATTAAGACCAGCTCCTTGGGAACCTGTAGGCCTTTCACCCTATCTGTTATCTGAACGAAAGAGAATGAGTTAGTAATAGGACGCAGGTAGCATCGAGAAAATTTGGATTATCCTGCAAATGCCTTAAAACCTGGCATACTCCGTTCGAAAGTGTACAGTTCCTTCCCCCCTGTTTTTACGATTATTTAAGGCTACACAAAGAAACAGTTTACTAACTCGTATACGAGTAATTATTAATTTTATTTCATACTTCACAGTACTTTTTAACGCGGATTCTTCGCAGGAATTATAACTAGACTTCGGATTTTAGGTAAAAACCTATTTTAATCCTTAAGTGATATATGGACGAAAACTTGTATATGCATGTTTCATAAGTGACTATGCCTAAAACTGATACTTGTATAGGACCTAAAACTGGCCTATCTTTACGTTATAGCCTAATATTGCCTTTTTGCTTCTTTTTCCTATAAAGTTCGAAATAAGTCATTTTTTTGTTATAAATTCTAGCATTTGTTTTCAGTTCGTACTAAATTTTTAGCTCGGAATGTGCAGTACATGACACACTTGTGACGTGGCAAAATAGTAAGAAATGTTTCGTCTTCAGTAGAAAAATTCCTTGGAATTCCCAAGAAAATGTAGTGTTTTCCTCCCAAGTCCCACAACCAGTATTAAAAAAAAAGAACTTTTCTGAATCACTGAAAATACATTGATTCAATAAATATAATGTTCTGAATTGCAATTGAGATATTTCAGAAAATTGGCAACTTAACAATTTTATAAGAGACTATTTTACGATTTTTAGAACCTATTTTCCAATTTTTAGAGCCTATTTTAGGTACCTAAAACAGCATTTTTAGCGACCTAAAAATCCGAAGTCTAATTATAACAACGGAAGTACATCATTTCACAACTACCTTGTTAACAGTGTTGTTACTGGAAACGTTGGGTTCTTTGTTAAAGATACTTTTTAGTGTTCAGTATAGGCTACTTGTCACCTTTAGTTGTTTATAACCTATTTTAATAACGACATTACCTATAATAAAACTGTATACACTTGCACCTTACAATGTCTTCCCTTTAGCAGAGTTGCGCTTTCTTCCATTATTATAAATTACGTGCATGAGTCCAACTTAAACAAAAGATGCCAACCGTAGACAGCATGTTTATATGCTCTTAGAACGTAATTGTGTTGAAGGTGTTGGGATGTGTGCAGCTAGAGCCGTATGATTTCTATCTAAAGACAAACTGTACTCCCACCAGCCTCGTTCTACAGTTATAATTGAGGTTGTTAAAAGTACAGTCTACATTTTAAGTGGCAATCAGGGAACTTAATAGTTTTATAGCTTTCCCAAATGATACTTAGGGTAGGCGGGATGTCAAATTAACCCACCGGAAAAGATACATGCATTCACTCCGTATGTACATGTACATCTGTGTATGAATGTGTGTGTGGGTGGATGTGAAATAAAAAAGAGAAGGTACGAGAGTGAGACTGAGAGAGTATGAGTTAGTAACCTTTGTAATATCGGTACTGGGTATGATACGTAAAATGGAGGGTGAAGTCAAATTTCTATTACTTTTTATCTTATTCTTTCATTTGGGTATATATTTCGGGAACATATCAAAAAATTTCTTTAAGATATGGTTTTAGTTTGTTTTAATTAATTATTTTCTTAATGAAATTTTGTTTTATTTATTTTATTAACTTCTGACATAACTAATTTATAATTTAATAATAACTTAGTATACTATAACATTTAAGAAATGATGCTAATTAGTAATATATATGTATATATTTAATTTTCATTATATTTTGTAATAACTAAGAATGTATTTGTTTAGTTTCTCATCTTTTTTTTCTTTCTTTTCTTTATTTCAGTCATTTGTATTAAGTTATATATTACTCAAGTACTTAGATTCGAATTTTTTCTTTGTATTTAATGTACGTTTCTTGTATTCAGGTATATCATTTCTTGTTTTAATTTATTATTATTTTTAATATTATTATTATGTATTTCATGTTTTTTGCCCTGGCTGAGTGGTAGAGAAGGTTTTATGGCCTTAACTCCTCCAGGTTAAATAAATAAATAAATAAATAACTAAACAGGTTTCCCCAATTGCTATGCACACTGGTTTTTTTCATATACAAACACTGTTCATTCTGGCCCAAGATGTTCTAAATACGTTAAATTCTCCTTGAATACATTACAGAAAACTTCTGAATCTATCAATAATATGAATTTACAATTTCTCGAAAATTGTGCCTTTGCATATTCTTATTGGCGGATAATTTATTTTATTTTACTTAATTTTATTTTTGGTAGTCTCCGTTATGCTATTTACACCCGTTCTGTAGTCGTCCTGTTCAAATTCATGTAGATTAAACTTAAGCGAACAATTCTTCAAGCGAAGTTCCATAAAAGTTCGTCTTTCACTTACGGTACTTAATTTCGAATCACTTCATCTCTTTTCATCTACACCATATAGGTATACGACTGAATGATATACATTTTACATCCAGTGTAAAGCACGGTTACCATGGAACCATACTTCTGATTAATTCATTTTCCCAGTGAAATCCAAATACCCGCATATGACATACTTCAGATCTACCTTAAGCACAATTAGAAATCCTCATCATTTTGGGTTTTAGAATCAGGAATCATGAAAGCGAGGTAGAGAAGGGTTCTATGGGAGATTTTAGCTCAACTCGTATACAGCCGAAACGGGTAGATATGTACTAACTTACATATTTTACTTGCATATAAATAGAGAATATCTCAAGTTTTGTCGTCATTCAGTAAACCTTTCATGCTCGAATTTCGATTTAAAGGTCAAATTAAATTCTAAATTATTCTGTAAATATTATTTGGTTTCCGGAAAATAATTCAGCACATCTTAAAGTTTGAAATTTTGGGGATTAAGCCCTTCTGGTCTTCCTTTTTCATGTTTCTTAGAAACAAATGGAAATAATGACCACTGAAAATATAAACACTACGGTGAAGAACTCTGAAGTTTGAATTTTCAACATTACAGGAAACATTTCAATCATAGGTTGCCAGGGTTTCGAAGAGGTAAATTCAATTCCTTAAAAATACGACAGGGCTTTGGATTTTTTTTACCATTTCTATTATGACAGTGATTTTTTTAATGTAACTTATCGCCTTCATTCTGTTTAGGACCATTAGAGACCTAATGACACGAGGTCGGAAAGGGTTAAAAACAAAGTTTTCGTATAATGTATCACGATTGCAACATCAGTCGCGGAAAGATTTACAGTCTTCAAATTCATCAACTTAAACCTAAAATCTCAAGAACAAATCCCCATAACATTTCGATAATCCCCATCTTAAGTTCATTATTTTGATCTGACTCGTGTTTACGGAAATAGTATTACAACTTCGTACACTCCTCTAGACAAGAGGATAGAATGTTTTTCGAGAGTGATGGAGTGAACATTTCTGCCAGAGTGCGCAGGGATATAGATTGTAAGCAATAACAGAGTTACGGGTTGCAGTAGCAATTTAACCCTTAAATACGCGATACTGAATTTCTCACACAATATATAAATCCGCGCCGGACAGCAAATAAAACAGTTAACACAATGATAGACCTATCGTTTATATTCTGTGTCTCATTCTGTAATGTTACGTGAAATTTTAAGACGAACTATTGTATCCTATAGGATATAATATCAATTTAAGGGTTTGCTAGCCGTGTTTTATAGGTATAAAGATAATTTTTGACTGTTAAGACTATATACGAGTTGAGCTTGCTGTAGAAACCCAGTCTATTACTCACCTTGACCTTCTAGTCGTGGGGTCCTTCATCACCATTACTTCCGTAATTTCTCCATATTTACTGAAATACTCTCGGAGGCTTTCTGTAACATAAAAGAGAATAAAGAATATTAAAATATATTTATTTAAGGAAAGAGTATCAACATTTATTTCAGACCTTAAACTGCATAAGGCTGACAACCTTAGGCCTATCATCTCCTTGTGCCGACTGTCAATGGTGGTATCATCGGCAAACAAGATAGACGTACGAGTAATATTAACATTTTCCCATTAATCTTAGTAAGACTGAGCCTTGAGGCACTTTGCACATATTGTTAGGAAGACCAGAATAACGAAAAAACAATCCATTATAATATAATTTACTTCACGGGATATCGAATAGAATGTTTTCATCGGTGTTTATGACCTGTATGGCTTGAAAATTTTTCCAACAATGTATTATTCCATGCAGATAATGGGTTGTTGACATCTTGGTACGTACAAGACGTACGACTTTCAACTTGTAACTAAGACACTTTATACAAAACAATGATCTCGTAAATTATTCATTACTTTCCTTACATTTTCTATGCTGGTGTTGGTACTCAGTGCGAAAGTGTTTGACATTTTTACTAACAGGTCAGGGTTCGCAAGCCTATCCGATTAAGGTAATTAGATTTCTTGGCTCTAAATACCTGCAGTATGCATCTCACGTCAATAATTTTTTTTTTGTTATGGACATTTTATTTAACTTACGCCTTTATTAATTCAAAATTTACGTCCCATACCATGTTTCATAGCAATCGATTGATTTCTTTTTATGTGTAGGCCTATACTATCTTCAAAACACATGAGACACTATATAAGTTTTGTGCTACTTGTTTCATTGTTGTCCAAAACATAGAAATCATACAAAAAACGCCTAAAGCTCCTAACGAAGGAACTGATGATGGCTAATACTTGTTGCCGAAATGCATCTTCTTAAATTTGCACACAACACACTGGATACCAATATAGGAAGCAGCAACCCACCGATGGAAACCGCTGGTCTATCATAGCTGTTGCAAATCCAGAAATTCTACTGAACAAGTATTCTTCTTCTGAACAAGTATATGTATGTATATCTTTACAATTGTGAATCAGACTAGACTCTTATTTAAAGATCTGGTCATTCTCAAACCTAAACAAATAATTTATAGTGTATTCAACTGTGTAAGAACTCCACACATTAAGGTTGGTGAGCCTGTAAGGCCTAACTATTTTATTGTAGTTTTATCTTTTAGCTATTTGACAACATAGGGCTACATAGTAATTTATCTCATGTTATTACTTTTTAATTTTTCACGTTGATTTCAATTATTTGAACACATGTTTATTGGCCTCCAATGAATATCACAATTCTTCTATGTATATAGGCCTAGTACTTCATTTTAATGTTCCTTTGTGTATAAAAGAGCTGCTACATTAATAAGGTACGCTCCTTAAGGATTCAATGTGTTGCCATTGGTTAATATTACAGGGTAAGCTTATAAGGAAGAAAACATCTATTAGCCTAAAGATCTTACTCAATTAAGTCTTATATTTATATATGTGCAAAAATCTTTGACAGCTTCAAACGATAATATGCTACATAATCAACACTAAAATTACATATAAACAGGTATAAACAGATAGGAATGAACAAAATATAAAAATATTACATATATATTACCTAACGCTAAACGTACAGATATTATTCGCCCGAAAAAATAGTCAATGAACATTAGGAAGAATATTTTATTCCATAGGATATAAGAATTACAAATAAAAAACGAGACCAATGCCGAATTACAATTTTAAAATTTCAGAACCGCTATTATTAGTACTGTTCTTGTTTTTTGTCATTTATCTTAGAGTTTTAGACTCTGTCACTAAGTGCAGTTTATTCTCACTGACATGTCTAATCCCTCACACTTTCCAGATTGGAATCAGCTTCTTTTGTTTTGAGTCACAGAAAAACTTGTTTTGCATAAAGTTGCGTTCTCCCCAACAGCTTCTTTTACAAGTTAAATGGTCTCTGGAGAGATGAAAACGATCGGAGTTTCTCCTTGTTACAGAGATCTGACACTACTTAGCATGAATTCATAGCGGTTATGCTAATCCACAAAATACGGTGATCAAACGTGGAACAAACCCCTTCTGCTGTCAGCCCTGCCCAAAATGATAAGATGGAGAGAAAACTTTAATCTCCAGTTTTACGTCACATTCGAAGTAATGAATAAAATATGCAAGTCAGATGAGGCAGTCCTCAGACTTTATATTAGAACTCCTTCTCTCTATTGAACACCTTTGATGCGACGAACCTGAAACTTGCCGGGAGAAATAAATCCTATGGTAAAGTGGTGGGGCTAAATTGTTTGAAAAGTTTTGAAACTAGAGACGAAAAGATAAAAGATCTGATTTTCCTTTTAAAAATCGTTTCTCTTCACAATGATCTGAAAGCAAGCAAATGCTTTAGCTGTTGGGTTTAATCAAGCAGATTCGACGAACCGAACAATGTTCTCTAAAGGGGAAAGGCATATGGCTTGGTTGTTGAATTGTTTTTCGCAGCTTTAGAAATAAGACGTTTATCCCTAAGAAAGCCTTATCCACTAAACAGTTGATTGAGTAATTCTCCATTAGAGGCTTTCCTTAGCCTCAAGGGACAGGATTTATTGAAATCCGATTATGGTATTCTTGGGAAAACGATCTTCTAAATGATGTGCGGCTGTGTATTTACAACACTAAGAAAACACGTCAGTTCTTATACCGATAAAATAAGGTAGGAAACTGCAGCATTCTCTAATGCGCAGTAGTCGTACATGGGATACAGATCAAGTAGATAAATAAAATTTAAAGATTCATAACATTAATCCGTACTGCTAAACAGGGCAAAAAAATTATTGCATAGCCTAAACAAATAACATAACAACACATTCGAAAATATTTACAATTCTTACTTAAAAATATTTATAATGTCATGTAAATGACGAAGAATGCATTCCAGTTCACTAAATCCTTCAATGGATTTTCATGCAAGCGTAATTTCCATCTGGTCGTAATATAAATTTATTAAAAAAATCCTTTAGATTGCTTTGCTTAAAAAATCCGATTGTCTCGATCATCCAAAATAATTAGTACTTCTTTATAAACACAAAGGGGATGACCCCGTGGCGCAGTGGTTGAGGCACACGGCCTCTATCAGAAATGAGTACCAGGAGCAATTCTGAGGAAAAGGCGATCGATTGCGTACGGCTGACAACCTTACTACCTCCATGTTCCAAATGTCTCATATGTGGGAGCCTCAAACTCCTGGAACCCTTAGGGCCTCCACAGCCTGTATAGGGAACACTTTATAAACCCAAATACAACGCAAATAGACTTACAATGTGAAATGGAATAAAAGCATAAGTCTGAAAATTATTTGGAAGAAATGAAAGTAATGGAGTCACCGAAACTAATAACACTATAAAGTATATTAGAATTCCACCCATTAACAATTCAAGGATTAAGTAGGAACATAAATCCTATTATAACTAAAATATGACGTTCAGAACTTTAAGAAACTACTTTTCTACAGTAGGCCTACACTTAATTTACATTGCAGGAATATAACTCCTGATTAATATTTATTTGCCTCTATTGAATACAAAGTCATCTGAAAAGAAAGCTGGGATTGTGAAGAACTTTCCCAAAAATTATTTTGTTTTTCAATTCAAGATTAGGACGACCTACACACTTACACTATCGTTACAATAAGGTCCTTTTGTGTACTGTTTTTTGGTTACAAAAAGCCAAATTACTATAGGTATTTTTTAACAGAGTGCAAGAATTTCTAATTTACGCGTAGACTACATAAGCAACAAGCACATTATTATAATGGTTAGAATCAGTATTAATTAAATGGAAAAATCGTGTTTATCAAACCATTAGTTTAAATAAATGATGTGCTCAGAAACACTTTTATCCTCAAATGAAAATTATTTTAAAACTTATAACTTCTCTGATTTTAACCACTTTTTCTGCCAAATGAGATATTTTTTATCAATATTTCCAGTTTTGACTAAACAAAAAAGAAACTGTCCCTAAGCACATTACGTTCGACCTCAAACTGATAGCGACCCTCTTAAGGCAAGAGTATAGAGGTACAACTAACTGATATTACCATATGGTCTGCAACTTCATAATAAACTTTCCATTGCATCTCCCTTATGAGTTTTCATTCTTAAAGACAGTAAACAAGACAAAGGTCCATTTGCCTCCGGGTCAGAGATTATAACATTGTGAAGTCTACTTGTCAAACTAGGTTTTGAATATTTTATAACAGCTCTTACAGAAATGTAAACTGTATAACATCGGTAGAATAGGTCTATCTCTCTTTTGAAACAAAGATCTTCAAGGTATTTATTTACTGCCCTCTTTATGTAAGTAAAAAAAGGAAGATAGACTATTATTCAGGAAAAATAGCTCCTTACAAACAAAAAGGTTGCGGGGTTTTATCTCCTGCAAAGACAGACTCAATATAAAAATGTCATAGTATCCTAAGAATCTCTTTTCTGCGACCGAAAACTAGCCGAAAATATTAACAAAAACAGACATTCAACATCAATATTAAAATGTTGTAATGGCTCTTCTTTGCAGTACCATTTATGGTTACAGTTGATACATTTTTCTGCGTAAACGAGCTTGTATTACTTGTAATAAATGTAACAACAAAAAATTATTTTAATTAGCAAAATTAGTAAGCTACATTCAATTTTGGCAGAATTTGACATAGAAAGATATTGTCTGTAACAAATGTTTTATATTTGTAGCCTATTCTCTGTCTTAGAAGCAAACCGAGCTGTCCGTCAGAAAATATAAATAAGTATTATTCTTACATAAAAGTAGTAAATTTCGATATCAATGGTCTTTTGAAACGAGAGAGATAAAATTTATATCATGCCATAAGAATTTGCAAAACACAACGACAAAACAACAAGTCACCACGGAAGTATAAACAGATTAACCAGACGGTTAAATATTGCTACAACAAAATTCCGCTAACAAACCTAGTGAAGATTGAGTAAGATAAGATATAATCCCTCCTACACGCCTGGGGAACTTACAACATCATTAACAGCTCAAGAACAGGTGAAAACATGTTCCCACATTTATATCTCTTTTTAACAGACTAAATTAAGTGATTTTACAATAAGAACACATCCACTACAGTACCGGTATATACTTATGCTGGAAAAGAGAAAATAGGATTTTGGAATTGGTGTAAAACGGGAGCTGTATTGGATCATGTTAGTTTTACTTGTATATTTACATTTTACATCATAAATTTGAAATTTAAAATTTTATATGAGACACTAAGCTTCTGCTTGTGTAGTTAACAAAAACATGTTTAAACATTTAATCAAAAACTTTGCGATTTTCAAATATAAATTTTATACAGTACAATATTAGGCTTTTTTATATTTTGTGTTAAAAATAATGGAATATCTTACGAATTTATAATACTTTATTACGATTTTCCTTTAAATACATTAATGGTGTCTATATAAAACTAAACAAAACCCCGTGGCACTACATCCCTTTGAGGGACTAGACCTGGGCAGGATCGGGGGCATGTGGTCAGCATGCCATCTTCCACAGCCGTTATTGATGGCTTACTGAACTGGAGCCGCCACTTCTTTATCAAGTAGCTCCTTAGTTTGTGTCATGAGGTTGAGTGCACCCCGTTCCAGACTTACCTCAGAAAAATTCAGAGGAGTAACGGAGATCGGATGCGCAGGCGGTCGATATTGCCTGTATACTTAACAATAATAATATTAATAATAATAATAAGTTATAATACCAACTACAAGGATAGCAATATGTTTTCAACTAGAGGAAGAGCAACTGCTGCAGGTAAAATTAAACAGTAATCATTTATATTGATGGGATTGTCATAGGTCTAGGCATAAATACCTTTTTTAAATTTATTATCTTATTAAAACCTTCAGTATTTTATAAATAGTTTTGAATACCATAAAACTCTCCCGTACCGGTATACTACGTTTTAAGATGACCATAATCACGCGTCGTATTATTTTTGAAGTGCCAGTATGGTACTTTATGAGATTGTGTGTGGGGGACGAAAAATGTCTGTCCGTCTGTCTGTCCGTCCGTCTGTCTGTCTGTACGCGCCATAACTCAAATACGCTTTATTGGATTTTCATGAAACTTAGTATACAAATTTATAATGTCCATGGGAAGAACCCTATTATTATTGAACCAAATCGGTTCACCGGTACCG
The DNA here is from genome assembly GCA_964059195.1 of Ectobius pallidus. Taxonomy (NCBI): domain Eukaryota; kingdom Metazoa; phylum Arthropoda; class Insecta; order Blattodea; family Ectobiidae; genus Ectobius; species Ectobius pallidus. The sequence goes on along the minus strand of CAXKWD010000004.1, from coordinate 95,868,181 downwards.
GCGTCAAACCCAATTTAGTGTTTTTATTTAAAAGCGTCATAACTCAAAAATGCTTAATCGGATTTTCATGAAACTTGGTATACACATTTATAATGTCCATGGAAAGACGTCTGTTGATATTGGACCAAATCGATTGGCCGGTACCGGAATAATGCCCAATTTAGTGCATTTTTATGGTATTATATAACAAAAGGCCCCATAACTAAAATATGCTTTATCGGATTTTCATGAAACTTGGTATACGCATTTATAATGTCCATGGCAAGAAGCCTATTAATTTTGGACCTAATCGGTTTACCGGTACCAGAGTAACGACTTATTAAAGGTCACATGTTTTTTTAAATTTTTGTCTACTGGTATAATTTGACAGTTAACACTATTCCTTCACTTATGCTTAAAACGACACCGTCAAACTGACTGAATTGGCCAAATGGTAACGCCTTGGACTCGTATTCCGGAAGTCCCCGGATCAAATCCCGGAGCCGGCCGATTTGACATGGGTTTTTTAATTCTATTTTTTATTTTTATGTGAGTGCGCAATTGTCAAGGTATCACAAATCTGTAGTTCTGCTGACGCTGGTCGATTTTAATCTGATTAGAAAAACTTATTTTCTGCATATCATAATTGCAATTATAATTGATTCAACAAAAACTTACTGGCACTTTGTTATATCAGTTTACCTGATTTTATTATTACTATATTCCATTCACATTCCAGGTCCAATAAAATTAATATAAAAAATGCATCGTATCTTACCTCGGATATTGTTCTGAAAATCTCGTCTTTTAGGCGGAAGGATCAACTCTCCTGCTGAGAATACAATTGTGATTTAAAATTTGAATAATAATACAATACAATTCATAATGATTACGGAATGAGGTGCCGGTAATTTGTATTAATGATCTAATATTTTAGTAATTCAAATTCCGAAAGAGAGGAGTCAAGGGGCAAGCACTAAAATACACAAAAACTACCTCTTGTGTAAATACATACCGGTGCTAAAAATACATAAATAAATAATATTATATTCTGTATATATTTTTGCACGAACCTTTTGATTCCAGTCAGACCACCAAAAGAAAAGCAAATAAAAATACTGGGTAAGAAAATTGTAATATTTAATCTAATGTCATTATATGTCAATGTTCATTATAAGAAGTAAGGAATACGAGCACCTTAAGTTGTTAAACTATAATTTCATCAATGTAAAAATCAAAACAATCTTTATCTCATATGGGGGTGTTATGATTGTTGATTGTTAGCTTGAATTGACTGACGCAATATACTGATTATTCTCGACAAATAAATGGATCAGGATTTTATTCCCAAGTTCTAAATTGCGTAACTTTCTTTATTAATTTGCGTTTTTTGTAAAATGGTTTGATTAAGTACACTCTTGGTTTCATATTTTTAAACATAATTACCGGTAAATTAAATAAATGTGAATTACCCACAACAATTAAAATTACTTCCACGAGTGAATTCATCTAGGAAAGTGAATAATATTATGTCTCACCCTTCTGCCGTTTATTACAAATATTTTTATAAATGTACATACAAATTGTCACTCGCACAACATGTTAGCAAACGTGTGGACTCGGGACATAAAAATAATTAATTGACAAACTGCACGACAAGATGAACATTTCATTGTCTGAGCAGTTTATTGTAACATGTCCAGCTGTCCAACCATGACACTCTTCTCTATGTATCTTAACATAAATCATTTTTGTCTTCTCATTAGTTTCGCCCTTTCTTTACCAGTCTGTTCGTCAACGTCTTTCAACTCTTGATTTATTTCTTCTTTTCAGCGGTATTGTGTCTTTCCATGGCGATTTTTATCTTCTCGTGTCTCTTTGTCACACTGTCTTCTTTATGATCGCGTTTATTCTTCGTGTTTCTTGTCACGACACACCTGATCATAAAGTTCAGTGACTTAGCGAATATGGCAATGTTGGTGCTAAGTTATGATCTACAAGAAAAATGCATAAAACGACGTATATACACGCTTTAAATAGTCTTATACATAGTACAGTACTATTTTGTTCAGTTTCCTTGTTAAAATTATTCAGAATTATGTTCATATTAATTTTAAGAAACAGCACTTTAAAATAAAGGACACGAAATACATCAGTTACATTCCTACGTTTCCGCATGAAACTAATTGTGGCGAAGAAATAACAACACAATTTGTATAAAGCTTTTTGCAGAATGTTCTTTGGATCAGCAGACGTCATGACATATCTTCCGGAGAATGTGATATTTTATTTCTATTTATTTTACAAATACAAATATAAATACATATTTACACAAATAAAATAAAGCAGAAAAAGTAAAAATTTCAAAAATAACTACAACTGCTATTTTAAAAAAAATGAAAAAGAAAGATGGGCTAAACTTACATAATTGTCAATTATTCTAGCATAAGAAATATTAAAATTTAGAAATACACCCGAATGAGCAAGACTGCTCGTGCTCGGGTGCAGTATTCAAAATTATCAAAGTGAAGAAAGAGGAGAGACAAACAAAGAGTGTATACAAATGTGATTAACCAATAAAGAAAGTAAAAAATGTTAAACTTAAATACATAAAAGGAATGAAATAAAATTGCTGAATCGTGTAACTTTATTTAATTAGACGCTTTATTTTATAACCCCATGCAATTTCTAAAATGAAACATTACTTAAAATTAACTACATAACTGAAATCTCAAAGACATGATGAATGCTGGTTAAAAAATAAATTTAAAAACTTTATCATTATGTTTAAATCCATCTTTTTAGGCTTTGGAACGCCTAACAGCACTGTCACTGCTACTTTTAACAAATAACACATATAGGCCTATCTTAAACAAAACTTTATTTATTGTGACCGCTATTTATTTACGGACTGATTATATTATACGTTAATGTGTGTTAATTTTCTTAAATTCAATTCGGAATTTTCTTTTCAACGTGATATGCTTTAAAAACCCTTTAAAATTAACAGGCAGTCTAAACATACTGTTACAGAACAATATAGTTTGGAGAATCGGTCATAAATTTATTCCAGCTTGTAATGATTGAGACATTCCTAACCACTGCCCATGAAGTTAACCACATCAAAGAAAATGCAACGGTTTGATATTTTGTGAAACAAGTAATAAGCTGCAATAATAGCTATTATGATATGACACATCAGCAGCGTACATTTTGTTACATGCACATGACAGCTTTGTGGCAAGTAGCCAGCTAGGAATTATATGCTATACGCCTGTACGGATCCAGCTTAGAATACCAGTAGATTACTAGTTTTCCCCGTCATAGAAGGGCAGCACCCAGGGCATCTTAATTCAAAATTATTTTGTAATTCATAAAGTAGAGACCTACATAGACTCTAGAAGAGACTGTTTTCTTGATGTTTATTACTCTTAATTTGAAAAATCTGGATAATATTCATAATCACGCTATTATAACCAGCATTAGCATATTATATAGGCTACCGTGGTAACCTAATCACGATATTATGAATAATGCCAGGTGATTATACAAACTAAGATATTTATAAAATCAACAGTATCTTACACACTATTTAAACGACTATAAGTTAATGGAGAAAGGAAATAACCATAGTACAAGTTTGCCAGAGGAAAATGGAAAGGAAGTTACTTAACATCACGCGAAGAGACCGGATAAGAAACGAAGACATACGTAAGACAACGAAGTTGAAGGACGCAGAGAGAACAGCGATAAATTCAAAATGGAGTTGGGCAGGACATGTGCTTAGAATGGACCCCAAAAGATGGAGATATGCTGTAAATGTGTGGGGACCCAGGGTAGGGAGCAGGAAAGTGGGAAGACAAAGGACGAGATGGTGTGATATTTTTAAGAATCAACTAGGAGGCCAGTGGTCTAGAATAGCAGCAAACAGACAAAAGTGGAAAGAAGCTGCAAGCATTAAGAAACTTGTGTGAAAGTTTTTAGTGTCACGGAAAGGCTGATCCGAGGCATTTTCTTTTTGTAAGCCACCCTGTAACAGGAGGCCCTAGCCCGCACTGGGATGTTATTGGGCTAATAATAATAATAATAATAATAATAATAATAATAATAATAATAATAATAATAATAATAATAATAATGTTAATATGCTGTTTCTTACATAGTGAGTGTATATAATGTTTAATATGTTTATTTTACTATTATTTTATAATATGTACTATTTACCTTGTTGGCATGTATATTTGTATGTACCATGTATGTATGTGTATGCATTGTATGTAGAGTAACTTTACTCTAAATTTTTTTTTTGTAATTCCAATAGTCATTATATTTTCTGTTACTGTAGGCCTACTGAACTGTGCCCGAGCATGAGTTATTGTTTATTCGGGCACCAGTAATGACTGTATTATGTTTTACGAAGGATATATATATATCAACAGGAAAGAATTCACGAATATAAAATCTTCCGAGGGTGTGGATGGATGGTCAACATTTGGCGGTTCGATTACATAAGTTACATCACTTTAAGACCAGTTGAGTGGTCTTAGAGGTCAGAGGATCCGCAGGCCCTGGGCTTGTCTGAGGAATCTGCACTCAGCCTCGTGAGGACAACTAAGGATCTACTTGATAAAGAAGTACCGGCTCGGACCATGCAGATCCGAATAAAGACGATGGGAGTCTGCATGCTGACCACATGCCAGCCAATCGTGGCATCTGCGAATGTCGAAGGACGGTGGACGAAGACACAACGGTTTCGTGGTACGACAAATCCCGCCATGGGATGAAATCGGTTACAATATTCTTCTTTTAAGGCTAAAAAAATCTGACAAACAGCCCTCGGAAAGGGATTGGAAATTTTGGCACGACACGCCAAGAACACGGGAAAAAAAATTGAAAAATGAACGATTTCGTCTGGAGAAATGCAAAGTTAACTGAAGATAAACAATGTGATGACTTAATATATTTTTTTCATAAGGTAAAGAAAACGGAAAAGCAAAGTCTTTTACTTACATACACTAACACAATTTACAAATTTCTTTTCTGATAAATGCGGTCAGGGATACTCTGCAAATTACTTCAGTAAACAAGCACATTGACTATATAAAACGTACATACATTTAACTTTTATATGTATGTATTTTACATGTAGGCTATAAGTCTAGGTGTATCAGCGATGGCTAATAGTAGTCATATAATGTTTCCTTTAATGCACTATAATGCTATAAATTTTATGAATGAGTGAAAGACAAGCTGTCAGAAATGAGGAATGAAGCATGGTAGCTAAGGCTAAACATTATCTGACACAAGACAACAGAAACAAATTAAGGGTCACATAGGACACGGCGTTATACATTAAGATACTTATTAATCCATGTCTTTCTAAGTTAATTTCACAAACATACAACAGCCGTCTATCTGATAATCTCCAAGTTCTATGAACGTGTATGTTTTGTTTTTCTCACCTTACTCCAAATTGCTTGCGTGTCAGAGTCCAATAACGGTGACACGATAGAACTTCAGGACAAGAATATGAAAGGACGGAAAAGGGTCTACAACATATAATATTCTGTGCTGGAATGAGGTTTCCCAGTGCAAAAGTTTTAACCACACCCAACACAATGAAGGGGAATAGAGAGAAAGAAAGAATTAGATAAGTAGACATAATGAATGACATGGCAGTGAAATGTTCCCAATGGCCACGGAACGCGGTCCAGTTGTCTCGTCTCAGCAGCTTTGCGGGGGAGGATGAAAACAAATGTTTCCGCAACTCGTGGATAAGAAAATTTGGATTCCTTGTGGAAGTCATCAGTTCTCGAAAAGAATAGTGAAGTTAGAAATAAAAAGAATATAAGCAGAAAAAAAAAGGAACAAAACGAAAGCAATAATGGAGTAACGGAAACAATACGGCATAGGCTATTCTTATTATTAGGGCCCAGACCCGTTTCATATAACTTTTACACTCATATTATTAGCAAATATATACTAATATTAGTTAATATTATTAGTCTTCTGTTTCATAAAAATATTTTCTAATAATATTAGTAATGAGTTCATGGTTCTAAATTATTAGTAAATATTGCTAATATTGTTAGTAAACTGTTTCATAAACTGCAGAAATAATAAAATTTACTGATTGATAATATTAGGAGTTTTTCTATAAGTGTTGTGTATTTCTATAAGTGTTTTTAGACCAATAGCTTAACCCATATAATTCAGATTTTGTTATTTTAAAATTGTGAAAAATGAATCACTCTGATTTAATTTTCAATTTAGAAAAAAGCTTACATACGCTATCAAAGAAATTTTTCTCATAACAAATTTTTAAGATTTGAGGTTAGATTTTAGTGCATAAGCCTACTGACATCTTGAATAAGTGCCTGGTAGATTTATTAATTTCTTAGAGCTAGTTATTACTTATTACATTTATCAATATAAATGTAGGCCTTGCTGCTTTGAAATAGTATTGAAAAAAAAATAAGAAGGGAAAAACAAACAACAATCCAGACATAACCTCCAAATCAATCAGCTGACTAATGAATTAATAATATGAGTGAAGATATTTTATAAGTAGTGTTCATATCTCTATGAAACAAGATTTTGTTAACTAATAAATAATATTATGAGTTCTAATATTATTAACTAATGTTATTAGCACGTTCTATGAAACAGGGCCCTGATGTTGATGTCATAAGAAATTACTTTATTAAAACTTAAGAAAATGCATCATAAAGTGAAAAAAATTGATCTTATAACTTATGTGTTTAAAATGAATGTTATAAAAGTTATTTAAAGCAGGAAGTAACAAGAAATACAAAAAAAATAGGACTCTAATATAAGTTTATAAAATATAAGTTTATGTTCTTCGCTTGGCGACTGCTCTGCCGTGTACAATATCCGCCCGGTACCTAAGTTATCTGCAGACGTTTGCGAGTTGTCAGTATTAGCAAAATAATGTGGTTTTTTTTAAATTTCAGTTCCGGTATTTTTTAATAAGTGTTTTTATAAACTACCATTTAAGGTTTGGTGACATTCTTTCAAAAATAATATGAATGTGACAAAATGACCCAAAAAGACGAAAATGACCTAATAATTCTAAGAAAATACCCTTTTAATTTAAAAAACAAGCAAAAAAATGCCATAAATGAAAAAATATATATATATATATATTTGCAAATGAGATGTCTAAAACAGCGTTTATACAATTAGTAGAGCATTGCACCAGAGCCCTCAGTAAAAAGATGACCTGCCATCAACATCCGGGCCTACTTATTATTATAAATGTGCAATGCTCAATGCAAGATGGTGTTCCTAACGATTTAACAACAAATAAGCGATTCAGTATTTCAGCCACGAATGCTTTCAGTCAGCATTCTGAATGTAGGCCTAGGCCTATGCCATAAGAGCCGAGGCTCGCGTGCTCGAAATCCACAAAGAAAAATAAATCAAGTGGCAAGTTTCAAGTTTCATGGAGTTCAAATCCATTCTCCCAACCAGTATATGATAATATTCAACGTATTACTTGTAACTTCGGAATTTTCAATATCTATAATAATATCTGAAACTGAAAATCTTGGTCTCCTGATAGCCTAAATTGTACAATGAAATTTTATAGGTGAACACAGAAAGCCATAGCCGTAATGATTGCGCCAGGCCGACTTGCTGGTTCGTTAAGCTTAAAACTAAAATAAAACTTTGTGGCGCTACACGCTGTGGGACAAGGCTACACCGTCCGATCGCTCTGTCATCTACCATGGGCAGATGGCAGGCTTCAGCATGACAACTCCCACGGCTAGATGACCATATCTCCAGAAATATCCTACGGATTCGTAGTCCGCAAAGGACTAGATTACGCAGGCGGTCTCTGTTATGTTCATATACTGGATGTTGCTGTTGCCGGTTCAGTACACCAGTGTTCAGTACATCAGTATTAGGCATATAGGCTATGTGCATCAGTGCGTTTACTTTGTGGTCTCCTATGAACAAGTGGTATTATCACTTAGAAAACTGATTACTGGGTGAAACAATGCTAGTAAGAACTTGGATGGGTGACACCTTCCGTAATAAAGTAAGGCTTATCCTGGTTTGGAGTTTGCATTAAGCTGTAGGTAGGTTCCAAATGCCGGTCACCATTTACGTATCACCAAATCACTTTAAAGTTGTTCCCACTTTAAATATGGATTCCTTCATCACGCCTAGCGGACATGGGATAGAACGATCAAAGCGACCACTCGTGGAGGGGTTTGAAATAAAGAGCAAACCTATCTAAGAGTTTATGTCTATAACTATGTGAGGATATATCTGGAATATGCTTCCCACAGCGTGTAACGAAACCTCGAAACAATAATTCCTGTATTCTCTCAATGTATTTATTGATGAGAGGTCCACTTTCGCTGAAGAGAAAATCCTAGGAGAAGGCAGAGAAAGAGATACAGTATAAGCATTGCTAGTTTTGCCCACAAATCCGAAGTTCTTCAAGGTAGTTGCCGTGTATGGAGGTTTTATAATGTAACGTGGATTCCGAACCACAGTGGACATCCAGAGTGCAAGCTTAACATGAGCCAACAATACTGAAGACAGTACTCACTCTCCGAAAGTCTACCCCAAATAATTTTCTGTTAATTCAGTGATTGACTCAAGTGTTTGTCTCAAATAACCTCTGAGAGTGAAAATGGTAACCCAGAGAGAAACTGAATATAACCGCTAAAAGATAAGGGACGAAACGGGACCTGAAAACAGGTCAAATTCAAGAAAATATGGTTGATTCTAAAGAGGTATACTCATATGGAGAAGGCGTATAGCTGTAATAGAATAGCTGAAGGCCTAGAAGGGCGAAGCACATAATTCCTAAAGTTTTAATTCTGTTCAAAGTTGGTCCACTAAAAACCTTGTGCTCTATCTCGTTCACCCTTTCACCCCTCGAAGTATATATCCCTTCTACAGAGTAGTAAAAATTGAGAGAGAGAGAGAGAGAGAGAGAGAGGGAGAGGGAGAGAAAGTGCGCAGAATGGAAGTATGAAGGAGAAAGAGGAGGGGGCAATTACTTCACAAGTCATCGGCAAAGAAACTTGAATCTCACTCCTCTTCCTCCTCCTCTCATCCTCATCCAACTTCTTTCTTTTTTGTATCATTTCTCTTCCTTGTTCGTTTCTTCCACACCCTTTAAATTCCCAACTTGCCAACAACACGCATTGTTTATAGGACCGAATCCTGTGGGAACCAGCATCAAGAAGGATTTTTCAAACTTCTCGCACTTTAAGGAGGAGGCAGAATAAAAGAGAAAGCCAGGAGCCGAAAAACTTGAACGTCTCCTTAACTCGGATGGAGAAGAGAGAGAGAGAGAGAGAGAGAGAGAGAGAGAGAGAGAGAGAGAGAATGTTCATTCAGTTATCTAGTTGTGTTCTCTGCACAATAGATTCTTAACTCTACCATACCAGCAATAAGGTAACCATCAGTCATCAGCACGATTATAGTGCCGAAAATATTGCCAGAGGAGAAACATTTGCGAAAAACTTGACAGCTTATTAATTTATAATGACACCCTGGTAACCAGACCATATCTGCCTAAATATATAGCCTGTATATATATATAATTTATGACAAAACCTTCCACTCAGAAATCAGAGAGATTTCAGAGACAAACAGCATATTTTTACTGAAATTAATGTAATGTTTACTGCAATACCGGATGTAGAAGTCTATGAACTACAAATTTTCAAGAGATCCCGAGATCCTAAGCAATAACAATTTATAGAGTTCTGAACATCCTATCGAAAAAGATGTCCTACAAGAAGGAAATTGTAAATACACTAAGATTAATAAAATTAAGATGCCATCCATTCTATACTGTCAATAAATATAGAATATTAGGCTACATGGTTACCAGTCTTTCGTATGGATAAAAAGTAGTCTTCACGGCTTTTACCCTTACCCAAGAATCACCACGAGAGAACAATCGCACTTCGTTTTATAGTGCGCCTGACAATCTTCCGGAGTCTGAGAATGACTCCTGCCTGCACCTAACTTTATGCGACCCAGTTGATTTATTATAAAACCTGTACTTTAACAATATTTTACCTATGTATTATTGCATAGGCCTATATCAAATATTTGATCAAAAGCCAGAACAGTGTCGTCTGTGCGAGAAAATTAAAATGGTAACAGAGATTAGAATTAGATGCTGGAAGACACATTGCTCGGCACTCTAGAGGGACACTAGGTTCGCATGGAGTTGGATGTATTAGATTTGCATGAACTTAGGCTAGATGCAGACAGGCGTCCTTCTCGAACCATGGAAGAGCGTCAGACGCACTAAAAAACGGGTATGGATACTTCCTCGTGATGTCTCTCGGACAACAGTGCAAAATATTTCTACATCCGTACGAAAGACGGATAACCGGATTGTAAATCACGTAAATAATAATAATAATAATAATAATGATAATATAATAACAACAACACGAGCTGATAATTATGTGACAAAAAACCACACTGCTCTTGATGAATGTTTCTTGTCATATTATTTCGATAGGCTACAATAGTCCTATCAAATGCCGTAACCAAGCAAGCCGAATTACTTTTTATTATGTTTAAGTTAAATGCAGAAGGGTTGATTCACGCGAAAAAGACACTTCAAGATCAACACAAGCACTTGCTCATTCGGATAATCATTTTATGTATTTCTCTTGTGTTTCATACAACAAATAAAATAAATATAAATAAATAAAATAAAATAAGTTGTTCTAAGGAGAACAGGATATGAATATTTTTCATCATTTGAGTATTGAAATATTCTAAAGCCACTTTTTGCGAAAAAAGAAATAATGTATATTTCGAATACTATTATTACAGTGTACTATGCGTACACTGCGAAACCAATTTTCCACCTCTAAATACCGAAATAATACACAGCTTTTCTATGTCACGTTATTATGAGCCTCCTCAATATTTTTAGCTTCTGTCCGTGTTTTCTCTAACCTTATTCAGATGGACACGGTATACTCCAGTATTTAAGTGACGAATCATTTAATGCACAAAACAATTAAATACTCTATTCATTATAGTGGTTATGAGATTACAGGTCATTCATTTTATAATGGTAATATGCGAGGTATTGTAGAAAATATATTGATTTTTCTTATCAAGACAAATAAGCATTTTGGGATAATTATGTCGTTCTCTGTTCCATACACGCTGCAGTATTAGTTTACTTGTATAAGTTATTAATGTTATAAATCCAAAATATAATGAAAAGCGAAATTTAAAAAAGGGACCAATTCATCTGGGTAAGGGTAAGCCTACATCTCCAGAAAACAAATCTAATTTTGCTCTTCGGTGCTGGAATCTGAAATCAGTATTAAGTGAAGGAAAGGCTTTTTACTTATTATAGGCAAAACAATGAAAGTTTTCGTCGTTTAGCATTTATTTAATTTTATGTCTCTCCTGTAAAACATAAGTATGGCCTTTCCCAAATGACCGTTTTAATTATTCCCCATACTAAAAATAAACAACATAAAGAAATGCTTATGATGCATTTCTAATGGCAAAGTAAGAGGCAATCGTTATAGGTGATTGTAATAATAAGGGCTTTAGAAAGAGTCACGACAGCTGTGGGCTACATGAGAGTTCCATGCATGAAAATTCAGAACTTGAGTAACTTCGGCAAACATTTTCATCTCAGTGTCCTGTAACGAGACTGTTACACAACAATCCACTTTGCAAGCAATGAAATGTGAACTGATATGTAAATTAATTATAAAATTCCCATTTCCAGACGGTGTAGATAAGTAATTTGGAATATGGAACAGAAGGTAGATAGTTCGTCGCAGAGAGTGTAAATTTGGATTATGTGATACAGGACTCAGTTTAATGCATTTGTTTCCAAATGTTAAGTCTTGGGTTACTTAAATTAAGTCCTTTTTTTACTTAAATAATTCAACAAAAGTAGATCACTAAGCACGTTCTTCCTCCTCCTACATCTTTTTCATTATTATTATTATTATACCTATTATTATTAAAATGGTATAACGATTAAGTTCTTTTGGCATGCCCATATCCAGTTAATCAAATGCTTGTGCCTTCTGAAATAAGTTAATGCATATTAGGGCCTACTTACTGTAACTTACACTTAGGCCTACTTCTGAAATATATTTGCTCATGGGAGAGGGACCCATGATTTCACGTGGAATTCCATATGAAGCAGGTAAAAGAACTTGTAAGAGGTAGTGCTACCTTTCCACGTTCTGTTGGAATTTAAAATATCAAAACGTTTACCACAATTCCATGGTCAAGTGTTAAGTTTGGAAGCTGGATATCAATAATTGGTAAGTCCTCAGATTTTCTTTGGAAAGGAGATCAAGACAGGGTTACTCTGAGCTTCTGAGGCCAACTGAAGGGCTATTAGAATAAAGGTTACGGTGAAAAATAGACAAAATATTTGCAATCCTTCTATCTACCAAACAAATCAGAAGAATAGATATATAAGCTTTCATGAACCACAGATTATTGTCTCTGTTGGACATTACATTAGGGCAATCAGCCATAGGAGAGAGGTTCCATCTGGCGCTGTGAATTGAACTCCTGCTTAGCTCAGTTGGTAGAGCATTGGCGCGAATAGCCAAAGGTCATGGGTTCGGGTCCCAGTGTCGGAGGAATTTTTCTCCTATAATATTCTCAAATCAGAAGAAGTTGACGAAGCAATGGTCGGATGGATAGGCACTATCCATTATGAGATGTTGACCCCGGTGTTAATATACGATAATAATTTCATGCACAATTCTATGAATAGTATAAAGAAGTCCACAGTACTGAAACTTGTTCATATGAAAATGTTCTGTAAGCGGAAAATATAAAAGGTTTTACTACAGCAGTAAAAATATTTACGCTTATTATATAATGACACATAACACGAGAGTGAGTGAAACCTATAGTTTTCTCCCTTTTACACGATCCTAATGAATGTCGGTTGATGTGTTTTGGCACGGGAATCCTTGGAGCGAGAGGACGGATAGCAGTTAAAAACGACTGGCGGGTGTTTACCAATTTACAACTTCATAATTCCTCACTGTGTTTCTTTGTTTCCACCTTCATTTCAGAGAGTAGATTACGACCAGTGTTATGTCACCAGAGGCTCTTTCTGAGGTTTTAATGCATATAAAAGCGACTTCAAATTAAAGAAATTCTTTGTTATTCTTTTACCGAGCGTATCACAGCTGAAATGAAATGCGCTTTCCACTGAATGTTAATTAAATTATTATTATTATTTTTTTTTTTATCCGTGTCATTATCGATACTTAGAAGAGAAGAATGAAGGTAGTGCCCTCTCTGTTCCACCGACGTTTGCAGATTTCTTCAGAAGTTAATGTGAAATGAGAGTTATTCCCATAGCCCATACTTTACATTCTTTATTATATTCTTGTTTTATATTTTTACTTCCTCTGCCCGTACCATAGGTACTACAGGTAGAGGAAGTATTGTTTTCGACCCCAAAATTCGAAGTTGAGTTTTTAGCATATATACACGTTTCAAGGCCCCCTGAATCCAAAAATACTATTTTTGGAAACATGTCTGTGTGTCTGTCTGTCTGTGAACACTCTAGCTCCAAAACGGAAAATCGTTTGAAAACAAAATTTCGTATTTGGGTCAGGTACCTTCTGAAGATGTGAGGATAAGATTGGCGACTATTTTCTCTTATTTTTAAGGGGACTTTACATGAAGAAATTTTCGTTTTTCGCGATTTTCTCGAAAACGGCTCAACGATTTTCTTTAAAATTTGCACATGTGTTCCTTTTACTGAGAGCTAAAACTTTTATTTGAAACTTTTTTTCGAAAAAATTCTCTGAGGGTAGTTACAAGCCACCCACTGTTCACCCACTGTTTGTAGCAAGTTTGTCTTGCGTGATGAACAACTGAATACGCGCTCTTTCACGGCCTCTTATTCTATATAACAATGTGAAGTGAGAAAGATGTAGGCTATTGTTGGCCATGCATAGAGTAAAGAAGTATCTGAGGGAAATATTCGATAAATTTCGGAAATTATTGTTTACGGTGGAAAGTTTAATAAACGTCTGCAGTCACTTTTTTCTTAAGTTTGTTATTTAGCCTGCGCTTTTAGTCGCATCATTGAAAGAAGAGGTATTTATAGGATAATTAGCGTAAAATTGTGTCTTGCGATTCTGTACAAGGATATGTGAATACTGCTAACTTTTATTTGGGCAGAGGAAGTTATGTGACTTTCACATCAGATTTTTTATACACATTTTAAAGCTTTGAAAAAAAATTGTAAAAGATATACCATAATAAGTACATGATAGTATTAGCATTTTCACTGACATGGAAGTAAAAATGGGTCGCCTGAAAAACATTATAAAAGCAAGGATACAAGATTATTACAATAATTCTTTATTGTAAAACGAGGAGATTTTTATCCACATGTCAATCTTGTCATTTCTGGAAACAAGCTGTTTCGTTGAAATAATTTCTATCAACATCCAACTTAGTGGCCGCTGAAGATTTAATGCGATTGCATTCCTATAACAATACAAAATTCAGGACGGTTTAATTTTATTAAGAATTTGGAATGGAATAAATACCTGTCTTTTCTTTAAATTATTTTTGTAAATTTACAAATTTGGTCATCAATAATTATTCCCGATGGATATGTCAGTTAAGAAGATTCAACCGAAAATACTGATGAATCAATAAGTAAGAATTTCAAGTAATTGTTTAGTTCAAGGTTATGGGAAGGCCATGAAGTATCCTATAGTGCCTCATTCTCTGTACTAGGAAACAACAAGTTCAATGTTCTAGTGAACTTAAGTCTGGCTGAGTTCTGTAAAAGAGTGCAAAGAACTTAAAATTAAAGATGCATGAAACAATCTCACGTCCAGTCTCTCAAGTTCCAAAAGAAGATTTTAATATTGAGGAGAACAGTTTTATGAACATTCGACGACGAAATATTGAAAACCATGGCGTTGCATATCATTAACTACATACTTAGCTACTGAATCACCCAGAATATGATGGGAAGGCTTCAATAACGTATATCTGTAAAATACCTTAGCTGTTAATGGGAAAGGTAGACTGAATGGTGAACCATATTCAGATTTATCTTAAGGAGACCGAAATGAGTCAACCCACTCTGACAGAACAGAAAATGTTTGTTACTGTGGCCTCAACTCTCTAGTTCTTGATTTATTGATATTTATGTCGTAGGCCTAAGTCAGCATTCGTTTACAGATCAATATTATGACTATATCATTGTAATATCAGGCTCCCTAATGAGATAGTCGTAATAATTTAAACATGTTGCATTTTCTGAGTGACTGACACATAGAAGAATTGAAACCAATATTCAGGTTCATTAATGTCTTTTAATACTGTTACAACATTGTTTTAATGTATTGTGTCTTATTTCATGAAAGCTGAAATTGTGATATGGACTGAGATAAGTTTCAAGTTAAGGGTAAGAGGTGGAATTTTTATAAAACTTTTGAACATCTAGTATCAACAGTACGGCCTCTTATTCTATATGCAATTTGAAGTGAGAAAGTTTTATTATCCATAGCCTACCTAAAGAAATAAAAACAGAAAAGTAGAAAGCAAAATAAGTTATGAGTACGGCAGGGGTGCCCACAGGGGGGGGGGGGGTTAAGACGCAGACTGCGCCATAGGAATTTCTGGGGGGGGGGGCAAAATATTAGCGTTTTATGAATTTTCTGGGGGGGGTTGAAAATTGTTGCAAAATTAGCGTTTTATATGCTAAAATTAAGCACTGCCAAGCTAACTAGTTTTTGAGTGCTAAATAGCGTAAAATGTGACTTTCATTAGTTCAGTATTTAAAAATTTTCCGGGGTGTACCCCCCACTTAGGCAGGCCTAATGATTTCTTATTACATTGGCATGTCTTAGAGCATGGCAAACAAATTTCCTAACTAGTTTTTTCTGTGCTAAAATAGCATAAAATGTGATTTTCATTAGTTCAATATTTAAATTTTTTTTGGGGATGGACCCCCGACCCCCCCCCCCGACACTTTCGACCCTCCCTGCAATTATTTTCTGGTTACGTCATTGTTGCACTTATTATATTATTAATATAATGTTACAAAGTGGCCAAGAAGTTAAAGAGAAGAACAATTAATTAATTAATAAAAATTGCCCCACTAGAAAATATCATATGGGCGCCCTTGTCAACAGCCATTCAGGTTGGGGGGGGGAGTCATGATGTTTGGGGGGGGGAGTCATGAAGTTTGGGGGGGTGGGCACCCCTGAGTACAGTCTATGTGAAAATAAAATAATATTTTAGTTGCACGACTTTTAAAATGACACCTTCAGACATAGCTGATGAGTAGCTTGTCTATTCTTTTCTCTTGATAAACACTGAAAGATTTTTCTTTCACTAACGCCATAAATGTGGCCACGCATTTTACAACAGTATAATGGTTAGTTGTCTTCTGTGGCATTTAGTGGATTATTATTGTTATCCCCTGACGTATGGTCCAAAAAAAGACAAATTAGGTTAATTTTTAGAAGTGATGAGGTGAGAGACAAGAAGAATTGGGTGAATTCATGCCAGAGACGTGAGCTTTCCTTTTGTTTTGACACACTCATGTCGTTTGCCACAAAGCTCGTTAGTTGGTTACGCTGTTGAAAGAGTGAAACCAACTGAAGCGTTCGGGATCATAGCAACATATCTTTACACTTGTGTAATACAATACGTCTGTGTGCCATTTTCTCATATTGCTGTTCCGTTTAATTTTCTTATATTAAATCTAAGAAAAACTAGTTTGTATTTTTTAAGAGGCAGGTCTTTTGTTCTAATTTTAAAGTATTGCAGTTTTAGGACGGATGGTGAGTAAAATGTCTATTATTTTGGGGTGAAATTCAGTTAAATTAGTGATGTTATGTCAATGCGACGACCTAATATCAATTTTTTTCATGATATTTTCGAATGTTCAAAATGTATAGGAGTTCAACCTTGGTATCCAGCCCGATCACTCGAAAATGGTCACTTTTATCCAAATAATTAGGCCAATATATGTAAGTTAGAGTTTCTCAAATATTATCATTTTTATTGAACTAGTTTTATTGTAGAAGTGGTTGGGAAACGACAAAGATGTAATACATTTTTCTTTAACAGAATAATCATATTTCTATTACGTCATTAACATCACTGTTATTTATAGATATATCACTGACTATAAACATGTGATTTATATATTATATTATTGTGCCTCACCGAAATGAATTGTACATAACTACATAAGACCAAGCCAAGAGTATCTTTACACGACATTCTGGCAGAATCGAATTCCAAGAAAGGAACCACAACAGTGATTGGTTGATAACTAAGATAGGACCTATCCTATAATATGAAAGACCATCCAACAAGGACTATATCAAATATTTGGCGTATGAATAGTCATAGCCATATGGTCATAGTGATATGGCTATCTTCTTTACAGAATCATGTACATTTTTGTGATAACCTGTAAAGTAAAAAATAAGTGTCTATGGTGCATTTGCTCCCATTTTCTTAGGCTGGAAGATGTGGGAAGCTTTAAATTATATATAATATCTCGTAAGAAAACGCTTTTAAGAAGAAATTTATATTTTATGAATGTGTAATATTAGTCACGATTGCCAAGTAAAGGAAGTTAGAATAGTCTGTTTCTGTATCTCAGCTCTATATCAAAGGATGAAATCTCGCATACGAATCTAGAATTGCAGCAAAGCGTTGAGAGACAGGTGTCACGCCACAGATGCTAGGAAGCGGTTTATTTTAAAGCACTAAAATGAAAATAAACTCCAACATAGAGATGAAGGTACTGGATGAAGAAAGCAGGCCAGATGCACTGTTCCTAATTCTGTTGTCGTTCAGGACATAAAGAAATGGCACTCTTCCAGAAGCTTGCAGCTCTTTTACGGAAATGTATTAACATGTTGCAGGAAGGTGGAAAATCCTACACCACCCTACAGGAATATACTAAAAGGAAAACAAAACTGTACTGACGTTGACCTCTGTGTACTTCAACTATCCTAGCCCATTTTGTTCACCAAGTTTCACTCTATCCCTCCTATCAAAATAACGGTTCACTGAATCACAACATTGACCAGGCAAAATCAGGTTTTTGCCAAGAATACTCATGTTTAGGCTTCGAAAGTTTATACAGGGATTTAAAACTCAAATTTAGTACGACAAGTACTCAGCATGACTCTGACGTCACTGTGTATGGACAGTCACTACACAGCATAAGCATTGCAAGCATCGAGTGCATTTATTGTCATCTACAGGACGATGATAAAAGGACAGTTTGTAGAAATTCTTAAACATACTGGTCATCACATATGTGTAGAATACAAATCGGACACAACTTATTTGATCATGCCTCCATTATGAAAGCAATACGGAACGTGTTTACTTTTTGTCTCTACCTGATTATACCCGAGCGCATTCTTGATGCCATCGCGTGATTCACTCCCCCACCTCTTCCTATAGAATGCTTGGTGAACCTAACTGTTCCTTGTATGGAGATTCGAAGCCTTACTCAAGACGCAACCCGGTTTACAGCGAAGGAACTGGGCTACGTATTATAACATCGACTGCCTGACTAATCCTATGAAAGGGTGCTTTTTAATGTTAGGTGTGATATCTTCGATTCGTTAGGCTCAAAGGTATACGCCACAGATCAGAAAAATGATTAAAGTTATTTATTGCAATGTATTCATGCACTTGTACTAGCAAGAGGATGGATTAAGGGCCTGCATCAAGTCCTCAAAATAACATCTGCTCAAATTTTATCTGGCATGTTGAACATTTATCCAGAAATCAGAAACATATACGACTTCTTTTTGCATACAATATGAAAGAATATCCTCTAGGTTAGCTATCTGGCGGACACAGTAGTAGTTATCCCACGAACTAGCAAACAGACAAACGAAGCATAATGGTAGGATATGGGAGCTCCTTGACCAGAAACTTGATGTTAGAAGTTTTTACTCACATGGTTACCGGTATACAGTTTTATACACACATGTGAATGATATCAAATTGCACAAACTTATTGATGTGCTTGAAATGGTGTTTCATTCTATAAAATGGAACAAACATTATGACCCACTAATGTCATCTAGCGAAAGGCCGCAGAATTAGAAGTCACTTGGAAAAACTAACCATGCAGAAATTTTATTGCTGTCTTCCAGATTGCTAGAATGCGATTTTAGTATAACAGAAATTATATATCTTACTGATAAGATAAGTGGACGATACGTATCTGCAAGATCATCTTGCGATCGTAGTATGGACCCTACGGGTTCACCACTAGGCCTACAGTTAAGGAGGCAAGAAAACATTCTAATGCATCAAGATCATTCAAGACCATGAATGTAGCGAGTAGCTATCTGGACAAGTATGGACTAGACCAAAGAACTGGTCGTCATGAAAGTCCAGACGATTCCATCTGAATAGAAGAAAATATACTCCTGTCTTTTTTCTAATCTGCTTTCTTCCTATTTGACCAGGCACTTAGTGGAGACTATCGCTTAAAAGTCTGAGAGATCTCACGGGTCCAGAGAAAGACATAGGCCTATTACTATTCCTTTTATCCCTACCATTCCCTTTAAACTTATCCGGAAATTTCCCCTAAGCCGGAAAAAATAAAAATGTGTGCGTTAGGTGCCCTTCAGTTTACATCTAACATGCAAATTATTGTGGATCATAATATATCTGAGATATATCGAAACTGCTGAGAACGTGGTACTTTCCATAGTTTGTATGGGTATGAACACGACTGAAAGATTTTTTTCTCTGTCAATGTTATCTCATAGGCATGCATTCACTCTTAAGGCACTGAATATACGCCTCATGACAGTATTGAATACATCAAGAAGATTTGATAATATATATATCACGTAAAATTTGAGGCTCTGTCTTCAAATAACATCCTCTTTAATATAAAAAAATCACCTAACCCAGTACGGGATATTTAGAAAGGCGAACTTTAAAAATATTGAAACGATTCTTTCCTCAAGGATGCAAAGAATGTAATAAAAACTTATAAATATGTAAATTACAAAATTTTTAAATCAGGATGTAGAAAAATAGCACTTTGTTCATCCCAGAATTTTATTCTGAACCCATTCGTTAGAAAGTATTTTGCAACATTGAGATAAATGTTCTTTGTAATGGCTATTTTATATTTCATTTCCAATACATATATGACCAATAAAACCGAACTCGCTCTTCAAATCGATTGGAGAGACTAAATTTCCTATCTATACTCAACCCAATTCGTGTATCGGATCTAAAAGATTGATCTTGTCATAAATTTTGAATAACCAGCTGATAACCATTATCTTAATTTACTAAACCAATAAATTTTTGTTTAAGAGAAAATAGAGCTTTATATCATGAAAACTGTGCTTTTATATGTCAACCTGATGGATGAACTTACTTCAGCAAGCGAACTGAGGCCATAAAATAGAAGATCCAATTATTTTATGCATTTCTCATGAAGTAGGCCTATCAATATACTGATTGTATGTCATGTCACATCATACAAATGACAGAGAAATGAACAATTGCTCGGGAAATGGGCGAGCGGTAAATTACGACAGAACCGTGATTTTTTTTTATATTACAATATGACCCATTGCACGACATACCGATCCTGCTTCAAAACCTACCGTGTCGGCTGCTGGTGTCAGTAAAGGGCAATAACTAAATCTACCTAAACAAGGAGAGAATAATCCAGTTCTTTCAGGCGTTTTTCTAATTGAAAACACGCTTCATAGGTTAATTTTGCACAACTGTTGAGCAAACACCAGTTTCGGATTCTGTGACATGAAAAATGTATTTCCTTTCCAAGTATAGCTGTAAAAATAGAACTCTCTTTTAAATAATTCTCCAAGAACTCCATTTCCATTTTCCATAATCTGACAAAACTTCTTTAATTCCAAAAACGAGTTGGATGTTGTTAGCAGAAGCCACCATTACTAGAACAGTAGTAATTAAAATAGTGCTAAAAACGTTACAGAAACATTAAGTATGGCATATAGTAATAATCAAAAGTGTACAACATCGAATTATAATAAAAAACTTATCACTTTGTACAGTAAAAACTTTTCAGGAGCCTAACCATTTGGAGTTGGGTGGACAGGAAAACAAATGAAGACGTGCTTAATGGAGTAATGGAAGAGAGATCCCTTCTGATTTCAATTAAGAGTAGAAGAGCAAAGTTAGTGGGTCATACATTTCGGCACAATGATCTACTCATCAACATTTTTTAAGGGAAAATACCGGGGAAGAGATCAAGAGGACGTGCTAGAAATTCATTTGTTATAAACATGATCAAGGATATGGACGTGCTGTCATATGAAAATTTGAAGAGAACAGCGATGAAGAGGAAGACATGGCTACTACAACAAGGCATTGCCTTTAGATCCTGATGGTGATGAACCATTTGGAAATTAAGTCGGTGATAGGGCAATAACATAGTTATGTATTTAAACATTTTCAATAATTAAATTATTATTACCAAGACGATATATTATCTGAATACCATTTTCTCTACGTTAATTTCCAATAGCTTATCATATTAAATTTTCAAGTGGAACTGTTTAGAACAAAGCATTACAGTTACAATTCACAGATACGATCATGGAACTCTGTCTCACGATATATACCACTAGGGTAATAGACTATTTTTTAAGTTAAATAAAGTAAATAGGCTACTTTGACAACTTATAACAGTAAACATTTGTAAATTCTAGAATTATGCTATTTTGCTTTACTTTGTATTTAGTGAGATAATTAACAATACATTATGTCCAATCAAGTGATGGGGATATGGAGGTTATTAGGTTATACAGTTACGTTTAGCTGCTCGCACCACTGCACTGTCCATCACTTCGATGAAGCTCACCTGAAACAATAAGAAATCAGTATAAATTTAGGAACGTGTCTTTCAATGTCGGTATAAAGAGTGGGCCTATTATTAACAAGTTTAGCCGAGAATACAATGCACCCTGCGACGAAAATACTTTCCATTAATTAAAAAAATATCTCTGCTTAAGCACATACGTTTATAAACGTTTCTTCATGTGCAGATTTCAATATCTAAAATAAGCAATTTTGTATGAATATGAAGTCTCTAGTTGGCCAGCAGAAGGTCCACCCTTCCACACAGATTAAATATCTACAATTTTTAATTTTGACTTGCTTGTTATGAGAAAGAACAGCTATCGAATGGCAATTGACGAGGGATGATATCTAAAAATATATATCCGGATAATTACCGGTAAATAAAAAAGTAATTTCTTTAAAAAAAAACTAACTTGTACAGTACTGTACTTAGGCCTACATAAAGTGTTACATCTTGAACATATACGTCAGAGTCACTATGTCTTTCAATGATGACAAGCTGGCAAACTGTCGATTTTGTCGTCTAATACTTTCGCTGTTTTCGCAAATAATCGCCCCGGAAATAAAGTTTCCCAATGCTCGTTGCTGAAGAAACAACATGAATATGGCCTCAAAGCGATATTCGGATATTTGGAGTTCGGATAATTATAGTTCTACTGAAGCTCTATGAATTTTTCAAAACTAAATTTACTGTTTTTTAATATGTATTTTTAAAATAACTGACCATAGAGGATGTAGGCCTATATGTAAGTTATGTATGTATGTATGTATGTATGTACGTATGTATGTATGTAGAGTATGTATGTACTGTATATGTAATGAATCTTGTATATAGTACATGTAAGTTTACAATTGTATTTTGACGTTGTCTATTGCTGGAAAAGTTTAATGACAATAAAATTCTATTATTATTATTATTATTATTATTATTATTATTATTATTATTATTATTATTGTTATTATTATTATTATTATTATTATTAAAGGCTGTAGGCCTATAGTGGAAATCCCACGGAAGGCAGCAGAGATATATTCCAAAAGTTTGATACCACTTATCAAATGTTTATTATTTAAAGAAAAATTGCTACCTTAGTACTAATAAAAAAACTTAAATTATAAATTTGGTTGGTAAAACTCCCTAATGAGATCATTTGCATGCTATGAAACATTCGATACGCATTATATGAACTGCATAATTTTTCGGATTGGCCTACTCGCATCGTTAAGGTGGTACACCTGAAGCAAGTTAAAACGACGATGGGATTTGCTCCTATGCAAGGAATTTTAATAAAACAGCTTACCCTGAATGGAAAAATTCCATTGAGATGTAAGAAGAAATGTAAAGAAGACAAAGAAACCACAACTGGGACTGATAGATGTACAGAAGACAATTTCTAAATCAGACTAGATCTCGTACAATCATTGTGAGAGATGATTGTATGAATATTGCATAACGTACGTAGAAGAATGCTCTGCAGAAAATGTTTCATCTGTGATACGGAGCATTTTCTACAATCACTTTACCAGTATTCATTTTTCCCGAAGACATATCTCCCTTCTCCGAGCTTCGTATCTCTCGCTAGGTGTCGAATACTACAGAAACTATGTAACAAAATTTGAAGAATATAATTATATTCTACATTTCATAAAAATGATTTACTGTTTTTATGGAATTACTTACTCTGGCAGAGCTAAAGCCGTTTGGCCGCTATATTTAACAATTACAATTACATAAATACACAAGATATAAATATAAAATTACTACTATATAAAACGTAAACTTAATTATATTGCTAAATACAATTTTAGTAAAAGATCTAAGCTACTACAAAAATATTAAATTGTACCCATACCACAGCTATAATAGATAAGGTAGAAGAAGTACTGTATTCGTCCATGAAGTACGATTTCGAGATTTCGTTAAAAAAACAAGTATTGATGTACTGCATCCGAATTTATTTATTTTGAGAAAGAGGTACGTATATTTCTATGTTTGTGTGTGTGTGCGAGAGAGAGAGGGAGATAGAGATAGAGAGAGATTGATAGAGAGAGAGAGAGAGAGAGAGAGAGAGAGAGAGAGAGAGAGAACACAGCTCGAAATTAAGAAGTTGTATCAAAACAGTTTTTTCTTCTGGGATAGGCTATGAAATGATACGGGTTCATGGTATTCTTTTATTTGTCTTTAATGCAAAATAACAACCCTTTTCGCTGTTCTATCGAAAATAACTAGCAATTTTTTTAAAATGTTGTACAGTAACTCCGTGTGTCGGCACCCAAAACTTTTATTTCAACTTCTAACAGTAGCTACCTTTTTCACAGCATTGAGCGTACAAACATTAAGTCTCATTTCGTCTGCAACTCAGTCTAGTGTAAGTAGGATAAGCTGGAGAATGTATGGCTTCTTATTCCATGCTAATTGTAGAACAAGAAAAATGTAAATCCGATGATTCGGTCAAAAAATGTCATCTGAGAGGTATTTTAAAGGATTGTTGTAATTGTTAATACCCTTTTTTGCACGACTTAACTAATTAGTGGTACTTACGAATGTTGTTGCCGTGGATCGTAAGTTGACATTCCCGCACGCTATGGAAACAAAACAAATTTCCATGCCGTAAGTGTTTCCGTGCGATAAGAATTTACTTACGCCACACATCATAATACAAGCCTTTATGGACAAGGCCCCCCAGGACAAATATTCGGTTCCCATAACAACAAACACATGCGAATCACTTTCTGAAGTAAACATCTATCTTCAATAATGTATATAGCCTACATAATATTTTCAGGTAATATCTCAATCAATAGGCCTATAATTAAATTGATATAAATAATCATCGTGCAAAAAATAGCATGCAATACTCGTGCCGTAAGCGCATAACGGATCTGGAAAAATTGAAAAACTCGGCGCCCGTGCGCCTCGTTTTTTCAAACTCTTTCCTCGATCCGTATGCATCGCTTACTGCACTTGTATCGCAATATACTATTTTAAGGTACCGGTACGTCTTACCACCCAAGTTTACCTCAATGCACATATAACTGAAATAATTGTCTCTACACTGCAATACGTGACTGGAAGGTTGTATTGAGTAAACTTATCTCACGTATTATTGCTATAAAACACATATCGTGTAGGTAGAATCAAACGATAGTACAGTCGGAGAGACAGAAATGCAAATTGAATACGTAATTCAAACTGTTTTCATGTTCACCATGATTTATATTAAGAGAGTATGACATGACTGATCCCGGATACTGAATTAACATTCCATTTAATGAACGAATTATTCAAATTGTATCCCACTGCAGCCGATAACATGTATCGAAGAGTGCATTCGTTAATCATCACATTATTGCGTGTGAAACACTGCGATCAGTTTGAAAAATCCATACACCCTAAACCATGCGGCAGCTTACTACAGCATATAACGTGTTAGTCATTACAATGACGAAGGTACGAGGAGTTGAAACATTTAACACAGCTTCCAGAAGTCACTATATAACCATAACAACTTTAAACTACGATAAATTTACCTGAATAACAACATTTACCTAGACAAAGGATTATTTCAATGTTAGTTCCGAATGGAAAAAATCCGATGTGAAACACATAACTTCCTCTGCCCAAATAAAAGATTTGCCTGTTAGTATAACGTACTATCATTGATGAATTTCATTCCGCTAGTACTCTGAATGAATATTATGTATTGATATTCTCTTCATGTAAACTGGTTGTAAAAATAAAGAGAATGTCGTTACCACATCGTATCGCATCCCTGAAGGATACAGTCATAATCCAAATAAAATCTTATTAATGAATTCATGCAATTTTCTTACTCTAAGCATGGGTACATCTTTCTCACTTCACAATATGATTAAGATGCCGTATTGCAAAGAGTACGTATTCAGTTGTTTCAACCTGATACAAAGCTTTATTGTTCACCAGGCAAGACTGGGTTTTTTACTATTAGTGGGTGGCTTATAACCTCCCTTTAGAGAATTTTTCATTAAAAAAATTAAGGTTTTACCTCTTCATTCAAGCAAGTTATAGTGGGTGGCTTATAACTACCCTTCAGAGAATTTTCCCTAACAAATTATTCAAATTAATAGTTTTAGCTCTTAATACAAGCATCTCGTGTGCAAATTTAAAACAAAAACATTAGAACCACTTCGAGAAAAACGCGAAAAACTAAAATTTATTTAACGGCCTCCTTTGTAATGGTACCAAGAGTATGTTATTAACAAAATAATCCGTAAAAAATTGATGAGAATTATACCGCAAGAATTACGCTACAATTTATTCGTTGGAAGGCCTCCATGCCAGGAGGTAAAAGCAGCTGTCTCCATGTGGTTACATAGCGCTGGAGGTGATTTCTACGCATCCGGAATCGAAAAGTTGGTTGACCGTTCCGAGTAATGTTTACAGTCTTTTGGGGACTATGTGGAAAAATGAACGTACATTTGTATGTTGTCATAGCCGTGTTGCCTATGTGTTGGTGGTTTCATAACTTGTAAGTGTCCATAACTTGGAAGTGTAACTTACTTTTTGATCAGCCCTCGTATAATAATTATGTATGTGTGATGAAGCATTAGGAAATTCATATAAATATAATATTAATAACACGGCATTATTATAGTAATAAAGTTAACCTAAAAAGTAAAACATGATGAAAGGTCTCAAGAAGCGTTACTATCGGCAATGGCTCTACGATTGTCTCTCTATAGGCTTAGTTCCCACCCAATGACACAAATAGCGACGCGTTTTATTCATTTTCGTGCTTTTAATTAATCATTGCAGGCTTAATACTGTGAGTATTCGTTAAAACTATATACATTAAAGCTTGCCGGTTGCGACCGTCGTTGCAACAATCGGTCGTGCATATAGCCTACCTGTAATGGCTAAGGGAATTCACAAAAGAGGTAATCACGGGATTGAACTCATATTTAAATGAACAACGGCGAAACCGGACGGCAGAATAAACTCCAGAACCGGCTGTGGCCACATGAATCTAATTGAATCCACTTTGAATCCACATGAATCTCTTAGATGCATTAGATTGGCAAGACATATGCTTGCTAATTTTCTGCAAGTCACATTACAGTAATGTAACTCGAGGTCCACATCCTCTTAAGTTCTTGTTACAGTGCCCAGAATAAATTCATCCACCGTAAAGACACAAAGACAGTTTAAAGTTCGGGGACATCTAATCATGTATTTCTAGTGAAAACTCAGGTGCAAGTTTATTTGGAGTCGAATACAATTCTCACAGAAATATATACAGATACTGCCAGTAAAAATAGAGGAGTCCTGCTGTAGTTGCCTAGAGGAACTATTTATCTTAGTGAATTGAAACCTTTCTGAATGGGTAGAATGAAGCTCATTGATTACAAAGCTCAATTTAGCACAAGGTCCCTGCAACCTGGTCCACATACCATGTCACCTTCCACCTACAGGTCTCTATTCACAACCCATTCTTATTTTTCTTCTTTTCACAGCTCACCACACCAAGCAACACAGTTAGAGGGTCGGGGTGACATGGTGCCAACATACATTTCTCTCATCCCAAGATAATGATACTCTGTGGAAGGTTCCAGTGTCCCTCTACTATGATAATTATTAGGGCAAGGAATTTGATGATTTTGCATCTTTTTTATATGAAGGTTAAAATATAGCTCGAATATATATAAATGTGTATCATGAAATAATTGATTTAAAAAGGGCAATTTGTTTTTGCATTTTTTGCTTTATTTTGCATTTTTCGTCATTTTCAAGAGATAGGTATTTTTTTGGCAATTTTTAGGCCATTTTTTTGGCATTTTTAGGTCATTTTCGGCATCTTTAGGCTTTTTTCGGCATTTTAGGTCATGTTTCAGTGGAGATAGAGAGGAGCTTTTCCATGTACAAGTCGTTACTTCAGACAACAGACAATCGTTTTTATTTGAGAATCTCCGTCGAGTGTTCATAGTTCATTTCAATTCAGGTTTACTGTAAAGACCATAGGAGTTTGCCTTGCAGCAATAAAGGTTTTTTTTAATTGCACATATTTGCAAGGGGCAATTTGATGGGCATGCGAGTTCAGAATTTTTTTTTATAAATGGTGTCCAAGTAACATAAATTTACTTAAATTTACTTTCCTAACGCATAGTCATCCATTAAATTGCCTTTAGCAATTCATTACTTAAAAAACTAAATATAGGTACGGTAATAATAGTAAATTTATTGGTCAGTTTTTTTTAAATACTGTGTCATTTTCCACTATTTTTAGGTCATAAATGTATTTTTTATTTTGCATTTTTTCACTATTTTATGGTCATTAAATGCCTTGCCCTAATAATTATTATTCCTATCATCCAAGTGTGTTACACTGTAATAGAAAAATGCCAAACGTTTCTGACTAAATATATCTTAAATTAATTAATTAAATACGGGGTATCATCAACTGACCTGTAAAACTCCTTATCTTGTATAAAAATACAGTGATATCCACTGTAGAAAATCCCTTAGACCTATGTTTAGTCACACAAAAGAATGAGAATAACAAACAAAAGCGTAAGAACCGATATTGACAAAAAACTATGTTTAATTAAGATGTGTTTTTTGTCTACAGCTAGTATAGAGAAAGCTGTCGACAAAATTATATATAGCCCAATGTTGAAAACAAATATGCATGCCATAGCCAGTAGGTTCAGACCTGCGATAATAACCGGAGGCCACTGAGATATTTCAATTGACATAATTCTTCTGATGCCACTATGGACATGGTTTGATTCAACCGCCAACACAAAAACGAAAGATTTCGGTAATTTTAAAAATATATGGGGTTATTTTAAACGTATATAAAATAATATTTTTCCTTCTTTTTTATTTTCTTTCATAGTATTTTGCCTTCAGGTTTAATTCCTTTATTTGCATAAGGGCTCTCTTGTTTTCGGACAAATCTTAAGCGTTTTTCTTCAGCTTTTCCTTAATTATCTGCTGGGACATCCTTAAAGCTGTCATGACTAGATTTTCCTTTAAAATTATGTTAATAAACACTTGAAGTAAATAAGGATCTAAGTACCATTTTCAAACTTCCAAGGAAAATGATATTTTCTTTGATTCGAAACACTTGGCACATACATATTTAATCATCTATGAATAGCCAACAAAACGATAAAGAAATGCGTCTGGGCTGAAATCATTATGTATGTTATAGGGCAATATGCATAAATAATTAATTCTGTAACAACTAAGTCACAAGTATGACACATCCTTCTTTTTACTTCGAGTCTTCATTTGACATTACTAATTATTATTATTATTACCAGGGCCCGGATTCTGATGACCTAAAATTGTTTGAAAAATTACCTACAAAATGACCCTAAATTTTAAAGAAAATGACTTAATAATTACAAAGAAGTACCTAAAGATTTATATTTTATTTATAAAAATCATTACAAGATATAGACTAATTTGTACATAATTCTAAAAACTGTAAATGTAGAAAGGATATTGTAGGTCTAAAAACTCTGTTGTTGATTGGAACATTTAAGAAGAAAAATAAGAAAATTGTTTTTAAAGTAGATTCTACAAAAATGTTGCATTATAGTAACCTAGTAATTTATATAAAGTAAATGCATAAAAAATGGCAAAATAAGGAAGCAAATGACACGAAATTACAAAATAATGACGTAAAATTGAAATAAATGCCCTAAAAATATAAAACTGCATAAAATGACCTAATAAAAATGCATTTCTATACTCTAGAGGCCATGATTAGGATTTATCTACAAGTTGGCAATGTCTAGGCAGCATCAATAAAAAGATGACATGTCATTAGAATCCGGGCCCTGATTATTACTATTGTTACTATTATAGACCTAACTCAAGAGAAAAAGAAGTAAACAGATGATTCTAAGATTCGTCAAAACATCAGATTTGGCATGTGGAAAAGGTAAGAGACCTTTATAAAATAGAGCACCTGAATGTGAATGGCGCTTGGCGAAGCTTTAAATAAACACTCTGGACCACAGGAGCTGCACTGGATCTACTGTAGCGGTTTCCTTGACGATATTTATGTGCTACGCGCTTCGCCGTGCCAGCATGTCGCAAGGGACATGCTTATGAAGGAACTGGTATGCATTATGTCACCTCATAATACCCGTTAACCTGACTCATCACCGACGTCTATTTTTATTTCCCTCCGCTAAACTACTGCAGTTATTGCCTAGGTACGACTTCCGATTTATAAATTGATGATTGAGAAAACGATGCTCGGAAATAACTTATCATAGCTCCGGATACTGATGAAGGTAATTGACGTCGGAGTTCAAAATCCTTACGCAAATAAAGGAATGACATCTGGAGATAAAAATTATAACTATCATTCAAATGATTACTTTTATTTTCCTTCTTTTCTTCCTTCCTTATTTTCCTTCCTTTTTACCTTAGTTTTACCACTCCCTTTTAGGGACATTTAAGCGACTCACGCCACCCGGGCCTTACAGGGCAGCGACCTGTCGGGAGAGGGATTACCTATGGATCACATTAATACTTTCTTGACCAAACAAGGACAAGGAGGACCGGATGTGTGATCAGACCAATGGCCCGGAGCCACTTCCGAGACAACACGTACCGGTACATATAGAACGAGACACACCATTTACACATTCGTTCACTCTGAACAAGTCGAGGATGGGATGAAGATGATAATGACGGCCAGATATAAGGAGACCTACGATATCCGGGGACTACAAAGCTCTAAAGTTACCCAACATTTGTATCGCAGGTGAGGAAAAACTTGTCCCGATCAGAATTCGAACCCGGGCTCGCTGCGTGAGAGGAGCGTAGAAGAACTGTTCCTTAAGTATGTTTTTCTCTAGCGATAAGGCGTTTGAAAATGGACTGAAATCTATCCCAGTAGTATTTAAACGACAGTGAAGTGAATGGCAGTGGTAGTAAAGTGACGTATAGTGACAGTATCAGAATCAGTTAGATTGTAAGATATTACATAAGTGCATTCCTGCCATTGCGTAAATATTTAGATTTAAATAGTAATAAGATATCTTGATATTAGATTTAATTACGGGTAAATAGGCCTATTATTTAGTAAGTACCGGTAGTTAATAACTTTATGCCTAGGTAAGTAGGTATCCTCCACCGGGCGGAAACCCAATTGTAGTTAACAGTATTCATTCATTCAATGCCTATATCGCTTGATTTACATTACACAACTGACTATGCAAATTTATTATCAGAATTAATTTACTATTAGAAAACTCCAAAAACCAAACATTCAAAAAATAGAAATCCTTATATAAATTATCTCTCTTTATATGCGAATGATAGTACCGGTATTTACTTTCGAAAATAAATTGTCCTTTTACCATTTCATGTGGAGCATAGGCGTAACCAGGCCGACCATATGGGGGGGGTATAACATCCGCTGGGTCTGGGGGGTATGGAATACCCCGGGGGTCCTCCCCCGAAAAATTTTAAAAATTAGGATGCAAAATAACGAGTTTTAAGCTTCCGGGGGTTCCGCCCCCGGAAAATTTTTAAAATTAAGACTCAAAATAACGAGTTTTAAGCTTTCCACTCTTTATACTCGTATTAAGTAATTTATGGGCAGACTTAAAAGAAATTATATAATTTTCCTTTTTTTAATCAATGGGGGGGGGGGGTTCAAACCCCCCAAACCCCCCCCCCCCTCGGTACGCCTATGATGTGGAGTGCAGTAGCTGAACTCGAGGCGCGCTGCGTTTATGCTGTAAAGTGTCTGTCCGTACACAATTATGTCATGCTAGATGCATATCAAACTAAACTTGAATCTTCGATCACTGCACAAACATTGTAATCCTGGACCAAAGAAACACTCTCACTCCTGCAGTCAGTAGGCTATAATGTCGCCCTTGCGATCTGTTGCATATTCTGAAAGGAATTATTATAATTAGGGAAACATAGTTGTAGTAACCGTAGCGACTTCATCTATTAGTAATTGCAAGTCGTTCATCCTATAATGAGCTAACGAATACACCGTTCGGGGCCGAACCACAATGGGCTACCTGTGAGTTTCACTTTACAGAATCTATCAGGATGAAGACTGCTCAAATTCCTTCTTCCTTTATCCCGTGATCAGCCCGAAGTTACCGTAATGTATAGCCTGTATGAGACTTAGGGCCTGTATTACCACCTGCCGACAATTCCTCCCGATACGTGACTTCCAGATAGCTTAACTGGAAGATGCCTTGTAATACCACCGCTGAACTGCTACCGGCAAGAACGCAGTAAAAATTTGTAATATGGTCAGAGAGGTGTGTTTGTTGTAGTTCGGTACTCCTCCGCTAGATGCGGCAGCTCGGATTTGTATTTGTACAATTAAATTACATAATAACGATTTGTGCAATTCTATTTCATTTATATGTGAGCCTAAAATGACAATTAAATCTTCCAACATCAATTCTGAAAATCAGGTGGCCAGGAAACTTCGGAGTGCTGCCATCTTGTTTCAACCAAGATTCTTTAACTAGCAGTTGGTATTTTATCAGCCACTCCATCCTCCTGCTAGCTTATCTAGAAGTTGACTTGCCACACAGATTTTGTCAGGAGACCATAATACGCAATTCTTGGCCAATTTCCAGATAGGTTCTCTACCTGGTAGATAGATACGATATCAGGTGGTCATCATACAGGCCCTTAGCTGAGCAAGTGAGACTAGTATTTGTACATCCCTCCTTGAAAAGTAGTAAATTAGCTACAAAGACGGCGTCGGGATAATCTAGAATATATTAAGAGATGTTTACAAGGGTATCGTATACGGAGACGGAATATGCAAATAAGTTTGTAGGATCTGAGAAATCCCCAATTATAAAAAGGTCAGATGCAAAGTATATCTGGACGTACTCTTGTTCTTCAGCCCTCCTCCCTTTGTATGTAAAATCTACATTGAATCCTCTGGAGGGGTTGCAAGCGCGCCTATTAGTGGCAGGACCAAGGGATAAAGTTTGTAACATCTCAATCTCCCGAGTCCCTCCTCCTCCGCCTCCTCCTCCTCCCCATCACTATAGCTGTATTATTGAGTTTCCTCTCGAGAATTCCCTCCACTCCTCAACATTTTCCTATGTGGTCCAATCTTTCTTACCCAAGGGCTATGTGGGGAAAGAAGTCTTTACTTTAATGCAAACATGGTGGAAATTCATTGTAAAGGTAGATTCAAATTTGACGTTGAGTGGTTGGAAATATTCCTGTAGTTATGTGTTGAGAACATTCATAACTTTCACCCATCTTTCATCTTTTCATACACTTTTATGCAGTCACATGCTACAGGGACAAAGTGTAAACTTGATATAATTATATAGCATATATCTGTTGAATTAGGTCATCATCTAAGAAATAGATTTATGCTGGTTGTCGTATGTAGTTTTGTCGGCACAGCTACATAAGAAATCCCGCACTGTATGTAAGCTAAGCTAAACTAACTTAGCTTAGCTCTTGGTCGACAACCGGCATTAGACATGTCTAACTTAGTTATTAGCTTAGACTAAATTGCAATTCCCATTACTGCATGAAACGAGTCACTTAAATTGTTACACACATCTTCAATAAATGTTAATAACGTGGGCTAAAACAAACAAACAAAAACTGCTCTGAAACCCTTGCAAATATTACAAAAAGGACCCAAAGAAGCCTTTTTTTATCATCGTTTTCTTTAACTCGTACTAAAATTTTGATTATGATTCAAACTGTACTTTACAGTAATAATAATAAAAAAAACTTTCAATGAAAAACGGTGCCCTAAATACTTTATAATTTGGTAAATCAATATTAAGGGAGGTGTATTCATTATCTCCCTTCCACCCCCCTTATATCGCTTATTATTCACTATCATACATGTAGCCCAAAACTATTCCATGAGTATACGAACTTTCGTTAAATTCCGTTGAGAGATCGACGCTGAGGCGGACAGACACAGACAGATAGACAAACAAACAAACAAACAAACAAACAAACAAACAAACAAACAGAAGACGTAACAGTTAAAAATTGAGAAAACGGTATTTTTTCTTCCAAAGTGAATAGAAATTGAATTCTTTTAAAGATAAAATGACGATTTCAATAATACAGATAGGTCCTATAGCATTAAAATAATGTAATATAGAAGACAATATAAATCCATTGTGGAAATAGGGTGAAGAAAAAATTTGAAGTAAGGTGGGAATGCGTAGTTTGTCGATTGAACCACTTTAAGAACAAGTGTTCTGATAATGCAAGGAATTTATTAATGGAATAGGGGCTTAATGACCTCCTAACCTCTGTTGGATTCCGCAGTGGATTTACAGCGCCAAGCTTCACCACGTGGCTCCGTCTAATAAACATCAAGATGCGAGTCATTAATTTTTAGCACAACTGTTTCCTGTACACATACACACATACACACACAAATAGTACACACATCCATAACTTCCATTGTTAATCAAAATAGGTGGAGTAACATATAGTTGTCTGTGAGGTGTTACTTGGCTATTAGCCAAGAGATGTTACACGTTTAATATTTATACAGCGTCGAAATTTTATGTTTTTAATCAGCCGCCTAAAAAACCAACATGAATACAGACGAGTTTTGTCAGCATTGTGTATTCATTCATCGATGAAAAACATTGACCGTTACTTTTACATGCTGGCCACACATGTGAATTTTATTTTAAGTAGGGCCTATTACTGGATCGCTGTGATCTACGACACTTCAGATGAAAAGAAATCTCCGGCTCTAGTAATCCCACGCCGACTAACTTAGCCAGGGAATGGGAAGATAGTTCCTCGAACACTTGCTACTTGTCGCGCCAATCACAGCGAAATTCTTTTTTCAGAAGTTACCCATACCTGGATTGTCCTCGTGTGAACACTTAACTTTCCGAAAAGAAACCACGGATTTGAAGTTGGACATCGTTTTTTAAAATGATCTTTTAATGCGAAAACAGCAGTGTACGGAGTTCCGGCCCAACCTTGAACCCGTATATGTATATAGTCTGGTTATTTCAGAGAGACATAGCTTATAAATAGGGACCGGATTCTTAGGTTTTTACCTATTTTTTTCCTTACTTCCAAAACAAAAAGCGCTCATACACTTTTTCGAATCATGTCCATAGAATTCACCCACATTAATTCTGTAGCACCTAAAAATACCTAAATGGGGTATAAAAACCTAAATATACCTAAACGGGATATAAAACCTAAAATATCTGATTTAGGCTACTTTTTTGTCTTTTTTGTTTGTCGGTTGAGAAATTTATATTTTGCGGAGAGAGAATAATTTTTGTCGGGTTGAAATTAATACCACCAGCGTTTCGTTCAACCCATGGTCGTCTAGGATGGACAGTATCTAGAGAGGAAGTGTAAGAGTACCGGCGTATTCCTTTTAAAATAATCGTACGAACAACCATTGTTGCCGTGTATGAACAAGGATATAGATTTCTGTGTTTTAAAGCGCTTGTTTGCCTTTAGTACTTCCCTGTTATTCATACTGAGTGGTCACACTGTGAGTTTTAAGTAGACGTGTTAATTATGCTGAAACAATGAAATCGAGTTTATTCCGGCAGTGGATTGGCGACGACCTGAATTTCACTACCGATGGCAAAGTAATATTTTGTAAAGCCTGCCAGAAACACGTAAGTGTTATTCACCTTTCTAGAAAAGGGGGAAGTTTTCGTCCCTAGTTGATCTGTTGTGCGGTTAGCATGCGTAACAACCGAAGAAAGGAAAATAATAAATTTCACATTAACCACATCAACCATAAAGTATTTTACTCACTAAATTAGAAGCATCAGATTCGAATTCTGAGAAGGGTAGTGTCTAGATACAGTAGCCTATTAACTATTAACTAAGAGATAACAGGAAGAACTTCATAGTTGAGAATCTTGAAAGGTATACTGTAACCAGGAAATGTGAGGCAATCTTATTTTCACTGCTTCTTTTGATTGTTTATGCTTTCTTTCTTCAATTGTATAATACTGTACTAAAGCAAGTTTACACAAATCTAAGTTGATTTTGTTAAGTTAAACTTTACAAGTATTATGTATAGAATCCTATGTAGCACATTCAAATTCATTAAACCAATTATTCTACCCGAAAACTATATTTTGGACAAAAAAACCTAAAAAAAACTATTTCACCTAATGGAAAACCTAAAACAGTGTTTTTAAAAACCTAAAAATCCGGTCCCTACTTATGAATTGCAACTTAACTAATTCGTGATTGGAGTGATTCTCATGAGAGGCCTACTTATAAAAATACTAGGGATGGGTCGATACCACATTTTCTCGATACTCGATACCGATACATGATTTTTTCCTCGATACTCGATACCTTCAACGTTTCCAGTTTCAGTAAATAGGTACATTAAAAATTAAAATTTGAGAGAACTGCTTACTACCAACTAAATTAATTAAGTCTGCATATTTAATGAGACAAAATTTAATATCATCAGTAGCCTATAATTATTTTTAAACTCTACATTAAAACTAAAATTAGTTTTTTAAACAGTCCATTTACAAGTTTTTGTTAAAAAATACTAGCATTCTCACTTAATTGCAGAATTGCAGAATTGCAGAATTACAAAAGTATCGAAAAAATATCGAGCGAGTTTTCTGAAGTATCGTTCGATGCCGATACCATGCAAGTATCGAGAGTATCGATGTATCGAAAGTATCGAGGACCCATCCCTAAAAAATACCCACCCACGATACCCGCCCACCCTCTATTTAATATAAGGCTATTACGACTGAAAAATTGTCAATAAATATATTTTAACAAACTCTACATCTGATTATTAAAAAATAATTTTTGTGTAGGTATTCTGGATGCATATTTTCTCTTCTGAATGTGGCAAAATATTTTGTCAGTCGCTAATGCTTGTTTGCGGCAAACGACATTATAATAAATACATTAAATATATTTTTTACGTTCCCTGCTCTTTAAAAACTAACTTCATTTACTGCTTTTGCAAGCAAATTATTGACTGAGGCCATCATGTTATTTGTACATATCGTTGATATGAAATTTCGTTAATTTCCATGCAGCCGCTTTGGCCTGACTATTCCAATCATACGCCGCTTGTTTGATATTGGCCAAAAACGTTTAGAAATTCCTGGGATAAAAACCAATCACGATCTTTTAGCTTATAAAATGATTGCTATTAACACGAGAATGCGATTTTATTTTATAAAACGTCAGCTCGTTACTGGAAATGTAGGTATCAACGTGCAGTGACTAATGTCACATGCTGCCAGTGAATACAATAAAAACACATTATTTTATACAACATAACTTGTTTGGAAATTGAAATAATATAAATATACATTGATTAAAAACACAATTTCGATTCGCTGCAAGCCAGTTCGTGTGTTTTTATTCTGTTCTGTGTTAGGTTACCTGAATTAGGTTAACTATGTCTGATATGCACCATTGGTAGAATTGGTAACAGCATGGTAACTCTAATCGATTCATGAATGGTTGATTCATAGGATGCGTGATCTCGCAGCTATTAGTTTTGTTTTTATATAACAAAGTAAGAAAGTAGTTATTATTTGTATAATACGTTACATTTTTATTCATGGAACAAAATAAAAATCCCTATGATAAAATCCCTAACACAAATAGATAGATAAGAAAGCTGAAGCTGAAGCTGGATTCGTTCTTTCCCCGAAACTAGTAATTTAT
The DNA here is from genome assembly GCA_964059195.1 of Ectobius pallidus. Taxonomy (NCBI): domain Eukaryota; kingdom Metazoa; phylum Arthropoda; class Insecta; order Blattodea; family Ectobiidae; genus Ectobius; species Ectobius pallidus. Next base: position 95,830,596 of record CAXKWD010000004.1, on the reverse strand, counting down.
TTTTCCCTAAAAGAGTCATGTATTACAAATCCGAAACCTTCACAATTTATTTTACATGGACAAATGATATGATTTAGTACATTCTACATAATTCGTTTTTTTTTTTTATCACTAATACAAATGCCGTTGTTGCACTTCAAGATTAAAGTTCCTATAAGGTGTACTGTCATGCGTGGACTGAATATTCAAAATAATAGGCTGGTGATTTTCACTACATTTTCAACCTGCTAAGTAAAATCTTGGTCCGTTCTTGGAATACGTTTGTCTGAGCTGAAGGATAATGTGCAGGACGATTAGTAACTGAATACCGCGGTCGCCGCCCTAAGATAATGGCGCGGTGCACTGGACCGAGAAAATGAAAAGGAAGAAGATTTGAATGCCGATTTCCTGCCTTATCTGTCCTCCCTTCTACCGTCATCTTATGTTTCTTATTTCCCTTCGGCATCTAACTCTTTTATTATTTATTGTTATACAGTACTCTCAAATATAGGCCTTTATAGTATCTAGGGAAATTTATAATTTGCGAAATATTCAGAACTAAAACAGCTGAATCTCAGTGAGGTGAAATAAGAACGACATATTTTTGTGTTACATACAATTTCCTTTTTATATAATATTTTGTTTCACAAGTAAATGGAGTATCTACTAATTTTACGTGTTTTTTTCTTTCTTTTAAATAATTTATTATTTAGTGACGATTTTTTGAAGGTTTTGTTAAGCCATTTTACATTATCGGGCCAGAATTAGAGCTACGCCTTAGACCTATTTCAAAATTATATTAGGTTTAAAAGGTGGGCAAGAATTTATGCGTCTTCGTGCAGCAAAACGATGATCACCAATGTCGTACTTTTTATAATTTTTGTGATAAAATTTTAATGAGGTGTATTCACAAATCTGTTTTAATTTATTTGTAATAAGATGAGTTGGGTATCATTTTCCCCCCTTTAAACATATCTTTATTTATTTTTCTTTTGAATCCTCCCCATCCTATAATCCTGTATTGCAAAGTGACTGAACTAGACCTAAACGTAGAATCGAAATGCGTTTTTGTGTATAAATGTGCCAAATTTAGGACATTAATATAAAAAGAAACATTGAAATGAGTATCATCTGGCCGTCATTAACATCTTCATCCCTATCCTCGCCTTGTTCTGAGTGAGTGTGTGTGTGTGTGTGTGAATGGTGTGTATCGTCCTATGTGTTCGTGTTGTCTCGGAGGTGGCCCCGGCATTGGGCTGATCACTCATTCGGGGAGGCCCTCCATGTCCTTGTCTGGTCAAAAAAGTATGTATGTGATCCAAAGATAATCCCTCTCTCAACAGGTAGCGGCCCTGTAAGGCCCGGGCGGCTTGGTTCGCTTAAACCCTAAAAGTGAGAGGTAAAACTACGACAAAGAAAGAAAGCACGAAAGAAACGAGTAAGTTATACAATTTCGAACTTGCCTCGTATAATAATGTTATTGTTGTATTAAATTATGATTAGCCTATTATTATCATTATTATTGTTGTTATTAATATTATTATTATTATGGCTACATATTTTACAAGCAACGAACCCTTATACATTGATAATGAACATTTTGAGAGACTGTGAAATAAGATGGTTATAGCTATCTCATAATCTCTACTCCTCTTGAACTTGTGAAGAGAAATAAAAGGGGCTAAATCTGTAGGGAGGAGACACAGTGTCTTACATCTCCACGGCCTGAAACATTCTCGAGCATAAATAATATCTACTCTGCACTCTCTTCCCTCTGGAAATTTGTTTATGGTCCTTACATCTTCCCTCCTAGAGTTCTAATGAGTTTGTCATGCCCGCTTAACTGTATATTAAATTCGGAAGACACTGCCCATGACCTGCCCATATTATAACTTTGTAAACAGATTTCAATTCCTAGCAAAGTCACATAAACTAATTAGAGAGCAACATTTTAAGTGAGAAGACCAATTAGTACGCAAGAAGAAACAGCCATGTTGCATGTTTATCGATGCTCTAAAGAAAGGTACTTTAAGTTAGTGAGCTTATGCCATACGAATGATAGCCTAATTACTATTGTGGGATTATATTGTCAGAAATGTTATGAATACTGATACTTTTTTCTATATGATGTAGACCTAGTTACTAACTTAGTTATTACTAGTAATCCCATGCAAGGTTTCGCACTTCGTTCCTTTCGACAGTTGCCTAGGAAAACTGGACATTAGAGCCTACTTAAATTCACTGTTAAACGGGCACATAACAAACAGGCCTACTTCATGATTTTCGATTGAGTTTTATTGTTATACAGTACCAGGGATCCATATATACAGTACCTCTATATTCAGTAAGAACAGAAATTCACTCATTCAACACTAGAAATAAGAATAACATTAACCTGCCTCGACGCAGACTCAACAGTACACACAATTCATGCTACTACAATGGTGTAAATTTTTTCAACAAATTGCCGACAACAGCCATAGTTGTACCTATTCGTAGGTACAAAGCTGTACTCTTTAGCTGGCTATAACAAAATCCATTTTATTCTATTGAAGAATTTCTGAATGTAGATGTTGATATCACATTTTAAGTATTGTTAAGTAGCCTATAGCAACCAATGAATTGCTCAATGGTGAAATAAATTATTATTATTATTATTACTATTATCGATTAGCTCAAATTTAATACTGTTTAGATTTACTGCAATACACTCACCCCATTTAATATTTATATGTTTCCTTAATTATAAAAAGCCACAACTGTTACATAATTGTTCATAAAATGGTATAATACTTGTGATATTATATTAAAATATATATCGTTATAATGATATTAAGGTACATTATAGACTATACATTATATACCTGTATATTATATAATGCTTTTCATCTTATGCCACTGTACAAACAATTATTTATCAATTGTGACTTATTTATCATTAAGGAAAACATATAATATTCGTATGTTAAACTAATACGATTTCCCAATAAATCTGAACAATAATATAAGCTAATTCTTAAAAAAAAAATATATATACAGATTTCACAGAATGCACTGGGAATTAATTATATTTGTGTATGATTCATTGAATTGCAGGTGGTTATTACTTTTGAGTGTTCATATAACTTACGTTAAGAACTGAGTAAAGACAAATAACCTTCAAACTTAAACTATCCGCCAGGGAGTACATTAATACTTGTACATAATTGAATAAGGAGTGTTTTAAGTGAAAAGTACATATATGAAAGTTTATAGGCCTAGTAGAAAATGGTTAACGTAGTAGTATATTTCGATAAATTTTCTCATTCGCTTCAATTGATATGTACACGACTGGACAATACATCAAAATGGAGGGCTTATTACCGATATAGGGTTTTCCAATGTCAAGATTCCGAAACTACCCGTTTGACTTTTTAACACAAAGTTATTTCACTTTTTGTCAAAGTATTATTTTATCAAAACTCAAAGAAGTTTTAAATTCTTCAAATTGGAAAGGAAAGATATTTCGATCAGTTTTCGATTACACAAAGGGATGAAGACATAAAATTATGATAATCATAGGTTAATTATCGGTATCGTAATCAACGCCACCATCAATATCACAGCTCCTAATATTGTTAATCGTAACTGGTAATTAATATATCAACAGACACTTACCCCATGCTATTACAAGCATAGTGTCGCATTGGCGTTAATGCACCACCTACTGGTCAGCATTTGCAGTGGTATGAACTTAGCTATTCCGCAAACCCAGACATTGAGGGACAAGTGAGACAGCATGTTCATGTCATTGAAGAGACGTATGCAATGTTGTTAAATTAGCTGTAACGCAGCAACTCCCCTCAGCACAAGCGAGAACTCCCAGAATCACTATCAGTCGAAAGAAGCTTCTAGTTATCCAGCAAATAATGCTATAATTAGATCTGGGATTTTAAGGCAAATGCCTATTTCGTTCCTTATGAGATAGCATGGATTTTTTTTAAATATGTTGACATTTCATGATATATCACTTATATTTACAGAGTTTTATACTGCCCTAAAATGCCTATTTGGACCTTTGGAGCCTATTTTTATTATTTTAGTGCCTAAAATGCCTATTTTGTACGTTTAAAATAAAATTCAACTTTGTAAATTACAATCACTTAATGGACATCCGTAAATGAAGGGCAGATCAGCAGAGGGTGGGTTTTTCACAGAAACTTGATTTACCCAAACAATTGTCGCCAAAGGAATGCTGACTGTGACTGATGGGCGATGATTCGTTCTATACGACAAGTAGCAGGTATATAGTAAGAAGGGACATATAATCCAAAACTGTTTTTGATAAATGTATTCTTAATTATGTCTTAATTTTGCAATTATTTATGTTAAGAAAAGGAATACCATGTTTCTATCAGTAAAAAAAGATCACGTTACAGTTTAAGAGCATATTGTAGAATTTTAAAGTCTATTTTCTGCCTATTTACACATTTTTAAAGCATATTTTAAGTGCCTATTTTCTCTTTCAAAAACCTATTTACTTGTTTTAAAAGCCTATTTTAGGTCCCCAAAACTAATATTTTTAGAGAACAAAGTTTGTGGTGCAGTGCAATGTGTTTACAAATCTGAGCTCTTTTCACTTAGCCTATTAGAGCCTCTGACAAAATACAGTGATACCACTCTCTTAAATTACTAATGTATCTATTTTACTTCTTCTGGCCTTCACCATAGGTAGGCCTACTATACGTAGAGGAAGTATTGCATTCGACCCCGAAATTCGAAGTTGAGTTTTTAACATAAATGCTTTTTTGGAGGTCCCCTGAAACCAAAAAGACTATTTTCAGAAACATGTCTGTGTGTGAACAGGCAAGCTACAAAATAAAAAATCGTATGAAATCAACATTTTGTATTTGGCTTAGGTACATTTCAGGTATGAGACAGAAAGATTAGCGTGGGCTTTCTCTTATTATTAATGCCACTATACACACATCATGCCATATGCCACAATGTCACATTTTTCGCGAATTTCTCGAAAAAGGTTCTAACAGTTTGTTTAAATTTTATAAATGAGGTGCTTATACTAAGAGCTAAAACTTCTATTTGAAACATTTCTTTCGAAAAAAAATCTGAAGGATGGTTATAAGCCACACACTGTTTTTACAAACTCAGTCTTTTCTGGTGAACAATCAAGTTTTGCATGAAACTCAAACAACTGAATACGCGTTCTTTGAAAATATGTCCTCTTAATCATTATTCGAATGTGAAGTAAGAAAGGTATATTGTCCATGCAAAGCCTATAGGGTAAAGAACGTTAGGCTTGTGCATTAAATAGTTTATATATGGGTTGTGTATCCTTCGGGGATGCGATGCCATGTGGTACCGACATGAAGAGACATCAACATGAAGAGAATATCAGAAATTTCCATACTTGAGCAATGCTCCACTTACACCTTTTATTCAATTTTCCTTACATCATTTCGAATTTGTCAAATAAACTTCTGTTGTATATTTGATATGCTGTAACTGTTTTTTTTGCACTCCTTAGCTAGTAAGTGTTACTTACGAAAGTTGTTTACATGGATCGTAAGTTGACATTCCCACACAATCGTGTTGCTAAGGGCGTTGCGATGAGGTTAAATTACTTACGGTCCAAGCGCTACGTCATAATTCATTACGATACACTTCATAATACAAGCCTTTATGGACACGGCCCCCAGGACAAATATTCGGTTGCCATAAACAATAACAAATGCGAATCCCTTTCTGAAATAAGCACCATTCTTCAATATATTTTCAGGTAATATCACATATTGTTAACTCGGTAAGTGTAATTAAGAGATTATTATTTTCATATAATGAAGAATTTTCAAAACTGCAAGCTCATGTCTCCGCAGCGCTTGTCCCTACATATTGTGATGCTGCAAAAGGACCAAAGGAAGGAGCTGTAACAAGTAATGTTGTTCATATCAAACCGAAAAATTGTGATGTTATAAATTCAGAACAAACTTTGAAGCTGGTGCAAGAAGTTGCTAAAGCTAGTGTGATGCGTGTGGGAGTAAACAAGATCAAAAAGGTTCGTAACAATGGTATCGTTCTGGAATTACGAAATGATTCTGAATGTAAAGCTTTTATTAGTCATGTTGAGGCAAATGCCAAGCATCTGGTAGCTACTATGCCACCTAAAAAGAATCCTCGATTAATCATTCATGGTATCGACGTAAATTTTTCTGAAGATGAGCTTTTAGATGCTATCATTGAACAGAATTCCATAGTTCAACAATGTTTGCTTACGCCTACTGAAAACATTGAAAAGCGCTTTATGAGGAAAACAAAAGATGGTTTATCCAATTTTGCTGTGTTTGAGGTAACACCTAGGATATACAAGGCCGTGCTCAGTATTGGCAAGCTTTACGTCGGTTATTGTAGATGCTCTGTGAAAAGCTATATTCCTGTCACACGCTGTTTTCAATGTTGTGGCTTTGGGCATGTGGCAAGCAATTGTAAATCCCAGAAAAGATGTACTCGCTGTGCTGAAGAACATAATGTAAAGGACTGTGTAGAAAACAAACTAGAATGCATAAACTGCAAACAGTTCAATATTAAAATGGCATGTCGTAGAAATTTTCAGTCCTATGACTTTAACCACACGGCAGATTCGAAGGACTGTCCAATATACAAAAAAATACTGAATATAATAAAATCTAAAATAAACTATGGGTGAGTTAATTATCTACCAACATAAAGTACATAAATCACTCATACCTACACAGGAACTACTAATTAATTCAGAGTTCTGAAGTTAATAAAACAACAACTAATTTTGACACAATTAAAGTTGTGCCGAATGCTTCAGACAATAGAGTTCGTGGATTTGGTCTTCCAAATCAGGTTTATTATGCACCTGGCGACAATGGAAACATCAGAGCAGCGACGATCACTAACCATAACAGTGTAATACAAATATCTCAGTATTGTTCCCGAGACTGTGTAGTTGTCTGTGTTCATTGTGGAACGAGGGATGTTTATATTTGTAATATTTATTGTGATCCCACTTGTGAGTGGAACGGAAGGAAATGAACGTGCTGACAATTTGGCAAAATCGGTAGCTTCCATGGACTCGAGCTATGTGTATGCTAAGTGTCCAATATCATTTGTCAAAAATCAAATAAGGAAATATATTACATCTTGTTGGAATTTTGAATGGGAACACTCGGATAAGGGAGCTGTTACAAGAGAACTTTATTTTCCAACAATATATCATAGACTACAGTCAAAATTTTTTTGTACCAAATTTTATATTAACTCTGTTTATATCAGGACATGGTAAATTTGGTAGCTATTTCCGAAGATTTAAAATAAAAATAGAATGTGACTATTCTCCACTTGCCCATGTGGAGAAATTGAACAAACAGTGAAACATCTTTTACTGGAATGTCCCAGATTTGAAAGACAACGTTTTCAATTAAGGTGTAAACTAAACTATTGTGACACTACACTTTCAGCACCACTGACAGTTTTTTAGAAAAGAGTGTTGCAAACAAGATTTTGTACGTTTCGTAAATTATGTTCATTCCCGTTTTTAATTATTACTTGTAAGATAGTTTGTAAATATTAATTTTGTTAATTTGTTATAATTAAAACCCTAACATACCTTCAAGGTAAAATAGGGTCACATGTATTGGAGTATCAAAAAAAAAAAAAAAAAAAATCACAATTAATATAATTAAATTGATATAAATAATCATCGTGCAAAAAATAGCACGCAACACACGGGCCGTAAAGGCGCCTCGGGTTTTCAATCTGTTTCCTCGACCCGTAAACGTGCCTTACGGCACTTGTATCGCAATATACTAATATACTATTTTTTACTTAAATGAACATGAACTGTTTTCCACTGGAAGGTATTCAATTAAATTTTTACAATATTCTTTTCATTTGTGTTAATTAACATTACATTAAATAAAGAGAAAGGTAAAAAAATGACTGGAAGTTCAAACGCACGTTCTACACAAGGAATTAATTACAGTAGGCCTATGTATCACTAGCAAGTCCCGATCTCTCACTAATATAATCCTTTCTTCGCGAACCCAACACTGGACCTCAACTTCAATTATTACAGTATTACACATCATTTTAATGGGCGATGAGAGGAATGGATGGACGGGTGTAGGAAAGGAGTATTTTTCCGGCAGGGCAACAAGAACCAATGGGGTGGAAGGAAAACCTTCTGATGTATAGATGGACTTTTATCTTCCATAGTTCGAACTGCACCCTACTCAAGCGTTCTATTCCCCCTTTCGTCTTGTCAAGTCTTTCTTCTTCACGTGGCAAAACGAGAGAGGGAGAGAGAGTGAGAGAGGGAGGGAGGGAGAGAAAGGGAGGGAGAGAGAGAAAGGGAGGGAGAGAAAGAGAGGGTGACAGAGAGACAGCGAAAGGAAGTAAATTAACTCTAGCAAAGCCATTTGCCGATGCTGCTGCTACCTCTTCTGAGTAGTAGATTTCTTACTCAACTTCCATATTATCGCCTGATGACTTTTCCTGTCGTCCCCTGATAGTTTTATATATGTCTGAAATAAGACAAAGAAGAAAAAAGCCAGAACAAAATATTTATTCCGCACAAAATGTAACATAAGTAATGGTATCTGCTGATAAATTTCTTACTATTTTATGTTTATAGCTTCTAGAGTTTATGTTCACGGGCAAGTTTTATGTCCACAGCTATCGTATCTAAGGTATTTTAATAATGCTACCATCTCTTTAAGATGTTATCTGTAAATTCGATGCTTCGGGAAACATAAACTTATTTAATTATCTAATTTAAACTCACCGGCGTTTATTTATTATTTATTTTTTTTACTAGAAGAAGTAACTTCGCTGGTTTCATTTAAAATAACAATGTAAGCAGTGCTTTAGTTGGGCCGGTACGCACCGGTACTGCGTACCGGTATAAAATTATTTTCCTTCTACCATACCGGGAAAAATATGTGCTCCGGTACGTCGTACTGGCAGTACAGGAACGAGATTGTCCTAAAATACTTATTAAATGTCTAATTCAATACCAAAAATGACAAGCACTATTAAATTCTCCACAGATATGCGTTCTAATCTTCACCTTCGTGCGCATTTCTACAGTTACTTTCTCCTTAGATCACATGTTGGCTAGCCACCTTGTTTTCATAAAATGTGTAGGACCACCACTAGACGTTTTTGATCCTGCTCCATACGTCAGGTCATGACTACAAGGAGGCAATAGGTCAGCAGAAGAAACTGCATGCAGAAAATGTCAACCGAAGGATTACATTCAGTATGAGGCGATATGGAAAATTTTGAAGTAAGATGAGTACCCCCAAAAAATATTTTCCAACTAAAGCACTGAATGTAAGCATAACTCAAACGAACTGGAAATTATCGCAAGCAATTTCACACAACTCACTGCTCACTGTAACACACGTCATACAGGAAAGATGACGTATTCATATAGTCAAACAAATCTCATACAAAGTTGATATGCTTTGCATTTAGAATACAAATAATGCTTTCTGATAGTGATTATTATTATATATAGTTATATACATACATACATACATACATACATACACACACACATACATACATACATAAAAACATACATACATACATACATACATACATACATACAAACATACATAAATACATACATACATTACATACATACATGATACTTTGGTCAGCAAATTTCAATGTGGCTTTTATATATAAGTTTTATAAAACTCGCGAGGATATCTAACATCTCGACAAACCCACTCCATGCAGTCCTGATTTCTATATGTTTTTTTTTTGTCACTTATATGAAGTTCACAATTATTCTTAAGCGACGAAAATAAATTTTTAGGCCAATACCGTAGGTGAGAATTCCATATCCAACCTGAATAAATTAGATTTGGCTAACTATGACTTCTTCGTATTAATGATGTGCAACAAATGTTAGTTACAACAATAAAACAATGATAATAAACATTAATACCGACATTAATAAAAATAAAATAATAATAATAATAATAATAACGTAACAATAGACTTCATAATATGCATGTAGACTGGATTAAAAACTATTCGCGGTCTTTCATATGGCATCAAAAGCAAAACTGCTAATAACTCTCTGTGTATATTCTTCACTAAAATAAAACAGTTAATTTAAATTATCTTATAATTTGACAATGTACTAGCACTAATAATACACTTAGAAATAATTTAATTTCATAAAATATTTTCAATAAATTTATAAAATTATTACACGTATCACTACTGGTTTATTATCTCTCAATATTTTGATCCAAATAATTAATAAAAAATAGTATGTTAATTGTTACTTTTCCTAAAGAACTTAACCCTTCCCTCCTAAAGCGAGGGGCCAGGGCTAACTCCACACTTGCCCACCCACGGGATGGCACTGCAATAAACAACACACTGATACGAAGAAAATAATGTCTAAAGCAAATTCACGTAATGTCAAGTACAGTGAGTCCCACGCAAGAGTTGGCCAATGACGCAGGTTTCTGCGTCGCGGCTGGCACAGCTCCAACTCCCGAGCGATCGGGTGAAATATTTATGCTAATAATGCCGCGGTCGGTGAAATGATTCAGGTTCTCACATTTACAATTAAAATTACAATGAAAATAAACACGTACCTCATCACAAGAGATGTTGGAAATGTTCTCCTCTTGCATTCACACAATACTGGCACCTTTTTAGGAAATTTTCTTTCACGCGCATAAGTTCAGCTTCCGAGACAGAGTTACTTTCTCTTGTGATAGGCCTATGTCATATTGTCTTTAAGTTCTTCTAACAGTATGTGAATATTATTTATGGGGAAACTTGAAAATAAAGTGTATAGGTCAATTTGCCATACATAAGAAGAACTTAAAGACAATATCACAAAAGAAATTAACTCTATCTCGGAAGCTGAACTTATGCGCGTGAAAGAAAATTTCCTAAAAAGGTGCTAGTATTGTGTGGATGCAAGAGGAGAACATTTCCAACATCTTTTGTGATGAGGTACGTGGTTATTTTCATTGTAATTTTAACTGTACATGTGAGGACCTGACTCATTACACCAATCGCGGCTTTATTTGCGTAGATATTTGACCCGATCGCTCGGGAGTTGGAGCTGTGCCAGCCGCGACGCAGAAACCTGCGTCATTGGCCAACTCTTGCGTGGGACTCACTGTACCACGATCCTTCCGCATATTGAGAGTACGCTGAAAAATGACATTGTGCTCATACGTTGCGCAGCGAAACTGATAATGTGCGCATGCGTCGTGGCACGTGACAGTACAAAAACTGACTTTGGGAACAAACCTATCGAATCGGGATTTAGAAGAAACTTCCTATGAGTTCTTCCTTGTTAACAGGTTTAACAAAATAGATAATATACTATGTTGAATTAAGAAAAAAGCAGAGTTTTCTACCATTGATAAAAAAAATAGTTTAAAAGCGATGAAAGAGATTGGATTTTAAGAATTCTTACATCTACAATGTTGAAACAATGCAGTTTGTGTACAGCTGAGCTAGCGAATCGTATCTAGAGGAAGTATTAGAATACTTTAAAACCATTTCACGTGCCTTGAAACACATTCTGAAATACCATCCAACAATAAAGTTCGAAATGAAAGGTCAACTTCTTTGCAAACTCCAACATAGATAACGCTTGCATTTGCATACTGTCCGCTGCATGCGAAAACTTCTGAAATATTTTTGCTTTTATTTCTCGTGTAACGTCACACACACACTCCCTGACTTTTAATGTCATAGAAATATGGCGTAAAAATCTCATCCGAACACCACGCCGGAAAACTGCATACACGAATCTTTCTAGTTTATAAAGTTTATACAGACTACAGCGATATTAAAGTGCAGTTCGCTCTTGTTGAAGATAAAAAAGTCAGCTTCTGCTTTTCCGTTATAGGTTCATATAGGTCTAATACTAGTAGATGTCCCCGTTTTTCTAGCGAGTGATTCTAATGCTTTAATAGTCATGAGAATAGCATCTGAAAATGAACAATTCTTGAAGTGTTATAATTCACATTCAATTACATATTTACAATTGTTTTAAGAGATTTTGCCAGATGTAGGAAAGTATTAATTTAAAAAATGAATATAATATAATATAGTTTTCTACCTATGACTTTTTATAGGCCTATATAAATGTAGAGAATAGGTAGATGAAGAGATGGCGACTCTATAAATGGGATTACTCAATGTTTAAAAAAAAATGTGGGTTACTGACTTCTTACAAGAAGCCACATAATTAAAAGAAAGTGCATTTTAAATGTTCACATCCGTCCACGTACAAAGCGAAATATATAAAATAGGTGTAATTGTAATTTTGATGTGAATTGTAAATGCTTACCACTGAAAGAAACAGCCGTTGTGAAATATTTGGGTATTTTTATTGATCAACACCTTAAATGGTCTCACCATGTTAACTACATCTGTAATAGACTACGCAGAACAATTCATAAATTTGTCATTTTACGCCACTGTATGCCCATTACTGTTTTACGTTCCGTTTATCTAGCACTTTTCCAGTCCATTATTCAATATGGCATTCTCGCCTGGGGAGGATTAGCGAAAACTACCCTTAAGCCCCTATGCCTTTTACAAAAAAGAATAATAAAAATCTGTCTAAGAAAACACATTGATTACCCAACTAGCCTAATATTTTCGGAATTTAATGTTTTAAGTTTGGACCAAATTTACAAATTTTCCATATTAAAATATTTTTACAAACATCGTATAAAATACTCTTCCAGTGATCATATCTACAAAACTAGACGAAATACTAATTTACTCCTATTAGAACCCAAATGTCTCACATCGGCAGGATTAAAGCGTAGCATTAATTTTGGGCCGCGCTTCTATAACTCAATTATCAGAAAATATCCTGATCTCTCAGCATACTCCACTGTTAAATTTAATAGATATGTAAAGAATTTGTTGTAATTTTTTAGCTTTTAAGTAATTTTTGTTTCACTTCTTTTATGTATTTATGTTTAATATTTTTTTTTTTTACTTTCTTTTTTATTTAAGCACATTATACACTCTATTTCTTTGTCTCTCCTCTTTCTTCACTTTGATATTTTTGAAACGGCACCCGAGCACGAGCAGTCTTGCTCATTCGGGTGTATTACTAAATTTAATACTTCTTGTGAAGACGTAGCCTATATTTCTTTTCCTCTTTTTAAATAGTAGTTGTAGTTAATTTTGAATTTTGAAAATTGTTTTATTTTACTTGTATAATTATGTATTTGTATATGTATTTGCAATTCTATGTAATAATGATAATAAATAAATAAATAAAATAATAAAAAAAAAGTGTAGATAGCAGTAGAATAATAAAGTTTTACAGGTATATTAAGGGAGAGGATGACGATATAAAAATATGCTTGTCATGCCAAGTTTTACACATTTATTAAGGGACAGGATGACGATTTCATAAAAAATATGCGTGTCTTGCCATTTAAATAACAATTGGAACAGAGTTATCGATATAATTCCTTTAATGAAACCAGTGGTCATAATTATTATGATGAAGGAGCAACAGTGAAATGAATATGCCTGGGGAAACAGGAGCACACCCCGAGAAAACCTGCCCCGACCCCATTTTGTCCACCACAAATTCCACTTGAATTCACCGAGATTCGATCCCGGGTCCCAACGCTTGGTCTAACCACTCAGCCATGGTGAGAGTTATCGATATAAGTTAAGGAAACTTATGGATGGTATTGGCTTAACCTGGATATGTAATATTAGATCTTGAAATTAAGATATAAGGTAATACCTAAAATAAGCAGAGATGCACAGACACGTTACGGGAAAAAGGATAATTAAAAATGTTATATCATTTAGAGAAAACTTATTTGGACCAGTATGTTAAAAATTGAACATTATAAAGAGAAAAGTGTTTGGTGTAACTTCTAAGATCTTAATTATTTCAAAATAAATATTTGAAGTCAACGGAATCTTCTGAATCTTTAGCCTTAACCAATCTTATTGCTTTGAGTGACGATAAAGGGTTTTATTAATCATAATGAAAAAACATTTATGGTGCTAAAAAGTTCTGGCATTATTAAAAATAAATTAAAATACAGACTGATTTCTCTTAACTGATTTTTTTAAATACATTCTAGTCATATTTTATCAAATTAAAAGCAATTAAGAAACTTCACAATTAACAAACTTAAGAAGGTCCTCGAAAATTCACAAGTGCACTCAACAGTTCTTAAGGTGCAAACACTTTTCTCAATTACATAATTTACTACACGGTTACTTGACAATTTGACAGCACGGCTTCTGATAGCTAATATAGGCCTACAACTACTGTATAATTTAAATTTGAAATACGCACACTTAACAATAAACACAAAATACAAAATACAAATAAACCAAAACCTGTCACTTCTAATGGTATCACGTACAGTAAGTGGTACTCTTCGCTTATCACAAACTCACTGCCTTCTAGACTGTATTACTCGTGTATACACTGCCTGTCCTATACGGCTAATTTTGCGTACGCTGCGACATTACAGATGGCAGCACCTACCACACCCAGCTGCAATAGCCTTTACATTACCGTATGCTCTGTGTTGCCCTCTGAAGTATAAACTCGCAAACTGAAGTATGCTGAACACCGCCGTGTCGAGAATTACACTGCCTGTCCTATGCTTTATTTTAACATGAAGTACAGAGTATTGCTCAATTGCCTAATTTCTCCAGTAGAGGCGACACAGTTCACACCCAGATTGCATGAAATTCCAGCACACTATTTCTTCATGTTTGTGAAAATACGGTAAGAGGCGGGTCGATTCACAAACACTTATTGCCGTATATGAATTATAAGCATAAGCATTTCTTTGGTCAAAGATTGTGGTTAAATAAAGGTGTTTTAGTACACCTGAAGGGAAAAAAGTTTATTGAAGTATCGCTCATATAAAGGCAATTACAAAACTGTTTCAGAAACTACGACTGATTTAGATTACTAACATTGCCCACTATTGTTCTAGGAGCACAGTATGTAACATATTATTATTATTATTATTATTATTATTATTTATTTATTTGTTTTTCTATAAAATCATACCAAATTTAGTAGGCCTATATAATCATGTTCCCGTTGCAGAATCTCGATCTTAGTGGTTCCAACGAAGTTGATAATATCGGACTTTATTTTAATGAGATCCGTCTTTATAGCAAGAGAAAATAAAAAAGAAATCCACTACTGGAAAAGAAACCAAACAAGTCACCAAAGGAAATAATTCTAGCACCACATCCTTATGTAGTCCCTTCTAGTCCCTTCTACTTCAACCATACACATCAAAGATCTTCACCTATAGGATTGCAACTGGAATTATTCTTTCCTCTTTAAAGAGTTCCACTGCCAAGAATAAGTAACAATTAAGAAAATAACTGTGTAAGTTCGTGTAAACAATGAATTCTTATACAAATATTTGTTAAATCGTTAACTCTAATGAGCCACTTTGATTTCAGGAAACTGTAACTCTGAAGAGATGAGGAATATTTGAGTTTCTTCGGCAGATTAGCTACTGGACTATTCATGGCAAAATGGCGCGCCATATATTTTCTGAATGACTGAAACAAAACTCTCATTAAGAAAAGAGAATAGTCATCTGTAAAGCTAAAAAACATACAAAGAAGCTAGGGAGGAAAATAATTTCTTATTATATCACACTAAAACTTCAGATTACTTCGCCAAATTTAACTTTTGCTTAATTTTTTTCCTTCTTGCTCTCGGAGAAGGGAGGAAGGGTTAATTTTTGTCAGTGTCCGCGTTCCATGCCTTGTGACCTACACGGTATGGCGTTTGGCACCGAGCCCCCAACGCGTGGCAGTTCTCCAGATCTTCATTTTACAAATGTGCTCCCTTCTCGCAACCAGTGGCGGATCCTACGACATAAATCAATTCCTCAATTCCCTTTCTGCCGTGCGTGAGACCCCCTCCCCTATCTCAAATTAAGAGTAAGCTGACAAAAAAAACTGCATTTTCTGCTAGCATTCGTGCTGTAATTCTTCAATACTGTTTTTCTCTGCGTTCCTGTAAGCCTATTTGATAAATGCTTTTAGTAAATAGAACATGAAAAAATAGAATATATTGTTTACAGTTCTACTGCTATTATTGAAAATATTAAACGGATTGGGGTGTAATGAAGTACTTTACAAAATCAATTTAGGGATAAGTAGCTTAGAGGATTAGGCATCGGCCTACAGTTTCGTATTTACCACCGATCATACACTTGTTTAATAGGAGTGACTTTATTGTTCGTAAATTCCTCCAAGTCTAGAGATCATCCCATCACCTTCGGAAAAACCCTACGAGAAAAAACGATAAAGTATGGTTTTGAACTGACGAGTAATTTTGTTCATGAGTCTCCTCTTTCAGAGTATTGGTTTATTAATGAGCAATCATTTAAAATTACTTTCACTTTACTTCTCTTCTGAAGAAGTCTTCTTTAATATCCTTAAAAAATTCCGGAATAACTTAAAAGAAATTTAAACAGTTCTATTAGAAAACATGGGGAAACTTCTAATGTTCATGAGGAGGTGCATTGCTCTGCCACAGTCCACTATGAAAATAATAAACTTCAATCTACAGCAGTTCATAATGAAAACAAAAAAAAGTAGATGGATGAATAAGTGAGAATTTTTCGAATGGAGATTTGATTTTAAACCCACCAATGGCACCTATAATAAGCTATATATGAATACAATATCTAAGAAATATTGTGTGCAAAATGTAGAGGTTATGGCTTTAATGTTTGAAAGTAAAATTATATATATAAACTGTTAGTAAATTTTCATATTGGCTAAACATCTGTTGAAGTGGTATTATTGGCATTCAAGGGTTCTGTACAAATTTTGAGGAACTACAGTACTTATAATAATGTCAAAATTAAGTTCAACTGATTTATTCCTTAAGATACTGATTAACATGATAACATTGTCCATTAACTAAAAGTTCCTGTAATACTGTACTCAATTTAAAGTTATAATAGTATTTTTTTTTTCAAAAGGCAATCTAAGGGCAGAAAAAGTTATATATAAATATATATATTTACAACAAATTCTCCTCCAAGGAGAAATTCTTTCTTTTTCATCCATTTTTCGCACTTTACCTACGAGTATCATTACAGACTAATTATTATTATTATTTTTTATTTTTTTATGTTATTATTGATATTTATTCCTATATTCTGTAATAATGTAGAGTAACTTATTACATTGAACTTAGTAACTCCAGGGATGTTGAAATTTTGATGTAGAATCACATTACATGATATTAGGCCTGATATTAGATATGACAGATTGCTCATACCTTATCCTATTAATAACATATCTTCGTAGGAGTTTTCTTTGTAAATATTTAAAGCGATGAAATGATACAATTTTTATGCTAGCTCATGTATGACAATTCTTGACTATCACTTGGACATATGCAATGTGACACATGGTTCCCAAATTGAAAATTTGTGAATCTTTGTAATGTAAGTAAACTTTGAGAGTTTTTCTATCCGTTGTTGCCTCACACGTTTTTATATCATTAATACCTTCCTCGCAAATAATATGAAAACTAGTTCCAATCATTTATACTTCCCTGTATTATAACCAGGACCCGGATTTTGATGACATGTCATCTTTTAACTGGTACATCATGGACGTTGCCCACTAGTGCAGATATTCTGATCATGATTCCTAAATTATAAAAAAACTGTAACATTCAGGTTCTTTTCCCCCATTCTTTATTTCCACAATTTCCTCATTTCATATTTTTAGGTACCGGTAATTGATATAATGCAAAGTCATTATTTTCTTATTTCCTGTTGTTTCTCACATCATTATAGAGTTTTTGTGTATTTATTTACATTGAATATTATCATAACTTTAAATCAGCATAAATAAATAGATTTATTTATTTATTTATTGTAAGATCTTGCTATAATTTTAATTTGGATATAAAAAGAATGTGTTTGTAGGTTGCATTTAACTGTATATACCAATTAACTAATTACAAGTCCATAATTGGCCAATTTGGTCAACAACATGAATGTAGAATAGACACAAATCTGATAAATAAACTAGCATTTTTATAAAAAAAATTGAGTATTTTATTTTTATTTTTTTAGTCATTTTTTGTATTTTTGCAGTCATTTTATAACTCATTTCAAAAGTATTTTTAGGTCATCAAAATCCTGGAAAAGAATATAACATATCTCCATTCCAGGTTGGCTGGCACCTACATTCATACTAGGGCCTCCTAAATGGAAGCCGTTATAGCTTGCTTCGTGGAAGCAAAATATATCAGCATGATATTACAGGATATAAACAAATCTTTTTCCTCAATGATATCATATTTTATTTTTTGATTTCTTACTGGGAACAGTTGTGCTGGATGAGGAGAATTTCAACTTTAAACAAGTCCACAGAAATGTGATATGTTATTCAAACAATACAATACAACTTTGTTTTCATACGTTCATTTTTACGAGCAACAACTGCCACTGTTCTTCAGTGCAGTGGCAGTAGATAAAATGGAAGGCTTTTGATGTGTGATTGACAACGAAAAAAAAAAGTAAAAAGCGAACAAAACTCGTAAAAACAAATAACGAGGCAACTATTTGATGGTTTTGCAGAAAAAAAAAGAGTTAAACACAAAGAAAGTACGCGTGTCGTTTCATAGCTCATTACCATGGACCGATATGGCGGATTTAAGATTATCGCCAGATTAAATATGTCGTTTGTGAATATAAAAATAAATAATCAGGGTTCCAAAGACAACAAAAGGCTGTTCTATGAAATCCATTAACTATTACAATGGTATGTCTTTGTTTTTGGAAACTTCCCTCATTATAAACATCAAAGAGAAAATTCCAACTAAGAGTAGTTGCGTGTTAGCATCAACGTAGCAGTACAAATACTAACGAGATGTAATTCATCCTCTAATTTGTGGAAATAAAATATTGTTTTCAATCTACCTCAGTATGGCTTACATCTATATTGCTGCTAGGAAATGCGTTTAGAAAAGAGGGGCTATGTTGAGCAGCGTAATTGCTTTATATAGTCCATGGACCATGGAAATAAAGCTTCCTCGTCATCCTACCCTCCTCTTTTCGTTCATTCCCTGTCCTTTTTCGTTCTTGAGCTGTCTGAAATAAGCATTCACCGACAGACAAGGCAGACATTATCTAGCAAAATGGACGGTATTTCCCCGCATGGGTCAGGCCGTATGACAGCTTCAACATTCACAGATAGGAATACAAATAACTATCATTTTCATTTTGACGCTAGAGTATACGAATAACAGCGGACGTTGAAAATACTATTATTATACCCTTCAGAATGGCTTTTGTTCAATTCGAATGATTTTTTTCATTATTATCACAAATGTACATAGATTAGTTCCTAGTGTCAAAATGTGTGCTCCCTACAGAATTTCTATCTCGTAAAAATATACGGGGAAATCGCACGAGATTGGCATCGTGCATGGAAAGTTTCATTCAATAGCCCGAGGTCCAGCTTTAAAAAGTTGGTTTTAACGTATTTGCAGAGAACAGAGGTGGAATTTTAACTCAATACGAAATACGGTAGTGACATTTTCTATAAATTACAGCTCAATACAAAACTGACATCATTCCGACACAGCGGTAACAATTACAGGTATAAGTACAATGCATAACTGTCGGCAATAAACCATAAATTGAAACCTAAAATCATGCAAATTTACAAAGTCTGTGCACATATATAAACAGATATTCTAGTTCCGAAGATGTGTAAGTAAATAGTTTATAACTGGAAAATGGTAGCTGTGATGATCGTATTTGGTATGTTTTCAAAATCGCATCCACTTCAATAATCATCATTACTAAGCTTTTCACTGCTACTGACGTATGTTTGCTTCACCTAAAAGAAATCGTATAAAAGCCGAGATATAAGTTTAACAGCGAGTTGCTTTACGTATGATGTTGTGTTTATTATTCGTATGTTAGAATTGACATTCTCAGAAGCCCTCTATATCCTAAAATCAGTTTAATTGATTTCAAACTCAGAGCTCCCTGTTGAATTCACCTGATCATTGATTATAGTACAACTATAGTTAAATAATAAATTCTGGTCTTAAAGTTAAGGCTCTTAATTGTTTATTGAGCGTAATTTGTAATAATTGTATTGTCCCTGAACAAAAAATGGATCCCTTTATTTTCTATTTATTTCTCTTAGCCGTCCATTCCGTATTTATTTATTTCTCTCTTTCATGACGCCATAGAGAGAAGAGAGGATTGGTCGAAGGATAGCTAGTTGTTCTTGAGAAGTAATTATCGCAATTTTTTTTTAAGGATTTACATTCTCGGATGGGAGTTGCGCTATTACAAGCAACTGTTACTGCTTTCAAACATTCTGCAACTTTCTCCATTCTACGATGCAACAAAACTAATTCAAACCAATATCAGCAACAGATTACTTTTGACTTCATTATTTATGCTGAATGTATATCGGGTAAATCAGCGCATGTGGACAAAGAAAACTAATCCAAGGCATATTTCACAACTCATGTGAGAGTTTTTATCATTTACGCCAAACAAGAACCTCCATTCAGAACAGTATTCATGATACAGAAGTCGGAACAGGTATAATTCACAGTGTATCTAATACTCGTTTCCTACCATAACAATAAGCGTAACAAGTTTATTTTTTATGTGATTAGTTCGTGGATCCATGACGCGCCACGCTTGAGTATATGATGTGCATGAATGACGCGCCAGTATCCGAACTAACTAAATGGAACTGGTTCCCTCCGCTATCCACATTCCCTTAATTCAATTCCCATAATGCAGTTTTTAGCTCCGAAAAATTACATTAGAAAATATTAATTCTGGAGCTTAAACTTGTTTCCAGCTATTACAACACGCTGTAGAAAAATGTTTTAAAAATCGCATAAGCCAACCGTAATACACACTATAAAAATTGTAATTTTTATATACTTCTATATATACCGTACTTAATACTTGTGATAGGAACTTTTTAATTAAGTTAGCTGATAATAAACGGTGTAAATTAAGCAAAAGTCATAGTATAAAATTAGAAGGATGATACAAAAAAAAAATTCAAAAGCATCATGTTGCACTGACATTTTTAGAACATGTAAAATAAATATGTGACGGAATACAACTGAACAAGCAAACGTTCTCCACGGCAGTAAACATGCTGAAAAATAACTTCAGAGACCACATCACAAGCCACATCACCCCTCAATTTTGACAGAATGCACAAGCCCCGCATGAAAGAGAGAAGTTCTGAAAGCAGAACATATGTGAATCTTCAGACCCCTACTAGCAAAAGGTTAAACAGAATAAATAACAGGAAAATTCAGCATGACAATTCTACGAAGCAGATAACTTGTGTTGTGTGTGGACCAGAAAGAATAACATTAAATTCAATAAAAATTAAAGAAGTCTATTATTCCAGACATACATTTGACACCGGAACAAAACCTACAATAATTTTAGTAGGCTACACAATTATGCAATATACCAAAATATATATCGAAACTTAAAAACACATTCATTACCGATGTACAGGTAGGCGGGAAAAAAAGCGGGCCGACTGAAATATCTAAGTTGCCGATATGAGCCACTGTGCATGCCTAGTGGCATTCACAGGATAGCAGGGAATGTATTGTAATGAACATTGCTTGAATTGAGAAATAATTTCACGTAATTTGCATTGCTTGTGAAAACAAACGTTTCCGTTACATCTCTTACATTTATTTACGTATCACAAGGCTCTGAAATCGGCTACAAGAGTCGGTCCGCTCCCCCCCCCCCTATCTGTACATCTTCAAAATAGATCTGTTGTTTAGTATTGCCATGTTAAATTACGTTACAGTGTAAAGAGAGGCTTGAATTATTTCAGTTTATTTTCTATAACACGGCGAATTAAGTATTTCACTATTTAAATTAAGCTAACGACGCAGGCCCGATTGCTGAAGAAATTACATTACAGTTCAAACAAGTTGACAAAATGTAGGAGAGAAATTTTAAAATTGAAATAATGAAGCTTTCTGGTGATTATAATTTCTATTATAATAAACAACTTAAGACCTAAGTCTTCTTTGATACTGTTGAATTTCAATTTTCAACTTATAAATAAAATTACAGCACCTCCAAGATGGCACATATATAGCGAAATAAGTAGGACTAAGTGGCGAATAAAAGTAAAAGGTGAGAGCAAAAAGAATACAAGGTTTATTGATAAAACTTAACACAATGCTACTTGAAAATGTGTTTCTTTTTTATAAATAAGTGTACAGTTAGTAGTATAGCCTAAAGAAGATCGTACAAGAACGATGATGTTCACAATAACTTCACAGACGTTTCTTAATTTATTCTTTATTTATATACGCAGAAGTCACATAGCGTGTTAGGATCTGTTGGTGTATCAATAGGATGTGTAACTATTGCAGTTCATCTGTTGCTATTGTCGCGTTCACTCACATTTTAATATCGGGAAATAGCGGTGATGAACCATGACAGTAAAATCTAATCTGCCATCTACCTTAGTCAAATCTTAGTGAAACCAAAGTCAAATAGGCGGCCATGGAACTTAAACCCTGGATTTCCCAAATTTGAGATACAATATAAATGTAGATGGGGTTGGAATTCGCTGGCGAGTACAAATGACCAATTAGATATTTTGATCTGCCAGTCCGGTTTCATCAAATGACAAAAAATTTCCATTTAAAAGTATTAACGGAATTGCTATCTCTTTAAAGAAAGTCAAAACATCCATTATGCAATATTATTACATTAAATACTTCATTAAGATAGAGCACAAAATAATTGATTTCACTACAGCAAGAACTAAGGAAGTGTTACATGAAATAACGGTAATGACCAAATTGGACACACTATTTATTGCATAGTTAAAGGACTTGCACTGAAATATTCAGATTCAATTTTCAGCAACCGTTTATACAAACACTGATAAGCAATTTTGCCTTTATAATTTTTTATGTTCGTAAGATGGACTTGCTAAAATGTTATACTTTTCTCTTGTGGGACAACCTTTTTTACGAAAGTACGACAAATCAATTCATTGGTTATATCCAGGCAGCATGAAACAGTAGGCTCATTTTAGGTTCCTAACAAGACTTCTAAAGTATGCAGTTTGCATTTTACAGAATATGATTTCAGTACTAGTACTGTACTACTAGAAGAACACTTTTCCTAATAAAATACCTTCATATTCACTTGAGTACCATCTAAAAATAATCGTAAAAATATGAAAATCTTGCTTAGGGTGAAAATCTTGCTTAGGGATGTCATACAATAAAACTTTTCCTTTGTCCTCTTGAATTAAATTGTCTTAACTTAATTTAATTTAATTTTTTTCCATTGGAGGTGAATACGGACACTCATAGTTGCAGTTGCAACTAATATGTTTCTGAATGTGAAAAAATAAAACAATGCAGAAAAAAGAGAACAGAACTTCTTTACGAGCCTTTCCCACCATCACCAGTAGGTTTATTTCACTTTCGACAGCTAGGAATTTATTGAAATAAAACTAAATTTTGGTGATTCTCTATTTCAATCACTGAAGGGTCTTCCTATAGCCAGTCTTCCTTAAGGTACTTATAATATTTACTAATTGAATAACGAATAGGAACTAATTTTTTTTTAAATTTAGAATACATCTTAGTTATAAAATTGCAGCAGAACTGGCAATATACAATTTCTTCGCAAGAAATTAAAATACTCCAATAAGTAATTGTTCTTAATAATTATTTATTATTAAAATAAATATAATATAAATATATATATATATATCATTAAAAATCAATCGGACATCAGAAGACGAATATTATTGTTAATATTTAGGAACTGGCAATATACAATTTCTTCGCAAGAAATTAAAATACTCCGAGAAATTGTTGTTAATAATTATTTATTATTAAAATAAATATATAACTAAATATAATACATACATATAATAAATCTTTAAAAATCAATCGGATATCAGAAGACGAATATTGTAGTTAATATTTAGCAGTGTACACTTCATATCTCATTCACACATACTCACGATTTCATTTTTTAAAGAAACGTTCCCTCGCCATCATCACATTGCATGTAAAACCATAAAATTGAGATGGGGAAGTGTTATAAAGCTTCATCACATCCATTCATTTACGATCCTGCTAGCTGTCTGCCGCTTGCTGCTTTGCTTTCAAAGAGGGAGGGAAGAGCGTTCTAAAATCCTAGCAGTGTATTTAGTGGTCAAGGAGATTCAAATTGGATAGGAGTAGCGGTGTTAATAAAGAATCGATAATGTACAGTGACCACATTAAAGACTAATTTTATCGTAAAATAACGCTACATTGGAGATACGAAGTAGATAAATACACTTAATTACAGACGACATATCGCGATCACTTGAAGAGGTTTTCAGTAACACAGTGAGCAGTTTCCAGGGAAATGATTAGTGCGCAAGAGAGCAAGAGTGAGCTAATAAACAATGAATGGCATGCATGTTTATCTATGGTTAGGAACCTCTGAAGGTGATAGACTAAAAGTGCCTGAAAAATTACCTTTATGAAATTGATGAAAATGTTACATGAAAAATTGAAAATAAAAAGACTTAATGTTTCTAAATATGTATTTAAAGAAGGGAATATAGCGTAGTATATAACCATAAATAATAATAAACTAAGAACAATGTTTAAGTATTTTATATTACAACTCATATTATTATGTTTTCTGTTTTTTATTGTTATATGTCTACTATATTTATTAATTAATGCCTCATAGCTAAGTAATTATTAGATCGCTTTGTCTGCGAAGTTGGAAAAGTCCATTCTGAAGACAAAATAGGGAAAAGGCCAAAACAAAAACAAAAACAAAAAAACAAAAAACAAAAAAACAAAAAAGTAATGAAAATTTCCTAAAAATGGCCAGTAGAAATTCCGATAAATGCAAAATAAAAGCTTACTACTTTTATTCGTTTTGAGGGCGAGATGAATTTATAGTACATCCTGCATTTCTGTGATGACTCGGAGAAAAATGACATATCATCAACTTCTGAGCCCTTTATATGATTCACCTGACACGAAGTCTTGTACTAAAGCGCACAGTCGCATTCGAGGACCAATCAGAATCAAATATCCTCTCTTATCCAATTAAAGGTCCAAGAGATTCACTTTCTCTGTTCCAGTTCTGTTCTCTTTGATTCAACCCTTCTAACATTTCACTGAGTATTTGTGTGTGTGTGTGTGTGTGTGTAACTCATAGTTGAATAAAACACTTTCCTTTCCTTTGTTTTTAAGATTGTGAATCAATTTCTAAACTCAGTTTGAAAGGCTCAGTTTATATAGAATTATGCTACAACGTTTAATGACTAAACATAAAGAAATAAATTACTTTACAGTGGAATTATATTTAAATTTATTCCCTTTGTTTGAAGTTCATGTTATGAAATATAACATTATATTATTACCACTAGCAGTTCGTAATGTAATAATTATATGAATCTTATAATGTTCCTAGGAGAAAAAGTTAAAAAAAAAATGGTGTCATTCATAAAATTGTTATAACAACAGCGGCATTTTTCATATTTAGTACAATAATTTAAAAAAATGACTATCTGGAAAATTCCACCAACTGGATTTCATTATTTATTCCGTAGAGGAAAATGTGCCCTGGTTGGGAATCGGAACACTTGATTTTTGTCTGATATGCTGATGCCGAGATGAAGTCTCGTGATTTTCCCTTCTGATTTGTACGGCGATCTTTGGTATGTGTGTGTATGGAGGGTAAATTTTAAAATGAACTTTTTTAATACCATTTGTGCCCAAATGAATTCGAAAAAAAGCAAAAAAGGAAAAAAGGAAAAAGTAAATAAATCGAAAGATCTGTTTTGGGGAAATTAACTGAACAAAAAATAAACAAACAAATAAAACCAAGTGACGCCGGCCGCGGATGCCTACGAATACATTTGATAACATTTGTGCCACTTTTACTGGTAATTTAATTTATTTTTTAAACTCATTAAACGCTTGGCGAATATGGTGTTGAAATTTTTTCAAACTCTGCCGTGACAATGTAGGCTATTCTTTTTTATCGATTATTATTTATTATCATCGTTATTACGCTATTGCTATTATTATTATTATTATTATTATTATTATTATTATTATTTTTATTAGTATTATTATTTAATTCTAGATGTGCAACATTATTCCTGACCACAAAGATTGCGTGCTAGGATTGTCTGTGTGAGAGAGAAGCTAGCCGGTTATTGCTGGAATAAATTCATGAACATGGATGCCATAAAATGCAAAGATACTTATGCCCGAAGGTCTGTGTCACACAGCCTTCTGAGAAAACCGGCGTGCGCTAATATTCGAAACCACACCACTACCCATTAAAAAAAAAGCAATGGTGGACACTTGTACTCATAAAATGAACTGACGAAATGCTACCCTTCTTCTTCTTCTTTCGTTTCACCCTCTTTGGGGTACGTTGAACCAGTCATTTCTGTGTGTGTTGTTCCTTCCTAAGTGCCCAGTATTTCTTCATTCTTTCTGATCTTCTTTTCCTCTCTTCTTCAGAGATAATAGGTTTGGACTTCTTGGAACCTTGTATTTTCGTCTTTAGTTATTATTTTAGCCGTTCGATCTAATAGTGAATTTTCTGTAATTTTTAACTCAACTAGGTCTTTTTCAGTTTCTTTAAACCAGTTGGGTTTTGTTTTGCGGTTGCGGAAGAAGTCAAAGATTTGTTTGGTTAATCTAACAGAGTCCATTCTAAGAAGATGACCATAGAAATTTATCCTCCTTTTTCGCATAGTGTCTGAAAGTTTTTCAATTTTCTTGTAGAGGGTTTCATTCTTGATGTATATCATCTTATTATCCTGAAATTTAGGTCCTATGATTTTTCTTAAAATCTTCCTTTCCTTTAGTTCAAGTTTCTCCATCTGACCTTTGAAATTCATGTTTAGCGTTTCTGCCGCGTACAGTGCTTCTGGTTTAATTACTGATCTGTAATGTTTAATTTTTGACCCCCATGAAAGGGATTTCTTGTTGTATGTATCTTTTGTTAGTTGAAAGGCCATTTCAAGTTTGTTGCTACCCTTCATAATATATCCGTTATCAAAAACATTAGAGTATCATTGCAGTTAATTGGTATACTACACTGCACGCATTGAAATGAAAGCAATAAAAATAGTTGGAAAAAAGAGTTTCAATTAATCCCCAAGCTCGGGAAAATGATCTTTGGGGTAAATATAACTTACACTCGAGGAAAATAAATACCAATATGGATGTTACGTTCAAACACGAGTAGAATCATATTAAGTGCCGTGCTCGGAATCAATCATCCTCCCCTCACCTGATTGGAAGCCCGAAGAATCATTATCATACCGAATGCACAATACAACTAGCAGCTGCTCTCGATTACTTACTCAACTAGATTTTTGTTTAAATAATTTATTTCACAGAAAAATAATCAAAATTTTATATTTCTTAACACTGACATTGTTTTTATATAAATTGCAGGAATTGCATAATTTTATTCTTAATTATATTGTTTAAAATTAAATATATAAATAATTAAACTAACAAAACGAATCTTATGCTGCCATATTGGCATACAAACTCTAAAGGATTAAAATGAACGATACATTCATGAACCCTAAAACATTTTATTTTTCGCATTAAAAAGAAACATTTTGAAAAATCCTTTCTTAGTATGCATTTACATTATGAAACGAAGGTACTTTCAAAATTCCAAGTCTCTACCTATTACAGTTTAGGCTCTACGTTGATTCTCTGTCAGTCCTGACTGGCCGAATGAATGAATGATTGACTGACATATATATATATATATATAGAGAGAGAGAGAGAGAGAGAGAGAGGGGGGGGGGAGGCTACCTATTCAACATTTCATAGCTCACACATTATCTCGTTTTTAGACGCCAACTCTCCTTCTACAGGTCCAACGTCATATTATCTCAGGTCATCCATAGTCAACTTAGACTAAAGGTAAACAAGTAGCAATGCAAGCAATATCATGTTTAAAGCCAATAGAGAAAACCCTACATCTTGACAAAGAGGCTTACCCACCAACGCAGTTCTTCCAAAACTCAGAACTTGCAACGAGATCTGGAGGATTCCAAACAAAGGAGAACTACAGAACCATAGATGACACAGGATCAGTTGGCCCAGCCAACATACAGATCTTCAAAGACGGATCGAAAACTGATAATCACGTTGGAGCTGGTCTATTTGCAGTAGAAAACACCAAGGAGATCTATTCTGAGGCGTGTCGCGTGTCGATTGGACAATGAATGCTCGTATTCCAAGAAGAACTTCCTGACATCCAAATGTCAGTAGACTGGATTGAAAGGAAACGTATAATAAAAAAAAAAAAAAAAAAAAAAAAAAAAAAAAAAAAAAAAAAAAAAAACCAACAACACATACATCCCCATCATATGCAATACATGTAGACTCGCAAACAGTATTTTTCACTATCAAAAGCAAAAGAACAACACAACCAATCGTAGTTTACATCAGAAAGAGGTCAAACAGGAACTCAAGGCAACGAAAGGGCCGACTATTTAGCCAAGACAGCAGCCAGGTATAAAACCACCATAGATTACATTGTCTCGGGCGAAGAAACTTTTATTATAAATATTTGGAATGCTACATAGGTCTACATAAATACACTTCATACCCAACAGTTTATCCCCTCCATCTACTACAGACTTTCGATACCAATATAGCCCAACTACGTACTCACACGATTCGGTGACCAATCGTGGATGTTTCCGTACTTGTCTCCACAGAATTAACAAAGTACTCTCTCCTTTACGTAACTGCCCGGAAAAGTCGCCTCAGAAGGCTATACACCTACTTACAGAAGGCACATTGATCTCAAGAGATCGGCCAACCATTTTAACAAAGCAAACTCTGCCCCAGGTATTGAAGTCCCACATCAACAATTTTGGCGTCACAAACTTCATCAGCAACATCTTCCGCACACTTCAAGAATAAAATAAAAAAATAAAATAGCCTTTAATCCCTAAAGGGCAATGGCCTCTCCTGAAAGGAGGGTAGCTCGATTGTTCTTCCCACATTTGAGCTAAGAATGTGGAAAGACTTTGAAAATTCTTAACAATCATAAAATTTAAGTAAGTTATCCTGTGATACGCCACTGGCAAAATACAGCATTTAAAAATCGATTATAGATTTTTAAAAGTCCCGGTTTGTTACATTTTGTCCCCGTGTCCCGGTTTAAGTCCTCATTTGTCCCGTTTTTTAAATCAAAGGGTTTAAAACATTTGAAGAGTGGAAAAAACAACCGTCTATGTAAGACATAAATTAATTGACGTTTTAAACCATTGTCGATGCCAGGATATCTCATTACATAATCCAAAGAAAAAAAATTGAATTCACACTTGTTAATCCTGGAAGTAATGGCCGTGGAGTGCGGGAAAAAGAGCACGGAATTGGAAAGAGTGAAGGCCATTCTGACAATTAAAGTGAACTTCAGAGAGTTGTGTGTAGAAATATGTGAGAAATGGAGGAAAAACAAAACTCTTTTAGATGAAATCCATTCATCCTGAAAGTACAGTTGTTTGCAGCAATCCAATCAAATAACAAGCTGTTAGGACTCCCAGCTATGACTCTAATAGTCTTTTATCAATACTAATCATTACATATTTTCGTACTTAATTATCCACAAAACTGACATCAATGGTTCAATGGCTTTTCTTCCTAGAGTGTGTACATCTCCATCAATCTGACCTGTTTATGATATATTTTAAGTTTATACTTAGTGCTTAGTGATTTTAATTTAATTTTTAAAATTATATATATATATATATATATATATATATATATATATTTCCTACACGGTGCTATTTATGTACATGCCCAAACAATTCTTTTCTTACGGGATGCTCTTTTTATTCATGTTAATTCGGACAACTCTATCTAGTTTGTCGTTTCTTTATCTCCTCTTAAAAGTATTTATAGTAATATTTGAACGCAATAACGGTCTGAAACTGCATGACTTTCATCCGTTTCCGTTCTAGTGGTTAATGACGGTGATTTGGTTTGGCAAAGATAAGCAATGACCAATACCCAGATCAGTCATAGTTTTCTTACAGGTGCTGGAAAAACAGTAAATATTGTTGTCTAGTAAAATTGCGTCAGCATTGTTTAGGTATTCATTTGATTTATCTTTTGGAAAAGTTATTACTACAAAATTCTGTATAATTATAGGCCTTTTTCAATTTATGACCAACATTTGATTTTTAGATACATAAAAATCGTGTTTTCTCGAGCCTTTTCCCTGTCTTCATAGACGAACATTGTGGTCGAGTCTCGAAATTCCGACATCCCAGATATTTGGAGTTCGGCGAATGCCTAATATTCACCACAA
This sequence comes from Ectobius pallidus, assembly GCA_964059195.1. Classification (NCBI taxonomy): domain Eukaryota; kingdom Metazoa; phylum Arthropoda; class Insecta; order Blattodea; family Ectobiidae; genus Ectobius; species Ectobius pallidus. Next base: position 95,800,153 of record CAXKWD010000004.1, on the reverse strand, counting down.
ATCACCCGTCACCACAACTCTGTGTTTTCAAATAGCACACATTCGTCTAGCGGTATGCAGTCAATACCAAAGTCTGGCTCTGGCTTTGATAAATACGGCCTGAAACGCTACGTCCACTCTTATTCAAATAAACTACATACCTCGTTCCTTTATTCAGTAAGCCAACGTTAAATCAGAAATAAGTAAATCAACAAGCAAAATAATTATCTGGAAGTTAATTAAATACGTGTAGCATAAACAGATTCCAAGCATTTCCAGGTAAATCAAATTACGGTAAAGAAAGCATTTCAAAACGTATTCCGAGATCACATTATTGACAGTTAACATATAACGTTTTAACAACTCACTTTTGATGAATCTATAGGCCTAATATAAATATGTTCAGTACATTACTAAGTAAATGTCAGTTATGTAGAGAGAAAATAAGGTAAAAATGGTTTAATAATTACAACGTGAAAAGTTATTAATTAATAAACACTGTGCTTTTTATTGTGTAAGCATTATTAATTTATTTACATATTTATTTGTAAGATCTATACCAGCTAACCTCCTTAAAGTAAAAATATTGCCATTAAAAATCTGTGAATGTTACACTGACGAGAGTTTGACACAATGATATCCAGACTTGAGGAATTTGAAGCTAATGAAAACCATGATTAAACTAGGAAACTCAGAACATTATTGCAACCGCAACGAAAGTTTGTCACATGAATCTGTGTTGTGCTGGATCAATACAGTCTGTGTCTCCAAAATATATTAAGATACATGTTACGATTACGTAACCAACTTTTCCTTAGTCTTCCTAAAGAGCGTTTCTCAACATTTTCCCTAAGAAAGCCCTTTAGCCACCTCTTTCAATGGTCATCCAAGCTACATATTCGCCATAAAAACTTCCCAGATTTAATGATTATTACTATCAAGCCATGAGAAGAATCAAATTCATAGGCTACGAGACAAACCTCCAAGAATTAAATGACCTACAGTTATCGCACCTCTAATCCCACTACCTACTTTGTTGTCAAGATTCTGGCATACTGTTAGGCAAATTGTATATTATAATAAAGTATTATATAATTTTTTCACCTTACACCCTCATTTAAAAATAATAATTCTTCGAAGGTTTGCCTATAACTCTTCAAGTTTTATTCTTTTGGTACAACATTTCTTGCATAATAGGCCTATAACTTATAAAATACCCTTGATTAAAATTATCAAGGTAACTTAGGCCTCCTTCTCTTTTTTGCGTCAATGATTAAAATTCAATAAAATGTTCCTGTTAAAATGTTATTTAGGCTATCTCCTTAATCATGTGTACGAATTAAAACAATAATAGAACAATAATAGAAACAAATAGTGTGTTAGAAATGTGTGTGTCAGTGTTTATGTAGGTAATATCATTAATACCAGTCAGAAACATTAGAAGAAAATTGTGTTGTAAGGTTTTTCTTGTAGGCAGTCAAAAGGCAAAGCGTGCAAGTATTATTGAATTTCGGCTCGATAAACCCATCTTCAGCCTGTTAATAAATTTTTAAACATTTGTTAATAACTCTGTCTGGTAATAATGATATTACCTACACCCTACATAAACTTTGACACACATTTTTAACACACTATTTGTTTCTATTATGATTTTACCGTTTTAATTCTTATACATGTTTTACTGTTTTAATTCATATACACAATATTAAGGATACAGCCTAAAAAACATTTTATTGAATTTGATCACTGACGCAAAAAAAGAGAAGTAGGACTAAGTTACCTTGATAATTTAAATCAAGAGTATTTTATATATTATGTAAGGAATTTTGTACTGAAAGAATAAAACTTGAGGAGTTAAAGGCAAACCATCGAAGAATTATTATTTTTAAACGAGGGTATAAGGTGGAAAAATTACATTATACTTTATTATAATACTACCCTAATTGGAGAAAAAATGAAGTTTAATAATATTCTATTAATATTTTATATTAACAAACAGAACCCTAACTATTCTCTCATTTTAATAAAACAAAGCCTTACTGCAGTTCTAATAGGCCGTGTTAAAACTTAGAAATTCCTTCGCGTTGTCTACATTTAACATGTAAAAACATCCGTTCGTATAAGAGGGATGGGTAAGTCATAGCAACTAGCCTACTTTTTAGAAAATGTAGGACATTTAAATATTTTTAAATATATAAATGAAAGGGCACGGTATAGAATGTATGTATAACGTGCGTAGACAGTGGACTGTAAAAACAATTAAATTAATTAAGGGTGATAAAGATTGTACACACGCTATACATTTCGCTTAGAATGAACGATAACAAGGTTATAAGCTAAATAAACCATAGGTGAGATAACACTGACACTTTGATCTTCTTGAATCACAAACACTCGTTGGAAATTTCATCGACGTCTTGAAGTCTTCTTATAAGCAGGGATGATTGATTCCGCCAGTAAATGAAAGAGCTTGCTGATTTAAAAATATATTTAATAACAATTCCGGAGGACCTTTGGAGTCAATATTCCAAATAAAATTATGTGAATAACAATGAAATACACACATGTACCAATTATATGCCGTATTAAGGTTCACAGTCAATCTTGTGATATTTTAATTCACCAAATAATACGCAATAATAATGTTACTGAATTTATATTGCGTGTTAAAGTAGATACAGCTACGTTGCAATAAAATCAATTTAATATTATTAGCTGTATGAAATAATTTTAGAGCTTTAATGCACTCACTAGGTAATAAGATTCCTTTCGTAGCTAATATTACCTCAAAAATAGTCCTGAAGTCCAAATCAGGTCATAATCAAGATAGTCAATTCATGTAGAAATGCCTGGTGGAAGCACTAAACGAATCCAGCCTTTTCTGAGACGAATAAATGTGAAAAATTGCTTCTGTGCAATTAATATCAATTATAAAGAAGCCTTAACTTGCAGGAAGCGAAGAATAAGGAATTATGACGTTAAAAAACCACTGCTAGTTAAGTCCAGATATGGACAATGATCCTTTAAGAGGATTTAAAAATGGCGAAGACGAAGAAGGAATGTTTGAAACAAGAAGAAAAGAAGAAAGCTAACAATATAAAAAACATATTGTAGAGAAATTCAACTGTCCTTAAAAATAATGAAGAGAATGCAAGGCCCCCTGAAAACGGGCGAAAAGCAGAAAGAAATCAAACCAACCATCCATCATAATAAAATTAAACATTTAGCAATAAAAATATTAACAGCTAAAAAGATCACAACATAACTGAACATATTGCCCGCGATTATTCACTAGGGAATAATCAAACAGAAATGCGAAGTTATGTTGGATCTTCAAAAACACCAATAAATCCTAAAAGTTGAGAAATAAAAGTAACTAAACAAAGAAAAAATGAACGACTGCCTTAGTCGAGAGAGTCATGTATGGGAATTGGGGCTAATTTAATGATGGGTCGTTTCAGATAACTTGTAGAAGTCCTGACCGTGACAACCCTCACAAGACCGTCTGGGCCTGGGTGAGTTTGAGTTATGATGCCAACAACCCATTTTAAGGGAGGCATATTGTCATCCATGATTAAAACTGGCGTACCTATGGCAACATTAGGCATAGCCTTCAACCATTTAGAACGTCTCTGCAAGGAAGAAAGATAATCTGAAGACCACCTTGACCACAGGGACTTCATAAGATTCCTTAAATTGTTCCAGCGGGAACGTATAGTATAACCGCCAGAAAGATCTGGGCTAGGAAGAGACACAAGAGGTTTGCCAATCAGAAAATGTCCAGGGGATAAATAATCATAATCATTTACTTCCTCATTAAGAGTGACAAGGGGGCGAGAATTCATGAGGGCTTCTATTTGAATGAGAAGCGTGGACATTTCCTCATATGTAAAATTAAAAGATGGAGACATCCTTTTCAGATGATATTTCAATGAACGAACCGCCGCCTCATGAAGTCCTCCCATGTGAGGAGAATGAGCAGGCAGAAAGTTCCATTTGATAAATAGATGTGAAGTAGCATCTTGTATGGTTAATTGATATTCATCAGTTTCCAGCAACTTTGCAAGACTACTCAAATCGGCGTTGGCGCCTACGAAGTTGCTGCCATTATCCGAAGTGATAGAAAGGGGTATGCCACGCCGAGCAACAAATCTGGAAAATGCAGCAAGAAAAGCACGAGCAGTCAAAGCTGTAACTAGCTCGATGTGAACGGCCTTTGTGGACATACAAACAAATATGGATATGTAGGATTTAACTTGAATCCTTGATCTGGGACCTCCAAATTTAATCATATATGGCCCAGCATAATCAACACTGACATTGGTAAAAGCTGGTATACAATTCACTCGCTCAGGAGGTAAGTCAGCCATTTTTTGCTGGAATGCTTGAGCATTAAACTTAAAGCATATGAAACAGAGCCTCAGTTGGCTCCTGACTGTTTTACGCAAGGAGATGATCCAGAATTTCTCTCTCAAGTGCGAGATAATAAGTTGGGGACCAGCATGCTTTAAAAGAATATGTGTATAGAAGATAAGGTGTTTAGTGAAAGAATGTTGTGCTGGCAACAACATAGGATGTCTATTATCAAAGGATAGATTTGAACGTTCCAAACGTCCACCCACACGGAGAATACCATCCTTGAGTATGAAGGGGCTAAGTTGCTTAAGTTTACTTGAATTAGATAATTCCAGATTTGAAGACAGAGCTTGGATTTCCTTAGAGTAATACTGTCTCTGGATTACCTTAACAGAATAACAGATAGCATTAGATATCTCATCAGGAGATAGAGAACCTGTGAGGGGAGATTGAGCCTTCCGACAATTATGAATGAATCTTAACATAAATGCCATTACACGGATAGTTTTCAAATAACTGTATTTGGATAGCCAATCACAAAGATCAGAATTGTCTGATTCAATAAGAGCTACTACCTTCATCTCTGGAAGAGAAGTAGACTGCATGGAGTCACAATTCTTAGGCCATTTAAATTCATTATCAATAAGCCAATGAGGACCTGACCACCATAAAGAATTATTCAAAAGATCTAAAGGAGAGGATCCTCTAGAAATAAGATCCGCAGGATTTTCCTTAGATGCAACATGAGACCAAGAGTCAATAGATGTAATCTCCTGAATATCAGCGACTCTATTGGCCACAAAGGTTTTCAAAGTGGTGGGTGAATGAGTAAGCCAGCCCAAAACCACCTTGGAATCGCTCCACAAGTGGACAGATTCGATATTTAATTGAAGTATGGGCATTACCTTAGATATTAAATTAGCTAGCAAATGAGCTGCCAATAATTCGAGTCTAGGAATCGTAACAGCCTTTAAAGGAGCAATGCGTGATTTTCCACAAAGCAAAGCGCTCTTAAAATTTCCAGATTGATCTACAGAGCGTAAGTAGATGCAGGCTCCATAAGCGGCTTCACTAGCATCGCAGAAACCATGAACTTGAATGGAAACTGCATTCTGCAGTAATGCGAGACGAGGAATGGCTATATTAGAAATAGCATTCAACTGACTATGAATCTTGCACCATTTGGTGGCAACTAAGTCTGGAATAAGCTCATCCCATGAATTGGTTTGTTTCCATAGAGATTGAAATATTATTTTGCAAAATGACACCACCGGGCAAATCAATCCCAAAGGATCAAATATAGAAGCTATACAAGATAGCAAGTTACGCCTCGTACAACGAGTAAAGGGTTTTGAATAATCAATAGAAGTTTCTATTCTTAATACATCATTTGAGGGTTGCCAAATCAGTCCAAGGGCCTTCAAAGCATTAGCGTCACAGTCGCCAAATGTGCGAGAATCAAGAAGTTCCCTGTCTTCAATTGGAATATCTTGGATTAACTCGGGCACGTTTGCACTCCATTTACGTGGTTGAAAACCACCTAAAGGAAGCAACTGTCTTAATTGACAGATGGTTGCCTTAGCCTCCTCAATAGTATCGGCAGCAGCTACGATATCATCAACATAGGTACAGTTGTTAATGACTGAGGATGCCAATGGGAAGTCAATCCCTTCATCAATAATAAGCTGCTTCAAAGCTCTAGTAGCTAGAAAAGCAGCTGAGGCTGTGCCATAGGTCACAGTCTTCAAATTGTATAGCTGTATGGGTTCTGCTTGAGAACTCCTCCAATATATTTGTTGAAATGACTGATGATCCTTGTGAATCAAAACTTGCCTATACATTTTTGCTATATCAGCTGTGAATGCAATGGGTTTGAATCTAAATCGAATCAATATAGAAAATAGGTCTGGCTGAACCACAGGACCTACAGCTAATATATCGTTAAGCGATTTCCCAGTAGATGACCTCGCAGAAGCATCAAATACCACCCTAAGTTTAGTGGTAGTACTGGATGGCTTAAAAACTGGATGGTGGGGAATCACATATTGGATATTTGAATTAGAGTCTGATGTGGAAGGCTCCATGTGCCCTAATTCCAAATATTCATTCATAAACTTGCAATATTCTGTATGAAGAGAGGCATTGGAAGCTAGACGTTTTTCTAATGATTCAAATCTCTTTAAAGCTTGATTCTGCGTGCTGCCTAGAATGTCTGGGTCAGCGCGAAATGGCAGCTTGACAATATATCTGCCTTCAGAGTTTCTCTGAAAATTATCCTTAAAATGCTGCTCACAAAAAGATTCATTAGGAAAAGGAGCAGAGTGAGTAACTCTTTCAAGCTCCCAAAACCTGGTAAGTTGACTACTGATATCTTCATCAGACGTGATGAAGGCTGAGTAATTCACAGAAGACTCAGTGTAATTAAAGGGTTTATCTGATGAAGGCCTATTCAACTTAGAACATCTCCTTCGCTGCATTGAAGGCATGTTATGATGCTTAAGAGGGAACGAAGGCAACTTGCCGGAGAAGTACCAGCCTAGTTGGGAGTTCTGTATAGTAGGCAAGTTGGGAGCAGATATCTGTCCAGATACCAAGATTTGAGAACATATCTCAACTCCCAATAGCAAATCAATAGGCTTAGGAGAATTAAAGTTGGGATCTGCTAAGGGTAAGTTAGGAGGAATGTTCCAACCGCTAGTACTAATAAAGTGTTTAGGGAAATTGGAAGCAGAGATCTCAGGAACTATAATGGCCTTTGTATTGTAGCACCAATTCGTAACCTGAGATCTTATAGAGATTTCTGTACAATTCAAGACATTTGCATTGGTAGAAAGAATGCCAGCAAGAGACGTACATTGAGACAATGGCGACAAACCAAGCTGCCTGAATAATCTGTCAGTAATTAGATTACAGTCTGATCCAGTATCAATTAGAGCTGTGGCCTGTACGGCACTGCCATTGTTACTTAAAATTATCACGCTAGCAGTAGGTAAAAGACATTTCTGCCGTGACTGGCTGGCAGACATGATATTGGCCGTATTTATGGCTTGAGAATTGCTTGGCCGTGAAGGGTCATGCAATAAGTTGCTGTGCCTGCCTTGACATTGTCTACATCTAAAAGTGTTACAGCTCGAAGTGTGACCATTTGAGCTAAGGCAAACACGACAAAGTTTGTGATTTTTCACGAATTGATCGCGGGATGAATAATTCAGCGATCTAAAGGCGTCACAATAAATGATAGTGTGATTCGATTTACTACAATAATTGCATTTCGCTCTAGGAGAGGAGAGGTTAGCCTTGACAGAAGGAGCAGATGAGGGCTTGACGGACTGACTTTTCAGAACCGATTCTGTCATCTGCAGCACCCTAACCCTAGACTCCAAAAAACTGAATAATTCCTGCAACTTGGGAAGTTTTCCTAACTTAATTGAAGATTCCCATTCTTTAATTAATTCTACTGGGAGCTTATCCACAATGATACGTGAAATAATTAAGTCAGACAGAGGAACATCAGTATTTAGTACGTTCAATGCATGAACCGTACTTGTAAAATGATCTAAGTATTGTTGCAATGAGCTTGCAGAATCTCCTTTAAGGGGCGGTGGAGAAAAAAGGTTATCCAAATGCGTGTTGGCAATTAACCTGTCATTATCGAATCTTTCAGCTAAAGTCTTCCAAGCTACATCAAAGGTGGCATTGGAGACCGGGATATTTTGAATTACAGTCATTACCTCCGGGGATAAACAAGATTTTAGATATTGAAATTTATCCATGTTGGATATATGACTGTGCTGAACAATTAATGAGTTAAATGTATCCCTGAATTCAAGCCAAGCTCTAGGATCGCCTAAAAAACTTGGTAGCTTAATTTCAGGCAATTTAGGTAAGTTCGGTAAAGGTGCAGACAAAGAAGAGTTGTGATTAGAGCTCTGCTCTTGATTCGGCTCATATAACAGTTTTGCATCTGCAATTGAAGAATTGATATAAGCTAAAGCCCTTGAACATTCTGACTGAAGCTGGCGCTCTTGAAACTCAGCCTCTTCATCGTAAATGTTACGATGCTGAAGACTTTCAACCTTATACCTATTAAACAATTCTTCTAGCACCGACTTAAGAACAATGGCCTCTTGATAGGATATTTTGTCCAGAATTTCAAATTCAGATACTGTTTGAATTTGAAATATGAATTGATTTTTCAGAAGGTTAAAAATAGCTTCGGCTTCGGCCTTGGCTCTAGCCTTAGCTTCAGCTGCTTCAGCTCTAGCTCTAGCTTCAGCTTCTTCAGCTTTAGCTTTAGCTTCAGCCGCTTCAGCTCTATTGAAAGCATTAATCTGCTTGCTAATATGGGAGATGGCCCTTTGTATGGTTTTCTCAATTTCTGCCATATAGGCATCTTCGGATTCAGAAAAGGCTAGTTCATTGATCTCAGACTGGACTCTGTTATATTCAGATTCAAGCTTGCTTAAATCAATCTTAAGCTCAAGAAGGTCTTGAGGAGAGGTTTCCTCATTGATAACGCAGTCTAGAATGTAATTAACTTTGCGAGTGATTCTCGACTTAATAGGTGTTCTTTTTGCCTTTAAAGTCTTAAGGGTGCCTTCTACGTCAGTCATGATTTGACAATTGATTGTTCAAATAGTATTCGACTTAACGTGATTCACTGTTTATGACTTAAATTGACCGCACTGAGAGCTTATTGAGCACTAAAGTTAGTTGCCCGCGGTTAGACAAAATGTGACAATAATGTGTGTGTACATGGATTCACAAAGGTGAGTGCAATTATGTAAATAATATCAAACCCTTTTAATAAATTAGTTTGAAGAGCTGTTGTCTGAATATTAGGCCTCACACGTGCAGATTAAAACACGGAGGCAGAAGCACTTAATATGAGATTAAAATTACCTTTTCAATAAGAAACTTCAAACTGACTTAAGTCAGGAATGTCAATTGTGCTTCAAATAAGTCAATTATTTGCTTGAATGATATTTGTGTTCAAACAGCATGAATTGCGGAACACCAACAGCTTGAATTATCTCAATAATGTTTACTACGGGCGGAATAGAACGAGTGTAGGTTTACAATGCGTGTTACAATATTGTGGTTCTATCCGGCCTCGGAGGTACCAAAAAATGTATAACGTGCGTAGACAGTGGACTGTAAAAACAATTAAATTAATTAAGGGTGATAAAGATTGTACACACGCTATACATTTCGCTTAGAATGAACGATAACAAGGTTATAAGCTAAATAAACCATAGGTGAGATAACACTGACACTTTGATCTTCTTGAATCACAAACACTCGTTGGAAATTTCATCGACGTCTTGAAGTCTTCTTATAAGCAGGGATGATTGATTCCGCCAGTAAATGAAAGAGCTTGCTGATTTAAAAATATATTTAATAACAATTCCGGAGGACCTTTGGAGTCAATATTCCAAATAAAATTATGTGAATAACAATGAAATACACACATGTACCAATTATATGCCGTATTAAGGTTCACAGTCAATCTTGTGATATTTTAATTCACCAAATAATACGCAATAATAATGTTACTGAATTTATATTGCGTGTTAAAGTAGATACAGCTACGTTGCAATAAAATCAATTTAATATTATTAGCTGTATGAAATAATTTTAGAGCTTTAATGCACTCACTAGGTAATAAGATTCCTTTCGTAGCTAATATTACCTCAAAAATAGTCCTGAAGTCCAAATCAGGTCATAATCAAGATAGTCAATTCATGTAGAAATGCCTGGTGGAAGCACTAAACGAATCCAGCCTTTTCTGAGACGAATAAATGTGAAAAATTGCTTCTGTGCAATTAATATCAATTATAAAGAAGCCTTAACTTGCAGGAAGCGAAGAATAAGGAATTATGACGTTAAAAAACCACTGCTAGTTAAGTCCAGATATGGACAATGATCCTTTAAGAGGATTTAAAAATGGCGAAGACGAAGAAGGAATGTTTGAAACAAGAAGAAAAGAAGAAAGCTAACAATATAAAAAACATATTGTAGAGAAATTCAACTGTCCTTAAAAATAATGAAGAGAATGCAAGGCCCCCTGAAAACGGGCGAAAAGCAGAAAGAAATCAAACCAACCATCCATCATAATAAAATTAAACATTTAGCAATAAAAATATTAACAGCTAAAAAGATCACAACATAACTGAACAATGTATATAGCCTATAATGCAGATTATGGGTAATAGGTGCAGAATAGCGAAGCAAACGGACAGCCATAAACATCCATACGAGGCTGCATCGTGCCACTCTAATGTAAATTGCTGTAGTTGGAAGCACACATAACCAATCCATAATCCCTTAGAGCTCGGTACGGATGGCCATTATTCCTCAAAGCTTCCATCAGCTCCATGTGGTATTCTGGGGTATTTCTCCCTCGGATAGTGATTATTTTGACATAAGAAAGCTGTTCATATCTTGTCATATCCATTCTGCACCGCGGATGACTCACAACTAAATTACCATCGCCTCTATTCGGATAACCGTATATCACTATGCTACCAAATGATACCACACTCTGCCGTGACATGCAACATCTCACGGTATTATTGCCTTACTCTGAGAAAAAAAAAAGTTACCATGAATTATGCTCCATTCATCGTAGGCCTATATTTTATCTTATTCTGGTCATCTTCAGTGAAAAGTTAGTTAGAAATCAAAATGGAACGCAATCATGTTTGACTGATGTAGTTCCATTTTAAATGTTAACAAAATAATCACTCAGGATTCGTTCAAATGTATTAGAACACACTTAAAAAAATTACTATGGACTAGTTGGAGAATTCATGTTTTAACAGAAGACTCATTCTCTCATGTTGCAGTAAAAAATTAAACAGAAACCCAAGAATCATATAAAGTGATATTTCTGCTGGCTATTTTAAATTTCCTCTCCTCTTTGTATCTACAAAACCCTTGGTTTGGCATTTTCTACAACTGTGAAACAATTACAATCATAAAGAATAAAGTATATGTTTAAGCGTTATATAGGATGGTGTACTTGTAGTTAAGAACAGAGATCATTTAGTTGATCTTAAAAGCCGCCAAGCCGCCTTGGCGAGTAATTTTTGTTATGACTTGTTACAGTCATAAGATGAGGCAAGAGGCATGACTGCCGACAATTCAGTGACTCTTCTGTATAATTAGTGCAATAGTGAGGGAACTTACAATTCCCATTGCATTACAATGCTTGGAGAGAGTTACGACCTAGGTAAAAACTGTGCAGCAGTTAGGGCGTTCCTTGACATGATTATTTTGGCAAGCTCCCTACAGTAAGCCAATACTTCAAAACTAGATCTAGGCCCCTACGTAAAAACACTGGTTTAACTTTAAGTTTAATCCAAAGAATATGTCATCATCATCATCATCATTATCTTCGTTCAAGTATTAGGCATTACTGCCTCTTCCGACACCTTGTGTCATTTGGTCTAACCCATTTTGCATTCGGTCTTTCTATAGGACTACATCTTCTTCCTTTAAATTTATAGCGCAATGATTATTTTGCTGTATTATCCTCAGGTAGTCGGTTTAATACAATACACAATACACATTGGACAATACACATTTCTCTGTATTCTTTTATTTTGTCATTATTCAGATTAAAAACAGTCAGTTCATTTCTAATGTCTTCATTTCTCTTTTGATCATATAGTTTATAGGTAATGAACATTTCAGGTTTTAAAATTGTTTAGGCCTATATGCTAGCTTAGCCTATTACCTAGTTACCCGTCCTTCTTAGCGTAAAGGAGTATTTTGCACGATTATCATCATAACCCGGGAAAAACAGCGAGGAAGTGACCTAAGCCTAGGTTTGGCACTTTTATTTTTTTAAATCATAGGCCTATGGTTTTTTTGTACAGGGTGTTTCAAAATGAATATCGGGGTTTTAAGGCTTTGTAGAATTTAGTACATTTAACATACAATTATAAATAATACATCAAATGAAAGAGCAACTCAAACAGTTTTTCCTACAAGTATTCAATGTGAGCACCATTCATCACAGGGCACACATGGAGTTAATAGGCGAGTTCTTCCCAAACCTTGATCAGTGTGTCTGGAGTAATTGTTGCAACAACTGCTTCAATCATGTGTCTTAAGTTGGGTAGGTCAGTTGGTAGTGGCGGCACATACACTTGATCCTTTATGAATCCCCAAAGGTAAAAATCACATGGCGTCAGATCGGGTGAACGTGGAGGCCATGCGAAATTAGCTCTGTCATCTGGCTCCATCCGGCCAATCCAGCGGTCGGATACAACATTGTTTAACCATTCGCGTACTGAATGATGCCAGAGGGGTGGTGCACCATCTTGCTGCCAAATACCACGTTCTCTGGTTCAGCTTCTTCCAATTGAGGAAAGAGCCATAGTTGTAGCGCATCAAGATAAGAATTTCAAATTACACTTGCTTCAAGGAAAAAGAAGGGCTCATAAACTTTCCGCCGGGATATGGCACAAATAAAACATTCAATTTAGGGGAGTCTCGTTGCAACTGTACCATCTCGTGGGGATTTTCGGGTCTCCAGATGCGAACATTATGAGTACCAACAAAACTATTTGAGTTGCTCTTTCATTTGATGTATTATTTATAATTGTATGTTAAATGTACTAAATTCTACAAAGCCTTAAAACCCCGATATTCATTTTGAAACACCTTGTATTTTCTGTGGAACGTGTGTGAGCAACACAATCTAAAGAATGAACTTGTACACGATACTTACAGCTTTTCTCTCCGAATGTATATAATATATTATACAGGCCGTTCTTATGGTGTCTTCCTAGATCGCTGGACAACATGCCTTGCAGAACTTAATTCTAATCACTATTTAATTGATCCGACTCATTTTCTAGTACAGAAAATATTGCTCTGACTTTTGCAGACTTTGTATAATGAATATTATACCTTTTCCCTGGAATTTTGTTGCGTATGCCTATGTGGAAAAGCAAATAACAATCGATTTGATAACCAACAGTCTGACTGTAGTATCGCATCGGAAAGATGCCGTTTTAAACCGCAAGCCTTAATATAGCCATCGTCAAGAAACGTAAAATATTTCGAATGATTATAATATTATGTTCTTTCCGGGTATAAAAATTATGTCCGTGCAAACTTTCAGATATCAAAGGTGTAGTTTTTGTGCGGAAAGTCAACAGAAAAACTCACACGAACCAACAGATATAAGTTATATTATTTATATAAGATTTGTAAAATGTGATTCTTGTGTTGTTTAATTGGTACGGGAGAAATTTCTGGAAATGCAATTTCATGCAAGGAATATATATAAAACTGGATGCAATTTATTCGTTGTTTGCCACAAATTTCTAAAGAAATACTTATTTAACACTGAATTCTCTCGAACGTTTTATAAAACATAATTCGAATAACGAATTCCAAAGAATGGAATGAACGTTAACTTTATTGCATTTAAACTGATTTTTTTTTTCATATTTTATGCACAAACACAAGGCGCGTGAATAATTTAATAGTTTACAAGACATATAGAAATATATCAGAATGTTAAATGTAACGATAATGGTAGCATGGTCAATTATATGAGGACAATATATATCTATCAATATACCGAACGCCATAAAAAATTGTAAGTGGTTGGGTTCTGACACTGTTTCCATTGACTAGTGGTTAGAGTTATTGATTCCTGATCTTATAGGCCGGGTTCGATCTCCGGTACTTTATACAATTCCCTACGGTAAGGAGGTGTGGAATGGGGAAAACGTAGACACGTGAGAAGTAATCGAATTAAATAAGAACTGGCTCATATTAAGGAAATGGTCAGAATGGAACACGCTATACTGACCACATGCCTCCAATATTTCCATCTGCAAATGAAGTTGCAGTTGTAAGTTTGGGTTTGTTCGTTCCAGAGATGTAGCACCTTGTTTAGTTTTCATTATGAAATAAATGTAATGTTTGCTGGGGGTAATAATGGAAATTTTCGGCAAAAGAGTATTCCTTCTTTCCAAAGGACTAGTTTTTAAATTGAATTAAACATAAATCTTGTCGAAGGATATTTGAGTGAATCCTCACTAACTAGAAGAATGAATAAGAGAGCTGAACATTTAAATTAATTGCCCTATTGTGTGTGTATAAACTTTAAATCCTCGTGGCAAGAAGCCAAGCCTGTTCTGGCTACTAAAACACAATATACCTCCACCAGCCGTGATAGCCAATCCATGTCCTAGTACAAGTCAAAGTCGCCGCTTTACCATGACGAGCTCCCACCTAAGAACAACTGTTCCCAACGAGATGTACGAACCAAGACATCAATGTCCATACATCCACAAACTACATGTTCCTCTTAACCACATTCTTAACAGATGTTCCTTCACAATGAATTTGTCATCCAATTCCCGACTTTTATATTCTATTTTCTGATTTACGAATATATAGCAAGACAGGTTGTTTACTTAGGCTACCTTCCAGTTTTCACCACAATGAAGTAGGAAAATTCTCTCACGATACAAGTATATTACGAGGTTTGTACAATATCTTAAGTAGATTTTTCGTGTATATGCTCCTATTACTAATCCAGAAACCTTATAATTGTGTCAACGAGATTTTAAAAATTGCATCACTCTCTACACTATAATTCTGTTCCTTAGATTCGCATTCAGCATCGCACGTGTGTTGTGGGTAGGAGATAGTAGAGGAAATGTAAATAATGACCAAACTAGAGGCTATTCCCTATCGATGATTTAGTATCTCCAATGGTGAATAAAGGTAGGCCTACAAAGTTTATTTTATAATTTTCAGTCGTGCTTAAATCCGTCAACCATAAACGAGAGAGTAAGTTTTCTTATTCCATCCTACTGACGGTCATAACTTACATGGAAGATAGCAATACTAAGGGGAGAGAGAACTACAGTTTTTACCAAAGTTCAATAGCCTACTTGTGCCATCTTATGTGCAAATTGTCTGAAGTTTATATAACAGCCTAACAGCCTATTCCCACCGAATATTATAAGAAAATAAACCTAGATACTTAACTCCAACAAATATAGAATATTGCCGTTTATTAAATTTATGTAGTAGTAGTGTGTATTTATTTCTCACAAAAAAATTCTCACATATAAACCACATTATTTACATTAACCGGCGCACGGGTCGGTGACGACCATACGTGCTCACTGCATACACTTAAATTATTACCCCATAAAAACCCAATTGAAAAAAAAAACGATATTCTATTATTTACATAACCCCAGACGTAACCCCCCCCCACCCCCAAACAAGTAAAAATTTCATGGACACATAGACATTATTACAAAAAACAAAAAGATAATAAAAAAAAATAATTCTTCGATTTCCTTAATTCTCTAAATCTAGGCTTTCTCTCATACATCTAACTTTCTGCAGAAATTTACATAACCCGTGCCAATTGTGCTCATCCAGTAATAGATTTAGACATGCCTCCCTACTTCTTTGCGAGTTTAAAAATTTGTCGGGTAGCATCATAACTCTCCAGCGCTCTGTAACTCCACATCTCGCCAAGATATGAACCCAGGTTTCATTTTCCCTGCACATTGGGCAGATTCTCCCCCCTATCTCATCCGAAATTCTCTGAGTTTTCCATCTTCCCAGGCGAATCCAGGCCATTGCTGCTCTATCTTCCGCACCCAATCTTTCTATATATGCTTCCCTTCCCCAATTAGCCTTTAATTCTGCTTGTAATTCTAATGACACTTTACCATTACAATCAGCCTCGATGTTCTGCCTCTCGATATCAATTAGTCTCCCTCTTATCTTCTTCCAAATATTTTTTCTATTCTCAATTCCCTTTTCCCACACCCACACCCACCCCATCCCTATACACTCCAAACCCCTAAGTGTATTATAGAATGAAATGATTGGACTCCGTCAGATTCTCATACGAGTATAAGCCTAAATAGATAGAATTTGTATAATATTCTGTAGAAATTAGTTTAAACTTATTACAGTATTTGAAATTACAACTTACAGTGCAGTGATCATGACGTCAAGAATGCCTCTACAACTACGTCTTACCTGTAGAGAAAGAATAAAACAATCATTAAATGAATTTGCAAGTGGCATGAAACATTCCGAGAATCACGTAAACTAATCATCCAACTTGAAAATTTGTTCAGAAAAACATCTATATACCTATTACATACACAGAACTTACATAGATACTTATATACACCCTACTTACGTACATACTATTTACTATTATAAACAAGTACACTGAGTGAACACTAAGCGTTAACAACATTGAGCCATACACTACAAATTGGAATATATATATATAATTATATATATATATATATATATATATATATATATATATATATATATATATATATATATATATATTACTAGAAGCCAAAAAGAAAAAGAAAACCTAGTGCTGTAATATATGAATTGCAACTATTTTACAATAACTTATAATTATGTTGAATGTACTTTTGAAATTCGTGAGAGCAACAATTGTTGTTAAATATACAATGTAATGGCTTTTCATAGCTTTTGGTACAGGAATCTAGATGGAAGACAAATGCCATTCGTGCTGTTTCATACATAGGACAATCAAAAAGTAGGTGGTAAATTGTTTCCTTTCCTTCTCCACGTACATACTAATAATGTTTTTATTTTGCCTGGAAGTACCAGGATGAATACAAAATTTATCATTTGTACACCTTCAAAAAATACAACAACTACAATAATGAAACAAAATACAAGGAATAAAATAATAATACAGTTAGTATAACCTACAATGAAACATAAGACAAAAAGTGTAATAACGAATTAAAATTAGGAAAGAATATGGAATAGAAAACAGAGTGAATTAAAAATTATGTAGGCTACAATTATTGTGTGTTGTTTGTGCAGAATGTCTATTCACAGTTAAGTGGAAAAACTGTTACAAAGAAACATGCCAAATGCTTAATGTGTACTTAAATGTTAGATGATCTTACAAACATACATAAATAAAAAGCTGAACATATTTTCATAATGACACTTGCACATCTTTTTAAAGCAATCATTTTAGAAATGTTAGATTATTAAAAGGAGTTGCTAATCTTAATAAAAGAAAGCCGTTTATATGCTTTCTGTAACATCCTCAAAAGAAGCAAAACTTGAATAAAATTTCAATTTTACAAAATTCTTTGCTTTCAAGTTATGCAACATACAAACAAGCACGAATTACTTTAGCGTTCTATTTTCAATTCAGGAGATTCAAAACATGTGTTTCCTTCAATAAATAATTTTAGGTTCAATAATATGTAGGGTTGGATAATATGAAAGTTGCAACCGTTAGTAAACCGTCTCCTCGTGATTACTTTAACAATAATAGTAATAGTAATATCTTCATGATAATATAACTCCTATACCATATTCCTTGAATGATGGGATGAATCTGTTGTTTATCAATATATCCATATAATTATACATATTGCAATATTGAATTATTCACAAAACAAGAAAGGTATAGCACAAGTTTGAAGTTTTCGTGGATGAAGTTCTCCCTTTTTATTACTATCGTATTCATTTTCATCGCCAGAGGCATAATAATTTACTTCCCTTTTTAGTGAGTCTTTCCCGCTTCCTTGTCATTACGTAGTATTCTTCGTCATACCTGGGGGATCACAATGTGCATGTAAATGCGGGTGGCTACACATGCCAGATATCCATTAAGAAATCTCCGCCATGACTCACAATGCTATAAAATAAAGTATATAAAAAAAGAATAAATAGTGAAAACTTATATACAAAACCACACGCAGTGGAAAAAACCCAGTTAACAATTTTATATTTCCTGCAATGAATGCCTAAGGGAACTTGATTTATTCATTGGCATATTCGATTACTCTTCACGCATGCATGGACAGCAACGCACCACTGAAAAGTAATAATAACAGCACGAATATACAATATTATGAATAAGTAAACAAGGTAGAGAGTAAAATTAAACAGAATATTGTAAAGATGAACCGGATTCCAATTCGGAAGTGAGCTTAAATTATATTTTTATATGAATCATATTAAAACCAATCAGATTTCATAAGGTTAGTGACAAAAGTCCAGAAGTCGTTCGCCTATCCCTAGTCGTATGCTGGAAAAATAGTTATAAAACCGCATTTCAATAGCTAAAACCACCAATTTAAAGTCTTGCCAAATAAAGTAAGTCAGATTTTAAAGTAATTTTGTTTAATGAGTAATATATTCATCCGGTAGTAGAATTTACTGGAAATCGGTTTGTGGATTTTTCATCTAGATTTCTAGGCTAGGTTATACTGTACAGCTGCCACGTGCAAAAATATAGAACGCTACATCTACACACAAAAAAACCACCAAAGCTGAAGCAGAAAGAAATAAAGGAAATTGTTAGGCAATCTTTCCCTCCAAAAAATTCGAGTTCGGGTTACTGTACACAACCAATTCAGAATAACGTAAATTCGCTCCCATTCTTTTTAACAACTTTAATTCAAAGCAACAGAGGCTTCGAATAGACTTTAACACTTCAAGATTTATGAACAATCTGTCCTCCAATAAGTGACATCAGAGATACAGGATTCATTTTTTTGGCTACAAATTACAATATAAAATAAATGCAACACCACCCGAAGAAGGAAAGCTTGGCTGGGGGGGGGGTGTTCAGTTCAATACAATAAAGCAACTTACACTAAAATAATTATTGTTTACAGTAATACAAAAAATGATTTACAAAACACAGAAAAGTATAAGTTAATGTTATTTACAGTAAGAACAGAACACGTAATATTTACAACAATGGAAATGTACGAGTAAATACAATAATAATATATAATCTTTTTTGTTACACAGGTTTTAAAATAAGACGAAGCAATTAATGTTGAAAATGTTGTAGTAATGACAGAAGTAAGGAAATAAAAGTAATTATATAAATTTCTAATTTTAGAATTAAATTGTTGCTGCTTAAGCCAGGATATGAGTATTTTTTTAATTTGTGAAGAAATAATATTGTTAAATCTGTTTATAAGTGAAGATTCTGAATAATCTTAAAAGGAAATCATGTACTTTCGTTGCCTACATTATTCAAAGAATTTACGCTTCATGTCTAAAAAGAAAATGAAAAATTTAAACTATTCTCTAAGTATCTGCATTTGAACTTCTCCAACATCCTAACTGATGATGCCATTGTTGAGAGCTGACGATTCCTATCTGCACACTATGATAATTTAGCTATTTAAATTCGTCATGTTTATACATATTAAAGGAAAGACACTTGTTGCACTTTACAAGTTATAAAATACTACTTGTAATGCAATACTTTACTGCTGAGAATCTATTTTAAAAGGAGTTCTTTCGGCTTCATGAAATAAACGCATTTGAGAGTAGGTAGGGTATATTCGATGGCTTAACTTATTAGCCTAATGTATCTTGATTATTGAACTGGAGAAATGGCTAACAACAGCATTAAATTGCAATCAAACTTATGGACCACGCTGTAGCGTAGCTACATTACTGGAAATGGACTGAAATAATATTCATGAAGATGTACAAGGCTGGTAACTTGATTAGACGCATCTAAACGTCCAGGTTCACTGGACAGAAATAATGAAGAGGAATTAAAAGAGTAGATAATCCTCAATCGCTTTAATATGGCGCTCAGAACTAGTACATAACTCCAATCCGGATTAGTCTACATCACACATGCACAGCATAAATGTTTTAAAGCAGTACAACAGACTAAAACAATAATAATTAGTCCCTGCTAGCTCTGACCAACCCCCCCCCCCATTCCCCACACACTCACGAAACGTTACTGGCACATACTGGATTCTAACCCTCCTACTACTGTACTCAGTAGTAGGCCTATATCTTTTTCCAAAATCTTATACAGTGCTTGAAGAAGCTACGGCGAAGATTTTAGCACTTACTGCTAGTATGATAATTGATACATCGTCTACAACAGAACAAAAATACGACGTATAAAAATAAACCAAATAATAGTATACACATTATGACACCAGTTTTATTGTAGTGAAACCAATGCTGCAGTTTAAAAATAAAAATATGGGGGGTATTGTGAAAATAATTCACAATCTTGGAAAGAAAATGCCACACGAGTATGTTAAAATGCATTGCGCTTCCGCAGTCTTTGCTACTAACAAAAAATATATACAATTTCGTCAGGCGCATATCCAAGTTCCACTAGAATGTGTATAAGGGAATTTACTCCATGTGAAATGAATATTAATTCTTTTATTAATTCTGCTCCACTAAAAATAAATTTCTCTCATAAAGATTAGACACGATGTTGAATCCACTGAAATATATTTGGCATTAATTTTATCATTTTTCTATTTCTCAGTAGCATTAGGCCAATGGAAAAATCTCAACGACCTATTCGGGGTCCAACCCGCGACCTCGCGTTTTGTAATACTACTCAACCAACTGCGTCGCGGCGAACCTCTTTCATTCTGCATGGAAATGCAAATTCCTCAAAGCCCTCTGCAAGTCAAGAATCATCTAATAAAACCAACCGAATTATTATCAATACCTTTGTTGCACTTTCTATAAAATCATTTGAGGGGGGCTGAAAGGGACAACTAATTTTCTATTTCTTACTGTGTAGGAATAAATAGTGACGACTAATTTTCTTATTATTACAGTCTGAGGTATGTTGGACATCCAACAATCATCAGACAAAAGTGGTTTTAACTTAGTGTTTTGCCGAGATTTTATTTACTTGATTTTATTGCACACATTCCTCATATAAGTGTACATACTGTAATGCACACACAAACAGCCAACGAAATTTATTCATTATTTTATTTTATTTTCCTCTGTACACTTTTGCCAACACTCATTTAGAACTTTAATTTTAATAAATGTGCAAATATTACCGTACGTATAATGCTAACATCCTCAGCAATCCTTGCGTCTCCTAATTATGAAATCTCATAAACTAGTTTATCAGAATTTAAAAAAAGAAAAAAATCTGCAAATCTGAACAAAGAAGCCTTCATCGGGTTTGTTTGCTTTGAAGAAGTTATCTCATTAATAGAACACCGTGATATTTTTAAGCTTCATTAAAACGTAACAGACAATCATTTCACAGGTACGTAACCAAAACAATAAGCAAACGTGCACCATCATTAAAACTGAGCTCCTTCTTCATGTTTTATGACAGTCTAGCACTGAGCACTTTGCACTGATGAACCTTGGCGTTTCATAGCAAGCGCAAGCAGCACAGTGGCGTCGAGGGGGGGAAAAAGTACACCTGCTACAACAAATATTTTAATTGCAATTAGAACGTAAACAGTAGTGTTCACACAGCTTCGTTTGCAGTGTACAGTGCTGCCTGGCGATCCATCCAAACACTTCACACCCTCGTGAGGCATGACATGCCCATGCTCAACACTTCACCAAACAATAATAGCAATAATACAATAATAACAATAATAATAATAATAAATGTATTGCTACAAATTACAATATAAAATATTTACAATGTAAATTCGAACACTAACCGAAGAAGTCAAGCTCGTGCTCGAGGGTGGTTCAATTCAATACAAGAACTTATATTAAAACAATAATTTATTTACAGTAATACAGAAAAAAGTTATAAAACATAGAAAAATACGAATTAAAATTATTTTCAGTAAGAACAGAACATTTTATAATTACAAAAATACAAGTGTACGAGTTAATATAGGCCTATAAGACGGGATTTTAAGATAAGGCAAGGCAATATTATTGTATTGAAATTTAATATTGAAAATGTTTTAATCATAAAGGAATTAAAAGTAATTATATAACTTTTCTTTTTTCAGGGACTCCAGCAGTTGATTCCTTCGCGTGTTATATTCATTACCTCCTGATCTATAATTGTCACGATGTTTATGAAAATAAACCAATAGGACGTACTTGTAAATTTAGTCTATGCTGAATACGTTACAGTAGATTCAAAAAATAATAATTTGGAAGAATAGTCGGAAGGCTTTTGATAAACAATTTTTATGACGCGTTTTTTTAAGACAAAGCAAAGGATCGTTTTTGCAACTCCTCCCCACCCAATTATGTCGAATCATAGGATGAATTAGGGCTAGATGAACCTTCGACGCCACCATGCTGCTTGCTGCTTGCATAAGGCATTGTAAATATGAACGGAGAATAACAAATTTATAAATAATTTTACGTAACCTATTTCATAAATACACGATGAACATGTCCTACCTCAAATGTCAATCATTTATGATGATTTCACTTGATTTGATTCACTTAAAGAGAGACAAGTGGAGCTATTTATATAGCAACCTGAAAGATGTCTTATTAAGCTTAAATTGTGATACAATTATAACTGTTGCATACCAGTAATTGTTAAAAAGAAAGGAATTAGAATAGTTTTCTCAACGTTTAAGAAAAGTAAATTAAAATCCAGCCACGGTTTTACGAGATTGATACCTTTGTTGGCATTTTTATAAGATACTGCGCTTCGGTATTAACAACTCCTTGCTTAGACTCTCTAATATATTAATTTGGGTCATCTGAGTAGATGTACTCCAAAGAAAAGGTAATTTCTTCCTTATTTCTGATCGGCCCTTCACTTTTCACACATATTCGCGTTATTTTGTCACAGTTCTTCTCGGTATTATTTTATATATATATATATATATATATATATATATATATATATATATATATATATTATTTCATACGCGTGTAAGCCTACAGAATTTTCAGTGTTTTCAGGATAAATAAAATATGAAACTTTAAGGGCAATCTGAAGCGTACCGGTGCCTCCGAATTTGAAGGACTTTGATATAACTTGAAGAAATTTTAATAAAAATATTAATGTGACACTGCTACTTCTTTTTAATTAATTGTCTACGGTAAGTAACTGAGAAGTTTAGATATGTCCTTGAAATCTGAAACTTGTGGATAAAGAGTGATGTTTGATCCCACATCACTTAGCCTATTGATAGAATAGTGTAGATCACTTCATATAATTTAACTAGTTAGTAGTTCAGATCTAAACCCCTGAGTAAAGACAAGTTTGCACCGAACTATGCAATTACATTGCATTCCTCAACGTGGAAATATTCCCTTAAATTATACAAGCTTACTAAGCATCCCAATACCAAAGTAAACAGACTCTCTACATAGTAACAATTTTATATATATTTCAAAGGCCTCTATTAGGCATGTCTTTTATCTATTAGGATTAGACGTTAGTGGATTAATTATAGGATCAAATAAGAATTTCTTACGTGCTACTTCTCTAATTACGGTTATAAAAATTATTTGAACTAACACTATTTTAATTCTGCCAAGAATTTTTATACAATAATGCAAGATTATTACAGACTCTGCCTATATATTTGATTCTTAATATTTTATTTTCAACTTATTAACATGATCTTCCTCCAAGAAAGCGATCCATCTATTTACGAGTTCAATTCATTAAATACATACGAATAATTCATAGTAAAATACATAAAAATTATTAGTCTTTTGACGGGAATAAAATTAAAATATTTATTACTCGTAATTTCTAGTAGTTTAATTGGAAATTTAGAGGGCTCATCCGAAGGCAAAACTGCCGTTACAAATATTACAAATAAAGTTTCATTATAATTCTGATTGTTTTCCTTAAACGTTTCTGACAGAATAGCTTCAGGAAATCAATGGCAGACTGCATTACATTCTATACGGTGCATACGACGATAACCATTTTTAGAACAATTTTATTATAATAATGATCGTGTAGTTAAACATCAACCTACTGCTCAACATTTGAGATGGACAAAACAAATTGATTATTTATGTGTTAAGGAAGGGAAAAGTTACAAATTCCTTTTTTTACTTCCATATAATTTATGCCTGCAAAATTGTAATCCTTATTACAATAATTTATTCGATCTACGACTTATTAAACTTAAAATGTTAATTGACAAAGTACATGACAGAAAGCAATTGCGAGTTTGAAAACAAATTTTTTAAACAACCATGCAAAGTCGAACTGTTAGACGTACATAACTGAATATTTTTAAAAATAGCATCCTCTCGACATCTGGACGTATGTTAACCTGTCATTGGGGCAAAGCGTAACGTTCTGCCGTGCACGGTAGGCCAGGCAGCAGAGTCAACATGAATTTCAAGGGTTTTCACACATTCACTATTTACATCTAATGAGAATGAAATATAGCCTACAGTTAAAAACCTGATAAAAGAATTCAACCTTATAGACCTACCCTTAACCAAAACTTACTTAGTTCCGTACCGCAACTTCAGCTTTTATGAGATAAAACACAACGCATATAAGTATCAAAACAATGGTCACAGTTTTTATTTTATTTATTTATTTATTAAAAGTCACATTTATGAGGCTGATTGTTGATGCCAGTTCTTCTCTTTTAAATTCCAGATGTGTCAGTTATATAGAATATGCATTTCAGCGCATATGGTAAGCGATCTTCAGTCCATATCGAAGAGTAGGGATGATCATCGGTTAACGATAATATCAACCTGAAAACATCGATTAATTTTGACAGGAACTTCGATTTATATTTAAAAAATGGTTTCAGAAAATTAGGCAAAATTCATATATAAACTGAAATATTTCCATGAATACAACCGCTGTAAAAAAAATCGACGGAAAATAGGCTGATGTAAATAAAATTGTTTCTTAGAACCGAGGTAGGCCTATTAATCTTATTTTCGTACTGCAAGTATTTAAAAACATCGATGTCGAGGAAAAAAATCTATGTAGAAAAAACATAGGTTGTTTTCCATCGATGTAGAAAACATCGATATGCTCAACCCTATCGAAGAGTTATCAAGATAAACCTCACTGCCTCCTGATATCTCCTCGATGGCACATCATATGCACACATTCTTAATAATTGACACCTTCTGGAGTCCAACACAGAAGAACTGGAATCAACAATCAGTCTCATAAATGTGACTTTTAATATTGTGACACCATTGTTTAGATGCGTATATATGTGCTGTGTTTTATCTTATGACTGCTGAAGTTGTGAAATGGACTCAGATAAGTTTTAGTTGAGGGTTTAAGGCTGATCTTTTTAATCATTTTTTTAACATGTTAACGCTTAGCTGAAAATGAAATTCTTTAATAGCCTACAGCTTTCTGGATATCAAGTCACTTTTTTATCTGTCAGATATATTTTACAACTTACATCATCATTCACAGCCTTATAGCCTTATATCCTCAAAATTATAATAAATTAAGATGCCAATATATATTTATATGTGGACTACCTTAAAAATAGAATAGAGTTTTTAGAACGTAAATTTATTAGTTTAATTAATCTTACTGCTTGTTTAATTAACCTACCTTCTACTATATAAACGTTTATATTACGTAAACAAAGTACATGCAAGCAATATATAAAAAAGTATACACACGTATATACATTTATACACGTGTAATTCCTGTAAATCCAGACGTATGGCTTGTACGTAAACTTAGCATCATATGAAAAGCATTTTCAATACTTTTATTTACCCCTTCATTAAGATAATACATATACTTGGAAAAGAAATAATCATCAAAATGTAGGTAATCATCCAATGGACAAAGGTATCCAATCACTTTCTATAGTCATAAACAAAGCCAGGTAAACTATTTCACTGTATAATTGGAAAAGCGCTTTGATGATCAGTGCCTGAATGGAGAACATAGAACGCAGATAATCTTGTTCAGCACTGAGATTAATTCCTGGTATTCTTTCTGTTGGGTAGGTTAATTTGAACGTACAGCCTTAGAATTCCAGGAATGGATAGGACAATCGAATGACACCTGATATTCTGCTGAATCATGTGGCATTCAACTAACTGCCCATGCTGCAACCCGGATTATGTGATATTGTTAGATTTTAAACTATTTCGTTCCTTATTAGTTAACTGTGATATTTTATCCATAATTATCCGTTTCTCATAGTCCAATATTATAATACTTAAAAATGTATAAATAAGACGTAAAAACTAAAAACGGCTACAACTTTCATTAATTAAAATAATATAAAATACTTAACAAATGTTATAAGTATCTCCATATAGTTTGCAACTTGTTCTTTGTTACCTGTATATTTGTAAGAGAAAATGCATTGCATTTTGTATTTTTGCCATTTCGTACCCCAGTGTCTCGGTAAAGGAAATCGTTAGTGAACCGAACTCACTGGTTTCATTAGAAGAAAATTAAAGACATTATTAAGAAATTAAGATATTATAAAATTTGGTTGATTAATTGAAAACGCTCTTCTCGAGTTTATAAGGTGGAGTTGGAAATGACAGGGATAGTTCTAAAATTAATTGTCTTATATAAAATATGGCAAATTAGGCAAAGAATGTTCGTAGACCTATAGTCTTTTATAATTAATATTGTTTGTCTTAATATGTTTACTGTACAAATTAATATGAAACTTAGAAAAAAAATCTTGTCTGAAAAGAGTAGAAAACAAAACTATTTTTATCTGTTGAAAATCTAATACAGGGTTTATAAAAACCTAAAAATCCGAGCCGTTACTTTTACGTAACACTTAACCAATGGCTAGTTTATGTATTATGCATGTCGGCATCCCATTCAAATAGATGTTGCACTATTGTCGCTTTAATATAATGTCGCATTATTTATAAATATTTACTATTATAACCCTATTATTATTGTTAATGCACAAATTGATACTGAATTCTACATGCATAGATACTTGAGCTATCGATACAATGTCAACAACACAGTTATCGTCACTGTTCGGTGCTTTTTAATATTAAAAGGGAGCAAAGAAAAAAGAACACAAGATAAATAAAAGTGTGATGAAAACAATAGCACTTTTCAACACAAGCATAAATCTGATTTTTTTATATACAAATTCAGTTCAGCGGAGAGAGGAGCCGGGCGATATTATTCTGTCTTTGTCAGTCCAAGTGCGAGGTGATCGGGAACCCTGCCAGCACCAAACAAAAGAGGGATGGATGGACTCTCCCCAACCCCACCTCTCGATAGATTGGATTACGATGGAGTTTTGTCACACAGAGCACGCGGGACCCCCCCCCCCCTCGGCGTTCGACCTCGGGGGCAAAATAAACCACGAGCTGAAAATCACAACTCAAACTTCAATGTGTTTATGAAATGACGGCCGCATGCCACACACACACATACACATATGCGAAATATGGGTCATCTATTTTCAATCTCTACAACACACATCTTCCTAATGATTTGGCTGTGTGGATGTGCCCAATTTTTATTTTCTGTCGGTCGGACAAGTAGATGATTAAAACTGGACCAGACGCGGCCGCAACAACAAATCATCTGCATTCTAGTAATTTCGTGCCGCGGTTTACCGAAGTGCGTTTTGTATGGGAATAAACTTACAGAAAATTACTTTTGGCTGAATTAATAAAATGATTACTAAGTAACATGAGAGGTTTGCATTCAAGAGAGTTGGATTCAGTCTCAGAAGTCCATCAAAATTGAAGTTTTCTTAGTTTTACACAGAGTTGGCTGATTTAAACCAATTTTATTATTTTTATTTTTATTCTTGCTATTTTTTATTACTTTCTACAGTTATTGGAATTTTTTTATACAAAAATGCAATAAGTATAGGCATCAAAACTGATAATTATTAATTACTATTAATTACTATTAATATGCAAATACGATTTGCAAATTATATATGCACGACGAAAACTAATTTATTGGGATATTAATCCAATCGACAATTTCTAATCACAAAGTGAACTTAAGTGAAAATGATACATTAATTTAAAGAAAACTAATTCTAATCTGGAAGACTGCATTCTCAACAATATGTTTTAGAAATAATTGTATTTTTACAATGTTTTTTATCTCATTTTTTCTATTTGTAGATTACTGCACCTAACTTACACCAGTTTATTAGTAAATGGGTTATTTATTATAGTTTTTGCTGACATAGATCTAACGACAT
This sequence comes from Ectobius pallidus, assembly GCA_964059195.1. Classification (NCBI taxonomy): domain Eukaryota; kingdom Metazoa; phylum Arthropoda; class Insecta; order Blattodea; family Ectobiidae; genus Ectobius; species Ectobius pallidus. Next base: position 95,771,861 of record CAXKWD010000004.1, on the reverse strand, counting down.
TGTGTATTAATTTTTGCCAACGTCTTAGTAATAATTTCATAAACAAAATTATCTTTATATTGGAAGGAGAGCCGAGCGCAAGAAAATCATACGTATACAAGCAATATGACGCTGAAGATTCTCCCCTTTCGAAATCTAGTTCAACTCTGGCCAATGTATTGTCAAAAATAGAGTTTGCAGATTAATTCATGCCTTACAGATTCTACAGAGTATCGTATACATTTTAACGCATATATATGCACATGACCGACATCTACCAGAGAACTCGGGAACTATTTCTATGATTTACAAAATAACCAATGAACTAGGAAGGAACAAGAATATAACTTTTCGAAGAACTATATATGAGTCATGTGTGAAGTTTACTATATATGAGTCATGTGTGAAGATCGAGAGAAACACTGCGCCATTTCTGGTGGGAATATTAACAACAACAACAACAAACAAACAAAACAAAATATATATATATATATATATATAGCTGTTAAGTAATTTTTGTTTCACTCCTTTTATGTATTTATGTATACAATTTTTTACTTTCTTTTTTAGTTAATCACATTATACACTCTATTTCTTTGTCTCTCCTCTTTCTTCACTTTGATATTTTTGAAACTGCACCCGAGCACGAGCAGCCTTGCTCATTCGGGTGTATTACTAAATGTTAATACTTCTTGTGAAGATATAGCCTCTTTTAAATTGTAGTTGTAGTTACTTTTGAAATTTGAAAATTGTTTTATTTTACTTGTATAAATATGTATTTGTATTTGTATTAGTATGATAAAATAAAATAAAATGATAAAAAAATATATATAATTACACAGTTCATTTCCTTTCACCATTACTGACCAGGAAATGAGCTGAACGCCCATCTATAGCTTTTTAAAATAATAAATTACAGGAATAGAAAATATGAAGTCATATTCAATGTATCCAGTAATAGAAGTGAGGCATGTAATAATTAAAATACGTTCCTTGTTAGTGCAGGAAATTATGTTTATTAATTTTGTTGAGCTGACTTAAGAATTATGTAATTTTTTTTAATCCAATGATTACAATCCATCTTGTTTTAGAGCACCCTAAGGAGTTTCCATTGAGGAATATTTACTGTCCAGATTAATTTCATTGCTATCGGTTATGCCAACAGCTGTGTGCAAATGCCATTGATTTTGCTTCAAGGAACAAAAGGATGGGAAGTTGAAGGTAGTCTTGGATACTTTAGTTCTGTCGTACATAGTGCACATCATTCTAAACTAGGAAAGAAAAAATCTGTGATTTTCCAACCGAAAAATTTACTACTAACTTATATTGTTTCTTCTATTTTTTTAATCCATTACTCTATCAGTCATTTGTACCAGTTATCAAAGAAGCCAGAGCTGTAAATACGTATACAGTACGTACACAGTTAGGCAAGAGCAAACAAGTCTAAAGAATATACAAAAGTATAACGATACCACTATTTTAACCATGAAAGTAATTAAAAAGCTATAGAGGTAATTTACCAATTTTAAAATCCAAGTCCTGACAGAATGCCGAACTTATTCCACGGAATCGCATGGACATAGATGGAAAAATAGGTTTAAAAAATGTACTGAACACATCTCACACAGATCGAGACAATTACAAGACAATTTACCTGAGTTTTACCTCCGAGGCGTTTCTATGGATAACATATATACTTTTTTTTTAATACAGTACCAAACAAGGACATGGAGAGTCTCTCCAGATTAGTGATTAGCCCAACGTCGGGGACACCTCCGAGTCAACACGAACACATAGGACGAAATACACTAGTCGCTCACACACAAATGCTGGGGATGGGATGAAGTTGATAATAATGGCAAGATAAAATCCGGGGATCAAAAGGGTATGAAGTTATCCGAACTCATATGTGAAGAAAACTTCGGAAGAAAACCAGCCTAGGTAACTTTTCCCGATGAGGAATCGAATCCGGAATTCCGGACACGCTGCGTGAGCGGAGCGAACGCATCCTCTGTGCCACAGCGGTGGACTATACCTAGGTACTAAATGTGAAATTCAAGAAAACAATACCTCATGCATGTGCATAGGCCAATAAAAAATGATACATTGTGAATTGACTTGTAGGCTAAACTATTTAATTCAAGTCCGAAATATGTAATTATTCAATAACATATAGTAGAAACTCGATTTTACCGAGTTAATGTGGACCACAGAAATCTCGGATAAGCAAATTCTCGGTTAACACGGGTATACAGTAAAAGGGGACCATGAAAATAGAATAAGAAAATAAGATCAAATTACAAAAGCAGCAATATCACTGTATTGACATATATTGACATGAAATAAAAATAATACAGTACACATGACTCTGAAAAACTAAAAAATTAAACACTTAATCGAAAATACGATTGCAATTTGCAATTTTCAGGGAATCCTAAATTTTATGTTTTCCCTTAGTTTAGAGCCGGATAGTTCGGAACCTCGGTTAATCGAGACTCTACTGTACGTATATAGTCTCTGAGTTTCCAAAACGAACTTCTGAATTTCATGTTGTTCCTGTTTTCTTGGGAATATAATATACAAGGTTAGTACTGTAATTATTTTAAAACATGTTCAAGGTAAATTTAATTTATTTTTAGGGCGCATAAGGTCAATATGACGGAAATTTGCCTCGTAATATGACGAAACTCGATAAAAAAAATCATTAGCTAAGAGCTAAAAAAAAAAGGAATTGTTTTGTTTCACGAGGCCGGGAGACAATCCGGAATCAGTATAATCTACAGGCTAATAATAAGAGGAAGTGTTTGTCTGTCTGTTTGTCTGAGCGCGATGCCCAGCGAAATCTACTGCACTCAGAGATCTGAAATTTTAAACATAGATGGATTGAAGGGTGGCCGAATGCATAGGCGTAACCAGGCCGACCATATGGGGGGGGGTTATAACATCCGCGGGGTCTGGGGGGTATGGAATACCCCCAGGGAGAGGGGGTCCGGGGGTCCTCCCCCGGAAAATTTAAAAAATAAAGATGCAAAATAACGAGTTTTAAGCTTCCGGGGGCCCTTCCCCGGAAAATTTTAAAAATTAAGATGCAAAATAACGAGTTTTAAGCTTCCGGGGGCCCTTCCCCGGAAAATTTTAAAAATTAAGACGCAAAATAACGAGTTTTAAGCTTCCCACGCTTTATACTTGTATTAAGTAATTTATGGGCAGACTTTAAAAAATTATATAATTTTCCTTTTTTTAATCAATGGGGGGGGGGGTTCAAACCCCCAAAACCCCCCCCCCCTCGGTACGCCTATGGCCGAATGCAACTCGAAGCCGGATTTTTAATTTTAGCTATCGTTCGCGAGTTATGAGTGGAAAACTGGCAGAAAACATTTTTTTTTTTTTTTTTTTTTGCACTATCGAAGCATCAGTTTTCGGTATTAGATTTCAATTGTCAAATCAATTGCAGGTGGCTTTGCCTTTTTTGTCATAACTTTGAAATAAAAGCATCGCGATTTTTTCAATATATCGCAAGGAATTATCGATCGTTTCGATTCTGTGAGCTCTCCCTGGTCGAATCGTTAGTTTATAATGCCAAATACAATAGAGACGCTTTCTAATCGTGGAATGCACTCGAAAGCCGGATTTTTAGATGTTTCATTATACTTATTAACCATTTAGTTTATAAATGATTCAACTCTAAGTGATAATAAATATAGGCCTAATGTATTAATTATTTTGATCTCAATTTTTAATCTTCGAATTAATTATCGTGGCCGAAGCCGTGGGCACCTGGGCCTATTATATGCTTCGTAACTTTGCAACTCTGCCTAATAAATAGATCACTAATGTGCATTATTTTCTCTGCATTCAAAGTGAAGGAAAGAAGATTCAGCTGATCATCTCTATTGCCCATTGATCTTCACGGACACAAAGGTCAGAGTCGTGCATAATACATAATAAGGTCACAGTCATTAACATGTGACCGTAACAGACACAAAGGGGATGGGCTAGTCTCAAGTGAAGATTTTAAAAGTATAAACAACAAAGAAAGTGATGTATATAGTAGCTACACATTAGCAGTTGGAAACAGCATACGTCAATACTGATAGGAGAAAATTGGCGACAATTGTTAGAGCGATCAAGGTTATAAGTGGCGCGGTAGTTTTTCTGGAACATCCAGACTTGTGCTTTTCTATTTCAGTAGACACTACTCGACCAACACAATATGATCAATTGTTTAAATAGCATAATGTTTTGTTTTATTTTACGATACATCGAAATTACGGAAGTGTTCTTCAAAATTGGATTAAATAGGCCTACGACAATTCATGTAGAGGAAGGGGGAAGAAAAAAAAATCCCTTTAGGCAGGCCTACAGGCGGAGGTAGATTTCGAAGTGCTTTTGGTTTAATTTATTGTCGCTGCATAGCACTCTTCTTCTTTAGCCTTGGCATGGCAAACCTGCAGTAAAGAGGAAGAGCCTACAATCAATTGTTTTGACAACAATAATAGGATATAATATTCTGGGAGGCCGTGCGCAAGATCAGCAATGAATAAAATTAGCAAAGCCGCTAAACAAGACAAAATTATGATATTATAATAATTCTTTCAAGTGTTATTATTTTCAAACATTAAAATCTCGCGTCATATGAGAGCTATCAAGAAACTATTTATTGATTTGTAGAGTACTCATCAAGAGCTTTTCAACGATACCTCACAAGACGTGGTTTCAAAAGTTTCGAATTTTCATCCCCCACCCCCACCCCCACCCTCACTCGAACCCCCGAATCGTTGGTGTCACTGTGAACTCCATAGGGAGTACTCTAATTTATTCAAACAAAGTTTCCCTCTATACTTCATAGGGGCCAAGATATACATTTTTAAAAATTTCAACCCTCTCCCCCGACCACCCCCTTGGGCCAATTTTGCCCATTAACGAACTTGTCCGAACTATTGGGCCTAGAAATAACATAATAAAATTTGGTTCAGATATCTTCAAAATTACGGCCGCTATCGTGTAAAGATATAAATATATATATATATAAATATCACAATTTTTTTTTTTGAACGGGCGGTGGTTTCGTACTTAGGGGAGCATGAAACGTAAAGATATAAAAGAATTTTTCGAAAATCATAAAGTGGTATCCATTGCAATAGGTAGATTTTTCTTCGAAAATCTACCTAAAAAACGGACCGACTCTTATAGCTGATTTCAGAGACTTGTGATACGTAAAAAAAGGCTAGAGATGTAACGGAAATGTTTGTCACAAGCAATGCAATTTTGAAATGGGCTAATTCAACAGTCGACACTGGAACAAATTTCAATTTATTCCCTGCTATCCTGTGAATGCCGCTACGCATGCGCAGTGGCTCATATAGGCAACGTAGATATTTTAGTCGGTCCGCTTTTTTTCCCCCTACCTGTACATCCAGTTCCATAATTAACTATAGATAACTGAAAATTGTGATTTTTAGCTATTTTTCTTAGATTAAAAATGTTGTCACATGAGTCAGTAAGGTCCTCTAAACATCATAACTTGCGTTCGGAAGTTGATGGCCTATAAATGACAGAAAAATAAGCTACAAAATGACCTTAAATTTATGAAAATATATGAAAATAGAAATATTAAGTCATTATTTAAAAGTATGTCTTTAAAAATTGAATATACAGAAAAATAATAAATAATAGTAATAAACAAAGAACAAGATTTAAATATTTTATATTAGTGCTTTATTATTGTTTTCTAAAATTATTGTTCTGTTTCCTACATTTATTAATAAATTATTATTAATGCACTTTTTGCCTGACGATAAAAATACCAAATCAATTCGCAGTTAACTATCTGTAGGTAAGGAATTATGATATCTTTTGTCTGATAAGTTGGAAAAGTTCATTCTGACGAAAAAATAGGGAAAAATGCAATGGAAGAATGAAAATGTCCTAAAGATAACCAGTAGAATAAAATGCCGAAAAATGGAAAATATGGAAAATAAAAATTGATTATTTTCGTTCGTTTTGAGGCAAGAGGAATTTATACAACATCCTTCATTGTGTGTGACATCTCAGAAAAAATATGAAATTTCATATGACATAAGAAAAAATATGACTTCCGAGCCCTAATAATTACCATTATTTTATAATTGGAAAAAATCGTTGTCTATTTATTTGAAATTGAATCATTTTAGTAGCACGAGGCAGTATTTACTCGATTCACGGATCAACAACAGTGATATTTCTGGAAAGGGTATTCTTTTTTTCAGTCGGTAGCAATATAAACTGGAATTGAAAATTTCTCTTTGTAAAGCATACGCTCGCTTTTCCCCCGCAGAACAAGATTACGTAATATGCTGTATCAGAGGCAATAAAAATATGGGTTTCCATCTCTTTTAAAAACATATCTCAAGTGTTCCGCTGTATCCGCTTAGACTGGGGCGATTTAAATAACTGTTGCTTTTAATATTTAAAACACTCTCTTGCCAGAGTGATATTAAAGAGCTGTTTATGTGTAATTTCTTGAGAAGAATTCTATTATTACCACAGCCAAAGTATTACGCTCAAATCGATAAGTTGGTTACTATGACGCTCTCATGCGTTCCAGAGGAACATTATTTATTTATAGGCAAAAGAAGTGGAAGAAAATTACATTATAATATACAAAATTGTCCCTTTGTCACTTTCGATCCAAGTAGTACTTTAATACGATTCTTTTATTTTGGAGTTGTGCTTACTATGTACAGTCGACTGCAAAAAGGATGGACCGCGTAACAGTTATAAGTTCCAGATGCAATACAACGTCATCGTCTGGATAATACAGAAGACAACACAAAACTAAATCACTGATATCACTATATCTTGTTTAAGAGTGTGATACCTGTTTTTATTCAAATGGAGAGTTGATTCTAGATGCAGTACAAAATTTTCTTCCTGACAATGGTGAAACGGGAGTTGACTTCAGAGAGACAAACCATCTTCCCCTCGCGAGTCATGACAGGCGTAACTTCCCAGCTATTTAAAAGCATTTGAGTTATGTTTTCTTTATTTTGCTTTTGCACGAATTCTTGTCGTCATCTCGAACGCTATCTATTGATTTGGACAAAACTCACTTTGCGGGATTTTTTTTTTTTTTTTTTGCCAAGGAACTCGAATAAGTTTTTCCCGGGCGGAGCACTAAATTACACAATTTATTTATTTTGCTTACAACACAACTCAACACAAAACCACCCGAATGAGCAAGCGCTCGTGCTCGGGTACAGTTCAGCCATTTACATTACAAAACACAAATACAAAAAGAAAATATAACTAATTTTAAATCAATACCTAGAAAAATAATAATAAAAAGAAATTGTATATATTTGATAGGGTCCACGTCAAAGGCGCACAATTTCAAGCTCTGAAAAGTTTTAGAACACAGCATTTTAAAGACACAGATCAGCAAAGTTTACTACGGTGCACTTTAGATACGTACGTTGTTAATGGCGTTTCTTATTCCTCTACTGTGGGTCGCTATTACATGCACTTTTCATGATGCAGAGTCCTCATGAATGCTGTAAGTTATGTTAATGATCAAATTTAATCCATTAATCCAAATAGCCTACCTACTTAAACGTCTCGAGTGGCTCTCAATATCAAGGTAACTTTTGAGGTATAAGATCAAATTAAAAAGAAACATATTGAAAAGTTTATAAATAATGAGAGTCGTACTCATAAAGTTGCCATTGTTTTAAGTGGTAATATTCCATATATTTTGTTTAATGAATTTTGTAATCAGGACTGTAACAAACCACTGATATTAAATTGTAGATTTCGTTTCATGGATCTCAACTTTATTTGTATCCTTTTTAATGAGATGTGATATGTAGGCCTACTGGGGAATTGTAAGTTAACCCTTGTGAGGTTATAAAACAAAACCCAAGGTTTTTATAGAGTTAATTACCATAACTATTTGATATAATCCTGTCGTAGACTATTATTCTATGCCGTGTGGGTAGGCTACATCTGTAGCGAAAGAACGAAATAATTTTTTCAAGTCTTCGTACCTGACAGAATGGAATATGTAAAAATCTTCTGCTTAGTGGGATATACATATATCTAGAAGCTGGTTCGTTCCACACAGATTTGAAATTGAAAAGCACGGAATTGCGCCATTTGTCATTGCAAATAATTTCCATAATATAGCTTCCTTCAGCTGGCGGTGGTCACAAGACCGTAAACTTCGCTACCAGTAGCACAAAATTAACTTCCCCTGGAGCAGTAATCTTCCGCGTCGTAAGGGCGGATAATTCGGCAAGAGGTAAATCCGGCCTGGGAAAGAGGTACAAAAAAGAAAAGGGGTGAGTATTTCTGCTGACGGATGCAGATTTCTCATCGCGACACAGGAAGGAAGCTTGTGAAATGATTATTGATAAGTCATGATCCCAGTTCTGTACCCGCAGGAGAATGCAGAGATGAAAGATAACGTTCGCTATCAACCAGATAATAAGAAACCCCCTAGGCATGAACACTCGAGAGTGCTGCATTCATTAAAGCCAAGCTCGTGGAATAAAAAAGCCGACACTAGCCTCTAGTTTAAGTAAATTCACTTATCCTAGCGTTAGTTATAGCGCCATCAAATTGTTGTAGGCCTACATATAAAGGAAATAACGTTACAAAAATAATTGGAAGAAAATCTAACAAACCACCGTAGGTGTAATAAAAACTAGTGTTCACCTTCGTAATTTGAAGCTGTGTAGATTTATTAATTAATTTATTTTAAAATTACATACATACAAAGACTGTATAAGGTCCTGAAACCCCAAAAGAGCAGGAGCTCGTGCTCGTGGGCAGTTCCATGCTTATAAAGACTAGACCTGGTATTTTAGGCTCTAAAAAAATTAGTTTTAGGCACCTAAAACAGGCTGTTAAAACAAGTAAACAGGCTATTTTAAAGGAGAAAATGGGCACTTAAAATATGCTTTAAATATGTGTAACTAGACAATGCTTTAAAATATTACAATATACATTTATACTGTAATGTGATTTTTTTACTGCAAGAAACGTGGTATAGGCCTACCTTTTCTTAACATAAATAACTGCAAAATTAGGCATCACGAACTATATTTATTTAAACAGATGTCCTTTCACTGTGAGCTAATCCTTCCCCGTCAGTCAACATTCCTTTGGCGACAACTGTTTGGGAAAATCGATTTTCTGTGAAAAACCCACCCTCTGCTGTTCTGCTCTTCATTCAGAGATGTCCATTATATGATTTTAAAAATTACAGAAGTTGAATTTTATTTTAAATTTACAAAATAGGCATTTTAGGCACTAAAATAGTAAAATAGGCTCTAAAGGCCCAAATAGGCATTTTAGAGCACTATAAAACACTATAAATGTAAGTGATATAATTATCATGAAACGTCAACATATTTTAAAATTTTCGCGTTATCTCATAAGGAAGAAAACAGGCATTTGCCTTAAAATCCCAGGTCTAATAATGACACATTCATGATAGATCCACTTCGTTAAGGAAACAATGAACTTTCTAGAATACGTGTAATACATGTTTTAATAAATAAGAAAGTATTGGGTTCAAACTGTGCAGTTAAATTTTAGTGAATTTCAAACTAATTAACATTATGTTTCGAGAATTGTGTTTTCAACTTCGTAGAAACGGTTTGTTTTAATTTCTCGTCCTATTAGTCAATCTAGTTTGAGAATGGATACTTTTATTAAATAAATAATTTCTTCTTAACATTAATTATTATTACTTTAGCCAATACATTAGTATCTCACACAAACATAATGCCATAGATAGGACTATTTAAATACCGATATAACAAGTATTTTGCATTGTCTCTTAACTCATATAATATTAATCTGTCAGCAAGAACCTGATATTAATTGTAACTTGGGGGATAAGATTTATCGAAAACCCAAAACTCATTTTTACTATTGATAGGGTAAGGTGGTACATTTTCGAACATGGTACAATTCTGAACGGACTAAGATTTTTATCCATTTTTGGGTTTCAAATGTTAGACAACCTCTTTTTAAAAATATAGCGTCCATACTGATTGTTTTGTTGATCTGTATCCGCGAGAATGATGTTTTAAGTTGACTCATTCGGCCATAAAATAATATTTTCCAATCGAAGGTAAGAACTCCATGCTGGAAAAATGGCACGTTATAAAATTGCTTATAATCCCACGTTGTGTTACTGGAATACATTGTTGAGGACCAATTTTTAACTCATACCAACAAATAGTGTAGTCTTTAATACGTAAGTCATTGGCACAACCATGATCATTCGTGAGCGGAATTTGCAACTATGTATAATTTACAAAAACTAGCTCGAAGTACAAATACGAACGGATTTTAGGTACAATTTCGAACAGTACTTTAACCCGCGATCGCTTGCATGGAATAGCTGTTTTGCCATCACAGCATTCTGCATGTTTATTATTATTAACTGTGCCAGTCAAATATTTAAAGGATGGCATTCACAAAGCTTTCAACAGTGGTATTATTTCAACGAAGATTTATGAACTGCACTTCCTCTGGATTGCTATTACATCTCAGCAATTATGCAATACAGAATAGCAAACAGAAATCGTTCTGGAGTTTTAAGTATTTTTTATTATTGCTCTTGATGTTATGACAGACCCGCCTGCATGGTCTAGTGGTTGCTGACTACGGACCCGCAAGTCTGGGTTCGATCCCCGTTACCTCCTCGAATTTTTCTGAGGTAGGGCGATTTGGAACGGGGTGCATTCAGCCTCCTGACACCGACCGAAGAGCTAATTCCTAAAGAATTAGCGGCTCCGGTTCAGTAAGCCATCAATAACTGACGTAGGAGTCGGCATGCTGACCACATGCCCCAAACCTATCATCTGCCTATTCAAAACGTGAGAGTTCATTATTACGCTTATATTATTGATAAATAATAATAATAAAATATAATATTTGGAAGAAAGCAATTCGTTCGTTGAAAATGCCACTGTTCGAAATAGTACCCACTGGTGTTTAGAATTGTACCTACTGTGGTACATTTTCGAACGATATTCTGGAAATGAAAGATTGATTGCCATGACCAATTTTACAGCTGTTTGACTTCCATATTTTTTTTAAGGGTCAACTACATTGCCAACTTTGTGATTACGATACAGTTGAACTTGTCTTAAGTTTACTGTGTTCATAAAATAAGAATATTTGTTAAGTGTTCGAAAATGTACCACCTTACCCTATATCTTTACAGTTGCAGGAATTAAACAATCAATTATTTATATTGTTTTAATCATAAGATGATTTACAAAAGCTTCTACTACATCCAATATGAAGATCAGTGAATTTACTAATATTGAGAAAAGCCCCAAAATAAAGGTTTGGTTGTTTCGTAAGGCATTATGTTGTAGTCGAAAGGAAAGATTTCAAATTTTAGCACATTCTGATACAGTGGTAGAACAGATTTATTAGCATAAGTATATTCAACATACAATATTTAAAACTAATGAGGTATTTTCTATACATATAATGTAATCTATATATTCTTCTAATCTAACTATATAATAAAATGAAGTGACTGTCTATCTGTCTGTGTGCGTTGCCCAGAAAAATCGATGACACGCAGAAAACTGAAATTTTTAACAGAGATGGACTGAAGTGTCCGAATGCCCCTCGGAGCCACATTTAAATTTTCGCTTTCGTTCGCGAGTTATGAGCGAAAAAAATGGCAGAAAACGTGTTTTTTTTGCGCTATCAAAGCGTCAGTTTTCGCTATTACACTTCAATTGTGAAATTAATTGTAGGTGGTCTTGCTCTGCTGCCACAGCAACCAGGAAAGAAACAGCACCACTGAAACAGATATTGTCAATTGCTTTCGATTTTGTTAGCCCGCTCTGTTACATTCATTTGTTTATAACATTACGGCTCGCAGAAATCTGAATGTTTGTACAGAGGTGGACGAAAGGGGGATCACGAATTAGGGCTAAATGGGAAAACATTGATCGATTTGGACGAAACTCACTATGCGGCGGTTTTTGGGACAGGAAACTTGAATCTGAGTCTTTCTTCCCCATGCGGTGCACTCTAATCGTGAAATGCACCTCGAAGACAGGTTTGTAACTTTTTAGTTAGTAGACCTAATGGTTTTATTATTTATGAAAGATTTTCGTCTAAAGATGAGGTTCATGAATCATTCTCTCTTTTTCTTAATTTACTCTCTCCCGTTATAGGGACGTGGTTCAAAAATGTATGGCTCGAATTAATTGTTTTAATTATCTATATTCTAAGTCAACCCATATAATTAAAAATAAAATTATGTACGCTAAATGTGTAATTTATGTAAAGAACTAGGTGAATGTTAATAAATATAATATTTTTATTATTTTACTGTTAATGATGTCCAAAGCATTTGGCAATTGAATTTTAAAACGGGCTGCTATAATAGAATACAGGGTGTTTCAAAAATACTTTACAAACTTCGGGCATGGATTCCTTACACCAAAAGAAGGGAAAAAAGTTCATATGAACATATGTCCCATAATCCTTTTTCATTGACGTGTCATGTAAGCCTGAGAAACCATTCGACATCATCCCAGAATATTTGAAAGGGTGCATGCATGTCTAGAAGCATTTCGAACATTTGTTATGAGTTTTGTGTGTTGACGTGTTATGAGTGTACCAATGTGTTGAACAGTTCCTAACGAGAAAACAAGGATTATGGGACATATGTTCATATGATTTTTTCCCTTCTTTTGGTGTAAGGAACCCATGCCCGAAGTCTGTAAAAGTATTTTTGAAACACTCTGTATAACAGGCAGGGTATATTAAAAGGGAACTTGAAGCATATATTTTAGTGCGGAGTAAGTAGTGCGCATGAGCAGGCGATTGATTTGAATGAACTTGTTTACTTGGATCAGGCTGTACTCACTCTATTCGCTGTAGAAAGCGAATAATCATAATAACTGTAAGTGGGTGGGGTCGCACAGTAATATCGAGTCTTGTGTCATTTGCTCGCCTTGTAATTTCGGAGCGGTGTTGGCGGGGGAGGGAGCGGCTTTTGTACTCTTTGTCTCTTTGCAGGTTGACATGCTGTCAGTAGGAGCTTCTTGTTTTTCTTTCTTGTTTTCTTGGCGGGTAGCAATATGGTGTTATTCTCACACTCCTCGAGACACATGTGAATAATACATTGGATGTTGTCCTCATTCACTTCTTAAATAACCATAATCCAGGCAGTTAACACCATATTATAATGCAATATTCATAGTACTCATATCATAGTGAGGTCAAGAAAATCATCACTAACGGCGAAGAAAATTGCCACTCACTACATGCCATCAACCCTGCCATTCGCCAATGAAGACGAAAGGCTGCAGTAGACCTAGATGTCACAGCGGTCCGAGTGGAGCATAAGAAAATCTGTAATAAACACCCTTTTAAAAGAAGACTTCTTATACATTTATTTATAGATTGCATTTTTTGAAATCTTTACGCAAAAGTATTTTGTTTCACGATTTCGCCTATTCTAAGAATGAACTGCAGTAAATACGAGTTTGTGCGGAATGCAGTCTTTGATATCAAGACACATATCGTATGAATAGGCCTGCTGTAAATTTATTGAAGTGAGGGTCTTACAGCTTTCAATTACGTTTACCGACATAGCCCTAGTAAATACATACTTAACTTAAGAAGAATAACTTATATTGCATTAATATAGTGACAATTTGAAGGACGTAGAAATCAATGTAACACTTTCTGATTTGACAGTTTTTACGTTTCACGGACAAGACAGAAGGTACTGTTCGTGCCATTTTAAGAAGACCTCGTCCCTAATCCAAAAATCTGCACAAACCCCGACAATGAACAGGTGCTCTTGTATTTGCGTGGATTTCCCCAGAGTTTCCGTTGTCATTCGCCACTTCTCAAGTGAAGGAAACGTGCTGTGGTTCGTATTTGGCAGCCTTCTACTGGACTGCAGACAAGTGTGAATACGCCTAATTATCTTTCTATTCGCTGATTGATAGGACGAAGAGGATTAGGGTGGCAGCAGGTAGAGGCAGTTCTCGGAAAAATCTTTAAGAAGTGGCACCCATAATAGGAATAATTCCTATAAGAAGGTGGGGTGGATTTGGAAAGTAGCCTACCAGCTAAAATATAAAAAGAATAAAAAAACTAATCTAGTATACCGTACCTTAAAAAAAATTAACCCAATTCAAAGGAATATAATCCCTCCTTCCTACGATTAAATAATATACGATTTTGTTTACTACCCCCATCTTTAACGCCTCCGACGGCAATCTTTTGTTGGTTTCCCATCCTTTCACAAGTCAACAGTCATTATCATTATAGGCATAGGTAACACAACGAGAGGTCCGGAATTTATGTTGAGAGAGTCCGGACTTCGATTTACATTTATTGTGATTAATGAACTACGGTAATACTAACAGAAATAAGCATGTAATGAATAATTAATCCAACAAAAATTATTAAAAGGTAATTTTCTGCCATCCCTATTTATGTCGTTGTAACCAAGGTCATCGATACAATACAATTTATGGATACACGATGGCGAGACAATGGATATATTATAGCGGTTATTAATAACGCTTTTCTTATGGAAATCAGTTATTTTGCTTTGAATTAAAATCTTCGCTACTACAAACAATAGATGGACTACGGATATACTAACGGAATAAACTTTTTATGGAATTCACAAATATCGGAATTAATTGGTCGTGGAAGTCCCCCTTCTCTAGTTTGCATGTGTGGGAAATTGAAAATGTATCTTGATGTTGCGATTTTGTTTAGGCCTACGATTAATCGTTTAGATAAAAGAAGCTATAAAGGTATTTTAATATGTTACCACGAATTCACACATAACGATAGGCTCCGGTGATTGGTTCAAATTTTTGTTATCCTTACATAGGGTTGGTCATTGATTCATGGACTAAATAGTCAATATAATATTACCTAAATTGCAAATTTTTTTTTTAGCTATTGGCTAAAACTTATGTCACATGCATTATTTAGAACAGAAATGTTCGTACCCACTGGTTAAAAAAAACAATCATTGCATGAGTCCCACTTAAAAAAAATGGGTAGGTTATAGGAATCAGTAATGGACAGTAATTACATCCTTCATATTAAAACTGTCACTTCCAAAGTATATATCATGAATATAAGCAAATAAAAAATAACAGAACTATACCTTTTTATTAAAGCGTCATAACTCAAAGTAAAAGAAGATAATTTATCATAAGTGTTATGGATGTAAAGATAAAGTTATTTACTATTGACAAAAATAACATTAATGTCTGCTATCAATAACAATAGTAATAATAATAAAAATAAAATTTAAAAATAATAATCTAATAACGTAGTTGAAGAATACCTGCCAATATTATTATAATTGTTCTTATTTTATCACCACTATATTTATTATTGGCCGGTCATGAAAACCACCATTAACGGCCGTGGGTGTCGGCATGCTGACCACATGCCCTCCAATCCTGCCATCTGCCTGAGGTAGATGACGCAGCGGTCGGGTGGTAGGCCAAATCCCTCCAGGGGTGTAGCGCCATGGAGTTTAGTTTTTTTTAATATTTATTATTGTTATTTTTGTGTTGGCTGAAATTGCCAAGATGCATGTCGTAGAGGCTAAGTTCACGAATATAGCACTCTTGGAGTTGTAGATCTACAGTGAAGAACTTATAGGCCTATTGGTGAATGACAATTTTTGGTTTATGGTCATGTTTAATGAACTGAAACGGCTTCTAAAAATACTGAAGTCATGCTATGCGCAGAAAGTACAGTGCTATCAATGTGGAGAAAAAAGTAAGAGCAACCAATTGACGTGGGCTGCACCAAGGTAACGTTTATATATGCGTAAGCAGTGCGACAGCAGCGCCGCATTCGCAGTAGGCGTTTCGGATAAGTCGGGTAGTACCTTACCCTCTAATTCAGCTCCCGAATTAGAGGATGAGTGAGGTACCACTGTGGACTTTAGTTACGAGAATATTATAGCAGAAAAATTCCTGGCACTGGGATTTTAACCCAGGACCTTTGGCTATCCGTGCCATTACTCTACCAACTGAGCTAAGCCAGAGTTCACTTCACAGCACCAGATGAAACCTCCCAGTGTCAGAGGAAATTTTATCCCACAATATTCTCATGTAATGTTCAACAGAGACAATAATATGTGGTTCATGAATGCATATATATCCATGTAGTTATGACCTTATGGCTGGTTCGACCTGTCGCTCACCTCAGAGGCGCGTAGCGAAGGAGAAGAAAACTAATTATTCAGAGAAAACCTGCGCTGGTGCCATGGTATTCACTACAAATCAAGATTAAGATACTCAGTATCGAACCCTCGATATTGCGGCGAGAAGACGACGTCTAAGCGACTGAATTTCGGTACTGTTCACCTATCTACCGTTCACTTCATCAAAAAACTTATCGATTCCGGATTACCTACTTGAAAACGGAATAATTAAAACGTAGTGCCGGTTTTCAACTCGCCAGAAAGAATAAAAAGGAAGTCGTTTGAAATTATGCACGTATATTTAAAAATTGAACTTTCAGTATTTGCTGATTGTGTAAGACAGCGTATGTGATAATTCATAGCCTACTTGGTAACAAGATTCAGTAATTCCAACACGGAATTCAAAACCTACTTGGTAACAAGATTCAGTTATTCCAAAACAGAATGGGAGTTTTACAGCAAAAGTCATGAATAGTCATTCGACGGAGTTTGAGAGACAAGTAGTAATGAGTGAGTCTAATGAAATAACTGACATGCGTAATAAGTCATAAATCAAGTTTGAAATTTCACACAAGCAAGGGAATTTGAGAGAACTGTAGTGGGAATGTCAAATAAACTTGATGAGAATGAAATAAAGCATCAGATCACACTGAAACAAGGAATGTAGGCTGTAAGTTCAAAGACTAACATGTTACAACAGTAACTTATTAACTTATTAGTTTTAGTACTATTGCACTCGTACTAGCCTTTTCACTGCTAATGACGTGTAAATGTATCACCTAAAAATTATTAAAAAGGAAACAGTTATAGACTAATAGAATTATATATTTTTTTTGTAAAATGTGAGGATTCTTATAAGGATTCTATTCAACCAGCTATTCTATTTAAATTTTCCCCATTGATTTCAAACCTAGAACTCACTGATGGTTTCACTTGATGATTGCTTATATATTAGAAATATACATAGTAGGCTAAGGGAAAACCGGTAATTCTGTTAAAAGACGAATTCGTTAGGAAGGTTTTAAGATCTACGTACCTTGGTTTTAAGGGTAAAACCTAAATGTTCTATTAGACCAAATTAAATGAAATATTGGGGTGGTGAGTGACCTATCAAGTTGCAAGTCATTGGCGATTTTTTCAGAAGATATAATTTTTTTATATGCTGTCAATTAAATTTTTGAAACCATGCTTTTAGGCGATACTTAAATTACAATTAATTTATTCTTACAGCTTCGTCTCCTTGTATGGCTAAATAAAACTATGGATGGGATTTACCTACGAGATATATTATTCACTATTTCACTTCTTCACTTGACGTGAATTTTGGGTCCATCAGTGCTTCTTTATAAGACAATGATCTTGGAGGTACATAGGGGCTACGAGCAGGATGGGCTAATACTTCGAATCCCATTTTCGCAAGAGGTGAACTATGTATACGAGGCGGGATGTGAATAGCTTGCTGCTCAGTCGAAAGCATTTTTCCTTGCAATTGGAACAAGTGCATTGAAAAGCACAACAATTATGTTTAAAAAATAATGTAAATATAGGGCTTTTCTGCTGTTTAAATAAATTATAAAAATTGTTTGTGGATACTTATAGACTTGCGGTCGTATGTAGCCTGTATACGAGTGTGTTTGTGTGTGAATGTTTGTATGGTATATTATATATTATATCAGAGTACGAGTTAGTGGAAAAGTTTTTCCTATAGCCTATATTTGTGAGGGAAGGAATGTCATTTTCAATTATATGTATTTAGTCGATTTTTCTGTTACGTCTCACCATTATAAATAAATCGCATGCTTCCATCCGTCATTTCTGTCCCTCCTTCCCCCTGTTTCTTGACCTATCATCTTGTCTTCTTTCCACTATTGATCGGTCTGCCTCACATCCGTGCTCTTTCATTTCATACATCTATCCTCCTCAATAGTGCAACGTTCTGGATGGATGTCTCTCTCGATCAGTTTTATCCCTGTCTCCCGTTGTGCTCCATACTTCATTTCTTCTGCGCTGCTCGGATTCGTATTTGTTGTTTTAACTTATATACATTTTTTTTTTAACTTACATATGTTTGGAGTCCTTCACATATGAATATCTCGTTTGTTATTTCCTCCTACAATTTCTTTTTACTGGTCCACATATTTCTGTACGGCATTTTCATGGAAATAATAATATTATAAGAAGAACTTTCCGCTAGAATAGCTACTTCATAGTATTAAGTAGCAATGAACAGTTTTTAGGATTATTTATTTGTCGTGATTATTTGCGATGGTTGTGCACTGCTATCTAGGCCTGTATCTATTACCTGTGTGCTGGAATGTTATACTTTAGTTATTTTTTCTACGATGTGTTCGTGTTGTCGTGGTAAAAACTCGAATTTTCTGCTCCCAGTGCTGAAAACCTAACCTACCTGCGTGTTTCACCGTCTTTGCCGCACGTACGTGCATGATGTGCAATCCTATACTTGAGAACATTTGGAACATGAACCTGAGGCCTCTGGGTAGGCAAACTCATATCACAATGCTAGTCTGAAGCAGCGTATGAACATATATAGATAACAAATTTGACTTACTATTGATCACAAGGCAAAATTCCTAAGAATAGTTGTCAGGATTCCTTACCTGAAAAGAAAGAAAATAATAAGATTAGTATTAACAAAATAAATGCGAAACTATGCAAATAACTTGCAAACAATGGAAATAAGATTTTGTCTTGAGATGTATGTTTTTTTATTGATTTAAGATTTTAGGTAAATAAATTTGTCTTCATTCTCTATAGCCATATTCACGAAAAATTGTTAAGTGTATAGCAGCAAAGACATTATACTAAAAGATTTTACAATTTCTGAATTTAAGCACGCTCAAAGTTTCAATTCTTACGTTAGAAATCTCTGTTTATTATTTTTCTATTCATTGGAATTTTCTGAATTTGCCAATATTTTAAGTTATCTAATATATGGTATTGAACCACCCCACAATTTTATAATGCATTTTGAAACAATAAATTACTTATTTAAAAATATAAAAAGTAAATTACAATAAATTATCTCTAACTGCAGTAATCTGCAATTTCACGAGACTTATATTACAAGTAAAGAAAACAAATACTTTGATACTAACTGATTAATTTATTGTATTTTTGAAATACTCATTAGGTTTACTAAAATTCATGTATAAAATTTATTTATTTATTTATAATTTCTAGAATAAAACTGTTATCCTGACTAAATTATGTAGTACCCATCCCCATAATTATACTTTTTTCTCTGTACCATCATCCTACTTGTGTGGCATAAATGGCGTTGGAGTTATATCATACGGTTCAGTACATCCTCTCTGGAGCCTCCAGAGGAAACACAGCCAATAAACCGAGACCTGGTTCTAGTATTATATGAGGTAGCGAGCCTTCAGAAAAGAGTCACGCTCTGTATGATCGATACAAAGGAGAATTACTTTGCGTTTAGATTTAAAAATAAAGAAGACCTGCACGCAATCTTTCAGGTGGAACCCATCTGCCGCTACGCCGAACTAATCTAACCAAAATATATAACCACTAGTTCAAGGTAAACAGATCAGTCAACTATAACACAAGACGTCACCTCATAGATCAATTTACATTAATCTGAATGATTTTCCCTAATTGTAGGTATAAACCATTGAAATAAACTCATAAATCAGTTTACTAAATACCCAGGTCAGCTGCAGATTTTTTCAATGAAGCAACGTCAGAAACGAAATATCAAGTTAATAACATGGGAAATAAATAGAAAGATATTGGTTATAAAAAGGAGTTGACATGAGTTCTCGAGAAAATAATAAAATTTATAGAGAGCAAAACTGAAACCCAGTAAACTAAGTTTCTAACAGGCACTGAATCCAGTACTCAAGTGGACAAATAGTGATCAACGAAACTAAAAATATGATCGTAACGGATTAGCCTATACAAATAATAATTACTTTCGTGCTTTGTTATATAAAAACAAAACTAACAGCTGCGAAATCACGGCATACTCTGAAACAACCATCCATGAATCGATTCTAGTTACCATGCTGTGACCAGTGCCACCAATTGTGCACATAAGACCTAGTTAACCTAATTCAGGTACGCTAACAGCGGAACAGAATAAAAGCACACGAACAGGATAGCACTGAATGGAAATTGTGTTTTAATCAATGTACATTTATATTATTTCAATTTCCAAACAAGTTATGTTGAATAAAATAATCTGTTTTCGTGCTGCTTAATGGCATGTGAAATATTAATCACGGCACATTGATCTTACGTGTCCAGTAACAAGCTGACGATTTTATCAGGTAAAAACCCATCCTCATATCAATAGCAAGCATTTTTTAAGATAAACGATCGTGATTGGTCTATATCCGTGGAAGTGCTAAACGTTATTGATCAACATCAAGCACGCGGCATATGAGTGGAATAGTCGTTATAATTTTGATTTCCAACGTGACTTTCATTTATTTTGGTTCCCTGTGTTTTATCTAATCGTAGCTCTAGCTCCACTTGTAACAAGTATGTAGTTTGTTACAGCCTTCAAAGCTTGAATCCGTGAAAAACTTCCTAATTATTTAGTTTGCATCATTAGTACGTTACAAATTAGTTGATACCATGCGATACAAAACTAGTATTCAGACAATAGGATACTTCAGTTAAAGTATACTGTTTCTTATTTATTTATATTATATATTTAAAAGGGATAGGCCTATGTGCTGGGATATTTTATATGCAAAGAACAATCAGGGAGGAAGCAGTTCTTCACAATTTCCAGAAGGCTGTAATACTATGTCAAATACGAGAATAACAATAATGGAGAATAAAATTCCTGGTTTGGGTACAGCGTTCAGATATGTGCCGGTTGTCGACCAAGAGCTAAGCTAAGTTAGTTTAAGACAGATATATAAGCATTCATGAGCCACAGATTATTGTCTCTGTTGGACACTACATGATAATATTATAGGAGAGAAGTTCCATCTGGCGCTGTGAATTGAGCTCCGGCTTAGCTCAGTTGGTAGAGCATTGGCGCGAATAGCCAAAGGTCCTGGGTTCAAGTCCCAGTGCCGGAGGAATTTTTCTCCTATAATATTATCATTAAGTTAGTTTAGCTTAGCTCACATACAGTGAGGGATTTCATATATAGTTGTGCCGGATTTCTTATGTATTTTTGTCGGCACAACTACATATGAAATCCCGCACTGTATGTGAGCTAAGCTAAACTAACTTGGCTTAGCTCTTGGTCGACAACCGGCATTAAAGTTTCTTGCCCTGCTGTATGCGATTTGGCCGTTCTGGAAACTTAACAAAAGTGTCTTTTCCCCCCAAACTTTCCATCAATTACAAATACTCGTATTAAGGACTTACTTAAGTCGTAAAAAGAAGAAAAAATCTTCCACTACAATTCCACAATGAATATTAAAAAAGAACGGAAATTACTCTGCATAAAGATGCAAGAACTAGTAGGAAAACAAGTGAAGAAAAAGAACAGCGCGATTTTCTGTTATAATGGAGTGCTATCAAAGTTTGAGAGGGGGAATATCTTGAGTCTTAATTTTAATGTTAGGAAATGAAATTGAACAAGGTCACTGCTGCCGGTAATGATTCAGTTCATTAAGCCATGAGGACGAGAGTCTGTGACGTCAACATGATTCAGCAGCCATCGATTTCGCTCACTCTGTAATGAGGGGAGCAAAATAACTGATGTAAGCGAGATTGCTCCCTGCTGCTCCCAGCTACTTCAAACTTCATACTTTTTCAAACTTAGGCTGCACACTCGTCTTGTTCAATAAATTTCAAACTACAGAGATTCCAAACGATAGATTAATCATCAAAAGAACTCCTGACATTTTAGGTCATGAAACTTCGTTAAGTAACAGAACATTTATTATTATTATTATTATTATTATTATTATTTACTATTATTATTATGATTACTATTATCACTTTTTGGATTGGGAAGTAGAAGGAAAAGGAAGAAGAGGGAAGCCCAAGAGTGCTGGATGGATGGGGTGAAAAGGAGTATGGCGAGAAAAGGATTAAATGAAGAAGATGCTATGGACAGGGACTTATGGAGGCAAAAGATTGTTGTGGGATGAAGGAAAACCATTGTATTGTGGAATATTCCTTAATAAAAAAATATATTATTACTCTATTATTATTATTATTATTATTATTATTATTATTATTATTGTGCTTCTGGTAGAAATAACATAAGCATTTAATTAATCCATAAATCATAGAGGAACACAGAATAGGTAACGCTGCCACCTAATATGGAAATGAATAATGTAAATCACCAGTGAGTACTTTTGGTGTACGTGTGATGAAAAAATTAACAAGTAAATACACTGTATAAAGATAATCTGCAAGATTTTACCTGTTATCAGAAGGCAAGCCACTTGGAGTGCGATTGTACTGCATTGATGTCCTAATTGAAAGGACCCCAGCGAATTCTTTTACTGTAACTCGGGGCAGTCTATTACGTAAACAACACTGGACGAATTTTCCAAACTATGGCTTTGTTAAAATGTAAAAATTACAGATAATTGGTTGGCATCGTTCCTAGTTTTCGAGATATTAAAAATTAGGGATGGGTCCTCGATACTTTTGATACCTCGATACTCTCGATACTTGCATGGTATCGGCATCGAGCGATACTTCAGAAAACTCGCTTGGTACTTTTTCGATACTCTGGTAATTCTTCAATTTAAGGAAATGCGGTATCTCTTTCTGATTTTAGTAGTCTACTAAATATAGTAATTTTTCAACAAAAACTTGTAAGCGGACTGTTTCAAAAACTAATTTTAGTTTTAATGTAGAGTTTAAAAATAATTATAGGCTACTGATGATATTAAATTTTGTCTCATTAAATATGCACACTTAATTAATTCAGTTGGTATTACCTAGTTCTCTCAATTTATAATTTTTGATGTACCTATTTATTGAAACTGGAAATGTTTACGGTATCGAGTATCGAGAAAATCTGGTATCGACCCATCCCTACTAAAAATGCCACTGTTTGGCTAAGTTTTTCTTCTTGCCTTTATTGAAATAACAGCAACTGTCACCACTATTACAACTACTACTAAAACCACCAAGCCTGAAGCATCACCCGTACAGTTTAAAACGAAGCGACAAGTCTTTAAAAAAACAAGTATGTCCGAAGTGGGTGAGCATGATTTTATCTTCCTTCTTCAAGGCTGAACATACACAAGTTTTTATAGGCTACAGTCTCTCGCTTTGGACCTGTCGGAACTTTTAAGACATTTACCATTTTATCTGGATAAAGGTTACGACAAGTGGTTTGACCTATTTTTCTTGTAATATTCGTCACTCTTTAAAATATTTAGACCCACGGTCTGTTCTCGAAATTTAAAACCCGAGCTCTGAAATTTTATGTTCGAGTTTGTGCATGTGCAGCATACGTTAATGCATAAAATTCTGGAAACTGAATGTTCTTATTACTATTGCTAGAAGTTACATGAAAGATTTGGAAGTCTAAAATCTATTTAAATTTCAATGTTAAGTTTCTATCTTAAATCTCTTAGAAACCTTCCTAGCCTAGAAAATAAGGTGTAGGGAAAAAGCTATTGTAAGCGGTCACTGTTCTAACTATGTAGCCTACAGGTAGGGGGGGGGGAAGCGGACCGACTCTTGTAGCTGATTTCAGAGCCTTCTGATACGTAAATAAATGTAAGAGATGTAACGGAAACGTTTGTTTTCACAAGCAATGCAAATTACGTGAAATTATTTCTCATTTCAAGCAATTTATCGGCTGTAGAATAAATTTCAATACATTCCCTGCTATCCTGTGAATGCCGCTAGGCATGCGCAGTGGCTCATATCGGCAACTTAGATGTTTTAGTCGGTCCACTGTTTTCCCCCTACCTGTACAATGCAATTGCTGAATATTGTTCCTGTACATATTAATTCATTTGTACTAATAGGGTCACATGTATCAGTTATTCATTGAAGAAACAGTGAACATGTATTAGCTACTGAGAATTTTTAAAAATAAGATGGAAAAGATCTCTTTTTATTAAACATAATTATAAGGATTTCTACAGCATTCTAAGATATTAAAATGACAGGCAATCTATCCATGAGCTGGATGGTATGAGCTAGGTGGTACTCAATTTACTCTTGAAATTTAATTATAACGAACATTAATGCTATGATAATGCCTGTTTGAAGTAGATAACAAAATGCAAAAATAAAACCTCGTACACGTCGTTCTAATGGAACGAGTGCATATTTCTGCAAAACAAGCAATAATGGGCTCCAGTATCAGCGACTCGAATTAAACTCATTAGGTAGTCATTAGACTACATATGAGCTAGTCATCAACGCATAATTTTACAATAAATACCACTCATGAGCACGTCAAGTCTATTTTGTCTCTAAATACCAGGGCAAAGGCAATAAGAATCCGCAAACAATTTTGATAATAGGCCTATATTTGAACAGCCGTCAACAGTCTCCGCACTTTTCAAATACACTTTTTCTAGCGTTTCATTAGCTTCTAAACGCCTACAGATAAAATACTTGACTGAGCAGAAAGCCATTCAGGCACCGGCTCCTTCACAGAAATAAAATTGCTATGAAACTGGATTTCGAGTATTGGGCTATCCTGCCAAAAACAATCCCAATCTCCATAGGACTAAAACCTTTTTTTGGTCCTGTTAGAGAGGCATTGGAGAGCCATCCCCAGTTTACGATATTATTAAATCTTTTGTGTTTTAGAATGAATTATCACACAATTTCAAGCAGTAATTCAATTAGTATAATTATATTCCTATTAAGCATTTACGGAATACTGGTTTTAGGAGGCATGGTAAAATAGCTATTTAAGTATCAAGTACGCAAAGTAACACTTTAGCGGACGAATCTAGTATAGCGGCCGAGGCTGAAATACTGAATGAGTCCGATAAAGATTTTGTGTACGTGATGCATACAATAATTTTTTTTAGCAAAAGCTCTCTAAATTATATGAAATGAAACAAAATACCGTATAATTAATTATAATGAAAGCTAGTCAGCCATTTGTTAACGTCCCATTCCCACAGCCATCTGAATTGCGGAACAACAATGAACCGTACGTACCAATACGAAATGCGGTATAGATGTATCTATATTAATAAAAGGAAGTGTCTGTCTGTCTGTCTGTCTGTCCGCGATGTCCAGCGAAATCTACTGAACGCAGAGATCTGAAATTTTATACATACGCGGACTAAAGGGTCGGAATGTGCACCTCGAAGCCGGAATTTTAATTTTCGCTTTCGTTCGTGAGTTATGAGTGAAAAACTGGCAGAAAACGTGCATTTTTTTGCGTTTTAGAAGCATCAGTTTCAGTAATAAATTTCAATATCAAATCACTTACAGATGGCTTTGGCTATTTTTGTCATCATACCTCATACCTTGGAAATAAAAGCAACGCGATTGCTTGATTTTGTTAGTCCATCCTAGACGATTCATTTGTTTAGAGTGTCAAGGCCCACAGACATATGACATTTTCAACCTACACGGAAGAAGGATAATCAACCCTAAATATGGTCAAACATTGTTCGATTTGAACGAAACTCACTATACAGGGGTTTTCTGGGCCAAGGAACTCGAATCTGAGGTCGCTTTTATCAGGAGACACTACCTAATCGTGGAATGCACTCCACGTGATTTAGGTGTAATTATAATGATTTAACTATGCTCTTAATTTTTAGTTTTTAATTTTTAAACAATTATCGCGGGGGAAGCCGCGGGCACATGCGGGCACATGCTGTTTGTCTGTCTGTCCACGATGCCCATCGAAATCTACTGAACGCAGAGATCTGAAATTTTAAAGATAGATGGACTGAAAGGTGGGCGAATGCACCTCGAAGCCGAATTTGTAATTTTAGCTTTCGTTCGCGAGTTATGAGTGAAAAACTGGCAGAAAACGTGATTTTAGCGCTGTCGAAGCATCAGATTTCAGTAATACATTTCAATGTCAAATCAATTGCAGTTGGCTTTGGCTATTTTTGTCATACCGTGGAAATAAAAGCATCGCGATCGCTTGAATGTTGTAAGCCCACGCTGGTCGATTCATTTGTTTAGAATGTCAAGGCCCGTAGACATATGAAATTTTCAACCTACACGGAAGAGGGATAATCAACATAGACCTAAATATGGTTAAACATCGTTCGATTTGGACGAAACTCACTATACAGGGATTTTCTGGGCCAAGGAACTCGAATCTGAGATCGCTTTTACCAGGCGACGTTATCTAATCGTGGTATGTAATTCACGTGATTTAGGTGTTAATAAATATAATGATTTAACTATTATGCTCTTAATTTTTAGTTTTTAATTTTTGAAATAATTATCGCGGGGGAAACCGCGGGCGCCTTTACTAGGCGACGCTATCTAATCGTGATATGTAGTCCACGTGATTTAGGTGTTAATAAATATAATGATTTAACTATTAGGGTTATGCTTTTAATTTTTAATTTTTTAAATAATTATCGCGGGCGAAGCCGCGGGCACATGCTTGTTATCTACCCATATATTAATAAAAGGAAGTGTCTGTCTGTCTGTCTGTCTGTCCGCGATGCCCGGCGAGATCTACTGAACGCAGAGATCTGAAATTTTAAACATAGGTGGACTGAAGGGTCGGAAAATGCACCTCGAAGCCGCAATTTTAAATTTCGCTTTCGTTCGTGAGTTATGAATGAACAACGGGCAGAAAACGTGAATTTTTTTTGCGTTTTCGAAGCATCGGTTTTGAGTAATACATTTCAATGTCAAATCAATTACAGTAGGCTTTGGCTATTTTTGTCATTCCTTGGACATAAAACCATCGCGATCGCTTGAATGTTGTAAGCTCTCGCTGGTCGATTCATCTGTTTATAATGTCAAGGCACGCAGACATATGAAATTTTCAACCTACACGAAAGAGGGATAATCAGTATAGGCCTAAATATGGTCAAACATTGTTCGATTTGGGCGAAACTCACTATACAGGGGTTTTCTGGGCCAAGGAACTCGAATCTGAGATTGCTTTTACCAGGCGACGCTATCTAATCGTGGTATGTAATTCACGTGATTTAGGTGTTAGTAAATATAATGAAATTATGCTCTTAATTTTGAAATAATTATCGCGGCGAAGTATTGCGGGTTTTCTAAACAATCGCTGCAGGCGGAAGACCTAATAAATGTTTTTACTTACGCCTGGAACTGATAGCGCGGCAATTTCTACTTCGCTGGAGTATTGCGGGTTTTCTAATCAATCGCTGCAGGCGGAAGACATGTTTTTACTTACGCCTGGAGCTTAGATAGCGCTGCAGTTTCTTTTCTGCCGGAGTATTGCGGGCACATGGTAGTTTATAATAACAAGAGGAAATGTTTGTATGTATGTCTGTCTGTCTGTCCGCGACGCGCAGCGAAATATACTGAACGCAGAGATCTGAAATTTTAAACATAGATGGACCGAAGGGTGGCCGAATGCACCTCTGAGCAGGATTTTTAATTTTCGCTTTCATTAGCGAGTTATGAGTGAAAAACGGACAGAAAACTTGCATTTATTTGCTCTTTCGAAGCATCAGTTTTCAGTAATACATTTCAATTATCAAATCAATTCTAATCGTGGAATTCACTCCAAAATCGGGTTTTTGCTATTTCATTATAATTATTAATCGTCTGGTTTATGAATAATTCGCATAAAAGTGTTAATAAATACAACGTTTAAATTATTTTGCTCTTCGTTTTTAGTCATCGGATTAATGTTCGTGGGCAAAGCCGCGGGCATCTACTAGTCTTATAATAATAAAAGGACGTGTTTGTCTGTCTGTCCGCGATGCCCATCGAAATCTACTGAACGCAGAGATCTAAAATTTTAAAGATAGATGGACTGAAAGGTGGGCGAATGCACCTCGAAGCCGAATTTGTAATTTTAGCTTTCGTTCGCGAGTTATGAGTGAAAAACTGGCAGAAAACGTGATTTTAGCGCTGTCGAAGCATCAGATTTCAGTAATACATTTCAATGTCAAATCAATTGCAGTTGGCTTTGGCTATTTTTGTCATACCGTGGAAATAAAAGCATCGCGATCGCTTGAATGTTGTAAGCCCACGCTGGTCGATTCATTTGTTTAGAATGTCAAGGCCCGTAGACATATGAAATTTTCAACCTACACGGAAGAGGGATAATCAACAAAGACCTAAATATGGTTAAACATCGTTCGATTTGGACGAAACTCACTATACAGGGATTTTCTGGGCCAAGGAACTCGAATCTGAGATCGCTTTTACCAGGCGACGCTATCTAATCGTGGTATGTAATTCACGTGATTTGGGTGTTAATAAATACCCAATGATTTAACTATTATGCTCTTAATTTTTGAAATAATTATCGCGGGCGATCGCTTGATTTTGTAAGTCCATCCTGGACGATTCATTTGTTTAGAATATTTCATTTGTTTAGAATATCAAGGCCCGAAGACATATGAAATTTTCAACCTACACGGAAGAGGGATAATCGATATAGGCCAAAATGTGGTCAAACATTGTTCGATTTGGACGAAACTCACTGTACAGGGGTATTCTGGGCCAAGGAACTGGAATCTGAGGT
Source organism: Ectobius pallidus (assembly GCA_964059195.1). NCBI lineage: Eukaryota > Metazoa > Arthropoda > Insecta > Blattodea > Ectobiidae > Ectobius > Ectobius pallidus. The sequence goes on along the minus strand of CAXKWD010000004.1, from coordinate 95,743,050 downwards.
CGCTTTACCAGGCGACGCTATCTAATCGTGGTATGTAGTCCACGTGATTTAGGTGTTAATAACTATAATGATTTAACTATTATGCTCTTAATTTTTAATTTTTGAAATAATTATCGCGGGCGAAGCCGCGGGCACATGCTAGTATTATATAAGTAGCTTTTTGTAAACAATAATGCATAGGAACTTGTTTATGAAACGCTTCGGAAAATATGAATGAAAATCCCGAGGAAATTTCAATCCAAGCCAGAAACATTGAATTGGAGCTGGTGCCAGCAACATCACGGCAGCGTTAGACTATGAGAAGGAATAGGCAAATATTACAATAAAATTAAATGCTGGTGCATTCATGGTAAGCAATGATTCTCTTGTGAACGAAGATGTGAAAAGTTGTTGGCTTATAGGCTATTTGTTGTTATATGATGAAGTAGGCTACTCTGTTTTGCGAAAAACCCTGGTCAAGTTTCTGATTATCATAAAATAACATCTTGGCTAATGCTCAAATCTATGTTAACTTCGTGTCACTGGTCAATGCCATCTGGATTTTGTTTATATAGATTGCCACGACTACTTTAAAATACTAGGAGGATAAAACTGCATTTTGAATGCAGTTTGAATGTAGTTTTATGCAATTTTAGCGGCCTTGGTTGCTAAAATACAATTTTTCGGCGTGTTACCAGTCCGACAAGCAGCTGTTTTAGAGAGCGTGTACTAAAATAGTATATTGCGATACAAGTGCCGTAAGCGATGCATACGGATCGAGGAAAGAGTTTGAAAAAACGAGGCGCTTGAGCCGAGTTTCTTCAATTTCCGAGATCCGTTATGCGCTTAAGGCACGAGTAATGCATGCTATTTTTTTGTACGATGATTATTTATATCAATTTAATTACATCAATTGAGATATTAGCTAAAAATATTATGTATATACATTATTGAAGATAGATTTTATATTTCAGAAAGGGATTCGCATGTGTTGGTTGTTATGGGGACGGAATACTTGTCGCCACAAACTGGGGGGCCCTTGGTTCCGGCCTTCGATAAAGGCTTGTATTGTGATGGTTTTACTTACGGCACTAGTGCTTTTTGTAATTTTTTCAGCACTGAGATTTCTTTTGTTTTGATAGCAACCAGATTGCATGTGGGAATGTCAAGTTACGATCCACGGCAACAATATTCGTAAGTACCACTAATTAGTTACTTCGTGCAAGAAATATATTAAATCATGAAAGCAATGATAAGAAAACACGGAGGTAATCTAAGTTGGTACACGATACACTGGGTCGAATAATTGGAAAAGCATCCTTATTACCATATTCAATATCATGCAATTTGTGCAGGTAATGAATATCCTATTAACATCCGCGACGTAATGCATGGTCTGCAATTATCGACTACAGACACAAGCTATTATAATAATGGCTGCTTCATTTTGTTTTCATGTTTGTACTACGAGTGGACACAGCCATCTGTTATTCCTGAGAGCACGTATAACAAAATTCTTTGTAAGTACTTTTCATATATATTTGAATACACTAATATGAATGTCACTCACAGCTAAATGCATTCTGGACTACCGAGTTACAGGATCACTTTGCCGGATAATTCATGTTGACACCGGTGCACGGTTGACAAAGAAGCTAGTTGTTTATGTACATTACTAGTCCAGGCTGAGTGCTACAGAATTAACTACAGTTGCAACCATATGATGTTAATGCTTCATTCTTGCAGGGCCACTGTAGATGACACCATACTATAGGTATAAACATACAGTATTAGATTTGTACTAAGAATTAATGTTAATATGTTACAGAAATGGAAGAAGGGCCCGAAGCCATCAGCTGTTAAGAAAAAAATGAGAAAGAGGGCGTGTTCCCCATAAATTGAGAGACCTTTACAATTGTATTTTTTCCAAATATTATTTTAAGTTACCTTCATTATTCGTTCAGCATGACATAATATTATGTAGTAAATAACTTAAATTGACTTCGTACGTTAAGAGCACGGATTAAAAACGATAAATATATATTTAAAAACATAAAAAGACACATTTATAAGTAACGATATGGGGTTTCAGCCCTTCCGAAAAAATAGTTTCTTTGATCCGGTTGTTTAACGACAGTTCTGTTCTTCTACTTAGGCCTAATGCCGGTTGTCGACCGAGAGCTAAGCTAAGTTAGTTTAGCTTAGCTCACATACAGTGAAGGATTTCATATATAGATGTGCCGGATTTCATATGTAGTTTTGTCGGCACAACTACATATGAAATCCGGCACTGTATGTGAGCTAAGCTTAGCTCTTGGTCGACAACCGGCATAAAACCGTTGCGTTGAGCTGAAATGTTTTCATGCAGTAGTTTATTTACATGCTTTTAATTTACAGACAGGACACCGTGACATTTACATACACATGGATGATAACTTAGCCGGGGTCCAAGCCATGAACTTCGGAAAAGTAAGACAGCGCCGAACTTTTCCACCCAGACCGTCCCTTTGAGAGAAAAATAACGTAACATACGAGTAAAGTATCAATCGAAAGTTTTTATTTTTCATTCCGGTTTCACTAATTTGCATTAGCTTGAATTTTAATAGGCATTTTGGCTAAAACATGTTAAATTTTAAAATGTTAAATTTTTCAATGCGATATCTCATCCAAAGTCCCATAGGCGATTCATTCAATGAAAAATTATTAACGAAACAACTTAATGCTAGCGATTATGGTATGCTCTTCAGCTGTAGGTTAATGTTAAAATATCTCAACCATCATATAAACCCTAAAATTAGAATTAATGAAACGTTAACTTTAGTTTTGTATAAACTCTGAATATGAATTGTGAAATAATTCAAGTGTAACCCATGTTTAAAAATAAAATTAATTTGAATTGTTAACATCTCCCTGGTCGTCTTCTATACATTTATTGAATCCTTATGAAAATATACATCAAACTTTAATCTGAATATTCGAGACGGATTGTTTAAAGCTTGAAGGTGGTTTCACTGCACTCCAATATGGCCGTGTGAATAATATACAAACATCAATAAGTGCCAGTGCATTATGTGAAATCAGCGTTTATTTTAGGCATTTCTTTTGTGTGATTCCAGCTGTCCTGGTTTTGGACAAAGGAAGGAGTCTCCTTTTGTGGAAAACTTACATTATTATAAGTTTAGAGATATCTTTAATGCATGAATTTCTTATATATACGCAAAAAAAAAATTAAAACTTGTTGGAATTACTTACTACATTATATTGATCGAAATTGAATTAATCGATAAAACTCTAATAGCTAACAGATTAAAAATTTCGGCAGTACACTTTTATTTTATATCCTAGTTAAGTCTTAGGTCATTGCTTTGAGATAAAATATTTTGAACTTTAAGGATAAACAATTTATTGAACCAAGTGAGAAGCAAAAAGTCTGAAGATTGTACTCGAAACACGGATGACCAAGCATCGTATGCTGCAGAAACCATCTTACAACTCTCAAACTGTTAGTCAAGCGTAGCAAACATACTGATATGACTACGAAGTAGTGCTATATTATACAAGACTTCTCTCCTATAATGTAATAATACAGAAAGTTTCAATTTTTCTCTTATTTTTACTGAAACTGACCTCCGTGCTATATAACCTAAAAAATAAAAAGAAAGATGTTAAAGATGGAAGGGAAGGAGAAAAAGAGAGAGAAAGCAAGTACAGATGGTTTTAAGTTTCATTCGCTAGCTTTTAGCGTAACCCCTTTCCACAGGCCCCAGAACAACATTAAAAAAGTTATATTTCCCTCTCCACTCCTTTACGTCTTCTTAAAACTCTAGAACTTCAGTTGAGTCAAGACTTTATAGTGAAACCAAACTGCTTGCCCTGCTGTGACGCCTAACTCACCCGTTCTTACTGTTCTGTACGGGCAACATACTTTCTAGGCCCACTTAATCCTGCATGCGAGTGATTAAGATAACCTAGTGGAAGGAATTTAACAGCATTGGTATGGCACACCTGATTACAATGTATAAATACATTAAGAGGCAACCCACATTAAAATTGTCAAGAAATTTTGATTTTGTTTTTAAAATTATGTTTCTCTAGATTTAACTACTTCATAAAATTAACTTTTTAATAATTTGGTTTGTACTTTCACTTGACACTTACATATTTTATACTTATGAGTGGCTTACGTACCCTACAATTACCAGTATCTTCCATAATTCTATGTATTCTGAGCATGATTTTTCAAGTTCAATGAATACTGGTTTTGCTTCTTTGTTTTTTATTCTACATTTTTATTCTACCCAATTCTAGTCTTATTAATATCATATTAATACAGTTATCATATTTGTAGACAGAAAACTATCCTCGGAGACATTAATAGGATAGTCCTAAAGTACTCAAATTCATTTTTTTATTATTATAACACTCATTTTTTAAATTCCGTTATTTATTTCTATACTGGATATTTTCGGTTACTCACAATAGTAAGCAGTTACTGATTTTAAAAAATTAAATTAAAATTTGTACGAAAGTGAAATAAAATTAGAGCAATTTACAGACGAAGCAGTTTGCCGGAGGGTAAACCTATATACTTTTTTGCTTAATAATTAAATAACTACATTAGGTTTATCTCCGAGATCTTTATATCCTAGTAATAATTTAGCCAATTTTAATAATAATACATAACACATAAGCCTAAAGATTTTAGGCTAAGGTAATGACGATACACAAACAATTTTAAATAAAATATATCATGTAGAATTATGCATTTAAATACAATCGAATGTACGATACTTTACAAGAAAGCTTAGACTACAGTAATACATAAACAAGTGTGTGTGTATATATATAATTTACTTTCAAATAAATACGTTATCATTAGGAAATAAAATGATTAAACAAATGAATTAATTGACGCCTATGCATCAAAAAGTAATTGGAGTTTCCAATAAATTGACTTCTCCTATGTAAACACTCCATGAAATTAGAGAATTGCCACCACATGGAATGGTCAACATAATTCTATATTCAGTTTGCACTTTGGTCAATATTCAATTCATCCACAATCACTTTCAGCATCCAAACTAATCCATATTACATATTCCGCAGCAGCGCAGCGTGCTTAGCCTAGTTAAATATTTATGATCCTCGTGACACCAATATAAAAATACCAAGTCAAGCACTAGAGGACGTATTTAGAATTATTTCCATGTTAAAACTCTGCTACTCCATCCAGTTCATAAATGGATAATACATTTTCTGTCTGCGGTACAAACAATCGATAATTCCAAATGGAATGAACTTTCAAACTAATTCGGTCTTTTTCGTATGATGGCATTAATATTTCAAAGAGGTCGACAAAGCATGAAAAGATGAGAATATTTAGCTTGCCTCAGCAAGGTCAAACTGCTCCCATTAAACATATAAGTAATACATTAGCTTATTATTTCGACTCTATAAAATTCAGAAAATGTGATCAACCTTTAGCATATTAGAATATCATAGGAGAAAAATTCCTCTTGACTCTGGGATTTGAACTCAGTACCTATAAGAGAGAAGTTCCATCTGGCGCTGTGAAGTTAACTCTGGCTGAGCTCAGTTGGTAGAGCAGTGGCACGGATAATCAAAGGTCCTGGGTTCAAATCTCAGTGTCAGAGGAATTATTCTCCTAAAATATTCTCATGTAATGTCTAACAGAGAGAATAATCTGTGCTTCATGAATGCTTATATATCCTTTTAGCATATTATTTTTGTATACATGGAAAATAAACATAAATAAAAGCGACTTCGTTACTATCCTCTGTAGCAACTTTATTTCTTTATAAGTAATATAAAATTATGTTTCAAGTGATAGCGACTGAGCTCATTAATTTATCTTACCTTTTTGATAATAAAAGATACTTTTGAAATCAACAAACAATTCTATTCGCGTAGACAATAATAATTATAGGTACACACTTATACTATGCTTGTACATTATAGGCCTATATTCCCAAATACCGTTGTTACTGAAAATATTTATGTACTTATGACATTTTTCAAATTCTGTCTCTTCATGGGATGTATCTGCATTATTTATTAAGCTCTGCTTACGGACAACCCTGAGCAAAAGAAAGCTATTAAATTAACTATAAAAACATAATTATTTGTATGTTACATTGTAATAAACTAATCGAAAATATGTTAATTTACTGTTTGTATTTTACAGTTCTCCTTCGTTACTTAATATTATTGCATAATCTTGGAACCAACAGTTTAAATAAAGAGCAACAATACATTCAAGAAACTGAACAAGTGAAATATATATATATATACATAGGCTTACCGAGGGGGGGGGGGTTTGGGGGTTTGAACCCCCCCCCCCTCATTGATTAAAAAAAGGAAAATTGTATTATTTTTTAAAGTCTGCCCATAAATTACTTAATACAAGTATAAAGCGTGGGAAGCTTAAAACTCGTTATTTTGCGTCTTAATTTTTAAAATTTTCCGGGGGAGGACCCCGTAAGCTTAAAACTCGTGATTTTGCGTCTTAATTTTTAAAATATTCCGGGAAGGACCCCCGGAAGCTTAAAACTCGTTATATTGCATCTTAATTTTTTAAATTTTCCGGGGGAGGACCCCCGGACCCCCCTCTCCCTGGATGTTATAACCCCACATATGGTCGGCCTGGTTACGCCTATGTATATATATATTTTTTTTTAGACAAGTGGTCTGCATTCACAAAAATTTGAGAAGAACTCCGCCAGGTGAAATAAATAAATAAATGTAAATATAAATAGAACTTCGATTTGGCACTAGGAATGAAGATCCGATGAGTCTCCAAATAATACAATTATTTTACCACGTTTTCGGTGGGAGGCTATTTTGAAAAACTCAAATCTCTTAGTAGATCGAGCGGGATAACGTTTTTTAATGTATTTTTAATGCTGAATCGCAAGTCGATACGATAACTTCTTATGAATTTATGAGAGTTTTTATGAATAACAAGCCGAAAAAATACACTTTATGAGAGAGCAGATCTTTATTACATATATTTTACACACTATACACTAACATAACAGATCATCATCTTTTTGCTAGTGATTCGAATCGTAATTACTTGATAATCGAAACCAGATTCATCAAACATGGCGAAGAGCCCAAAAGTTATGTTCAACATAGGTGTTGCAGTAGGCTAATAAGTTTAACTACTTAAAAAAGCGCCGTACGTGAAAAGTAATAACAATACCAAACAATGTTTTACTATTGAGAAGCTTCTTTCTAAAACCTGCTAAAGGACGTTTTTTAAATATAATAAAGCACACCATTTTGTTCCACATTACTTCTGGATTCACTGCAATCGATACCATGTCATGATTTTCGAAAAATTCTTTCATATCTTTACATTTCATGCTTCCCTAAGTATAAATCCAGAAGTAATGTGGAGCAAAATAGTGTGCTTTATTAGATTTAAAAAAATGTCCTTTAGCAGGTTTTGGAAACAAGCTTCTCATATGCGGAGATGAATTTTATAGGTCGATTGTGTGAATTATAAGCTATATAAATTATATTACATAATTTTTTCATAATAGTATTTTGTTTCGACAAAAAATTATAAAGTCATTGGGCTGCGACAAAAAAAATCAATATCAATGTGTCTGAAAATAAATTTTGAGAAAAACTACTTAATTGATCATAACCAATATTTCAGAGTACGATTTATTGTAAATGAGTTCACTGGTCGAGAAAATGAAGTTCCGATTTTCGACTGATTCACAAGCATTAAATGGAATCACGGGGAAAAAAAGCTGGTTTACGGCTATCTTAGCCCTGTGCTCCACCTTACATGGTAAAGAAAATCGTCTGGTAGTTTATGGTGGCCTGAAAAAGAAAGTTTGAATCCTTTATTTATTGTAATGCTACGCGGTCTCAAGAGCTGGTAGTACAGATTTCATTCTCTAACTCAAATTTAAAACGCTGCCTTATCCTTTGTCTGGGAAATGAGCATTCTTGTCTAGAATAGGATCTAGGAAAGTGTCTCTACACTCATGTGTGATAAAGTGTGTGAGATGGGCGTGGAGAATAGGTTCTTTTTAGCTGACCCACACATGAGCTCCCATTTCTGAAATAGAAGAACTCTGCAACAATTTCACCTAAGCCTTTATACATGCGACAAGTGCATTTCCTGTTGGAAATAACATTAAAATACAAGAGATCAGTGTTTATATTCGAAAGAAATTCTCTCTTTTCTACTAGCGTAGAAAAACCAAAGAAAAAGTGACCAATCATTCCTGCCTCAGAAACTGACTGTAAATGGCAACTGGCTAAATTTTCAGAAGGCACTACAAATTTCATATAGACCTATAGACTTAAAAAATCTCATGTTTTACCCCTTGAACAGAAGAGGTTAGTAATATTTATCATCGTGTTAGTAGAAAAAGTACGGTATGGTTTTTGCAGGTCGATAGACGGTCATATAAACAATAATTTTTCTTCACTTCATTTTAAATAATGTTTCTTATACAGTTGCATCAGTTTCTGATTAGGTTATTTCATTTGAGCGGATATGTTCAAATGTAACGATAATATTTATTGAGTAAAACAGAGTAAATATTGTTGAAGAGAAGTATTTACTTGGAATTAAATTTATAGTAAAAGTAGGGATGGGTCGATATCAGATTTTATCGATACTCGATACTCGGTACCGATACATGATTTTTTCCTCGATACTCGATACTTCGATACTAGATACCTTCAACATTTCCAGTTTCAATAAATAGGTACATTAAAAATTAAAATTTGAGAGAACTGTGTAATACCAACTAAATTAATTAAGTCTGCATATTTAATCAAACAAAATTTAATATCATCAGTAGCCTATAATTATTTTTAAACTCTACATTAAAACTAAAATTAGTTTTTTAAACAGTCCACTTACAAGTTTTTGTTAAAAAATACTAGCATTCTGACTTAATTGCAGAATTGCAGAATTACAAAAGTATCGAAAAAGTATCGAGCAAATCTCCTGAAGTATCGTTCGATGCCGATACCATGCAAGTATCGAGAGTATCGAGGTATCGAAAGTATCGAGAACCCATCCCTAATTAAAAGTTTTATTCGATTCTACTCAACGAATAAGCTTTGAAAGCAAGAGTTATATTATTTCAATTGATTAAAGAGGTTCAATTAACGTTTTAGGCCTACAAAAACCTTAATCAAACACAAACTGGAACGTATGCATAACATACGCAAGTAGTTTCGCAAAAGAAAAAAGTGGATGTGTTCCAGTTTACTCATCCTCTTGGGAAGTATACACTGCTAATTCTGCCAACGTGATTAGCCTTTAAAGGTTCTTTAGACTCTCCCCATCACACAACATATCACTACGTGGATAACCTACATCAGGGAAAAACACTACCCTATATTACTCCATCAGATAAATGGTCACTTAACGCATTGTCCCTACCTTGCTTTCCAAAAACCAAGATTTTTCATAGGGTTTGCAATTATTTCTTACCGTATGCATTTATTTATAATATTTTGTTTATTTGTTTATTTCTACAATATAGTATATCGTACCTCTGAAATTGTGTTCGTATGCTATATTCAGCAAGGCGACTCGCTTATACTGAAATACAATAATGAGCTAGCTTAACATGGATCCACACACTTGGGTATGAACATCTTTCTTCGGAAATGTTAATTGTTTTATTCAGTTTTAATGGCCATGTAAGTCTTTGTTCAAAGATTTTAGTTAACAATTCTTCAATCAAGTGGTACTAAAGGAATTCATTATTCCCTTGACAAAAATTATTATGAATTATCACAAGATGTTAAAGATTTTAGAAATATAAAGACTTTTGCTTCAAAGACTAAATTTTATTTCTGGTCACAACTACTTTCATGATTCCTATTTTTTCTATTAAATTTATGGTTCTGTGATAATCTTAGTAATGTGCTATGTTTCATTAGACTATATTTAATAATTGTATTTTTTCCTAGATCTTAGTAAATATTAGGCTATAATGTATTGCAACGTACTGCCCCTAGTTATGAGCATTATTGCTCTTTGGGGTCTTTAAAAAGTAATTAATTTTATATATTTTTTGTAAATTTGACTAATGATTTCAAATATAGTATTAACTAACCTTACTGAGGTAATAAGGTACCGTACTGATGTCATATACAATATATTTTATCTAGTGCCTAAGAAATTTAGATACAAGTACTGCATTATACAAAATTAATTCCTAAAAACAAAAAATCTACAAGTCATTTCTCATCCCAAGCCTACAGTTCTTTCCTCAGGGCGCGAAATAATGTAAAATAATCCAAATATCACTGTGACACCATCATTTCAAACTTAAATACAGAGATTGAAAATTTAAATTTAATTCAAGTTTCACGTTTCGGGAAATGACGTCTGAGAGCTGTCGAGTAACAACCTCAGAAACTCCAATCCGACTCCTTCGGCAGTTTTATGTTAGTATAATATATAGAATATCTGTTTATATATTCTTTCTGCATAGATAATGTATATTACCCATGACTTTGATAGCTATACAATAATTATTATACTTATTACAAATTTACACTTTAAAACAATTAGAACTGTTTCGAAATTTACTAGCATAAACAAATGGTACTCAAATGTACATTGGAGCATTTTTATGTCTTCTGAGTACATTTAGAAATGAATTTCACGTTCCTCTTTTTTATGAATAACATAATTTTCAATAATGGTACCATGTGTCATGGATTTCATGGAAAATTCGCGATTTTTTTTGTGTAAGGATGCATGGACCAAAAAGATAAACTCAGAGATTTTCTTTTGTTGCAAAAATGTAAAAAAATCTGGAATCTTAAATTGCCTCCAATTTTTTTTTATGTAGTACCGGTATCCATATCTATAAATACAGTAGATCTTAAGAATGAAGTCAGTTAATGCAATTCTTCAAATACATTACATGACATCAAACATGTTGCAATGAGTTTTGTAAATTCGTACAAAATAATTGTATTTCCTTTCTTCTGGTCGAAAATCTGAAAAATTTAACATATTTGGTATACAAATGACTAATAATTTGTGAATAAAATAAAACAAAGCTTGAAGGTATCCCAATCTTTGTTTTTAATTGGGTGTTTTAATTGTAGTTTTATTCTAAAATGCAATAAGCTCACTCCAGCATTAAGCATTTAATTTTATTTATCTGATAAATATCTACTTATAATGTTATTTTTATATGCGACAAAGTCTCATAATCGACTATCGACCAAGTGAATAATTTTGTGGTATTTAACTCTTGATTTATGGCAATTCCATGTTAACTGCCTGTTTTAAAGTCTTTATCAAAATTGTTCAACACAACTTCTCTTTGCAGCTTGCTTTGTCAGAAAAAAATGAAAAACTTAGGCCTGCAACAAGTCTTAGTTCACATTTTTTTAAAAGGAAAATATCCTTACTTGTCGGACAATTGAAAATATGTTCTCGTCTATTAATATGCACCCGTAGTTACAAGACGAATGATGTTGGAAACTGTTAGGCAGAATAATTCCTTTTTGAAGTTGAAACTGCTGTACTCCATGATGATTCTATTTGGCACATGTAACCTAGAAACCTAGGAGAGGTGACAGTGAAGTGTCCGCCATTGTGGACATGACATAATTAGTAGCTGACTCGTCCCGTGTGTATGGCGTGTCTGATTTGTTTCCATAGCAGTTGTGGCTATTCTAGAAAATCCGCTGTCAACCAGTTAGTTATTCATATAAACCTTATCTACTAAACACGGTTCTGTAACTCTGTCTACGAATGAAATCGCATACTGCAATTTAGTGTTGGGAATGAACTTATTTTATTTAATGAATTATTTAGGGACATTTTCCTCCCTTCTAAAGTACCGGTACTCTATTGCCAAAGCCGCTTAGAATGAGGGTCTCGTAACCATAATGCATTATAATAATTATTTCGAAGAATCAGCGTCTGAGTTACACAGGCAGAAATATTGCCATGAGACCCCTTGGGCAACGAACTAATTGAGATTTAATTTTCTCTTGACATTAGCTAAAGCTGCCATTAGCTGCCGACATGGACTCTGGGTCTAAGGTTCAACGGCTTTACTCGGTTTTCGTGGATTCGCTACCACATGCAAGATACTCAGAAAATAGAAAATATATACAAGGGAAACACCAAGTAAATCATTATTATAGAAAAAATAATGGTTATTTTATTACTGATAATATTAAGGGGACAGGGGTGAAATTTCTACCTTCTACGTTTTAAAGCTGTATTATACAACATTTGACTATTTGTAAACATATCCAAGTTTAATAACTAATGTGGATTAGTTTCATTCCCCTTAGTTTATCAGTTTTTCGGTAATCAAAATTAATGTTAAAAATTTTGCTTATTTCAAAATGAAACTTGTTGCACAATTTTCCGTATTTTTTTAAACAGACGAATGACATATTTATACCAAACGCCAATAATATTCCTACATCTTTATTATTATTACAAATGGGAAACAATTATTCACGGCATATCTCAAATTTAAAAACATATATATACATATATATATATATTATTTTTTAATTTAAAAGTAATAGTTTAATACAAAAAAATGTCATATTTTGTTAGTGATGTCCTACAGCACTTACAGTAAAATTTCAGCTTCTTTGCATGAAATTTGTGAAAGCCATTTAGTTTGTAATAGGCTACATTAAAAGACAGTAAAAAAATTATGGGAAAAAGGCTTTAAAAATTTAAAAAAACGTGTACATTTTGTCTCCTTGGATGGGCCTAGCCATGTATCTGGTTAGGCATACTTGTTTTTAAACATGAAATAGGATTCAATATTATATATATAATTTGTTACAGATAATTTTTTTTTGTAGACTTTAATTTTTTAGTTACTATTGTTAGCCTATTTGTAGTTTTATAATCTCTGAATATTTAACGAGTGAAGTCTTTTAAATATTGCGTAGAAGGTGACTTAAGGAGCTGAAACTTAGCAAAATTATATAATAAAGTACGTTGTACCCCATTTTGTAACCCCCCAAAACAAGTAGCGTTAATTTTGAAAAAAAAAAAAGTCAATTTTTCACTCTACGCCCTTCAAGTTTAAAAAGCATTATTTGAAAATATATGCAAATATCCTTAACATTTTAGGAAAAGCAAAACTGAAAGATAAGCATGAGGATTCCTAAAAAAATGTTCAAAATACAAAATTTGTAATAAATACAGTTAAAAATCTTAATCAAACAGACAACATCTGACAATTAAACAAGATATTTTTGTTGGATCGATGACTGTTTTCTATAGACCTATTTCAAGATTTCTACGCAATATTTACGCCAAGAAGCTAAAGTAAGAAGATTTTAAATATTTTAACAATCTTAACTATCTACAAAATCAAACTTCTGAATCTAAATTTTCCTTTAGCCATTATGCTGTAGGTTTGAATAGCTACTGGAAGTAAAGTTACTCTGAACAAAAGTGGCACAACATGTAACTAATAAACAACATAGTAAGTTAACCCAATACAACTAAACAGTAGCTCACGCTTTAGAGTCAATACAAGATTATGCTAATCATGCTAATGTTCGGACTAAATGAATACCTGCCACATGCTAAGTGGGGGTGCTTCCAGTAAACAACCTCTGTCCGTCACCAGTTACACAACTGGGCAAGGCATGATCTCCATAAGTTTTTGAACTTCTTTAGCTGCGGTAGGGGTAAATCGAGAGCTTGTGTAACGCTCAAAATCGTCACGAAATTAGTGTTACGCTCAAAATCGTCACGAAATTAGAGAGGTGTGACGGAACCGACTGCACAAAAAACAACCAACTCAATAATTAGGGTCATCAAAAATTATAAAAAAAAAAAAAATTAAAAATTAAAAAATCGAAAATACAAAATTTATAAGACCTAAAAATCCAGAAAATAAAAAATTCAAAGATCCAAAATTTAAAAAATACAAGATTAAAAAAAAGTCCAAAATTAAAAAATTCGAAGATCCAAAATTAAAAAGTCCAAAATTCCAATATTTAAAAAATAAAAAATCCAAAATTATAAAATCGAAATATCCAAAATATAAAACATAAAGAATTAAAAATTTAAAAATCCAAAATTAAAAAAATTAAATCATCCAAATATAAAAAATCGAAAATCAAAATTTAAAAATTCAAAGATCTAAAATTTAAAAAATCCAAAATTTAAAAATTTAAAAAATCCAAAATTTAAAAATTTAAAAAATCCAAATATAAAAGTTAAAAAGTCCAAAAACTAACATTAAAAAGTCCAACAATCAAAAATTTAAAAAATCTAATAATCCAAAATTTAAAAAATCCAGAAATTGAAACAAGTTTCCATTCTGTCGCGTGACGTTCCACGCACACTTTTTTTATTTATTTATTCAAATGCCAATACATATTTATACAAGTCAAGTTAAGCAGAACAAATACAAATTTCAAAAATACAAAACTGCTATTTAAAAAAAAAAAGGAAAAGAAAGATAGGCTAATCTTACATAGATTACAAATTATTCTAGCACAAGAAGTATTAACATTTAGAAATACACCCGAATGAGCAAGACTGCTCGTGCTATTTCATGATCACCTGCAATAATAATATTGGGAATACTTTATAACATTTATTCGAATCCACTGTTATCTCTGAAGAGAGATGTATATCACACAAACAGTATTTATATATCAAGTGTTATTAATTATCAAATATGTCTAAAACAATTTAAATGTATTAAAATTCACCCAATCATTCCACCAATATTCAGTGTCCGAAACATCGGAGCTCGGACCTCGAAATTGTTTTCAGAAGCTCTAATTTCGAGTTAGCATTATTTAATGCGTTAGAAATCTACAACACAGGACTTATTTACGGCCCTTCACGGAGGACTTCGTTTCCAGGATTATTACTCCAGGTTTGAGCTCGCGAACCTCAGACCCAAAGGGATCATGTTATTCCTGCGCCATCGTAGTCAATTAGTATTAACAAGAAACAAATTACTATCAGTCATGCTACCCTCCTGGCCAATAGCAGGCGGAATGACAGCTTACAGAGTCTTCTTTGATCTGGTTTGATCGATGTGGAGATAGTTTAAGGGGAATCACTAATAATTTGTTGCCAGGCACAATTTGTAAAGAGAATAGATTATTGTTACGGAAGTATTACGACTGAACGCGTCTGTGGTGATTCCAGTAGCGCATCAACAATCGAAGTGGTTCGAAGGGTCCGGACGCCCCATGTAGAGAAAATAGATTGTTAAAACCGCTGCTAAATTTACGTATCTTACTATATTTTGCAAACATTTGTAAGTAATACTTATATTCTACACACATACGTTGAAAAAAAAATTTAAATCTGGATCACAATTCAGCGAAAATACTCCACCGTAAGAGATTCAAGCCTTACTTGAAAAATAATGTGGGAATTTGCACATCCTAATAGTTTGGCAATATTGAGCTTTCTTCCGAAAAAGAACAAAAGAAAAGCCCAAGCAGATTTGGTTTTATTTCTTAGAAAAATGGAGGCCTATTAAACTAAATACTTTTTCTCTTGAATCACAACATAGTAACAATGACATTATTTTGTACTTATCAGTTGGAAATTTATGAATGCAAGTTAATAGCTGTTCATTAAATTTTGCTTTCAGAACTTAAACTTTTCCTTGACGCTCTCAAAAATATATTTTAAAAAATTGCTGAAGCCAATCTGATTGGTGCCGGTCTCCTTAGCCGTGGTAGCTAAGGCATGCTGCTTTGGAGCCACGGTGAAGGAGACTGTGGGTTCGAGCCCCGCCTCGGGCATGGGTGTTTGTGTGTGTGGTATGGAAAAAAAGTAAAACAAACGGTAAAACGAGGTCAACAAACGGTAAAAGAGACAAAAAAAGTTCAGAAAGATTGGCCTATGGCCGGCTAAATTATTATATATATATAATGGTTAATCAAGTGTATTGTTAACGTTGACTTCTAAGTTGAATAGTTAAACCGGTAATAAAACTTATACTAAAGCTAAATGTTCGAGAAATACTACAATCAAGTTACCTTTTTAGGAATTCAAAAAACTCAAGGAAAGAAAGGCTACACAATTTTGCAACAGAGAAAACAACCTGACCGACTTTCTTCCGGAGGTGGTCATACATCCCCAACCCAAACCTCTCTGCACCATTATACCGCTTCAAAACAATACACATCCGCCTGAATTTTTTATTCCGTTCTTTCTCTCTCCTTTTACACTTTTTTTTCGCCTTTACTCAACTTTTCCCCTGGAGGTTTTCCTTTTACTTCCGTCCTTCCGCTGGACTTAATACGAACCCAACTTTGAAACGGAGTTAAAGGGTATGATTTAGCGATGGAGATGTACCGTTCTTCCGTTACGAAAACAATTGAGGCTCTGGTCTGTGCGCAAAGAGATCCCGGATTACTCCGACCTGTGCAAGTTGCGGGTTCACCCTTCTTCTGTCCTTGTCAAGCAGGGAATCAACCATACCCGACGCACAAAAAGGGCGTAAATGCAAGCTCCTTCGAGCGGTAATATTACATTTTCTCAATATACACATCCGTAACTTCGAAATGTAATTGTAAAGGTATCAAACGGGTCGAAACGTTTAAAAATAAAAACAAAGAAGTAGATTTAAGTAAAAGTTTGGTCCTATGACGTTTTGTCGTAGTTTCATCGGTTAAACCTTAGATTTAGTTAGATTTTTTAAATTATTATTTTAATCTTAAGTATATTTTCCTCACAATATGTAATTTTTGACACACTTATAGGACGTAAAATTTGGTAGGAATATTGGCACATACAACAGCCATACGCGGGCAAATTTAGTGTTTCTAGCTGCCCCATAAGTATGGAAAAACAGGCTGGATAGTCAGTAGTTATTGTACAGCTGAAGCTAAATTTGTGAATATTTTGGAGCATTTTTCGCGGACTTTTTTCGTCCTTCCCAGAATGGCAACAGCTATTAGTTTATAGGTTAGGCTAATTAAACAATGAACGCAATGTAAGAGTAACTGGTTAAGAAAATAGATACGGTTTGAAATGGCCAGTGCAGTGTTGTGTTTATTTCGTACACTCTATAACTAAGAACTTTAGCATGTTTCAATTCTTGATCATTTACTTATATAGGCCTACACTCACAGATTCATCAACGCCGATCCAAAACAGCTGAAGCTATAAATATGAAATTTGGTCTGAACTTTTATTTTTATGATGTAGAGGCTCCCTAAAATGGTATTGTTCGAAATTCAACCCTTAAGGCGGTTAAAAGTTAATATAGCGAAACTTTATTTAACATCCCTATTGACTTAAAACTTGGTACAAGTACTTCAAAACACAGGTAATTTAAACTTTTTCTAAATCAACCCATAAGGAATAAAAAGGTGGAGTAAAAATCTGAATACACGTTAATAAACAAAAGGGATGATTAGGGGGTTCAAAGTTTATATGGAGAAACACTATAACATACTTACATTTTCTCATTTTCAACATTAGTCAATAATTTCCAAAATTAGTAAAAAGAAATGAGTTTGTGTGTGCCGAAGAAGGATTTTATTTCTATCGAGTTACGAAATCCACGCGAGCCAAGCTGTGGGCAACTGCTCGTTTACTAGACACCAACAATAAAGCATTATAATCTACGCTCTCCCCAAGTTATTGTTTAAGGAAGCTGTAAAGGCTAAATAATTATAGTTTCTTCAACACAAATAGCAAAATATGTGCCAAGATAATTTTAAACTTTTGCTTCAATCCCATTGGGACGTAAAATAAAGACATTTAATCGTCATTATGGCAATTGATTATAATTTTGTCACAGCTTTTTCCCCTTATGTTACGGTATTTTTAAATAGCATGCTTTTAACATGAATGTTATAATAATTATTAATATGCTTGCTTTCGGTTAAAGAATTTAAGCTACCCACTTCATTTAATTAACTTCTAAATGTTGTTTAAACATTATAAAATGATTTTTGAAATCTTGAGTTATAACTACAAATAGAACCATCGTTCTCTTATAACCACACAACTTTAAATAGCCATTCTAACATTCTAACATTCTGAAATTCCATATTAATTATACAAACACAGAATGAAGATTCAATTTAGACTTTATGGACCGTTCTACCTCAGCTAGAGCCAACATCTCTACATAAAATAACAACCAGGTAGCAATTTCTCTGTAATGGCTTTCAAAATTACATTACTGGTATCTTATTTTTACATTATAGCTTCGCCGCTTGTATTTAATAACTAAACAGTTACGGCTCCCAACCAGTAGAGATATATAAAAGAGCTTCGGTTGTAAAACAATACGCACCCCCTTCCCTCCTCCACAAACCCCACAGTCATTTCCACTTTAGGGTGAGAGCTAACAGAAGAAAATAACGTGTGCTTTAATAAATTGCTCTGGGCTCGAATTTTTGCAAGTCCAATCGTAACTGATAATGACAAACGGATTGCAATGTCAATGATGCGTGTATTTTCGCGTTTAAATGGCAGGATTCTAAAATCTGCATTATTAATAAACGTAATGAAGGATAGAGAGATTTAGTTATGTTAAACGATATGAGCCAATATGAGCATTGATTTTTTTTGTAACAGTAAATACTATGTACCCTAACGTATATGTTGGATAAGTTTCCGTTTCCTCAAGCACTATTCTGTATCTGTATCTCTGTATCTGGTACCCTATGATCCCCATGTGGGGCGAAGGGACCTCCAATGGAGGTTTCATTACCTATACTAATTTTGATATGCTTATTTTCCGAGAGAGGGTAGAGGGACAGATGGTAAGCCCATCGCCTCGCAACCCTCCTCTGGAAACTAAGTATTTCTTGGACGTGAAAGGGCCGAGAAATTTTGTCCAGAGGCTCTAATTTAGGCTTGGAGTTCTTTTACGTGCCGTAAATCTACGACACGGGACCCCCAGCTTAAAGTCCCTCCCGGAGGACTCCCTGCCCAGGATTTTTACGTCCTGAAAAATCGACCGCGGCCGGGTTTAATCCCGCGCCCTGCGGATCTAGAGGCGGGCACGCTACCTCTAGACCACCGCAGCCGACTCAAGCACTATTAAGCCTCCCTAATTACGTGATATTACAATGGCACCGCTCGTTAAAGATCTTATGTCCTAGTGATAAAAATAAACAACTGTGATAAAATTAAACTGTTTTCAGAAGATTATCCCTAAGAAAAAAGAAAAGTATTATTCAAGTTGGATTAATTTTTTAAAAAAGCCTCAAGTGTACGGTGGAGATTTCTAATGAGGCTAATATATAATTTAAATATCGCACAAACTTTTAAAACCATTTTTCCGAACCCTTTATTTTCACTCCATTTCGATATATTCAGAACTGAATGGGTTCAGGGTTCTACAAATTTAACGCAAAGAGTCTGTATTTTGCTAAGTTTTACACTAAATTACTAACAAAATAGCGCAGAGGTTTTTTATGTCAATAGTTTTTACAATAAAAATATGTGTGGTGACCATTACATTTTTCTTCAATTCAGAAATTCATTAGATATTTATTTTTTCTCCATTTGAAGTACAGATTTAGGAAAACTAATGCATGATATATTTTTTTGAATATATTATTGGACCTATTAAAAAAATCCAGACATCTTACTGAAAAATTGTGTGACAAGTTTCATTTTGAAATAATTTTTTATATTAATTTTGAATTAAACAAAAGATCAAAAACTGACAGAAATTAAACTTTTTTCACAACTTTATTTATCACACCAACATCACTTCAGAAAGTAACAGGATGTAGCTATAAAAATGTAGACATTAGAAGTCTCACCCACTATTCCCCTTACGGTGATGTTAACGACAGATGAAATGTTTATCATCAGTTATCACGTTATTAGCCTGGTTTATATTAGTGGTCTATATAACGAAATTACATTTTCATTTTTATTTATTTAAGAAGGCCATTTCATTTACAACATTTTGAAATAACATATAGGCTTTAACTTCATAATTTATTACCAATATGGTTTAGTGCACAATCATGTTTACTAAATGCTGCAATGGATATTGCTTTAAAAATAATTGAAGAAACATTAGATAGTAAAAAATTAACTTCAGGATTATTTTTTAGACTTAAAAAAGCAGTTGATATTGTTGATAATAATACATTGTCAAATAAACTAGAAAGGTTGTGTTTTAGAGGTTTAATCAAGCATGGCTTCGGAATTATCTTTATAATAGAACACAATTATGTTTCTCTTAAAAATGGAATAGTAAGTAGCAAATTGTCAGATGTTTGTGGTGTTCCGCAGGGATCGGTACTCGGTCCACTATTATTCCTTAATTATATAAATGATAAAAATGAATTAAACTAACTGGAAAACTATTTTTATTTACGAATTAGACCAGTGTATTTTATGCTGTTGACTGTCTTAATAAATTAAAAGATAATATGCCTAATTATGTTAACATTCCATTTCAGTAGACCTATAAAATAGTTTATACTATATTCCATAAATCACTTTTCCAGTTACCAGTATTAGATAAATTTTTAAGTTTATATAATAAATATAGTTAACAGGTTAATTCAACGTTAAAAATGTAAATTATCGAATGCAAAACATTTCAACGCAGTGAAGTGCACAATATACACAAAGAATAAAACTACTATATTTCTACTAATAAAAAACTATATTTCTACTTGATGTGTAAATATCAGCTGTTCTATTCTAGCATGAAATTTAATGAAACAATATGGAGGAAATAAATTACATTAAATCTACCAACACTGCAATCGAATATACTATTTGAAATGAAAATAGAAGGTGCATTGCCTTATGTAGTTTTATGGAAATATTCTTTTCATTTTAAGACCAAATTGTTGGTGCTACAATCTGAAAGTAAATTCTGGTCTTTCATTTCCCAACTTTCCCAGAGACATATCTCCTATCTCAGTGAATGCAATACTAATGAACGTTTCTCACTTTATAGCCAACATACAGAAATTACTCCCTCGTATGTCAAATATTCAGAGGCCTAGTACAATGAAAAACATACAGTAGAATAATTACAGGAAAAGCATTTAATGTTACCATCAGCTTTCACATTATAAACACTGATTACACTCAATCACTTTTCCATAAAATAAAGTAAAGCAAGGTTTATTCATATCATGAAATGTAAAAAAATTTCAAGCAAGCTTCCCTCATCTCCCTAGTGACTCAACTGAGTCCTTTCCTCCGCTATGGATTATTTGTACAAGACGGAGTAAAACATTTCGGTTACCTTTCCTTCAACCTGTCATCATCATGATATATAAAAGTTATAATTTAATTCCAAGAGTTCGGTCTCTACGGGCAAAGAAAATAAAAGAGGGATTTAAGTTATACTCTTTAAAAAAAAGAACAGTCTGAAACACTACATTAATAAATACGGAAACTCAAAATGAAAGGTATATTAAAAGCTAAAGTCCCAAAGCGACTGAAGCAATGTGAATGAAAGAAGAAAAATCTTGTTTCTAACTTCTGTAATCTTGTGTAGTTAGTTATACAGCGCGGATAATTTTTCGATATAAAAAATTTATACAAAAGGTCGATTTTAGACTGCGTATTATTTTCTGTCCACACTTTCTTTAAAACGACTAAATGTGACTGGGGAAATTTACATTATAGAGAAGGAAGAACAATTCAATGAACTCAGAGATCTGCTGATGAAGGACGCCATGGGTAAGAAATAATATTCAGGCAACGAGATTTGCCATATCGTATGGAAAGCAGCTTTGATTGGGTGCTGCAAAGGATTAAACGAAGAAAGGTGTTAGTAAATTAAGCCAAACGGATACTGTTAAAATGAACCGTTTAAAATACTTTAGCTTATTGGATGAGAAATCCGTTGAGAAAAGGAGGCGAATCAAGTTTCGTACTGAACCAATTCACGTTTTCATTTACGAAATTCCATGGAAAAATCGTATTACTCATTATTCTATTGCTACCGCTGTTGTTATAGGAATAAGGACAATACTTCCAGAGTCTGAACATAGTAAGTAACAGTAACTTATTATTTTTGAACTCTACTGTCTATTGTGAAAACTAATTTTTTCCCTTTGTATTGCAGTGTACCTTGTCTTCTGCAGCTATCTGCTAGTAATACCTGAGCGACCCTTTTACAGAAATTAATTTTCTATTGAAACTATTATTCATTTTCAATATTATAATATTTCAATTAATATTAAATTTAACATAGCATTTATTCTAATTAATGGATGTCCGGCATACTGATCCATTTCAGGGTTTAATCACAAATCGCCAGATAGGTTTTTATTTTAAGGTTATCTATTGTTCCCTAGAATCTGCACAGTTATGGGCCATTCAGATAGAAAATTAACCATAAACTTAAGAACGTAAAACTTAACGCAAACTTTAGCACGGCATTGAGCATTCGCAACGAAAACTTAAACGTAGATAACAACCAATCACAAATGAGAACATGAACAGCTGATAAAATGGCTGCTGCAGACGAAAATACTTTCATGTTTCTATTCAACACGTATAGGCCTTTAAAAATTGAAATCATACAAGCGTAGGCTGACATATACAAATTTACAGAATATTACATGGGCTGTATTTACTACTGTAGTTCATTTCTTGGAAAACTAATGTTCATATATTTTTCTTCAATGTCACATCTTTATATAATGGATGTCTTTTATCATACAGACAGGGATAGGAAACAACGTTACGAGTTTCTCTTTCATAGACTACTTCCACTTCCGTCTTCTGTTTGTTCTCTGATTGGTTGTATCGTTATTTTTCGCATAAACTTAACGTAGAAGCTTGGTGTTTGCAAGGTTCTAAGTTATGTTTAATTTTACGTTACGTTTCAAGTTTACGTGAATGGTCCCATTGAAAAACATGGCCTATTTCATTTAATGATATGTGTGTACTGTATAGACCTATATATATATATATATGATTTATGTTAGTAGGTCAACTATCACACAAATCACGTAAGCACGTCTTTCAACATTTTTCAAACGTTCATGAGACCTAGAACATGAAAAAATCAGCCCAAACAACGAGTTTAGTCAGCTCAACTAACGAGATCCTTAGATTTGGAAAACAAATGAATTCCCAATCCTTAAAATACGGCCTCTCATTCTGTATCAGAATGTGAAGTGAGAAAGGTGTAAGAGTACAAATAGTTATATATATATATATATGCATTAAATCAAATTTTATCTGTGTTTTGAATCCTTCAAGGATGAGGAAAGAAGCGTGGAAACGACTTTCTATTCATTTTTACAACCACCTGACATGAAGATAACCTAATTTTTCGCGATTATCTCTAAATTCACGCTAAAACTTTTACTTGAAAGATTTTCCCAATAAATTATGTGAATCCACTCATTACATACACAAACTTACGAAGTTTAAAAGTATGTCCTTGTGAATAAGGTAACTTTGGTTGATGCTGAGACAACTGAACGATTACTACAGTATTTTTCAAATGAGAAGCCATTTCATTCACCGCCAATCACGTGTACGAGCTAAAGTAGCACCGCTAGCAGGAAGAGTCTTACCTCCGTCTCGCCATCTCTGATTGGACCGCATATCTAAGCAGGAGAAAGAACAAACAGCTTGTCATCTGCAAAACACTGTACTGCAATGCAACCGTGTATTTTACTCCGGAATAGTTTAAGGGAAGAGGAAGTCGTGTGTTTCGCATAAGATTTATTATATGCAAAAGCAATTAATAAACGTTTTAAGCAAACTTTTCTAAAGGTAGAGTAAAAACATACAAGAATTTGGGACCCACTGCATAAATTACAATTTTTATTAATTCGATTGTTTTTATCTACTGTACTTGATTTTACCATATCTGATCACCAAAGATTTTAGGCAACACTAAAAGTTTCTGCTATTTAGGTCTTCTCTAAATTAGCATCCGAATCTAACAAACTTCTCTTTAGGTGTGAAACAAATCTAGATGATCATATAGTTACCATCAGAATTGAACGACATGCAATACAATTTATCGTTGCATTCAGAAGGATCGTAATTTTGTTCAGTTCTGTTTCAAGACCCTTATCAAAGGATTCTAAAGATTAAAAGGGATAAATTAAGACGGCGTTTCTTTGCTCCAAATGTTCGGTAGAAGGTTGGAGAGCTCAAGGGAACGTTATTAGGAGATAAATAGGTTTCAGACTGTAGTCTAGGGCTCTAGGTTCTGGTGAATGCGGGCTCTGAACGTTATCTCAATGCTAGCTAACTGCTCGCCACTAATCCAAACAAAATGCCTCCACCATTCCTCCTGCCCGAAGTTGAGACTCGCCTCCATCTTACAGACATTCCCGATCAATTCCCACACAGGAGTCAAACCGAAGAATGATTGTAACACTTAACTTAGCCTACAGCTTAGATACGTAATGAACGTATTTAGTTCTGCTACACAAAAGTATAGTCTGAAACGTTCAGTACTGTAAATAAATAAACTTTAGAATTTTAAAATGTTATTTTAATAAGAATTATTTGCCACAAAAACATTATACTGCTCTAACATCGTTATAGAACAGCACACTTTTTACTGTGATTTAGTCATTACAAAATGTTTTGAAAAAAGTTGTAAAATCAAGATTTTATTTTGCAAGTAGATTTGTTTGCGAAACGAGCCCGCAATGGCGAGTGTAGCAATCCTACGAGCAAAATAAAATCAATTTACTATGTG
Organism: Ectobius pallidus; assembly: GCA_964059195.1. Taxonomy (NCBI): domain Eukaryota; kingdom Metazoa; phylum Arthropoda; class Insecta; order Blattodea; family Ectobiidae; genus Ectobius; species Ectobius pallidus. The sequence continues at coordinate 95,718,388 of CAXKWD010000004.1, read as the reverse complement.
TATCAATCACAATTTTTCTGATAGCCGTTAATATCCTCTTTATCCCATGCCTCTTTACAGAACTACACGTTATTCGAATTCGTTTACAACAACAGCTATTCGTCACTGGAATTCACTGCCTAGCCATCTCAGGAGCTGCCAAACGACTTCACAGTTCAAGTGCTATTTAATAAATTTAGTATACAATAACATTTAGGAATTGATGCTAATTGCTAACACACACACATATATATAATTTTCATTACATTTTGTAATAACTAAGAATGTATTTGTTTAGTCTTTCATCTTTTTTTTTCATTCCTTTATTTTAGCCATTTGTATTATATATTATTCAAGTACTTATGTTCGAATTTTTTTTTGTATTTAATGTACGTTTCTTGTATTCAGGTATATCATTTCTTATTTTAATTTATTATTATTATGTATTTCATGTTTTTGCCCTGGCTGAGTGGTAGAGAAGGCCTTATTGCCTTAACTCCGCCAGGTTAAATAAATAAATAATAAATAAATAAAAATATCAGTGAAATACTTTATTTTACTATATTTTATTTTATTGTGCAGCCATTTTTGGACATTTTCAATTGTCCTGCCACCTAGTATGAATTTGCCCAGATAAAGGCTATTGATTTTCTAGTGCATGGCTTCCACCATATGAGACGGAGTGGACAACGCTTTTCAGAGATTAACGTGAGAAATTTAACATTTGAAAATGCGTATTCAATTTTAATATTTTTCAACTTTCGTAAATAGTCTATTTAATAATCATATCCAATTATTTTTAACTAAAAGGGTACGTTCCATGAGACTGAAATCATAGTTGTTGACAATGGAATGAAATAGATTTTATAGGCAATGTGCAAGTTTTACTTCGTGTGTATTGTGTCAGAAGCTCTGCTTTTAATTCAGTCTTTAAAACGACTGTGTTGGATACAAAAATAACGAATATATTAGCAATGTTAGTGATTAGTAGTAGGACAGTAAAGCAGTTTGTTTTAATCCATTGCATTGATATTTATGATTATAGTATTACTAATAGAGAATGATTTATAATGAAGTAGTTTTGTATGTTTGTATGCTACTTTCAGGAAAATGCATTCGTTTTTAACGCTTTTAAAATTTTCAGTATCAAATTTTACAGATTTCATGAAAAAATTTTGAAGTTAAACAGATCTAAATATTACTAAATTGAACGGAATTAGGCCTACATAATATTACATTCATCTGCTCATTTACAAAAATGCATCTATGATTAATATAAGAATCACAGTTCTCTTATATGATAATTAGTGTGTGGACTTTACCTCCAATAGTTCCTACTATATTCAAAGCTGAGTAACAAATTAATTCGGGACACGCAGACGACCCGAATCATACACATTACGATCACATAATATTAAAAAATATATCCATAAGTAAACTACCACTGTGTTTCGTTATACGTTATAGGTCTAATAGAAATTATGAATAAGATTTTAATCTTAAAATACCTTAAAAACCATTTAAATAACCAACAGATTGTAATAGCTTTTACAGAAAATTACAGGCTAATAAAAACACAGTCGAAAAACTCACCTGGCAGTGGGCTAAATTTAAAGAAAATTTATTTATTAATAGGATATAATATTTTAATATTATCGAAACCAAAATATGTAGATTCCTCGATTTATTTAACCTGTAGTCAAAGATTAACTCAAATTGTGTGACGCTACAATAGGCAAAATTATGTGAAAATACAGTGCATATCAATTATTCTTCTTTTTATGCTATATCAAGTGCTTTATAAGGGAGAATGTTAAGCTGATTACGATCAAACATTAATAATGGATCGCTTACTCAGAAATAAAATCCCCAAGTGACTCCTATATCAATAACTGGCAACGGCATACATACGATAATTTATTCATGCATATCAATGCAACTAAATAAATATTTAAACCGATGTTGAATCAGTTTGTAGTGTATATTCATGGATTCCCAACAAACATGCAATGATTTTATTTGTTCCTTTTATTTATGTCCTCTTCCTGAAAATATATGCTGCCAACTTGACAAAATTAACAACATATATGTAGTTATTAATTCAATAAATTAACAAAGATATATTACTCAGAATATTATGAATACTTAACTCATAAATCAGTGATCAATGCAGCTTAAGAATATGAAGAATTTAAAGCAATCGCAAAAGTCTGTCGTAATAATTTTATTGCTTTTTTACTATCACTGAAATTGTATTGTACCTGCGTGCACTTTTTTTTTACATACAATCACAAGGATTTAACACTGAAACATCTTCACACCTGTAGCCTATTTGATCAAATACAGTTATTCACTGAAAACAGCGATCGGACATATATCAAATTATATTATAATAATAATTATTATTATTGTTCCTTTATTTATTTATTTATTTATTTTTCTGTTTAACTAAACAGGTATATATATGTACATACAGCTTTACACGCAGGTAAGTACACTGTAAATGTATATAGTAACAACAATTGTTCTGTTGTGCACAACTTCTACTGGTCCACTTTTTCCCCAAGAACTCTTCTGACGATGTTACACGTTTCTAGGATTACATAGATAAGTACAAATATTTCTGTACTTTTAATCGCTTTAAACTGTCATGAAGCTTGAAGGGAATCTCACCAGTACATCCCAGCACAATAGGCACAATCTGTACAGTGTTCATATGCCACATACCCTTGATCTCATCAGCAAGTGGTAAGTATTTATTAATTTTTTCCCCATAAACTTTTTCTACATTGGCTGCTAGCGGAACCGCAATGTCGATGATGTAGGTGAGTTTTTCTTCCTTCAAGGAAAGCACAATATCTGGAATATTATTTTGTATGGTCTTATCTGTGATTATTATTATTATTATTATTATTATTATTATTATTATTATTATTATTATTATTATTATTATAAGCTGCATAATATGAGCAAAAGGAAATATGAAAATAATGTGAGTTATAATTTTATGTGTGGTGAAACATTTGCAACCTCTTATATAAATAAAATCAGGTAAACTGATATAACAAAGTGCCAAATGGAGATAATAGGTCATGTTTCAGAAACTATTGAGTTTTAGACTACGGTTTCTTGAGAAAGTTTGATAAGCGTATGTAAAGGAATAAGTGGGATAATTCCTATCGCTAGCATGTCTAATTATTAATTGTCAAAGCCCAGTGTACAGAAACTTCCAAAGCCCTGTGAACCCTGCAAACAATATTCTCATGAGACCTGAATTGCATTTGATGAATTCAGTAAAATATTTTCAGAAATTAGGCCCCTAATTGGGCGTTACTTAGGTACCGGTCAACCGATTTGGTCCGAAATCAATACGTTCGTCCCATGGACGTTATAAGTGCGTATACCACGTTTCATGAATACCTGATAAAGCGTATTCGAATTATCGTGCGTAGAGAAAGACGGACATACATTTTCCCGTCCACCATACAAGCTTAGTACCATTCTGGAACTTAATGAATAAAATATTAATAACTCGATAAAATGCTCCACATAATGAGTTTAATTTATCCACACTGCCTGCCCTATGCTTAATTTTAACATGGAGTTCAGAGTATTGTTAAATTGCCTAATTTCTCCAGTAGAGGCGACACACTTTACACCCAGATAGCATGAAATCCCAGCATATGTCAGTTTCCGAGTTTATACTTCAGAGGGCAACACAGAGCATACGGTAATGTAAAGGGTATTGCAGCTGGGTGTGGTAGGTGCTGCCATCTGTAATGTTGCCGCGTACGCAAAATTAGCCGTATAGGACAGGCAGTGTATACACGAGTAATGCAGTCTAGAAGGCAGTCTAGCCTATACAGTAGAGTAATAGTATTATCAGATTTTGTTATTAATTAACATTATTATACGTTTTAATAGATCGATGATTATTATTATTGTTATTATTATTACTATTATTATAATTATTATTATTTTTATTGTTATTATTATTATAAGTGATTATCGTTAGTGGCTACCAACAACTACGCATTTTCAGAGAGATAGGTAAGGCACCAACTAACCTAAAGATCAGTAATAAAAGTGTTCTGCATCCTTGTAAAAGTAATCCCGTAGCAACATAGGCCGACAAGTTCTGAATTCCCCTCAGGCGCCGGACTCGATGTAAATCATGCATGAAAACCATATATTCCAGTTATGAAATAGGTTACAAATGCAATAAAGGTAGGGATTCAAAAGCAAGAGAAAACAGACGATGGATACGAAGATGCTGCTATTCCTGCAGAAGGTCGCTGTGAGGGGTCTCCTTTCAAGACACGTGAACGTACTACAATAAGAAGACTTGTTTCATCTTATCTATACCTCTGTTCTATTTTCACTGGATTTGAATTTATGCACTGAAAGAACGAAACACAAAAAAGAAGCAAAGTCAAAACCTTTACAGGATTTGGATTCAGGTCTCGCTATAAGCAAATTGCTCACCCATACCCTTTTCATCTTTCTTGTGTATTCTGTACCCTGCTATTTCTACTGGCGCAAAGGATTGCTATTTTCAAGGCATCTATCAATGATGGACTGCCAAATCAGTAAACAGTTCAGGATGAAAATAATCAAGAGAAGTTTGGTATAATGATGAAGTGCAGATATCAGTACAAGGTGGAAGGAAATGGAACTCTTTTTGCTTGAAGATACAAACTCGATCTTGAAATTCAAGAGGTAAAGTCAGAGTCAATTTATCCGTTCAGCATTAATCACAAACATACCGAACAATATATCATTTGAATAAATCTTTCCCGGGTATCATCTGTTCAAATTTTCAAAACTGTATTCTAAAAGACTTTATTACGGGCTTTATTTCTTTCTCATCTCTAGGATCTTCAGTAGGTCTACTGCCCATGACAATACGAATGGAAAGTAAGGCACAATATTTTCTTTTCTGCGTTGGTACTGCAGCTGGGATATTGAAATTTCTAAATATAGTTTGAAGTTTGCGATAAAGACATATTAGGTAGATTTTTTCTGCAATTGATACCATGTCATGACTTTCGAAAAATTCTTTCATATCTTTACGTTTCATGCCTCCATAAATACGAAACCACCGCCTGTTCAAAAAAATATAAAAAATTGTGATATATATATATATATTTATAAATATCTTTACGCGCTAGCTGCCGTAATTTTGAAGATATTTTAACAAATTTTATTTTGTTATTTCTAGGCCCAATAGTTCGGACAAGTTCTTTAATGAGCAAAATTGGCCCAAGGGGAGGGTTGGGGGAGGGAGTTGAAATTTTGAAAAATTTATATCTCGGCCCCTATGAAGTTTAGAGGGGAACTTTGTTTGAATAAATTAGAGTACTCCTTATGGAGTTCACGGTGACACCAATGATTCGGGGGTTTTGGGGGTACGAGTGGGGGTGGTTGGTGGGAGGGATGGAAATTCGAAATTTTTGAAACCACGTCTTATGGGGTATCGTTGAAAAGCTCTTGATGAGTACTCTACAAATCAATAACTGGTTTCTCGATAGCTCTCATATAAGGCGAGATTTAGCACTTCGAACTCTACCTCAACCTGTAGGCCTGCCTAAAGGGAATTTTTTTGTTTCAGGTGCAACTCTAGCGAGAGAATCATGAACTACGTAGCAAAGATGGCGTGAATGTTACTGTCGTCCACTTGTGAAGAGCAGCGAGGTGTAGTACGATTTTCGTGGGCTAAGGGACAAAACCCTAGTGAAATTCACAGAAACATGTGAGCCCTAATCCAACTGTTTCACGTTCACCGATCAAGACTGCCCCATAAAGCGACGTAACCGAACATTCAATTGGAGAATACTGCCTTAAGTAAATCAACTCAGGTGATAAGGGAAGTATCACAAGCCTTCATAACCAAAATCACAGTGAAATATTTAAGAGTAAGCTATAAAAGTTGTTATAAAACCTTACAAAAACCTAGTTCCTGTCTCTACTGAAAGGCTCCAAAATGAAGCCCTTAATTACCCAATAAACGATAAGAAAACACTATTATATGCTACTGGACAGCCTTTGGATTGTGCAATAACATGATCTGGCAATACTACATTATCAGTGTTGTTCAGCTGTGCGCCAATACTGCCATAACATTCAGGATTTACTTTCAGGAGCTTGACTTCAAACAGGAGCAAACAGACTTGCCAACTCTAACAAAAAATCATCTTCTGACAGCACATGGATTTTGTTTCCAATAACTTATTTCAAGGCAGGTTTCTCTGAAAAGCTTTGGAATTTGTTTGTCTGCATTAAGTCTTAAATCAGATCTCTTTTTTGTGGATGTCCAATCTTTGAAATTTAAATACTCTATTTGCATTTACTAAACTGAGATTTTCACCTATATCGCTAGTTAACGAGAATGGACCTCATTTTAGCTTCAAATTGCAGTTGCCGTGGTCTTAATCAGCAGTAGCAGATTATAAGCTACTGGATATTTACATGGCAGAGTATTGTATACCTTGATCAGGGAAGCTCATCATCAAAGCTATTGTGACATCGCCATAGGATGTAGGTCACCATGACTGCCACCTCCACAGCGCGTCAGTAATCTTATTCAGTGATATCCAGTTTAGTCAGTATCTAGCCTGATGAATACAGTCTGTTGTAAATGCCATTTCGAGTTTGACACAATACAAATACCCCTGAAGGAATACATTAAATATAAGGCATTTGGAACAGGCCCAAGGGCCGGATTATAATATTAATATTGGACAGGAAATTTGGAAAAGAGAATGATTAAATTTTTACTTTGTTGGATTAAAAGAAAACGAATTCTGTAAGTTCATCCAGTTACATACACTATAAAACAAAACACTGCATTAAAAAAATCAGCTTTATCTATATACTCATTTGAACATTGAGGTCATATCGTAAATTTAGCTTCTGTGTGTACCAGTAGACCACGTAACTATTGATGTTCAAATGTTTTCTATTGTTGATGCGTTCATGGTAACTGTTAATTTTAAATGACATTAAATGTTAATATGATACAGGATGAAATAATGGTGATGAGACATGGTAAGTAAATTTTCAATTCGGCGTAACTTTAATATCACTTCAATAAGAAATCGCAATACAATTTATATACTGGATGGCTCAAAAAGAAAGGTAACCGAATGAAATGCTTACAAAAGTTTTTCGGTTATCTTTTTTTGAACCACATTGTATTATACTACACAGTTACACGTCCTTTATAGGGTGAAAAGTATTATCCCGGGTTTAGCTTTACCATCATCAAGTAATAGCAATTTTTTTGTTTTAGTGTGCCTGATGTTCTTCCAGATTTTATATCAGTTTAGGCCTATTTGTTTATTTTTTGCAGCATTATTGAAATATTCGTGTGTATGTTACTATCAAATATTTGATAAATGTCTTCTGTGCAAGAAAATGTTTTTAAACATGAACAGAGATTAGATTTAGATGCTGGAAGAAACATTGCCCAATGCTCTGGTGAGACTGAAAAGAAAAGTAGTAGGAATTCATGACTTAAGTGTATGTTTTTATAAAGTGTCTATTCCTTTAAATATAATATTGAAATTGAATTGAAGAATGTCTAATTCTACGTTCTCACTGAGGAATTTGTTGCAGAAATATGTGTCTGGGCACATGTATGGCAACCTATTTCCACAAGTCGAAAACCTATTAACATATTCATAGTCCCCGGCACAAAAAGTTGAATAAAATGCACCCGAAACATGGTTCTGCCACAAGTTTTTGTTTTCGCCCCGAGAGCGATAACACGGAACAGATCCCAGCCAGAATGCTCTTTGTGCGTGTGCTGTAGTGACGTTTCTTGTGACAACTAACTGACGAATATCACATGGATATTTTGCTCTAAACAGAACATAAGAGGATCTAGAAATGTTGTCCCTCAAATTCGTAATACCTTTGTAGAAAATGTGAATTTGGGCCTATAGGAAAACTTTCTTCTTCCTTGAATAGATTCTGGTCTAATAATGGAGTAGGCCTACTAGTGTCTGCAACAAATTCCTCAGTGTGAACGTAGCATGATAGGTTGATGACAGGAACTTATGCATATCCTTAAATAAGTTCAAATAAGTTCAAATAAGTTCAATCATTTATTGCTATTGAACAATTTTAAGAGCGCATCACTTTCAGGAATAAAGGTTTTAATCAAATCGGAGTGCCCCATAAATAACTGATATCTTCATTGTAAAAGCAATTGTACCTACTGCTACAGTGTAATCAAGAATTTATCTCATGTTTTCCTCTTCGAATTTTTTTCGTATTAAAGGCTGAAGAGGCTCCAATAATATTGTTACAGGCTTCTCTGTTCTTTCCTGAACATTATATTTTCACACAAAGCAAAATGAGCTTTTTTTTATGGAACAAGTCCTAGAGAGAGAAAAAATAGGATCTTTTGCTTTACCAGCAGGCCGTGAAGTATTGGTGTGCATCTGTTATGAGTAATGATATGTGTTCATTCTAACAGCCGTTGAATTTTAATGATTGTGGTATTAGGTGAAATAGCAGGGTGGGTGAACGACTTTATTGCTATAATGTTTCCGGGTATAAAAGCTATGTTCACGCTGAATTTCAGCGTACCAGTTTTGTAGTTTTTGCGTCAAATCTGAACAGACAGAGATGAACCATTATAAATGTATATATATAATTTATATATACTTTACATATATATAATTTATATATAATGTACATATATATATATAATTCACAGGCCTATAATATAATATGATTTACTGTACAGGTACAACGTTTGTATGCCGCCCGGACGCTAACACAAACTGCCGTTAATTTACTGTACAATTTAAAAAATCATTGACATTATCATTTAACTATATAATTATACAACGTATTTATAAAGGCATTCCAATAAATGAAGCTCATAGTCCGCACTAAAAACGAGATTAAGTGAATGTTATACGATCTGCGGTAAGGGGAAAATACATACTCTTTACCAAAACGTATTCCTATCTTGTGAAGAAATGTTATTAATGTAGCTTACAAGGTTAGGCTATTAACAAACCTCAAGTGGGATTAATAGCATAGAAGCATTGTACATTGCCATTGCCTATAGAATACATTCAGAATAAAATTACCTTTGTTCCATTTTCCACTAATGTATTTTTAAGTGCCTAAACGAGAGCGTTTTCATGGTATTGAGTCCAGTTTGCACGCCAAATGAATGACGGGGAAGGATAAATTACAATAAGTGAACTGTAATGCACCCTGCCACATTTTTTTTTTCTTCTGGGTGTTGATATCGTTCTGTTAGGCTTGGATGTTAATGGTAATAGAAGAGGACGACAGCCACTGCAATAACAGACATTCACACAGTTGACAGGTAACCATATGACGCATTATGTTAGTAATTTTCTTGTCCATTTTCATATCACTTCATGACCACAGAAAAAATTGACATCCTTGCTTTTATTGATAATGTACTTTACGCTTGTGTTAAAGTCATGACATTTTTGCAACAGCGGCATTTTATTTCACAGCACGCATACTTACATTATTTTGAACTATACCGTTAAAAATAACTACACAGTTAAAAATAAAATTAGGTAAACTGATGTAACAAAGTTCCAGAACGCTTTTGTTCAATCAGTGATCATTGCAAATATGATATGCGGAAAATAAGTTACTTTTTAAAATCGATTCAAAATTAAGGTCCAGACTGATTCATTAAGCAGGGCTTACGGAAAAACAAAGGTCTAGTTTAGTAAGTATATGTGAAGGAATATGTGGGTAGTGTTATTTGTCAAAGCTACCTGTATTCCAACTTCCAAAGCCGTATATGAACACTATGAAATATGTTGCAATGAGAACTGATTTCCATTTGATAAATTCTTTCTAATATATTACCATAAAATAGGCACATTGGGCATTACTCCGGTACCGGTCAACCGATTTGGTCCAATATCAATAGGCTTCTTCCCTGGACGTTATAAATGCGTATACCAAGTTTAACGAAAATCCGATTAAGCGTATTTGAGTTATCGTGCGTACAGACACACAGACAGACGGACAGACATATGTAATGAACTCACTTATTCACATTAGCTGATAGCACATACAAGTAAAGCAGGAGTGTGAAGCTGAAAATTGGGAGTGATTGAGAATGCGTTTTCATATTGCTTCTTATTAGTTATATTTACATATGAATGATAAAACTGTATTAATATCATTTTCAAAAGATTTCTTTAATTATAAGTGTGTATTTAAAATAATATATGCCTTACAGCGCGTACATGTTACACTTTTCGGCTGATAGTTCAATTAAAGTAGTTATTTTTTCCATACTTCGGTGAAAAAATTGTATATTTTTACACGTTATAGCCTACAGTAAGATATTCGTGAAAAATGTTCGTCTAGTGTAGAGAGTATTGGCTATTACAAACCGAGGCAATACGCATAATATGTTCTGATTTCGCTGGGCTTTATGAATGGAAACTCTGTTTTGCTCTTCCAAGATGCCTAGTGAGCGAAATCTCTCGGGGGGGGGGGGGGGGAGAAGTGAGTGTGTGATGTGACGATATCGGAGTCATCACCTGTTCTATCATATCCATCTCCACATATTCTGTCTCCCTCTTATTCGATTTGCACTACCCACGCTATTCGACAGAGACAAGAGATGCCACTTAAAATTAAGAGCCACCAGGTGTAGCATATTCCAGAAGTCGCTGTCGACAGGGGTTCATATAAACATTTTCGTTTGGTGGCCAGCCTAAATCAAACAATCTTTTTCATGAAGTTCTACTACTGAAGACATAACTCCTTTAGTAAGCAACAAAATACGCAAATATTTTACAGTATCAGTTGAGTTGGATATCCACATTTCTAAAGATTATTATTACGGTTCGGATGTTTATGACCTAAAAAAGTGGAAAATATGACTGCAAACATGACCTTAAAAATGACTAAATATGACCCAAAATCCTAAATATGACCTCATAAAAGAACATATTTTCTAAAAATAATTGTTCCAATTTAAAACGTTAAATGCCACTAAATTATAACAGCACATGAATTCAATCAGATAATCACTGTTTAACAATTTTACAGGTAATTTACAGTTTTAGTTGTAAATAACTTCTAGTTTTAACAACAAGAAGAAAGAGGTGATTGTGCTATAACCTGTTAATTTCCCTTCACATTTCAGTCACAGTAAAACCAAAATATTCGTGACTCTTTTTCGGAAAAATGTAAGTCGACAATTTAGTGCACATACTGCATAATTGTGCTCTTTTACCGAATATATATCTGAAATATGACGTTAAATTGCAAATATGACCAAGACCATGAAAATGATCAAAATATGACTTTATAATCAAAATCAGGATAATAAATGTGCAATTCATGTTTAATTTGTGTTTACAGCGAGAATGGTAATCAGGATAAAAATATTTTCTTTCTTTCTTTCTTTACCGTAGTTTCACCTCTCCCTTTTAGGATTTAAGCGACCCAAGCCGCCCGGGCCTTACAGGGCCGCGACCTGTCGGGAGAGGGATTATCTTTGGATCACATACATACTTTTTTGACCAGACAAGGACATGGAGGGCCTCCCCGGATGAGTGATCAGCCCAATGCCGGGGCCACCTCCGAGACAACACGAACACATAGGACGAGACACACCATTCACACACAAATTCAATCCAAACAAGGCGAGGATGGGATGAAGATGATAATGACGGCCAGATGATATCTGGGGACCACAAGGGCCTAAAGTTACCCGACATTTGTCTCAAAGGTGAGGAAAAACCCCAGAAAAAACCTCACCTAGGTAACTTGTCCCGACCAGGAATCGAACCCGGGCCCGCTGCGTGAGAGGATTGAACGCATCCCCTGAGCCACAGCGGTGGACAGGATAAAAATATGACATGTCATAAACATTCTAACCCTAATTATTAGGTTTAGTCCTGAACTCTGGTGACTCATAAGCTTTAAAACTTAACAAGAAGTATTGTGGTGTTACTCAACGAAAGATAGATTTGGGTAGTGTGATTCTTATTAAAGAGTCTGAGACACAGTCTACCAATAACCATGTGAAAACTTACCATGTGTCACAAATCTACTGCCTGTTACATGTAGCTAACATGAAAATTCTATACAGTGTGTAATCTCCAAGAACTAATTATTAGGTACTCCGGCGATAGTATCTACTACTGATCGTATACCGTAACCGTAAGCAAAAAGAAAAATGCCACAAAAGGTGTTAACTTATATTTACCGTGTATTTATGTTTTCATGAGCTTAAACTATTTGATCTTTTCCTCGTTGATGAAAGAAATAACGTAATTCTCCGCCCACGAAATTTTAGTTGGTGATTTCGGTCTTATTCTGGTGCACAATACAATCATTTCATCAGTAGGAAACGCAGTACATTTTATACTATTAGACCTACAGTATTTTTCAAATGAGAAGCAGATTCCTTCACCGCCAATCACGTGTACGAGCTTACGGAGTCCCGCTAGCAGTACGAGTCTTCCCTACGTCTCGCCGTCTCTGATTGGACCGCGTATCTAAGCAAGGAGATGGACAAACTGTTTGTCATCTGCAAAACACTGTAGTAGTTAAGGCAGGCCTACAGTGAGGGACTTGTATTTTCTAGTCAATGTGTAGAGTAGTGGTATTCAATCCGAGGCCCAGGGACCTCATAGGCCTGTGGTTTAATTTTTGGCGGCCCGCAAACAAATACCGATTTTAACTACTATCCCAATATTGACAATTTAGTGACACAGAAGGTGTTAGGTCTCACAATAAATTCAAGAACGTTACTGTGCTTTGCGTTATTCATTAACACTGAACATTATACAAAGTAGTATAATTGTAAATATATTGTTGTTGTTGAAGAATCTCCAAATATAATTAACCTTATTTCACCTTTCGGTATGTTAGGGTTTTACAATTAATGCAATTTGCATTAATTTGAAGTTTACTTAATTTCTATACTTACATGTTAACAACATAGCAGATGTAAATAAAATTAATTAACATTCAAATACTACTACTAAATCAAAGTTTTTTAAAAGTAAAATTTAAATATTCGCATAACTTCTTGCAGCAGTATTTCTTATGCAAAACAGTCAAAGGCTGTTCAGTGTTCAGATCTATCCAAAGCAGAGCATTCAAATAAAAGATGCCATACAGTCTGACTTGTGTCTTTGCAAATACTGTACAGGTATTTTTTCCTATTATGAATCGCTCCAGATACTGTAAATATATTTACATATACTCAAAACACATCTGAATAGCTCCCAGGATTAAACGAAATTACAAAAACACAAACTAGACATAACAGCATATAAGTGTAGGGACAAGAGACCAAATTGGGGCTCAAGCCCTAGGAATAACGGGATACTTTCCCAGTAAAATGTACGCCACGCCACCGACTCTGAAAGGGTTAACACTACGCTACTTACATTTTAAAATTTCACTTATAGGCCTACATTGCATTTCTGCAGAATTTTTGTATCGAGATGACCTACTATTTCTTCATGTTCTAAAACAGCAGAATGTTTTCTAAATTAGTTTATTACCATAAAAAAAGTCACTGTAACGCTAACGCTAACGCTACGCTACGCTACGCTACGCTACGCTACATACATTTTAAAATTTCACTTATACATTGCATATCTGCAGAATTTTTGTATCGAGATGATCTACTATTTCTTCATGTTCTAAAACAGCAGAATGTTTTCTAAATTAGTTTGTTACCGTGAAAAAAAATCACTGTAATAATGTACAGGCTCTATGTAAGTAGGCTATCTTTTACAATCCAGATCTCGGATTTCCCCTTCACGAACAGCGTCGGCGAATGCTTAGGGTGTGCAGTCCGCAGAACCCTTGTGTCTATAACTCATCGTAATGTCTTAAAGGCTAGACTGGAGATTTAGACACCCCTAGTCTGAGATGCGCTGTCATATATGCTTGGTGGAGCAAAAGACGCCAGACAGGAAACTGTCATGACCGACCAAGCCTCCTCAACTACCATTCCGCAAACCAATTCTTTAAAAATGCGTTTCTATGTTGAAGTCTTGCGATGAGATTCTTCCCTTCTTGCTTCTCGTCACAGTACTCAAAAAAGAGAGAGAAAAAATAAATCCAGTAAGCTTTGGAGTTATGAAAGTGGATTCTTAAAAATCTAATAAATGCTCCGTGAAAGTTACTGCTAACGTCCCCTATATACGCTTGCTCCTACGTAACTCTTTCTCAACAGCTTTCTTTGTCTCCGTGCTAAAGAATGAAGTGTACAACAAAGATAAAACATATTGTACGTTGTTCAATAAACTCATTGGAAGTTGCACTGAAGAGTGAGTTTAGTTTCATTTCATTTTGAAACAATATCTTCCAAATATAAACCAAATTATTCCACTACTTGTCCAACAAATCATATATGATTTTGTTTCTGTGTAGTAAAAAACCGTACCTGATAAAAGGGACACTGTTAGAACAATACCTTTGCTAAGCCAAGGTCCGTTTAATAACAGAAAGACTGATTTTTTCTACGAGTGGCAGCACATCTGTAGAATCTTTACTGAAAAAGGAAGTTTATCCCATTTTCACCTGATATTGGTTGGGTATCCAGCATATCTCAGGGCAAAATGGATTTTCTCTACCATAAATTCAAGAATTCATGACAATAATTAATGAGAATTCTCTGCATGCATTGATGAATTTTAGTTCCGCTGTGGTACAATTAATTAATAAGGACTAAAGCGTTTTCCGTCTATTGACTACTAATTCAAAACGATAATAAAACACCCAAACTTATGTGTAACAAAGATCCATAAACCCGCATTCAGCAATACTTTTCTTTGATCCTGTTAAATTTTCTATCTTAATAATGTTAAATGTAACGCACTACTACAAAAGTAGAAGATTTTCGGTTTGATGTATGAGTTCTGGATTTACTAACAAGTTTCTTAAAAATCGAATAGGTCTAATCGTACCGCTCTTGCATCGTATGTTATTTATTTTATGATAATTGTTACTATGAAAACGTTATTGCAGTCAATACTGTGTACAAATTCATCAGTTTTTGTATTATTATGCAGTCATCTTTAGCTGCGTTGTTTAATCAATACAATCGACAATACGTTAATTAAACCTAAGTTATTAGTAATTTCCTAATTACTATGAATTATTCCTAACAATGTACGTGGTAATAAATGCCAACTGATGTAAGGGAGAGTAGCGTGGTGACCACAGAGTTCAGTCTATAGTAATATAGTATAGTATAGTATAGTATAGTATAGTAGTAGTATAGTAATATATATATATATATATATATATATATATATATATATATATATATATATATATATCAAAAATACTTTTGCAAACTTCGGGCATCGGTTCCTTACACCAAAAGAAGGAAAAACGTTAATATGAACATATGTCCCATAATCCTTGTTTTCTCGTTAGGAACTGTTCAACACGTTGGTACACACTCGGAACACTTCAACACACAAAACTTATAACAAATGATCGAAATGTCCTCCTCTTGCTTCTAGACATGCATACACTCGTCCAATCATGGACTGTCGCACCCTTTCAAATACTACGGGATGTGTGTCGAATGGTTTCGCAGGGCTCCATGACATGTCGATGAAAAAGGATTATGGGACATATGTTCATATGAACTTTTCTCGTTCTTTTGGTGTAAGGAACCCATGCCCGAAGTTTGTAAAATTATTCTTGAAACACCCTGTATACATATATACTGTATAAATAAATAAATAAATAAATGCATATATATCACAAAATTATTTTACAGAAAATCAGTGAACTTAAAAAGATTACACCACTAACGGTTTTCTATTTCTTCCGGTAAAAACCGATCTTAATGAGCTTAAACAAGCTACACTTCTAAAACATCTCACTAGTAAGAACTCATGACATCAATTAGACTAACACATTAAGATAAAATAATTGCATTAACGTCTCCTACGTGTGCATATTATCTTAATTGAATTATTACGGCGAGCAATGGACCGTATAAAGACTCCATAACCATTAAAATTTATGGATTTATTATTATTCATGAGGCATACTAAACTATCAATTTATTGCACATAACAGTTTGTTAATCAGCTGCCCATGTTGGTTAATTGCCTTTTGATGAATAATGGTGGACACTAGAGACTTTTTCTAACAAGTTTATAATATGAGAGAGTTCAACGATATCCCTATTTAAGATACCCTATCACTCATATAAAACTGTAACACTTTTATTTGAAAAGCAGTTATTGTTAGAGGAACATAAAGTTTATTTATATGGCTGATGGTGTGTATATTGAACTGATACATGTCAAAGAAAACACAAGAAAGCTATTAGCTTAGCCAAGGAATATACTAAAGGCTAATGTAAGTTATGATGTGAGTTATGAATGCTCGAATGCCCCAATCAGGTAGGTAGAGGAATCTTATTTAATAAGCCTTGCTTTCAACGCTCCAAACACCCGAGGAGCAATTTCTTGTCGAGACATGGGACTTCCACGTTTATGCATTCATACATGCCATCGACTTGGGCAGCGACCTTGGGCATAGAAAGCCAATGTCATACTGACTGCACCAGCTAGGCCGATTTACTAAAGATAAAACGAAAATTCCGTAAAGTTCATTACACCTGGCATGGGAGTTGGACGATTTTGAAGTAGAAATGTTTTTCTTATAATTATATCGGTGGCAATTTAATTTTTGTTATTGTCCCCACAGCGAAAGCAAATCGAATGTATTTTTCTCATAAATCGGCTGCGAGAAATTTCCTTGACCACTAGGCCAGACCACAGACCCGAGCCGAAATCTTCTTTGGTGTAATCGTGGAGGCTTTTAGGTAAGCTTGGAATTTTATTATAGGTAATCCCACGAGATATTACGAGTTTATCGATATATATGCCAGAACGAAGTTCGAGCAAATTGATCTGATGAAACTCGTAAACTCGAATAGGATTTATTAAGACTATTCCAAGAATAAAACTTCATGGATTTTGTAAATAATTATTATTGTCTTACTTTGGTGTCAACATTCTGTCAGCCGTAAGATCACGGCATACTAGAGGAATGAACAGTCCACGAATCGATCCGAGTTCCCAATGCTACCAATAGTGGACATCACAAAGATTGAGGGCATCGTGGTTGCTTACATTAAAAAGCTAAGTTATAAAAGCACTCGAACTGGCTTGCACCGAATCGAAATTGTTTTTAATCAATGGACATTTATATTATTTCAATTTCCAAACAAGTTATGCTGTTAAAATGTTTTCATTCTGCTCATGGCAGCATGTGACGTATTAATCACCGCACATTGATGCCTTACGTGTCCAGTAACAAGATGACGTTTTATTAGATAAAATTGCATCCTTGCAATCCGAGGAAGGATATTATAAGATAACGATCGTGATTGATCTATATCCGTGGAATTGCTAAACGATACTGATTAATATCAAACACGCGGCGTATGAGTGGAATAGTCTTAATAATATATCTACATTTCAAAATTAATTTGTGCATATCTGTTTTATCTAATAGTTTCGCATATTTAAAGTACAGAGAGGCCTTTAGTCTGGCAGGAATATTCCTAAATGAATTAACGTGCATAATTTACTATTAATAAAGCATGTGTTAATTAAGGAGGAGTGAAGTTCGTACGACGAGTCAATTACTAATAGTAATAAAAAATAATTCGTTTGTATGAGTCGTTAGCTAGTTCTAATACGACTAAGATTTTGGAATTTTGGGGGCATAAAACCCCACAGCACGCTTTCCTTATGAAGCAAAGTAATACTGTTGTAACCTTACGGTACGTTAAAAAATATATATTAAAAAATTTAAAAAATCTTATCTTCAGAGTGGCTCCCTTGGCAAAACTGTCGCTCTTTTACTGTTCCGTCCATTCCTTCTTCGCCTTCGTATCCCTACTCTATCTCCCCATAACTTGGTGGAATGAAGGTACTTCAATGTCGCAAATGTTAAGCATATGTTACAAGCCCCATTTGAAAATACTCCTTTATACCTTCATCTTTACAAGCCGATTAAAGTTAAATGTATTTACCACTTATTTATAAATCTTTAATTGACATGATTAGTATAAAAATTAAAATCAATTTACTTTCCACTGCAGTAGGCGTCGTTAACTTACGTAAATGACATTCGTGTACGCACATAAAGGTCATTCATTCTAAATGAGGATTTATTACGTTGGGAAGTGAATTACTTAAGCTCTTCAGTTCTTTCAACGTTAAACCGCTTCTGTGTGCTGCACGAACTGGGCCAACTAACACAGAGAAGACGAACGGTCTGTTAACTCGTAGTGACATTGACGTTAACATCTCTGAAGAACCCGTACATCACCAATGTTACAACGGTAGCTATATATAGCTCCTTGCTCGTTAAAAATGGATGTGACAATTGCATGGGAGGTACTTCCTGGAAACAGTAGACGAACGACGAGCAAGCACGCAATAATAAGAAGCACTCACTTCTCAGCAGAAGTGCTCCTCCATGTACTCTACTCTTATCTCTTAGGCACGCAACGGCTCTATCCTTCACCAACATGCTTAACATACTTTGTTACTATCAAGGAAATCAGTCACATTGCAAGCCTATTCTATATTCCTTCTAATGCTGCGAATCACTTACTTAGCACCCTTTCTTGTAAAAAGATTCTGGATAGGTAAAAAGAATTATCTTTCCAACGTAAATATTACAGGGTAAACCTACTTTTTTGTAAGAAATTAACAAAATGCATTGTTATATATTTTACAATAGCCTACATCTAGAAATATAAAGTTTTCACTACCACTGCTACAAATGTTCTATTTTCGTTTCTCTCCTAGGAACGATGGCGGAGCTGTACCACTTTGGAATGGTATGCATCTTTTTTGGAACACGGTTTATATCGATCATAATTTGAGTTTAACCTACTTTCAGTTGCGGCTCGTGGTTTAAAACGAGGGTATGTTGCAAATGCTGCATATGCTGTTTCGTACGCCCACCTTTACAATTAAGAAATATTTTTAAGTCTACTTACATAATGAAGAGGGTTTAAGTATCACTGCGGCTTGGTTCTAAAAGGGCCAATGTAGATTTCTTGCAAAAATTATATTTATGCATTATTGAGCTCGGCTAGTCTTTATCTTTCGTATACTAAAGTGCCAGTGTTTGTTGCTATTAATAGACATAAGACAGAAACCTTAGAGGCCTATGTCGGAAGTTCCCAGCAAAAGATGTTACTTCTATAAAGTCAGCTATTTCAAAAGAAAGTTTTATGACATTGGCCCTTTTAGAACCAAGCCATAGTCTGTGGCTTGGTTCTAAAACTTTCTTTTGAGATAACTGACTTTGAAGCCTTTGTAGAAGTAACATTTTTTGCTGAGAACTTCCGACATTGGCCTCTAAGGTGTCTGTATTAAGTCTATTAATAGCAACATACATTGGCACTTTTATTGTACGAAAGATAAAGACTAGCCGAGTTCAATAATGCATAGATCTCATTTTTGAAAGAAATTGACATTGGCCCTTTTGGAACCAAGTCACAATAGCCTATTAAAATTAAAAGGTTTCGGCAATACTGACCTTCTAAATATAACACAACGTCTTACTATCCACCAAACAACACATCAGCCTACAACCAAAACTTTACTCCCGTAGTGACTTCCCGCCCCGTAGCACAATCAGAGCTGGGCTTCCGGAAACCCCAGCAGAACATCATGTACAGTGGACGTTTCATAGTACTGTAATATGAGTGAGATAACTTAGTCGCGGCTAAAGCTAATTCAGCACTCGACACTGTACTTTCTACTTAGGCTATCCCGGAAAGAGCGATACAAAATATATTTCGTCCGTTTTGTTTGCATAACGGCTCGCACTCGAAGAGATTAAGAGATTAGGCGTAATTTTAGCGCAGTTTTTTCAGTGTGCTGCAGCAAAATGGCACATGATCATCGGACGCCCTTCCCTACTAGGTTACCATTAATAAAAGGAACCGCATTGCAAATGCGTTTTATTTTACTCAATAAGGCTGAAAATTTATCCATGTTTAGCACCCTTTCTTTCAAAAATGTTACTGAAAAGCAAGATTTGTATAAAATGATATAATTATATAAGTTAATGTATTTAACTTACTGCATTATAGGAAAGAAGATAAATAGTAGTTAATCTAAAAGCAATATAAAGCTGTTAATCATTTATGGGTACGAGAATTTCTTTACGAAAAAGTCCTTGTTTTAATTTTGGTCAGCTTCCTCTGAAAGTTAATAATCATATCAGTAGAGCTCATCCTGAACATCATCGCCACATATATATATAAATTACCTACTATTTTTCAACTTAGAAAATAAATAATGTAAGTTCAAGATTTAAAAAGATAACTAATTTGAGAAACATCTGCTTATGATGGAATATGACTTTCAACGATAAAAGTAATTTACATTAAAACAACTATTAAATACCTGGATAATTAAAAGATGATAAGGAGTTAACTGAACTGACATTTCGCAGATTTCATGCCTTTCAACTTAGTAACACTATTATGTGAGATTAACCAATTGAATTCAATGGGACAGATCGAACTTGCCACTTCACTTCATGTCTGAAGACACAGTTCTGGAGACTTGCTTAACTTCGTATAGTTACACATGGCTGAGTAATACAACTATTTGTTCAACAATGAAATGCAGCTTGCTTTAGCCAAGTTGGGATGTTGGAATGGATTATAGATGTAATAGGCCCTTTGAATTTCTCAGTCGGGAAACAGAGAGGATTGCAGACGTATGGCATTTACCAAAATACTCCTAATGGGCTACATGCAGTTTATAAGTAAGCTAATGTATGATTATACAATCTCGGGTAAATAATTCGAATATTATTTTATGCTGCAATATTATAGTAATGTGCTAAAGATGGTATTATGTTGGCAATATTATTAATTTATTAACTATAACGATAAACAACGATAATTACGTCAAAGTATAGGCTATAACGGAAAGATCACAGCGTGCAGAGTGTCGTAGCATCACCATAGGGATAACAGTATAGAATATTTTATATCTTGAAATACCCACGAAATAGAAGTAAGTTAACACCGAATTCAGCAGTTTTATTTTACCAAAGAATACTGTCTCTATTCATAAATAAAAGAAGCTATAAATTAAACCTACATAAATAAAATCAAAGTCGTTTTTACGTCAAAATGTTCTGCGGACCATCGAAAAATATTAGTACTACTAAACGTGCACAGAAACTTCAAGGAGTTTCTACCAATTTGCCATAGTATCTTCCATCATTAAACCGCAGTTTGCAAATTGCAGTAAATAACATGTTGTTTGTTCTGGTAATATTTGTCTTTAGTTTCAGGACATTAACCTGCACATTTGCATGTTATGGTTGAACACGCTTGCGTATATATTTATTCTGCTCCTTTGGACTTAGGGTTTGATTTGGAACTAATGTTAGTATAATCTTTCAAACAGGGTCGTTGTATTGTCCTGTACCAAGTTCATTATTTTACAGGAAACCGAATTCCCATAATTTGGTGAGCTAACATCCTACTTTCATATAATTTAAACTAAACTAATATGCCAAAACGTTACACCCATTATTACTATAAGCTCAAGGGAAAAGTTGGAATGTACTGACCATTCTTCACATTTGCTGGCAATTTTTCTGTAAACTGTATTTTAATATCTAACAAAAGTCGTAAATAGGTTCTAGAGAAATCTTAGAATTTCAACGTAATGACACCCTATATGCAGCCCTTCATATAAGTGAATTTTTAGCTCACTTTGATAATTCTGCTCTCTTCTTTTCTGATGAAGAATAATAATTAGAGATACCTAGGCCAAAATATTATTTTAAATTCGCGAGAGAAAGGCACATTTAGTATATTCGCGAAATTTTCGTTTTTAGTGTTAATTTCAAAAGAATTTCTACTATTCAAGGGAAAACTTAATTTTAGAACGCCTTTTTTTAAAAAGAAGACTTAATTGAAGTGTTTATTAAAAGTTAATATGGGTACATTACTACAATAAACATTCAATAAACCTTGTAAATGTTGAGTTAGAAGGTCAGCGAAATAATTAAAAAAATAGCCTAGGTCTAATTATTTTTTCAATTAAAATAAAACAATATTCTGTATAGAGAAGTTTATGTAATGTGATTTTTGGTACAGCATTGAATTTTTGAAATTAGGGCAGGTAATTTATTTCATATTTTATTTGAACGTAAGAACATCCGTTTTTCATCTCCAATAGTTCATATCCTCGATCAAGGAGATTTGTTACACCAGTTTGTTTACACTAAAGGCAAGTGATAATAATCAACTAGAAACAAATTGTTTAAATCTACAAAATGAAAGGCCGAAAATCCAAGGGGATTATATTTTGTTTGCAGAAATGTGCAATATTTTGCACGTGAGCCGTAAATATACTTGCGAAATAAAACCGAAATTGTGTGCTTTTATGGGAAATAACACCAAAATTAATCCAACTTTAATGCTGAAATTTAACATTTTAATTCACCGTAAAATAGGATCCTTGATATAATTTTGGCACTGTGTTACCATAATTTTGAAGGGTTACCGTTGAGAGAACCTATAATTAAGAACAAATAGAAATTTTGAATTAGAATTGAATATGAAATGCCTTAAAATAATACTCTAATTTTGAAATTTAAAAATATGATTGTTATAAAACTGGCTTCTTAATGTTATATGAGAACCTCCAGAATTCTATTTCAATCTCAAGAAGCAATTTTGTATTAAGGTGTCCACCGACAGAAAATTCTTTCACCTTCTTAGGGAACATATACCCGATTACAGTGATATGCACTAAGCAACATTTACCTTCATAGAAGTCAGATGGAGGTTTGTAAATGGCTCGTTTCTCGGTATTTACTTTTTCATGCTGCTAAAAGGTAACTGAAAAATACCAATTTTGGGACTCGGCTACTAACAATTTGTTAAGTGATTTACTCAATAAACTAAACAGATGCTCTGATCCATTACAAACTAAATCTTATTAATCGGCTAGAAATTATCATGAAAATAACGTATAATTATTATATGTGAGGTCAAGTATTTTAAATATCGTATAATGATAGTTACAATATTAATCATATGATAATTATGATTAGAAGCCTAGCAGCAAGGAGTTTTAATATAAAGTATAAACAATGTAACAGCTGATTAAAAGTTGGTGCAGCTGATGACGCGACTACCGATATAATATATCGCTGCCCTAGTTCAATAC
Source organism: Ectobius pallidus (assembly GCA_964059195.1). NCBI lineage: Eukaryota > Metazoa > Arthropoda > Insecta > Blattodea > Ectobiidae > Ectobius > Ectobius pallidus. The sequence goes on along the minus strand of CAXKWD010000004.1, from coordinate 95,695,148 downwards.
TTTCTTTCTTTCTTTCTTTCTTTCTTTCTTTCTTTCTTTCTTTCTTTATCGTAGTTTCACCTCTCCCTTTTAGGATTTAAGCGACCCAAGCCGCCCGGGCCTTACAGGGCCGCGACCTGTCGGGAGAGGGATTGTCTGTGGATCACATACATACTTTTTTGACCAGACAAGGACATGGAGGGCCTCCCCGGATGAGTGATCAGCCCATAGTTCAATACTAGAACATCTTAATGCCGGTTGTCGACCAAGAGCTAAGCTAAGTTAGTTTAGCTTAGCTTAGCTCTTGGTCGACAACCGGCATTAAGATGTCCTAGTATTGAACTAGGGCAGCGATATATTATATCGGTAGTCGCGTCATCAGCTGCACCAGCTGTTACATTGTAAGTTAGCTAAGCTAGTTTAGCTTAGCTCACATACAGTGCGGGATTTCATACGTAGTTGTGTCGACAAAACTACATATGAAATCCGGCATAACTACATATGAAATCCCGCACTGTGTGTGCTAAGCTAAGCTAACTTAGGCTAGCTCTTGGTCGACAACCCACATAAAGAATGCGATTTTGAGATATTTACATGGACATATAGTGTAATTCTTTCACTTTCTAATTCAATACTCAGATATCTTGAATTCCAATTGTTTCACTCCCTCAGAAATATGTCCCATTAATATCCCTACTCTAATTCTAAAGCATATCCAGTGAGCTTTAAAGTATATCAAGTGCTACACCAAGACATTTTAAAATATCCTGCTCTTGAAAATATCCTTTCATAACGTTGTAAAGACACATACAGAGATATTATTTTTGCAATGTGCCGAGAACGCACGGTCCAGCGGCTTGGAAGCAAGTCGTTGGCCGGTAAAGGCGCTCCAGTGGCACTCGCGGAAATAATGTCTGTGTAGTTAAGGAATTTTTTGTATGGTTGCATCAGCGCCTCTTTATGATAGCCGGCTTGGCGAATGGGGAAAACACGGCGCAGCCGGTTCATAGTTCATTAGGTGTCCCTGTTTTATTTTTATTTTTAATTACAATTTCCATGGCTCTGTTCAACAAAACTAAACTATAGGAACACTTTTTTGCTTAATTTTCAACAGTTCATGGTTTACAGAACACAATTATTTTAGAATTAACCTGTCACTTCCAACTCTATCACATAAACTAAACAATAACGTAATTCTAATTATTAATGAACCATGTTTTCGGCATCTTGTACGTAATTGCTTATTGTCATCATCATCAAAATTAATTACATTTATACATACATTTTTCAGCAATTTGTGATTATGAAAATTTGTTTTAAATTAAGAAATGTGTTCCAAACAAGTTAAGAGTCAAATTCTTTTCCAGATCATAAGAAATATCAAGAGAACATTTACAGTTATCTCAAATATCTGGTACAATACTAGGATGTCTAAAAAAAATAAGCGTGCTATCTATAGTAACTAAATTCTAATTAACCAGCGCAAGACAATTGTCTGAGAAATATATCATATCCAAAATTCACTCCCCTTAAGAAATTCCCTGAATTACAGCATATAAACTAAATATATAAATGCTCTTTTTCTCAGAACAGCAAATTTTAAGATGTCTTAGTATTGAACTAGGGCAGCGATATTCTATTTTCTAGCTTGTAATGACACAAATAGCTAATGTTTAACTCTGCAAGTATTCGCTGAATAGAATAAAATATAACTCTAGGTCCGGATTCTCTCAAGATAATTTCATCCGGACCAATCGTTATATTACCTATCATAATACATAGACTTCAATCTGCGAAGCCTGTTAATGGAATGCATGTGTGTAGGCTATATTCATGTATCTATATAAATATAAACATAAACCTATACTTTTCTGAATTACTTTCAATATCTCTACGGTTTCCTCTCTTAAAATACAGAAGAAGGTCTGATATTAAATATTCTCTCTGTAAATATCAACAATCGAAGTCAATAAAATTTTACTTGTGAAACGACGAAACAATTTTGATATAATATACGTCTGATATGATTGTCTATCGTAATACTTCTTAAATTAAAATGAATACCAAAGAGCTTAGAGTGCCTTACAAGCTCTTCAAAAACCAAGTTTCACTTACATATTCCATCGATTCAATGGCTTTTCTCTCTCGCTTCTCAGTCGGATCTTATTTATTATCAGTTCTCTCCTTACTCAGATCTCTTTCCTTCCATCTGTGCTTTTTAAGTGGGTAAAGAAAATAATGGGGTAAGACTTGATGGCACGGAGCGACCGAATGGAAAATTGAAATTCTACAATTTCAAAGCGTTAATGGGTTTGGGATTTCAAGTATTCTACGCAAATAGCGCATTTTAAAACAAACCTTGGAAAACTTTTTATATCCTCCTACTTCCTTCTAGGTCTTGCGAGTTACAATGTATAGAAAAATAAAATTTATCAGAGAGGAACTAACCCAACAACTGGGAGAAAGATAAAATGAACTTTTCTCTACGTGTGCGTTAAACGCAATGAGGCGTAAATTATTTAATTATGCATTATTCCTATACATTTTGTTCGGACTCATGACAAAACGGCAAGACTGCACTTAGCGAATTTAACATACATTGTATTTAATATTGTATTAGACTTCGTAATTTTGCTTTCCATCTCCCCTTATCACTGGAATCTTCTTTCATTATTTTCTTTCTTATTATTACGATGATACGGACCACTATGAAATAGTGCAGCGTTATTAGTCAATCATATTACTTATATTATATTAACATGATTGTAGCTGAACAAAATTCCTTATTTAGGATTACTGAACAGTTTACAAACATTATTCAAATGTTTACTTCTTATTTTGTTTATATTTCAGGATTTTTCAAACTATGCAGAAGATCATGAAGAAAGATAATGATATGCAATAGTTTTCATAATACAAAAAGCTCACATTCAAGTACAAAAATAGTAAATATAATTTAATTTATTTACTTTATTTTACTTATTTATTTACTTAATTTAATTTACTTAGGCCTAGCTGCCTGCAGAACTGCTTATTACATTTATCTATTTTAATCTGATTAGTCTATATTATGTCAGGAATAATTAAAGTCTGAATTTTAAACATTCTATAAATACATTTGGTAAATTTACAGCTGGAAGCTTGTATTAGTTCTAACTCAAGACTTTATTATTTTTATTGTGTGTTTGTGTAGCCTAATATGTGTCCAGTAATGATTTTTTAATGCCGCTTTTATTTTTAAATTGTTTGATATTCTGTTAATACCTTAAAATCTACTATAATGTAATTTTATTGTTATCGCCACTACTACTATTAATATGATAAACATTAATACACGTGGACTTAAAGTAGATCACTACCTGATTTGAGATTGTAGAATTCTATACCTTGTCTCCTTGTCACTAGGAATTGAAAATTTAAGAGAATACGTAGACATGCGACACAGGACAAGCCGGATCCCGCTGGGAGGAAGGAAGATAATAGTAGATGTGCTGATTTGGCAAGCAAAGTGCAGAAAACAGCATCATCAGCATCTGGACCACACTAGAGTCAGCTTACTTGGCGTATTCCTGTCTGACAGATTGTTCTCACAGCAATACTCACTCACCTGCAAACAAGGAGAAAAATCTGTTTAATGTAGGAACAAAAACCAACTTTATAATATATATACATATATATTTCATAGGGTGCCCACCCCCCTTAACTTCATAACTCAACCCCCCCCCCCCCAGTTTCATAAAAAGTAATCCCCAACTACGTATCACACAATCTCATGAAAAATACCCCCTACAGTAGGCCTATTCTAAAACTTCTTTCCAAGGAAAACTACGATGACATTAAACTCACACTCCTTTCTTTCGATTTATAATAAAAAAGTATCAATTGAAAAAGTATGTTTAATGAAGCTGACTTTACATGATGCATACATAATAATTGATAATAAAATGAGTACAGAATATATTCTAAGACAGAGGCGCCGACCTGAAAATATTCTGGGGGGGGGCGCAAGAATCGGATCTTTAGTAGTTATACATAAGACTTAGTAGTAGTAGTAGTAAGTATTCTGCCTTCCGGCAGGTTTTCAAACTTGGTTCGCGAATTTTGTTTTCCAAAACTGTCTATCCTCTGCTTCCTCCTCAGCATCCAATATTTCCGCTTTTCCCTTAAATCGTCCAACAGCTGAATTCTTCTTCTTCCAAGTCTAGTTGTACCCTCCAATCTTCCTTCTACGACATCATGTAATAAGCAGTTCCTTCTGAGAATGTGCCCAACCCAGTTTTCTTTCCTCTGACGAATTGTGTGTATGATTGACTTCTTCTCACCCACTCTACTCAGAACCTCTTCGTTTGTCACCATGTCCATCCACTTTATATTTTCTATCTGTCTCCAGCACCACATTTCAAAACTTTCTAAATATTTCTTCTCTAATTTCCTCAAAGTCCATGTCTCTGATCCATACAAAGCAATACTCCAAATAAGACTTATATGATAAAAACTCAAATGTTGGGGGGGGGGGGGGACAGAAAATACCCCCCCAAGGTCGGCGCCTATAAATTAAGATACGTTTAAGAAAATTTGAATGTTTTAATTGGTTACAAGTAAATGCGTTTTGCTAATTATGATTACAACTTAAGGCCTACGATGGTAGAGTTCTATTATGATTCACAAAACTACTGTAAGTCGAAGGTGAAGGGATAATTAAGTTCACATCTACAATTCAGAATAGTCGTCAGCAAGCAGACTCCCATTACTATTATTATGTGTCCCCCCGACCAGAGCCAGAACTTTCTTATATAAGTAGCTCTTCATTGTTCTCGCAAGGTTCTGTCTAGGCATGGGTCCTCGATACTTTCGATACCTCGATACTCTCGATACCTTCGTGGTATCGGCAACGAGCGATACTTCAGAAAACTCACTCGGTACTTTTTCGATACTTTGGTAATTGTGCAATTCTGCAATTAAGTGAGAATACTAGTATTTTATAACAAAAACTTGTAAGTGAACTGTTTCAAAAACTAATTTTAGTTTTAATGTAGAGTTTAAAAATAATTAATTATAGGCTACTGATGATATTAAATTTTGTCTCATTAAATATGCACACTTAATTAATTTAGTTGGTATTACACAGTTCTCTCAACTTTTAATTTTTAATATACCTATTTATTGAAACTGGAAATGTTGACGGTATCGAGTATCGAGGGAAAAATCATGTACCGGTATCGAGTATCGAGAAAATCTGGTATCGACCTATCCCTAGTTCTGAGTATATCGTTCCAAAACCAACATAAAATCTTAAAGAGTAACCGAGATCGAATTCAAGCCTTCGGATCCGTAGTCAGTAACTTCGAACCACCGGACAACAGATGCTGTTATAATGAATGCATGCTCAGATAGAATAAAAATGATCAGAGAATAAATCCTACTTCCATTAATTACAATAGCCAATGTACCTTCCAAACTCAAAACGATGTAATTACTTCAGAATATCAGGAGAAAACTGAAATTTGAAAGACTGAGGCTACATTACTGAACTCTAGAATGGAAGCAAAGCCCATAAATTTTGCGAAGATTCTAGAGGTCACTGTTACTCTCTGACATAATTTCACTTACATGATCTTGCTGAGCATCCTGTAGCAAAGGATTACATACAGTAATCTGTACTATATAGCTGCAGGCAGCGAAGCACTGAATTGAGATGCGGGTGTCTTTGATAGGGGATGCTAGCTGTGGAACTTTATACTTCAATAAGTTAGATGGGATCATAGGATCTTGTATTTCAACATCCAGAAAGCCCGCATCACTCGAACATTATAAATCTATTCAAGCGGTTTTAGTTTCCCCAGACGTTTGGAGAGATATAAATATCTTCTTATGGCTAAAACAGCGTCCCTTTCTCTTTGGCCTGGCAAGAACGTAATGTATCATTGTTATGAACCGCTTGTGGTCAAGAGGTTAGCGTTGTTGACTGCGCAGGCTCGGGTTGGATCCCCGATACCTCCTCTGATTTTTCTGTGGCAGGGCAACTTTGAACGGGGGTCACTCAGCGTCGTGAGGACAACTGAGGAACTACTTAAAAAAATGTAGTGAGTCCGGTCACGAAGATCACATGGGAGTGCAGTGGAAGTCCTCCATGTTCCTCCAATCCTATCATCTGTCAATGTCGAAAGTACCGACGCAGCAATCGAATAGTAGGCCCTGTCACGTCTTGGGATGCAGCATCATGGAATTAGTTAGACCTCCATCGTCATGCCACTGAGTGAAAATTCTGTCCTCTACCTTGAAGTGGTAACTGTGGTGATATGAATTGTGTCCTGGCTTCTAGAAAGGTGGCTCATGTAGGGTCGTAATAGCCTGAAGACAATGCTTTCGGCCTTAGACCATCACCGTTGGATAATTATATAGTACGTCGTTATGAGAATTCAAATAAGTCAGAATACATTTGCCATACTGAACCAGATCACCGAATTCATGGAAATTTTCAATAGGTTAGTGCAGGAATATTTCCATGAGGATTCGCAGAACGCAGGATGCGTTGGCGGTTCACCAGCGGAACGAGATGTGTGTTTAGTGTATTGAAATCGATCTGAATATGTTACATCTTTGCATGGAATTGAATACGATTTCAATTCAATATGATCCCACTTTTTAGATGTATAATTTTTTTAGATTCAAATCGATTTGAGTCACCGTTTTCACAGGGAATTCTAGACGGTACCATATTCAAACCAATTTAATTTCTCTATGAAAACGTAGTAAATTAATTTCATACAATAATTTTTTCCAATTTTGTCTTACTATTGTGATATGTGAAAATACAAGAAGTTGAAAATGAAACTTGACTCTGCTTAGTGGAAGAGGAAATCCATAAAATCCACAGATCACATGTAAGGTTTTTAGTACATGACAATGTTTTCAACAGGTAATGTAAGCGTACTAACGGCGCCATATTACTGACCTTTTTCGTAGTCATTGTAACCAAAGTAGCCTAGCGACAGTTAAGATCATAAATGCGATTTTAATTTCTAATTCATTCCCGTACCATAGGTACTATAGGTAAAGGAAATATTGTTTTCGATCTCCAAATTCGAAGTTGAGTTTTTAACATAAATGCACTTTTTGAGGTACCCTGATCTAAAAATACTATTTTCGGAAACGTCTGTATGTGTCTGTGTGGATGTGTGTCTGCGAGCAGCCTAGCTCCAGATAGGAAAATCGTATGAAAACGAAATGTTGTTTTTGAATCAGGTACCTTCTGAGGATGTGACACGAAGATGGCGACAACTTTCTCTTATTATAAATGGGACTTTACATGAAGAAATTTTCGTTTTTCGCGATTTTCTCGAAACGGCTCTAACTATTTTTTTAGATGTTACACATGTGTTGCTTATACCAAGGGCTAAAAATTTTATTCAAAACATTTTTTTCGAAAAATTCATTAAAGGGTAGTTATAAGCCATCCACTCTGAATACGTACTCTTTGCAATATGGGCTCTTGTTTTTTGTCAGAATGTGAAGTGTGAAAAATTTGTTGGCCACGCGTAAAGTAAAGAAAGTTACGAGAGTCCATTAATCAGATTTTATTTGAGTTATGTAACCTTCGGGGATGCGATGCATTTTTACAACCAATTTACATGAAGAGAATGCCATACTTAATAATTATATTATTCTAAGAGGCTAACTTTTATTTGAGCAGAGGAAGTTTTCTCGTAATATATTCTGTATGTTTAATTGGCAAAGTGCAATTTAATGTACGCAGTAATGTATTTTATTTATGGTTGGGCAGACAAAGCTGTAACCATATTTCATGTTAAATACAAAATTACTGAATCATTATGTTAATATATTTCGCTATCACTAAATTCTTTAAACTAGGAGGGATTTTTGAAGTGCATATTATAGTAAAAAAGAAAATATTTTCCTTAGTACGCAGTATATTTTACATTATTATTATTATTATGCCACGTTATCCTATTAAGACCATAATAATATGTATTGCATAAATTTAAGATCCTCCATTTATTCATGTTTCTTGCCTTAGGCCTATCGCGGACCGATGTATACATGTTACAATTCAGCACGAGAGCAGAAGGTTATTTTTGTAAGATGAATCACAATGCGAATATAAAAACCACAACATTTTTTCAACCCCTGAACTTGTTGTAATCTCGGATAGGCTATATTTGAAACTGAAGCAGAGAATCCTCTTACAATCCACAGATTCCATAGCTATAGAAAAATAACGATATAAAAATAAACAATATAAGCGGGCATGCCAAGACAGGACCAGTCGAAAAGTCGCAATTTATTGGAGTAAGGACTTAAGCTCTGAGTGTACAGCAGGATGCAAGTAAGTAGCTTTAGATAAAGAAAAAACAAAAGATCCATTGCTGTGTAGGCAAAATTCTTAAACGCAAGGAAACTGAATTTAAATGACCATTAAAAAAAGACCATTAAATAACACAAAATCACATTTAAACATTTAAACATTCCCTATTTTAGTTCAATAAAAAACTACGGTATTTCATCAGAATATGGAATATTAACCTTTCGCTGTATTGACGTATGAATTCGTAACTTCAAAAAAACGTATAAAATCAGAAATAACCAGATTAGTAGTAGTCATTTATTTGCGGAAAACACAGTACAGTGTGTTTCAAAATGATAACAAGAAAGACATTAACAAAATAATATAAATCAACAGAACTAGTAAATTAATATAATTTTCTTACAATGTCATGGTAAATAACAATAAACTAGTAAAATACTAATAGCGACTTAGAAAATTATTGTGACAATTTGTTTCAGGTTTGCATAAGAAGTAATAGAGTAATGCCATAAATTTGGAGAGTTTTATCCTTTCGTTGCGATTGGCATTGAAGGAAACCTGACATTCGATTGAAATCTTCCTCATTGATTTTAATCTTAGTACCATTGATGATTTCAGTTGATGCTTATGCCTACTTTTATTGATATATAAAATCAGCCATGTGAAGATTATATCAATTAATACAAGTACTCGGCGGCCTTCAGTGGTCAGAATGTTTATCACTAGCCCTAAGATTTGTTGAGAACATTTCTTCAACAGAAACAATATTCTGTGGTTTCATAAATACTTATCTACATGTAAGATTTGCTGGTTTAGACCAAGTTGAGTGTATAGAGTAGGAAATGCGTGGTCTGCCATTGTTCAGGAGAGAAATGATGCCTGGTCCAGGGATACAGATTAATGGCAACTTTGACGTAACAGAACTCAGGCGAATCTGTAGGCAGTATTATCTGCCCATTCAAGCTAATTTGTTTTTTTATTTCTTTTCCCAGTAGTTACGCTGAAGATGGACTGACCCTCCATCGGAATGGGTCTCGAAGTAATGAACACGGTTTAAAGTCAAGGCTAGTATATGTACTAGCCTTGACTTAAAGTGATTACAAGAGAAACCTGAGGGAAATGCCGACTAAAATCCCCCGTTTACTCAGTTGAATTCATGTTTAAAAACCAACGATTAATTATTGAGCTGTACACGGAAAAGATCAAAATTTGTATAATGAGACGCGGATATTAATATGTTAAATGTTATTGTCAGGAATGGAAGTCTAGGTGGAAACAATTGTTTGACAAGTGCTCAGAACCGTCCACCACGATAGCACATCTCATTCCAAGTGTTACATAATCTATAATGTACCTACATAATCGTTTGAGTGAAAAGGCCTACACTTGATTCCCTATTTTTGGGTAGGCCTACTTTTATTGTCCACATAATATTATTTATCGCCGATACATAATATATGGGAGCTAACTTCTGATGCAGTGGTAGGAATCTTTCAAGTACTGTATTTAAACACGTCCATCCCCTATTATTACGGAAACGAGATAACTATAACCCTAAATTTGAATCATATTCAACTACTGTATGTTACAGTATTTCAAAATCCCTGAATTAGGCCACACAGACGAAATTGTCATGCACTGTTGTTTTTATACAAATTACTTAATAACGAAATAGATTATATTAATATTATCGAAGAAACATCTTTCTATTTTCCACGTTATAGATTCTATAAATTGCATAATCTTTGTTTCATTCCAAAATCAAATTCTCTTCTTTATAATGTGCTCCGACTATGAAATCAATAAATGCAAAAATGGGCAATACAGATATATTTAGTACTAACAATAAGCGGTTTAAATATATCTGTGATAAAAATTTGAAAACTTAAAAAGGTAATAATTACAAAGTGATAGGCTAGTTGAAATATGCTCCATGTCATTTTCTTTAATTAAGTCTTTCGTTTCCTCCAAAGCTGTTATATTACGTATGTTTTGATATGTTCCCTTCATTGTGTAATTTTTCATGTTGTATGTGTTTCTTGTTTCTTTTTTCTGTATTTTTTTATAGCTGTAGTATTACTTTACATGTATTAAACGTATAATATTAGTGTTGTAAAACTGGTGTAATGTCTATAATAGAATGTTGTAATTGAGCAATGTGCCTGTTATATTCTCTACAAAATAAATAATAAATAAATATATAACTTGAAGTGTGACGGAAATTCCAAATATGCTGAAAATGATTTCCTTGAGAATAAAATAATAGGCGATATTTAAACAAAACTTCGGATTATTATGCTTTATTTTACTTTATTTTAGTAGACTACAATCTAGGCTAACATAATCATGGTCTACATAAACTCTTTAAGTATGAGAAATAACAATATGATATTTTTGAGGCTTTCTCTATTCATCGTAATTCACCATTACTCTTTCAACTCCTCTCCAACAAAGAAACAGGCTGGCAACTACAAGGTGTAAAATTATTTGGCTGTCAGGGCTGCAGGCAAATTCACTCCTTATGTAAATTCTGAGCCTCTGGTCACAATAATCGTCAGGGGAGGACCGTAGTCCAGCACCTACAAAAACGAGGAACGGCTGGTCATTCTTTTTTTTTGGGGGGGGGGCTCGGACGCATGAGAGATTTGGAACAGATTTGTAGGGATCCTGACACGTCCTCATGATATCGTAGGATCATTTTAACTCATCCATACATATAGGGGCAGTACAAAACGTCCAGTCACTGTGTTAAAGGGCTGTCCTTGTCCCTCCTCTGCTGTACTCTACAATCTACATGAGCTGTTTAATTACCATGTTTATAATTATCACCGTCTACACTGTTAGGCCCATGACATTCTCATCTAATACATAAACCTCGATTTTTCTATTACGGTTATGGAAGAGAATTGGAAATGTGGAAGTTCGTTGCCTTGGATAATAAAAAATGTACAAGATAATTTAAAATACTGTCAAGCCTAAAAATGTTAGAGAAACGAAAATACAATCTTCGCGCCTACGTAAAAGAATGACATATAAATAATATAACAAGTTGATAAATTAATTTTAATTAACATAAATTATTAGGCTTTGAATCAAATTATCCAGAAGTTACAGTACAGGCAAATAAGTGCTTATTTCTTAGCCAGGTTCCCTTATCACATTTGTACTGGTGGTTCATCGATTTTAATACTACGAAAGTTGGCATCAGTGAATACCTACTGTAGGAATATGTTCTTTACATAGCCTACGCCAGAAGATAAGCCACACCTGCCTGATAACAGAATAAACAAATGAAAGCCTGATAATTCAGGAAGACCTTGACATAAATCGATTTCGTGAATAATGAAGTAACTCGGGAAGTCACTCGTTACGAACAAACGCAATAAATAAGCAAATGTAGGCTACCACAGCAGACTTATACACGCAAACATGCCTATTATAATGTGGAGGGAATTTCAAAATTATGCTGAAACTTTCAATGACATGAAATGACGAAGAAATAGCTGGTGTGTTAAAGTAAAGCATGATGATCTTGAAGAATAAAATTACCAAAATAAAAAATAAAATCACTGACTTATTACAGTAGGCCCTATACATTTTCTATTACTTGCACTGAATTTCAATCTTGTGATATTATGGTGCAAGAATTTACACCCTCCCCGCAAATTCTTGATAACGTGATGTGATATGGATTGTGAAACTGTTGTTTACATTATGGGTCTTGAAAAATTATAAATTATGTACATTTTTATTATTAGTAGTATTATTATTACCACTTATAAATTTCTTCCTCACCGTAAATAAATATTTTTAACCACCCTGAGTTGGAGAATAAAATAACGGCTTGGGCATAGGCCTACTTTCTCTCACAAACCTTTCTTATTTCAAATTTGTGAAGAAAGAAAAAACTAATTATTTTGCTTAATCTTGTATCATTATTAGGAACATATATCCCTATAATGCTGCTTGTCAAATAGGCCAATTTATTTTTTAATATTTCAAGAAGATGCTAGAATATTACGTCTAAATGATAGGCAAATCTAAGTTGGGGTTTCTGCGTTTTCCCCTCTCGCAGAAGAGTATGCCAGATTTGACTGAACTTTGAATTTAGAATATAAATTTAAAATGAATGGAAATAGGGGAAAATGAACTATCCCTGTTGGAAAACCTCTAAAATGTTAACAAATCAATTCTGTATTATGAGATGATATCTACCCAACTTTAGCCAATGAGGAACCATGTTTCCATTGCAAAGTCTTATCGCTTACTTCATTACTATGTTTTATTACATTATCACCAGTATTATATTATTATTATTAATATTATTATTATTATTATTATTATTATTATTTGTTTTTGCAGCATTACAGTGCTTTTTCAATATTTCGACTCTTCCTCAAATTTTCCTGAATTTATGCGCTAAAATGTGTACTGTTGATGTACTTGGATGTACCTACGGGCAGATTAACTGTATCACTCAACAAATTGATACAAAATTGGCTTGATATAAAATAATTCCATAACTAATGAATATCAATACTTTTTTCAATAGGGTATATTACATAACCATCGAAAATATCCACTCACCAATAGGGCACATAAGTAAAATATACGACGCAGACTCTATGCACTATTAAATTCAACTGGAACACCATTATTATGCCAGTGTATTGTATTTCTGGAGCGGAATAAAGTCTCCGATGAAACGTATAATCATGTACAGAATAATCATACTGGTCACCATCTCGTGGCTGGAGATTCTGCTAGTTTTAGAACAAGAGTGACACAACGACAGGGGTTTTATACATTGTCGCTTCCCCAGTAATTTGGAACACTGTGTTATTGGAGAATAATCATATTATTTATTCTAATTATATAGTATTTTAAGGATAGGTAGAGTAATATGGAGATGAGGTCGTTGGAGTTTTTCAATTGGCCTAATCCTTCTGGTGACTCTATGGCCCTGGGGTCGACTCAGCCTCTAACATAAATGAGTTCCAGGAGTAATCCTGGGTAAAGGCTGCCGGTGAGTAAGGCTGAGAACCTTACCACCTTCACGTGTCGAATGTCTAAACTTTGGGAACTTCAACCTCCTGGAACCTCTGGACCTCCACTTTACTTGACTTTTAGACTAATATGCATAGTATGCACAGACCTACACCTGATTATTAATTCTTTACCCAAACAGCGCCTTAACTGCCACTGTTCTTTCTCCTGTCAATTGACATATTTATTTAAATACAGTGTCAATGTTGCTATATCTTCCGAATTGTATGGGTATTCCATAAAATTAAAAAAAAAATGTATGGAAACTTTTTTAAACTCTCATGGAAAATATCAAAAATAGATCTGACAGGTTTTCATTTTTATCTCATGAAGAGATATGCATACAGACTACAAAAATTAAAAAAAATTAAGTTTACATTTAAAATAATAGTATTTGAAAATAATGATGTCGAGGTTTTATCATAAAACAGTTAAAATGTTTCCCCTTACAATGACCAAGCTTATTTTCTTACTCCAACTCCCGTACAAACGTTTTCTTTTGATCAGCTGATCTGCGATTCATCTATACCGCATCAAAGAGCTAGCGAATGAATTATTCTACTTAACCGAAAGCAAATTTTAGCACATCTCTAAAATAAAAAATTGAGTTTATTTACATGTTCACAATATTTATACGTTCTTCCGAGATCTTACTGAAACTTATGGAATTTTAAGATCTATCCGATTTTTCAGAACCGTCAACACTGTGCATTAGCCTATGCAAAATAAACTACCAATAAATGATGAATGCTCTTTCTAGCACAGCATGGAACCAATGAGAATAAATGAAACATACTAAGAATAACTCCGAGAGGAATAGAATCTGACAGTAAGGTTTCTCATTGCTGAGTGAGTCATTAGAAACTGTAGAATAGTAATAAATTACATTTCATCCGCACTGTGCATCGCTAAGGATTCTCACACTGTAGCAGCTTGCTTCCACTAACTGGAAGGATATGATATGACTGAATACAGAGGGGATTTTCATGATACTTCCTCCTCCGCCGCTATGTTATTTCAAAGCAAACTAAAGTTCTAATTGTCTACAATATTCCATGTCACTGTTTTGGTACAAGTTAAATTGGACGTTGTACATTTTCCACGTACCTCAGAAATATATGAACGAATAAGTAATTCGACGGACAAAAGGCAATGTTGTTAGGCTTAACGTACACTGCACGGTATCAGCGGGTCTGCAAAAAATGACCAAAGGAAATGTCTAATCCACGAGGAAAAGGTTTACTCTTATTTTATGCCAGTTAAAAAGAGTTACTCCAAGCATATCACACATAATTCGTAACCACGGACTGTCTGAAATTATAAATTCGCAACGCTTAGGGGAACACAAATTTGACAGTATCTTACAAATTTTTTAGGTATTGTTGTCTTTGTCTTGTGCATAGTAAAAGTACGAATAGACACATAGGCCCATACGCTGGATTTGTTCTATTGGAAATGTATTTTAATATATATACAAGAATAAAAGATTCACCTTACCCAATCATACACATACTACCAACAAGTTATTATAGAACGCCCCTACCATCTTCATACGCCCTGTACTTTTTGGGTATAAGAATTTCTTGAACATTTTTTCTATGCATTTTGAAAATCTTACTCCTTTCACTAACTGAATTTACAGAACATGGAAAAATATTATTTATTCGTTATAAGAAGAAACTCGATGCGTCTAGCAATTTTTTAAGTATAGATTGGAAGGTAGAAAAAATTGTATTTTTAAACAACTATTTTTTTTTTCTAATTTGTTCGTCATTTCCATAAGGAACTTACTTTTCTGTTAACTATTTCACGATATACATTTATAAAGCTTGAGAGGGCACGAATTTAAAATAACACTGAAATAGCTTACAGGTCAGAATATAAAGCGGTACAGTGCCTGCCATCAACAGCTGCATCATGTACCTTCGCCTTTCGACTTCAAGGGTAGACGGCATAATAGGGAATAAGTGGTTAGCATGCCTACGCCAAATAACTCCTCACTTAACTTCACAAGGTAGCCTACCGGGGATCAAACTCAGACCTCCAGATCAGTAGTCAAACTTGAAGGCCGTCACTACAAATTAGTATTATTTAAAAGAAATGTAGGCTACATAAATTCTAGTAACCTTTACATATACAGACAGAAATTTCTGGTTGACTCAAGTATCAGTTTCAGCGTTCCAAAATTATCATTTAGCAAAACAGAAAACAAAACAAATTAAAATCATTCAAATGTGTCCGCTATGGGTCATTATTCTTTAACTACCACGGGATGGATTTCCGCACCAACAACCAGAGGCAACTATCCATGTCGACAAAATTTAGGGCCAGCGATTTTCGACTAGTCAAAAATATTACACTTAGGCTCATTGTCAATTACACAACACGAAACCTGAATACCTTTGATGTGATGCTCAATCAAATTGTTTTCCAATCATTAACTAACAAAAAGTGGTCCTGCATCGGAAACCGATATTTTATAAGCTGAACTTTCCACTTTGTAGGCCAATTATTTAGATATACTCTAAACCGCTGTATACAAAGTTGTGTATTGCAAATTAATTTACGTTTCATGATATTTAATGCTATGCTGGAGGCGAGAAGCAATCAACTTTTACCCTTTTCCACCATCTGGCTTTTGATATCCTTAACTTTCGATTTCCATTTGTTACATTATTGAGGAAAAATCCCATGCTACTTATTTGTAGATAATATTTAAGATAAAAATTACGATTCAAACCCGGATCTTTCGGTTTTCCATACCGATGATCTACAAACTGAGCCATAGGCCAACAAACGGCACCAGATGGTCATAGAACGATTCATGCAAAGCCTATAGAAACAATAATTCCTGGAGGAATAAATATGATGAAACAACAAGAATAGATACTCTATATACTCTGGTATTACACGGCAGATATGAACGAAAAAAAAAAATATATATAATAAATAATGAATAAATTTATCATTTGTACGATTATGATTGTGATCAAAATATACATGTAGGCTAAATAAAATGTAATAAATTATAGGTAATTTATTTATCTTGTAAACAGCTCTTCGTTATGGCATTATCGATTGGAGCAATGTATCTAAATCGAGCACCAGAATCACTCCAGAAGAGCGTAACCAATATTTGCAATAAAAAGTCTATTTATTACCCTACTAAACTGCTCTTTCTGGAATTTAACGTTATTAAAATACATCAGATATATGAATATGCATTATTAACATTGCCACATAAAAACAGAAATAATGTCAATGCATACTGACACAATCATTATACCAAAAGAAACACAATGTTCCAGCTCACAGAAACAAAATGTTTAACAATAAATAATTACATGTTTAAACCACAATTGAAATTACGAGCCAAAGTTACATAATATCGCTCTACAGATGCGCCCCGATTTAGGCTAGAGAGTATAAGACAAAATTAAAACTATATATATAAATTAAAACCAACAATTGCTAAAATCTAATTCTTTTTCTTTTTTATCCTGTTTCTATAGTCTACCTACACAATATAATCCCAACGTATTACAGACTATTAGTCAAATTGAATTTGCACTTTCCACTATACCTGTTTGTTTTTGCCTAATTTAAAACCAATTGAAGCATTTCATTATTTAAATCTTAAACTCTTATTGATAAGAAGTATAAATAAAGGAGATTAATTTACACAAATTACATATTTACATGCATGCAAACCTTAATTCTCTATATTCTATTACTTGTGTTCACCGCTTAATTGTCTGTATTCTATTGTTATCTGGGTTCATAAATAATTTTCCATGTTACGCAGTTACATATACTCTTTTTATTCTGTATTCTCATACTCATCGTACTAGTAGCCAAACTTTCTGTGTTTTTTAATAACTTTATATATAATTTTATTTTGTGTTATTCTTTGTGCTCGTACCTTACTTTGCCGATTGCAGCCACCCCAATAACAGTTTTGATTGCGGATACGAAATATTGAGAAGAGTTAACTTTTCGCCTCGATTGCAGTCATTATTTCCTACAGATGAATATTCGAGAGATAAAGCATCTATATAGTACTTCCAATAGCCCATAAGTACTCTATGTACTCTAAGCCAAGCTAAGGTCATCTAGCCTAGCCTAGCCTAGCCTAGCCTTCCCTACCCTAAGTCTAAGCTAACCTAACCTAATCTAACCTAATCTAATATAATATATTTAAATTAACCTGACCACTTAGGCCTAATTGGGACTTCTTGACCCACTGCATATAATAAGTAAATATAAACATCTATTCTAGAGATTATGTGAATATTATAGGAGAAAAATTCCTCTGACACTGGGATACGAACCCAGCTAGGAGCTAAGCCAGAGTTCACTTCAAAGCACAGATGGAATATCTCTCCTATGATTGATAGTCCAACAGAGACTATAATCTGTGGTTCATGAAAGCATATAATATCCATCTGTTCTAGAACCTAGGCTCCAAGTTTGCCAACCTTAAAACGTTACTATTTTATCTTGGAGCACTACCTTCTTGATCTCATTCATGATCCGATGATAATATAGTCAGTGCTTGTTAGGGATCGATTATTTTTAGTCTGTCGATATTCACAAGTTGTTAATAGTCATTGTGCGTGTGCTTATTTTTGGTTGGTTACAAAAAATTAGCAGGCGTAACTAGTCGCACGGTACGTAGTTTTCCTGAATGCTGATCTTGGGTTTGATATAACGACGCGCCTGTGTGGTACGTATTGCGGCAATGAGTGTGGTAAGTTAGGTTGCCGGCACTGGGTACTGGAAATTCCACTTTCCATCATAATAACATGAACGAGAAATGGATAAAAAAAAACTATTGTATAAAAAAATAACTCCCGTGAAATTTTCTGTCATCCTCGTAATATTATTATGGATTATATTTATGCTGCTTTTTGTGACAATGTGAGAGTTATGGCACTTATGCATTGAGTGAGGAAGCAAAGTCATGTGGCAGAAAGCATGGCTGTAATTTTCATTCCCCGAGCCAGCACGTCCCCACGTTTTCCATCTTCTTATCCGATCATGACGGCTTAATTATTTACAGCAACTCCACTCTACGGTAAAGCATCATGATTCAGGTGGCAATCAAGACGGTAGCGTACCTACCAAGAGCGCAAGCATACAAAAGTGGAACTTACTTCAATTATTAGGTGATGGCATGTCTTTAATTTAGTGATGGGTCCTCGATACTTTCGATACCTCGATACTTGCATGGTACCGGCATCGAGCGATTCTTCAGGAAACTAGCTCGGTACTTTTTCGATACTTTGTTAATTCTGCAATTTAAGGAAATGCGGTATCTCTTTCTGCTTTTAGTAGTCTACTAAATATAGTAATTTTTTAACAAAAACTTGTAAGTGGACTGTTTCAAAAACTAATTTTAGTTTTAATGTAGTGTTTAAAAATAATTATAGGCTACTGATGATATTAAATTTTGTCTCATTAAATATGCACACTTAATTTATTTAATTGGTATTATACAGTTCTCTCAACTTTTAATTTTTAATGTAGCATACCTATTTATTGAAACTGGAAATTCTGACGGTTTCGAGTATCGAATTATCGAGTATCAAGGAAAAAATCATGTATCGGTATCTAGTATCGAGTATCGATAAAATCTGGTATCGACCCATCCCTACTTTAATTACGTTTATCTTAAGATAAAATTAATCGGCAAAGTAGCAATGACACTCTTTTCATTAACCCTAAAATAATCTATATGACCCAATGTTTTGCTTTCGATTTTAATATTTTCTGGGGGATGGTGGTAAGGAATTAGTCTCTGAAACCCAAGAATGCGGTTTAAAATACGATCTGGTCTAGACGTTGTTATTTTTATTTAAAAATCTAATTTCATATGTAATGTATTATCACAGAAGTAAAGTGTTCCTCTTACACAGGCCGATAGTTCTGGGTATTCGTTTCTGTTATAGACTGAGAAGAAGACTGAAAAAGAAGAAGAAAACTCATGGGGCATTTACTAAGGCACCAAAGTCTTTTAAAAATCATTTTCGAAGGCACAATTGAAGGCAAGAATAGCAAAAGAAGAGCAAGACTACAGTACATGGAACAAATTAAGGATGACATGAACTGTAAGACATAGTTTTACAAAGAATTAAAAAGGAATGCAGAAAGAAGATCAGAATGGAGAATCGCTGCAAACCAATCCAAGGATTGAAGACTAAAGAAGAAGATAGACTGAGTTGACCCAGGGCCATGGTGTCATCAGAAGGATTAGGCAAATTGAAAAATCCCAATATCAATGACTTAGTGCTCACGTGTGTTAAGTACGATTTTATAGTTTTTAGTAAATCTAATTATTACGGAAGTGCACCTAGAAAAAATAATTACCACATTTTGCCCCTACAGAAAGTATATTAATATACTTTAATAATTAATAATTACTTTTTTTTATACTAGCCACATTTGTATTAGAGTGAAAACATGCCTTAGGGGCTTCCAAATGTGCAATTAACACACTTAATCCATTGTATTTAACACATGCGTGCACTAAGCCATCGTATATGACCAGATTTATATGTTATTGTTACAGCTCACGCATTTATTATAATCTTCTTTAAAGTTACGCCGATCCTCATTTTAATCGGAAACAGATTACATAAAAATGATCTTGAAACTTAAAGAATTTGGCGGTATTTTAGTCTGGTTAGATGAATCTGTTCCGTCACTGATAATACGCGTTGAATCTTACTTAATCTTTAATTGCATATCGTTGTTGTTGTAGAACATCAGAACCATGATGTAGAACATGCAGTGATGGCTAGTGTAAAATGAAAAGACTTGAACAGACAGGCATTATGCTACGCGGTATTCACCACAGATCAGTACCGGTATATACTTCCAAGAATACTCGTAACAGTATGGAGTATTGGGTAATAGACTCCTAAAGAAAATATATGGTAGTTTTGTAAAATCCGCCTATATTTACAATTTACAATTTATTGTTTCAATTTACACGAAAAATATACATAAGAAGTTGATACACCACCCGAAGAAGCAGAGCTTGTGTTCGGGGGTGGTTCAGTTCTATATATATGAGAAAAACTTAAATAATTACTTAAAACAATACAAAATTTAGAGAAGTATGACAGAATACATGTATAAAAGGTTAGAGCATGTTCTTTTTACAATACAAAGGTACGAGGTGATACAATATTAATACATAACAATTTATTTGTTCAAATTTTAGTAAAAAAAACAAAAAAAAATAAGTTCTATCCAAATTTTAAATTTTAATATGAAAAATGTTATAACAGCAATAGTAGAAAACAGAAATAATAATTATATAGATTTTCTAATTTTAGACCTAAATTGTTTGTTGTTTAAGCTATTTAGATCAGGATGGTTGGTAATAAATGATATATAATAAATAATATACCACTAAATATAACAATAAGCTGAAGTTTATATGAGAGAGAGGAAAAAATAATTGAATAACTATGAAATAATGTGGGTTTATTAAGTTATTTTAAAAGGTAAGTATTGTATATTAAGTACATCAATAAAATCTAAAATATTAAATTATCATTGAGCTCAATGAATAGTCAAATTGAGCTCAATGATAATTTAATATTTTAGATTTAATTGATGTACTTAATATACAATACTTAGCTTTTAAAATAACTTAATAAAATCAGGTAAACTGATGTAACAAAGTGTCAGTATGTTTTTGTTTAATCAGTTATCATTGCAATTATGATATGCACAATATGTATTTTTTTAATTGATTTCCAAGTTAAGCTCCAGATTTATTCATTAAGCAGGGCTTACGGAAGAACAAAGGTCTAGTTTTTTTTAAATCAGATTAAAATCGTCAAGCATCAGCTGTACTGTACAGAGTTGTGATATCTTGACAATCGTACACTCACATAAAAATTAAAAAGTCAAATTTGTCGGCTCGGGATTTGAACCATTGAACTCCAGAATGTGAGTCCAAGACGTTACCATCTTGTCCACCAGGGTCAGATTAACAGTCTAGTGGGATAAGCGTACGTAAAGCAATAATGTTATTTGTCCTAGCCAACTGCATTTTAAACTTCAAATCCTTATAAGATCACAGTAAAACAATTGACTATGTTGTCATGATAACTGATTTGACTTTCATAAATTCTTTCGAATACGTATATTTACATAAAATAGGCACTAAATTGGGAATTACTCCGAAACCGTTCAACCGATTTTATCCAATATCAATAGACATGTTTCCATGGACATTATAAATGTGTACACCAAGTTTCATGAAAATCCGGTAAAGCATGTTTGAGTTACCGCGTCTTTAAAATAGACACTAAATTGGGTTTTACTCGGGTACCGATCTACCGATTTGGTCCAATATCAGTAGACATCTTCTCATGTACATTATAAATGTTTATACAAAGTTTCACAAAAATCCAATAAAGCACATTTGAGTTGTCGCGACTTCTTATATATTAACATAAAAGGCACTAAATTGGGCATAATTCCGCTACCGGCCTACCGATTTGGTCGAATATGAATAGAAGTCGTTCCATGGACATTATAAATTGGTATACCAAGTTTCATAAAAATCCGATAAAGCGTATTTTAGTTATTGCTCCTTTAAAATAGACACTAAGTTGGGTTTTACTCCGGTACCGGTCAACAGATTAGGTTCAAATTCAATAGGATACTTTTCTTGGACGTCATAAATGGGTATACGAAGTTTCATGAAAATCCGATACAGCGTATTTTAGTTATGGTGCCTTTCTAATATAATACTACTAGCTGAAAAGGCCCGGCGTCGCCCGGGCTTTGTATTTTTTAATTTGAAATTAACTTATGGAGGACTTTATGTATGTAAAACTTGAAATGAAGAAAAAGATTTTATCACACTCAAACGATTCCATCAGAAAACGCTAGATACGCCTTTAGCTTTTTATGGTTCATAGAGGATGTCGAATGCTGCATTCCGTTGCTTCTACACATATTGCCTGGGAGGGGTTGAAATAAGAAGAAACATAAATTACCTAAGATTGTATTGACTTGACGGAAAATTTTATTTCTCATTCTCATACAACCGTTTCGGGGCTGAAATAAAAGAGAAATGCAGTATCACTTTCATACTTTCCTCCCCTAAAATCCGGGACATAATATAGGCCTACTGCGAGCATAGGACTGAAAATGTTCCATCCCATGCTTAGGGCCTATGATAAACATCCCTATTTCTCAACTAATACAAACCCTACAGATATGGATAACTTATCAGCGGAAAGGATTATTTACAGACTTCTGATATAGCATACTCACATAGGCCTACTTAAGTTGTCCCTGTAATACGACCTCTTATTCTACATCAAAATGTAAAGTGAGTAAATATTTCTTATGTCGAGGGTAGAGAAAGTTATGTGACTACATCACACTGTGCTTTATTTTCGTGAATTTCATTTTCAGTAATTATTTTCGCCAATATATTACATCGATGGAATCATAATTCGTTAAAGTCCAGCATTAGGCTATATAGTTGCCAAGGCCCTATGTGATCAGAGTAAACAATTCACTGTTGTCATGTGAACTGAACAGCATTTCATTTTTTTCAGTATAATATTCTCAGAAATTATATAATTTTCAAGGGAAGGAGTATTTTGTTTGAATTTTAATGTTGACCGCGTTACTTCCCGGGCTTAACAGGGTATGTGTGCAACATTTCGTGTAAATTGGTGAAGAAATGTAGATTTGTATAAGGAACAAACATACATACCCACAAACACACATTCGACTTTATATATTAGAAGATAGCTGAAAAGGCCCGGCGTCGCCCGGGCTTTGTATTTTTTAATTTGAAATTAGCTTATGGAGGACTTTCGATTTTGAAACTCTAGGTCCTTATATAATATGTATGTAGATCTTGTTATGAAGAAAAAGATTTATCAAACTATTCCATCAGAAAACGCTAGATATAGCTTTTTATGGTTCATAGAGGATGTCGAATGCTGCATTCCGTTGCTTCTACTCATCATGCCTGGGAGGGGTTGAAATAAGAAGAAACATAAATTACATAAGATTGTATTGACTTGACGGAAAATTTTATTTCTCATTCTCATGTTACCATACAACCGTTTCGGAGCTGCAATAAAATAGAAATGCAGTATCACTTTTATACTTTCCTCCCCTAAAACCCGGGACATAATACACTGCGAGCATAGGACTCAAAATGTTCCATCCCATGCTTAGGGCCTATGATAAATCTCAACTAATAAAAAGCCTACAGCTATGGATAACTGACTATTTACCGACTTCTGATATAGCATACTCACACACTTAAGTTGCTCCTGCAATACGACCTCTTATTCTACATCAAAATGTGAAGTGAGAAAATATTTCTTATGTCGAGGATAGAGAAAGTTATGTGACTGCATCACACTGTGCTTTATTTTCGTGTAATTCATTTTTCAGTAATTATTTTCGCCAATATATTACATGGAATCATAATTCGTTAAAGTCCAGCATTAGGTTATATAGTTGCCAAGGCCCTATGTAATCACAGTAAACAATTCACTGTTGCCATGTGAACTGAACAACATTTCATTTTTTTCAGTAGAAAATTCTCAGAAATTATATAATTTTCAAGGGAAGGAGTATTTTGTTTGAATTTTAATGTTGACCGCTTTACTTCCCGGGCTTAACTGGGTATGTGTGCAAAATTCCGTGTAAATTGGTAAAGAAATGTAGATTTGTATAAGGAACAAACATACATACCCACAAACACACATTCGACTTTATATATTAGATTAAAATAGGCACTAAATTGGGCATTACTCCGGTACCGGTGAACCGATTTGGTTCAATAACAATAGGGTTCTTCCCATCGACATTATGAATGTTTATACCAAGTTTCATGAAAAAGTGTACTTGAGTTATGGTGCGTACAGACGCACGGACAGACGGACGGACAGACAGACAGACGGACAGACATTTTTTCGTCCCCCACACAATCTCATAAAGTACCATACTGGCACTTAATAAACCCACATTATTT
This sequence comes from Ectobius pallidus, assembly GCA_964059195.1. Lineage (NCBI taxonomy): Eukaryota > Metazoa > Arthropoda > Insecta > Blattodea > Ectobiidae > Ectobius > Ectobius pallidus. The sequence goes on along the minus strand of CAXKWD010000004.1, from coordinate 95,670,765 downwards.
CATAGTTATTCAATTATTTTTTCCTGTCTCTCATATAAACTTCAGCTTATTGTTATATTTAGTGGTATATAGGCGGATTTTACAAAACTACCATACATTCAACTATACCACAGGAAAAATGAAACTAATTAATCCTAAAGAAAAGTAAAGGAAATAAAAAACTTTGTTACTGGTTGAAAAAATAGTTACTTGGTCTATTAATATATTAGCCTATGAGTGGTTCAATGATTCACAGTTGCGTATTATTTTATGAATATTTTTTTAAAATTCTGTTTGGTAGTGTATTATCTTATAGCCTATATGAATAAATAAACTTCAATTAAATCCTTCGGCTACTGTTACTGTTAATGTTATCAGATTAGCTGCGTCCCGAAGTGATCACAATGAGCGGCGTGCACTATAAACATATATATCATATATCATAACATCGCAAAAACTACACTCATATTTAATTTTTTCATACAGCTCGTAAATAAAATGTTAAGGACGTAATCCTGGCATTGCCTACGTACTTAAAAGAAATTTTCCGTGTATTCTGGCTTGGTTAAATGCTAAGGAGGTGATCAGCAAGTTGGAATGTTCTTTTAACAAACAAACCTCTAATGAAATTTAAACGGCATTTCTGAGAACTCGGGAGGGCACGTAGGTTTTCAACGAGACTGTTCGTGAAGTAGCTACAGCCAGATTAAACTAGATTAATTCTCTCAGCCTGGTTTCTACGCAGGACCTGTAAATTGCCCTCCAAACTTCAAGCAACTTCGAGTTTCTCTTCATCTTATGATGTTGATACAATCCAGTGTACTCTTGCTTTCTGATCGCAAATGACAACACTATAAATTATATATCGGTAAAAGATCTTCTTGCCAAAGAATATGATTTAAAAATCTCGACAGAGAAGACCAAGGTTATGGGCTTTAAAGGTAAAAATACATTAAGAACAAAGATTGTCATAAACGATGAGCCAATTGAGCAGGTAAATTATTTTAATTATCTAGGATGTACAATCTCTTACTATCATATTAATGATATAGACATAAAACTAACAAAATTTCAACAACTTAACGGCACAATAAAGAGGACTTTAAACAATAAAGTGAGAAAGGAAACGATATTAAAATTTTATAAGGTAATGGCCATTCCAACCCTCGCATATGGATCCGAAGTGTGGAGCCTAACAAAGAAACAAAAAGATAGAATAGAAGCAGCAGAAATGAAATTTCTAAGACCAATAGCAGGATATAGTCTGCTGGACCATAAAAGAAGTTCAGACATAAGACAAGAACTGAACATTCAAAGCCTTAACGAACAAATCAAAGAATATAGACATAAATGGCTTGAACATATACAAAGGATGGACCCAACTCGAATCCCCAATATCATATACAAATATGCACCAAGAGGAAAGAGAGACATAGGACGACCAAAGAAGCGTTGGATGGACCAATTTAAGGAATTATAGCTTTGGAGACGGAACAGGCCTAAAGGCCTAAACCGTGAAGTTTATGATGATGATGATCTTTCGGTAGGATATAGAAGGTGGCATTTTTATGAAACAGTGAAAAACATAACATTTTATATTAGGTTTGTTCGCAAAGCAGTCAGAAACCAGGAACATATCGTTCGCGCATGCGCTCTTTCACCACAAGCGTTCGCAAAGCGAGAATCCGTGATTCTGATTTCAATCTTCTGTTCGCAAAGCTCTCACGGACAGTTTCTGTACTATAAGAAAAGTTTGCAGGCTCTAGCATGAATTGTTATCAGAGACATGCGCAGTAACCTATTTTCACGCGCCTGACTCCTCCCTCCTATAACATTGCGCCAGATTTATAAACATAGGCTACTTATATGTATGAATAATGGAAGATAATTAAGTTTCCCAAAATTTAGATTACATTGTCGATGTATATTGCATTTATAACATGTCAAAGGGAAATATATATTTTATTTGCCTATCATATCGATTAAACGCAGAAACTATCGATTCCAAATTCTTGTAACCGTTCGCAAAGTGCAAATCACGGGTAAGTTACAGACTGGACATGCGCAGTACAACAAATTCTCAAGCGGTCACGGATTTGCTTTGCGAACAAACCTATTGCCGACTGGGTTGACAATATAGGCATAATGTGATCTACCAAGTAGCCAAAAGTAAAAAGGCCTCACTGATATAAAATGAAGATTTGAAGAAAGTAAGGTTCTAAAACACCATCTCTTGGGCCTTTTTAAATACTTACATTGACCACCAAAGACAGCCAATCCTGACATCAACCCATAAATCCAGGATATGTAAGGTCAAAATATATGTAAATAGTATTCATACTACAGAAGCTACTCCTATTTCACTAAATATGCACTATTTTTATCTTTATTTATACCTACATGTTTATATACTTAATTATGTAATTATTATTACTATTTCTAAAAGAATTTTATTTTTTACAAAAGAGTTGCACCTCCAGGTCTTGAGTAAATTCTTCAAAAGTTAAAGTAGGCTAACAAAATTATAAGTGTATATTTATATCGTAGAAAAATGTCCACGCCAAAGATATTCACACAAAATACAATACATAACTTATGTAAGTGGAAAGTGTCAATGGCTCACACAAAATCAAACGGCCAACAGTTACGAATGGCCAAAAATAATTACCAAAGAATATGGACATAAAAAATAAAGCAATCTTACAAAAACACGTGTATTATAAAATCCTTTGGCCTAAGATGTTATCAGTTGTATCAATTAAGAGGTATTTTAAACAAAATTTATAATTTTTACGAGGAAAGATCGTATTTGAAAAATAAATTATTTTTACCAACACTTGAATAAACAAATGGAATCAAAGGTAAATAGGTTCATGTACCTCCCGTTTATGTAAACTATTCAGTCAATGCGAATTTACTGAAAATGATGACTTTGATTATTATAAAAATAAAACCTCAACAACAGAATAGCCTACAATATATAGTTCTTAATATGCTTGTGTTTATTGCAGTCTTTACGCACTGGAAGTTATAAAGGAACTGCGTGCCATGTAGCATAAAAATCCATTATTCTTATGTACAAAAGTAATTGTATCTAACCATACAGCTTCCTTGCATTTTAATTAACACAACTGCGTTAATAAGTTAACATGAGCTATGCAAATTTACAAGCGGGTGTTATACATAAACAGCTTTTTGTCTAACCTAAGTTTCCTTTCATTTAAGTAGGTGATTCACCACGGTCTAAAGGCGCCGGGCTGTTGACTCCGGTTCTTTTTCGAGCTTCGGCTTGAACCAATTTAGGAAAAATCGTCGTAAGTGCTACATGTGTTTCTGTATTCGCATTTTCTATTATATAACAGGTTTTACTGAAATGAATCGTCGAGCATTGAATACTTCAGCCTACAGAAAATAGCACAGTCTGATGCTCAGATATATCAGCAAACGTTTCTGTGAAGCAGCATTCTATACTAAAACCTAGTATAAATTATCCGACCTGTCTGTCTATGATTGGTCTCTTATGTTCAGTTCTTTAAGAATAATGATGACTCTTGCAAAAATATTCTTCAAGTAATTCCTTTAGTTATCCCTATAATATAAAGCCACATGGCTGACTCACTGACTCACTGACTCACTCACTCACTCACTCACTCACTCACTCACTCACTCACTCACTCACTCACTGACATTAATGTTTGCCCACTTCCATATAGCTATATGGTACACATATAACTTTTAGGCTGTAAACCACAGGACTGTTCCCAAAAGTTTCTTATTTTAATTTTTAGCCCTAAAACCCCGAAAAAAGCCTCTTTTTCCATGGCAACGGTAGTCTATTATCAAAGTGTTCACGTAGGGCTCTGAAAGTTTAGAAATAATTATTTCCGTAAACCTAATGGGGTGGTCGAGATAGTAACGTCTTGGACTCACATTCTGAAGTCTCAGGTACATAATAATTTAATCCAATTAACATATCTTTGTCCACGGGAGGAGCCCCCAACGAGCAAAGCGAGTTGTTTATATAAAACCACGAGTCCTGATAGGCTTACCAGAAGAAAGCCTGCTAGATCCTCATAGATCTATCAACCTCTTAGTGTACATAATAACAGAACATGAAGTTGATTTTTTTTGTAATTCTCCTTTCACATTAATTGTTATTACAGGTGAGGAAAAAGATTCTGTTTCACTTAATACAGTATTTAACTACATGGCGGTAGATCCCATGGCGATAACCCGATAACCTACATTATCTCCATCATTCGACATTGGCAGATGGCAGGTCAAGTGGTCAGCATGTTTATACCCTCAGCCGTTGATAGTCTTGGTCCTGAACCTCTACTTCTTTATCAAGTAGTACCTCTGAGCTGTCCTTAGGAGGCTGGATGCATTCCATTCGAGATCTCCCTACCACAGAAAATATTGAAGAGTTATTGGCGATCAAACTCGGGCCTGCTTAGCCGAGGTCAGTAACGCTAACTACTAAACCAATCTTTCTCAAACCGTATTCCGCGGAACATTAGTGTTCCGTGAGGCCAGTGTACGTGTTCCGAAATTGTCTCAGTGGTCTTCCTGGCATTGCAATTGAAATTCCTTCCATTATCTGATGTATAATTTTATCGGGAACCAAAAATGCCCTTCCGTCAGACGTGACATATAACATCAAATATTTTTAGGGATAGGTAATAATATTATAGCAATGGGTCTGCAAGTAGCTATTTTACTTGGGACCTGTTTTCAATATTGTTACCATATTTTAATGTTTCCATTGTTCTGGGAAAACGGCGGTTTTGCGAACAGTCGAAAGATTATCCTTGCATGATTCTTTATTTTATCCTTTGTGTTTTATCCAAATTTCTAGGTATGTACAGATGGATATATATGCATTCATGAACCACAGATTATTGTCTGTTTGCACATTACATGGCAATATTATAGGGAAAAAATCCTCTAACACTGTGATTTGAACCCAGGACCTTTGATTATCCATGTCACTGCTCTACCAACTGAACTACACAAGAATTCACTTCACAGCGCCAGATGGAACTTCTCTCCTAAGACCGATTGCCCTAAATGGTCTACCTCACTGACAGACAAGTTATGTATATGCAGTTATGGGTTCAAATCCAGTGTCAGAAAAATTTTTCTATAATATTCTCATGCATGTAGGGTTCACCAGCGTCAGTCCATTAGATGCAGGTTGTACAATACTCGTATGCATTAAGGGGGGGAGATATAGCTTTTGATGAAGTTCATTGGTGAGAAATATTTGAATTTCATTTTTTTTCTCAGCAATGAATTGCTCTACAGTCTTGCAATCTGACATACTCTTTATTGACAATTTCTACAATTGCATACTATTATCAAAAGTATTCAAACTGTTACAGTTACGGGTAGTTATCGTTTCAAAATGGCTGCCACGTTTCATGCACTGAACAGCCATTTCCCTGATAACTTCCACAAATATAGATATTTCTGAGTGATTATTTTTCTGTGTGTTTTTTAATATCATACGTGAACAACATAATCTAGGATCTTTGAAATATCTTCAGTATAAGTACTTTTTCTAACCTTTTTTTAAATTCACTTTTTCGTTAAATTATATATATTTTTAAAAAATACTTATACTGAAGATATTTCAAAGATCCTAGATTATGTTGTTCACATGATATTAACAAACACACAGAAAAATAATCACTCATAAATATCTATATTTGTGGAAGTTATCAGGGAAACGGCTGTTTAGTGCATGAAACGTGGCAGCCATTTTGAAACGATAATTTACCCGCAACTGTAACAGTTTTATTAATTTTTAAAATAGTATTCAATTGTAGAAATAGACAATAAAGAGTATGTCAGATTGCAAGACTGTAGAGCAATTAATTGCCGATAAAAAATAATGAAATGAACATATTTCTCACCAATGAATTTCATCGAAAGCTGTATGTCCCCCTGAACTGCTTGTAAATACCACATTTTAATGTACTGTATCTAGTATCACCAGGGCCCTATTTCATAAAAGTTACAATTTTACAGGTGACAGGTGACATAAAATTGCCTTAGAGGTTTACATTTTGACAATTGTGTTTTTCATAAAAGCTGACAACTTTACATAAATGTCAATTTTGTAGATTTGTTTGACAATTTTACAAATTGTTGTTTCTCAAAACTTTTGAGTTTACAGGTAAAAGTCTGACAAATATGTCAAATCTTAGGATACCTATCATTTATGAAACATTAATTTTTGCTGACATATTTACAAATTTACAAAAAATGTAGAATTGTCATTACAGAAGTGACAGGCAATCTTTCATATGTAGGCCAAAAGAGAAGGTTATGTAAATATGTGGCATAACTTGGTAAACTTTCTTGTGATTTAAACTTTGTTAATAAACTTGCTAAATTGTCTTGTTAATAATGAACACTAATAGTAGTGATATTGGTAGTAGTGAAAGTGGTGAAGAAATAGACATGAAACCACCCAGTGTTTTTAGGCAATGGATTAACCTAACTTTCAATTTCAGTGACTTTGTATTAAAAGATAAATATAATTCAATTATTTTCGATAGTAATAATCGATAGCTTAGGTATCATATTCGATGTTGAGACACGTATGTGAGAGCCATCTACAGTGTACTAAAGTAATCTTTAGGTTTGACATAAAATTGTCGCGTTTATGAAATGGGTTCTTTTAGTCTTACAATTTACATTAATTTGCCTGTAATGTAAGGAAAAGTTGTATTGTTTATGAAAAATACAATTGTCGTGACATATTGACAAATTTGTCAGACTTGACATAATTGTCGTATTTGTCACACCTGTAGAGTTTTATGAAATAGGGCCCAGTTTTAACCAAAACTAATGCATCACTTTTAGTTATCTTTATTACTGGTGCCCAGCAGGTCTCCAGCTCCACACTTCAGAGGCTCGCCACTGAGCATCCGACCGCCAACGCCTTAGTTTCAGCCGAGGCGTATCTCTCCCTTAGTTTCATCTCAAATTGGTTCAATTTGCGGCATCAGATAGAGATGGAGATAGGGAGAGAAGCGTGTGCAAGAGGGAAAGAGAGTTGCTAGGGCTTACAGTGAGGGAAACTGCAACAAACAGAATGGCCTAGAGGGATTGAGTCTTCCTTCAACTTTAAAGTGGGCTAGATACGGAAAGAGTTGTGCCAGTATGAATAAACTCGCTGTATTCAAGGAGTCGCATATATACACAACCAGGATACAACTTCAATAAACACCACATACACGAACAAGCCATCGTATGAAGAAGATAGTTCTAAAACTGATTTTGACTGATTGGTTTGTTGATTCTACAGACTTGTGAATCTAGTTTTTTCTGTAAAAGTTATGTCGACGGAATTTCACAATGTAAACGCCTTTCTATAATGATTTATGCTTCGTGGTTGTTAGTATCAGGAAATATCCGGAGGCGTTTATAAGTCAAATTATTAAAGGCATTTTTAAATTTTTAAACAAGAATTCCTTGTAGATACGATTTTTTTAAATAAAACAATGAACATGTTCAGAACATGTACTGATCGTCTGGAATAAACGAAGACTAAACCTATCGAATTCTGATTATTTCCTAATGAATAGCTTACGATTCCATAATCTCAGACTAAACTTGAAAATCACACGAAAACTGAAAGTATAGTATCATATAGTATCACCAAGCGAATTCCAATACAATTATTTTAACCTCATTACCTAATACAGTGGTTCCAGATTATGATGATGGTAATATGAAGAAGACTATAGTATTAAAAATAATACACTATAAAAACACAAAAACGATAATATTATTCCATGATCAGGTTACAGAAGTTCTTACCAAGAGACCGCTGTTTCATATAGGGTAACTTAATTCATGAGAAGACCGCAATACTGCAGGTGCAATTTTTTTTCGCCACATGTTTCTCAATTGGCCTCTTGAGGCTCAGTACACTCCGTTGCAAAACCCCCTAACTAAAAATAAAAAATATATTTAAAAAAACAAGGCCTTCTTCGATAAGCAGTGACTTCAGATCTGTGCTCAGCAGCTTCGAGTATGATTTACCGCATAAAAAAACTTACTAAATCAATATAAGGTTTTTTCTTAGACTAATATTCGCCAAGTAAAATAAGCCTATATTCTATTGTCATAAATTCCTCGACTAATTAAAACTTATTTGGTGAAGAAACGTGTTAAATATCCATGTTAAGACACCTCACTGGTCGAGTATTAGCAGTGCAAAGTGTTTAGATCACTTTCCACAAGTGATCACTCGAAGGTGCTGAGGTATATTTTGTTTTAGTTTAGGCGAAGAGATTAATTAGACCTCCACAGGGGCATTGCTATGATCCGATGCATTCAAGGCTATCCTGGCTGAATTTGTGTTTTTGCGCATAATTTATCGAAAGATATGACAAACACCTTCTGGCTTTTATGCCGGTTGTCGACCAAGAGCTAAGCTAACGTAGTTTTGTCGGCACAACTACATATGAAATCCCGCACTGTTTGTGAACTAAGCTAAACTAGCTTAGCTTAGCTTAGCTCTTGGTCGACAACCGGCATTAATGTTTTCTGGATCGCATGTAATGCTTAAAAAACATATATTTTCTTTAAACGTGCATTACATCTCGCAAAATATCATGACTTATTCGTATAGTATTAAATGAGGTATGAGTGTGGGAACAACATCTGTGAATCTGTGAATCCTTCCCAATACCTTATTGAAAAAGATTGCAAACCTTGCAGAGCTTCAGAGAAACCTTCTGCTCTGTCGCTCACATACTGTACATAAGTGAAGCTATTACAGACAGCAGAAATGGAATCCCGATATACACATGGCTGTATCACCTGCTATTCACATGCTTCATGCTAAGTAGGTAGAGTTTCCTCACAGATAACAACTTACGTACATAAAGCGTCTTTATATACAGTAAGCCACCGAGAGAATCCACTATAATCTTTGGAGCGCTCTCTTGATGTTAGTCTTGCTAGATACCTAGATTGATAATTTGCACTGGGGAGACATGTAGAGTTGTCAAAACAGATGTTCTACATCAAGCATGGCCTACTTCCTCTAACTCTGTTCCCCAGCTCAACTTCTCCTGTCTTATGAAACTACCAAGAGTCAAGCCCAAGATACTCTTCCCAAAGAGACCAAGTTTGATAATCTGTGGATCGCGACTCTAAACTGTGTGTAAAATAAAACTGCTTATCGAAGTAGGCCTACTGGAAAAAATAGGCCTTTAATGATATTAATTTCTTTTCCGAAATGTAAATACGATAAAATATTTATATACTAAATTTATAGTATTATTTCCTATAATATACTGATTTGGAGCAGGGCAACGAACATAGATAGGGTGTTTGCTGCACAAAAGAAAATCTTAAGACTTATTTTTAACTTGGCACCAAGGGAGTCTTTAAGAATGGTTTTTAAAAATATCAAGATTTTAACAGTAACTGGAATTTTAGTATACAAGGCTGCTTTATTTTATTTTAAGAATAAAGATAAGTTCATATTTAATTCAGAACTACATGAGCACAACACAAGGAGCAAAGACGTTATACGTATTTTTAAATATCGAACTTTTAGATACACTAAATCGCCAGTTTACTTTGTTAGTCAAGTTATAAATAACTTACCAGTTAGTACTTTAAATGTGAAAAATCTCAGGTGTTTTAGGCCTAAATTTAAACTGAAAGAGTATTTGTATGAGAAGACATTTTATTCTTTTAAGGATTTTTTATATAAATTATTTTGCAGTTACTGTAACCTTATTTGTTCTAAATAATATTTACAATGTCTATCTATAGAATGTATAGCTACAGATGCAATAAATTATTATTATTATTATTATTATTATTATTATTATTATTATTTCGAGTTAAGAGTCATCTGTACCATCGGCTTATGTTTATATTATAGATTTTCGCGTCCTCGTTCACTAATAGGGATATTTATTTTAAACACATTGACAAATAATGGTACTATCATTATATAAATCGTTTTAAGATATTAGCAAATTAAGATACCATTTGATATCACAAGAGCACAAAAAACCTAATTCAAATCCAGGGATAATTTCCTGGAAATGCGGGATTTAGATTTATTCTCATTTGTCATTAATATATTAAAACATAACCACCTACACATACGTCGTATGAATCATTCAATATACTCGGACAGAAGCACAAGACTCATGTTTGCCTTATACAATAATGCGTCGACGGCTGTCCCTCGCAAGACGTCAGGAACCAACTGCTGAGCCTAATACATAGTCTTAAATATGTCAAGATAGCATAAACAAGTTTAATAATAAATAATTTTAATGATTTTTTTATTAAAACAGGACGCCTAAACGCCGACATAACGAAATGCATTATAAAGACCTATGAAAATTCCCTGAAAAGGTCACAGTAAGGTCCGTAATTTAATGAGATTGCGAAACGTTGAGCTGAAGGTAATATATTGAAAAAATTATAATTATTATTGTTGGAGATATTATTATTATTGTTATTTAAAAATCAAAACTAATTTCATTACCACAGTTCCACTGTTCCAACCCATGTTGGCGGGTTCGATGCCGGTCCAAGTTCAATGGCATTATGTGAGCATAAGTGCCTGTAGGTGTAAATGCTTGTAAAAGATCTGGACAATTCAGACCCAAGTAGCAGTAGATACCGTCGTTAAATGATCCTAATAGACAAATCTAAGTACTATTTGACACTGGGGGAAAAATACATATAATAATTATAACTAGCAAAGTATCCTGCAGAAGTTCGCCTAGAAGGTGTTTAAACATCTACCCTATAGCCCGGACCTCGCTCCCTGTGATTTCCATATTTTCCTAAACCTCAAGAAATGACAGGGAATGACAGAGAATGACAAAGAGGAGGAGATGTTTGTCACATAGTGGTTCATATCCCTGTCGGTAGACTTGTACGACACAGGTATTCAAAAGTTGGTTCCACGGTATGACAAATGTTTCAATTGAGGTGGCAAATATGTTGAATAATAGCTGAATACTTGCTGTGTCTGTTGGAATACATATTATGTCCAAGAAATTGTGTTTTGTTTCTATTGACGGCCTCAGGGAAACTTACTTTATGGCGCGCCTCTTTTATATATATATATATATATATATATATATATATATATATATATATATATATATATATGTGTGTATATATATATATTCTAGAGTGATAGGGAAAAAGCGAACAAGTCAAAATACCGAAGTTTTAGGAGAGACAAATAACGATTTATTTTCACAGCATTTTTAGAATATTTAGCTCAATCCACCCAGATTTTTTACATGGTATAAGATATTGTGTAAAAATATCTGGTGGACTAAACCAAATATTGTAAAAATGCTGTGGAAATAAATTGTTTTTTGTCATTCGTGAAACTTTGGAATTTTGACTTACCCGCTTTTTCCCCATCATTCTACATATATACACATTGTTGGGAGAAGTGTATCCATTATTTTTATAGGTTAACTTATAGTCGTTCATAGCAGTGCGGGAAGAAAGGTGCAAGTATTTAAAAACACATTATAGTTCTCAAATGCACAACTGAAAACAAAAGGCTTAGAAACGCTGACTGGGAAACCCTGGATTAGAGCATATGGAATGACAGGTCTCTTTCTTTCGTGATGGCGTAGCGTTGTGGCTTGGGGAGTAGACAATGGAAGCTCGCATTCTGAATAAATACTGTGGATCCCGGTTTCATGCCTCAACTCCTGCTAACTATTTAGTCAGACTGACGTTAAAATTATGCACATATTGCAGCTAGGGATTTTGGTTAAACGCAATTATAAGAGATTATTCCGCTTCCCCCCGTCATTGCACATTTGCCAGCAACGAGCACACAGTAGGAAAATATTAGCATTGCTATTTTACTGCATTTTCCATTATGGAAACCGCATGTGTTATTTCGTCCCTTATCCTCTCCGAATGTAGGTTACAATACTGTAACAGCTTAAAACCTCTTCGAAATGGGTTTCGGATTCTCTCGAAATAATTAACAGAATAAATACAATAAAACCGCGAATGTGTATTAGAGAAGTTTTGATTTCGAAATTATACAGGTCTACCGACTCTTGCAAGAACACACATATCAAATTACTATATATTATACACCTGTTGGTATACCGGCTATATAGCAGGATTCTCTATAAATTTAATTACTAATATAAGGTATCATAGCTAGAAATTCTCACTTTTCAGAACACGATCCGACGTTTTCTGAAGAAAAGTAATCAATATCATCCTTCAGCAAACATTTTTATATGGAACACTTATATTACTTCCCTTAACTTTAGCTTGAAATTTAACATCCCATTCTGACAAACAGTTGCGGCATTAAATTACTGAACATTCATCCATTTCATGAAAAGCTGTATTGTTCGAGAAACCTAATAAATTCACTTAAATAAATGGAAGTTATGGCTAGCTTATAGGTGCCCAACACACAATTTTTACGAAAAATCAAGTCTTTGTACGAGAATTTAAATACCTTTCGAGAAAATATGTATTTAATGGGGTAGTAATATTAATATAAGTTTTCGGCATACTTCATTCCATGTTTTCAGGAGATACATAACTAAAATATGAAATGTTGCTCTTATACAAATGTTATTTTTCATAGAACCATTCATAGACATAGACCATGAAAGTGACATTTTTTTGTTTCAGGGGCCTTCATTTGTATTTATAATGAAAATGCGAGATCTAATTTCAAGGTAACATACAATAGTTCTTCTATTCCTCATAATACTATGACATGGGTAGAGAAAATCAAACATGAATATTTGACTATATCCACTTCAATTCTTTTTAGACAAGATCTTTTAATTGAGGTGAATTTCTTGACACACTTATTTGCGTCTATTTTCTGAATCTACCAATATACTTCAATTAAGAATTGAATGCTGTGGTCTGATTACTTGCTTCTGTTCCCGTATCACCTAAGACCATAGCACTTGTTATAAATTGGCCCGTTGAAGCATTTTCACACGAGACTTAAGGGGACTTAAGTATAGCTCTCCTAATCTTAAAATTTATCATTTCCATAATAAGACGAGTTTATAAATTATTTTGGGTGATCAAAGAAAACTCTTCTGCCGAAAAAACAAAAGTCTGGAACGTAAAAAGTGAGGTATTTTCGTGGGAGAGTAGTATAAGATTAGTGGCCTTTCGCTGCCAACAATAACATTCCATTTCACGTCCTGACGTATTGCTGAGAGCAGTCTAGGAAATAGTGATAAAAACAAACCTCTTAGCCCAAAATTATGGCTGTTGCGTTAAGTCATTAGGACGCTCTATCATTAACGCGTTCAATTAGTGTGGCGAACCAAACTGTGATTTATTTATAAAATGCCCCTGTTTTCTTATAAGGATAAGTCCGTACGACAATATTCTTTATTTCTAAAATTACATCCTACAAAAAAATCGGCTTATTTTTTAGTTTATGATGACGAAACTGTAGGTGTTAAGTTTGCTTATAAATTTAAATTCAAACAAGTAACTTTCTAACAAAAGGCCTATTTAATTCCTATCGTCTGCAGTGTCTTTTAACAATGTTACAAGCAGTTATATAAGCATTCATGAACCACATATTATTGTCTCTGTTGGACATTACATGAGAATATTATATGACATGACTTGTCTGTCTGTGAGGTGGACCATTAGGGCAATCAGTCATAGGAGAGAGGTTCCATCTGGCGCTGTGAATTGAACTCCGGCTTAGCTCAGGTGGTAGAGCATTGGCGCGAATAGCCATAGGTCCTGGGTTCAAGTCCCAGTGTCGGAGGAATTCTTCTCCTATAATATTTCCAAGCAGTGCTTAGCTCTTTCAAAGAAGAAAAAGGTGATGTTTGTGGTCGCAGGAAAAGATAATTGAAGAAAAAACTAAAAGAATGTGTTAATGACATGCATTTCGAATAGGGGCCTGCATACTAAATTTGTTTGGACTTGGAAAAGCAGCAAATATGAAGCTATACTTCTACTCTGCTGAAAGTTCCACCCTAATGGTGGACCAGTCTTACGCCTAGATACAGTAATTCTATCCAATATGCATTTAAGAAACCTAACTATGAACTAGGTGATGTATTCTTGTTCCACATGATTTAAATAATTAATTAGCAGTTTGCATTCTCATTGTTTGTGGTCGTCATGTATGAGCATGAAGAGTGATGATTTCGATATTCTCAACTATGAACTTGTTACTGTTAACTATTTGCATTAAAATGTTTGATATAATCACGTTAATAAAAGAATTAAATTATGAACTTATTTTAGCAAAAAACGTAAAAATTTAACTGGCAGCTAGATTTCCAACTATGATGTACTGTCCATTGAAGTTGAAATCTTGTAATAATTATTGCTAGTTTTACTACATCGATTATTATAAAAGACACATTAAAAACTCAAATAATTCCTTGCTTTGCTCGGTGGTTTAAATGTAGGCCTACTACTGAGAAGAAACTTTCCATAATGATGGAGGACGAAACTCTGTTAAAGAACAAGTGACCAATGATCAGAGTTGTTCGTGAGCAGACTTTCCACGGTAGGTCTACCTGTATCTTCAAACTTAGTGTCAAAATCTGTTATCCCCTTGTGCCCCCCCCCCCCGCTAATGGTTTGGTCCACCACTGGGGATTTATTTTGAACTAAAGCTGAACAATAACTGACCTAGGCTACGTAACTTTAAAAGACGCAATTTTAAGAAAAGAAAATACGGATTTTATTTTGAAACATTTGTCTAATAAAATCTGATTTATGTAATGTGTATAACAATTCCAGCTATTCCCTCGAATTTTGGTTTTATAAATTTTGTTGCATTAACAGCTTAATGGTTTTGTCATTTATAAAATCTACAGTTGTCGATAATATAAAACACTAAAATTCTATTGGATCAATATTCGGTGGAATGGATGATCTTTCCCGGCTTTATTCCGCCATCTTCAGGTTTCTTTTTCTTTTTCCAGATAGAATAAGATCATCTGGAAAAAGAAAAAAGGACCTGAAGATGGCAGAATAAAGCCGAAATATATCGTCCATCCCAAAGAATACTGATATTACAAAATGTTATTGTTTGATAATATTTACAACTATAGATTTTTGAAATGACAAAGCTATTAAGCTGATAATATAACAAGAAAATTTATAAAACCAAAATTCGAGGGAATAGGTGGAAATGATATAGCCCGTCACACTATACAACACAATTATATCCCTCGTAGGAAAAAATATGAAATTTATCAACACATGATTTTGGTAGATAAATAAAAGATAATACAGCATTAAATTAAGACCTGAAATGCTTGTACTGCTGATAACACTAGCACGGGCGTTAAATTAAATATGTTTGGTAGTTCAATACTGTGCATCGTGACATCGAGAGATTGTTCAACACTGCAAATGCCATGTTCGCAGCATTTCATGATAAACAATTACTATGAAATATCGTTTGTCAATTATTTCGTTACATTTTTAAAAAATTGAATTTCTTAGATTAAATATCAATGTGTACAATCTATTTACATCAATATCATAATTTCCTCAACAGCATAAAAATAAAAATACGTTCCTCTTTAAACAATAATTTAAATAAGCTGTTACCTAAATGCAACAAAACTAAAGTTGTGAATCAGTTGATAATAAATTATTATAATAAACAAAAATATTGAGTGAGTGAACTTAATCAAATATAAAAACAACGAATTAGTTGCCTACTTGTTTGATTACCGTAAAATACGGCATCAGAATTAAATGAACTGTTTCTTGCTTGTTTGATCCGAAAATTAAATGGGGGATACCTAATTTGAAGAAAGAAACCAAATGGCAGAATAGTAGACTATTTAAAAGCAGGTTGGATTAGCTTATAAAGTGTAGCGTATTTCTAGGGTTTGTTGAGTGGTTGAACAGAATACGATTCCCCCAGTTTTTAAACGTAACTATTGGCAGATCGATAGAATTCCAATTTACATTCACAATAAGCCAACCTCAGATACAACCTCCTCTTCGCATTTCCTAAACAAGGCTTTTCGTTCCAAATGAACAACGTTAACTTTAAACATGCCTGAAAGAGAAATAACGAGAAATA
Organism: Ectobius pallidus; assembly: GCA_964059195.1. NCBI lineage: Eukaryota > Metazoa > Arthropoda > Insecta > Blattodea > Ectobiidae > Ectobius > Ectobius pallidus. The sequence goes on along the minus strand of CAXKWD010000004.1, from coordinate 95,654,684 downwards.
ACATGTCATCTCACAGACCTTGCAAAATCTTCATCACAATGTATGTATTTTTCGAATTCTAATTACGCTTACAAATATACACTGTAAACAATAATTAAGGTGAGAAAGTACTGCCCATCTCCATAATGTTAAATTCATGAACTACGGGTGCTCATTACAAAAAAACTATTAAAGATACCTACAATGTGTTTCACTTACGAGTTAGCCAATCATGCGGGTTTTTGCGTCGCGGCGGTCACAGCTCTATCTCCCGAGCGATCGGGTGAAATATCTACGCAAATAAATCCGCCAACGGTTTAATGATTCAGGTTCTCACAATTACAGTAAAAATTACATTGAAAATAACCATTCACCTCATCACAAGTGATATTGGGAATGTCCTCCTCTTTCATCCGCACAACACTGGCACCTTTTTAGGAAATTTTCTTTCACCCGCGTTAAGTTCAGCTTCCGAGATAGAGTTAATTTCTCTTGTGACATTGTCTTTAAGTTCTTCTAATGTGTGGGGGTTTGACTTATACACTTTATTTTTCACGTTCCCTCATAAATAATAGTCATACCGTGTATAGAATGCTATAGGGAAGGATTGAGTTTCGCAGGTAAATCGTAAAAAAAAATATAACGTATATGACATTAATTTATTATTGATATATATATGTATTCATGAACCATGGATTATTGTCTATATTGGACATTACATGAGAATATTATAGGAGAAAAATTAATTTATTGGTTTTATATAAATGCTTTGTAGCAGTATTGGAGAAATATCTAGGGAAATGACAAGTAAATTAAGCCGAATCGTTAATTTCCTTAAATTGAAGATTATGTCCATGATGACACGAGTTTAGGTTAGCTTTCAAAGCCTTTTTATTATAATATGCTATCAATTCTAATATGAGTTTTACTCCAGTAACGTGCCATTGCATTCTCTCGGTGATTTCAACTGTACAAACATAGTCAACTATTTTGGAGCCGTTCACTTTTTAAAACCTTGTTCAAAACAGTTGATGTTGAGCCTCCATGTTAGACCCGTTGCTATTAACGCCAGGTAATATTTGATCCAATGTAACAACACGCAGAAAGTCTTCAAATAATCATCCAATACAGTTTGTTTCTCAACTCCTTAAAGAAAAGGACGGCTTTTTTCCCCCTCAAAGCGACTTGACCAAAAATACATTGATAGCCGAATACCAGTCTTTTCAACCTTTCTATTTCAGGCGATAATAAAAGTGACACGATTTCAAACCTACGTCTTATGCTATTATTGCACTGACTGCATAACGAGAAGTTTGCAATAAATTTCGCGTGGAGCGCTAGCAACATCGTCCTCACTGTAAATACGGTTTGCAATAGGGCGACAGGCAGCCTGTCGGACGTAAAAATAATGTCACCGGGGACTCGTATCACATTAACGAAGTGGAGTACTTCACCAAGACAAAGAATATTCAGCCCACCTGTTGGCATATTATTTTTGAAGGCAGGTGTCATCTCACACACCAGCATAATTTATTTATATTCAGAATCGCTCTCTCACACATCCCATCCCATTCGGTAGCACTTGCCAGACACCCAAATGAATAACTGCTGCTAAATCCAACAACACTAAAGATCATCTTGTATGTGTTCTCTAAAATTCAGGCTATTATAACAGCACATATGCACAGTAATATATGCAGTATATTACTGTGGTCCCATAAATACTCATTACTTATTTAAAGTGAGTTAAGCCACTATACCTCGGATTTTAGACACGAAAAATTTACATTTTAGGCACCTAAAATAGGTTACAAAATTATGTAATTAGGCACTTTTCTGAAATTTTAGGCAAGTTTTTTTTTTTTTTTACTGCTAGTATCTAAAATGGGTCAAAAAGATTAGTAATTGCATAAAAATAAGCATTTTTACATTTTTATGTATATGACTATAAGCATCACATGTTATATATTATTTGATGACGATAATAATAATAATAATAATAATAATTTATATAACTCAAAAGAAGAAATGGTCTACGATTTTACATTTATTAAAACAGACTTGGCTAATTTGTGGCCGAGTGTTAGCCTTAAATAATCACAAAACACCACTGAAATGTAATACATTTGTTTCCTGCTTGCCTACCGTAACAAAGAAATGTGTAACTTTTATTCTTTTGTTACATAAACAACAAATTATTTTCCCATTATAAGCAAGATCATTACGTAGGAACGGGTGACGTCGGCGTGGTCTTGTGGTTAGCGTCGCTGACTACATATCCGTCGGCCCGGGTTCGATCCCCGGTACATCCTGAGGTAGGGAGGTCTGGTAGGGGTGCACTCAGCCTCGTGATTCAAATTGAGGAGCTACTTGATAGAGAAGTAGCGGTCATGGAAACCACCATTAACGGCCGTGGGTGTCGGCATGCTGACCACATGCCCCCAATTCTGCCATTTGCCTATAGGTAGATGATGCAGTGGTCGGATGGTAGGACTTGTCCCTTCGGGGATGTCGCGCCACGGAGTTTTACCTAGGAAGCTATTAAATCTTAAAAGTTATTTATGAAAACATAAATATTACTTGTACAGGTAGGTTTAGGCACAAAAAGGAAGAAATAGGAACTAACCCCCAATTGCTGATTGTTTTTAGGAACCATAAAACTGCTCCCAATGAGTACAATTTTTCATAAACTGCAAACAACTGCAATATTTTAAATACTTCCATAAAGGTACTACATAGGCATAAAACAGTTAATTATAAAATTCTGACATTATGACCGGTATTTTAACCCTCTGCCAGAAAAGTATGTCTCAACATTATTCATTTCTTTTTTTTTATGCTGCATACAGAATAAACTACGCATGCTACAAAGAAAGCACAGATTTTAATAATAGGTGGAGGGATGAATTATGCAAGCGAGATTAGCTTATAGGCCTAAGTACAGTTAAATTTCCTTGCTAAGATTTTTTTACCGCCTATTTTTGGTTCAAAGAGAAAAGAAAATACAATATTGTTAGTATTAAGATTCGGTACCAATAAATTAATTTTATACGAATCTGTAATAACTGACTGAAATACAGCCTCGGATAATAACATGGAAATAAATTCCTTGAAATATATCTACACGTTCTTGGAAACGCTATTTTTAATCTAATCTTCATTACACATTCCGATATATTTTATTAGTCTTATTATTGAAAATAATGGAAGATTCTAATCACTTCATTTCGCACTCCATTTCTTATGGATTCAAAGAATTTCGTACGAGCAAACGGTTACGTCCAAAAATATCCGAGTCTCAAAACATCTGGACATGAAATTGACAGAAAACAGTCCCAAAATATCCGCAAGAAATATATAGGCCTGGCCTTAATGAATAAGCTAATGTGTCTCATAATATCCGAAAGCTAAAAGATACACACCCCTGGTTTTTACTGTATTTTGTATTAGCCAAGTTGTATTGATCTTTTAACTCTTGAAATATATAATTGATTAATCCCTAAAATGAATTTCTTACGGTTATTTCTGTAAATAGCCTATAAAATATGCGAAATAGTATACTGATCAGAATCTAGATTTGTAATGTGACTATCATTTCTGCGTATCAGTCATTTTCATGAATATTACCATACACTAATGGTCAAGTAGTGAGTGTAAGTTTATCAAAATAGCTTAACATTTATCCATTTAATACATCACTACGTAATTGACAACATTCAATAATCTACTGTTACATTTAATAAAATTATAAACCAACATTTCCTAATAAATACTAAACAAATTATTTTATCTTAACTTACTTCATCTGCTCACATTATTAAATACAGTAGTAATATATCCGGTACAAACAGCTCACCTGAAACAATTAAAAAAGTTTAGGGTTAGCCTAACACACACACACATACAGAGATACATAAATTACACACATACACACACAAACTCAATGCAAATTAAGTGAAACTCAAGATTTGAAAAGCATTAAAGCATTATTAAGAATCAGAGGGTTAAATTATAGTTTTTCTAGAATAAGAAACTAGAAAGTAAAATATGTAAAGAAGAAAATTTTTCGAATACTATTTTCCAGTATTTGTAAATGCTAAAAACTATAGCCCTCACAAGGGAAGAAACAACTTCAGATGTTTGGAGTAAAGCATGTCTTGGAGACAAGGAACGACTTCAAACAATTTTTCAGGGTTAAAAGAGAAATCACTAACGATTATTAATTTATTATTAAAGTAGAGAAAGAAGTTTTTATAATTGAGGACCGTTTTGACAAAACTCAACATATCCATTTTTTGTAAAATTCGTTTTTTAATGGTTTTAGGTGCTTTCAAATGAGATCTTTAAGATGGTGAAAAAAGAACATAAGAGAAATCAACATAACCAATTCCTTTTGAAGCCTCAATATGCAAGGTTTCTATCTTCTGTATGTTAATAAAAACCAAAGAAACCTTCTCCCGAATAATTTACGTTTTGGCACATGTTGCGTTTTGTCAAAACGGTCTCCAATTAGATTAAGAAGGGATATAACTGAAGTATATAATTCTTTGGTAAACAAATTCAATGTGCAGACAAAACACAGACAATTAAGAGGAATTCAAGCTGAAAAGCGACAACCCATGTAAAATTTGTCGTGATCATATTGTAAGGAAAAATGTATGCGAAATAAAATCAGTTCCTTCTGGCAGCCTGATGGCTGAAACAATCTATCATGGGACTGATAGGAAAAACACGTGGGAGTACTGTTAGACGTCGTTTCTGTCGACGCGGCGACTAAGAAAATCTTATGGGGAAGGTGTAAAAACAATTTAATTTTTTATATTGCCAACAATATGCTTTCATTACCATCCAGCATTCTCAGTATACATAGAGAGGAGTTTATCACATTTTCTACAGCAAACGACGTTTCGCCCAGTAAAGAAATTATAAAAGCGTACAAAGGAATGTGAAAAAGGCTGGGAAAGTGGATAGTAAAACAGAGACAGGATGCTTATTATTTACCCAAGTGGAAAACAAGAAAACTAGGATGAGGCGTTCAACAATCAGCAGGATGACACACGGCGACGTTCTTCTCCGTGCCAGATTTACACACGAAACGAGAATTCCACCAGCTGGCTGCAGGCTCGAATAGGACGCAGGTGACTTCGCCTACGCAAGGAGTGATACAAATCACGGTAAATTCGACAACCTAGCTTCAGCATTTGCAGAACACACTAGAACAGTCAACTTTTTAGAAAATTGTATTAAAACGACTTCCATTCATATGACGCTCATTTGATAAAGACCAATAACGTTCAGCAATGCCTCGGATATGGACCAATCACGGTCTTTATCTTATAATATACTTGCTACGAACACAAGGATGAGAATTTATATGATAAAATGTCAGCTCTTTACTGGAAACGTAAGGCATCAATATTTCATTAATATGTCACATGTTGCCAGTGAACATAGTAAAAACACATTATTTTATACAACAAATCTTGTTTGGAAATTAAAGTAACATAAAGTGCATTCACTCAAATACGATTTCGTTCTGATGCAAGCCAGTTCGTGTGCTTTTATTCTGTTCTCAAGTTAGCGACGACAATTACGACACCATCTTGTGGTACGCACTATTGGTAGCATTGGTTAAAATCCGGTAACTCGAATCGATTCAATTATTTAGTATACCGTGATCCCACAGCTGACAGAATATTGACAAGAAAGTAAGAAAGTAATTATTATTTACATAATCCGTTACATTTTATTCATGTAATAGTCTTAATAAATCCCACTCGAGATTACCAGTTTCATCAGATAAATTTGCGGGAATTAAATTCCCGCAAATATATCAGTAAACTCGTGATCTCTCGTGGAATTTCCTATAACTATTCCATTCATACGCCTTGTATGTGATATTGAACAATAAGGCTTAGCAATTCCTCGGATATACACCAATCGCGATTGTTTATCTTATTATGCTTTCTAGGGCCGCAAGGATGAAATTTTATCCGATAAAACGTCAGCTCGTTAAAGGAGACGTAAGGCATCAATGTGCGGTGATTAATACGTCACATGATGCCAATGAACAGAATGAAAACACAACATTTTATACAACATAACTTATTTAAAAATTAAATATTGTAAATGTGTAATAATTAAAACACAATTTCGATTACGGTAGGTGCAAGTCAGTTCGTGTGCTTTTATAGCGTCTGATGCTGACACACTCCATCTTGTGCAACAGCACATTGGGAACACTGGTAGCACTGGGAACTTGAATCTATGCAAGCACTGTTCATTCATTCAGTATCAATAAACTCGTAATCTATGATAATACTATTACTTTTATTAGCTGTTGACATTCAAGTTATGGAAGAATTTTAAGGGGATTAACGTAATGCTTTGAATGTTCGCAACTTATTAGTATGACTGCTATCATAGGCGTACCGGAGGGGGGGGGGTTTGGGGGTTTGAACCCCCCCCCCCCATTGATTAAAAAAAGGAAAATTGTATAATTTTTTTAAGTCTGCCCATAAATTACTTAATACAAATATAAAGCGCGGGAAGCTTAAAACTCGTTATTTTGCGTCTTGATTTTTAAAATTTACCGGGGGGAACCCCGGAAGCTTAAAACTCGTTATTTTGCGTCTTAGTTTTTTAAATTTTCCGGGGAGGACCCCCGGAAGCTTAAAACTCGTTATTTTACGTCTTGATTTTTAAAATTTTCCGGGGAATCCCCCGGAAGCTTAAAACTCGTTATTTTGCATCTTAATTTTTAAAAACTCGTTATTTTGCATCTTACTTTTTAAAATTTTCCGGGTGAGGACCCCCGGAAGCTTAAAACTCGTTATTTTGCATCTTAATTTTTTAAATTTTCCGGGGGAGGACCCCCGGACCCCCCTCTCCCTAGGGGGTATTCCAAATCCCCCAGACCCCGCGGATGTTATAACCCCCCCTCCCATATGGTCGGCCTGGTTACGCCTATGACTGCTTTTGTTCGAGAAATAACGGACCTTGAAGATATAATTTTGTGGACAGAAAGGATTTTAAACGGTCTTTAAATTAGCTTCATTAAACATTGTTCACGGCCACTAGAGCAACATTTTATCTCGTATCTTAACATAAAATCTATTTATAAAAAATGATATTATTAAAGGGTAATACAGTCGTGTGTAACTGCAGAACTACGCCTACTTTGCTACTATAACCTACTGTACTTTTCCGTATGGCTGACTCTGCTGATGCATCAGGCAGTCTAGAGTTCTTTCAGGGGGAAAAAAGTCTTTCGAGTCCAGTGAAAATTAAATTTATCTATTCAAGATATGGATAGAAAAGTATAATTATTCACTTTTACTACAGTATCTGCAAGTAATCATTAAAGGTTTGAAAAACGAGGCACATGTGTTTTTTAATTGCCGAGACTGTGTAAAGCCCTTCACGCCCAAGTTTGAACACTAAATCTACGATAATACAAATATTGCTACATGATCCCTAACAGCTATTTGAGAGGCGATTAAGTTACAAGGGTAGCAATTTTAAAAAGGAGGGACTATTTTAATCTCGGTGGCGATCGGTACATCGATTACTTCAGCGCAGGCACAACTAATCGCGTCATGCTTAGCGGCTAGTTGAAGTAAAATCTCAAGACAATATTAAGAAATAAAAATAAAGTCTGGTAAGATTGAAATTATAAAATTCAATTTGCAATTATAATTAATTAAATTAATAAATATATCGAATGTTCGAGGGATTAATAATGACGTACGTGGGCAGCAAATAAGGAGAACACGCATATAGATTAGGGATGGATGAAACCCCTCCAAACATCGAAAAAATGCTCTTTATGGCATAATTCTATCAAGTCGGTTATATTTCACCATAGTAAGAAAACAATCTTCGTGTTATATGTTATATTAAACTCGTTTGAGACCATTTTGAGTGTAATGACGTCCTTACGTTTCTTCAATTAAAGTTTAAATTCAACTAGCTTTATTAATAGAAAAAAATATTTACTTGCAGACTATACGATATCGTCTGATTATCATAAAATTCATTTTAAAGGCCTACTAATTTTATAACGTTCAATAAATTTACAGTGAATGGAGACAACGTGTATTAAATTTTTGTTTCAATACAAGTGCTAAAGGAAGATTTGTGAATTGTCAAAATTTTATAACTTTTAAATTTTGAAAACGGGACAGCACCAAAATGTGAAATTATGGGAAAGTTCTCTTCCTTTACATAGACGATAATACGCGACTATACAGACAACGCTTATCTTAAAATACAGCGAGTCCATTTTATGAGGAAACCGCGCATCACTGCCGCATTGCAGCAGTGCAGTTATTACCGAAGCGGAATTACAGAAAGTGGCAAATAATTTGTTTAAACGATGTGAGGCATGTCTTACTGCTGACGGGGGTAATTTTCAATAGTATTTCAAATAAATGGTGAGTAATAAGCCTCTACATGTAGGCCTATGTTATGTTAAAGTCTTGATTTGCCGGTAGTAACTGAACACGGTCCCCGCCGTTGCAAGCACAACAGCGGGGAAAGTGTGAGCAGGGTCAACGCTGTTAAAAAGTTTCCGCATAAAATGGATTCCCTGTATATTCACTTTTTTTCAAATAACGTACCGTTTTATAGAGCTGACTATAGAGCTTTTTAATATTATAGCTTATTATATTTCAATAGGCCTATCGTAAGAGCATTTTATGTTGAAGGAAAACTAAACACTCACAATTTACAGAACACAAACATATTTAGGCATGTATTAGAGCAAGTTCTGCTGCCTGAAAAGCAGATTACAGCGGAAGATACAATGAGTTGGATTTGTGTCACTCGGGATGGAGGAAAAAGCAGTACTGTGTGTGAGACGAGTACTTTATTGAACACAAAGTGCAAATTGCCCCGCCTGGAAACACGTCCCTACTCAAAGAATCTATACGTCTCTAGCACCGACAAATCTATCAATACCAGCATCGCTTCATGAGCTTGTCTAGCAGCATTCCCTTCCCTATCTGTTCTCTTAATCAATCCTCCAGACGATGCCATCCAAATAAAGAAAGACCGGAGTTGTATTGCAATTCTCAACTTGAACTCTTACTGTCAAAGCATTAGCAACAAAACACTTCACATTAAATCTCATTATAATGATGATAATGTTGAAGATGATGATGATAATAATAATAATAATAATAATAATAATAATAATAATAATAATAATAATAATAACAATAACAAAAACAACAATGTAGGTGGAGAGCACGACACAATATTCTTCAAAGAACAAAAATAAAATGACTAAATATGTAGTTCAACATGACAACAAAATAACATCAGCAGGTCCTCAAACAAAAGAAGTGAGTTCGCCTAAAGAAACTTCATTGGACAGCGAACAGTAGAAAATATCCAACTGAGTGATGTCAATCTCCGTGATCTCTTTATTTTATGTCGTCTCCCATCAAAATTTACTTTCAAATTCTGGCAAATATTCAGTGATCGCCTACAACGTTCGCATTAAGTTCAGTAGAAGGAATTCAATTGTAATTAAATCAAACGTAACGGATCTTTAATGTTAAGTGGTACTACATTATCATCAAATACTTTTTATTTTTATTGTCAATAATATTGGGTTAAATATCATCATTATCATTAAGTGCTACACGTATTACACTCGTTTATTCAATAAACAAGTTTGTGGAACGTAGGAGGAGTATAGTGCTTGTGAAATTGCTGTCCTCGTCCCATCAAAACAGCACTGGATGACTTCTTAGCTCAAAGAAGTTGGTAATCACTGCACTAAACGATATCCTATATTATGACCTTCGGATTGCATATTTTAATATTTCTTGCCTGGCTCGTATTATTGTGAAAAAAACATTGTGGTAATCCTCGTAACAGACATAGGCTACATAAGAATTATTGTCAACAACGCCATCATCATACCATAGCATTAATTACCATCTTCTTCGATTACTGATGACATAAAAATTACTATTAGGATAGGAAGTAAATAAATGAATAATAGGCTATTCTGTTAAGAATAAGTTTTCGGGAATTACTATTCGACCAAAAAAAGAATCCATACACCTTTATCTCCGCAGAGTTACTGTATGATAACTTTATATCTGGGTTTAGTGCTTTGCATCTTTTCCTATTACCCTAGATTTCGCTATAATAGCCTATAATCCTTTCATTGTTAGCGTCTTAATGTATCCTTGTCTAGAGTTTAGTAAAGTTCTTTTTGCACTTACGCTCCATCTGGAGTTAAATCGAATTACCAACAATATGACTTTCTACCTGACGTATATTATTAGTTTATAAACGTGTTGCTATATTTACTTAAGGTAATGCTTTCTGAATCTCTTACTCTCCTTGACAGAAGATAACTGGTTTAATGGGTAAACTGATGGATTGCAAAGAAAGAAGAACGCAAACGCAGTAAATTCAGTTAACATTTTGTTACATCTGTCTTTTTTATACGGTTTCATATTCATTTTGAAAGAACAGAATTTATTGTGAAAGATTAAATTCATTATTTTAATTGAACGTAGTAAGTCTGTTCTAATATACACCCAGCCGTGGTTATTTAAGTTCTATAGTTCTTTAGCGCTGTAGTTTTTTTTTTTACTTATTTATTTTTTAACATGCTCAGCATTTAGTGTTGAATAAGCTTAGCGTTTTGGTCTTGGTCTTAATGTATGAAGTAATAATTATGTACTATTGCGGATATTTTCGATCTTAGAAAAAATGTCCCGAATTGCAAGGTGCCCCACTTGCTGAAGAGGATATGTCCTCGATATTTGAAAATACGTCTAGTTTCCTACAGGCCTAAGGCAGTAGAACTTCGGTCTTCTGTGAAGAAAAATGACTATAATGTTGTTTATTATGGATGGATTGGATTCAGAATATCCACAATGTAACTGTCTTACGTAGGGCCTATCTCTTCCTAGTGAACCACTAGGATATCTAATCCACAGGACCCATGTATGAAGCCCTTTCTTACAAGGCTATATTTCCTGCTTTCTGTAGCATAACAGTTTGTTTATTAGAAATGTCTCTTTTATCACGAAAAATTCAAAGTTGCTCTTTTTTCATACTGGGTAGGCCCAGAAGTCCACATTTTACATTCTACATTTCTAAAAAATTTAGGGCACGTTCATTATTATGTGAAATAGAAGTGTGCATAATTCAACATTTTACCTGCAATAGTGTTCGAGATGCAGGGACATAACAATACAAAAATATAATTTTGAGAACATTTTTAAAAATTGCAGTAAGTTTGACTAACATTAGTACATCCCAGTGTCATAATCATTTCTGGATAAACTAGACAATAAATTTAAATTAGTAACTACATTTCCACTATTTTATGGCATTGTTACCTGAGGATAATAGCTCAGGATGTATGCTATTGACATTTAAATCCCTATTTACATTATATAAATCGCTTTTCGAAGCCGGTTGACGACCAAGAGCTAAACTAAGTTAGCTTAGCTTAGCTAGCATACTGTGGGAGATTTCATATGTAGTTGTGCCGGATTTCATATGTAGTTGTGTCGGCACAAGTTAGCTTAGCTCTTGGTCGACAACCGGCATTAGAGTTTCTTCGCTGAACACACTTTCGTTTCAGAAGCACGTTCAGTTCTATTTAAATGCTTTAATTTTTTTTCTAACGCCATAAATGTAATTTACATTGCATTATTAAACTAAAAACTTATAAAATCCACAAATTTCAATTTCGGTCAATTAAATTATACTGATCCTCTTTTCGGATTGATCAATTAGAATAGTTTTAAGAAGGGCGTGTGGAAACGAGAGCATTGGAATTCTAGTTAAGTATGTTGGAAATTTTAACACAGCTAAGCTGACAGTTTCTCTTATTAAATTGCACGACCTGTTTACACGGCAGTAGTTCGTTTCAATTCCGGCGTGTTATTGTTGTAGCCAGTGTTATTGGTATGGATGGGCCATAGCCGTCACACCAACAGGTACACTGGCCTCTAGTACCACCGCGTGTTGTTTATGAACCCATTCCATGAGACGTAAACATCCTCTTCATTCAGTGGCTACAGCCTCTTCCTTTCATCCCATGCCATGGGCGTTAGCTCTTTCAAGTGCCGGTATATTGTTGCTGATGCATGCCGCTGACAATGCCTAGACTTCATTGTTCATAAACATGGCATCCCTAGAATTTTATTACTTTTAATCATTAAACGAAATAGGCATAGATAGTCCTCACTCGCCTTTGCATACTTTTTCTGATGTTTTAAATTTTATTAATACAGTTCCTGTCCAATTTCCCGCAACAGTCAAAACATTCATATAATTACCTGCCTGAAACTTACCGGTGAATGAGTAGCATTCGAATAATTTAATTAACAAATAATTTTAATCTAAATTTAAAATATATATATATATTCTGCAAGCAGGGGCGAAGCGTCTATTAAGCCTTTAAGGCTCAGGCTACCCAAGTTTTTCCTGTATACCTTAATTTGCTCTAATTAATACATTTACTTGACTAGCTCTCCCTATGTATGAGTTTGACCGGAAGGTAGGAGGCCCTTGCCCGCTAGGGGTGTTACGGGCTTATTTATTTATTTACTTATTTATAGATAGTTATAGTAAGATGATAATGTATAACGATTGGCAGTCTTGGCTGCCCCCCTTTTTTTGTTAATTTCAGCTGTGTTTATACTCCTTTTACCATTGTGGCTATATCAGGAGTTCGGGATCTGTGTCCATAGGCCTACAGTTGGGTAGGCCATGGAACTATTGCTTGTCAATTGTTTCTATTGTCGGTGTAGTTAATGGAGTAAATTTCAACTGATATTAATTTAAATGGATATGATACAGAATGAAATGGTGAGGATGATTTATGGTATGTAAATATCCAATTCGGCAATTGCCATTACGACTGGGGAAACCATGAAAAAACCCATGTCAAATTAGTTGGCCCGGGTTTTGAATCTGGGACCAACTGGATGCGAGTCGAAGACGTTACCATCTCGGCCACCTCGCTCTGTGTTTTCAACGTTGTCCATTAATGTTTCAATTTGTAACCGTGCCGATAGCCTTTCAACATGTGTTTTTTTATGTGGCGTGAAAACATAACAATATGCATAATTCCACTTAATGTAATTTAAAGTTTTAATATTGATCTATTAATAATCTATAATTTTTTAGGAAAATTGTTTGTATGAAAAATTCCATATTTTTCCAACAATAGAAGGCCAGCATTTTCGTCACTTCTTGGATTGTTATCCTTAGCCTATTCTAAGAAAATTTCCACGCTTCGCCATTGCATAAGTGTGTATGATACAAATATAGAGATGTTCTAAAATCTAATAACATAGAACAAATATATTATTGTATTACAGCAGATTTACGTAAGAGAAGGGTAAGGTACTGGTCAATAATGCTGTAGGCAAAACTACTTTAGTAGTAACTACTTTTATTGCATGAGGTAACGAGAAAGAGACTTCCTCCTATGTCCTACTCTTTTTACCAACGATAAAAAATTATCACAGCAAAATTAATTAAAGAGACAAATTAATGTATTACGCCATTTGAACCCATTATTAAACAATGCAGCTGCAGGACAAATGAGTAGTTTTGCAGCACTTTCCAGGAAATAGTTTCCTTTTGTTTTCTGAATATTTCAGAGCTTAATTTATATATTAACTTCCTAAGGAAAATTTCAATGAAATAGCTGATTTCTACGAATGACGTCCTCAACGTGGATAAATATCCTCGGATTTTAAAATGAAGTATTAATATATTAATTTAATATATCAGCTAACACGCATTTTTCCCTTCCTCTTATCTCCGGCTTGTCTCTCATTTAAATCCCTGTTGTTTTATTATTATTATTATTATTATTATTATTTTTTTTATTTTTTTTTTATTTTTTTATTTTTTTTATCTTATTCAAACGCTCGTACTGATGAAGTTTGTAAGGACGAATAGTAGGTACACTCCTCATGCTATGTAGTATGCATTTAAATAGGTATAGTAGGAAGTGTTTAAAGTTAAATCGGAATGCATTGTACACTAAAGTGGAATTGCGTTTTCATATGCAATGTAGAGCTTTTTCCTCTAGCTACTCTATTCAAACTTAGATGGGAGAGTCTGGGTATTTTTATGGCCGCTCCCATGTGCATCGAGCAAAACTGCGCGCTATACAGTATATATACAATTCGGTTTGTTACGGCGACAACGTATTTATTGTATTATTTTGGATATTCACTGAAATTGCTTCAAACGATTTCTACGATAAGAATGTAAAACTAGAGGGGGTTAGTTTTCCTATGCACGCGAAGCCAATATTTTTGAAACAGGAAATAAATGGAGGATATAATATGTTCAAGGCCGGATACTAGTTTTACTCTTATTTCATTTCTATTTTTTCTCTACATCCTTCATGCTTGCTTTCTCCTTATCTCTCTTATTCTCTTTACTCTCTCCTACTTCTTACCTTACATTGGTCATTATCCTAACTTTTCTACTTTTTATTATCTCTACTTCATATTTGTGTTATTGTAAGTACATGATGTATTGTTAGTATAGTCATGAACATTGTAATTGGGTGTATACCTGTAATGTTCATTCTTGATTAAATAAATAAATAAATAAATTTACCTAGTGTTGGATCCCTACGAAAATTATTTTTTTAATTCAGCTTTATTGTAAATCGAGGTCATATCAGTAGTCAGGTTCTGTGGGTATACGATTGACGTGCAACTGCTATATACATTATTCATGTGTTTATAACGTCTGGTAATTTCAACTAATATCCAGTTTTAATTAATATAATACAGGATGACATAGCGGCAATGAATCTTGGTAGGCATTTGCCTTTACGACTAGGGAAACCATGAAAAAAAGTCAAATTCTCTGGCCACGGTGTTTGAACCCTGGACCTACGGAATGAGAGTTCAAGACGCTACCATCTCGGCAAAAAAATGTTGTTTTAAAATGTCAGGCCATTTTTTCAAAGGCACCAATAGCAAATATGTTATGTAGCCAACATAATCTAAAATTAAGATGTAGATATGTATTAATGAAACCATAGCGTATCCTTTCTGTTGTATATGACGGGAGAATGTTTTAGGATAAAAAATCCTTTGACACCGGGACTCGGACCCATGACCTTCAGTTTCCCATGCCAATGCTCTCCCAACTACGTAAGTCAGAGCATTTCTTTTAAAATATTATATATAAAGTAAAATATAGCATTTTCAGGAAACTGTAACTGAAGTTTCACTACTTCTAAAATTTTGTACAACAGACTACGGCCCTCATATGATCACTTATGAACATAAAGGGCTACACATAAATGCTCTTATCAGATATCCGATGTATCCACTCTTGACGTTGTAAACAGAACTCTCTCTCTCTATTGATCTGCAGCACTTACCTTTGTTGCAGGCTCTGTCCTAAGGGTCATTAAGCGTTAATTAATTTCGGTAATCTTATTTCCACTAGCAAGCAATGAGTGGTTCAACATCTCACATCAGTGAATTCTAGCTCAATAACATCCTAATTGAATAGAATGAAAGCATCCATTTTAGTTTTCCTGGAACGTATTTTGTAAGAAAGAAAATTAGTTTTAAATAATATGTTATCGCCAAAACAAGCTACTTGTTTTAATTTCCAGCCAGTTTCGGAAGGCATGGAAGTTTCCGAGTTCAAACCTTATGACGGAACAAGAGAAATAATATTCAAAAGATTTTATTATATAAAATAAAAAATTCGCAGAAAAGTATGGAAACTCATAGCATAAGTGTGAGGGATTTTTACACCCAAGGCAATAGTTCTTTTGATTAATAGGCTAGGGATGTTTATTCAAAACTAGGATTAGTTTCATCTTATATGAATGCAATCAATGCAGTTGAAATCACTTGCTGTTTCAAAACATATTTTTAATTGACGGCACATCCTCGTCATTTCGTATAAAATCACAACAAAGAAAAACGCCTTTACCATAATTTTTAATGGATCTTATTATGTTCATTTCAAATGTAAATAAAAGTCTATATATAGAATTTTGATCATTGGAAATGCAAGGATTTAATTTGTGAGTCATTTTAGTTGTATCTAAAAAGTGACATTTTTGATAGGCACTACAAAAAAAATCGCAATTTTTCCCCCTTGTTGGCAATCAACTTCAAAGTGGATTTATTTTGAAGCTGTAGGTGCGATATTTAAAAAAAAATTGTAATCTCTTACCTTTAAGATTACGAAACTTGATTATTAGGCCTACCTTCTATAATTTTTAAACTTTCTTTGTAATTAAAAAAACGGGCTTTTAGTATTCCTAACATTTTTACATAACTAAGTTTCACTTTGAGAAGACTTTGGATTTATCAATAACAAGGCTGTCATCTATCTGCAACTATGATGTAGTTTCGTATAATGTATTTGCCATAGACAAAGAAATCGTTTGTTTTCGCTGTATACGTTTCATGAGTGCCTGGTCAATAAGAAAAATTATGTAATTGTTGAGCGGCTAATGTTTATTTTCCACACTAATTGGTGAACGTATACGTGAAATAGTCTACAAAATACCTTTTTTGCTCAACCATACTTAATACGCTTGTTAAATGTGAGGGTAGGCTACTGGTATCATAATGATATCCATTACGATACAGATTTTCATTATAAAATTGCTGTGATATCGATTTTTACAGAACGCGAAACGATCTTGGAACCTAGAGAACAGTAAATGAAACTGCGTAATAAACAACCTGAATTTTTTAAAAATCAATTCTGTTCGTGTTAATTTTAATATTATACTAAACTGGGTTCATTTCGTGTGTTTCTAATGTGCGTTGTACGACGTTAAAGCTCAAGAGAAGTCCTGCGGTCTGCATGTATTGTAGCCTGTCATCTATCGGAAAAGACGAGAACTACTAACAGGTGTTTGCCGAGAGTCGTTTACTTCATCAATTACGATATATCGAAAAAACCCAAAACGAAAAATAAAAAACGGTCTAACAAAAACAGTCGTATGCAACTTGCATACAGTGTTAATTAAGACATTCGAATGAAATTTAAGAAACTAGCTTTGCTCGTTTTATAAAAAAAAAAAAACATGCTCATGTCTTACTAAATATCCTTATAAGCTCTTTGCATGTTGTATATCTGGGACAAGAGAAGTAGAATAATAGAATATTAATACTGTACTAATAATAATAATAATAATAATAATAATAATAATAATAATAATAATAATAATAAATGATACTTAAACGATAATGATGATAATTCAATAATAATAATTATAATAACAATAATAATAATAATAATAATAATAATAATAATAATAATAATAATAATGGTAACGATAGGAGGGAACTGGTGGAAAGCTTTACATCTATTCCAGTATAGGGACGCAATAAAAAATATCTTACGGTAGATTTACGTGATTACTGACTGCAGATATGAAAGCTCAGATTTCAAGTGAATGAAAAAATGAAATTGTGGAACGGGTAGTTATTAACGATTTACAAGTTTATTCCATCTATGAATATCAGCTTACGGGAAATAAATTATATGATATCAGCATAACATGAGAGCATTTTTGATAAGATCTTGGCCGTAAACTTGTAGACCGACGTAATAAAATGTTTAATTACAAGTAAGAGCAATGATTCTTGAAATTAAGCAGGCGTAGTTGTTGTTTAGCTTTAGTGGGGGACTTTTGGCCGAACCTGCATTCACGCGTGACATTTCCGATGTTGTCGGTGAGTATGTCCGGGAAGTCGTGCGTGCGAGTCGGCCATCACACCGGCTCGAGAATGAAGCTATAGGAGGTCAGAAAAAAGTTTTGCGCTCTAGTCAATGTGAATAAAGTTTACAGGATTTATAAATAAATTTAAAATACATTTACATACATATATGCAAGTATGTATATTCTAAATCTTGTTACAACATATGCCACGTAAGCCGACTTTGGTAGGGTAATTTTTTTTCTATTCAGTTCATTGTGTTTCATCTTATTTAAAAGAAATGACTGTGCACTATAGGTAAAAAACGATAAAATTATTATTTTATTTATTTATTTAACCTGGCGGAGTTAAGGCCATAAGGCCTTCTCTACCACTCAGCCAGGGCAAATACATGAAATATATAATAATAATAATATTATTATTATAACACAGACAGTGAACATTTTCCCGAATTAGGGGATTATAATTGATAAAGAGCACCAAATAAAAAAAATAAAAAAAAATAAAAAATATTATAAATTTATGACAAATTAATATAGGACGCGAATATTCCAGCCAGATCGCTATTTACAGAAAGATGGTCATATAAAATAATGCCCAAGTAATACGACAAATTGATATTAAAATATGTAAAATAATATATAGGCGTAGGCTACGGTACCAATTTTGCTCTTGCGGGTGTAAATTATTTCTGTTAACTTGTAAATATTATCATAATTTGTATTGTATTTTGCATTATTTTTAATTACCTTTATATTTTTGAATTGCGCTATAACTTAAATAACCAATAAATGTGGTTGTAAAAAAAAAAAAAAAAAAAAAAAAAAAAAAAAAAAAAAAAAAAAAAGATCTGGTGTGAAACTCACGTAACTTCCTCTGCCCAAATAAAGTCTGCATCTTAGTATAATATATTACGTATGACATTCTCTTCATGTAAATTGGTTGTAAAAATGAAGAGAATGGCTTTATCACATCACATCGCACATCCAAAGGATACATAACTCAAATAAAATCTGATTGATGCACTCTCGTAACTTACTTTACTTTAAGCATGGCCAATACATATTTCTCGCTTCATATTCTGATATATAACAAGAGGACATATTGAAAAGAGCGCGTACTCAGAGTAGGTACCCTTCAGATAATTCTTTTCGAAAAAACGTTTCAAATAAAAGTTTTAGCTCTTGGTATAACCACCCCATGTATAAAATTTAAAGAAACTCATTAGAGCTGTTTTCGACAAAATAGTGAAAAACGAAATTTTCTTCATGTAAAGTCCCCTTAAAAATAAGAGAAAGTCGTCGTCAATCTTCGTGTCACATCCTCAGGTACCTAACCAAAATTTTCTGTTCTGGAGTTAGGATGTTCACTGACACATAGGCATGTTTCCTAAAATAGTATTTTTGGATTTAGAGGACCTCAAAACGTGTATTTATCTTAATATCTCAACTTCGAATCTTGGGGGTCGAAAACTAAACTTCATCTACAGTGAGTCCCTCGCAAGAGTTGGCCAATGACGTGGGTTCCTGCGGCACGGTGGGCACAGCTCCAACTCCCGAGCGATCGGGTGAAATATCTACGCTAATAAAGCCGCGATCGGTGTAATGATTCAGGTTCTCACATTTACAGTTCCAATTACAATCAAAATAAACACCTACCGCATCACGAGAAAAGTTGGAAATGTTCTCCTCTTGCATCCACCCAATACTGGCACTTTTTAGGAAATTTTATTTCACGTGCATAAGTTCAGATTCCGAGACAGAGTTCATTTCTCTTGTGATAGGCCTATGTGATATTGTCTTTAAGTTCTTCTAACAGTATGTAAGTATTATTTATGGGGAAACTTTAAAAGTAAAGTGTATAGGTCAATTTCCCATACATTAGAAGAACTTAAAGACAATATCACAAGAGAAATTAACTTTATATAGGAAGCTGAACTTATGCGCGTGAAAGAAAATTTCCTAAAAAGGTGCCAGTATTGTGTGGATGCAAGAGGAGAACATTTCCAAAATCTCTTGTGATGAGGTACGTGTTTATCTTCATTGTAATTGGAACTGTAAATGTGAGAACCTGAATCATTACACCGATCGCGGCTTTATTAGCGTAGATATTTCACCCGATCGCTCGGGAGTTGGAGCTGTGCCCGCCGCGCCGCAGGAACCCGCGTCGTTGGCCAACTCTTGCGTGGGACTCACTGTACCTATAGTACCTATGGTAAGGGCAGAGGAAGTAAAACTACACGTTTTATGCTATTCGATCTCTACAAGTGTGTGTACAATGTATTTGCCCAGTTGCAGTGTTAGGCATTATTAGATCAATAATCTAGGCAAAAGAAGTTATAATAAATTATAGTGCGATATCAGGACAAAATATTAAAAATAATAAAAAATAAATGGACGATCGTTGCTACTTACGTACGACTTTATGATTGGTTGATTCACATATTTGCATACTACATGTGTCGCTTTTAAGAGCTAAATAGTCAATGCTAACCATCCTTTGTTTAATTTTATTGTTCTCTTAGTTTTTACCTTTTAACCGTTTTGTATCCATGCATTTTAGCATCTTCTGTGTATTACCACTTCCCTCATTTTCATAGAAGATTGAATAAATACCAGATATAGCCTACATGAGCAGATTTATTCAAACGACAACTTTAAATTAGCAACTCGAGTAATGTTGTTGCGATTTTATTAGGAGAATTCTTTACAAACCAGCTTCTTTCGCAATATTCAGTTAGAATGTGTTTTATCTCTTTAAAATTAGATGAAATTTCAACCTCATACAAAATATAATAAATAAGACTTTTTTTAAATAGGGAGGGTTGTTTCTACTTGATAAAAAACTTCCACTTCAAAATAAAAGTAATAAAAAAAGTAAGACCAGTGTGCTTTGTATATAAGTAAAGCTTTTACAGAATCTAATTGGATTTACTTCAGAAGCTACGTCGAGAAGCAGAAGGGATTTCTCGTCATTCCTCTATTTACAGATAGAAGTATTCGTTATAGAAAAGAACACAGAAGTTACCAAACTTCGCTGTCATTTTGATAAGTTTATTTTCCCTAGAAATTTAAATAACTGGTGATTATTATACTGTATTTTAACAGAATGCATACCAACAATTCATTGCAGAAAAGAAAAGTTCTGATTTAAGTTTCAAAAATAGTGTATATTGATAAATATGCTTATAAGTGAAAGGAAATTCAATCATTTCCCTCATTTATACTATGCAGAAAAATCCTAAATATAATGACTTAGCTTGAACCGATGCTAATTACACCAAAATGGTGCCATCCATTATTACATTGAAATATAAATCAGACTATTAATATTTCTGTTATTTTTCAAAGTGCAATTGTCATTAACTTTTATAAACTTAACTCGTACTAAAGTCGAGGCATAAATATTAGGCGGGTATCACAGAAAAAAAAAATTCTTCCACCGATTACCCCTCTTTCCATTCCACTTACAAATACTTATGGATGCATCACAATGAACATTCTGTCTCACACAGAAGCTTACGGTAGGACAAGAAAATGTATTACTTCAGTAATATTTTTAAATGGACAGAATATTTCAAACTATTAATTTAATTTAATTACTAAATGAATAATTTGATAATTATCTTAAAATAATTATTAAATAAACTTCTTTGCTTTCGTTATTTTCATAAACCTAGGGAACTAGGGAAAGTCCTACATTAAATAAATATCACTATTCACCATTTTATTTTCACATCTTGTATATTTTTTTAAAATTAAAACTAAACGGATAGTTCGTATTAAATAATACTTCTAACTCTTCAGTACGTACTTGAGGAGTTACTTGATAAAGAAGTAGCGGCTCCGGTAACGAAACTCATCAATGATGGCCGTAGGAGTCGGCATGCTGTTGGGCATGCTAACAGCATGCCTGCGAATCCTGCCTCTGCCTCGAATGATGGCGCAGCGGTTAGATGGTAGGCCTTGTCCTACAAGGGATGTAGTCCCTCGGAATTTGGGTTCAGTTTCTATTCTCTGATACGAGCTTTTTATTTATTTATTTACTATCCTGTACTTATTATTCTTTGGCCACATACAACCTACCGTATATTCTTCCACCTCTTTTGCAAAGAACATAATTAATGTTACAGCCTTACACTGCATCTGGAATTTCGAAACATTGAGCCAATTCATATGATTTTCAACAGTAAGCCATGAAGACGTAAATTATTTCCTATATTACAGGAAACTGTTCTCTTATAAATTGTTGGCAAAGGAATTCGATGTTCTGACCTTCTGAGTATGGCACATCTAATCTTGTAATTCTCTCTCTCTCTCTCTCGCTTTCTGATGTAGAATTTAAGCGGAAATTGGAATGCCAATTTACGGACATTATTAAGGAAGAGGTCTAGCATATATTAAAACACAGTCTGACGTTCACCAGGAAGGAAGGAGGAAAATAAAGCCACCCTCGGGAGGTATAAAACGTTCGGCCTTTATAACATGAAAAATGTCCTTTGATCTTTCTTTCTAACTTCTGTAATCATTATACAGAACATTATGGTATTATGAGGGAGGGTTGAACCAAATGGATTCCATTTATCCGTAGCGTAAAATACATTTCAGCATTGACCCCTCCATGTCTAGTTTTGTGGAGTGTAAACCATTTAAAACTTGCACCATACTTTTCATCTTCTCATATCAAATATTTAACGACGCAGAATGCTGTTAAAGTTCAGAACGGGGGAAAAAAGTATTAAGGGTTGTTGAGACTATAAGAGAATACGAGATTTCAAACCATGTTTGACAACTACCATAAAAAATAAGCGTTTTACGCAAGAAGATGGGGTTTATAATGTTTTACATTTTACAAACAGAAAGCGAAAGAAGAAAGGGGTGTTATACTCCGTTACGAGGTAACAACGTAAGACTGTTCTCCTTAAGATGCTGAAATAACATTAATTTACGTTATTAATTCGAGAATAGTGGGGGAGTTACATTTTTTGGGTTTAGAATTCCTTAAGGTGCAAACTAATATGAAAATAATTTACTTTGTTATAGAAGGAAAGCAAGCGAAATGAAATAATCTCACGAAATAAAATGCAAAATTTCCCCTTTTAGTGTACCAAGCGGAGGTGGAAATACAGAATAATAAGGTCGGCTGCCTCCAATAAAATGTTCCTGCTTGGGAAAGGAAATGTTCCCACTCACCACTTTTCTACTCTGCTAAATGAACAACGTAACTGATAGAAGCTTATTAAAAAAAAGTTCCGGTATGTAAATACAATCAAACAGAAGTGAAAAAAATCTTTCGACTAATAGGCCAACCTCACTCGCAACATATTGACCCAGTATTCGCTTAGAAGAGAATAAAATAAACAACAGAAGTACTACATATGATATTGTAATTGTTGTAATAACTATAGCTTATCTCATTCAGCTGAAACTTCGACAAATATTTCTGAAAACCACAGAAGAATTAATACTTTTGTCATACAAGAGGATGTTAAAACTATTAGCCTAGGGATAGACAAATTAACAACTCGAACTTTCAAGAACTCAATGCGAAGACAAGATTTTCCAGTATTTGCTTTTAAAGAATCCTATAGCAATTTGGGTATATACTTTGGCGACAGAAGGATAACTTCGAAAATATAATAATTCTAGACAAAGACCACCTGAAAGACCATTACAGCGATGGCTGGATCAGATATCGAAGATTAATCGAACGGTGGGTCAAGTACTCCAAGATGCTGAAGATCGAAGACAATGGAAAAGGACAGTAAAATGTAGTCTAACACATCATCAACTTTCAACAACGAAGAACGGTGGGACGGTGGGTCAAGTACTCCAAGATGCTGAAGATCGAAGACAATGGAAAAGGACAGTAAAATGTATTCTAACACATCATCAACTTTCAACCACGAAGGACGAAGTGAAGATGATGATCTCTTGGACACTTTAGGCCTATTGTACTATTCTAGTACGACATAAAAATGAAATAATTACAATGAGAACTATGTTATAAATAATATGGAGAAAAACAATAGAATGGATCTGCTAAACCCAGCGCGACGCCTAATAGCGTTGTAAAAACCCACTCGCCAAAACGGAAGGGCAAGAAACGAGACTTCGTTTGCGTTCACCGGTCTACACTATTGCACGGTATTACAAAGTTTGAACACGACTGTACTATCCTCTTTGGCCTTAAGTTTGGGTGCGGCATTCTGCTTGATAATCCTGGTAACTCCCACGTAGCACCATTTGGTCAGTATATGGAACTGCGACCTAATTTAAGGGGCACAAATCTCCGCATGTTACCTCAAAATTGCATACTCCCAGTGAGATAGGGCTCCATAATTCCAGTATCTCAACCTAGCACACGCTGAACCCTCTCAGGAGATCGTGAAAGTTATGAACTCAGGAGAGCAAGGTTTAACACTATACTTAACTTATTAATATACAGAAGATATGAATCGTAAAAAATAGTTTTACTGCGGTTTTACAGATAAAAGACAAATGATTTCTTTGTTTCTTTGTAAAACCGGCTGTGGATTCAGAAATAACTTAAAAGTTAAAACAATTAATATGAAGAACAGACAGAGTGTCGTATATTCAATTAATAGAGATTTGTGAAAATGGTTTAATTTTTAAGCAAAATTCATTTTAAAATTTCAATATTTCGGTGCTATTACTAAATAGGTAACAAATTTCATAATCCACTTATTACAATTACACTATTATTAATTACTCCACTAAAGACCGGTTTTTTCAGCTTAATTCAAACTTCCAGCCTTCTGTACTTTCATTTATTGTCGGAAGTATTTATTCATTTCGAACCTTAAAGTCAATGTGAATGCTAGAAAATGGATATTAATATCCTGCCAGAATTTAGGAAATCTACATTTCTTAAATTTTGAAAGTCATTTGTATTCCAGCATACGGTACAGAAGAAAAAAGTTCGAGAAACCATAGACGCTATAATTTATGGAGCATACGGTACAAAAGAAAAAAGTTCGAGAAGCCATAGAAGCTATAATTTATGGAGCAATCTATGTCATGAGGTGGTAAGTACAGGAAATTATGACAATATTATTTAAAGTGAATTATTGTTACGATTTTGTCCAAATAAACCTATTTTTATTGGAATTCGTTTAAAAAGTGGGATTATGTTTGTTTTTCTCGTTATTATATGAATTAACGTTATTTCGTGATTCATAAATACGTTTCTTGTGGGT
This sequence comes from Ectobius pallidus, assembly GCA_964059195.1. Lineage (NCBI taxonomy): Eukaryota > Metazoa > Arthropoda > Insecta > Blattodea > Ectobiidae > Ectobius > Ectobius pallidus. Next base: position 95,629,766 of record CAXKWD010000004.1, on the reverse strand, counting down.
ATAGGAGGTGGTAAAAGTAAAGTTTGCAAACATTTGTCTCGAAATTTGAACAATTCGTGATGCCGCGTCTCGCGAATTCCACGGATCTCTATCCATTATTAGCAGTTAGGCTAACGATTTAATTTAATTCTAAGGAGGCAATAAACTATTATTTTTCGATAAGTTACATATTTATTTCTTCATAAAATGGACTTATGTCCTATATGTCTGAAAATATTATTATTATTATTATTATTATTATTATTATTATTATTAATACTAATTCTTGCAATTATAATTATTATTATTATTAATTTCGGCTAAGCTGAAGAAGTAGGAGTTCACATTCCGGAGTTCGTGGTTTCAAATCCCATGACTAACCAATCTAACGTGACAATATACTGAAATACAGTTATTAATAATAAAATAACTGATAAATTCACGTTTCGGACAATGGTTTATTTTACCAACGTTATGTGGCAATTTAACAATAGCAGCACTCGTGAACACAATAATACAAGTTAATATTTAACAGAGCGAGTAAGCGAGCGAGACAGAGAGAGAGAGAGAGAGAGAGAGAGAGAGAGAGAGAGAGGGTGAGGGGAGAGTGATAGATAGATAATGAGAGAGCGAAAGATGACAGCGAGAGAGAAAGAAGAGAGCGAGATCAAGAGTTAGAGCTACAATTATATGTTTTGTAAAATGTAAGAGAATCTTTGCCTCCAGAGTAAATAATAACGTCGAGGGCAAGGAATTACAAACCCACGCTCCTTCTTAAAAGAATTTTAGTCTACTGTGTGCGTGTGGAATGGAGCTCTGGTTTTAATTTAGCAGGAGCAAGCGAGGTCTATGCACGCGTATGTAAATATGGCATACACCACCGCTATATTACATAGGTGTATGGGAATTAAAGGAATGGATGGTAAATATTGCAGACAGCTTCCTTTGTGCTGAAGGAGAATGAAGATGATATCGCACGTGCAAGTACATATTTATGTAAAAGTGAAGTAAACTCACAATGCTGTAATGTACGAATTCAAAATTAATGTAGTGACTTTCCTCATTATGCTGTAAGTAGAAGTGGTATGTAATTTGTTCGCAAAATAAATGTAGGTCTTTTCGATTTTTTTCTTTTTATCGAGATATCTTGATTTCTCATGTAGAGTAGGAAGATATAGGATCTTTAGGCCTGTAGGACGTAGGTGTCCAGGAGGTCATATGCGAATCACTGTGTAGTCACCAGGGCCCGGATTCTGATGACCTAAGATTGTTTGAAAAATGACCTAAAAAGGCCCTAAATTTTAAAGAAAATGACTTAATAATTATAAAGAATGACCTAAAACTAATATTTTATTTATAAAAAATATTATTGCACACACGAAGTTATAGACTAATTCATACATATTTGTAAAAGATGTAAATGCAGCAAGGATGTTGTATGTATAAAAACGTTGTTCTTTGTTCTTCATTGGAGCATTTGAGAGTAAAAAAAAGAAAATTATTTTTGAAGAAGATCCTACAAAAAATGTTGCATTATTTATCTTAGTAATTTATTTAAATATAAGAATATATAATCAGTGTAAATGCATAAAAATGACAAAATAAGGAAGCAAATGACATGAAAATGACAAAATAATGACGTAAAATTAAATAAATAATTTGCCCTAAAAATATAAAATGGCATAAAATGACAAAAAATGACCTAATAAAAATGCATTTCTATAAACTAGAGGCCATGATTAGAATTTATCTACAAGTTGGCAATGTCTATGCAGCATCAATAAAAAGGTTACATGTCATCAGAATCCGGGCCCTGGTAGTCACTATACAATCTGCAATGCAACCTCTCCGCACCGTAGTTTTCCACGTTACCTATTGAACTGAAGCAAACAATTATACTGAAGTGATTCGGCCCTTGAACAGACATTTGAACGCCCATGCTGCATGCTGCAGGACAATGTTGGTCAAGGATTAACTGAATATAGTCATTTTTATTTCCCTTCATTTGAATCTAAATTTCCTGGCCATAAGTGACATGCATGGAATTTGGTCACCAAAAAACATAAAACAGAGCTTGTTTTTCAATTAGGGATGGGTCCTCGATACTTTCGATACCTCGATGCTTTCGATACTTGCATGGTATCGGCATCGAGCGATACTTCAGAAAACTCGCTCGGAACTTTTTCAATACTTTGGTAATTCTGCAATTCTGTAATTAAGTGAGAATGCTAGTATTTTTTTAACAAATACTTGTAAGTGGACTGTTTCAAAAAGTAATTTTAGTTTTAATGTAGAGTTTAAAAGTAATTATAGGCTACTGATGATATTAAATTTTGTCCACTAAATATGCACACTTAATTAATTTAGTTGGTATTACACAGTTCTCTCAACTTTTAATTTTTAATGTACCTATTTATTGAAACTGGAAATGTTGACGGTATCGAGTATCCAGAGAAAACATATATCGGTATAGAGTATCGAGAAAATCTGGTATCGACCCATCCCTAGTATCAATTATGTGAGTCAAAGGGATAAGGAGGTTACAAATCTCATGACTGAAGGATTTACTTTGTAATTACAGTTTTATAAACGAAAATGCGTCCTGTTTAGCGTTGATATGTAATTAGCCTATTTTTTTTTAATTTCAGTACAAAAACGGATCGGTAGTCTTAGTACTACTTCCGAGCTGAATACCGGATTAGAAATTGATGGGAAATTGGATATGGGACCTCCAGGTCTGGCAATTTATTCTAAACGAAGCATACACGAATCCCATGATTCGGATTAATCCGTAGGTTCCTACTACTGTAATAACAGATTCAGTAGACGTCAACCCACATGGACAAGGAATCTATCCTCTAGGGCTAGTATTAGTATAAGCAAGAATATAATAATAGTTCATTTTAAAACTTTATCTTACAAGGTCCTCCCAATTTGTTCTAATAGGAATACATAAATGAAATGCATTGTCTCTCATTATTTAATAAAATTATTTTGAGCTATAGCTTTGTTCCGCGCTTTCTTTTTTCCCGTCATTCTACAATACATCCTTTCCTTCCTTTCATTTTATCTTTCTTTCTTTACACACTTTTTGTACCAAGTATTATTTTCTTTCAGAATTTTCATAAATTCATATCTGCCTGCACCATTTTAGTAACATGTTCATTTCATATTAAGTTTTTCCCATCCTTCCTGCTATTTACCCCTGTAGTTCATTTCCGTTCTTTGTAAGCATATACCTGTAGAATTCTTGTGTATCAAACACCATGGTATCTATCTGCAGCATTTTAATAATACATATACTCTTATTTCTTATTAAAGATTTTCTTCTTCCTCCCTACTTTTCCTGTAGATCAGTCTCCGTAATGTTTCTAAGCACATCCCTGTAAAATGATCATTTATTAAAGACCATGGTGAAAGGGCAGTTTTACATTAATGAATGGTGAATAAGTATAGCATTTCCTATACGATAATGCCTCAGCCATTGAGTACACCTCCGGTCACCTTTTTTTCACTTTATTTTATCAATATTTCTTTATTAGTCATTTCTCCCTATTTCAATAGGGTTGTTGGCTATTTTGACATGTATTGACATTTTTTTTCATTTCCCTGTTCTCGCTGTTTTCCCCGGTTGAATATTAACGGTTGTTATGCTTTCAAATCCTTTACCCTATGTATTGTTTTGTAATGATTATTTTATAATTCTCATCTGAACTTTTGCTTCCATTGTCCATATTTTGGGCGTGTTACTTTCTATCTTGTCCTGTGTGGCCGAGTTTCTTATTTCCTCCCTTTCAAGAAGCTGGATGCAACAATGTTTTAAATGCCTTGTAAGGTTCCTATCAACGTTGAGTTAAAATAATTTATTTTGCTTTGTGTTTTCTTTTCTCTTTGTTTCCGTGGATTCATTCAAATATTGGGCTCCGTTCTCTGTATATGGTTTAAGTTTTTTCTCAAAGTAACAGGTTTTTAATGCATAAAGTAATATTGCAAAAGCTATCTGAGGTGCCTTTTTTATATACCGTATCGGATTCATGGCATTATTATTTGTGAAATGTGCAGCTCATAGAACCGTTGCAAGGATGTGTTATATAGAGAATGTGAAAGTTTGATAATTTACTGTGTTTGAATTGTGTGGATCTCATTAAGCGTTGGATTCTAACCTGAACCAATTAATAACGCTCGAGTCTCTGACACACAATGCATCATTAAAACGATAGTTTGCTTTACTCCTGAACATTTGTATTTGATGTGTTAGCTTCTATATGGAATAAATGGAGACGCACAGTTATTGCTATTCTAACGCTATCCATGATCACACGATGAACGACATGCACAAGTGGCTTATACATTCAGTGGATATACTCTGCATTTCCTACCTTTCAATGTGTCACCTCACTATGACAATTGTAAATCCTACATATATACATGTCGCTTTGTAATCTTTTATTATCGATCTATGTGCGTAGGTAGGATGACGTTAGATTATTTCTTCTGTTTACTGTCTTTCGTTCTTTCTGTTTTTCTTTATTGCTCTTCATTGCCATTCAGAGTAGTGGGGTGGTGGCTAGCCAACCCCCTAGAGCACTAGATTAATTTTTGGCGGCCCGCTAGCAAAATAATACTAATTTTAACTAAAAGTAAAAATATTATTCTTTGACGACTATTCTGAAACTACTCTTCAGTAAGGTTGTCGTGGGGGTGGCACATACGTGGCATGGAAATAAGGCTTGCTGGATGTAGGGGAGCTCCGTGGGGGCCTGCGGGGGGATCTGCAGTCCTGGGCGGCCTATGGGCACGCAACTCATTCCATCCCGGAGGTAGGTACAATAAGCCTGTGGCTTCGGTGCTTAGGGGCGTTCCCACCCCGCCTCCCGCCTTAAGGTCACCTATTCAATTCAATTCAATTCAATTCAAAGGTTGTCGTGACCTTGCAGTTAGGTCTTGTTCTTGCCAGAGTCTTGCATGCTTGGTCTTGGTCTTGGTCTTGGTCTTGGTCTTGGTCTTGGTCTTGGTCTTGAATGGTCGGTCTTGGTCTTGGTCTTGCTAACGCTGACGTGGTCTTTGTCTTGACTGGTCTCGTTCATCACCAGTCCCGATCTCGGCCCGTCAGATTTCCATCTTTTTCGGACACTTGACCATCGATTCACCACAGACCAAGAACTGAAGGAAGCGGGACTTACGAGGCTTGCTACTCAGCCAAAAACCTTTTTTTCTGGGGGCATCATGAAGCTTGTGCAACGATGGATCAAGTGCATTGAGAAGTAAGGGGACTATGTTGAAAAATGAAGCAACAGGAATTTTGTATTGTTGTTGCAATCAATTTAAAAAAGAGAGTGTGGATACGTATTCACTTACCCTCGTACAACAACAAAGAAAATATAATATACTATATTACATAGTCTTGTATATAATAAAAGGAAGAGGGCTCAACACCCAACAGGGCTCATCACCCGTCTAAAGTTAAGGCTAGATATCCAACTGGTGGTTGCTTATCTATTCACTTTGGTTGTCATTTGATCGCCAGTTTACATAACAAAGTTACGCTTCTTACCGTAGCTCCCCATCTAACTCCCGTTGCACGTTTGCCAAAAACTCATTCTTTAATCATTATAGAAACAAATAGAATGTCCAAAAAGGTGTTTAAAATATAAAGTAAGAATTCATTGCAGGCAGTGCAAAACATTTCTATGCCAAAAATGTAGAGTATTCAATAAGCTTACTACGAAACTAGTTTTTGGTTGTACAGTACAGTAAACTGGCTTCTTAATTCTCATATGGCTATTTTTACCTGCTTACCTGCATATCTTATGCATAACTCTTGGAGAAGGAAACTACTGGATGAGAGAGGACAAGAAAAATAAGTAAATTTGTTTGTATAATGTTTACAGATGTTATGCTGTTTCACAGTATTATTTTTCATAACTCTCCCCAGTATTACAAGCGAAGCTGCCGAAATGATTATTTATTATGACAAGATGTCAGCTGCTTGGGCATAGAAATTACTAAGTAAAATGAGCTGCGTATTAATCATACTCATAACGCTGGGAACTCCTCAGGCGCTGTGGGCTATCTCGGTTGTGGCAACTGTAAATCAGGTTAATATTTCTGTTTACATTTCATGTACATGCCGACAATACGAAGCATTCGAATCGATCACACGAACTGAATAATAATACATTTAAACTCTTGGCACAGTTAACGCTGTAGAGGGATCAGTAAATTGGGAATAAGCTTGTACACATAAATATATCTGCAAACCGGTGCAATAGGGCAATACCTGCTTTATCATATTCGCTTTTAACATCTTCATTACCAGTCGCGGTGGTTCATCCAGCGGAACCGTGTTCAAATCCCGGGGAAGGCACCACACATCCGTGGTTAGTAGGCCTAAAGCCGAGGCCACCTTTACCCCCAGGATTGCTCCTGGTACTCATTTCTGTTAGAGGTTGAGCCGACCCCACCAAAAGGATTAGGCCAATTGAAAAACTCCAACGACCTCACCGGGGATCGAACCCGCGACCTTCCGGTTTGTAGCGCAGCAACTCAACCACTTTACTACGGCGTACCCCGTCTATATTGTGTACAAAATACAATAAACTGCAACGAATGAGAATGTAATAGAGAATTACGATAAAACACAATAAGATTAAAATAAAAGTAATCAATACAGTTCATTTCATAGAAACAATTACCATGTATTGGAATAATATAATGCTGAACATTACATTAAATTCGAACAGATGTCAACCGAAACTGACGGAATCAACCATTAAAAAACCTTCTTAAAACAACAAAGTTGTATATCACCACACGCAATAACAAATCTCTCTAGTTTAGCATTATGGCAAATTGCGATGTCGAACATTTAGTTATGCATAATTAAACTTGAAGATAGGCAAATTTTAATTACTCTATCTATTAACCACAACAATGTGGTATCAGATGTTTGTGAATATTAAAGCGCAGGGTAATGATGCTTCTACTCTACCTGTGTGTTCAAATAATGTTATATACTACGCAGGTACTCTAAATGTACATAAACTGACAATGATCAACCACGTGGAATAGTTTGTTCCCCCGTTTAATTTATACCATAACAGATCTAGTTAAATATTTATAAAGAACCGTATCATTCAAACAGGTCGGGATTCAAATTGAGCCCGCGGGTTAATGCATTGCATATATATGTAATATCGTATTGCACGGCTCTCTAATGCGATAGAAGAGTACTTTGGAGTTATCAGTCATTTACTCTTTTGTTCCTAACTACTTAAAAGTGATCGCACTAAATATAACTCATTTCTTAAAAGTTGAATATAGATCTATTAAGGATAGTAAGCCCATAAGGAAAACTTTTTACCCTCTTTTGCCCACTGTTGATTTTCGCAACATTCCTAATCGGTTATTGTTAAATCAATGTGACAAATGAATCATAAAATGTACTTTGTGGCCATATAATACCAAATAACATACTACACCTTAAATTTTAAAATGTAATGGTTATTTAAGGGGTTTGGGTACTGAGAAATAGCTGAAATTCATTTTTCCCCTCGGTAATGAATTGCTCTACTACCTCGTAATATGACGTACTCTTTAGTGACTTTATATAGTTTCATACTATTTTCAAAATTGATCTAAACTACTAGAGTGACGGATAATTATCGTTACAAAATGGCAGCCACGTTTCGTACACTTAAATGCCGTTTCCGTGATAATTTCCACAAATATCAATACTTCTGAGTAAGTCTTTTTACTATCCATTAGTTTACATCCTATGAGCAAATTTCATGTTTTTAGCTCATGTGAAAGCAGGTAAACACCAGTGTTAATGAGTGGATGTCGTAGATGCCAGAGCAATCCAGCCAGTTTTTCCACACTTATAGAGAAATTAAAAACACCAAATTTTGCACGCTTATGACAGTTAGATGTGCCAATATTCCTGTTAAAATTTTCTATATTATCTGCCCTTTAATTTTGTCAAACATTACGGTACAATCAGTTTTCTTATTTATACGACTTCCCGTTTAGCTACCATAAGCCTCCAAAGCGGGTCTGCACAGAGCTTAAAGTTGCGACCAACATTCTGAATGTTTCTCGGGGTGTAAGAAATTAAAAATCGAAACTTTTGGGGATATTTTCGTCGGCTACATGCTATCAGCTATAAGTTTGCCAAATTTAAGTTTTTGGCTCATCTGGAAGAGAGCAAACAATATTAAGAGTGAGTTAGCAACGCGCCTTTATAGTAGGCCTATAGTTGCTACTTAAAAAGCATGTGACTGTTGTATGGGCGTTACTCCGGTACCGGTCAACCGATGTGGTCCAAAATCGATAGAGCTCTTCCTACGGTCATTTTAACTGTGTACACTAAGTTTCATGAAAATCTGATAAGACATACTCGAGTTATCGCGCGTACACACAGGTACACGGACGGACAGACGGACATACATTTTTCCCGTCCACCATGTAATCTTAGAAAATACCACGCTGGCACTTAATAAATACCTAAGTAAATTACACGTGATAAAATGTTTATCAGTAAATGGATAATCAAAACATCACTAAGCTCTGTATTTAACTGGCAGAAAATAAATAACTGATAACTAGGGCGAGGCATTTAGTGTCCATAAAATAGTGAAAAAATGTAAAATAGAAAATGCTATTATGACCTAAAATAATGAAAAAATTACACAATATTTAAATAAGAAGCAATAAATTTTCCATTTTTATTTATCCAAAATGGCATCAGTTCATTTCATGACTGACCACAGGGGTCCTGAATACGGGTACTGTATGCCTCAGTATTACAATATTAACAATATACAATATAAATAGCATAAGAATGCAATTAGGATTTACTGATTTAAGGGTCTTAACTCAGCTGGAGGAGTATTAATAATCTTCTATTTAAGTGGAATACAAGTGCCTGTGTAGGATACAAAGCGAGTCCTTTATTATCCCCACAAGTATGGTACGCACAAGTTCCATGGATATTCCTAGGGAGAGAAGATAATTCCATGTGAATTTCGGTAAAGTGCCTCTGCTACCAAACAAAAGACCAGTCACTGACCAATGACTCAACTCGATGCCATAACGTTGAGCAAGGTCTGGAAGACATGGTTCGTAAATTGATTTCTTCTCTTCGTCAACTGCAGAAGCCTGGTTCACGTCAATTTCAAATCTTATGGTAGGATCTAATACCAAAGCTTTTCCATTTCGATGATTTATGGCTATAATGTCAGCTCTCCTAGTTGAACCATTTGTCGAGATACAATGAACCTCCTCATAGACATTCCATTTCATCTGCTTCAGAAAAGTGGCTAGAGTAGTTCTCACTTTGTGATGCCTTGAAGTGATAAGAAGTTCGTTTTTGGGGCAGGATCCCAGTACATGTCCTAATGTTTCTATCTCGCTGCAATTAGGATAACGACAGCCGAAAATGACATAAAAATGCAGAAAAGACCTAAAAATTGCCCAAAAATGACCTATCTGTTGAAAATGATGAAAAATGCAAGATAGAAAAATTCAAAAACAAATTGCCCTTATTTAATCTACTATTTTATGATACCCATTTATATATATTCGAGCTATCTTTTAGCCTTTATATAAAAAAGATGCAAAATCTACAAATGCCTTGCCCTACTGATAAATTTTAACAAAGAAAGAAAATTAATTAGTTTAATACTTTCATTGTATTTAGGTAGAATATAAATATTAATACCATCCATTATGTGTATCACATGTAAAAAAAATACAACAGAGGGATTTTGTAACATGCACGCATCGTTTAATATTGAACATGGAGCTGTGTTGTTGGAAAGGCAAGGAGGAAATACAATATTAACGACACTGAAACTAAATTGTTTCGGTCAGTGTACACGTAACACACAGCAATGTCAATCAGAGGATGAATCTAGCTGCAGTGGACCGATGCCTAATTGAGAACAAACTTAATAAACATGCTGTACCTGTGTATGTCCCCATACACATTACATACTCCATCAAGCATCAAGTGAAATCGATTGGGATTATGTGTCCACAGTCGCAAACCACCGAGCTACAGGCCCCTGCTGAAGCTAGTGAATGCCGTTTAATGCTGGGAAGGTTAGCCTATTTTAAATACCGTATGAAAAATAATCCAAGCTTTAATGATAAATTTATCCCCTACTGCTTCTTTAGGAAAAAAAATCGTAATCCCCAAAAACGAGAGGATGAAAAACAGATATTTGAAAAAAAAAATGGTCCAAATATTCAGTTGTTTAAAATAGGTAATCCATTTCCTTTGTATTGCTTATTCCAATACCATCAACGTTCTATATCAGGGATAGCTAAGGTTTCCTGGGGGAAAATTATCGACTTAGACTAAACCGGTGCTGTGATATCTCATTATAATACGTTATACAATATGGTAGCATTTTACGAATATTTTTAGTTGAATATACTGTCTCACCAGTCACACAAAAGTGAGAACACTTTCATACGTAAGTCACTAATCACCAGGGTCCGGATTCCAATGATATGTCATCTATTTATTGATGCTGCATAGACATTGCCAACTTGAGGATAAATCCTAATCATGGCCTCTAGATTATGGAAATACATTTTTATTAGGTCATTTTTTGTCATTTTTTGCAATTTTATATTTTTTAGGGCATTTATTTCAATTTTAGGTCATTATTTTGTCATTTTCGTGTCATTTGCTTCCTTATTTAGTCATTTTCATGTATTTACATTGAATGTATTAAATTTTTCTTCGTCGCTAGCGGTGCTGTCTTTGAAGTGTTGTTTGTTTAATGCAAGAAGGAAAAATTCAGCGTTAAGTGTTGTCATGTCTCAGTCGGAAATGAGAATCAAAGAAACATCAAAATTTTGTATTTCATTACTATTGTTATTAGATTGACTTGGCATCTGATTGGATTTGAGAGTGCAAACTACTGTTTACCCTCAATAAAACACAATATAATCCGGCAGACCACAAAAGGATGAGCCGAATTTTGACTCACCAGTGCCTCAGTGCCAATAAAAATTTCCGTGAGAAAAGAACATTCACAACATTACAGTTATTTACAGTTTTTACAATTATGTACAAACTAGTCTATAACTTTGTGTGTACAATATTATTTTTTTATAAATAAAATATTTGTTTTTAGGTCATTTTTTATAATTAAGTCATTTTTTTTTTAATTTAGGGTCATTTTTCAAACAATTTTAGGTCATCAGAATCCGGGCCCTGCTAATCACCTAAAAATATCGTATTTATAGAAACAAAACTCAGGACGTATAATTTAGTTTAAAGATAACTGAAAGTGGGAGGGGTATTTTAAAACTTTAGACCCGGACCACGATTGAAAGATGAAAAATGGAAAACAGGCAATGGAGACGAGGTTTTCAGGGTCAGTTATTAATAGGAGTAATAAGAAGATGTCCGAAATGAAGAGAACCAAATACAAAATAATAATATAATTAATTTGAAATAAACAAATAAATTAATCTCCCGCTGAACAAATTTACCTAGGGCACATACCCAAAGTAAATCATGCTTACAAACGTATTCCAGGTAGGCCTACCGGAAGAACATTTATGCTGACTTCAGAATCTTGAAGATTAACTTTTGCATTTCACAACAATAAAATAATTTTTTAAAAGTCATACCTAGCCTATATTAAAGCGATTCGTCTTTAATAGCAAAATATTTAATGTAATCATTATTTTAGGGCCAGGATTTACAGGATTTATGTACTTGTGGCAGAAACAGAGTTCAAGGTTAACACATCTAGCAATTTGTTACTTTTGAGACGAAAAAAACAAGATCATTACGCGTAAAGTAAATGCATTACTGTCTCTATCTTTTGAAAAGATAGAAATATACTAACCCCCGTTAGTATAACAGGTGTAATCATGACTACGGCCACAGCGAAATGTGGATGCTGAAATTTTGCACTCCCCTGGCCGACACAAAAGCTTCATCGGATGCGAATGGCCGGAGAATTAATATCAGCAGAATACCTTCTGCGCTCAGGTTGTGGGCGTGCCTGGCCATTATTCAGAGTATTTACACCCCATACCAACGCTGTAATGCCGCACATCCTCTAATATCAAGATAACACCCGCGCTATTCTCTATTACTTCAAGGAATTAACAAACAAAAAGGTGGCAAAGTATGTTACTGCTTTTGTCTAGAATTTTTTAATAAAGTGCCCATGATGGCACGCAACTTTGACACAATGCAATGGTCTGAGAACCGAATCCAAGGCTCAAAACGACTCGGTAAAATATTTTCTGGTTGCGGTTTTAAAAAATGGCATAGGAGGAATGTCATGACTTGCAGGAATGCCTGAAAACGCACTGCAAAAACGTATACTGTCGTTATTTACTGTCATAGATACCCCAAAATACTACATAATGTTGTTCAATTAACAAAAGTTCATCAAGAGGAACCACCAGTGAAAAAATTTAAGATAGGTTTATATTAAAGGTGATACGATTAAATTTGTTTAAAACATTTAATTTCCCTTGCAAGATGATTTGCAAAAATGTTTCCAAATCAGTATAAACTGTTATCCTGGGGTCAATTTGGATCAGGCTTTCACCTTGCGCAAAGATTTGGAACAGGAACTGTAGGTCGATCACTGTGACAACGCCAATTTTTATATGCAGATTCTGTAAATCGTGAGTGATGATGAAGTTCCGATCTCAGGGTTAAATTCGTAGATTACCAGAGATGAAGACTAATCACAGGGAGCAGAAGAGTTAAACGAAATCAGAAGTCTGGAAATAACTGGCTTGGTAAATTTATTCACAACAGAATCCTGAAATATTTATCACTCACTAAAATTAATCACAGCACTGTAGCCGATTGATCTTTTAGCAACTCCTCTCTCTCGCTTTAATTTTGAGTAATACATTTAAAGTTCGGCTCTGGTTCCTGATTGATAACTATACTCTTATACTGAATTCGTGTAAGTCCGAATATTTAATGAAGATATGTAGAATAAGTTCAAATAACATTTCATTCCCCATCGTTACCCAAATGGCAACCCGATACTCCTGATTCAATAAACTTAAAGAGTTCTGGACACATACTGTTCAATTGGTCGCAGATGCTGTTTCATCCGTGCAGTTGGTATTACAAAGACACAAGGGAATTCATTAAATCATTACTAGACCTGGAATTTTAGGCTCTAAAAAAATTAGTTTTAGGCACCTAATATAGGCTTTTAAAACAAGTAAATAGGTTTTTAAAAGAGAAAATAGGCACTTAAAATAAGCATTAAAAATATGTAAACAGACAGAAAATAGACTTTAAATACTACAATATGCTCTAAAACTGTAACGTGATTTTTTTGCTGTAAAAAACTAATTGCAAAATTAAGACAGAATTAAAAATACATTTATCAAAAACAGTTTTGGATTATATGAAAAATTGACACAGAATGGGTAATTATAGGCTATACCTGCTACTTGTTGTTTTGAGCGAATCCTCCCCCGTCAGTCAGCATTCCTTTGGCGACAATTGTTTGGGAAATTCAAGTTTCTCTGAAAACCCACCCTCTGCTGTTCTGGTCTTCATTCAGGGATGTCCATTAAATGATTGTAAAAGTTACAGAAGTTGGATTTTATTTTAAATGTACAAAATAGGCATTTTAGACACTAAAATAGTAAAAATAGGTGCCATAGGTCCAAATAGGCTTTTTAGGGCACTATAAAACTCTATAAATATAAGTGATATATCATAAAATGTCAACAATAAAAAAATCATGTTATTTCATAAGGAACAAAATAGGCATTTGCCTTAAAATCCCAGGTCTAATCATTACACATTACTGGATGAAATGTAACTTAATTTCTGCAATGTTTCCAAAATAAGACAATTGTTATTGATTTTGGTCATGGAATACAAGAAATATGTTGTATGCGATCCTTGTATTCGGAATGCCCAGACATTTGGAAATGCAAGCTAGCAAACGGCATGGATTTCCATGGACAGTGGGTCCCCTCTGGATTGCGTGTGTGCTCTAACCTAATCATTACAATAAGGGAAGCCGGATGACATCTATTTCGTCCATCGCATTGACTTGCACGAGTTGCATTACACAAAGTATTGTGCTGCTATGTTTGTTTGGCCTTGTTACGATTCGTTTCGTTGGTCGGGAATGGGCTGTTCAATAAATGCACTGAATGGCCCATTGTGGTAAAGCTTGCACGTCAGCAAATTTCTATTCTCTTCTTTGTTTTATTTTTCTTTATTTTTAACCCTTATATACTTTTGTTGGAATGGAAATCAATGAACTTCTACATAATTTTCTCTTGTTCAAGGCTTTCTTGATCGACGACCAAGTTTGACCCTTTTCCACGAATCGAACTTATATCAATGTGTTTAATAATTAGGTAGTTTCCACCAAATTTGTTCGTTTTGAATCTTCAGCACATTATAACTATAGGGAACTGGTGTAAACAAACATCTTATCTATGGTAAGAATTGCTTTTTTTTAAAAATTAGGTTTGTTTAGTAAAGTTAATCAAAAATGTTGTCTGTCTATCAAACTTCGATTTTAAACATAGAGAAAACCACTGTGGCAAAATCACCGCCGTCTCGAGAATTACACTGCCTGTCCTATGCTTTATTTTAACATGGAGTTCAGAGTATTGTTAAATTGCCTAATTTCTGCAGTAGAGGCGACACAGTTCACACCCAGATAGCATGAAATTCCAGCATATTTCAGTTTCCGAGTTTATACTTCAGAGGGCAACACAGAGCATACGGTAATATAAAGGGTATTGCAGCTGGGTGTGGTAGGTGCTGCCATCTGTTATGTCGCCGCGTACGCAAAATTAGCCGTAAAGGACAGGCAGTGTATACACGAGTAATACAGTCTAGAAAGTAGTGGGCAAAATAGACAGTTTGCATAATATGGTTTCATAATTGAGTGCATAGCTGCATTTGTAATGATAATGCTTTCACCAGAGGTCGTGTGTAGGCTAAGGTGGAAAGGTAGAGTCGGACTGAAAAATTCAATGCATAGCCGGGATTTGAACCAGGATCGTCGGCTCTCCGTGCCACCGCTCTACCACTGAACTACCATGGCAACATGCCGGTACAACATTAACGGCATTGAATTTTCAGTCTGACTCTACCTTTCCAATATACAAATTTGTTACCCTTGCTAAACTCTAAAAATACACAATTTAAAAATAATCTGCTTATATTTAATACAACCCATTATCATATAGCCTACGGGATAACTGGATAGGGAAGAACTTCGATGATTATTATTTCTCCCCCGATTTTGCTCAGAAAACTTATTATTAAAACTTGACTATCTAAACCTCTCGACTATTCGTCTACATTAATATTTTTAGAATTTATCACAGACCCTAAATAGTGTCTATAAAATTTATAAATAAGTTATATTCTTAGAAATTAAGGCTTTAGATCGCATCCCTGTACGCCTTTCCATATACAGGATACATCTCTGGTTTCGGTCCCAGATTATTCATACCGTTGCTGAAAGTAACCCTCAGTGAATTATTCGGAACAATTACAAATTCAAGAAAATAATGAAGTTTATTATATAAATATTTATTTTTCATGTTTCTTCTTTTTAAACTTTCTTCCCTATTACTGGATATGAATGTATTATTTATATAATTTTAAAAAAATTTATTTTACGTATTTATTTCCAATTCTGAACTACCTCCCAACCACGAGTATGTGCTCTTTCGGTTGGTTTCTTAATGAAAAAAATAAGAATAATGTGGAAAAATTGTGAACAAATCGTTCATAAGTAACATTTAATCAAGACGGTTAACTAACTTTCAACAAAGGCAGTCAAAATGGGTCAAACATAGGCTACTTAAGCCCCTTCGACCAATCTGTTCTAGCGCACGGGTTTAGAGACGATTGAACTGAGTCGGATGTCTGAGGCTGGAGCCGTATTCTCAAGGTTATCCCGTTTTACCAAAATCACTTTCGACGAAAACTCTTCACCCACCTCCAATTTTTTTTTTTTTTGTTAAACTTTTCATAACATTCCTATTTTATTAAATAAAAAGCACACCTATTTTCTCTAGCAAACACCAGCCAAAAGAGAAACTTCATTTGAACGCAAGGCGAATATTAACATCCATTTTCCTCATGAAGGTCACACATTCGAACGGTGCAGTGCGGCGAACCCTGCTTCGCCGGGGGTGGACCATTATCTGGGGCCTATGAGATGGAGTTTCAGCCGGTCCTCCATAGAAAATTCGGAAATACGGTCCAGTGGGGGATGCGAAGAGAGAATTCGGTTAGTTCTAAAATGACTTCATGACTCTCATAAGAAAGGGGAAGTACAATGGAAACAAACGGAACCTTGGTGCTAGAAGACTGTTCGAGAAGAAAATAATAAATAATATAATTAAGTAAATTTAATACTTTATAATATTATCTAATATATTTCACTCGCAGTAGTAACCTGACGTTTACTAAGGTAAGCTCATAAATTTCTTGAAGGTCTAAATTTTGAAATATATGTTGCAATGAGGAGTTCGTGACCTTAGTCTTCCTGATATGAAGGAACTATGCACATTCATTTTCCAAGGATGACATAGATTAGCCACGGGGTTTTCATCAGGGGATCTTAATAACGACTAGCCAGAAAAGCACGTCCCTCTGTTGCTTAGCTACCATCTGCAAATGATTGTTACGTGAGAAGATAAACTGAGTGCATTTTACCGCAATCTGATGGAGACTGCCTGAAGCAACGTGCTATTATTTATATTTTCCCTATTTAACGTTAGTTTAGACTCGCTGTTATGATGGGAATGATTTACGTTTATAGCTTCAGTTCTTTCTTAGCATGAATAATTATTGTTCTACATAAGGGTGTATTATGCAACATTAAAAATTGTAAACGATCTTGCACTTTATACTTTATGATGCTATGCGAGACCCCATCGTAAAGAACACGCTACTATAATCATATATTTTCAAGTTATGGCGTATCATTATCATTATTATTATTATTATTATTATTATTATTATTATTATTATTATTATTATTACTACTATATGATTGTGATACCTTATTACTAGGGCCAGTATTCTTAGGTTATAAACTATTTTGCTCCTTGCTAGCTAACTGTGATATTTTAATAGAATTATCCATTTCAATGCCATGACAGTCACATAGTCTAACCTTACGAAACCTAAACATGGCTAAATAAGACCTTAATACTAAAAATGGTTAAATTTGTTTTTTATTAAAATAAGATATAATGCGTAAATATAGCTTACGTAAATAATATGTAAACAATGATTTTTTTATCCACCAAATATTACTTTTTAAATTGTTGCCAGTACATTTTTAAGAATGAATAATAACATTGCATTTTTTTAATTTTGTCATTTTACAACACCAATGTCCCGATAAAGGAGATCATTACGAAGCATAGGCGTACCGAGGGGGGGGGGGTTTGGGGTTTGAACCCCCCCCCCCCTCCCATTGATTAAAAAAGGGAAAATTGTATAATTTTTAAAAGTCTGCCCATAAATTACTTAATAAAAGTATAAAGCGTGGGAAGCTTAAAACTCGTTATTTTGCGTCTTAATTTTTAAAATTTTCCGGGGAAAGACCCCCGGAAACTTAAAACTCGTTTTTTTGCATCTTAATTTTTAAAATTTTCCGGGGGAGGACCCCCGGACCCCCTCTCCCTGGGGGGTATTCCATACCCCCAGACCCCGCGGATGTTATAACCCCCCCATATGGTCGGCCTGGTTACGCCTATGTTACGAAGGTTTCTTTACCAGCAGATTAAAGACATTCTTAAGAAGCTTGCACTTGCAGTATATTCATACTGTTTATTCCAGCAAGATGCCGAAAGTAAAGTGTTCTAAAAAAAGTTGATTGATTAACTGAAAAATCTTCTTATTGAATTTATGTGGTGAACTTGGAAATTCTAAAATTAATTGTGTTTTCTGAACTATAAACTGTAGAGAACGAAGCAAAAAGTGTTCCTATAGTTTCGTGGTTCAGAGCCTTATATAAACTGTGTAAAAATAAAATAAATAAATTTGTTACAGTGTGTTTATGTACTTATTAAAGTGGCTCCTTAAAAACTTGTCTGAAAATGGTAAAAAAAAAAAAAAATTATATAAAAGGATTTTTAATATCTTAAAAAAAACTAATACAGTGTTTATAAAACCTAACTGGGGCTCACTTATTATAGTCCACCGCTGTGGCTTAGATCGCTCTCTTCGCGCAGCAGGATCGTGATCGATTCCTGGTCGGAACTAGTTTCACAGTTGGGATTTTTTCCGGAGTTTTTCCTCAACTTTGAGACGAATGTCAGGAAATTTCAGGCCGTTATGGTCTCAGCATATCATTTTCCCATCATTATTACCTTCAACCCATCCGCGCTTATTCGGCATGAAGTGTGTGTGAGACTGATGTATCTCGTCCTATAGGTTCGTATTGTCTCCGAGGCAACTCCGGCATTGAGCTGCTCACTCAACCGGGGAGTACCTACATGTCCTTGTCTGGTAAAATAAAGTGTTATGTGATCCATAGAAACTCCCTCCCTCGACAGGTTGCGGTCCTGTAGGCTAATGCCCGGCCGGCGTGGGCCGCATAAACGTCACTAAAACGGAGGCAAAATTCAGAGAAAGAAGAAAATACATGAGGGCGTTAAAGCCAAAGTGGTGTAAGTCATGTTTTAACAATTTTCAACCTAAGTATTGCAATTCAATGCTGCGGTATAGATATGTTAGCTAGCAGGAAGAGTCGTGTAAGTCCTATTATGTTCATACATTATAGATGTATATATTATATGTTCCATTCTTTTCAGCCATGTGGATAACCAAAAACCCTTGGGACATTCTATATGTTCATTAGGTGGGGTGACAATTTTATTTCATTTTATTTTTGGGGGGGTTAATATTCTTCACACATTCATACTCATTGGCAGGAAAAAAGTTGAAAAGGAAATAACATTTTGTTTTGTGGAAAATGCATTAGAATATACAAAACCGGGGTATAGGACAGGGCATGTGGATGACATTTAATTGAATTAAATTTGGTTTTGGAGCATCAGAATTTAAAGTTAGTGACATTTCAAAGTGGTAGTTGTGGTATGGAAGTAGAAGAAAAAAGCTTTTATTTCATTTTTTTTTAAGTTGGATTTGAATGGAAATATCACTCCGGAACACAAATTTTCCCGTATTTGAAGAATCACCCATATAGGCCTTTATACGTAGGTGGGAGGACAATATTAAGAGAGATTATTATATGCATCTAACAAAATCTTCTGTTTCCCTAAATGCATAAAACATTACTTACACCACTTTGGATTGAACCCCCTCACATTTTACTATACAAATCCAACTTACGAGTTCGGCTACTGCAGCAGATAAAAGTAGACTATGATTGTCATTACCTGAAATAAAACAGACAATAATTAGATTCGATAGACGACCTCCACACACAAACAATACAGTTATTATCAGGTTATAGATGAATAAGGAAATTTCAAAATACACACTAGTTTGATATTCCAGGACTTTATAACCTATTTTTATTTCTTATACGAGATATTGACTCTTATAGGCTATTTACTCATTTTACTTTGTCTATATGAACACACAAATAAGAACTACGCAGGACTATATTCAACGCATATAGTGATATGATTTATGAGATTCCCCTCCAATAAAATTAAACAGACAACTCACAAAAAATTAGCATTTATTGATATTATTATTGTATTACTGTAATTTCATATAAAAATACGTTTCTGTAACTTTTTACTTACTTATGCCTACAAGGTCTGGATTAGTAGGCCTATTGGTAATAATTTGAACGATGAAGAAATTGCTGGAATGTTTGCAGTTTCAAAATGAAGAACTTCCAGAAAGCTTGTCGTAAGCAATCATAAAATATCATTATAACTATCATCATCATTATTATTATTATTATTATTATTATTATTATATTAATGTAACTATCATTATTAATTCTAACATACTGGGATGGAATATCGGTTTTCCTAGTTGATCATGTTAAATGCAGCGTTAATGAAATAACAATTGTTATAAACAAATTAGGCAGGAATTGTATTGTAATAATATTGCTAAAATATGAAAAAACTAGTCGCATAATTATCTTGTCTGCATACGATTCTAATGCACATAACCAGGTTGCTTATTAAATTTTTAATTGTCCATGTAACGTGATTATAGTCTACTTCCTTCATCCAGTGTTGAAAATAAAATAAAAAACTTTACCTTTGAAGTGTTTGAAGTGTTTACTTCTGTAATATGTTACCAGAAAACTTCAGGGGTTGTCGAGGTGTAGACAAAAAGTTCTTCAAAGATTCTAACAAGCATACGTGTTTGAATCTAGAAGTCTAATATTCGTACGACAATAGAGCATTTTCAAAACATCTAAGTCATAACGTATTATTTTTGTTAAGTTATACAGACGAGAGGGAAGTGTACCACAAAAACGGCGTACCCAGTAACTTCTAACAGCATAAATTTTATTTACGTCGATTGTACTCCTATTAAGCTACACTAATTTCTGTTCTCTCATCTGACAGTTATTATAAAGTTAATCCATTTTCATTACAGAGTAACGTCATAAAACTTGCTCACACTGTATAACATCGCATGTCTATCCGGGAGGTTACCTGACCTTTACAGGCAAGATTATGATGGCATCACACAGCAAGCAGGCGGCAGAAGGGTGTAGTCTTCTCTGCGGATATTCTGTTGTTTTCACACCCACTAAATGTATGATCAAACTCATCAAAACACAGCATTACTCTATTTCAATAATATCGCGAGGGTTCGTGGGACTCTTCCTTGATCCTCTTCAAAAATGATTTAGTTATTATTAGACCTGGGATTTTATACTCTAAAAAACTTTGTTTTATGCACCTAAAATAGGCTTTTAAAACAAGTAAATAAGCTTTTAAACTAGAAAATAGGCACTTAAAATATGCTCCAAAAATGTGTAAATAGACAGAAAATAGACTTTACAATATTACAACATAGGTCTACACTTAAACTGTAACGTGATCTTTTTATTACTGTTAGAAACGTGGTACATCTATTGTTAACAGAAGTAACTGCAAAATTAAGACAGAAGTAAAAAGACATTTATCAAAAGTAGTTACGGGTCATTAGAAAAATTAGAACACTACAGGCCTTGAAGGGCCTTGGATTTCAATAACGGCCAGCTCATGGCCTGCAGATATTGGATGGTCGTTTGGTCAACACACTGGTGACTTGACACAGTATGTCCCTTCTTACTGCTTGCTCCTTGTTCTTTTGAGCTAATCCTCCCCCTCCCCCATCAATCAGTATTCCTTTGGCAACAACTGTTTGGGAAAATCAAATTTCTGTGAAAAACCAACCCTTTGCTGTTCTGCTATTCATTCAAGGATGTCCATGACTGTAGAAATTACAGCAGTTTAATTTCATTTTAAATGTACAAAATAGGTATTTTAGGCACTAAAATAATAAAATAGGCATTTTAGGGCACTATAAAACTCTATAAATGTAAGTGATTTATCATGAAACATCAACATATTTAAAAATTTTCATGTTATTTCATAAGGAACGAAATAGGCATTTGCCTTAAAATCCCAGGTCTAGTTATTATGTAGGAATGAATTAGCACTATTCGTGGGATTTTCAGTTATCATGACCGAATTTCTGTGCCATTTTCTCAATTTGTGTGTTAATGGCTGAATGAAATTGAAATCAGAATTTTTAAACATACAAACAAAAAAGTTATCATGCATTATAAAATCACCAAATCGTAAGTCCTCAGATGAGCAAAGTTCATGTTTAGGGGCTGCAACTACCACACACAGAGTGTGAGTTTATTTTCTAGGGTATATCTTTTATTTAATTTTCCAAACTGCCTCCCAATGGAGGTAACCCCTATGGACCTATTACCTGGTGAAATATTACAATGATGATTAAATTAACACACAGAAAACGAGAGAGAAGTAACAATACAGTAACAATAAAAGAAGATTTAATTAATCTGGAGATGATTATGAAGTATTTGGCAAGATTTATTTTTAGCACCATGACAATATCTCTTAAGAGGGAAGGAAAAATCGAAAAATTTCGGTGTAATCCAATTAAGAGACCAATTACTTCTATTGAGTCCTGATTGTATTTTTTCTCAAAATAAGATTGAAAATTCAGCGTATCGGTTCTCTATTGTATCCGAGTCAATATTTTTGAGAAGGAACTACGAACATGTTACTATAGAGCAGGTATGGGCAACCTTTCGAAACATGCGGGCTAAACTTTACGATATTTATGAAGTCGCGGGCCGTAGATAATAGGTAGTTGTGAAAAAATAATCATGATACGGTTTTTTTATATTTATAAAGTATAATGCTAAAGTTACATGAATGAGAACAATATCGAACTGATTAGGTATTTACTTACAATCAGCAGAAATTAATGAGAAGCTTGAGCTTGAACTTGAGAAACAAGATAATCAATGTTGGCGTCAAGCGCAGAGTGTTTTCCAAATTTTCATCTGTAAATCTGGTTCGATAGTTTAATTTAGGCCTATTGCAGCATTTTTCTAGCGCTGACCGGAAGGAACACCCTTGTAGTTCAGGCTTTTGTTTCCCCCCCCCCCCTCTCACACTCTTGTTGGCGAGAACCGAAAATATTTACTTTTTCGAGCGCGATTTTAAAATGTCCCGCGGGCCGGATCAAAAGTCGGGGCGGGCCACATCAGGCCCGCGGGCCGGGCGTTGCCCATATATGCTATAGAGAATGGGAAGAGAGGTAAAAACTGCGATCGATAGATGGCCTAGTTTGTTAATGCGTAAATCCACCTTCGCTGTCTTTCCTTGCCATCAACAGCTTTATTTTGCAAGGCTTCACCTGGTGATGATGATCGGTAGTCTAAGCCAGGCTTAAGTTCCCACCCCACTTCCACCTTCTCTAAGTTATTGAGTCTATTAACAGGGCAGAAAACCTTACATTGAGACTGCGTGGATACGCAACTTCATCAGAATACATTAATGTCCATGAAAACCGGTCTCTTACAGTAAACTGTATTGTGTGTGATCAGTAGCGTATTAAGTCATTTATGTATAGGCCTACACGTATATGAGTCACAGAGGTCTTTATGACAATCTAAATTTAGATTATACTCTGCAATGTCATTCAAAAAGCGTTTAAAATGTTTATATTGAATACATTTATAATTTATGGGGACTCTTCAACTCATACGCCGCGTGTTTGATATTGACCAATAACGTTTAGCAATTCATCGGATATAGACCAATCACGGCCGTTTATTTTGCAATATACTTGGAGGAATCTCGAGGGTGGTATTTTATCGTGATAAGACCGTCTGCTTGTTACTGGAGACGCGAGTCTCAGTGTGCAGTGATTGATAGTCAGATGCTGCCAGTAAGCGGCACGAAAACAGATTATTTTATACAACATAACTTGTTTGGAAATTGAAATAATAGAAATGTACATTGATTAAAAACACAATTTCGATTCGGTGAAACCAGTTCGTGTGCGTTTATTCTGTTCTGCTGTTAGCTTACCTGAATGAAGTTAACTATGTCTTATATGCACCGTTGGTAGCTCTGATTACACCATGGTAGTTCGAATAATAATACTAATAATAATAATTTTATTATTGTCTATGTACCATACAATATAGTTTCAGACATTGTCCCATCGATTCATGGATGGTTGATTCGCAGAATGCCGTGATCTCACAGCTGTTAGTTTTGTTTTTATACAACAAAGCACGAAAGTAATTATTATTTATATAATCCGTTACATTTTATTCGTGGAATAGTCTTAATAAATCCAACTCGAGTTGACGAGTTGCATCAAATAAATCCGCTCCTGCTTCGCAGTCGCAAATCTATCGATAAACTCTTCAACTCTCGTGGGATTGCCTATGATAAAACTGGGATGAATATGAACTGTTTTCGAATTATCGCCGGAATAACACTTTAAGGTAGGAGCGTTTGAAATTTGTAAAATGTATACTCCTGGGCGTTGGATCTATTCCTTTTAGATTAATGTAAATGAATATCCATATTCTTATCATATTGCATGAAGCTAGATGAACAAGCATTGTCAATGTACAGTGGTATTAATCAGACGTGGCAGTCCAAGCATGGATGCTCAGTAGATGCAGACGAGTCCAATAAACATTCGTACTGCATGGAGGGGTGTAAGGGTTAGTTGTGTCGTTGCTTTCAGAGCGGTAAGATCGTATAATGCAGTGAAGAAACAAGAGACCTTGTTACAATCGCTTCTCCTCTCCCGCTAGAGCAGTTCAACATTCTTACCCCTCCCCATGATTCCTCCTACATGCGTCACCTCTCTCACGCGCATCTGACTGCCACCTCTGATTAATACCACTGTACGCATATTCGTTCTGGACACTAATGCGACCTATTTTTCATATTAATTTTCTTCAAAAGTTGACTTTAGTTGTTTAGGCGTACTTCGCTTCGCTTCTCAAATATCCGCATAATTGGATGAATAATGAAAAAAGGTAATTTCTTGAAAGAAGACAAAATTGTGCAGTACTGTGCTTACATAAAGTGTCACATCTTGTTGAGTCGTTTTGCTGACAAACTGTCGATTTTATCGGCTATAAGTTTCCTTTTTTGCAAATAATCGGCCCTGATAGAGGGTTTCCCAATACTTGCTGCTTCAAAACCACTTGAATTCGCTCTCAAAGCGATCCGGATAATTAGAATTCTTCTGTAGTTCTATACTGTAAAATATGATAAACTGTGAACTACAGTATTAAAAAATACAGTACAGTACAGTATAACATATATTTGTCTCTTCTGCAATGATTATTTATATATTTAAAAATAGAATTATGGAGTGTCTTGTGCCACTAAGAATACAGATTTATGCCGGTTGTCGACCAAGAGCTAAGTTAGTTAACTTAAGTTAGTTAAGTTGGTTAAGTTAGCTAAGCTAAACTAACTTAGCTTAGCTCACATACAGTGCGGGATTTCATATGTAGTTGTGCCGACAAAACTACATATGAAATCCAGCAGAACTATATATGAAATCCCTCACTGTATGTGAGCTAAGATAAGCTAAGTTAGCTTAGTTCTTGCTCGACAACCGGCATTAGGATGTCGTAAAGATGTAAACAGGCCTATGCAAAAAAAACAATGGAACACTAGTATGATCTACATGCTAAGGTTATTAAAATATTCAGGTTGATCAAAAGTAGAGTAAAATTGCAAAGAATTTGCAAAATTGTACTACTGACCACGTATTAATTAGTTTACTTTTTTTTTTAATTTCATATATTAATTTACCTGTTTCTGTGATACGAATTAACTCACGTCGTTGTATTGCCTAGACTAGAGAAACACAATTACATTTCCTGATGCAGAAAAATTTGCACTTGGTTCCGGTCCGAGATCAAATCTCTGACCTTCATGAGGAGAAAACAATGGCTGCTTTCAAGGTCATTACATAGTCATATGTAGAACAATGAAAGGAAGATGGCTTCATTTCTTTTTCGTGTATTCCTAACTTACCTAAGCTTTAAATAGACCCTCTGATTAGCATGTCTGGAACCACAGTATTATGTCATAGCTGTTTTCAAAAGGGTTCAGTTTGTCTACGTTTTTAAAATGAACAAAATTTCAATTGACTGATTAAGCAGTGAATGCAGTTTCGTATAGTATGGTACGATTTTCCAGTTAATAAACCTGACGAGAATAAAATAAATAATATAAATAAAAACGAAAATAAAATAAATATGAAAATAAAATAATACGAAAATAATATTTCTCGTCCTGTGTGTTCGTGTTGTCTCGGAGGTGGCCCCCGGCAATGGGCTGATCACTCATCCGGGAAGGCCCTTCATGTCCTTGTCTGGTCAAAGTATGTACGTGATCCATAGATAATCCTTCTCCCGACAGGTCGCTGCCCTATAAGGCCCGGGCGGTTTGAGTCGCTTAAATCCTAAAAGGGAGAGTTAAAACTAAGGTGAAGAGAAAGAGAAAATAATCGTAGCAATTGTAGTTATCGGTATATATTCAGATAACGAGGCTTTTCACTACGATTGGCTACATGAGTCCCTGAAAAAGCAATGACCCAATGCATGGACCTACCACGCATTATTTACACCTCAAGAATCCACGGTAGCAGTAAAATCTTCCGTTGCTTGCTTATCGTATTCAGACATTACTTATTTGTTCCGTTTTATTTATTACCGGTACATAACAAATCCATATTTACTTTCCTCTCTTCAACAATTTGTACTGATAACATTATCAATGGTACACGCACATTACTAACTTTCTAGAGTACCTGATAACACAACTAAGAATGCTTCCTTCAGTTCTCACAGATATTATTTGCAGACTGATTTTGCAGCAAATATTCAACAGAAAGTAAATCAATAATTTTCGTACTGTTAATTTATTGAAATGAATGTATTAAACGGCAGAGTTAGCAAACAAGTAGAAGAAGAAACCTAAAGGTAAGATGTCCCTTATAACAGGTCCCTTATAACAGGTCCTTTGTGTTCCTGGAGTTTGAGTTATAGAATTTATAGAACATAATAATAATTCTTTCCCTATTTTAAAGTCTCATTATAAGCATTCATGAACCACAGATTATTGTCTCTGTTGGACATTATAATGTTTTACTGCTGTTAGAACTGCTATGATCGACAGGGCTATAGGAGAAGATGAATGGAGAAACAAAGAGGCATGGATATCGAAATGCGGGATGCGGATATATATATATATATATATGGACTTAAGATAAATTATGGTCTGACTGATCTCCGAATGAGTTTTGCGATTTTAATCCGTTTAAAATATTAAAGCCTCCCTCTGTGGTCTGTAGTAGTAACCTTGTGATTTAGAAGTACACTGAGGACAAGGAAAGTACTTTGCCGTGAAAAAAATTAAGCCTTAAGCCTTTGATAGATTTTCGTAAAACTACTACTATCCGCAACTTCACAATATTAATAAAATTAGATTATGACATTCACTCTAGTTCTCTCCTTCCATAACAAAAATTACAGTTAGGCAACATTTGCCCATTGTGCTGAAGGAATGAACATTCAAATATAAGCTTCAAATTTTCCCACACCATTGCTTGAAGTGACCCGTATTCCACTTCAGGAGTTAGATATAAGCATTCTTAATTAATTGGTTAAATATGAAATATTAAACTGAAGAATATAATTACAACTACAAAAACAAACACATTTTCACGGACCTTCCCAAAAAGGCGTTCGATTGTCTATCTAACCAGAAACTGACAAATTAAGTAGGCCTACCTGAAATTGCAATACGTGATTTACTAATTACTAGTAACATGATCATTTCACGTGAAAAGGCTGTCCCAACGGCTAAACAAGGTGACATTTGCCTTTCACTAATGCCAGACCATGTGGACAATATATAGTCGAAAATATTTCCTCGGAATGCCCTCGTTTCCTCTGGTATGTATCTATTATATTAGCCTATTATCTTATTACCATAAACACCGATCAAAATTTATTCCCTTCAAATACTGGCAAAATACAAGAAGAAATATGTTTCGTTTCGGGGAAACAAAATGCAGGACTACATGGTCTAAAGTAAACAATGGTTTGAAACTGTATAATACGTTTATTGCTGAGCACTCTGATTTCATAAAATACAGTCTCGACCATTTTAAAATGAGAATTAAAAAAAAAAAAAAAAAAAAAAAAAAAAAAAAAAAAAAAATGGTTAATATTAATAATAAAAACTTTTGTTTTGTCTTTTCATTTGTTTCAATCAAATTTTCTTACATTTATATATGCTTTGTAAAATTAAGTTAATTTCTGGTAACATTATAAATTCATATTTTTAATTTTTGGTATTGCAAACACGGTTTCTTTAAATACATAATATTTGTGCTGTGCGTTTTATAAATATCTCTGTTTCTGTAAAATATAATTCATTTCTAGCCCCTAACACGAGCTTTGCTCATCTGGAAGAAAAAAATTGTTTTGTTTGCTTTTGTATCTTGCAACAAATTTTTTCTATATGAACATCTGTATTTCTGTAATAACAAATAAAATAATGAATAATACAAAAAAATAATATCATCGTGACTCCATCAATACAAATATGACCGTTGATCATGATTCCTAGTAACAAAAGTTGAATGAAAATACTTGAATATTCTTTAGAAGCTCAAAATCCGATATGAAATTTAAGGTCTGGTTCTACCCCATTTCAACCTCAATTTCGGAATAGGTAATTTCAATTTCGGAAAAAGTAATTTCAAATTCGGAAAAAGTAATTTCAATTTCGGAAAAAGTCATCTCAATTTCGGAAAAAGTAACTTCAATTTCGGAAATACGAGGGCTATTTTTTAAAAAATTCGATGGGGCATAAAATGAAAACCACAGTGAAAATCAAAACTGTTTTATTTGGAACATTTAGATACACCTTCTAGCTACTTCTCTACATAATCTCGCTCCGATTAAGTCATTTGTCCTAGCGTGGTACCAACTTTACTATACCCTCTTCATATCCCTCGTATTTCCGAAATTGAAGTTACTTTTTCCGAAATTGAAATTACCTTTTCCGAAATTGAAATTACTTTTTCCGAAATTGGAATTACTTTTCCGAAATTGAAATTACTTTTTCCGAAATTGAGGTTGAAAAGGTGTAGATCAGAGAATTAAAGATCACAAAATATTTACGATGTTGTACCGGTGCTATGTATATGTCTATAGAAAAATTGGTAACGAACTTACTGGTCGAATACATCTCTCTACTTATAACTGCCCTATTACTGGGTAGAAAATTGAAAATGAGGGATAGATTGTATGGGTACAATGCACATAAGATGATCGTGGCATCTTGTTTTGAAAAGATTCCCGCGCAAAATTAATGTGATAGTGAATATAAATGTTCCGCTTGGTTATGCAACGTCATCTGCATCACGACCTTGGCAACCGGCGGAATAAAATGTATTCTCTCCGAGCGCGGGATTATCCTGGGGTGGTAAGGGATGCAGGCCAATAAACGAAATATGCAGAAAATTACATTGCACTTTGCCTTGTCCTTCGGATTCACAAACATTGTTAGTTTTATTAATGACAGCAGAACACATTGAAGACTAAACGACGTGGAAAAGGACAGCGAACGTAAATAGAAATAATGGTAACTGGTTACTGACGAGTAGAACTAGAACTGCAAGAGGTGTGAACATCGATCATCCGAAATTAACTGAAGTTGCTTGTACGAGTATCAATTTTTGCTTACAATTCAAGACTTCGTAAGAAAACTTCGTAAAATAGTCAATTTAACAAGATTCCACCAGATTTGACAAGATTTGTAGGGATTAAACAATGGAGGACAATTACGGATTAAATTGAAAAAGAAACGTTCCAGTACCCTCCTAAAATTCTAACATTTTCCACAGATGATCAAAGACGTGAATTCCTTTAGCAGGTTTCCAATATTTCAGCGTTCTCCACTCCACTACACTTATCGCCTCGCTCATTGCGTTGACAGTTAATATCAAAGAAGTCGCCGCCCGACCTTGTCCCTTGGGGTAGTTGCCATACTGCATAGTGTTAAAAAAGAGAGCGGGAAGATATAAATGAAGCAAAACAGTTGCGGTAATGGCATTGAGCAATGAGAGAACTGACAACACGAATTCAGTCAGCGGTTTCTTTTGAGAAACCCTTTTACAGTAACAACAAACGTTGTAATATGAGAACAAAGCGAGCGGCCCGTCAACGCTATGAGCGAGGCGATAAAAAACTATGTATCGATGAGTACCAATACAATTTTACCGCTGAAAATAACGAAGAAGCTACAGTTGGCTGGCCAACGAGACCTGGTTTTCCTTAGTCGATAAGGATAACGCCGGTTTGGAATTTTCATCTCCATGGTGAATCCTAGACTCCCCTTTCGTACCGTATCATTTCCAATCCACTTTCACTTCCGACAACTTCCTACCATAAACAGGCTTTGCTCAAGTCTATGGTCGCCTGAGCAGCGCTCCCTATCCTACATCGTCTCTATGGTCTTGAAATGCTGGAGATTTGACTGGTTCAATCTCCATATGGGTGGAACTCCGATCAACCCTTAATTTAATCTGAAAGGAAAACGTGGATTTTACAGAACGTTATGGTTGGTGTTAATATTCACGTGAAGATATTTTTATATATTAGGCCTATATACACCATAACATAGGAGCGAATATATGATACATACACATAAATATACAATGTTGATTCCACAGATGTAGGCAAGATCTCAACCAAATCTAAGGCAAACGTCATGTACGTGAAGTTCAAGGTCTTACAATTAATTTATAACCGCGGATATTGACCTCCCTAGATGCCATTTAGGTCCACTTATATCTTCTGTCGTGACGATTATAGCGCGGCTTATATTTGTATAACAAAAAGATAAACAAAACAAATTACATTACTTCCTAGCAAGTATGTAATTGCTTTCATTTCTTTATTTAGCCTTCCCAGTCTCGCATGGGTAAACGTGAGTATTCTAACCGCAGAACAGGCATAAAATATAATATATTTTAAAAAAATCACAAATGGAATGACACAAACTTAATCGAAGGGTTAGAATTTTTACTATTAAACCCAATATTCACAAGTTCAGACTCGGATTAGGGCATGGGTTTTCTTTCATTTCAAGCATTAATTAACCTTTCCATTGCTACTGACGTATAAATGCGTCACATAAAAAAAAACTATCAGAATAGAGATATAAGGTTAATAGATAATTCATTATGTAAAATGTTGAGACTTTTATCCATATGTTACAGTTATCATTATCAATAGAGACCAGTTAAATTTTCCACATTGGTTTGAAACTTACAGCCCCCTGATGATTTTACTTCATTCTGCTCTGAAAGAAATAAAACAGAATCAATGGAAAATTGGGACACGGCCATACTATTCTCTATGATTATAAGAATCCCATTATAATAATCCACAAGAGGAAGAATCCCATAGGTTCGACCCCTATGCGATCCATCGATATATAAACACATCGATGTATCGATGATGCGAACAACCGTCAGCGTTTGCACATTTGGGTTAGAGGAGAGGAAACCGTTTTCATGTCGCCCGCAATGCTCCGCCCTCAGATATTTGGTCTGGTCTAATGGAAAATTATTAATTAAGTGGAAATGATGGAAATAGACATTAAACCCATGTCTAGGGAATTAATACAAGTAAGAATCAGCCTGAAAAATTTTTTGCCATAGCCGGGATTTGAACCACGGATCTTCAGCTTAACGCGCTGATGCTCTTGCCAACTGAGCTACCATGACAAACTCCCGATATGACACCAAATTCTTCAACTGATTCAGAAGTCAAGGCAAACCAATAGTATTTAAATAATAATAATAACTAG
Source organism: Ectobius pallidus (assembly GCA_964059195.1). NCBI lineage: Eukaryota > Metazoa > Arthropoda > Insecta > Blattodea > Ectobiidae > Ectobius > Ectobius pallidus. The sequence goes on along the minus strand of CAXKWD010000004.1, from coordinate 95,598,371 downwards.
GCTTTAAAGTATCTACAAAGTGTAGGTCGCCATTGGGTGTTGTGTTCTCGAAGGAAGAGAAACCCCCGTTGGTTTGCCTTGACTTCTGAATCAGTTGAAGAATTTGGTGTCATATCGGGAGTTTGTCATGGTAGCTCAGTTGGCAAGAGCATCAGCGCGTTAAGCTGAAGATCCGTGGTTCAAATCCCGGCTATGGCAAAAAAATTTTCAGGCTGATTCTTACTTGTATTAATTCCCTAGACATGGGTTTAATGTCTATTTCCATCATTTCCACTTAATTAATAGTATTTAAATAATAATAATAACTAGGCTTTAAAGTATCTACAAAGTGTAGGTCGCCATTGGGTGTTGTGTTCTCGAAGGAAGAGAAACCCCCGTTGGTTTGCCTTGACTTCTGAATCAGTTGAAGAATTTGGTGTCATATCGGGAGTTTGTCATGGTAGCTCAGTTGGCAAGAGCATCAGCGCGTTAAGCTGAAGATCCGTGGTTCAAATCCCGGCTATGGCAAAAAAATTTTCAGGCTGATTCTTACTTGTATTAATTCCCTAGACATGGGTTTAATGTCTATTTCCATCATTTCCACTTAATTAATAGTATTTAAATAATAATAATAACTAGGCTTTAAAGTATCTACAAAGTGTAGGTCGCCATTGGGTGTTGTGTTCTCGAAGGAAGAGAAACCCCCGTTGGTTTGCCTTGACTTCTGAATCAGTTGAAGAATTTGGTGTCATATCGGGAGTTTGTCATGGTAGCTCAGTTGGCAAGAGCATCAGCGCGTTAAGCTGAAGATCCGTGGTTCAAATCCCGGCTATGGCAAAAAATTTTTCAGGCTGATTCTTACTTGTAATGGAAAATTATCGGCTGCTCCCTTTCTTTGCTTTCCTGCCAGTATACACAATTAATATGTCTAATAATCTTTAACAAAATATTTTCAACTGCTTGTGCTTTCGTACTAAACAATAAAGTATTAAAATTGACATTTATAACTTTAAAGTATTTTAAAATTCATCTACATAATGATTTCCTTAATCTAATAAATGTTTAATTCAATATAATTAACAACTGCTTTTTATTCCATAGGTTTTGCTGCTTTCCATAATTTTCATCATTACGAGCCTTAAATAATGAAGGGAATCTAGAATCCAGCTTGGTAAAAAATATCATGAGAGCCCTTCGGCGGTAGCTTTAATTCTATTAATATACTCTCGACCACACTTTCTAAGGTATAATAATTATTTCAATAGACAGAGTACCAAACCAACACAGAATTCAGATTACTTTGCATACGAAAGACGACTTTTATCTTATACCGGTACTAGCACTGAAAGGAACATGTAGGGTTTTTATTGTATAAGGTAAACATCAATAGCACTTCAAACCAAAATCAATAGCCCGCCAATGCTATGATCGATGGATCTTATAGACAGCCTATATACGAAAGAAATTCTAAAACACTGTTGACGCCTATATCAGTTTTTAGCGAAATTGAGTTATCCACGTCAAGCGTTGTACATCCCGACTGGAATCTCTTCTTGCATGCACCATGCAGCTGTGGCATCTACTGGATTGTTCTTTTCACAAATTAAAATTGAAACTTTAAAATAACACTATACTACTACAAGAGACTGAAGTAAAAAGCCACATACTTACTTTAGCAGCTCAAAACACAGGAAATAAAAGGAAACAAGTGCAAAGTGAATGCTGATAAATGAAATCGTAATGCTAGGAAGTCCTAATGAATGTCAGTTACTCATAAATTATGTATTCCGTCGAAGAGGAAGTGACAGAAAGTGTATTGTAATTAACACAAGAGGAAGAATATCGCATAACAATATTTGTTACTTCCTCTGCCCGTACTATAGGTAGAGGAATTATTGTGTTTGACCTCCCAATTCGAATTTGAATTTTCAACATAATGTTTCAGGTCCCCTGAACCAAAATACTATTTATTTTACTGTTTACTTTTATTTTACTTTTTATTTTATCTGTGTGTTTGTGCTAACAGCCTAACTCAAGAACGGAAAATCACATGAAAACAAAATTTTGTATTCGGATTAAGTACCTTTTGAGGATGCGACTTTCTCTTATTTTTATGGGGATTTGCATAAAGAAAACTTCGTTTTTTGCAATTTTTCCGAAAACGGCTCTTACGATTTCCTTAAATTTTGTATAAAGGGTGCTTATACCAAGAGTTAAAACTTGTATTTGAAATATTTCTTTTCCCCAAAAAAATTTCTGAAGGGTATTTATAAGCCACCCACTAATTTTAGAAACTCAGCCTTAGCTGGTGTACAATAAAGCCTTGCATCAGCTTCAAACAAGAGAATACGCGCTCTTTGCAATACGGCCTCCTATTCTATACCTGATTAAGAAGTGAAAAAGATGTTTAGAGTAAAGAAAGTCACATGAGTGCATTAACCAGATTTTATTTGGATTATGTATCCCTCGGGGATATAATGTGGTAACGATATTCTTTTTATTTTTACAATCAATTTACATGAAGAGAATAACATACATAATATATTACACTAAGAGGAAATCGTTTATTGGGAAAAGGAAGTTATGTGAATTTCACTTTTTTTTTCTGTTTGCTTGTTAATGAAGGGACGTGGTTTCTTTAAAGTAAACATAAATGTTGTATTATTTTAATCAACTGGTTTGAATAATGAAATAAGTGAATTTAAAAATAAATAAATCACAGAATTCTTTGGTAGTAATTTAAGAATAACTTACTTGGGATTTTGGTTTATAGTTTCCTCGATATGAATGATCACCACCTTCCTCAAGAGGTTAGCGCTGCTGAATACAGTTTTGGAAAACCTGATTTCGATCTTCCGTAAGTGATTTAATTTCTCGAGATTGGTGTACAACTGTGGAGTTATTTGAGTTTCAAAAGTAGCTACTTACATCAACCAATCCATCACTCATGGGAGTCTACATGTTTACCACATGACCCTCAATCCTGTCATCTCTTACCTGGCTGAAATCATAGGACGGACTAATTGACAGAGGTCGGACGTTTCATCCCTGCAAGGGATGTAATGCCACAGAGAGGAGAATATATTATATGAATTAGGCTTCCTTGGTATTTCGTAGTCATTCATTTTCTCTTAAATATCAGGCTACTGCAATAAAGACGATTGTGTTGGGGAAAATCCAAATATTTTAAGAATAAATTTCTATGTCTTCTCTGTAAAATGTTTCATAAAATCTAATTCTAAGTAAACAAGAAATTAACTTGTAATTTATAGGCCTACGATACATTACAGAGTTTATTGGTAATCGTCATTTTCTGCACTTAGTTTAAACAACCTTATATTAATGCGATATAATTCTTAATTCCTTGCACTAGGAAAATTCAAATCTTGTGAATGTAAAACCCATTAAAGTGAGATAGCGTAATTCTCGAATAAGATGACAATTTTAACTGGTAATAACTGGTGTAAGTGTATTTGTGTGTGTTAGCAGGGAGTTTACAACTTAAGCATATTCACCTCCTTTTTTAAAACTCATTTGAGTGATTTTTACATTATCATTCTTTTAAGGCCACCTAAGAAAGAATAGACATTCACAATGTTCCTCTCTGAGATTGACTTATATGTGTGAATGTAAGGAAGGAGATATATGAAATTAAGTGACTCAAAAAATTCCAACATCTTAGCTGAGTTGAACCGAGAGTGAGGTGTTACAACTGCAAGCATGCCTTTTCTGAACTTCTGAGAATTTTGTGGATTTGGTACTGAACTCTCTCTCTCTTTTTTTTTTTTTTTCTTTCTTTCTTCGTGTAAATCTGTAAATGATCTTATACAAAGTTCTTTCATAGTACCTCATGAAACTTTATAGAAAGCTAAGTATCTCACTAATATATTCTTATTACACATGTAGAAAAACTAAATAGGTCTTTGCACGGCAAACTCGAATTACGCACTGCAGCTCTACTATTATGCAGAATATCAATCAATATCTTCAAGCAAGTCCTTTATGCTTATTTGTTTGTTCTTTTTAACTAAGTCCAAAGTATGTTGTGTATATGTGTATCTGTTTGTGTTTACTTCTCCGATAGAACACTATCGGTAATAATAATAATAATAATAATAATAATAATAATAATAATAATAATAATAATAATAATAATCTATTTTTTATCTGATCTTGAAAGGTTTGGATAGGAATTTCTTTAATCAGTTTCCACATACCACCATGCTCTTTTCTGTTCTTTGCAGTATAATCAATTACAACATTCGCGAGTGAACTGTTATTGAAAATACTGAGTTCTTTTGTTCTGAACACTGCTCAGAAGAGAACAATAACCCTTTCTATATATCTCTAAAATAACGTAGCGACTTTAATGAGCTAATTTAAAACAATGAGAGGAATAAATAAACTAAAATGTTAGTGAATGAAGTTATTAATGGCTACTTATTTATTGTTATACAAAAGGTAGAAATATTTATATAGTCACTTCTCAGTAGACTATCTCTTCTATCAAGCTGAACAATATCAAGCTGGTTAACTGACGATAATTGGGATATGGTGTTGCTTAAGTTGTTTGTACATTCCATTTTTTAAGATATTTTTGTCCTTGTGTTAATCTGTAATTATATTATTATTGTATATTATAGAGACCACTATAATTCGATAATCAGTAATGTTCAGAGAAGTGAATAAATTTAAATGTAGACTAGACAGTTATATTATAAATTATTGCTTCGCTGGTGTTTTTACAAGACACCATTACGTCAGGAAGTTTAAAATACAAACTATTGACCTAATTATTATAACTCTGAAAACCTATTCAACATATTTATTTAATAAACAATTTATTTTAGCCCTATTTCACCATAAGGTACATTAGGGCTGTAGTTTTATGCCAATTACAATGTATAAAGCACCTGTTTTTTTTGGAAAATAGAGTAGCCTGTTTTGCTAAAGTTTAAATTCAACATATTTCAGTTAAGTTATTTTTTGTTTATTTTTCGACGGCATTGCAATTGAAGACGCTTGCCGAAACTTTCTTGTGTATAGTATACTGTGCAGTGATATCCTATGTAACTTAATTATATTTATATTAATCTACTATATCCCCTAAACACGAGCGTTGCTCATATAGGGGAATGTTTGGTTTTAGTTGTTTTTACTTGTATTAAATATGTAACAATGATAATGATAATAAATTGTGTTAATATAATAAAAAAAATATATGCATATTTTTTTGACAGTAATTTCGTACAGTTTATACTGATGATTGAAATTATTTGCGTTATTGTTAATTTTTTCAAATAACCTGCTAACCGATGTTGTTATATTATAATCCTATAAACTAGGGCTTATGAACTAATATTTTTATTTTTGAAAATGATATACTGTACTAGAGGTGGCAACAGTGAGGAAGCACTTGCATCAGCATGAGCAACAACTCGCGAGGGCGGATATGGTACCCGGCCTACACTTTCTGCCCACCCATTGCTAAACCACCTGCCTTATTCGTAAATGACTGCAAGAAAAAACAACTACCATAAACGGGCATACTCCAGGTCCAGACTATCAAGTTCAATTCAAGCAGCTACTTGCTCATGTGGGTTATTCAAGAAGTTTCGAGTTCGGTCTGCGAACATGTGGGTTGCAAGATCAACATCTCTGATCTGGTTCTTAAGTGAAAGAAAGATAATTCAGTTGTATGCTGTATACCAGAATATCAATAAGGTCCAAAAGTTAATGAAAAATCATATTTTTAATATGCTAGAGTTAAAATATGTACAAGACATGAAAGAAATAACAGAAAATTGATGGTTTAATTTTGGATTTTGTTGCGCATTGTTAGTTTTGCAGTAATTTGCTTGATTTTAAAAATTAGGAATAGTTAGTTAGTCGCATTTTTAACAGCATATTTCTGGAAGGTTTTAAATATTGTGCATATTTCTGTTAATTTAAACATTTATAGCATACTTGGCTAAGTGAATATTTTGAGAACCGACTGTACAGTAATTGACAATACATAGGCTAGCCTATGTTTTCGTAACTGATTGTATAATATTAAAGCGACATTTCACTACATTAATTTCCAGTTTACTAAAATTTGTTGCATTTTATTTATTAAATCTCCAAGAACGAGAGCCCTATTTTATCTAGGTATGCTAGAGTTATGGTTACAATAAAAGTATTTTATGAGACACAGAGGATTTCAAAATGTGGTAATAAACAAGAAACAAAGATGAACTTATTCTAGATACGCTGTGACATTAACCTTGTTTTTAAAGGAGTTTTGTTATGTAATTTATACAACTTCCATTTTTGTTGCTGTAATTTATAATGTAATACAGTTAACAAGAGAACGTAAAGTATTAAAATTACTTAAATGCTAGAATATGGTTCATTTGTTCCAAAGCATATTATTTTACATATTTTAGAGTATATTTGCATGCATACTTCGTCTTCTGCTACAGCACTGAAATGCGAAGCACATTATACGACATAAATTTATTATTTGTATACAGGCATGTATCTCAACAACTCTTACAGAAGGTAAATTACACTACTGTATTTAGAAGATCCATCCACTGCACAAACGAATCATATCCCTCACAGTAAGACGTCTTTGGCTTCATGGGTAGTAATTTCTCTGTGGCTACCATTATCTTTTCAATTACTCGTATTTCGAGAGGCAAATCTTTATAGTCACTTTCTATCGACTTCTTATACAACAATGAGCGTATAGGTACCATTACCATGAAGCACTTCAACAATGACAATAAATTATGTTAATTGGAGAATTGGAGAATATTTACGATTCAGAGGTCCCCGGGTGTAATACCGTCACCCTCCCTATAAACGTATTCATTACGATCATGATACATAAATAACTAATCATGTATATTGACCACGCAATAATTTTTAGTGTGTTATAAAACATGATTAGACAATATAATAAATTTATGTCGTAAAATGTGCTTCGCATTTCAGTATAAGGTAATAAATATTATTATTATTATTATTATTATTATTATTATTATTTTGTTTCCAGTAAAATAAAACACAAAATAAACTGTAAGCCTCTGACGTTAACGGGAGTAGACTCCGAGTCAGAGATTCAAATCCACAGCACACCTTTTTCTTTCTCATAATTTTTCACACTTTGCAGACGACATGGCAATAATTATCCAGTTTGACAGCTGTGAACTTTTTCAGGAGGTGAATCGATTATTATTTTAGTATTTTCCCTAGAATGGAAAAATAATTTTGAAAAATTATCGTGAGCTTCATAATAATAATCATAATAATAATAATAATAATAATAATAATAATAATAATAAAAACAATAGCTGCCAAACGACTTCACAGTTCAAGCGCCATTTAATAAATTTAGTATACAATAACATTTAGGAATTGATGCTAATTAGTAATATATATAATTTTTAATTATATTTTGTAATAACTAAGAATATATTTGTTTAGTCTTTCATCTTTTTTTTCATTTATTTTAGTCATTTGTATTATATTATTCAAGTACTTATGATTTTTTTTCTTTGTATTTAATGTACGTTTCTTGTATTCAGGTATATCATTTCTTGTTTTAATTTATTATTATTATTATTATTATTATTATTATGTATTTCATGTTTTTGCCCTGGCTGAGTGGTAGAAGAGGCCTTATGGCCTTAACTTCGCCAGGTTAAATAAATAAATAAAATAAAAATAAAATATATTACATGAGTAATTATTCATATTCTGGTATTATTCTTACTGTTAAAAATTATTCAAATACATACGATATATTAAACAATTTGTATCAATAAATTACATTCTACAATAACATGACCTGAAAGGTAGTAAAGAGGGTTTAGGACCTTCCTTCATTCGTAAGACGTAATTGCCGTGAAAAGTGCAGCAGGCCATAGGCCTATTTGATCGTTTTACTGATTAAAAGCACTAGCTAACTATATTTCAAGGTTAACTTTATGTGGAGATAGTATTGAAGCATACACGCATTTTCACTTAATGCGGGAAACATAATTACAACGCTGTATTCCTTGTGCATTTCTCAGCAGTAAAGCAGTCACGCACATACTGTACGCACGCTCACGGTTTTGTATAGCTGAGCACGTGCTTACGGATCTAGAATACTCCGCATTACGTATTGCTTCATTTGCTCTCCATTGTTACTCTTGTCCTACTGCGGTATCTAGGGACCTCCTAGCAACCACTAGTGTCCTCTGCAAATATTTCCACACCAGTTGGCGTTCTTTGCTAACTTCACGAACTTCCAACTTCCGTTCAATACAGACGAGTCAAATTAAATCAGTCAAATATAAAACATAGGAATGGATAATAAATTCGTCTTTGAAACAGTCTTCGGTTAAGCAAGCACTCTTTAACTGTATATGACAGTGGTTAAAAAGAGAACATTATGCTATTTTTTTCACGATGATTATTTATATCCCCAATTTATTTATTTTAATTGAGATATTAGCTGAAAATGTTATGTTTATACACTATTGAAGATGGATGTTATATTTCAGAAAGTGATTCGCATATGTTGGTTGTTATGAGGACCGTATATTTGTCCTCTTACAGTCGCCACAAACTGGGGCCCTTGGTTCCGGTCTTCCATAAAGGCTTGTATTATGATGATTTTACTTACGGCACGTGTGCTTTTTGTAATTTTTACCACACGGAGATTTCTTTTGTTTTCATAGCAACCAGATTGCGTGCGGGAATGTCAAGTTACGATCCACGGCAACAATATTCGTAAGTACCACTAATTAGTTACTTCGTGCAAAAAAATTATAACACTTCAGGATTACTAACTATGGTTTGTCGCATGAAAATACCTTCTTAGTTAAAAATATTTGCATATTAGCAGGTGCCGCGGCTTTGCCCGCGGTTATTTACTCAATTGCCAGATGTTTTATTTAAATGATTTATTTCACATAAAAATAATTAAAATATATTTTTAACGCAGACATATTTTTACATAAATTGCAGGAATTGCATAGTTTTATGATCCCATGAATGCTATGCTTGACCCTAACGATTACTTTCGCCTGGCGGTTCTCAGAAGTTGTTAATATCCATTGTCCATCTAATTTTCATTTGCCACTAAAACAATTAGCAGGCGCAGCTAGTCGCGTGGTACTTAGTTCCTGGACACTGATCTTGGGTTCGATGTAATGACGCACCTGTGCTATAAGGGGTGCGGTAAATAATGCGTTAAGTTAGGTTGCAGGCAAATGAGTTCTGGGAATTCGACTTTCCACCATGACAGCATGAAAGTGAAATGGATTAAAAAATACTATCGTAGAAAAAGTAGCTTTCTTAGGCATTTAAATATTTGGACGATTATTGTATAAGTCCTGTACCATGTACTTGAGTTATTAACCTGCTTACTGATACCAATATACTCTGACCAGGTAGTATCCTAAATGGTTATACTAAATTTGTATATAATATTAAGACTCAGAATATGCCATAGATTTGCCACAGTGTTAACAAGGTGGTGAGTATTTCTCCATGGTTTAAAAGGAAGAATTTCACTTCCGTGGAAATCCAGCGGGGAAAGCATGTAGTAAAGCGAGAATCTCGACAGTATCAATAGTGTTGCTATAACTCCTATCTCAAACCAGTCAATATTAGGTAAATAATCTTTCGAAAACCAGGTAACTGCTACTCAAAAAGTGACAGATTCCAAAATCAGCTTATAAATGATACTCCATTCTCCCCACCTTCTTTGATCTACTTTCCTTGCTTCACTCTTTTCTAGTCTAATTATTGGAACTAAATCGAGGCAAAACAAACATGTGCAATAATGCTGCTGTCTCCATAAATTCAATTAGAGATAGTTTTGCATTTACTTTAATCTCGACATACATTTGGTTTGAAACATTCCAATTTAGCTTAACTTATTTACTTTTCATAATGCAATCTGAATAGGGAAATGAACAATACGTAAATATTCAAAAGTAAACATATATTAATAAACTGAGTCGACAGAAAGGCTTGTTTTAGAAGACTATTTATCATTTATAGTTTTAATGCCTAGCTTGTAAACGTAGACAGCAATGTTATGCTAATTAATGAGTAGTTATAACTGAGTAGGCCTATAGCTGACCAAGCTAATTCCATTTGTAATCATGCTGAAAGAAAACTACATATTATTGTTTATTATTGTTTTTTTAAATTATTGCTATTATTAAGTGTCAGTATGGTACGTTATGAGATTATGTGCGGGACGGAAAAATGTCTGTCCGTCCATCTGTGTGTCTGTACGCGCGATAACTCAAATAAGCTTTAGGTCCTATGGGATTTTCATGAAACTTGGTATACGCATTTATAATGTCCATGGCAAAGGTCACATGCTTTTTAAAAGGGAAATCATGACTATACTACAATGCCGCTTTGCTAATCATTGAGGGCCTAAGAATGTCTTATATCAGTGTATACCGTAGCCTACTAGTATCAATTAAGGTTAAGTATCAAACTTTAAACCTTTGTTTTCCGCAAACCTGCTTAATGAATCGATCTGGAGTTTAACTCGGAGAAAGATTACAAAAATAACTTCTTTTCTGCAAATCATAATTGCAATTATCGACTGATTAAACAAAAGCATTCTGGCACTTTGTTTTATCAGTTTGTCTGGTTTTATTACAACATTATTATCCTCATTATTGGGGTACTCCATGGCGTAGTTCGTTGAGGCAATACGATAAAGGTGAAAGTCATGGGTTCGATCCTTAAGTCGACAGGATTTTTCAATTGGCCCTTGTGTCGATTCAGCCTCTAACAGAAATGAGTACCAGGATCAATTCTGGGAGTAAGGGCTGACAACCTTACTATCTTCACGTTCCGATTATTTAATTATCTGAGAGTCTCGACCTCCGGGAACCCTAAGGGCCATCACAGCCTGTGCAGGGAGCATTTTAATGTCATTATTATTGCATTACTAATATTCTTTGCATAGCCTGTTAATGAAAACTTAAAAAGAGATTCAACGAACCAAAACCGTTACTTAAAAGAAGACAAAATGCAATTACTGGTAGTTAGATATACTGGTGTTAAAAAAGAATAATTTAGTAGAGATACACAAAATAAAAAATATTATTCGCCAAATAAATTCGTCATGTTTAAATCCATTCATTGATTAGAAATAATGATTAAACCCTTGCCTTTTGAATTTTAATTTAAAGTGTTTTTCTCTTAAACTATTTATTTAAACTAAAATCATTTAAAGGTACTACACAAAGTACATTAACAGCCTTGAATGAGATTTACCGTAGCGAGGTAAAATTGTGGGGGGAGGGAGGAAAGGTAGGCGCAGTCAATAATAGAACCACTACACGACTGGCTTTGGTGATTAATAATGTTACACAAAGATTACAATTTTAGACTGCTATGACAACTATGTACTATAAGGCATACGTATGTGTGCGGGACTGTATAACATTAATTATCAGGGCCCGGATTCTGATGACCTAAAATTGTTTGAAAAATGGCCTATAAAATGACCCTAGATTTTAAAGTAAATGATTTAATAATTACAAAGAATGACCTAAAAACTGATATTTTATTTATAAAAATTAATCCTGTGCACACAAAGATATAGACTAATTTGTACATAATTGTAAAAACTGTAAATGTAGGAAGGTTGTTGTGGGTCTAAAAACTTTGTTCTTGATTGGAACATTTGAGAAGAAAAGTAAGAAAGTTGTTTTTAAAGTAGGTTCAACAGAAATGTTGCATTATAGTAACCTAGTCATTTATTTAAAATAAATGCATGAAAATGACAAAATAATGATGTAAAATTTAAATAAATGCCCTAAAAATATAAAACTGTATAAAATGACAAAAAATTACCTAATAAAAATGCATTTCTATAATCTAGAGGCCATGATTAGGATTTATCTACAAGTTGGCAATATCTAGGCAGCATCAATAAAAAGATGACATGTTATTAGAATCCGGGCCCTGCTAATTATCATACTTATATTTGAGAAAAATTTATGCAGCGAAAAGAAGCGCAAGCACGAATAGACTGTCTTATTGTTATGGCTGACCCATGCGTACTGCGTTGGCGTTCTAATTTTCAAACTGAACACGGCACTGAATACCTGCTACCATAATACTTACTAGCATTATTCAGCAACTGTGCCGAGCAGCGTTCTGATTCAGAATAATGACGCCATTTTGTTATTGTAAACAGCGATACTTCTATAGTACAGGCTTATTTAGCCTAAGCTCCAACCTAAGAATTGTGGTTCCAGAGTAAATTTGTTTACTGTATTTATTTGGCGATTTTCTTATACCCAGCAACCTACCCTCTTAAATAATTCTATCTCCGGTATTATTTTAGGAGTACCGGTATCTGTAAATCTCGAGTACAACCACCTCTTAAAGCAATTACTTCCACCTTACAATGACAATTTTTTAAACTGTCAGGAATTGTGTTGGATATTTCACACAGAAAAGTGGTGTTTGTTTTTGCTAAGTTGTCAACAGAAAATTCCGTATATACCTTAGGACTTCACATCCTGTGCAGACACCATGAAGTAATTTCTCTGCCCAGTAATTTACTCGCATGGCATATGCGCATAAGTGTTTTTATTCAACTCATAAACTTGTTTTTGAAGCACTCTTACACACAAAACATCAACAATAATTTTCTCGTCAAATTATACGATGTTATGGTGTCATATAAAACAAGCTTTCGTGAGTTTAAGTCCATGAGTAGGAAAACCTGAATTATTGTATAGGCTAGCAGGACAGGTTATGCATTATAGGCTACGTCTGAGAAATTATTCAGTTTTCGCAGGCCTATAAAAATCATCCTTAGATGAAATATTTAAGAAATGTTAAATAACCAGCTTACCTTGGAACAGTAGTCTTGAAAAAGAACTATAACTAGATCCCAGATGTATACGGAGCAAAAGTAAACAAACGAGTGTGAAAGTACAAAGCACAGTTCACAAGAGTTCGTTTTTGAGACTGTTTGGTCGATTACATAGGCCTACAGTAAAGTCAATTGAACTTTCTTTTTTATATTAAGCGCCAAAGGTAGATTTTCTCCTATAATACAATTATTATTTAAGTTATACCTATTACTTTTACTTACAATATGTGGTATACTTCATCACACATTATGCAAATGAAAAGTACAACGAATTAATTAATTATGTTATAAAATACGTCCTGTATTTAGTAACTTATGTAACTTTTTTTAAAATTCAGAATCAACAAATTTCCCAAGGCAACGATAAAAACAAATGAAATATTGTTTGCTAGATATATATTGTAAAACATGTATGCCTATGATATAAATATGAAAGTAAGAAACTCACTTAACAGAACTTATGTTTTTTACTATTACATAAGATTTAAATAATTTTGGGATGAGTGTGGAATGGAAATAAACATCTAACTGAGCTTATCGCACTATCTGGTGCGATCAACCAATGAAACGACAGAACACAGTTAATCAAGGCAAATCTGTTGTTTACTTTTGCTCCGTACACATCTTGGATCAAATATAGTCTTAATTCTCTGTAATAATGGTTAATAGTTCGACAGTTAAAAGGGGAATAGGTTATAATATGTTAACTTGCAGTTTTCATAAACGCATGACACAGAATCCAAATTACTTAACAAACTCTGAAATAAATTTCTTGTACAGCACTACAAAACTTAAGAAACACCCTCTCTCTATTGCAGAGTAGCATCTATCACATTTATCAAAAGCTATCCCAGATTTTCTCCACTGGGTTTAGATAACAGAATATTTAGAATTAGATGTGACCCTGCATGTTAATTCTGGGGAATGTCTAGTTAGGCTACTTGGCTACGGTGAAATATTATGAAAGAAACAGTGTGGATATATTTAACTACTTATGCCCCTAATTATTAAAAATGCGATTCAATTTGTACTAAGTAACGAACTTATATACCACATGTAAGAGTGCAGCTATGTGATTCATAAACAGAAAATATAGAACACTGCTTCATTTATAGCTTCTTACTTCTGTTAAATCGCTGAACCCCTGTAGTTTTGTTAGCTCTTAATTATACTTCTATGGATTTTAAATATCGATATTTCTATATTAGTTTTGCAAGTTTGAAATATTTATTGTCGTTGGGCACCAGCGGGTTACAATTGTAGTTCTTAGATTGTATGTGTGTGAATAAAGTTAAAAGCCTTTAGGGCCCCCCATAAAGAATGTATACATACACATACACTATAAATAAATAAATAAATGCTCTATATATATATATATATAGTATTTATTTTGATTTAATAGAACGCGTCCATCATGTCGTTTTACCACTTCATGGATGCATAGAGACAAAAGAACACAAAGTTGCAAGCGTGTTCACAATCGATTGAAGGAACGTGAGGAAGTACCGTGGAGCGACAAACGAGGCACAAAACTTGAGAGCTTGTAATGACTTACTACACTCATGATGTCAAGTGCTTGTTCAAAACCGGTCCGGAGTTCGTGTCTCGGCCTGACGTCACGAGAGCAAGCAAGCAAGCAGGGAAAAGAGTTCGACGAACTCGGTTCTTTGTGTTGTCTATAATTTCACGGTCAGGTTCGAATCCATATTTCTTACAGTGTCCTCCCTCGTAAAAAGCATCTTCACGTTAAACCTAAAGTATATCGTAAAAGTTATGACTAATGAGAAACTGAGCAACGCATTTGAATACGTTCTACATGAAGAAATCATTTAACAAACAGCTTATATTTTTACAGCAGTCCCGAATTAAAGTTTTACTCATCGTAAAAGTTTTATTCGAAGTATGATCAACATTTTCAAGTATGAAACATGATATTATGGTGTTGTTTGAGGAAATAATTAATATGTTTCAGTACTGAAACTCTCAAAATAAAGCTTTATTATGCGAGAAACATTTACTTTCTTCAATCATTGTTTTAATTTTTCGTCTCTATTATAATCAATCTGCATAGCCTATATTGAGGCATACGGAGTTGATGAAAACCTCAATATTCGGTAACGGGGACTTTAACAACTCAAGATTACAAATAACCTTGCGAATTAAAAAAATAAGTGTGAAGTTTTTTCTACCTATTATTAGTTTGAATGCAAGAGAAAAGTTACAGCTTGCATCAAACATTTTCATATTACGCAACGTATACAGATATCTTGTGATCTCTCATGTATATACGTTTACTGTCTGGATCTTATTATTTTATTCAGAGGTGTTAACTTAGAATTTAAGTGTTCCCGCTCCCACGGTAGCTCGCAGGCGAAATAGGGACACGGGGAAACCTCTCCGGTTTGAAGGATGCTACACTAAGTCAAATTTAAAATATATTTATTGAGCCCCTTGAAAGATACAAAGAGCACAATGGACAAAATGATAAATAGACCCTTTAAAATACAAGATGGAATTTTGTATCTTGCTTTACAAATAAATTCCTCTTCCTAGCGGTGCCGAAGAAGATGAAATGTTGATGAAGTCAAGGGGAGACGACTTAGTAAGCTCCTTCTGGAAAATAAGGCATGCTTGCCTTATAAGACTGATGAATAGCTCGGAGGACCAGAGCAGAGCAATTTTTATAGTCGCGCTTGCTCGGACGACTGAGAAAGAATTTCACTATTCTTGAAGTGAATGCACACTTTCAGCAAATTATTTTAAGGTCGACTTGCTGCTTCGACCGAGAATAAGAACCTTTAAATGTTGCTTCGACACTGCAACTAAAATTAAGCACTCTGAAATATTCACTTCACAGCAGTACTTACAGTAAATCCTTTTACTTAATGAGTTACGCATTCAAGTCCATACGGTTTGATCAGGGAAGTAAAAAACTTGGCTTCACACATTTGTAATTAAATCACAAATAAATTACTTTGAAGAACGTATTAAATTGCGTCTCTGCAATAACTAGGGCTGGGAAACTTCAAATTCCCAGCTCGACAATAATAACTAGATTCAGAATTCTGAACTGAAAACTAGCCTGGCGAAAGCTTCGAACGAGAGAATAAGAATGAATAGCAAGAATGACAGACGTCACGACATGTGACGTAAAGCAAGAATCCCATTGGCCAAGAAAAACAATAAATAATTAATCTTGGAAATAAATCAATTAAGTTACATTAAAATACTAAAACATAAATAAGAGAATTAATAGCATTACTTTAAAACTGAATTGTTTCTTTAAAAACACAAAATTATGAATAAAATATACTAAAAAATAATCAGACTGAAACTTTGGGTTGGAGATTATAACATGACTATCCAAAAAATGAAAGATGCGACAGTCAAATGTTATTTCTTATGAGAATTGATGGGAGAAAGAACAAACAGATAAGTAAACATATTTAAAATTATATTGAAGACACAACAAGAAAATAAAACAAACGAAGTCACAAGCCTGTTGCCATAGCAACACGGCGAATGACCTCGCGAAACCAGCTAATGCCTCAAATCCGGCCAGACACGAATGCTGGACGGAACATATTGCCCGCGATAATTTCGCTCGTGAAATTATCTAACAGAATGTGACGTCAAGCAAATTCGTGAATGCAAGGATTCGAGGCCAAAACAACTATCAAGTCGCAATAAAGTCAAAATCGGTGGAGTGGGATGCGTCCGGCATCAGCACTCTGAATGAAAGCAGGTGTCACTGTCCCTCTTCACTGACAGGCAGAGGAGCCAACTTGATGAGGGGCCTCTTATAAGTGCCTGAGACAGTGCGCACAGTGACAACTCTGACAAGGCCGTCTGGGCCTGGGTGTACTTGGTGCACCAGACCAAGCACCCACCTATGAGGAGGTACATTGTCCTCGAGAACCAATACAGGGGTACCCAAAGGAACGTCTGGCAGTACCTTGTGCCACCTTGCACGACGCTGTAGCGTGTGGAGATAATCCACGGACCACTTCTTCCAAATGCAAGTGACCATCTGCTGAAGATGGTTCCAACGGGAACGCAGGCTGTACCCACCAGAGAGGTCAGGACTGGGCACCGATACAATGGGCTTGCCAATAAGAAAGTGGCCGGGAGACAAATATCCAAAGTCATCCACGTCCTCAGATAACGACATCAAAGGACGTGAATTCAAGAATGACTCAATTTGTGTGAGAACAGTAGACATCTCCTCGTAAGTGTACTTACAGGACGAGGACATCCTCTTCAAGTGGAACTTCAAAGAGCGTACTGCCGCCTCATGAAGCCCTCCCATGTGTGGAGAGTGAGGAGGCAAGAAACGCCAATGAATGTTCAAATGCGCAGTGGCGTCTTGCACTGCGGAGTGATGTTCTGATGACATCAAAAGCCTAGAGAGGTTCTGCAGGTCGGCGTGGGCTCCGACAAAGTTTCTACCATTATCACAAGTGATTGAACTTGGAATTCCACGACGACTTGTGAACCTTGACAATGCCGCCAGGAAGGCACGTGAGGTGAGCGAAGTCACTAGCTCAACGTGTACGGCCTTCGTGGACATGCAGACAAAAATAGCAACGTAGGCTTTAGTAGTCACCTTGGACCGCGGGCCACCAAACTTGAGAGAGAATGGACCGGCGTAGTCCACACTAGAGTTTGTGAAAGGAGGGAGAGGATTTACTCTCTCAGGAGGCAGATCAGCCATCTTTTGCTGAAAAGCCTGAGCCTCAAAGCGGAAGCAAACACTACAGCGCCTCCGTACACTGCGAACCAGCTTGCGAATGCAAGGGATCCAATACGACTCTCGCAAGTGTGAGATGACTAGCTGAGGTCCTGCATGACCTAGATGCAAGTGCACATGGAGAACTAACTGCCTGGTGAAAGCATGCTCTGCAGGAAGTAATATCTGATGCTTGTTGTCAAAGGGTAGGTTGGACCGACTTAGACGTCCACCTACACGCAGGATGTTATCCTGAATAAAGGGGCATAGTTGCCGGATCTTACTAGAAGAAGGCAAATCTTGCGAGGAAGACAATGCTTGAATTTCCTTTCTGAAAGCATTCCTTTGAATGATTCTAATGCAAGAATGCAAAGCTTCAGTAAGCTCTGACGGCAGCAAAGGGCCATTGATAGGTGACTTGAGTTTCAAGTAATTATTAATGAAACGTCGCACATAAGCCATGACCCTGATTGTTTTCAAATGTGAAAACTTAGTCAGCCATGGGCTTAAGCTAGAGGTTTCGATGGTGACTAGCGCTGCTATCTTCACCTCTGGGAGAGACGAAGACTCGAGCTCAGTGGGCAAACTGGGCCACTGAGTGGAGTCGGCAGTAAGCCAAGAAGGGCCTGACCACCACAGAGAGTTGTTAAGTAGGTCAGAAGGGGTGGCTCCCCTAGAGATGAGATCAGCGGGATTGTCCTTAGATGACACATGCGACCAAGATTCAATGGCAGTGAATTCTTGGACGTCCGCGACTCTGTTAGCCACGAAAGTCTTCAGTTTAGAAGGTGAATGGTTTAACCAACCAAGTACAACCTTGGAGTCACTCCACAGGTGTACTGAACTTATAGAAAGTTGCAACGCAGGTAACACCCGGTGAACTAACGTTGCCAACAAGTGAGCTGCCAACAACTCAAGGCGAGGTATAGTCGTTGCCTTCAAAGGGGCAACCCTAGACTTGGCACAAAGCAGACAGCTCTTGGCCTTATCGAGGTGATTAGTAGATCGTAGGTACAGACAGGCGCCATAAGCCACCTCGCTAGCATCACAGAAACCGTGCAACTGCACAGATACGAAGTTCTGCTGTAATGCTAGCCGAGGGATAGCGATGCTGGAGATGAACTGAAGTTGGTTGTGAATCTTGCGCCACTTGTCGGCGACCGCAGAAGGAATGGGCTGGTCCCATGAAGTAGTCTCCTTCCACAAAGATTGGAACAGAATCTTGCAGTAGGACACTATAGGGCATATTAGCCCAAGGGGATCAAAAATAGAGGCTATACAAGATAGCAATGTCCTTCTGGAACAGGTGGTGAATGGCTTGGAGGGATCGACTGAAGTTTCGATCCTGAGCATATCGTCAGAAGGTTGCCATATGAGGCCTAGCGCCTTTATGGAGGAGGTGTCAGAATCACCAAAGGTTCTGTGGTCGAGAGACTCCCGCAGCTCAGGAGGAACGTCTTGGAGCAGTTCCACAGAATTGGAACTCCACTTACGAGGATTAAATCCACCTAGGGGGAGAAGCTCTCTCAGCTGAGAGACAATAACCTTGGCCTCAGACAGCGTAGCAGCTGTGGCCACTATGTCATCGACATAGATGGAATTGTTTATGATGGAGGCTGCTACAGGAAACTTGCTTCCCTCGTCGATGGCTAGCTGTTTAAGAGCTCTGGTTGCCAGGAAGGAGGCAGAAGCAGTGCCATAAGTGACCGTGGTTAGGTCAAACAGCTGAATAGGGTCTGACACAGAAGTTCTCCAGTAAATCTGCTGGAGAGGTTGGTGGTCGGGATGGACTAAGACCTGTCTATACATCTTCTCGATGTCCGCTGTGAACGCCACTGGATTGAACCTAAAGCGTAGGAGGATCGAGAAGAGGTCAGGCTGCACCACCGGACCTACCGCAAGAATGTCATTGAGTGACTTCCCGTTAGAAGACTTCGCCGAAGCATCAAAAACTACCCTGAGTTTAGTCGTGGTGCTGGAAGGCTTCAAAACGGGATGGTGCGGGATAATATACTCATATTTCCCGAGTGAACTCCGAGAGGCAGGCTTCATGTGACCCAATTTCAGATAGTCATCCATGAACCTGTTATATTCCTCTCGAAGGGTTTCATTTAAAGACAGTCTTTTTTCTAATGAGAAGATTCTCTTCTGGGCTTGTAACACTGTGCTCCCCAGGGATTCTGGAGCTGATACAAAGGGCAACTTTACAATGTATCGCCCATCGGAGTCACGCTGAGTATTGGCAGCAAAATGCTGTTCACAAACTGACTCGTCAGGGAAGGGGGCTGAGTTAGACACTCGTTCTAACTCCCAGAACCGGGAAAGCTGGTTACTCAATAACTGGTCAGCAGTTAGGAAGGCTGAGTAATTAGAAGACATAGCCTCCGAGCATTCAGGCTCATTGGGGCTTGCTTCAAGATAACGCTTAGCCGTGGATCGGCGTCGATGACCATTGGAAGTATGGCAACGCTGTGAAGGGAAAGGCGCAGAGGGCAGTTTCCCGGCGAAGTACCAACCAAGGTGCGAGTTCTGAATCGTAGGTAACTCACAGGTGGAAATTTGCCCTGGACACACCACTTGGGCGCAAATCTCCACTCCAAGAAGTAGATCGACACACTTAGGACGACTAAAAACTGGGTCAGCCAAGGGAAGATTCGGAGGAATGTTCCATTCCTTCGTCTCAATGAAAGAGCTCGGGAACCTTTTCTCCGAAATCTCCGGAACGACAATGGCCTGTGCATTGTAGCGCCATGAAGTCACTCGCGACTGAATCGTGATGCTGGTTAGCTTATGTGTGCTAACATTAGTGGACAAAATTCCCGCTAGCGTAGTCCGCTGCGCATGAGGAGCTAGTCCAAGACGCCTAAACAGCCTGTCGCTAATAAGATTGCAGTCTGAACCGCTATCCAGGAGGGCTGTGGCCTCAACAGGCGAGCCGTCTGAGTCCAGGATGCGGACAGTAGCAGTAGGAAGCAAGCAGCGCTGCTGGGTCTGACTAGAAGCCATAACACCTGCAGTGTTGGCAGCCTGGTGACTATCGCTAGTCGGGTCGTGGAGGAATGTGCTATGTCTCCCAGCACATCTCCTGCACTGAAAAGTCCTACAATTGTTGGCATGCCCTTGACTATACAGGCATACGCGACACAGTTTGCGGTCTCTAACAAACTGGTCTCTTTGAGCGAAAGTCATGCTCCTGAAGTCGCTGCATGAAAACAGGTCATGCACAGCAGTACGACAACAGAGACATTTAGGCCTCGAAGAAGAAGACTTTGACTTGGAAGGAGCCGGAGAGCTCGGAACTGACTTAGCAGCCTGACTTTTCGTGGCAGCATCAGTCATCTGCAGTATGCGAACTCGGCTTTCCAAGAAGACAAATAACTCCTTGAGAGTAGGGAGCTTCCCTATTTTGACAGATGACTCCCATTCTCTGATGAGGTTCATCGGAAGCTTGTCGATGATAATTCTGGTAATAATCAGATCTGACAACTCCACTTCTGTATTAAGGGAATTCAGTGCATGCACTGTGCTTATAAAATGATCCAGGTATTTCTGCAGGGATTCTGCAGAATACCTCTCAATCTGAGGGGGAGAGAAGAGATTGTCCAGATGGGTGTTGGCGATTAGCCGATCGTTATCAAACCTATCAATCAAAGTCTGCCACGCCACTTGGAAAGTCGCAGCAGAGACAGGAATATTCTGAATGACCGTACTAACCTCTGATGACAGGCAGGACTTCAAGTACTGATACTTGTCCATGTCCGAAATGTGCCTGTGTTGAATTACCAACGACGAGAAAGTGTCACGAAACTCGATCCACTCAGAGGGGTTCCCATTGAACTGAGGAAGACGGATTTCGGGGAGTTTCGGTAACAACGGCGTGACAGGGTCAAGCGAAGAGCGCTGACTGGCAGTCTGCGCCTGCTCGGGTTCATATAGCTGTTTCCTTTCAGCTATCATGGAGTCAAAGAAACTGATGACTTTGTAATAATCAGATTCCACTGCGTGAAAGTCGAATTCATTATCCTGGTAGGCCTCGTCAATGGCCACCTGAGCATAATCTGACTTGTAGGCCTTGAAGACCTCTACGAATTCAGAGCGGCGAATGCGCGCCTCATGAAGCGTAGTGAGATCTTCGATTTCGTACTCTCGCATAATCTGCATTTGACGCAGAAGTTGCGATTGCAAGTACTCGAAGCGTCTTATTTTAGCCTTTTGGGCAGCTTCGGCCTGGGCGTGGGCTTCGGCTCTCTTAGCCTCAGCTTCCTCACGGGCCAGGGCGAGCTGGGCCTGGGCCTCCGCTCTCTTAGCTTCGGCTTCCTCACGGGCCAGGGCGAGCTGGGCCTGAGCCTGCCTTTCTGCAAGTGCCTGCTGGGCCAGGGCCTCCGCTCTCTTAGCTTCGGCTTCCTCACGGGCCAGGGCGAGCTGGGCCAGGACCTCCGCTCTCTTAGCTTCGGCCTGGGCCAGGGCCTCCTTGTCAGATAAGGCCTGAAGAAATTTACACAACTGAGAGTTGCCTCTGGAAATGACGGCGTCGACTTCTGCCCTATAGGCTTCTTCAGCATCAGAATAATCCACACCGTCGATTTCAGTCTGCACAAGGTCGAACTTAGCTGCAAGTTCGTCTAACTTAGACTCATACTTTTTGAGTTCAGGATATGTGACATCCTCAATAGCTAAATTACTAATGACATTAACCTGCCGCGTAATCTGGGCCTTAATGGGAACTCGCTTGGCTTTAAGAGCCGTCAAACCGTCTGGACTCGACATAGCGACTTGCTTATACAAATGTCTGAATTAAATAGGTTGCCCGCCTAGAGCCGGTGCAACAATGACAAATTAAGGTTTGTTTATAAGAATGGAGTGAGTTGCCCGCATAGGAGCATACGAGTAGACAAAGAAATAGTGTGTAGCTGTACAGGTGTAAGTACACAAATGTAAATGTTTACACTTTACAAGAAAGTACCAAAAACTTAATTGAAATCTGTCAGAGACCTCCCTCAAACGCAATGCGGAGGAGAACCACAGATACTTATAGCAACTGACTTTAAACTACTTATTACTGATGGCTACTGATGGTAGCGTCTCACACCGGCGGCAAACTATACCGGGAGAACAAGATTGATATATAAGAATGACTAGAATTGTGGCTAATCACTGAGGTCTCTGTAATAAGTGACCAAGACAAATTCAAACTGTTAATTGAATAGTTACTCTACGTTAATTATAGGTCACTAACTATCAATGCATCTTCAACCATAGGCCTCTGGGTCATATCCAGGCCCGGAGGAACCACAAAGAGATGTTCCCGCTCCCACGGTAGCTCGCAGGCGAAATAGGGACACGGGGAAACCTCTCCGGTTTGAAGGATGCTACACTAAGTCAAATTTAAAATATATTTATTGAGCCCCTTGAAAGATACAAAGAGCACAATGGACAAAATGATAAATAGACCCTTTAAAATACAAGATGGAATTTTGTATCTTGCTTTACAAATAAATTCCTCTTCCTAGCGGTGCCGAAGAAGATGAAATGTTGATGAAGTCAAGGGGAGACGACTTAGTAAGCTCCTTCTGGAAAATAAGGCATGCTTGCCTTATAAGACTGATGAATAGCTCGGAGGACCAGAGCAGAGCAATTTTTATAGTCGCGCTTGCTCGGACGACTGAGAAAGAATTTCACTATTCTTGAAGTGAATGCACACTTTCAGCAAATTATTTTAAGGTCGACTTGCTGCTTCGACCGAGAATAAGAACCTTTAAATGTTGCTTCGACACTGCAACTAAAATTAAGCACTCTGAAATATTCACTTCACAGCAGTACTTACAGTAAATCCTTTTACTTAATGAGTTACGCATTCAAGTCCATACGGTTTGATCAGGGAAGTAAAA
This sequence comes from Ectobius pallidus, assembly GCA_964059195.1. NCBI lineage: Eukaryota > Metazoa > Arthropoda > Insecta > Blattodea > Ectobiidae > Ectobius > Ectobius pallidus. The sequence continues at coordinate 95,574,874 of CAXKWD010000004.1, read as the reverse complement.
AACTTGGCTTCACACATTTGTAATTAAATCACAAATAAATTACTTTGAAGAACGTATTAAATTGCGTCTCTGCAATAACTAGGGCTGGGAAACTTCAAATTCCCAGCTCGACAATAATAACTAGATTCAGAATTCTGAACTGAAAACTAGCCTGGCGAAAGCTTCGAACGAGAGAATAAGAATGAATAGCAAGAATGACAGACGTCACGACATGTGACGTAAAGCAAGAATCCCATTGGCCAAGAAAAACAATAAATAATTAATCTTGGAAATAAATCAATTAAGTTACATTAAAATACTAAAACATAAATAAGAGAATTAATAGCATTACTTTAAAACTGAATTGTTTCTTTAAAAACACAAAATTATGAATAAAATATACTAAAAAATAATCAGACTGAAACTTTGGGTTGGAGATTATAACATGACTATCCAAAAAATGAAAGATGCGACAGTCAAATGTTATTTCTTATGAGAATTGATGGGAGAAAGAACAAACAGATAAGTAAACATATTTAAAATTATATTGAAGACACAACAAGAAAATAAAACAAACGAAGTCACAAGCCTGTTGCCATAGCAACACGGCGAATGACCTCGCGAAACCAGCTAATGCCTCAAATCCGGCCAGACACGAATGCTGGACGGAACATAAGAATGTATTATAATATATTTTGTAAGTAACTATTACCATATATCGTTAGCCATCTCATGCACTATAATTAATAGCCTATCCATATGTTATGCTTTAATGTTAAGTTTGTAAATAACTAGGGATGGGTCCTTGATACTTTCGATACCTCGATACTCTCGATACTTGCATGGTATCGACATCGAACGATACTTCATAAAACTCGCACGATACTTTTTCGATACTTTTGTAATTCTGCAATTCTGCAATTAAGTGAGAATGCTAGTGTTTTTTTAACAAAAACTTGTAAGTGGACTGTTTAAAAAACTAATTTTAGTTTTAATGTAGAGTTGAAAATAATTATAGGCTACAGATGATATTAAATTTTGTCTCATTAAATATGCTTAATTAATTTAGTTGGTATTACACAGTTCTCTCAATTTTTAATTTTTAATATAGGCCTACCTATTTATTGAAACTGGAAATGTTAAAGGTATCGAGTATCGAGTATCGAGGAAAAAATCATGTATCGGTATCGAGTTTCGAGAAAATCTGGTATCGACCCATCCCTATAAATAACTAAAAAATATATATTTTAATTAAAACTATCGCTTGAAATAAAATTAAAAGGGTTTGCGTAATGAATAGGGGCGGATTTCTATGACCTAAAAAATAGGACATATGCAAGCATTTATGACCTAAAAAACATTACAATATGACCAATAAAATTCAAAATATGACTTTACCACTTACACATTGTGTATATTTTTTTTAAGTTTCATTACAATACGTTTTATTAAAATATAGTGTTGATTATTTAAAATATCTGTAAATTCTCAAAAAGTATCATTATAATGCAAAATTTACAAAATATGATATGAAACTTCAAAATTTATTTAATATGCACACAAATATGCCAAAAATATGACATAAGTATGCATATTCATACTAAATATGCTACAATAATTGAAAATTTCCTAAATATGCAGTTAAATGCACAATAAAAGCCGTTTCATTTTCACCAGGATGCTTGGAATCGGGTTTAAATTAGTCGGAAACCTGAAATAATGCAAAGGGGAAAAATATTACATGTCATAGAAATCAGCCCCCTAGTAATGAACATCTTCGTGTGTGCGCTCGAGAAATCGAATGCACATGGGGTGGTAAAACAAAGACGATAAAACCGCAGCGATAAATAGACGAAACTAATGCGGATCTGATTTGTTAACTCCAGGCTAGTTATTAAACCTCCATCTGGTGCTGGCAAATGAGTGATAATCTACGAAACTTTGTGACCGTTATTTGCACCTTAGTTTAGCTTAGTTTTTCCTGAGGATATTAAAGACAAGAATAAGAATGATACCCAGAACTAGGAGTAGCTTCTGTATAAAGTTGAAATTTACTCGCACTTGCTTCTGACATTCAAAACCTGCTATAGCACAATAATCGTCTCATTTGCATAAAGTGGATATAAAGGAAATAAGATTTGAGTGTACGAGGCGAGAATGATTTTCACGTGCAGTGCAATGTTTTCTTGGCATAATGTAATCTCGTTGGAGGGCAATGTTCTCTCGGATTTCTATTATCGCGCGTCATGACAGCTTCGTAATAAAGACGAGCATTGTGACTTGTGAGAGGTGTGGAGACAGTTTCTCACGCATTCGCACGCAATTACACCAGGGGCGCTCGTTTATTATTATAGTGCATGTTCTTCATAATTTATTCGGGCGCGCAGAGAATATTTGGAAAATGTATGATTAGGTGCCAATCACCGGAAGTTTATTAAGAAATCATATATTAAAATAATAATAATAATAATAATAATAATAATAATAATAATAATAATAATAATAATAATAATAATAATAATAATGCACTCTAATAAGCTACAAGTGTTAAAATGTGTACAAGACATGAAAATTGACAGAATGACAGAAAATTTATGACTTCATTTCATAGGCGTAACCAGGTCGACCATATGGGGGGGTATAAAATCTGGGGGTATGGAATACCCCCCAGGGAGAGGGGGGTCCTCCCCCGGAAATTTTTAAAAATTAAGGTGCACAATAATGAGTTTTAAGCTTCCCACGCTTTATACTCGTATTAAGTAATTTTTAAGCAAGTTTAAAAAAATTGTACAATTTTCCTTTTTTAATCGTTACGCCTCTGCTTCATTTTGCATTTTTAAAAATTCAGCTGTGTTTTTACTCCTTTAAGCTGCGAAGTTATAAGGATTCATCGAATCGAATCCATTCATTTAGTATGCCGTGATCTCATCCAGTTTCACAAAATATTGATATCCAAATAAGAAAATAATTATTATATACAAGATCCATTACACTTTATTCATGGAATAGTCTTAACAAATTCTACTCGAGATTAAGAGTTAACTTCGAACTTCGTTCTCGCAAATATATCGATAAACTCGTTATCCCTCATGGAAATACTTATGATAACGCCTTCCTGAATTGGTTACTCTGACTGGGATCTACAGTAATCAATGGCGTACGACTGGAATAATCTGAACTAGCAAATGTGGCCACTGCTTGTGTTCGAGTCAGTTCACTTTATCTAACATACACAAATAAATAACACAACCATGTAACTAAATATTATAATCTACAAATAAATAACACCAAAAATAACTAAATCTTACATTTACAATATAGAACACTAAAGAGTAAAGTTAGAGAAGTTTTAACTACCTGTGAAATAGATAATTAAATAGCTAATTAAATGTCATAATAATATCTGAATGAAATAAAATATAAATTATGAAATAAAACCGAATTATCGAAATTTTTTACTATTCTTATATCTAATAAATTCTAGATATGGCTTAATAATGGAGTTATAGATCCTTGGACCATAATAATTGCTATGTTTGGACCAGCTTACGTAGGCCTAAACTTTGTCGGTTCTACAAGAGGCGAGATTTCATTTCTTCTTCTATTGTAGTTGTGTGGATCAGATAGGCCTATTTGTAAGTTTCTGCTTTTATGAAAATATTTTTTGAGTGTAACTTTATAGCCTAAGTCTGTTTCATACATATCATTCAATTCAGAAAATAACAGTTCTTTTGTTGGATGCTGGTTGGATATGCAGCATATTTCTGAGCATATAGGAGTCTTCATCACTACGAATACCTTCACAGTAATCAGAAGAAATTGAGCTGGCTCTATTAACCGGTCTAAAATGAATTTAGCACCTGACAGAAAGCCAATACTAAAATATAATTCAACACCTTAAAATTATTCTTAATTCACAATAATTTCATACCGAAAAGGAGCAAGATGCGTCAAAGCCTGTCACTTGTTCTTCACTTCCTTCCGGTTCAATCGTGCGTTACCCTCAATCATTCATCATAATGAGTTACATTTTTTAACCAATCTTAAAACAGTTCATTATGTTATTGCATATTATTGTGGATGAAGAATAATTTTAAGGTATTACATTATTTTTAATTATTGGCTTTCTGTCAGATCCAACATTCATTTTAGACCGGTTGATAGAGCCATCTCAATTTCTTCTGGTTACTGTGAAGGTATTCGTAGTGATAGAAGGTTTTTCTTTGCTCTGGAGCATGCTGGATATCCAACCAACATCCCACAAAAGCGATTTGAACTTCCTGTAATTCATCTTGATTTTAAAGATGTGTTTCCACAATTAAACTTCCAACCCTCGTAGAACTCAGGACGCCTCCACAGTTTCCTATTTTGTCCATGAGACCATGGGAAGTTCTCTTCAATTTGCTTGGAAGAAGAGTATATGTCACATCAAACGAAAGCGTTATGTTATTATTAATGACACACCTTGCATTTGCTTTTGATATTTCTATATCCATTAATTATAACATCAGACACGTATTTCCGAATATAAGCTATCTGGCTTTATGGTTATTTAACGAGGGATGTGTACTACAACTTAGGCATATAACTGTCGCCATTGTGTCGGAATTTTGTCCCACAGAAGTTATTTTAAATGCCTGAAATTGCTAACTTGTAGGTATGAGGGATATCCACATTAATATATTTGCGATTCCTAATAAAATAATGAAATGCACCACATTCAGTAGTTAATACATTAGACTGGTAACAGCCCATTTTATTTCTTGATATATCATTAGCGACAGTGCATGGCAATGAAAGCAGAAGGAATAAAAAGAATGGAATTCCGTATCAGTGAAAATTAATTTTCCACAAAACTGTACCTGCCAAAACTATACCAAACTGGGATTCCAGAATAAAATTATTATTTTGTAAAGGTAAACTAATATGAAGAAATAAATGCATTTCGCTTATGAATTAGTTAAAAAATTCATGAATTGCCCAGATATGTACAATAATTTACAGAAACAGAATTTTGGAATACGATAACAAATGTTCATTGATTATTAAATACAAGTGATTTTGAAGTTAACTTCATATATGTTTTGTTTTCTGCTACTTAGAAATGGAGCTAATACTCACCAGGGGCTATATTTGGTTTGGCTGAAGATTCTGTAAGCCTGAGATACTTTTAAAGCAGCAGTTTTATTTCGAGATTCATGTTTAATTACCCCGCCAGTATCTGAAGGTTCTAACAAGGAACTCCATTCACAAAACAGCCGGGTAGGAGCTGTGGACATGCATGACAGGAATGTAGTCTTCCCCACACCAAATTGCGTGTTCTTCTGATGAAGAGAGTGATTGTTTCCGTTCATTGGCTTTTAGACATCTTAGTGCAATTCGTCATGCATCCCTGTTCAGACGGTAGTCGCGAATGGCTGAAGATTTATATTTAAATAAGCTATTCACCTTCCTGTTTCCACAGATTTTAGTAGTTACTGGTTGAATTTAATTTCAGTTCTTCAATCTAGAATAACTCTATCGTAACACCGTTAGAATGTTTATGGATAAAATCTTGTGAAGTAGCAAGCATTACTAGGAAGAATGACAGAACTATTTTTTTTTTTCAAAATTGGAAAATAATAATCAGCAATAATGCTTGCAACAAAAACACCCAACACAAGTGAATTTTTCAGAGTAATAGAGAACCCGTACCAGAACATTCCTCCATTCATGAGCTTTAATTTGACGCATAGATGAACTTTCTAGCTCAGTCTTTAGTATGGGGTTTGTTCATTTGAAGGGTAAAAATATTTAAAAAAGAAAAGAGTTAAAGAGAAAAACAAAGACAAAGTTGCACTCACTGTGCCATTCAAACTTATTTTTAATGATTTCCTGTTGGAATTTTCAATTCAAGTAGATATATTTTGAAGGAGACAAATGTAGCTTCTTTATGCAATAAAAATAATAAATAGACGTTTGGCCACATTGATGTCATTCGTACTTTAAAACAAGCATAATGATAAATGACTTTATTTTATAAGAATTGGCACAAGATGTTAATAAGCACACTATGGATTTTCACTAAGGCACGAATTCGTTCATGTAAGTAGTACACTAGCGATGATATGCAGTTTACGTAAATTTGAATGATGAGGTGGTGAGGTGATGGAGAGAAATTACATTTTGTTCTAATGGTTCAGAGAATAATTCGGTAGTAAACTTGAAACACATGACTCATTCCAATCTAGATTCGAATTGGTGCCCAATCGGGTAAAGAATTAACAGCTAATCCCCATCTCTCGAAACATCAATTAAAAATAAATAAAAATTGAGTCTACAACATAGCTAAGTTTGTGTACATACAAACTCCACAGGGCTATATTAGTGAATCATTACATTTGAAGGATAATAGCATAAACACACTCATTCTGAACGACATCTACTTACCATGATCTAAAATACCGATTCTGTAGATAAAAGAAATGATTCAACATAATTTTTGTCTTAAAATCGAACTGAGAACTTGAGAGCTTAATACTGATACGTTACATCATAATAGGTCTAAATATCTTTTTTCACATATACCGTAATAATTATATAACCGATTCTGTCTCCTATTTCTAAAAGCGTTATTCTTTATTTCCAAAACCATAATCATAATCTACGGAACCAAGAACTTTGTTGTATTTGTTCAATTGGGACGGTCTCTGTACATACAAAGATTTTCAATGTTCAATTTCCATGTGGAAAATTCTTTACGTAAAGATTAAACGATGGTAAACTGTGAGTACACGAATCTGTAAATATTTTCTATGAAATATGATTTTTTAGTTATTAAACCCTCTTAAATATCACAAGGACTTAGGTTAGGGTACATTAAAATAAAAATTCTTATAGTATTAACAAACACCGTTCTCGGTAAATATGCACAATACATAGCCTTAGGTGTTCTGTAATGCACAAACGATAAGAGACTCGGAAAGTCATAAATATTCTCAGGACACTTCAAGGAACTAATATTTGACGCACAAGAAGCAGAAACCTGTAACTGATTTGGTCTCAATATGCCCAGTCCATAAGAACATGTGGACGGCAGTGCTTTATAGGGCGGTTCGTTAACCTCCACATCAGGAGAAGCAGTGTTTTATTACCCCCACAACCCTCCCCCCTTTCAAAGAGAATTGCAATAAACCTGGCCATACAAGGAACTCAGTAACAATGCCCCACACACTGTACTACTTCCTATACATCATAATGAAAGTTACAACACTCCTAACTAAAATACCCTAGCGAATAACCGAATCAATTTGTATTTTCTGACAGTGATAAAGTGCAACTGAGTATTCATTAGAACTTGATGGCTAAAACTTAACCTCATGAGGTGACATCAACACTAAATGTTGTAGATTTAGATATTCACAGTGCGACGCTAACAACTTCGCCCCCCCTACAAATATATTCTTGCCCCACCACAACAATCTTTAATAGGACTATAGGTTAAATTATTTACAACTAGGTTAGGCCTATGTCTGCTAATGTTCATGAATTATGACATTTACTGCTGTTCAGTAATCTTTAATAGAACTATAGGTTAAATCATTTTAAAACTAGGCTATGTCTACTAATGTTCATGAATTATGACATTTACTGCTGTTCAGTAATCTTTAATAGTACTATAGGTTAAATTATTTTAAAACTAGGCTATGTCTACTAATGTTCATGAATTATGACATTTACTGCTGTTCAGTAATCTTTAATAGAACTATAGGTTAAATTAACTATAGGTTAAAGCCTCAAATCCTACGTATAGGTTAAATTATTTAAAAACTAGGCTATGTCTACTAATGTTCATGAATTATGACATTTACTGCTGTTCAGTAATCTTTAATAGTACTATAGGTTAAATTATTTTAAAACTAGGCTATGTCTACTAATGTTCATGAATTATGACATTTACTGCTGTTCAGTAATCTTTAATAGAACTATAGGTTAAATTAACTATAGGTTAAAGCCTCAAGTCCTACGTATAGGTTAAATTATTTAAAAACTAGGCTATGTCTACTAATGTTCATGAATTATGACATTTACTGCTGTTCAGTAATCTTTAATAGAACTATAGGTTAAATTATTTAAAAACTAGGCTATGTCTACTAATGTTCATGAATTATGACATTTACTGCTGTTCAGTAATCTTTAATAGAACTATAGGTTAAATTAACTATGGGTTAAAGTCTCAAGTCATACGTATAGGTTAAATTATTTAAAAACTAGGCTATGTCTACTAATGTTCATGAATTATGACATTTACTGCTGTTCACAATCTTTAATAGAACTATAGGTTAAATTATTTAAAAACTAGGCTATATCTACTAATGTTCATGAATTATGACATTTACTGCTGTTCAGCAAGCAGACAAACCTAAGTTACGGTTAACTAACGGATGAGATAATTCACTTGAACTTTGAATTTTCGCTTTATTTTAATGTTACTATTTTACAACCATGAGGCCTTTAGTTACAACTTTTGCCTGGAGACAATTGGTAGATTCCTTCTCGAATAATGTATCGTCATGGCAAGTGTTAAAATGGGGAAACTCCGTCTTATCAAAAAAAATGTTAAAATTCGAAGATATTTCAATCAGGTTGTGGCCATCCTCCGTGAAAATTAAAACACAGCCACATTAACCAACCATGTTGTTATGATGGCAGGCTCAGAGCTAAAGCATAGCCAGAATCTACACCTCTTCAACTTCAGTTTCGGAAAAAGTTATTTCAGTTTCAGAAAAAGTAATTTCAATCTCGGAAAAAGTAAATATATATTCGGAAAAAGTAAATCTATATCCGAAAAAGTAATATCAGTTTTAATTTTGGAAAAAGTGAATTTACACACGTAATTTTCTAATGTGTTACACAATAATAAAGAAGTTATTGGTCTAATGGCTGAGAATAAATTTATTCCTCGCCTCTCCTTAGACTTCTGCACACGCTTTGACTTCCATAAAGACTTCATATCAAATCTGTATCTCTACTGTTGACATCAGAGGATCAATTACTGTCTTAAAAATCATTTATATGCACGGGTATAATATTCTGTGATATGTGTATATATTTTTCATTGCATGCTTTTCAATGTATCTATTATGTTTATGTTCCTCTGTTATGTTCCTACATAGGTGTATGTATTTTCTTTCTCAAAATTTATAAACTTCTATTGTCGGTAGAAAGCTAAAGGAACTGCTTTCTGAATAAATAATTTATTTATATTTATAAACAATTAACTGACAGAAATAAACGATTGTAGATTATGCAGAAAAAGGAAATTAGTAGATTTATTCATTTTTGTATCTTATTCGCTTTCTGTTTCAATATTAAGGAAATATTTTCTCTTCTGTTCATATCAAGACAGTTATTCTCTGTTTCACATACCCCCTGCTCTATTTTCCATATTTCAGTAAAGTATTCCTTATTTACTCGTAACCATTTGCAAGAGTAGCTCTCAATTTTTTCCTAACTTAAAAATTACCAAGGCCTTCTAGTAGGTATATTATAAGGTAATACTTAAGGTAATACTGCCATGTTATTTTCACGGCAGGAAAGAACTGAGAACTATTGCTTTCCCGAGTTACGAGTAAATAAACGATTCGTTAACATTTCGTTGCAATAAAATTATGTTTAAATTTGTAGTAAAGATTGGAAATATTCCTGATGTACGGAAAAAAGAGCCTGCTTAAATTCTGTATATTTCAGAGACAGTCATTAGGGTAAATCCGGGTGATAGGCCACGCTTTTTTAAATGCTCGATAACTTCAAGAGCCTGTCTGCTGTCTGTCCGTGTGTCTGTAACTCGAATACGCTTTATCAGATTTTCTTGATACTTGGTATATCTACTTACAACGTCCATAAGACGAAGCCTATTGATTTTGGACCAAGTAGGTTGACCGGTACCGGGGTAACGCCCATTCAGGGGACTAATTTCAGAAAATATTACACTGATTTCATCAATATCAATTCAGTTCTCATGAAAGCAATATTGTTTGCAGTCTTGTCATTATAAGGCTTTGGAAGTCACAATACACTGGGCTTTGACAAATAATTCTACCAAGCATGATATCTGCGGCAAAGCATCTAACAAGTGCTTTAACTAACCGAGGGCTCCTGACTTCAGAAATGTCACTATATATATATTATATATATATATATATATATATATATATATATATATATATATATATATATATATATATACGTATATTTTAACCATATCTAGTTTCCGTGTTTGCTGTCTGAAAATGTGTCATGGCGTATGCAATTTCAAGTTCTGTGTAGGCCTTCTTTGGAGGCATATAATAGGCTACAAAGTATGGGACAAAAGTTACTGCAATTTAAATTTGTATTATAAATTTGTGTGTTTTTTTATATATAAAAGAAGCAGTCTTTATAGTAAAAGAAAGGAAACAAAACATTTCGTTAAATATTCTCGAAGCCGATGAAATGAATATCAAATTTATGTCCTGCAAATGTTCACTTATGAGATAGCCTATGCTGTTTACAGACAAACTCTTGCAAAAACAACTTCCTTTTTACTTCGTGCCTCAAAATATAATAGGCTATTTTCGGTGAAAAGTCGACAACAATTTTCAATCAAAATTCATCCCGGTTTCAAGCCTGTACAATATTATCAAATTCAAATATAAAGTTATAAACAGATACTTAACAATCCCAAAAATTTAGCAAAAAAAAAAAAGTTATTTTATTTCTAAACGACATTAAAACCTACAGTAACATTTAAAATGGTACCTTCATTCATGTTGTCTCTAACGGATTTTTAATCAAATTACTGCCATTAAAAATTGTTCTATTATTTCTGTATTTAATATTTGGGTACCATTATGTATAAATATGTATAAAGTCGAGATTAGACTTCCATGAACCAAAGCTACTAAAAATAAATTATTTTTTTAAATAAATAAATAAATAAAGCGAATAAACAGACGGAAAAAAACATAGGCTATACAGGCAGAGAAGAGAGACTTAGCATTCTTTTCCTGTCCTTCGAAGGTTCTGAAATCAGCCAAAATCAATGTGAAACATATTTTTATGTTAGCTAACAACCTTTCACAAAGAGTAATTTAGACTATTTAGTCTCCCAGTAGATTGGTCCAATTTATTATCAGACAGATATCATAGTGAGTAGGTAGGTTAATAGACGAAACGTAACACCACGACATATGATACACATGATACCTATTCCTCCGTTTATTATGATGTATTCTGTACACTCCTCTACTGTTGTAAAATGTAGTTATTGTTGGAATCAATACGCACTGAAATTTCCATCTAACTGATTGGAAATGGAAACTCCGCACCTGTTCTACCAAAATTAGGTTCATGTGACAACCCATTGAATAACTTGTACAGAGGCCTACAGTTCAACATAATTGCCGGTTTAACTCACTTCATTCCACCAGGAATTCAGATATGCTCATCCCTTAGGGCTCTAGTGAAACTTCTCTTTTTAGTATTTAGCTTCACAAAATGTAAGAAAAATGCACTGTGTTAATTATTTCATTTTTGAAGCAGGGAGCCTGGAAAAAGAGATTCACGTTGGCTTCAGGTAAGAAGACACATAGATAAAATTTTACATTTGGCCCCTCCTTAGTTAAAAAGAATAATAATAAAATAAATAAAAATGTTAAAATACTACAGTATAAGCAAATACAACTTAAGCAACATGTAAAATGTGGACAAGTGTAACATTATTCACTCTAAAAATAGTAGATAGTTCTTTTTGTACGATATATTACAAAATGTTCGAGATGTTGGTTGTCCTCTCACCATACAATGTTACTATTGTACAGATTCAGATGTATCCGTTTTACTATATATACACACACACTACACACACACACACGCCATGACACACCGCCGAAATGTCGGTAAAGACTAGAGCTACGTCAAAAATGTATTAGAACAGTAGAAAAATTTTACACTCGAGAGTGAAGGTAGCTTTCAAATTGTTATAGCGTGGAACCGTTCGGCTAAAATAGGTAAAGAAGCTGTACATTACAATAAATGAAGCCATTTAAACGGTCAACACCTTGAAACGGAACCAGAAAATAAAAATCCTTTCACATACGTCGTTTTTAATTACTTCAAGGAAAATCATGCAAAATAATAAGTAAAAAGAACAACATGTTTGGTCGTAACTATGTAACGCATTAACTTTGCAGACAAACAAACGAAATGGCGGTCGAGTTAAAACAGGACCTCGCTTCGCTCAATAATAATAATAATAATAATAATAATAATAATAACAACAAAAATAATAACGTTCACAATATTTGAGATTCCACTGTATTGCCTTCTTTTTAGTTAAACTGTATGTCTGTATCCAATGCCAACCCTGTTGCTCTGACACATTTGGGGTCCACCTCGGGGATATATTTCTTCATAACACGAACAAACCAAGGAGCATATAGAACCAATATTGGGAAAAGGAAATATCATTCATTCTGAAAACTGCAATACCTCTTACAGCTCAACTTAATATTTTATTATTCAATTATTGCAACCAAATGGCCATAAGAATGATGAATGGAGCAACGGTGGAATGATATATATGCAAGGGAAACAGGAGCACCTGGAGAAAACCTGCCCGTATCCCATTTTTTCCACCACAAATTCCATATAGATCCACCGAGATTCAATCCCAGGTCCCAGCGGTGGAAGGCGAGCGATCTAACCACTCAGAGCTCAACTTAATATCACATAATGTTATCACCGATTTGCATAACTCTGAATTCTGCCATGAGTATGCAATTAAAGACATCGAAATTTAGTAAATAAGTTATGCTCTGCTCCATATTCAAACTTGTTTTAATTGTTCCGGCTATTACTTGGTATAGACTATTACTGAGTAAATGAATGGAAGAGCGAGTAATTGGGTCCATTTGCGTAAAAAGCATAGCATAAAACTGGATTGTTTGGTATGCAAAAAGTCTAATCATTGCTGGAGTGCAAAAAAACAGTAAATATATTCACTTTTCATCTAGGCTGCTAGCCTTAGGTAGTGACAAAATACAATTGGTCAACTACTAAAACTTTATACTATTATTGCGACTGTTTAATGCAGTTAGGTTGGTAGCGAGTAACAAGATACTCGTACCATTTCAATCTATGTTTGCTGCTAACAAGCTATGCATTGCTTCATTTGGGATGAATATCTATTCCATAACACTTTCCAAAACTGTAACTGTATATGCAAGGCTGTTACATGGACATTATTAGCCATAAACCAGAATTCCCCCTCTCAAATTTAGAATACGTGGAACTTGTGTGGGTTTAGCCACAGGAAGTGTCTATAAAAGGGTCATATCTCTGGAAGGACGGTACAGAAAATTACTCGACAGGCACATATGTTAATACACGACTAGCAGACTGGGGATTACCCTGAACACAAATTATTTCTTAACTATAGTTCCATGGGGTCATTATCAGATAGAATGAAGGGACATTTTCTCGTAAATAAAAGGAAAATATATGTTATTTGATTAAATAAGTTACTGGCTGGAAGTGCAGCACGTATGATGTAGATGGTAATAACTGATAACTAGGGGCGGATTTCTATGACCTAAAAAATAGGATATATGCATGCATTTATGACCTAAAACTATTAAAATATGGCCAATAAAATTTAAAATGTGACTTCACCACTTACACATTGTTTCTATTTTTTAAGTTTCATTACAATTCATTTTATTAAAATATAATGTTAATTATTTAAAATATCTGTAAATTCTCAAAAAGTATCATTATAATGCAAAATTTACAAATTATGATATGAAACTTAAAAATTTCTTTAATATGCACACAACTATTCCAAAAAATATTATATAAATATGCATATTCACATTAAATATACTACAATAGTTGAAAATTTCCTAAATATGCAGTTATATGCACAATAAAAGCCGATCCATTTTCACCAGGATGCTTGGAATCGGGTTTAAATTAGTCGGAAAACTAAAATAATGCAAAAGTGGAAAATATGACATGTCATAGAAATCCGCCCCCTACTGAAAACAGTAACTTATAGAAATAGACCGCAGAAAAAGTAGTACAGCATAATTCTATTAATGATATGAATATAAGTTAAGCCCTTTTTGGCAACTTTTAAAGAAATCCGAGAGGCTCATAATTTTTTCAACTTTACTTTCCATGTCCATTCTTTACATATTAATATTAACTGAACAAAAGCTGTTGTATGTAGGCTAATTACTTACGAGGGATGGGCATACAGCTGGCAACGTTTCACAAGCAAGTCGAATGAGACCTGAACAGTTTTATTCTTACTCCATATTGGTGAGCGTTTGGCCCTTCGCCTATTGACGGAAAGGAAAGGGAACTACAGTAGTTACGGCCAGTACCCTCTCTTTCAGATTATTGCTTTCTTTTAATATGTCTGTCATCTTAGACATAAGACAAAGGGCTTTACTTTCTCTTTGAAGGGAGGTATTCTACGTGATTTATTACCAGAAAAAATCCCACGCTATAAGCCGCGTTTGAACTTGCGAAGCGTTGACCTAATGGAAAGCAGACGACAAATGAGAGCTCCACATTAAACTTCATTCCCATTAAAATTATTAGAAAGTGTATGAATTTATTAAAGGCTTTTTATTATTTGCAATTAAATTCGTATAAATTCTGTTTCATTAACACGTTGTTTAAAAAATAACTTATTGGCACTGAACGCGAAAAGAATATGGAGGTATCTTAATTAGAACTCTATGTACAAAGATTATTGTTGGTGCCGTTGGGTCACAGCTTTGCCCAAGCACAGAGAACTCAGTGATTTGTACTCCCAAACTACGTCAGCTAAAAAACTTTGACTATGCTGTTGTGATTTTCCCATGGTAATTGTCCAGTACATGAAACAGACTTATTTTGGCACAACGTTGCACTCCTCCCCGTTTGAAATTAGCTGTACAGCAGCTAGCTGTAGCTTTCAATTTAAATCCTCTCTAATTTATTGTTGCCTACAAATATATCCTATTATTCTAAAATAAACTACACTCACATGTCCACAAGATAAATTTTATTGCTGTTTACTCACTTATTTCCCTCAGCATTTCAGATAACTAATTACCGCAATAAAAGTATTTAATGTTAACTGTCAATATAATAATGAAAACGATTTAACAGATCAAATATTTAACATAAAAATTATCTTTAAATTAACCAGTCTTTATCAATTCTGTCTATATAATAAGGTGCAGGAATGTACCTGTATTTAGCTCAGGCACAGTATAATTAATACTTCTGCTTTAAAAAAAATATAAGACTACTTCATAATAGGTACAACTTTAAAATTTACAGTAGATGCAAACCCCGACATTTCTATGTTTTATCTAAAATGTGTTGTTCACTTACATAGCTCGCCACTATAATTAATAGTTTAATGTGGCAATTGAATGCAAACGACATTCCCAATTCATTTAACGCAGATGAAATTAGCTTGTAAATGCAAATTCCAACATTTTCTCATAACTATGAGATGCAAACAACGACATTTCCCTGCAGCCAATACTGAATTACACTGATGTCACGTGACGATTCTCAGGCCCCACTGTGTAAAGAGATTTCGCGTGCTAAAAGAAATCTATTTAGTTTGTTTCTTTGTATGTGAACATAAGTGTATTCAGAGTAAATAACAGAGGTCAATATTGTAATAATAACACGATAAATAGAATTTATGAATTTTAGAGCATTTAGGAGCAAACGCAGGCATTTCCAACATTTAAGCTTATTATTTTAGGCAATTTCAATTGATTCTTGACAGTGGCAGGGCAGATTTCAAGGCATCTGCAATATCTGAAGAAGCTTCTCAAAAATTATTATATTTCACTCGTTTTTGTTTCCTGTAAAATTTAGTGAAGTGGAAATGTCTGGGTTTGCATCTAGACGCCTCATGTATAATGTCATAGTCGTCGAAGTGTGGCATAATGGAAATTCACCAGTAAGTTCACTGCATTAATAATGTCACAAAGTGTGGCAAAGTAAGTTTATTAGTTGTGTACTGTATTAGGAAAGACAATTCTTTATCAGTTTTAATGAGCGAAGGGTTAATTTTTTTTAAAGATGTACTTTGTGTTTGTACTTTATTTCTGAATAAGGAAGAGAACGAGGAGAAGTATGTTGTATATGTTAAAATAACCTATTAGGTTACATTAAAATTAATAGCATGTAACAAATAATGGGAGATAAAAGATAATTAAAATATTTTATGGTACCTAACAGCAAACAGGAAGTCCAATAATAGTTATGAAAACATTTTCATAAAGACGTAACATGACAAAGTGCACTGATTATCTACAATTTTAATACTGGGCAAAAGTACTGCCATATCCATTACACGCAATATGTGCGAGGCATTAAAAAGAGAGGGGGATGAGCCGCGCACTAGTGTTTATAGGCAACACATATATAACCCCGAAGCTTTGGGGTGCATTGATTTTAACCTCGACGCTTTGGGTTTTTGCCTGTTCGCATGCGGTCGCTAGATCAAAATTTATTATTGTTAGTGAGTGGTGAATTGAGACGATGCGGCCAATTTATATAATGGTAGGAATACTGCCAGAATGGTATAGTGAGGAATGACTGTCTATACTATAGGATTATTGTTCTGAATGAACACCGCCATTTCAAATGAAATGAAACGAGGTCAGGATCCGTC
The DNA here is from genome assembly GCA_964059195.1 of Ectobius pallidus. Lineage (NCBI taxonomy): Eukaryota > Metazoa > Arthropoda > Insecta > Blattodea > Ectobiidae > Ectobius > Ectobius pallidus. The sequence goes on along the minus strand of CAXKWD010000004.1, from coordinate 95,558,181 downwards.
TAGTGAAGAGGTAGCTAGACGGAATTTGTAATTTTCTATTTACAATACAAGCAGTGCACTGGCTAATTTAATCTGCAGTTTTATGCTAGTATCAGAGCTTTGTTAACTAACGCCAAAAGCTTCAAATAAAATGAAAAATCCAATGTTGAGGCGAGGGCTGCTGCAATGTTTCTAACATGAGGGCAATGTAATAACATGTAATGACACAAGCAGAATACAGTAATCGCTTGGCGAATAGGTTTAGTAATTGTCGAAAAACATATCCTAATGTTATTTCAGATAAACTAAGTATTACCGAGTTCATTTCTAATCAGTAAATAAACCCAAATCACTTGCAATAAAAATTAACTGCTTTAAACAATATTATATTTTAAAATATATTAACTGAGATCAATCCGTTCACTATAAAAAAGATAAAACATCCTGTACTTTAGAGATATGAACTAAGAATATTTATTTCATTGGATGAGCTATAATAATACATGAACATCAGATACAATATTGTTATACCTTTAGTTAAATCTATGTTTCATTGTCGTTTTCGATCACACCGTCTTTAGAGCTTCTTGCGTTGTAGTCATGTTGATGCTGAATTATTTAAAATCAGTAAAGTCATCTTATAGTTTAATTAAGATTAAAAATTCACTAACGCTTTAAAATGTTTTCGGTTGATTGGTTATAAGATTATTTAACCACATGGGTGTACAGCAACTTAGGCCTGTAACCTCGCCGGTGTGCCGGAAATTTTGTCTGACAGGAGTTCTTTTACATGCCTGATGTTGGCCTGTCACATTTATGCACAAATAAACGGGATCCATCTGGCCCAGTATTGAACCTTCGACCTTGAGCACAGAAATCCAGCACCGTAAATTTGTTAGAAAGATAATTACTATAATAAACACTTACACTACTACTCTTGACTGGGCTACCCAGGCTGACTTTAAATATTTTTATTAACACACTATCACACTAGCACAATTCGCTGCTACATCTCCCTGTCTTTAGTACAGTCTTCACCGTTGTGAAGTGTGTTAGTGTGTATTTTAATAAAGACTTCACAATATAACTGTTATTACTACTTGATAAAACTTTACGTTCTTATTCAAACAAGTAGGCTAATGGACAGAAATATTTCGTAATGTGCAAAAGAACGTTTTCTTTACATGGTACCATCATCAGGGCATCTTTCTTGTAGATTTAAAGCTATTGGGAAATATTTAATTCACATCAGACAGATTCCCTAAAAAATTAAGTTAAATTTAAATATAGGCCTACATTGGGCTAAATAATTTACATTAAGGAAAAATAAAATTGTATTTAGAAATGAAATACGAATAAGACTACGTAATAATACTTCTAATAACTTCAGAAAATAGCAGAATTAGATCAAAAAATGAAATCTCAATGACTAAGTAGGAAATTAAACACACAAACACCACACAAGATATATTACCATGTCCAAGTTACACACAGATCTAATCATGTAAGTAAGAATTCTTTACGAGAATAAAGCGTGACAGTGAAACAAACCCGAGAAAATTCTATAGGCCTAAATATTATTAATTCCTTCTAATTATCATATAAAACACCACCAAAAATTTCAACGGAATGCAACCACAACTCAAAAAGACAAATTTCAGAACGCCGGAGTAACAAGTCAAAAGAAACAACACAACCATCTATAGGCTAATTCTGATACATCAGAGGAGTTTAAACCCTTGGAGGCTATTTCACTAAGGGCGAATCCGAAAGACTAAAGTTACTGCAGTGGAAATAATAAACAACAATAATGCTTATTATCTTTATAGGATATTCCATAAACTATGTAGCTTGGGCGATAACAATCCAATCATAAGTAGTTTCAAAATATTTTAAAACCAGCTACCTACTAACCTTATCTACTGCGAATATCTGAGACATTTCATTACTGCAGCTAGACAAACATAAAGAAATCGTGCACAGACTAATTTCTACCAAATAAATTCTGAAAATCATGGAATTGGGAACAGAGTACCACTAGAAAATGCACTCCGTCAAAAATCTTTGCAGATCACTCAGATGTCTAAGAAGATAAAAGTTTAAGGTAAAACTGTACGTAATCATTTTGAGAAGTCAAAAAATAGTTCATTTCTTAGAAAATGTTATTGTGAATGTGTTTATTTAATTTGCTGTAAAGATATTTAGAATAACATGACGACTTTACGATTTCATCGACTACATTAGACAATTATTTACTGAAATATTTCCAAAAAGATTTAATTAAATGGTGAGTTTGCGATGTGAATAAAATTTTACCGATATAATTTTTCGTGATTGGGAGAGCACGTGGTTTGCAGCAGTGCCGTGTAGCGACGCCACATGACGGGCTTCTGTGTAGATCCAGGCAAGCTGCAATTTTCAATTCAACCCCAGGGTTAAAGAAGATTTTAAACAAGAGAATCTAATCAGAATGTAATCATTTTTAAAAACAAACTATAACACTATTTTGAATATATATTATTTATCAGGAAAGTTTTAATCATATGCCACACGTATGGCATGTATGAATAACATTTACCAAAGATTTTAGCTAATTACGATGATTCATATAAACACAATAACCCTGATGTTAAACAGTTTCTAGGAGGCATACTTTAAATTCTATTTATAAGCTAAACCTCAATCCTCAGCAAAATAAAATAATTAAGAAACGTCAGTTCTCTTTAATTCTGAATACGCTGTATTAATAAACTATGAAATATTAGACTAGGCCAGTGGTTCTAAAACTTTTTGAAATCCTACAAATAATTGTAGGCACACTATATAAAAATTTCCGACGAATATGTTATAATAATTGTTAAGTATTCCAGAAAAATAATGGGATAAAAATATAATTAAACATAACTTAAATTTACTCATGTTGTGTTTATGAAAAAGTTGAGCATGATGTGTCCTAGCGATTTCTTCAATGTGTGAGGCTATGGCTTGGTTCTAAAAGGGCCAATGTCAATTTCTTTAAAAAATAAGATTTATGCATTATTGAGCTCGCCTAGTCTTTATCTTTCGGAAACTAAAAGTGCTAATGTCTGTTGCTATTAATAGACATAATACAGAAACCTTAGAGGCCAATGTCGGAAGTTCTCAGCAAAAAATGTTACTTCTATAAAAGCTTTAAAGCCAGTTATCTCAAAAGCAAGTTTTATGACATTGGCCCTTTTAGAAGCAAACCACATAATTATTTGAAACGGAAACTTTCATTTCCTATGAGTTCCACTCTTTTAACACTTAATTGTGGTGAGGGTAGAAAATCCTAATTCACATAAATATGATGGTGAAAATATTATTGTAGTAAAAAAAAAAAAGGTCAAAGTTATTTTAGTTACTGACGCATACACAACAAGAATAAGACCGCTATTAACGCCTCACAGTACATACTGGATGGTCGACTCAAGGCTTGTTTACAAATAGTAACTAGCGACTACAGCGCCGTACTGAACTAATTCAATGTTGGAGCAAAACTTGTAAGGTCGTTCTAATTACATATCATTATTGTGTGTAAACAAAAATAGGCGGATTATCCATAATTAAATTTTATTTTTATATCTGGACACACATTTTTCTGGGACCGGAAATCTTGCACACCTTGAGAACCACTGGACTAGGCCCTTAAATGATTGTGTTAAGGTTGGCCGTAAGGCAATCTCCTCTTCAACCGTGAAACGGCGGAGTGTCTTAAATTGATGTATTGTTTTATTAACTATCGCCACCACTAATCTGTTAGGGTTTGTGGTATTATCCCTGGCTAGGCGAAAATGTAGCCTCTTTTCTCCAATAGTAGGATACCTACTAGGGCAACATTATCACCACGATAAGAGTTGAAAGGGTGAGTTATAAATAAGGAGGGGTCCCTTGCCTAGTAACCAGACCATGGTGGACATGGCCTATTTATGAAAAATAAAATTCCCTTGTTTGTACCGAGAATTTAATACAGAATCACATGATTAGAAGTGATAAGCTCTGATCTCAAGATCACTAGGATGGCCTGTTATAGTACAATACTGCATACTTCCTTAATGCAGTAACGTAAAAGTAAATTAATGTATTAGCTTAAGACAAACATAAAAATAATAACAATAGTAATATTAATAATAATAACAATAATAACAAAAGGGAAAAATCATAAACCAGAACGAGGTATTATAATACATTCCGAAACACCAGAATTATTATATACATTATATATTATCATATATTCCGAAACACGTGAGGGATTCTTCCTTTCTCTAGCCGTATCATACGTAGACATACTATAGGTATAGGCAAATACTATAGAGACAATACCGGACACTTACTGGTAGGGAAATGGGGGACAGATTTTGCAGCACTCCTGGTGGCACAACCTAGAAACTTGGGGCAACATTAATATATTCAAAACATATATAAACTGTAATATGCTATTCTGAGCCATTAGGTAGATACCCCTTATACATAACATGCCGAGTCTGGCTATTTCGGCTCTTCTATTAAAAACTATTTAACATATATGTATCTAGATACTGCAATTGTATTCAGTAGTAGCAGGTTGGGCCGCTAGATGGTGCTCAAAATATTGTCCCCCGATATATCGCAAAGTGTCCTGTATTGGTCTAGATTGTATTTGGTATAGGTCATATGGTACACCTAAAAATTCGCTTTCGAGTTTTCAGTACAATAAATTACTCATACCAAATATTATGGACCCAATGCGCAATAAATATAATATGCCTATATGGTTGCGATGCGCTGCCGCCAGGAGATCAGATTCGATTGTTTGGGATAGGTACTTATTAACGGGTTAGAATTTTTAGGTGTAATTTCCATATGGAAAAATGGGAAAGGTTCTGAAATAAGATGAAAAAGGGAGGAAAAGGTGCTGATGCAACTATTTCAATAAATCCTATTTCTCCTATTTTTGTCACTAAAAACACGTAGGCCTAGCCCTAAAATAGCTTAATTATTTCTATACGAGTAGATTACATAATAGCATCATTCATCAGAGGAGAAATAAACAAAACTGTAGTAATGTATCTTAAAACATTAAGTATCTTTAAATTGTGAATAGTAAGCTTGTTTTTATTAAGTGAAGAGAGGTATTATAGTGCTTTCACATTCGCCAGAGGTTTCAAGGCCACAACTTCTCACGTCTAATATGCCCCCACTGATCTGCAGTTAACAGTATTCCCCTTTGCGCAGAGGAGCTGCGCTGTCGCACACACTCATACGACACCAAGGGGAACTCCCTACTGGCTTGTCATGTGACTGGCATTGGAGGGGTATGATGTCATGTGAGCACGGTAAGTGGGGGTATCATAGGCGTGCTACGTTTGGCCTTGAAACCTCTGGCGAATGTGAAAGGACTATAATAGATTAGAGCTAAACAGATTCATTGTAGTATTTTAATTTTCTCAAAATACTCTCATTAGGCACTGACATCTTTGTGTATTAAAAAATATTTTAAAGGCCAGATGGTTTAACTCATTGAATGTATTTTTGCGTGCGTAAAAGCTGCAGATAAATAACTTTTCATATTTTAAATCTTCGAAGAACACTGTGCAAAGGCATTTCGTAACAGAGGCTATTGGAATTTAATATTTTGAAGAATCGTGATCTTTTGAAGCTTCGAATTGGAAATTAGTTGTTTCATATGGTCTTTCTGGGTGTTTTTAATGTAACACGATTCCTGAATCGCAAAAAGTGCATCGTATAACAGTTATATCCTGCTTGGATTTCTGAGCCAGGGCGAAAAGTCGGGATATGAGCATCCTCAGCATGGTCAATTCTGGTACTACACGCGTTATGTAACAAACCTATATTCATGCTACTAACTGATTCCAGTGAAATTAAACAGACAAAATTATTTTTCATTGTTTCATTTGCTGAAATCAGACACTCTCACTATTGCAGAAATCTTTGCAAGCTGAGGGAAGGTTCATTGAAAATTACTTAACATCTTGAATGCTGGAACAAAGCCATGATACTTCATAAAAGTGAAATGAAATTCAAGCAATAAAAAAGAAAAAAGGTATTATGGACACGGTGGAGAAAAAGTGGATAAAGGCCCCAAACAGGGGAAAAAGGTGCTTGAAAATTGTCTCCATTCTCGAATACAGACATTTCACACTGTGCTTTCTTTCACAAAAGCCCTAATGTATCCTATGAAAAAAGGTGCACAGCTAAAAATCCTAACACTGCTTATAAACAATAAAAACCGAGGTTTCCGATTATGATGATTTATAAATATTACAATTCATTCAATGAGTTAAACCATCTGGCATCTAAAATATTTTTTTTTAATACACAAAGATTTCAGTGCTTAATGAGAGTATTTTAAGAAAATAACGCTCAGGGGCCAGCAATTGCATTCCTGAATACTTTACATCTTGAAATTTACCCCCAGATAATGCTGGGGCCCCCAAAAGAAACCCCTAATCTTACTACCATCAACGGTCCAATATAGTAATAATAATGATAATAATAAATAATATCAGTTATAATAACGGGTATAATATGACGAGGTTCTAAATACAGGAAGGCCTATAAGTTTCTTTAGCTTTGCATTAGCGATATCATTAAAATGAAGGTTAGACCACTTTAATAGAAAAACTAATATTGCATTTATTCTTATTTCAGCTAAATGGTGTTGCTAAATACATTCGTTATTAACTTGTTTCGGTCATTATCTTACGAAGTTAAATACTTCAGCAGCAAAACAAAATTTCTTAATAATTGACACATTAATTTTCAAGAAGATGAATGTGAACTTTTAAAAATTATTCTTAACATAAAAATAGTGTTTATCTTTTTATTCATGTTAATTACAGCAATTTGTAAACCGACGTAATGAAACATCGTAGGCCTATTGCATGCATGTTGATACTTCAAGTTATCTTTATGCAAAACTGTCATGCAACTCACGCATACATTACATCCTTTGATGCTATGAGCAAACACACATAAACGAAAACTCGTTAGGAAGTTGTTCCCTTTATGATAATTCTTAAGAATCATTTTGGAATTTAAAATTTAGCAGATGGCATGAACTAAATCGTCCAAAAAAAAAAAAAGTTCACACCACTAAGTGAGACCGAGTCAGTAATGTCACGGATATAAGTTTAGGAGCTCGTGGATTCGAACCCCATGACCGACCAATCTGAGTGTGTGTTTTATCCGGGATTTTTCTTACTTGCATAGGCGTACGCTGTATTAGACTTAATACTTAACCCGACCATTTGCCTTAGGACGCTCGTCGTCGTGCTGATCCCACAGCAGGAATCTCTGCTGTGGGATTCTATGTTTTGCTAAATCAATGTGTTAAAAAAATGTATTACTCCCTCCCCTACGGTCAATGGAGCGTAAGATCCATGAAAGAGGAGATGAAACGGCCAATGGAAGAAACAAGGAACAATTCACAGTGTCAAATTGCGGTCAAATTTACTCAAGCGGTGTCAAGCGGTCAAATTATTGCGTTAATATTTTACATTAAGAGATCTTAATTTACTTTCTAATCATATTTACGGTACAGGCCGTCTGTGTAATACAAATTCATGATTTACTCCATGTAAGTTACAATTGACAAGTCGAGTATATGGAAAGAAGATTGTCAGTATACTTAATATACCCTACCTTCTTTAAGCATTATAAGTGTAGGCCTACATATTAAGAATAGCAATTTTCAAATTTCTTTAGTTTCTGTTTGGGCATTTATACTATTTATTATTGAGTCTGACATATTGAAGGATATAGTTATCTGCTAGTTATCTCGTTGGTTGTCTGGGCAATGAAGAAGAGTGTAGAACTCGACATAACATTCTAGTATTTAGTACTTTTTTTAATTATCAGTTCATTTTGGTTTGGGTTGGTTTAATTGGAACGCAACCTACTTGTACAGAAAGTGGTTTGAAAACCATGCTTTCGATACGTGATAAATAACTGCTGGTAATGTAAAATCTTGAATCAACATTTTGTACAGCTTTTCTGAGGAATTATTATGTTTCTGAAATTCTTATTGTCGTGTTTTTAGGCTAATTAAGTACTTATTTTGTCCAATTCATGAAGTATGATTTCCTCATAGATATATAAGCTTTCATGAACCACAGATTATTGTCTCTGTTAGACACTACATGAGAATATTATAGGAGAAAAATTCCTCCGACACTGGGACTTGAACCCAGGACCTTTGGCTATTCGCGCCAATGCTCTACCAACTGAGCTAAGCCGGAGATCAATTCACAGCGCCGATAGATACTGCATATGACATAACTTGTCTGTCTGTGAGGTAGACCATTAGGGCAGTCAGTCATAGGAGAGAGGTTCTATCCGGCGCTGTGAATTGATCTCCGGCTTAGCTCAGTTGGTAGAGCATTGGCGCGAATAGCCAAAGGTCCTGGGTTCAAGTCCCAGTGTCGGAGGAATTTTTCTCCTATAATATTCTCATGATTTCCTCGACAAAATGTAAGTATAAAATAAAGGCTTACAAACTATAGAAGATGGAAGTAGTTTGTATCCTACTCGGGACCAGAGGAACATTTCCTACAGTTTTAGTACAATTTTTCAAGTCCTTCCATCTCGCTAACTCGCTACTCAATGAAATTGCTCTAATGGCTCTAAAATCTTCGAGCAGCATTTTAATAAACAATCTTCGCTGAAGACTTGTTCATCTCAACATACAGTATTAGGTTACTACCTTCAAAACCAATCATATTCATTAGTTTATACTTAGGCTACTACGACAGTAAACTTGTATAATATTAACGATGTAAAAATTATGTAAATTGTATATTAATGTTCGGTATACTTTGTCGCAAGGAAACCTCTAACTAGAGGAAGTAAAATCAATAAATGTAATGGGAATTGTGAAGAGTACGACATAAAATGAAGACGTCCTATTATATAATCTGCCCAGAAATGATGTATTGTGAAATCAAAATATTTTTTGGTTTACAACTATAACTTAAGTTTTTATGTACCCCTATAAGTATTCGAGTACCTTTTGTTAATGTCGGCTCATTTCTACTTAATGAATATAGGCTTACTGCATTATACCTCTATTATCTTCCTTATTGGTACCGTTATAAATTTATACTGTTTAATTGATCATATATTATATAATATTTGTGACACATTAATAACCTACAATTATCTGCAATTATATCATTATCTAGAATTAATTAAATGAAAACTAATTTGGCTGGCTGCCCTATTTCCTAAATGTTATATTTTATTTTTTCTTCTTATTTTACTTTGATATTTTTGCGTTGATCATATTTTATTTGGCAAATTTGTTAAAAATTCTATTTTACTCTTGTTTGTTTTCAGAACTGTTTTACTGGATTTAATGGCGACAGTGTCTCTATGACAATCCTAAAATAGGACAGCTATCCAAATATTCTATTTTCTCTCTCATATACATGCCAAAAGAATATAAAATATTGATAATACAGTATAAGTTTTCTTATGTTGATTTTTGAAAAGTTTTGGTACAGTAATTATAATACTGTCTACACTGCTGCTGTAGGAAACGTAGAAATTTTATTTGCGATGGGTCTTTTTGTCCTCAAGATATTAGGTTATGTATTCCGACATATTAAAATGTCATCTTCAGTCCCTACTTACATTCGAGAACTATCCTATCCGTGATGTATGCTGAGCACTACCCTAGATGTGTACTCATGTTTAATGCATACGTGTACAACTTTTACATTAACATAGCCCTCAAAGGACATGAAACTTATAAATAATACATAAAATTTCATAAATAAACAGATTCCTAAATGTTATCACTGTTTTGAATAGTTGTTTCAGCTAATGCAATGGCATTACACTTCATGTGTGCTGTAGACCTATATTGCATTCTTTTGCATTGTGGTTGTGTGAGTGTGCCGTATGTATGCCTGCTTGTTTCCATATCTCACATGCTTATCTTTCCACACCGGATGATCTTTCTTAAATAACCCTGAAAGACAAAGTGATAATTGCTAGTAATTTGAAGAAAGACCAGATTCTGTGACTTTATCAAAATGCCATCTCCAAGACATGTTGATTTCACAGTCAAGAGGTACAATGAAAAATGTCCATTCCTTAAAGGAAAGTTAGTAAGTCCGCATTTCCGATATGGTACGAGGCGGTGTGCAGAAGAGGGAAAAACACTGATGTGATACATTCACATAACTTCCTCCGCCTTAAGTATGGACACTACAACTTTATTTCAATTCTGATGTAAGAAAGAACCCGCATTGCAGGAGGTGTGGATTCAGTTTTCCTTCGCCTAAGCACGGGAGTTTTGTTTGCTATGCAATTCTTAATGTTTATACAAAAAATGGCTTCTTATAACTAGACCTATCCTTCATTGAATTTTTGCGAAGAAAAAGTTTCAATCTTTTTTTTTCACTTTTTAGTATAAGCACTTTGCGTAAAAAATTTAAACAAGATCCTTGGAACTATTTTCGAGAAACTCGCGAAAAATGAAAATTCCTTCATGTTTAGAAGTAGTAAAAGTAAGATAAAATCGTCGCCAATCTTCGTGTCACGATTCCAGTAGATGTCCAACCAAAAAAATAAAAATGTATTTGATTTTCGTCCTTGAGCTATGCTGTTCAAAGGCACACCCAGACATGCTTCTGAAAATTTCTTTTTGGAATCAGGAGAACCTCAAACTTTAAGACCTAACGTGATCCAGCCTGATGTATTTTAACGAATTTATATCGGAATTACTAATAATTAATTAGTCTATCAATGTGTCTTGGGAGATCTATCTATCTTACAGCAAAGGAGAATACCTTCAAGATTTCAATACTTCTAGTCTTCAGAATAGATACCGATTCTAAATTAAACGTGACTGCATGGTACTAAAACACGACTCACAAAAGAAGACATATTCATGTAACATTTTATTTAGATTCCATGAAATTCCTCAGCAACAGATGTTCTGTGTTTTTATATTCTACATATTACACTTAACCCTCAAGCTATTTTCATTTCGGAGTTGTAAACACAGAAAGAGAAACAATTTTAAAACACGCACATATTATTTTCATAACAGATAAAAGAATTTTGTTTTATCACTGCCTTTAGAAAATCTCTCATACGCGAATGCACAAAACTGAAAACAGTAAAGGTTCATATCGCAAAATTTATTTCATAGTTTTTAATAACGCTTGGTGTTTTATCCATACAACCCTGAACATGGGATATCAATTCACATAATTATTCACAAACAGACTTTCTTTAAAGCAAAAATAATAACTTGCTGTAGAATTCATATGCATTTATGATACAGTTAAAATTTAATAAACAGGAAGGGAGTTTTTATTAAATAGCCTAAACTAAAAACGATAAACTTATCTGCACTAATTACTTTTGATAATTTTCATTCTATTAACCTTCCTGTTAATAAGCATTCATGTGCTAATAATTTAACTAGTCAAAAAATTTGTTCCAGCCACATTCCTAAATGTCATGACATGCCTGACGCATGCGTACACATTGTCAGTTCGTAATGTACTTCACAACGAACTGCCAATAAGCTTATGCGCATGCTTCGGTCATCGGACGACAGTTACTGAATGTTGCTGGAACAAACCTATAAATTATTACTTGCTTGGCATTCTTAAATAATTACCCTCGGGTGAAAAACGGTCTGTCGTGTTATTGATAGTTTTCTCAATAGCGATAAGATACATCAACAATAGGCTAATATCAATAACTAAGGCATGCGACGTGTTTAGGTTTATAATATATTTTATTTACATAAGACAGTTCGTATATGGAATTGTAAGGAAACACGTCAGTATAAAAATATTCTCTGACGAACGGCTTTAAAAATTCTTCGCCTAATTTATAAACAATGCAACATTTCAGAAAGGCTTCATAAAACCTCATGGAGAAATAATGGATTTTGAACGAAGTAGACAAAACAGTACTCAAACAATCCAATCATATTAAATAGGCATGCACCTATACACCTATATCACTTTACGATTAAATACTTAGTTTTTATCCTCAATAGGACACATGTATTAAAGAGTATCACAGCGCAGAAATAAACAAAATGCAGGTCTATATTTTTAAAAGATTTTATAAAAATGTGCAGTCTTTCCAAACTGCGCGAGAAAGGTTAATTTATACTAATGATACCGAAAAATTATACATTAATAAGTGACAGATAGTATACGAGAAATAATTTATCGTATAATTTATCCACAGTTGGAGTAATGCTTTAGAAATAAATACGGCTCCAAATAGGCTTAAATTAATTATTTCATAAAAATGTATGGGACTCAATTTCTATTAAATCTATCGAATGTTTAATGGACGAAAAGAAAATATATTAAGACTTATTTTGAAAGTTCACATTTCTGTATAAATAAATACCAAAATACATTTTGCACATTATTTAGTTATGCCTATATGAACTGAATTCCTGCTGAAAGTTCACTATGATCCCAGTGCTGCACAATGAGGTTACACACAATATGAAATGGAAATATAAACCTGCACTTTGCTGACAAGATGACATCCCATTATTCAAATGACAGTTGACATGAAACTAACAATCACAACTGAAAATAATATCATCAACAAGAGAGAAAGTGAATGGGGACAGATTTTACTCTCCCCCTATCAGAAAAACTCCATACTCTATCTGCTGTTGTTGATTTTTCAAATTCTATGAACTGAAAAAAAATATATAGTCCAGCTAATTGTCCACGTCATATACATGAAATTTTAAGCAGGAATAAGCCAACTACAGTTTTATAATATACACATGCATATATTTTATACATAGCCTTGACGTGATTGGTATTCATTATTCCTAGTAGCCTATTGATTATAAATTACAATTCTAAAAATAAAGGAAATAAAGGGAAAGAAAGCCTATTTCTTAAAGTCAATCTCAAAATCTCATGTAATCAGAAGTTGACAATATTATTCATTCATTCATTGATGGTACTTCTGCCTTACGGCAGGTCTACACTCCCATGTAAAATTCCATTTTCCAGCTCCTTCTATTTTCTGCTGCATCCTTTAACTCTCCATAATTTCTTTTCTTCTTGATGTCATCCAGTATCTCAATTCTTCTTCTTCCTAGTCTTCTCTTTCCTTCTATTTTTCCTTCTATGGCATCTAGCAAGAGTCCTCTTCTTCTCATAATGTGTCCCATCCAGTTGGCTTTTCTCACTCTCACATCTTGCAAGATGTGTCTCTTTTCTTCCACTCTTCTTAAAACTTCTTCATTTGTGATTCTATCCGTCCATCGAATCCTCTCCATCCTCCTCCAACACCACATCTCGAAGCTCTCCAGATATTTCTTTTCTCTTTTCCTGAGTGTCCATGTTTCGGCTCCATACAAAGCTACACTCCAAACGTAGCATCTCATTAGTTTTTTTCTTAGCTGCAAATTTAGTTTTCCTGTGAGTAAATTTCTATTTTTGTTGAAGGCTATTTTAGCCATAGCAATCCTTTCTCTGATTTCTTTGGTGCATTGGGCATCTCTGGTGATCATGCTTCCTAAATAACGGAATTGGGACACATTATCTAGCACTCTGTTCTCTATCAAACACCTAAGTGGTTCTTCTGTCATTGAAATCATCATGACTTTTGATTTGTCTGTATTTATCTTCATCCCATATATTTTTCCAATCTCCACCAACCGATCCAGCATTCTTTGTAATTCTTTTTCTGATTTTGCCATAAGTACTACATCATCTGCATATTTTATGTTATTTATGATACGTCCTCCTACTTTAAAATCTCCCATTCCTTCCATAGCTTCATTCATTAACCATTCTCCATATATATTGAACAGAGTGGGTGACAAGCAGCAACCTTGTCTTACTCCTCTTCCTATGATTGTGCTTTTAGTTTCTGCTCCATTTTCTCGAATCTTCACTTTTTGTCCCATATACAGATTCTTGATCAGCCTTCTATCTCTCCAATTGACTCCGATTTGTTTTAGAATTCTCAATAGCTTTTCCCATTTTACTCGGTCGAAAGCCTTTTGCCAATCGATGAAACAAGTACAAATTTTTTCATTGACATCTAATACTCTTTCAGAGATAATTCTCATGAATCCTATAGCATCTCTGGTTCCTTTTCCTTTTCTAAAGCCAAATTGTTCTTCTCCTAGATTTTCTTCTATTTTCTGTTCCAGTCTTCTGTTTAGTATTCTTGCTATTATTTTTTCTGTGTGTGAAATTAGGCTTATTGTTCTAAATTCTTCACATTTCTTTGCTTGTGGCTTCTTCTTTATTGTGACCATAGTCACATCTAAAAAGTCTTCCGGCCATTCTCCACTTATATATATTTTGTTAATCATCCTCGTTAGTGTATTAAGTCCTCCTTCTCCTATTTCTTTTAACAGGTCCACAGGTATGTTATCTTCTCCGGTAGTCTTCCTTCTTTTCATATCTCTAATGGCTTTTTCCATTTCAGATTCTAAAATGATTGGTCCTTTCTCATTTTCATCTACTTCTTCTTCTGTTTCTATTTCTAATTGCCGAGGTCGATTTTCTATGTCATAGAGTTTCAATATTATACGGTTATAAAATAGAAACATTTCCCATCAAGGCTGCCCAACCTACAACTACAACCTAAGCTTTCTAATGCGTACATTTCTTTATAAAATTTATAATTTTCATATTTTATATTAGCAATAATAAGTTGTTCACTGGTTAATTTTCTACGTAATTATTAAGTGCCAGTATGGTACTTTATGAGATTGTGTGGGGGACGAAAAATGTCTGTCCGTCTGTCCGTCCGTCCGTCCGTGTGTCTGTACGCGCTCTAACTCAAATACGCTTTATCGAATTTTAATGAAACTTGGTATACGCGTTTATAATGTCCATGGGAAGAACCCTATTGAAATTGGACCAAATCGGTTCACCGGTACCGGAGTAAAACCCGATTTAGTGTATATTTTAAAGGCGCCATAACTCACATACGCTTTATCGGATTTTCATGGAACTTGGAATACCTATTTATAATGTCCATGGGAAGATGTCTATTGATATTGGACCAGATCGGTTGGGCGGTACCGGAATAATGCCCAATTTAGTGCCTTTTTATGGTAATATATCACAAAGGCGTGGATAACTCAAATACGCTTTATCGGATTTTCTTGAAACTTGGTATACGAATTTATGACGTTTTTGGGTACAAGCCTATTGAATTAGGGCCAAATCGGTTGATCGGTACCGAAGTAACGCGTATATCAATATTAATTTTGTAATCAATATTCTTTCAAGGCCCACAATGTAAGCTTATTAAAAAAACTTAACAAATTGCCAATCGTTTATTCATATTGTTAGCAGCCTTCATTGATTTGTTTCTTCATAACGATGTCAGTGTGGCTAAATAATAACTTAAATAAACGATTTATAACAACTAGCCGTTGAATATTGATATTATAATGTGTATTCTATGGTTATGTAGACTACCGATATTTACATTAGGCTATATTTTACAGTGAGTATTTTTCTTATCGTTCCTGTGCAGCAATATACCTAATGTAATTCCTGACAGATAGATTTCATATGCTTATTATTCATTCATAACCTTTAAGGCTGCTTTAAATTGAAACAGAGATATCAGCGAATCGTAGGTCTATTGCATCATTATTATTATTGCCGGCACATTTTGTTTTTGGAGTTAACTCGGACATCTATTACAAAAATAACTTTTATGCATGGGCCTATCATAATTGCGTGTATCACTGATTAAAAAAAAAAAACATACTGGCACTTGGTTATATCAGTTTACCTGATTTTATTAAATATTCAAATATATAAGATAGTGTTAATAAAGTGTAAGGTTGTAAATGTTAGCATTTTTAAAATATTGTGAGTATTGCATATTGAAATTATTGTATTTAAAGTGTAATTTAGTAAATTTAATTGTATTAATCATTTAAGAATTGTTAATAATGATATGTAACGAAGTTTATTTTATAATAAAAAACACTATCTGTGTAAGAAAATAAAACTAAGTAACTAACAAAGCTGCATTATATTTTTAAAAATAGTTGCCTCAAGGTAAGTTAATTTGAAACTGGCAGAACAGTTCAAATGAAAGTGCAGTACAAAGTTTACTTACTGCAATGAAAACTTTCGTATACTCATACTGTACATTTTTTAAGTTCATACCATAAGCTCAAGTATGGCAGTTTCTACAAACACTTTAGTTTATAGCCTAGATATCTGAATTATCCTCATTGAAACAAGGCATAATATGGGCTGCTCAGTTACAATAATACCCAAGACTTATCTAACGTCACTTCGCTCGTTTATATTAGAGTAATACTTCAGCTTTTTCAAGAGATTAAAATGAATCATAGACTTCATGAGATATAGTTTGATTATTTACATGAATAAAAACTGCAACGTCATGTGTATTCAACCTATAAAAGCAGACAGTAGTTCTGTATTTTTACAGGTAACCGCTGTAGTTCAAGTATGGGAGTCAGGACGAAAAGCAGGGAAGTAATTTACGTTGTTAGGGTTGGCTCTACTTATGTTTCCATGCATCGTTGCGCATAATTACCGTAACACGCATTGGCACACAAGGAATTTGCGTGCTGCAATAAAAAATAAACACAATTGCCCACGATCAAAATACTCACGTATTCATGTTATGTACTGTCTGATGGTGAAAACCAGCAACGAAATTACCATCAAAACAAACAGCGTTTTACAACCAATGTCACTTATCGTTATAATGGGCTTTAAAGATTAGCATATCGAGGCTAGGTGCACTAATTGGGCAGTTTTAAAATATCCCTGCACCTCATACGAATGGGTTGCCTGCTTTGTGTAGTGAAATGCTATATAGCAAGGAATCCTATAACCGACGATGTGACGTCGAGGACATACGTTCGACAGATCGGTCATTAAAATTCCCTGTCCGGCGATTAACAGTTTTTTTTCGGTCTTTTCACTAGCAGAGTCAAATTATTTTGAATTAGAATTCACTTAGTCCAACGTAAAAACCAAAATAATATTATACTAGAGTAATAATAACTAGTTTTTATAAACAGAGGCCTTATACAAAGTAAAAAAAAAAATCATCCATCGCTATATTTTTTTGGAATATTCCCATAGCGCAGGCATTTCCCCTTTAGATTGCAATGCTGGTTCTCTGACGAAGGAAAGCTATTGAGCGAGGGTGCCAATTTCTTCCCTATATGTGGATCAGAATTTTAGCCTCAGAGCACCAAGGTCCCATGGTCTCAACCTATGTAACAGATCTCTATACTTGTTTCTTTTGATGTTTATTGCAGAAAATGCTGCTGAGCCCGCGAGTTTTGATGTGCTCGGTAAATGGGATAAAGCCAAGGTGTCCACATAAGTGGCATCCCATAAAAGAGATCTTCCTCGAGATGACGGAATTAAGGTCAAGTCATCTGGACGATTCCCATCGCTAATGCTGATACCGGCAGGCTCCAGAATTGAAGGAATGCCAATGGATGTAAGCGCTCTTTGAATAATGTCATTCAGCATGACGTGTCTAAAAAATCTCCCACTATTTTAGGGGCAGCTTAGACCATGGACACCATAGTTGTCAACAATTGCTCCACATAAACATTTACGAGGGAAACATATTTTGCAGCCTAGTCTTAAAGCAATCGCGATCTTGAAGCCGTGTCATCCATTAATGTACCAATATGAGTTGACAGGACAGCCAGAAGCCATGACCTAGACTCTCTTTCTTGTAACGGGAGGATTTTAACTCGACGATGAAGTTGTTAGTAGAAACTCAAGCATACAGGAGGTCTGTATGTAATCCCAAGATTTTTGGACGTTAGGGTTATCAGGTAGTATAATTATGATTAATATTGAAGAATTGTGCTATTCCTCAAGAGGTTCAGCCATATACGGAATCTCGAAATCATCACAGTTACTCGGGAAAGTTGGATTGACGAAATCGAGTACTCCAAGTGCAGAAGTCAGGAAAGCAGGTAGGCAGATGTCACTGCTGTTGCGGATTACAAGTACATGAAATTGAATTGGTAAAGTAGCTAAGTTCCAAATAATATCTTCCTGGCTTATATTCAAAATTTATTCAAAGCAATTCCTTCAGCAAACGTCAGTCTCTTGAAAAAGAGATGGAAAAAACCAAAGTGTGAAGAAAATACTTGAATCTTGGTATGAATAAACAGTTCTTCAAGTTTCCAACTTCACGCAAATTTGTTTCAAAATTGATCAAAAATGTAGATTTCGAAGTTAGCCTTTCAGAGATGAATTCATAAATTAATATAAGCAATTAGCAAGTAAAATATCAGTGGGCTATACGTTCAAACTCGATGAGGAAAATTTCAGTAGATTAACTGGTCTCCATATATGACAGTAGTAACATGAAGATAAAAATCCTCACATTTTACATAAAGAAATAATCTATTCATCTTATATCGCTGCTTTTATACGATCTTTTGAGCTGACGAACTTATATGTCAGTAGCAGTGAAAAGGTTGATAATAGAAATAGGCTCCGAATGATCTGGTCTTCCGGAAGATTAATCTCACGCAGCTGTTTTGTAGGTACCTAATGAATGAACACAACCTTGTTTATTTTTTGAAGTGTTAACTTCAGAGTTTATATTCAATTTTAATGTTGGAATGATAGTCATTTCACATTGGCCGCGTATACACCAAGCTGAAAAGGAAGAGTCAGATCGACAATCCAACGCCACAGCCAGGATTTGAATCCGGCTACGGCATTGAATTCTTCAGTCTGACTCTAACTTTCCAATTTTAATGTTGTTTGTCAACAGCTCCAACACCACTATACAATCATAATGAATACATAGGCTACTTATGTAATATTTAAATGTCCAATACAGATGCTATAAATCAACTTAATTAAATATTCAGCTAGATTGCTCCAGTATCAGAGATTAGATTTACAATAGTCCAGCCGAAGGATGTTTACGGTATCGCTTCAATTAACATCCTTACTATTGTCCTGCAATATGCTTGAATGAGGCGATGGTTTCGGGAGGTATGTGACTACAATGCTATCGCACGATATTATGCGCCTACATAATGCGATAATTAATCCAGTGTACCCAAGTATGCGAATTGCCATTCCCAGACAAATAAAGACTTAGGCTTATCCCGAACTTGCGAATCTCCTCAATGCCATGGTGTTTTTACGCCAAAACGGGAGTCAACCCGTCTTTAATTTTAACAACTGTTCTTCTTATTGTTCTACCAGGGCAAAAATAAATTTCCCTGACTTTTCATGGCCAGAAACTTAAAATTCCCTGACCACAAGAATCCATGTTTGCAAGGTTCTTTGTAAACAAAACGAAACAAAACAAAAATCCAGCATCCTCCATCCCCATAACGAAAATAATAAATTATTAGCTCAAGTACTGAAAACCACATAGTTTGGGTTAAAGCAGATTCGAGAAAACACATGCCCTTCACATTTCGCTCACTGGGGCTAGTTATTTTCCCTGGCTTTTTCCTATACTTCACAAAATTCCCTGTCTTTCCCTGACCAATTTCAATTTCCCTGACTTTCCAGAATGTGGCCATCCTGCCTACAGTTAGATTTATTACCATTAATAATATGAAAGTATAGGCATTCTCTAATGGTTTTCCTTTTGAACTTTCAGAGTAAGAGTTAGTTTCTGGAAGTGTTTGATCACATACCAGGCGCAACACGAGTAGATTGCCGCCGAGCAAAAACAGGGCGCAGAAGCAGGGTGTCCACCAAGTAATGCTGAAGAAATTCCCGACTTATTCCCTGATTTTCATTGATCATTTCAGAAATTCGCAACCAAAATATGATTATGAAGCACTTTGTAATAACTGTATAAGAAAAATTATAGGATTATACATACCTTAAATAAGAAAAACTTTTAGTAAAAAAAGTAATTGCAAACAATAATTACTTAGGCTATAACAGATACAAAAGTAAGGAACAGTAAAATAAATTAAATATACCTTCATATAGGCCTATTATTGCCTAGAAGTCTTTTTGATCCTACTTATTTTTTCTTCAGCAACTTAATTTGTTCATCTAGAGCAGCTGCAGCTTTTTCGGACTCTAGGAGTAGTTTTCTTCTCTTCTCTTCTAGTTCAGCTTTGCAATTTTTCGAATTTTCCTGGATATTTTAACAAATTCACTGACTTTTCCCGGATTTTCCAGACCATACGAAATTCCCGGCCTTTTCCCGGATTCCCGGATTTTCCCGACCAGTGGACACCCTGAGAAGTTAACTTATCCCTATCCATTTTGCAGTCGGCAGAGACATTAGACTACGAGTATAACTAAAATCTAACTACCCATAATCCCTTTATCAAGGAAGAATAGAGCACCTACAATATATCGAAATGAAGTTAAAAAAAAGTTAAGGTACAATGTGAGTAAAGCTAATCGTATAAAGCTTGAATTAAACCATTTTTGTACTTTACCATAATGCCACGACTTCCAACAAGCCATGCAAGTTTTTTTCTTTGGATTCTTGACCCTTACCTGTAAATAAGAGAGAAGACAATTAGCACAATCACATTACGTTTAGAGCAGTGAAAACTGAAAAGAGTAAAAATATTAGGTTCATGAGAAAAGATATTCAGATTTTTTTCATCAACCACCAAATCCGGTAATATAATTACAAACTCGTATCTTCTCTTATAAAAGCTAAAAAGTTGTTTCATACATCTATATTATATGTCATAAAAATCACATCTTATAAGTTATTAACTTATTATATACCTGTGCTGTACTCAGATGTGAAGAAAAAATCACCGAACCAAGGAAACTGAATGAAATTCACTCCGTTACAAAACTCGTCAAGTTGATTTGATATCGCACATACAGTCAAATATATACACTTAAAATAAATTATATTTTATTTATAAAAGGTAATTCATTTGCTACTTCTAATACACTCCTGATGTACTCGGGAAATGGTCTTACACAGAGTATTTCAGTTCTTACACAGAGGAGTTTCAAACACCGTAAGTATCTACCAACTATTAGTTTTTTTTCTTTGAGCTACTTCAGTCTGCAATGACATAATCAACTGAAATGAAATTATCGTCAAAGGAAACGAGTTTCATATTACCCTAACTGAACACATGAGAAATAAAAAAAGGTAAACTGATGTAAAAGGTGCCAAGAATGCTTTTGTTTTAATCAGTGATAATTACAAGTGTGATATGCAGAAAATAAGTTATTTTCGTAATCGATTTCCGAGTTAAGTTCCAAATCGATTCATTAGGCAGGGCTTACGTATAACAAAGGTCAATTTTGATAAGCATATGTGAAGAAATATCTGGGTAGTGTTATTTGTCAAGCTACCTGTAGGCTATTGCAACTTCCAAAGCCATATATAAACACTGTAAAACAACCATGAGAACCGATTGCATTCGATAAATTATTTCTATTTTATTACCATAAAATAGGCACTAAAATGGGCATTACTCCGGTACTATCTGTCAACCGATTTGACTCAATATCAATAGATTTCTTCCCATGGACGTTATAAATGCGTATACCAAGTTTCATGAAATTCTATAAATTCTTTCTAATATATTCCTATAAAATAGACACTAAATTGAGCAATACTCCAGTATCGGTCAACCGATTTGGTCCATTATCAATAGGCTTCTTCCCATGGACGTTATAAATGGGTATACCAAGTTTCATGAAAATCCGATAAAGCGTATTTGAGTTAGCGCGCGTGCAGGCACACAGACAGACGGACGGACGGACGGACGGACAGACATTCTGCAAACTTTATGCCCCTGTAGGCTATGTAAGTTATAACTTATCCCAATAAAAGACTAACACTATACATAGAAAGTGAAATATAAACTCCAGATGTATATCTAGAGGTTGTGTGGGATAGATCTAACCGAAAATTATTTTCAAGCTGTTCTCTTTGCAAACTTACGCATATTTTGCAAAGCTCAAGGTTAACTTTTTTATTGTATATTGTACAATACTTCCTTAAATATTTCGCAGTGATGTGACAAAAATCATAAAATAAATTATCGAGGTAAAGTAATTTGTAAATTGCATTATTAGTTATCCCTCTGGAAAAGACACATGTAACAAGGGGATAACTTTCATGAATTTATTGACGACAGTAAACGGGTAGTCTACGGCAATTTGGTGTTGTCCTGTGTAATAATTATACTATGAAATTTACAAAGCTCTTTAAAATAAAATTTGTATTTTTATGTGTTCTTATATTATTTTGCTACCTATTTTAACGCATTCATTTTATTGTATTAATAATTCTTTATGTTGTACGACCAAGAAAGTAAACCATACCTATATTTAATGTCTGTATATTATGTCTATATTTAATGTGTTTTTTATCTTATTCACATTAATAATTACTTAATTTTATTACTATTATTACCAAACCATTTTTACCTAACCAATATCTTTGAAAATATTTTTCGTTGCCAGACCGTTCAGTACTCCCTGAATTAACTCACGGAGAAGACTTGTAATGCGGAATAAGAAATTAATGCAATAAAAATGTTAGTGCGAGAAATAACAAAAAAAAGTGTTTTCTGTAGAAGTATGATTTTGTTCTTTATCGAGTTTTGAAAAAAAGCTCCTCAATTATAAATCTTTCATGCTTTAATCTATTGCCTAGTTTGTTAAACGCCTTATTAAATGTGACTTCCCTCTTGCATTCAAACTTGAACATTTTCAGGCAGTTACTCGCTTTTACAATATTCATACAATGTTCTTCTAGTTAAAGAATACTCCTAAGTTTTCTCTTCACTAAGAATAGACACAAGTCCCATGTTTGGCTGTTCAAATATTTCCAGACTTTATCTCTTTACATGTTTACTAAGGGAAATGATAGAATAAGCGAAAGGCATAACGGACTAAATTGATACTAAGCCAATGTGCTGCACGTAAAAGATCACAAAACATTTTATTTTACACTGCAAGAAGAAGTTACAGGGCTTTTAGCATCACCTTTCACGAACATAATTTCCTCTTATTGCCTTCAAATCAATAATACTCACATGCAGTCTGTGGCGTTGATCCTAAGCCTGTGTTGAATTTCACTTTAATACTGTGTTCACTTGTGTACACGTGTGGGTGTGTGCTCAAAATACATCGATAATGACAGCAACTATGGCATTAAAGGAAATTAAACGTATTGAATATGATTGTTTTGACATGAGGCTTGTCAATTCACCATGACAGGTACGGTATGTCCGAGTTGCACAAGACGAGAAATCAATATTCGTCATTTGTGACATAATTCATGGAAGATTTTCTTCATTTCTTTTTTTTTTTTTCTTATTATTACTATTGCAATATAAATTTGACGATTTTAGTTGGAACACTGTAACTTCGTACTAGCGCAAATCTAAAAGAAGTGTAAGTTATTCTATGTATACATATAGGCCTAAAGCAAATTCATGCCTACAGTCATAGAACGCAAAATGTCTGAACTTGCATCCAGACTAGTTTACTTTCTTAGAATTTTCCTTGCATCTATGTTATCGATAGAGACCGGAAGTTTATAAAAAAAATAATTTTTTAATATTGCACTATATTAAAAGCTAGTGTTAAAATGTGTACAAGACATGCCTTAGGGCCCAGTGCTCAAATTTAGACAAATTCTTAATCTGAAATAAAATCTATGTTTCAAATATTACTTAATGAGAAGGATTAAATGCTTAAAATAACAGTATATTTCTAATTTACAGAATGTTCATAGTTTTTAGGGATGGGTCCTCGATACTCTCGATACTTGCATGGTATCGGCATCGAACGATACTTCAGAAAACTTGCTCGATACTTTTTCGATACTTTTGTAATTCTGCAATTCTGCAATTAAGTGAGAATGCTAGTATTTTTTAACAAAAACTTGTAAGTGGACTGTTTAAAAAACTAATTTTAGTTGTAATGTAAAGTTTAAAAATAATTATAGGCTACTGATGATATTAAATTTTATCTCATTAAATATGCAGAATTAATTAATTTAGTTGGTATTACACAGTTCTCTCAAATTTTAATTTTTAATGTAACTATTTATTGAAACTGGAAATGTTGAAGGTATCGAGTATTGAAGTATCGAGTATCGTGGAAAAATCATGTATCGGTATCGAGTATCGAGAAAATCTGGTATCGACCCATCCCTAATAGTTTTTATTAAGTTTTCAGCGTGTTTGCGTTTTATGCTTGCTCATATTGACGTTTGTAATTACTTGTTTTAAAAGTTGTGTAGAAGAAAACTTCAAAGAAAATGCACGTCTCGTAAATGTCGGACTACCTGGACGGCAACGTGACTGTGTTGTCTGTTAATGACAGACTCGTGGAAGCTGTGCTATTCAACAAACGAACGTGAGTTGGAAATAATCTTTGTCGAACGAACGAATACCTCTTTGTATAATTACAGGCTTTTCACGATGGATTACATCGAACATAATGAGTACGGGACTGAATCACGAATTAAAATATAAATGCTTGGCTTAACATTGGGATTTAATTCCTCTTAGAATATTCATAGTGGTCCTTTTTAAAATTATAAATGCCCTACCGAGCTTTCGTGTAATTAAAATCCTTTTATTCTATGTTTCCTTGCCCTTTATCGGGCATAGATTTTCTCTCTTATTTCTTCTGTTTTTTTTTCTGTTTATTCAGGAGACTCGAGTCTTTTGAAGAATTTTGCTTGTATTTACATATACCTTATGTTCGCAGTCAAGTGTTTGTTTTAATTATATTAGTTAAGTTTTTGTGACTCTCTTGTGTTTAATCTTCCCGGCCTCCAAATAACACTGTTAAATAATTATGTCAGTGCTAGTTAGTGACTTCAAATAACTTGTATTAAAAAAAGTGAGGCATGCGTTTAATGTATCTATATGAATATTTTTTAAAACCGTTATGTAATGTGGTATTCTTACCTGGGAGGTTTAGCTAATTTTTTTTCTCGAACCCCTTTGCCTTTTGCAAAAGATAATAATAAAAATTTGACTAAGCAGTGTTGAATGTTCAACCATTTTTTTTAATTTAACGTTTTCAAAATCGAAGAATACTTATTTGCATAATTGAAATATTTTCACAAACTTTGAAGAAAATGTATAGGCAAAGATACGTAGGCCATGCAGCACAGGATGAAATATTAAAGTACCTTTAGTAGAACCGAAATATCTCAGATCGGCAGGATTGAAACTCTGTTTCAATGTTTTCCCCGTTTTCATAACTCTTTAATTAGAATGTAAGCCGAACTCTGCACAACCCATTGCTAGATTTTAATAGTTTTATCAAAGGTTTTTCACAGTTTATAACGTTGTTTCATATGTTTTTTTATTTGTGTTTAATTATTTTCAAGTCTTTGTCAAAAAGTTTAATTTTTTCCTAATTTAATTAACACTTTTTCTTCACTTCTCATTGTCACTTCACCGGAGCGTGTATTCGCTTTATCTATTTATTACAGTATTTTAAATTGATGTGCTTATAGCCGTTGTGTGTTTAAATATATTTAAATTACTGTGCTTATATTAGTAAGATTAAGTATTACTATGCAGGTAATAACAAACAAAAAATCTTATTAATATCAAAAGTGCCATTATTATAAATCCCAGTGTTAAATTGAAGTGTTTAAAAATTAAGAGTAATTCAATTACTCACAAAGAGCGAGGTAACTCAGAATTTTATTATAATATTTATAAACTCTTATCGCTAGGCCAGGTATGTAGGCCTATACCATGTACATTGAACTGCATAGGCCTATATAACTTAAGTTATCCCGTAAAACAAACATCTGACGGATTCTGGACTGGCTTCCGCTGGCTGGAACGTTTTTAATTTAATTTAGGCGAACTGCCGAATTTAGGCCGATATTCAGACATATGTGTGTGTATTTCTGTCATATTACTATAGTGCCGAAAAATCTAAAAATCTAGAAGCCTCAACGACCAGTGTTGGCAATAGTTAATTACCTCCAAACTAGCTCTTGTCATTTAAACATACATTACCAGGTTGATATTTTGCTGGTTTATAAAATAAAGTGTACTGCATTGATAAAGTAAAATACAAATGTATAGAATAAAGAGAAATCCTTAGTATTATAAATTAAACATTTTTATTAAGTGCCAGAATGGCAGAGGGACAGGAAAGAAAAATGTCTGTATATTAAGGAAGTATTGTACAATATACAATAAAAACAATTAACCTTGAGCTTTGCAAAATATGCGTTTGTTTGCAACGGAACAGCTTGAGAATAATTTACGGTACGGAACAAGAAAATATTTTCGGTTAGATCAAATCCCACACAACCTCTAGATATACATCTGGAGTTTATATTTCACTTTCTACGTCTAGTGTTAGTCTTTAATTAGGATAAGTTATAACTTACATAGCCTACAAGGGCATAAATTTTGCAGCATTCTATGTAAACGTAGGCTAATTCCTTCCTATCTGTGTAAAGAGTAAATGGAGTAGAATAATTTAATACTCGTATCTAAGAATTTATACTAATTATGAATGAATTACTTGTCTTGTAATACAAGTGTCTCAAAATGGGTTCCATTATTAACAAACTTAATAGATCTCATTGAAACAAAAATGAACGAAAAAGAAATAAGCAGGGAAAGAATATACACTGGTCCATAACTGAATCCTTAGAAATTAATTAATCCGTCAAATTAATTGAGACCACGTATATACACTCCGATAAATACTGTTTCTTTAACCCTTTCAGAGCTGAATTTATATTAAAAATATTAATATAATGATATTGATATAAGTTCAAGCTAGCTAAAATTTAGCCAGATTCATAATGTTGGTGTGATTGTTTTAAAAATGATTTCCCAGTGCATAGTGTCAGAAAAACCGGAAATTAGCTAGGTAATTAGGTTCACCATTGTACAGTCGTAAAAACAAACAAACGCTTAAAATATATGCCGATATCACAGGATGCACTGGCAATTAATGTTGTTAGTAATTTGATTCACTTAACTTGTAGGTTATGGCTTATGGCATACGCACAGCGAAGCCACCTTCAAGCTGTAAACAATCCGTCAGAGACTACATTTATGCTGGCATATAAATAAGCAAAAATGATTAAAATTAAATATAGATTTCTCACATTAAGCTGACCATAATCGCTAATTTACTTGTTTCATAGTTTGCTGTTTATTGAATGAATCACTTTTGGAACGAGATATTGAAACAAAACGTTTTGTTCGATTTCAAAGTACAGTATAACATTTTATATTTAATATTTTAGCCAAAACACTTATTATAATAACTCAACGGTATGCAAATTGATACCGAAACGAAAAAAAACTTTAGACTGATACCTCACGTACGAATTGATCCGGTATTCACTTTCAAAAGTGTAATTCATTTACCTATTTGTGGCAGCTCGACTACTGATTGGCTGCCTTCGAGAGCCAATCAAAAGGTTTCGGTGTTTCGGACATAATATAATAGATAAGCATTCATTAAGTGATATCAGTGAGTTTATAAATTCGAAATCAATGTAGAAAATTATTCTGAATTAGCTGTTTTCATAAAAGCAATTCTAATACTTGAATAAAATTCCTCATATTTTAAGGAATTATTTTATTAATTATATTTCTCTGCTCTTATGTAATTTTTGTGGAGAAGCATAATATACGTTAGTAGAGTGAAAAGGTTAAGATGAAATTAAGTTAACTCATTTGACAATACTACACGACCCCGTCCAAAACTTTACCCGCCGAAATACGAGGGTAAGTTAAGTATCCGCACTTTTTGTTTAATCTTTTGTCAGTTGGCTCGCGCACGACATGTTGTTAATTTATCTCCGTTTGAGCAGGATTTGACCGTTTTGACTCCACAGTGTTCCGCTGCTGCACATTAAACATGGCTGCACCGCTCAGCGTTTGCACCAAAGAAGAACAGCGTGCAATGATCCGTTTTTTGTCGTCTGAAGATGTACCAGGAGCCGAAATCCATCGAAGACTTTCCACACAGTTGAAGGAAATGTTTTACCACGGCGAAGCGTTTATGGATAGATTGAAAAGTTACAAAAATAGTCGGACAAATGTGAAGGACAGGGAAAGAACAGGACACCCGTCCACATCCACTAGTGACGCCAAGGTTGAGCAAGTGCGTATCATGATTCAGACAACCCGAATATGATTGTCGATGAAGTGGCAAACCATATGTAGACCAAGAAGTGAAGAAAGCGGATATATGGCTTGCTACTCAGACGAAAAACTTTTTTTCTGAGGGCATCAGGAAGTTTGTGTAACAATGAATCAAGTGTATTGAGAAGCAAGGGGACTACGTTGATAAATGAAGTAATTGGAAGTTTGTTATTGTTGTAACAATAAATTTTAAAAAGAGAATGCGGATACTTATTGACTTAACCGTATTTAAGAAAAGTTAAGTCAATACATATTCACGTGTAATTTATTTAAACAATAGCAGACGCCATACAGTTGTATTATTTTTCAATACAGTCCCCGTGCTTTTCAGCAGTCTTGTTCAAGAGTTCCATTAGCTTCTGGATGCCCCCAGAAAACATGTCTTTGACTGTGCAGCAGCCATTCATGCATCGTCTCCTTCTCTTTATCTGAAGTGAATCGACAGTCGTCCGCATTTTTAAGTGAACGAAAAGAATATTATTGTCTAATGTAGAGGGAGGAGACTGTATATAGGATGTCCCAATTTCATGATTTTCATACCTTCTGTTATGATTTTAGTACCTCATCCGTCTTAATTGCAATCTCCTCCATATATTACGGATTAAATTAAAGTTTTTAAATATACTTTCACAATAACCGAATACAAACCTGAATGAGATGTCCATGCTCACGTGCACAGGGAATATCACTGCACAACTTAATACAGAAATTAAGCTGGGAATACAAATAATAGGCCTAACGAAATACAGGAAATTAAGCATGAATAAAATAATAATAATAATAATAATAATAATAATAATAATAATAATAATACTAGAGGTAAAAGAATACAAGAAATTAAACTGTGGATATGAAGAAGAGTAGAATACAGAAAATACAGCTATGGCTACATGTGACATTATTGTAATGGTAAGTTATGCAAATTAGACTAAAATTTGTGTAGTCAAAAATACGACAGAGATTTCAAAAATGATACAAAAACTTATGTCAGTAGAAGCAGGAAATAAATCAAAGAAAAATAATGTAAAATACAAAATGAAATGGTAATCTATTACAACTTTACCTTGTAAGTTGAGAACATATTTGAAGAAAAATAAGAAGAGAAAAAGAAATCAATTTTAGCTATCAACGGGATGTTACTTGGAATGTTTTATTTACTTTATTTTTAAAATATCGTGTTCTCTAAATCGGGGTATAGTTTTAGAACATAATTACGGCTATAGGCCTACTTGAAACCTGTAATAGTTAGGCTAAATATGTTGTCTGTCGTAAAATGGAAGAATGTATAGTTTCTTTTCCTTTTAGGATGTACCGATAGGTGTTGAATTGGTGTCCTTTATTTCGTGATTCATGACATTTTTTCCCGAAAGAAGTAAATTTAGCTGTGTAAAGCCTAGCAATGCATTTGATAAATTATTTGCTTTCATTTACTTTCCTAATCGGCATGGACCTGTGAACTGCTGAAAGGTTTAGTATGACGAGCAGGAAAATTAATGCAAAGCGATCAAAGTCAATATACGTGGAGTTAAGTTACGAAATTGACTGTCAGTTTCAATGATCGATTCCATATTAAATGATCCGCACAGAACTAATTGAATAGCCCGGGTAATAATATTAATTCAATGATGTGATGATGCCATGATGAAGTCTGTTAATCATGATTGGGGCCTGTCATGACGAGTGTTCCATGCTGGCTAGAAGAATTTCCCCGCCATGTGATAAGAGACATGGGATTTGGTTTCACGGCTTTCTATTAATTGGATCATTTGTAATTTTCCTATCTGTAACTGCACAGTCAAGCAAGACTCTGTAAATAGCATGGATATATTGTGACTCAATTTTCATGGATTATAGCACAGAGATCGCAGAGCAACTATCTATTTAGGTTATCTACTGGCTAGGTAGATTAAAATATGGAACTCCAGCAACATCTTTTAATTCAATAATTTATATTACAATTTTAACACAATAACTGTTCCAAATAAAAATTAAGTTGTAATACGACGACAATCGAATTTTCACTTAAGCAACGCCCGTTAAAATACTAATAAATAAATAAAGATGTGGAATATAAGAAACTTTACCCAAAACAGATTGCAATTTCTTCATGTGTGTCGTTTTCCATTTCTTGAATTTAAATTTCCAGGCAATTACACTGAACAGATTGATTGCATTTTTAAATAAACAACGAATAATTATTGTCTAAATCGATAAATAAGTTACTTCGATTATACTTTTTTTGGAAGTAGCCTATTATTTGAAATTTTTATTAATCTGAAAGTCTGATTATTTCATAGCATGAACATTAGTTTGAATTACTATTATATTATAACGGGATTATTTTTCGGAAGTATTATTTGAATTTTTTATTAATCTGAAAGTCTGGTTATTTCATAGCATGAACATTAGTTTTAATTACTATTATACTCGTATTATAACCGGATTATGCCACTGAAAATAATAATTTATTCCGCATTAATCATCAGTAAAAGATCAGTTTCACATATTAACGGAATGATATCTGTTGTTATTAGGCCTACATTGACTGGGAGACCGGAAGGGAAGAGACTACATGGAAGACCTAGACGTAGGTGAGAGGACAATATTAGGATAGATTTAAGGGAAGTAAGATTTTCAAGGGATGGTTACGTAAAGGTAGCACAGAAGAGGGTTGAATGGCGGGCTCACGTAAGCGCGGCAATGAATCTCCGAGTTCCATAAAAATATAACTTTTGTTTAGGTTGCTTAGGAATTGTCTATCGGCACTTAATAAGTAGAGAAGTAGCCTATTTTTGAGTTACTGAAAAAAGGGTCCTTTTCTGGATTATGGTAAAATTTACACACATGCCTACTGCTCATTCTAAGTTTGAATTATTCATTCCATCTTTCTAATAATAAAATTCAAAATATAATAATTGTAATAATATATTTCCGTATTTTAGGTGTAGTTTTCACATAATAATGGACTCTACCAAGATTCAATATTTGATTTCGTTCTAAACAAGTTAACCGCTATCTGTTTAGCGATAATATAATCTGGTCAAAGTATGCAACTAATATTAATTCGATGAAAAGGTTTAAAGCAGGTTTAATATGGATCACATAAATTCTGAAAAGTAATTATTACAAGACATTTTTGGGAATGATTAAAATTGAAATTTAATTTACTCTCCTCACGCAGTGGGCCTAGATTCGATTCCTAGTTGGGACATATTACCTAGGTAGGGTTTTCCCTCACCATCATTACCTTTTTTCATTCCATCCGCACCTTGTTCAGAGCGAGTGTGTGAGCGACTGATGGGTCTCGTCCTATGTGTTCGTCTTGTCTGTGATGTGGCTCCGGCATTGTGCTAATCACTCTTTTGTGGAGGCCCTTCTTAACCGTGTCTGGTCAAAAAGTATGTCTGTGATTCAAATTATTCAAGTAGGACACGGTCCTGTAGGCTAAGGTAGGGGTGGTGAAGGCCACATCAACGTCTCTACAAAGCGAGAGTTAAACTAAGTGAAAGGAGAAGGAAAAGAAGTATAATTCTTTTAAACTTACAAAGCAGCAAAGCAAGCAAAGTATTAAAACATCCATTTTATAAAATGTGCAATATGTGTCATTTCGGAATACATACTGAGAAGCTAAAATAAGCTATAAATAAAATAAGCTATAGGCCTAAATAAAATAAGCTATCGTTTACTACTATAAACACAAATTTATTAAAATAAATACGAGAATGATTAATTACAGGTAGCAGTATTAAATATAAGTAAAAGTCAATAACAGAAAGCAAATAATATATCTGCAAAATAACAGATATCTAATTTTTTTTGTTAAAAGTAAGCACTATTGGAAAACATGGAAAATATGATAATGGCTTAAATTGAAATGGGTTAAGTGAATCGTACAATGTGTTTGTATCATTTACCAAAAATACTAATAGGCATCACAACTATATGACAGTGAAATTAAGTCGACATACTGCCGGAAAAGTGAACGAGTATCTTAAATAATTCTCAACCAAACCTTGGAACACCATGTAAGTCACAGAAACATTTAAAACACAATTATAAAATTATTCTGTCTAATGTAGCTGTTATTTTATAGCCATCTAAATATAAACTGCACCTGGAGGGTTTTGGGGGACGTTAATTCAAACGTATACAATGCTACATAAATTCCCTGTCAAGGGGTTTATGCAGTGTAAAACTTAATTTTATCATTTCAATTAAAGCATCACCACCTATGGGGAGGGGGGGGGGAAACGTTTGTTGAAATGAAAAAGTTTTGACATATAATAGCCCGAGCTATTAACACGAGAAGGTAAACACACTTCGTCATTTTGTTACTAGTATGATTATAACATCAAAATACCGCACAAGAGAGATTAA
Organism: Ectobius pallidus; assembly: GCA_964059195.1. Taxonomy (NCBI): domain Eukaryota; kingdom Metazoa; phylum Arthropoda; class Insecta; order Blattodea; family Ectobiidae; genus Ectobius; species Ectobius pallidus. The sequence goes on along the minus strand of CAXKWD010000004.1, from coordinate 95,525,666 downwards.
TTTATGTAAACAAAAAGTTATAGCACGATATAATTGCAATGGACAGTAAGTAGATCTAACCAATTGATTTTGTGTCACGGCAAATGCTTGGATCCTTACGCCGGTTGTCGACCGAGAGGTAAGCTAACTTAGCTTAGCAGTTAGCTTAGCTCACGTACAGTGAGGGATTTCATATATAGGCCTAGTTGTGCCGGATTTCATATTATGTAGTTTTGTCGGCACAACTACATATGAAATTCCGCACTGTATGTAAGCTAAGCTAAACTAACTTAGCTTAGCTCACATGCAGTGCGGGATTTCATACGTAGTTGTGCCGACAAAACTACATATGAAATCCAGCACAACTATATACGAAATCCCTCACTGTATGTGAGTTATGCTAAGCTAAGTCAGCTTAGCTCACATACAGTGCGGGATTTTATATGTAGTTGTGCATATGTGTACATATGAAATCCGGCATAACTATATATGAAATCCCTCACTGTATGTGAGCTAGGCTAAGCTAAGTCAACTTAGCTCTTGGTCGACAACCGGCAAAAGTCTGCATGACCTATATCTTAATCATAATTTACACACAGAAAAACAATTGGTTTCTACCTACTGTTCTGTGGAATAGCCTAGCATTTTTTTAGGTCACAGCCTAAGTGTAATATAAGGTCTGCCCACAAAGCTAAGTCATGTACTGTCAAGTTCCACGGCACTACGCACTTTGTGAGTACGCTGAAAAATGACATTGTGCGCAAACGACGTGCAGCGAAACTGCTCATGTACTGTACGCATGCGTCGTGGTACTTTAGAGTACATGAATTGACCTAGGGAACCTATAGAAACCAATACCATTTAATATTTTGTCATACAAATCTATTTTTCTGTCTTACAACGCAAGAATACTGCATACAATGGTACTTATTATTTTAAACAGTTTTAATATGACTACATAATTGGAATAACTACAGGATTCAAAGTGATTGTTTCATTAACTTTGTGAAATGCATTACTTTAAAAAGAGTGGGAATATGAAAATCTTACTAATATTACTTCCCGGTAAAACAAAACTAAACCAATTTATTCTCTTTGGTTTTGTATTAAAATTCTAATTTAGAATAGATTTATGGATAGTTAAAACTGAAAGAAATTATGCTTACAAAATACAACGTTTTACAGAAAAATCAAGGTTTATTGTTTGGAGCAGTGGATCATAATCCAAGGCACAACACAGTATGCTGCATTATATTAAAAATCTACTATATGGGCCTGCCAGCTATCCCAATAAAAATACTTTTCGGTGTTCTTGATTTTAACTTCTCTTTATACGTCTTTCCATACGAAAATGGTTTTAATATTGCAGTGGAAGCAGCTGAATTGTCTATTTCATATAATTTCCTGCCTGTCGACATGTAACAGGAGATTTCAGTTAAAAGTATTCTTTATGGATCTTTATCACTCCATGAACCAGACACGGTTTCTGCAGTCGTGAAATTTACCGCTGGGAACATAATTATGATGGAACAGTCATGCATATCAAATACGAAAGTATTTTCAATTCAGCATTAAGTCAATGCACAGATGTAAATATACAAGACAGACAGACAGAGAGAGAGAGAACAAGATCGTGCTTGTCGACAGTATTAAGGAAAGTAGGAAAATATATTCTTCTTCCCATACATCATGTTAACTATACGTAACGGATGCATCCAGTTTCACGAACCCTTTCAATGCTAATACAATGGTGTTAACAAGTCTGTACTCTGCATGACAATCCTAACAATAGGGTCTAAAAGCAATAGCTTTTCTTAGTACACAACTGTGGTATGTGTCCTTCAAGATTCCTAGGGGAAAATACCAACGTGTATGTCACACGGTCAATGTTACAACATAGTTTTACGACTGAGCCGTACAGTCGTACGGTCGTGTCGTGAGTAGTGCCTCTTGCCACTTACTCTAAATATTTGACCTAGCACAAAATTCTAGGCACCTACTGAGATCGGTCACATTCTTAAAATAAAGCATATGAAACTCCTATTCGGAGAAAGTTTCTGCAGTTAAAATTGCTACGAGCATGATGCAGGAAAAGAAAAAAACGGATAAACGGAAAGTGAAAGAGAAAAAAAGTTATTAAATATGTAGATGGCAATTTTTTTTTAGTAGGCTATTTGCTGTACCGGTAACCTTATAAACAAAAATATAAAGTTTGGATATAGTTTATATTGATTTTACAAAGAAATTTCAATAATAATTATTGAGCCAGATTCAGCCAACTCTTAGGATTTTAAAATCTGGCATATATATATATATATATATATATATATATATATTATTTTTATTTTTGTTCACTTTAACACAGTTTCTAATCAGTCCCTAAAGTCCGAAGCATGCTTATGGATATCCACGGATCGATCCCCGAGCCTGATAGAGGTTTGCATGGTTTTCACAGTTTCATTTAGGCAAAGTCCGGAATTGTGTCTGGAATTAAGCCATGGAAATCCGTTTCCTTATCCATCTTATCTCTTGTCCATTTTCCATAAATGTGCCATCTATGAGATGGTCGCTGCACGGGATTGATCACTGGTCAAGGGAACCTTTTCATTGTGCTTTGTCCAAATGTGTATGATTCAGAGCACTACCCTTACCTACAGACACTGCTGTGAAAGTCTCAGGGGGAGGTAAATCTGACAAGGAAAAGGAAGAAAAAAGGCAAACAGTAATATTATGTCTATATTTTTTGTAATGTAAAATATTTTATCAACCAGAACAAAGGCATATACATTATATACAATCAGTAGGCCTACATCTTATTGAATCTCACACATTGGATACTGTCACGAACCGGCATTGGTTCACACACCAGTCAGTCCACTCGTGACTTTGCAGGTTCAAGAAGTTGAACAGTCCACCACCATCTTCGCCTACAGCGGCCCAACCATCTTTAAAGTCAAAAGAGACATGTTCGAGTCCCCGGCAATCGAATAACACAATGCTTTGGTGGTTATCGCCGTCGGACTTTCTATATACTTCGATGTTCTTGATGGTAAGATGAGCAACCTTCCAGGAGGCTGTTTTTGGGCAGTAGCAGTGCACTGAAAGAGTTTTTCTATGCCTGCAATTGCTGGTGCTAGACAAAGTGGCACTATGCCGCTCCTTGTCCATTCCGCCGTCTCGGTGGTCTCCATGCTTCCATTCACGTTTTGTCAGGTTGGGTGGTTGGGGGGTATATTTACATCCGCACTTTTTAAAATATCAAATGTAGTCTACGGTGTTGTATTAAATATCAATTGATGGCTTTATTTCTTCACCTTACTTTCTTTTGTCAAGTTAATTTATATCAAAGAAAGATATTTTAGAATTCCTATGTTTTATTACTTAAGTTAGATAAAAAAGAATTATAAATAAAATTTCCTTCACTTTGGGGTTTATCCGGGTAAAGCGCGATCTACCCTCATGCCTCTGGGTAACAGTGGTTTATTATTTTGTTAGGGGTCTGGACATGCACAATATGGTTGTTAGGTTAGGTTAGGTTAAGTTAGGTTACGTTAATCCCAAGTGCTACTCAATCCCATTCTGTTCAAACAAGTAGCCTACTCTTACTAAATAGCATTTGAAGTGATTATAGTTGCAGTTGTTTGTTTGAAATTCATCTTTACCCAATAGAAGTTGGGTAAAGCTAAAGTTACCCGGATAAAGCTTGCAACGTATATTTTATCCCAACCTGACCCAGTGTTTTTGGACAATGTGCACTTTAATCGGGAAAAGGTATGTTTACCCAATTTTGAGCTCTACCCGCCTTGACTTTTGTTCTTTTTCCAAAGCATCCCAACTATTTTAGGCAACATGTGGCGACATAAATTAGAATATTAAGTCATGTGTCAAAAAACCTTAATCACGTCTTACCTCATAGGCCTATTACCATTTAAAATTTTGACTGTTTTCACTATGCGGTCTAATGGATTTTATTCATATTCTAAATGATTTAATAGGAAAACGGCTTACTTCAACTTCCATCGATGATCCTTGTTCATAGTAGCACGGGTATTTTCTGACTGATTTTTTTTTTCCTTCACCCCAGCACAATAATTTCACAGGAATTAAAAGCAATTAACTGCTGTTCTTTGTGTAGCTTCCGTGCAAACTTAAAAGTAGTTGGTAGGTATACGTCTTATTGTTTAATATTCAACTACACGAGACAAGAAATTCACTTCTTACCGAAGTTCTCGAATACAGTGTATAACTAGCTGCCATAAAGTAAAGGTTTATAATGTTTATATGGGTCGACGATAAAAATGCAGGTAAGGATAAAGGAATGGGGCAAGGGAAGTCTAACTCGGCACCCCAAAGAGCACGAGTCAGTCAGATCTGGTTTAGAATATAATCTTACTGTTTTGTGTAAATATATGCAATGCACGTTAGCTTGCTATTTTTTGTAAAGATACAAAGTACACATTTGCCTACTTCTTCTTCTTCTTTTAGTGAACTAGAAATACAGGAAATATATAGAAGAGTTCATAACATGTTTCCTTCGAACAATGTTAGGAAGACTCCATTCCCAACGACAGAAAAACAACAGGGTAAACTATCTTTGTATCCGTATTATGACTTATTTTTATGACAAAGATCTACACGAAAAATCCGTTTTTAAACAGAAGCTAAATGCTACCTTTCTAACAAGTGCGTCTACATCTGTCTTCTGAGCAAGATTTAGTACCCAAAACTGCTTCCTAATTATATGTTTCTCGAATATTTCCAACAGAGGAAACGGCAACATGCTCATACAAATTTACCGTGTAAATGTTTCGTAACTCCGACATTTTAACTGCTTCGGTGCACTGCGCAAGAGCAGTGACATCTTTATTGTGTATAAAGCATCTACAAAACAAAGAGATATTTCTTCACGGATTGTAAAATAAGGTTCATTTAACGCAAACAATTTTTCAACGTGCTATTTCGTTATGCATGCACTGGTATAATGCGGAACGTAGCCCTGCTGTAAAGTTCGCATCATCCTTCTACTTGCTAGAGTGATTGTTACAAATGATGTTAGTCATCCTCTTAAAAATTACGGTTTTATGAATTGATAATTAAGTTTATAGTAAATACATCTGATATCAGTGTAATTACTTAGCTTAGAAAGATTAACTCACTGGTTAAGGCAATTTCTTCAATATAGAGGAACCGAAAAATGGGGGCATATTTCTATAATTCCTGTATATAAGCACAGTGTAAGGCTCATGATCTACAGTAACTCAATCCATTTGTCATCAAGACATTTCAGCTTCCACAGTAGTTGCTATGGCTTTCATGACTCACGTTGAACTTAGGCAATTAATTGAATTAATATTTATTCATTACTATGTGTACAGTATGATTTAGTTTTATTTGAACTGCAGATTCTAACATATTTGTCATCACTCATTTATTCAGTTTTGTTAACACTCGATTCGACACCAGGGAAAATATTTCTGACCATGGACTCAGTGAACTTTATTTCTTTATCGAGCTTTTTTTTTTCTTCTTTCTTCGGAGTTTCATTGTGTGAACTACCAAATAGGCCTACACATTAAAGTACTTCACCTCACGCAACTAATTTGTCATCAGGTATGTCAAGAAGTAGGCTAATAACTATTTGAACTGCATTTAATCTAAATTTCAAAATTAATTATAAACATTTGGCAATAAAATATCCGTTTCACCATGAATTAAGATATTATGAATCAGGACAAACAGCCTTGGGCATGATATATCGAATGAGATTTGACCTCATGGTAGAACATAACCATAATGAATATCCTCTATTCATTATGACATAACCTATAAAGGTTGTAGCCATTGTAAGAATTAAAATAATACACCTATATATCAAGTTTAAATTAATTTTTAAGACTCATAATATATACCTCGTCCAAGAATAATAAGCCACACCATACGTGAAAATACGAGGTTTAAACCATACAGAACCTAATAAAAATTTTCAAAATAATAAGATTGTTGTTATTAATAAAAATAAGCCATCTTAGAGCACTGTACTGAAATGCGAGACTCTATATACAATAAGTCTATTAGAATGTCTCGTCTGGTAACGAGTCAGTACTGTGTATAGAGACAACAAATTGCATTATTAGAAAATGATTAAATTCTTTTCCATTGCTTGAAGATGCAATAAAAATAAAATACTTGACATTTCTCAGAACGACCAATTTCCTGCAGACATCCATTGACTAACTAGCTACACGTTATAGTTCAGTAGGCCATAATACCCGCGTAGAAGCATTAATAATGCTGTACTTCATGCTCTCTTTAAAGTTTAAGGGGTTCGTTATTTTTTACACCAAATCTGGAATTAAGGAGAAAGAAATATGTATAAAAGAAATGTTTATGTAATCCTACATACAAACAACACAAACAAATCTTCATTGTCTGAGTGGATATTTTTGATCCCTTACCTGGACTGTACATATTTGCTTAAATGTATTATTGAATAAGGTACTGTGTGTTTTAAGAGTACATTTCTGACTTCAAAGCTTATCATATAACATAATATTCACCCTAAAATTATATATAGTTTTCATGATAAGATTATATACATTGTACAAGTGTTCGAATTATACGGATAAATTATTCTCACAATAATAAAATAGCATTATATAATAATGCACTGTTTTGGAGGGGAGATCACTCATATACGGGTACACAAGTCTAAGATGCCTTTTTCCTATTAAACTGACAGTAAAAATAAATGATTACACAGTAAATGACGAAACAGTGAATCTTTATTGAAATGTAATACACAATAACACAACTGCATTGTGAAGATGTAGTAATGGTAATCAGCTTCAGTAATTTGTATACTTGATCTATCGAAGACCAGAGTAGCCTATTTTTAATTTTGTACTTTCATTTATGTAATAATGCACAATATTTACAAAATTTGCAAGTAGAATTCTAATTGATCTGAATACGATCCCATTCTGATTTGATCCCAATTTTCATGCAATTTTTATTACGGTATTATGAATACTATCTGAGTCGGATCCGATTCCACTATTTAGGTGCATTGACCTCGAGCCTCATATTGATCTGAATCCCCGTTTTCACGTTAGTGTTTTCAGATCAATTTGAATTCCCCATGAAGATTTTGTAATTGTTAGCTTATCTCTGTTTAGTAGGCATATTACCCTAAAGTAGCGAGTAACCCGGCCTAAGGGTCTGGATAGGAAACAAAACAGAATGTTTATTTTTTAACTTATCCTAATTGTTATTACTCTTAGGCTACCAATCTCTATAAAGCAAATGGTTTTATGTTAGTAGGCCTATCCGGAAATTTTGCGAACATGGACAGTTGCGATTAATTCATTTGAACCGTTAAGATATGAGCAACGCCTCCGACAGCTACTTTGTTTTAAACTTTCATTTTATTAATTTTTATTGACCTTTATTGTATTTACTTCTGCATTTCGGGATGTTCGCATCCGATTTTCAGAATATAGTTATTTGTCATGAATTGAATTTTTTGATTAGGGTCCAAACCTTTAAGCATGCTGTGTCAATATGGCTAAAAGTTCTTGATATAAACGTGAATATCATGTAAGAAGAGATATAGTGCTTTAAAATATAGAGGATAAAATATATCATGGTTATTATTGCTCTAGCCTATTGCAATATCAGTAATATTGCAATATCAGTAATATTGCAATATCAGTAATATATGTTGTACGATAACCGCACCACCTACAGTAGTTTTCTATAATAACCTACTTTATGATTAATGTATTGCAGATGAATTCATACAGTAAATATTCCGATTTAACCTACTTTTTTTTTATATCGCATAAGCTGTATGCTGCTGGAATGGGGTATCATTTAATTGATCATTCGCTATATATGTTGGTTCGTTATATTAAAAATGAATTTTTATTTTGCGCCAGAGCGAATGAAACAAAATGAAAGATTAATGTTTTTCAAACAGTCCTTTTCATTATCGGTTTAGTTGCTGTGTGACTATTCACCATATGTGAGAGACCGAAGCGTCGTGCGGACAGCGCTAGTAGATACGCCTCCCGCGCGCAAACACCAACAGACTCTTTTTTTGTACAACGCTGTAATTACACTTGCATTGCGCCGGCATGTTTTTAATTATTTTCTCGTTTGTAGCGCGTCCTACAGTAATTATATCCGCGAAACACAAGCCTATCGGAGATTGATACAGCCAGTACTAGCTGCTCAATAGCCATGGAAGGCTAATCTGAAAAGATGCATCCCTCCTTCTCTTCTTCTCTCCTATGCTCTGCCTGTATGAGCTGAATATGGTTTTCACTGTTTCCTGGCTACTTCTGCTAAATCTCGAAAGTTTAATGTTGATTTAAAATTCAATTCAATTCAATTGTATATTGAGACTATTTGTGAGCGTGAGAGAGGATTTAACACTGTGGTTCTAAGGAAAACCCCGAGATATATATTATATATCGCATAGCTGTATGTTATATATATATATAACTTTTTTAAATGTCAAGAGATAGAGATTTAGATGAAGAATATAATTAGTAGGGCAAGGCATTTGATGATTTTGCATCTTTTTAATATGAAGGTTAAAAGATAGCGCGAATATATAGAAATGTGTATCATGAAATAATTGATTAAATAAGGGCAATTTGTTTTTAATTTTTTTTTTTTTTAATTTTGCATTTATTGTAATTTTCAAGAAAAAGGGTCATTTTTAGGGCAATTTTAGGTCATTTTCAGCATTTTTAGGTCTTTTTCGGCATTTTATATCATGTTTCAGTTGAGGTACAAATCTTACTTTCAGACTAGGCTACAGACAATCGTATTTATTTGAGGACCTCCTCCAAGTGTTCATAGTTAATTTTAATTCAGGTTTGTAGTAACCACCATAGCAGTTTGCCTTGTATAAAGAATTTTTTCTTTCTATATAAATGGCACATATTTACTAGGGGCACTTTAACGGGCATGCTAATTCAAGAAATTTTTTTTCTGAGGTTTCCAAGTAGTATAGATTTACTAACTTTTTTAGTAATAAAATAAGTGTGTTTTATATTGTAAATTGATATATAATGCACTGTCATCCGTTAAATTGCTTTCAGTAATTCATTACCTTTAAAAAACTAAATATAACTAATAATGGGAAATTTATTGGTCATTTTTTTAAATTTTGTGTCATTTTTTCACTATCTTTAGGTCATAAATGCATCTTTTATTTTGCATTTTTTCACTATTTTATGGCCATTAAATGCCTTGCCCTAATAATTAGTTTTTTCATAATATTTTGAGCTGAAAATGGGACAACTCTGGCAAGTCTGATTAACAGCCCAATACTTTTATTATTATTATTATTTATTATTATTATTATTATTATTATTAATATTAATGGTATTAGAAATGGATTTTTGGAGGCGTTCAGCAAGAAAATCCAGGAAAGAAAAAATTCGGAATAATAGAATAAGGGAAATAAAGCAAGTTGAAAATAATTTTTTGAAATTGTAGAAGAAAGACGCTTGAGATGGATGGACATGCACTCAGAATGACAGAGGATAGAATACCCAAGAAAATTTTGGATTGGAAAGTAGAAGGAAAAAGAAGAAGAGGGAAGCCCAAAGAGTGCTGGATGGATGGGGTGAAAAGGAGTACGACAAGAAAAGGATTAAGTGAAGAAGATGCTATGGACAGGGACTTATGGAGGCAAAAGATTGTTATGGGATGAAGGAAAACCATTGTGTTGTGGAATATTACTTAATAAACATTATTATTATTATCATTATTATTATTATTATTATTAATATTATTATTATTATTAAACTAACGCGGTTCATAGGCTTAAGATGATGCACAAATAGTATATTGCGATACAAGTGCCGTAAGGCACGTTTACGGCTGCGCCTCGGGTTTTTAAGTTTTCGAGACCCGTAAATGCCTTTACGGCCCGTGTGTTGCATGCTATTTTTTGCACGATGATTATTTATATCAATTTAATTATATTAATTGTGATATTACCTGAAAATATTATGTAAATACATTCTTGAAAATAGATGTTTATTTCAGCAAGTGATTCGCATGTGTTTGTTGTTAGGGGAACCGAATATTTGTCCTGGGGGGCCGTGCACATAAAGGCTTGTATTATGAAGTGTATCGTAATGAATTATGACGTAGCGCTTGGACCGTAAGTAATTTAACCTCATCGCAACCGCCCTTAGCAACAAGACTGTGTGGGAATGTCAACTTACGATCCATGTAAACAACGTTCGTAAGTACCACTTACTAGCTAAGGAGTGCAAAAAATATCAAACATGTTTCATGTTACACTATAGTTACTAGGGCTGAAAATCGATTAAAATTTCTAATCGAGTTAACGCTAAACTTTAATCGATTAATCGACCGATTAATCGACTGATTAATCGACAAACAGGTCGGTATTTTAAACGAAACCAAAATGTACATTTAATATTGTTTTACACGTTTAATAACTACTACACTACAGATAATCAGAAGAAATCCTGAATTAATTAATACCATTATTATCTAACTAGTGAAAAAATATATACAAAACTTACATTTCCGGTTACTTTTTCAGCCAAGACTTGAGACACACGAGTTTGTTGACATTTGAATGTTCAAGATACGATCGTAGCCTGTTTACAATAATACCGGCAGCACTAAAAACTCTCTCACTCGGCACTGAGAAAGGAGTTTGGTCATTTGACCCATTTCTCGAGAAACGTTTTTCAGAATTCGACTAAACCGATTAATCGGAAAACGTAATTGATCGACGATTAAATGTTTAATCGATTAATCGAGCCGATTAATCGATTAATCGGTACAGCCCTAATAGTTACACAACATGTCGATCAACGCCATATACGGTCAAAATGACTGCACAACATCGCATTTTGCGCAAAAGATTGATTTTGTGTGAGCCATTTAAGTTTTTCACACGCAAAATAACTCAGGGAACTGAGTGGATATTTTAGATCCCTCCGTATGTATCCCGCGAAACCGTTATTAGGCTAACAAGCAGCGTCGAAAAAGCCTCAAGAATTATATATAATATGTAGGCCTACAGGTTTGAGTGCAGTTTGCATTTTAAATTAATATTACCTGAGCAGAGATTAACACACTTTATCATCTTAAAATATAGTACCCGCAATTAAAATTGTATTTTTACTTACTTACCTTCTAAACTGTGTGTAAGGCCGATTCACAATTTGATAAGTGAGCAAAATTAAATTTATTTCGTATTATTTTTATGAAAAAAAAAACAGTGTGTAGGCCTACGTTTTAAACAACATTTTAGGCATCTACTCTTATACAATTCAACGGCCCTAAATAGCGTGCTCACTCGCTCCCTCACTTCGCGAGACATCGGGTAGGCCTATACTAGGCGATGTTCGTCTCTCACAGTCTAAACTCTCACGAAGAGTACAAAATGAGGAAAACCGTTTCTTTATTATATAAGTCCTAAGTGAAATGAACACAATGAACAAATATTCTAATTTTATTTTTACTTACAATTTTCATAGCTCTGAACCACAAACATGTTTAATAAACTGCCAGTGTAAATTTCTTAAAAATCCTGGAGTCAATTAATAATGGCGGGCGAAGCCGCGGGGGCAGTTGATAATTTAACCCTAAAAGTATCGCGGACAATAAAAATCCAAACAAACCGCCTCTTCCCTTGAAAAATTATATAATTTCTGAAAATTACACTGAGTTTATCAAATAAAATTCACATCATATTCATCTATCAACAAACAGTTGAGAAACGATACGTATTATCCACCGCCGTCTCGAGAATTTCACAAGAGTAATACAGTCTAGAAGGCAGTGGTATTATATCAGTGTTCACAGTTAGCTTTGGAACTGCATAATCAAATCTGAGATCGTTTTTCCAGGCGGTGCTTTCTAATCGTGGAATGTACCCTACAGCCGGAATTTGTTTCATTAATTATTAATGGTTTAGTTTATGAATGATTCGCGTGCAAGTGTTAATAAATATAATGCTTTAATAATTATTATACTCTTAATTTTTAATTTTGCAATTAATTTTGCAGCGGGCACCTGCTAGTTTTTTACAATCCTTGGAGTTACCTGCCAAAACCGTCAAATAAAATCAATGTGATGAACAGTCACGTTAAACAATATACACCTGCGCGCGTATACACCTGTGTCGAATTCACTTTCAAAGTTAAATATTTCACAATGGATTCACCACCACCATTACTCTGGAGTGCGACAACACTTTTAGAGCTACACTAATGGAAAATAATTAAAAATGGTTATTTACAGAATCGATGGTACATAACTTTACACTCTTCGCACGTTATACCTCCACACAATGATACAAGCCCAGATGAATGTGTGCACGAGTAGTGTGTAGATGCATTTGAAACAATGATCGCTAAGTTCAAACAAATCCCCCATATAACAGCAAACAATTGAAGTCGCTAATCACGAACCTATTCAAGTAAGCACAGAAAACAGTTGCACACACAATAACAGCTTTGTTTACATCCATATGCGTTACAAATTCGTTACTGTTACGTTGTCATATAGTCTACAGTGGAGAACATCACCGTTGCGTGAACGCACTGATTTCTAAACCTAGGATGCGTAGACCTATTCCCCTTTATTTCGGGAGGTATTCTAATCAGAAGCTCCCATAAATTCTAGAGTGATAGGGAAAAAGCGAATTGGCCTAAGTCAAAATACCAAAATTTTAGGAGAGACAAAATACAATTTATTTTCACGGCACTGTTACAATATTTAGTTCAGTTCACTAGATATGTTTACACAGTATCTTATGCTAAGTAAAAATATCTGGATGGGCTGATCTAAATATTGTAACAACGCTGTGGAAATCTATTGTTTTTTGTCTTTCCTGAAACTCTGGTATTTTGACTTATTCGTTTTTTCCCTATCACTCTAGAATTAGGGTTGAGAATCGATGGCCAATGTTTTCAAAACATCGATGTTTTCATGTCGATGATCGACGTTTTCTACATCGATGGAAAACAAACATCGATGTTTTTACAATACAAATAAGATTAGAAGGCCTACCATGGTTCTAAGATATAGCCTAATTTTAATTACAGCAGCATAGTTTCCCGAAACATCGATTTTTTTATATCGATAGTTTATATGGGAATATTTCAGTTTATTTGTGAATTTTGCCTAATTTTCTAAAACCATTGCAATTTTAAAAATATACATCGATCGTTTCCGTCAAAATCCATCGATGTTTTCAGGTCGATAATATCGTCACATCGGCGTTTTAACTATCGATGCTCATTCCCAAGGTATATAAACCTACTCATACCTGCCATAAATACGCTTTACTGATAAATCATTTTGTGCTCTCTAAAATTATGAGTTGTGATTGGAACGATCGAGACATAAAACCCCAAAATATTTTAAGCTACCTTATTATTACTCCTTTCATTTAGATTTTAATATAAGCATCCATCAAGTAATATCACTAGTGGGTTATAAGTTTGATATCAACTTGGAAAATTTCAGTGGAATAGCTGGTTTCCATGAATAATAATTTTAGTACGGCAATAAATATCTCCATATTTTAAGATAAAACATGAATTTATTAAGCTTATACCTCAGCATTCATGCAATTTTTTGCGGCGACGCATGTGTACGTCAATAGCGATGAAAAGGTTAATAGTTTATGGCTTGGGTAAATCTCAGTTTTGAATTCTATTTCGGATTTTTATTTTTTTATGAAATAATATTGAAGGTCTCGAAAAGTATTAAACACAATTCAAAACGATAATGACTTTGATTTTTAAAAAGTAAAGCGTTCCTTCTCATCCAGGACTTGGAGTCCCTTAGCTTCATCAACACTGAGGATACCGTATTTATAGTTAATTGGAAATCGAATTTGAGACCTTTCAGTTTGTAATGCATTTGAAAGATTATTGTAGGAAATATTTCACGTTACTTTCCTTTACATTATTTTTTTCTTGGGAATAAAGATTTTCTTCTTTCTTTTAAGGTAGCTACTTTGAGGGTAAGAATCGCTAAAATTATAATTAGGATAATTAAACCTATTACATATTTAATTTAAAATACCAGTCGGATAGGAATTTTATCAATGACAATTGGGGTTCAACAATTCCATTAATCCACGATTCTTGATCAATATGATTTAGACACATTACTCTTTTTATAACATTAATGACAACATAAATAAAAGTTATTTGTATAAAAGAACAAATTCAAAAGAGAGCCATGCATCAATTTTAGGAATTTTCCATGCCGTCATGGTGGCAAAGGGGAAGTTTTATATGGATTTGGTTTCAGTACATTTAACTGCTCTACTTTGCGTTTTCACAAAATGAAATAACGATTTTCCCTAGACGTGTGTTCATGCCAACTAAGTAAACATGCGTTGTTCCAGTATGAATGACTGCGACCGGGAACGTCAGGGGCTTTGCATTTTCTTCTTGACTTGAGCAATTAATATGGCTGCACTGAAGATTTACTGATGGGAATGGTGCAGTCAGTCCATGAATTAATCGTCGAGCGCTCAATTACAAGACTCCTAGGGGAACTGTAATGTTCACTGCAGAATTTCAATACACTCGGCATGAATAGCTTATGCGTGATATGACCCACATATACTAACATTACACTGTGTATCTAAGTGCTATTTTATGGTGTTAATGTTCCAAGTTATCCAGGACGAATATGTCTATTTTAACTATTATTAATGTTATTGTAGCACAAGTATATGAAGATTGTATCAAACATAGACTGATATATATTATGTTGTTCAGCTGCTTTATTTTTAAACATTTTGTGTCTGCTGATCATCACTAACTTAACTGGTAGGGGGAAAGGTGGTTATAATCAGAACCCGATCCTATGCCGCCCCACCCTAATGTATTAGGTTGTATATGTGAGAGGGAGATTTGCAACGAACGATATTACCCACAGCCCTTTACTTATTCTTCAATGAGACACTTCCTTCAACCCTAAAGACCATGAAACACCTCATATGTACGAAATGACCTTAGAACCTAGGAGAGGAACAGGCAGACCATGGGAAAACCAAGTTTTGACTAGGGACCATCCCAGGATGTAGGATCACTGATACACCGTAAATTTACGAAACGGGACGAGATGCAAAATTTCCTTTCCAAAAAAGACATGTTGCGGGTTCAAAGACGGCCACGCTTCAGCCGGGTCTGTAATATAATATTATATATAAGCATATTCAGGAACATTACGTCTAAACGGCAACGATGCTATGTTGCTAACTATTCGAGTATCGTGACGCATGCATTATAGTTCGACACCCATCCATTTATCTTTATGTTTTTATCACACAATGTTCACACCCGTTTATGACTTGTCTTAACACTATCAATACCATCCTATCGCATAGTTTTTTTTTCCTCCACAGTTTCCACAAACTCTCTGCCTATTCTTCTATTTTCGTAGAATTCAAACAAAAACTGTTTGATACCTAACTCAATCAGACATGTAATTTTTTATACAAAACTACGTAGGCCTATTGGTAACGTAAGTTGTAGATTATCTCACTGTGAAGAATGTAAATATATAAAAAAAAATTATTACCAGGCCATTTGCACAATGTTTAGTATTTAGCAGCAATTGTTGAGTTTGTTGAATGGCGGCCGTGCATAGCAACCGCAAATTTCAAAGCTATTTAAACGAGTTGAATTACTAATCTAGTGCTAGCTTAGTTATTTTAGTGTTACATATCTGTTTATAGTTTAGAGGTGCATCAATTCAAATAAAAGTTTACGTAAGTGATTCTATAAATACTGAACTATTTGACATAAACAATTGCTCATAGATCTGTGACTCTAGAGTGCCCTGAAAAGGGAATAATTAATAATGAAATGACATTACCACAACGAAATATCTTTATGCAAGACGACACTTCCAATTTAACTGTGTTACGAAACCCAAACTCAAAAACTTATCTTGTCTCACAAGGTCATCAACATGCATTGAAGCCTCTAGGGAAAGCTAGTTCTCTGATAAACTTACGGAAAGAATCTACCAAACGGAACTTACCAGTTGATTCTGAGGACCACCAGTCAATTAAAAGGTCATCTGTATATAAAAATACTATGTCAGAAGACAAAGTAAGTATCTCCCGTTCTGAAAACAACATTCCGACTGGAAATAATGATGACAAACTCAAGTCATCGTCAGCACTCCCTGGATGTACTGGTAACATAGATTGCCAAGCAATACCGAATGTTACAACAAAAAACTTCTTTGCTCCACTAGCACAGCTAGAAAATACCAATGATGATATGGAATTATCAGATACTCAAATAAATCCACAAATAAATGAACAGACATATAAATCTAAACAACCACGATTTCCCCCAATAATCGTTCCAAAACTCCCAAGACATGAAAATTACTTCACATACCACAAACAATTAGAGCAAGAACTGGGTTACCCGATTAAAGTAATTTATAATCAAAAAGAAGGAACTAAATATCATGTAGCCTCACAAGAGGCCTTCACTAAATTACAAGAACTATTCCAGGTAAAAGGTATAGGTTACTATACATACACTCCAAAATTTCAGAAACCACTACAAGTAGTCATAAAAAGGCTGCCAGTACATGTAACAGCAGAGCAGCTTAAAGAGGAATTGCTACTGTTAAACTTTCCGGTCACACATGTGCGACAGCTTGCTCGAAGACAGCAAGAAAATGAAGCTACCTCAAAATCTTTCATACCAATATGGATAGTCTCACTACGCAACAATAGCGATGGACGTGGCATATATAATCTCACGGCCATCTATCACCAACCAATCCTTGTTGAAGATTATACTCCCATAGCAAAACTATATCAGTGTTACAATTGCCAACAATTCGGTCACACCTCATCTGGTTGTCACCTTCCGCCTGCATGTGTCAAATGCAGTAAAAATCATCGTTTAGTAGATTGTCCTATTAAAGGACCTTCAGTTTCTCCTACATGTGCTAACTGCGGTAAATCACACACAGCAAATTACAGGAAATGTGAGACATACTTAGCACAGAAAACCATAATAGTAAACAGAGAAACTATAAAACAACGACGACTCACAGATAGGGAGCCTACTTTCACCATCAACTCAAAAGACTTCCCGTCTCTTCCAACAGTAACTACACCTCCAGCATGGGCCACAACATCGCCACCCAACACTCAAGAGATGTCAAACAATTCATTTCTTGGAGATATCCAAGAACTTTTTACGTTTGTCAAGAGCCTAGGTATAAATAAAATCATATCGCAATTAAAGCTTGCCACTTCTAGGCTTAAACAGGCTCCTGATACTCTCTCTAAGATTGCCATAATATTCGATGCTGTCACAAATATACTAAACCTCGAAAATGGCAGCCCTTAAAAACACAAAGTTAAACGACTTTCGCTTAGCCATATTTAACGCCAATGGATTAAAACGACAACTTTTTGAATTTCAATCGTTTTTAAACGATTACGATGTAGACATTGCTCTTTTACAAGAAACCCACCTTGACATGAATGATCGTCTGAAGATAAGACACTATGATATCATACGTACAGATAGAATCAATAGAAGGGGAGGTGGAACTGCTATCGTAATTAAACAAGGCATTACATATTACCCAATTCAAATCACTGGTCTACATTCGGCAGAAATTACAGCGATGAAAATAATGATACGCAATGATGAAGTAATGATCGCATCTCTTTATATTCCCCCAAACAGCAGACTAAATCCCAGTGAATTATCCGTCATCACCAATCATCATTCTAAATTCATCATTGGAGGTGATTTAAATTCCAAACATAAAATATGGAACTCCAAGATTATTACTCCTAAAGGAAGAATTCTTCAACAACACGCAGAAGAGAATGAATATATCATTACAGGTCCAGAAACACCAACTCATTATCCGTACAATGGAGAACATAGCCCAGATGTTCTGGATATTATGCTACTTAAAACGTCCGCCAACCCAGCGACAATGGAAACAGTAAATGCACTGGACTCAGATCATCTTCCAGTTTTATGTCACTTTACAACATCAACAATTTTCAGAACCCACACAGCACATACAAACACTCAGACCGACTGGAGTCATTATAAAGCTAATCTAAAAACGGCGATACCAGGAAATCCTAAATTTCTTTCCAAAGATGACATCGACTTCGGGATTCACGTTTTCTCAAACACCTTACAAGACGTTTACAAGCAAGCTTCCTTATTCCAAGATGCCATTCATGTGACTGAAGGTGATAACACATTATCATTCCTAATAAAATCCAAACACCAGGCCCGTAAAAGATGGTTCCTTACAGGGAGTCCTCAAGCAAAACGATGCTACAACAGACTCAACAAAGCAGTCCAAAAGAAAACAAATATTTATAAAATACAGAAATTTGAGGCAGCTGTCAATGAAATTACAGAAAACCCTATGAAGGTATGGACATTCTCCAAACGTCTCTTAGGGAAACTTTCAAAAACACCAAACACAGCAATACTGGATGAACATGGACAGGCACACTACAAACCAGAAGATAAAGCTAATGTAATAGCCGATTCACTGGAACTTCGATTCTCACCAAATATTACTCCTATGAACCATACTTACGCACAGGAACTCGAATCAGAAGTTAAACAATATACCAGCCAAATTCCACAAAATGACATAGATCAAACAACACCAACAGAAGTTAACTCCATAATCGCTCAACTAAAGCGCAACAAATCTCCAGGTCCAGATCGGATAACAGCAGAAATGCTTACAAATATACCTACTAATGCAATTACACACCTTACAAAAATATTCAATTCATGCCTCAAGTATAAATACTTTCCAAACCCATGGAAACATGCCCATGTTGTAACATTTCCCAAACCTAAGAAAGACCCTCTTCTTACAAAAAATCGACGACCTATAAGTTTACTGTGTGTTTTATCTAAAGTATTTGAAAAAATAATATACAATCGTCTTGCTCCAATTTTGAATACACCATCAAATATTCATAATGTACAATTTGGCTTCAAAAAGGAACATTCTTGTATTCATCAACTGAAACGGCTTACAACATCTATCACAGAAGGCTTCAGCAGAGGAGAACATACCATTGCCGTTTTTCTTGATATTGCTCAAGCCTTTGACACTGTGTGGCATGCTGGCCTCATCCACAAATTGCAGAATCTTGACGTACAAGACAGTCTAATTCATCTTCTATACAGCTTCCTGTCAGATCGAAGCTTTCAAGTAAAAACGGAAGGCTCATTATCTACAGTTCGACGCATATCTGCTGGAGTTCCACAAGGTAGTGTACTAGCTCCTCATCTCTATTCTATCTATGTACGGGACATCCCTCAGCAGCCAACGTGTAAGCTTGGTCTATATGCTGATGATACTGCATACTATACAAGTGACATGCACATCAAAACAGCTCAACAAAATATGCAACTCCAACTAAACTCACTAACGCAATGGCTCACGAAATGGCGGATTAGAGTCAACGTCTCCAAAACTCAAGCTATTATCTTCACTCGAAGAAAACCTAAAACACCGGACCGCCTCAAGCTATTCTCAGAAGAAATTCCATACCAGCAGACAGTTAAATATTTAGGACTCTCCTTTGACAAAAGACTAAATTATCAACATCATGTAGAATGTGCACGACACAAAGCAATTGCACGGTTTATTCGCTTATACCCACTATTAAAATCTCCAAATCTTCATCTTCAAATAAAAACTCGTCTTTATACTTCAGTCATCCGCTCCCAAATGATTTATGGGTCTGAAATATGGAACACTGCTTCAATACGCATCATTCGCAGACTACATGCTATACAACGGAAAGTAGCTCTAATAATAACAGGCGCAGATTATCACACAACCAACAGCCAGCTAGACGACATGCTTCAGATCCCATCCTTTTATAAATTCATTCAACAAACTGTCCAGAATTTTGAAAATACACTAGTATATCACAGCAACCCACTCATCAGAGCATTAGCAATGAAGTAATCATCAAATTATATGTAATTTATTCAAGTCATTGTACATTCAGCTTTTACTATACTTCTTTTTGAGTAAAAGCCTTTCATAGGCTGAAACTTGTACAACATATTGAAGATAATAAAAAAAAAAAAAAAAAAAAAAAAAAAAAAAAAAAAAAAAAAAAAAATTTAGCAGCAATTACGTTCATATTAGAGAAAAGTTAATTTCCGTCCTTTTTGCTAGTCTTATTTACTACGACGAAAGAAATCACGAAAGTTGATCATTAAAAGTTATACCGTCAGCACTTAAAATCGTCCACCCATGCTGGTAGCATAGTCTAACATAAATGTACGTATCATGTTCCTCCCAGGATTATAATGATGCTTCTTGTTTGAAGGAGTTCTACCATTCGCTTCGGTTGCTAGGTTACGTGAATGTGCCTGAAAGTTGTATTCAAGTTTTAGAACAGTGTATGCTATTTACTGTACTTATTTGTCTACATAATATTATAAATTTCCCATATGTTTCCTGGCTAGAATTTCATATTGCAAAGAATGAACTGAGTACATTTAATATTTAGGATGATGGATACTATTCTTAACTTTGAATCAAAGAAAAAGACTGATAGGCCTAACTAAGGACAGAATTTCTATGTGCTATCAAATCAAATGACCAAATATGCACAGTGAAGGGAAAATATACTTTAAAAATGCTTTATAAAAATTAAAACTTACATTTATGACCAAATATGCACAGTGAAGGGAAAATATACTTTAAAAATGCTTTATGAAAATTAAAACTTACATTTTATTTTCGGGTGAAACAATTTAGACTTACTATTTTCAATACTCAAGTTAATGGGTTTATTTGTCAAAATGTTTTTGTACGCAGAAAATGACTTATCTACGTCACATTATACAAACTTAACTGGTGACATCTGAGACAGACTGAGATAAAATTGTCTTCTACATTTTCACTGCAAATTATATTTTTATGGAAAACATATATCCATAATCAGGGTTTCCATTAATAACTTTGTCCAGTTTATCTTTAGCAACAATAACCAGTTCCCTATAAGCAGATCCTAAATGCAGTATTATGAGATTTAATATAAAATGTACACAAGATAAAAATGTTTCATATTTACATCACTACACATTTAATTCAACACAGATTATTTCAATGTTTCAAGATCGACAACACAGTGTTAATCTCATACAAGGCTCTTATTTGTTACGAAAATGTTAAATAATAACATTCACTTCGATCTCACACGGCAAATCGTGCGTACTAGAATTCTGATGACTCCCTTTGAGACCCATAGCCCATTATCCCATGCGCATTGCAGCTCTATATTGTAACCTCCATGAAACATCAAAAACAATAAAAAAAACATCAAACATTTGCCCGATATGGGATATGAATTAAAAGTGCAATGCTGCAGTGCACTTTCACTTACAAGCAATTCATAATATTATTTGCCTACATATGTGGAAGTCGGCCGCGGTGGTCTAGAGGTAGCGTGCCCGCCTCTAGATCCGCAGGGCGCGGGATCAAACCCGGCCGCGGTCGATGGATTTTTCAGGACGTAAAAATCCTGGGCACGGGGTCCTCCGGGAGGGACTTTAAGCTGGGGGTCCCGTGTCGTAGATTTACGGCACGTAAAAGAACTCCAAGCCTAAATTAGAGCCTCTGGACAAAATTTCTCGGCCCTTTCACGTCCAAGAAATACTTAGTTTCCAGAGGGGGGTTGCGAGGCGATGGGCTTACCACCTGTCCCTCTACCCTCTCTCGGAAAATAAGCATATCAAAATTAGTATAGGTAATGAAACCTCCATTGGAGGCCCCTTCGCCCCACCTGGGGATCATAGGGTACCAGATACCAGATACAGACATATGTGGAAAATAAACGAAATTTTGTGTACGAAATTCGTTATGTGAACAAAATATTGGGATAGCATAAGATTGAGGAGAAATAAATGTTTTTATGTTTCATGGTAATAATCTACAAATATTAATAATCCCCTGGATGAGTCTGTGAAGTGCATAAACGAATCCCTTGCAAAATTTACCCAGAAATTAATAGTCTATAAGTACAATATTTCCCAGCAGATCACTACACTAGTCAGTACTGTGAAATGATATATAAGAAAAAGTTATTTGATGTAGATTTGGGTAATTAATAATTCATTTATGTACACATTTATGTATTTAATATGTACGGTAACTCTGTAAATTCGATGTGATTCAAGCTAACTACTAACCTATAATTAAAATCATATTGGTCACAAGAAGCAAGGTCGTCAATCCGACATTAGGGAAGTGCATCAAGTAAACAAAAGAGTACAACCCAACGGAATTAAGCTTTTATTGTCAATAATATAGCAAGAATGGTTTCTACACCGTGGTTTCTACTATGCGACTACTTGAGTTTTTCCCACTGAACTTTTTTTGGGGAAAACGTTCTAGTACTAAGCACTCTTCTCCATTTGTTTCTCTACTAAGAGCCATACATATTTAAATACAGAGTTGAGAACGTTTCCTTGTTAGATGGGTTTCCATTAGTTCTTTATGCAACGTTGCTCGTGAGATTTATCTTGAGAGAATCCGGACCTAGAGTTATATTTCTTGTCACTATTTAGTGCTTGTAACTATTTGCAGAATTAAGGGCCATGTATTGAATAATTAAAACACAACATAAATAAAATACGTCTTCTATTGCTATTTGTATCATTGACAATCTGTGATATGGAAAACGGCTCTTTGATTTTTTTATTAAACTTTTTGCTAATACTGTAATATCAAGATAAGATCATACTGATTGAATTAACAATATTATTGAAAACACAATTATATATATATATATATATATATATATATATATATATATACACATATATAGGTATACATATAGCCTATATATATTAAAATTAAATGATGATGAAAGTTCCTCTCATTTTGATATTATGGATGTAGCCTATGGGAAATAGAAATATATTGATTTCGATGTTTCGATTTGGTTTGCGCTTAATCGTTTTGATCAAAGAGGCTCTAAAGAAATTTCAGGCACTGGCACGAATTTACATAAAAACAATTGAACATAGGGGCGATAAAAATAAAGTAAGATTACTATACGGTTACTTGGGGTGGGAAGTCTAGCTGATATCTTAGTACCAAATTCCAACCATACAAAATTAAAGCCTGCATCTAGGCCTACGTAAATTATCAATAAAAAGCTTCGGAGTACTTAATGTGAATGCGTTAGTTATGGGCTTTAAAAATACTTTTGATGTTGTTTCGGAAATATTTTCACTTACCAAAGAATAATTTAACTAAATTCAGAAGCATGATGATAAAAGAATAGAATGCAACGCCCAGCAGCCTACTGATACTAAAGAAGTTCACCAAAATACTTTTTTACGATAAAGTTTCAATCTCACCGTATTTAATTCCTTTTTCTTTCTTAATATCGATTTACGATAATTCATCACGCAGGAAAACAAGTTATGATGTACCCTATCTTAATATGATGCGACTGCTTGCGCCTGGTAATCGATATATTGATCGCCACTCAGATTAAAATGAGCCTACCTAGTTTATAAGTTTGGTACTACACCCAATTCAACTAGAGAACAGATGTTTGTGATTATTCAGCTCAATCAGTGACTAATCCAGTGTAAGGGTATGTGATATTTCAACTATCTTAAGTGTAGCCTATATCAATCATAATTTTATCGTTTTATTTTTACCACTTTTATCGCACCTACGTGCAATGTTTCTCATCTACATTCACAAACACTGAACACTGAAACATCTTCATACCTGTAGCTTCTTTGATTAAAAAAAATCATTGAACAGCATATGTACTGCATAAGAAGAAAAGCTGCATAAGCTGCATATGAACAAAAGAAAATATGAAAATAATACATAGGCCTAAATAATTATGGGTGTGGTAGAGCATTTCAAATCTCGTATAATAATAAATATTAATAGCACGATAATATATTGGCAATGAGGTTAATCTAACGAGCTGACGAAGATGAAAACACTGAAAAGTCGCACGCTGCGTGACTATCGACGGTGTCGCGACTATCGATATGTCGATTGTTTCACTTTACGCTGTCTCGCTTAAACTGACAAAACTAGCGTATTTTTTTTGTTCATTTTCGTGGTTTTGTATTATTCATCTCTTATTTAACTATGTAAGTATTCACTAAATAGTCACAACAAATATAAGTCGAGATCTGGCTTCTCCCAATCGTTAAAATTCGGACCTCTCGTTATATTACCGTATTTTCGCCATAGGTGTTGTAGAAAAATAGTTATGCGATACATGTGTGTGAATTGTGAAATAGAATCTACGAAACAGAAAAAAACCAGACTTCGTCTCGTATTTCTAACCTTTCGCCCATTCCGTTATTATACACTTCCCAAATGAGTATCGCAATTTACTTTAGTTCTTGACAAACCTCACGACTTGTGTTATATACCACTGCCTACACTCTGCTAATTTATTTCCGCCACTCCATCTGCTCTTCATTTTTACCTTGCACCGGCAGAGGAAATAATCTGCTTCGTACCACCATAACCCTCTCCAGCCCCTATGCTACACCACAACTGTCTTTAGCATGCGGAATATCACTTTATACCCTTGTTAACTTATTCCTGCGTCATGCTGCCCTGTTCTCTTTGTTTTGTTTTAAAAACGGAGGTTCAGAAACCTCTTCGATACTCAGACCCAGACTGTTATCTTATTATGTTGTATCGGCTGATGTAAAATAGCATTTTACAGACTATTATGTACGTATGTAGTGAAACAAAAAAATTAAAAAAAATAAAACATAAAATCTTATTGAAATCCTGTTCGAACAATGGTTTAAGAGGAGTTACATTAAATTTTCTTTTAAATTCATATTAAAATGTGATACATAAGTGATAAGTTGGCACTGAAACCCCGAAGAGCCGGAGCTGTGCTCGTGGACAGTTCCTGTATTATATTTTATATGTACAAAGCCCATTGATGGTTTCACTTGACGATTGCTTATTAATGAAACGTAATTAAGCTACATGTAAAATTAATCTGTAGATACCATTTGCATTAATTTCAATTGGAATTTTGAACTGTCTTATTTCACTGAAAGATAACATATTAAAAATAGACTAAATCTTAAAACTGTAGAAGTTAGAAATTTTACTACGTAGTCCTCTTAATGATTTCCCCGATAGCTAAAGGTGACGAATATGGAGAACAATCAATATGCTATTCAAGTTATTAAGTGCAAGAATGGTACTTTATGAGATTGTTTGGGGGACGGAAAACGTCTGCCCGTCTGTTTGTCTGTCGGCGGAGCCGGCCGATTTGATATGGATTTTTTAATTTAATTTTGTATTTTTATGTGATTGCGCGATTATCAAGATATTATCACAAATCTGAGGTTCTGCTGACGCTGGTCGATTTTAATCTGATTAAAAAAACTTATTTTCTGCATATCATAATTGCAATTATAATTGATTCAACAAAAGCATTCTGGCACTTTGTTATATCAGTTTACCTAATCTTATTCCCAAATAAAACCTACGAAGATTCTGTCACCACGGTTGGTTAGTTGGCACTACCATTTCATTCCTAAAGTTGGCGAAAGGAAGTAATTTTCTAAGAACTTAAAAGTACAGTTCTGTAACAAAGATTACAACAGAAATTTAATCTACATTTGTTGGATGAGGACTGAACTCTGTCGGTAGCATTGGTTCATTGGTTGTCATGGCAGCGATAAAATGTTCATTGTCATTTTAATGCTATAGAAAGCAAGTGGAGAAGCAAATACACGTGATGAGGAACAGCTGTGTTTAAAACAAAACAAGAGTGTTTCTTCGACTGCAAGTAATTCAATTGCTGGATCACGTTTTACTAAGATGAGTCGCGTCCTACGTAGGATCTCTACAGTCCCCTTTCATGACACCATCGGGGGCTGTTTCCCCCTCTTTCCAGAGAATTCTAGGTCACGAGACGTGTGCCCTAAGCTACACACGATCGGAGGACAAAACCAATCAACTGGTCCATCAAGTAAATAAACTAAGTTAGCAATGACAACAAAGTAGGGACATCAGCCAAGCCCTGTACTTGAGTCAAGCATATACGAGTTCCGTGATTGACGAAAGGAACTGATCTTTACGCTCAAATTGTTGCTAAGATTCTTGCTCTCATTGAACCACTTTCACTTGTAGAATGCAATCACTCAATAAGTTTATTATTATTTTTTTTACAAAAATACTGGAAAAATAGGCCTAATACGAGAGCATCAGTAATGGGAAGTAATTGAGTAAAAGTAATCGGATTACAGTAACAATTCCTATTTTGGTCCCATTTATTTGTAATCAATCCTTTTTAAAAATGTAATTTCTACTTGTAATTTACTTCTGGAAATAAAATGTTAATTGCTACAATTTAGTAGTCGTTAGTATTAGTATCATTCTTGCTTGCTATATTGTCATCACTACTGTTTTTGCAACTAATATCCAAATTAGAGTTAATATTAACAAAAAGTTACTCAGTCTTTCCGAAAATATTCTCATTTAGGCCTACTGTATGTGTTTTTTTGTTTGTTCATTAATGATTTGGGCTTGTGCCCAAAATATACCCCAAAAGGAATTTTTAGGTACTGCCTTTTGTAAAGTAATTGTAAATGTAATTGTAATTTTACTGATTACTTTTTGAAAACGTAATTGTCTCTCAGATAATTGTAATTCAGCCCTCTTTTTGTACTTTTCCCATCACTGAAGAGCATTTAAAAACAAATGCTTTTAGTTTTATAAGCGTCTAAGTGCCAAAATCATGATATTTCAGCTGATAATTTTAAATGGATCTATGTACCCAGACCAATGCATTTCAGAAGGGTCCAAGGTCCAGGGAAAGCCACGTTAGTAGTAATAAATTCCAAGATATAGCGCTGGGTCTATCTCGGGCACGTCTTTCTGTGGGTCTGTATAACGTGCATTAGCAGTGGACTGTATAATAATTAATTGAGTTTGACAAGATTGAATACACGCTATACATTTCGATTGAGGGAATTTATTAATTATAGCAATAATAGAATTATTCTTATCTAAGAATTAAAAATAATTTACATGATATTTGATGCGATTAACACATTAGGTGGTTTCCTGTGAAATCTTGAAGTGAAGGATGTTGCATACAATCACAGCCGAACTGAAAACTTCTTGAATATCAGCCACTCGCTGGATGATGTCTTGAACTTATTCCGCCCAAAGAACGTAGATTTCAGGTAAAAATATATTGATAAATAATATTTCCGGAAGACCACTTGGCAATGAATGCCAAGAATAAGCATGATGATAAGATATGCATGAAGCAAGTCTATGTTGCATTGATAGTGTTCACAATAAAATATCTGCGAATTTCATGCACAAATTATAACGCAATTAGTATCACTGATTTAAATTGCGTAGTACGATAAGTACAGCTATGATGCAACAAAGTTTAAATTAATGTTACAAGCTGTAAATCAAATATTAGGCTTTAAGCACTCACTCTGAAGATGAGGATTCCTTAAGTAATTAAATCTCACATCAAATCAGTCGTGATGTCAAATTTAGGCAATATTCATGCCTTGTAGAAATTCGTGGTAGAAACATTATAATTCAGCTATTCTGAGCCAAATGAAATGTAGATAACTGCTTCCTCGCAGTTAAAACAATGATCAAATAATCCTTAAATCGCAGGAACGAACTATAAGGATGCATGAAGATAAACACCACTGTTGGTTAAATTCAAAATAGACTATAATCCTTTAAGAGGATTATGTAATGGCGACGTAGAAGAAGGAATGAAAATTAACAATGAGGCAAGAAGAATTTCTATTGGCCGAGAACAAAATAATTAATCATAATAGAAATTTAATATAAAAAATGTACCGGTACATAAAAGAAAATACCTTCTTGAGAATAAGAAATAAGAAATTAAATATGAATTTAATATTCAGTTATTAGCTAATCATTATGACGAAAAAATAATAAAGTACATAAATGAGTCCAGTATAAGATCATAATTTAAATTAGAACACACTGAAAACATTTGATGAGAAACAAAAGAATGCAGAAGGAGACAATAAAGCTAAAGCAAAGCCAACTAGGAATGGAAAATAGAAATCATGGCCAGCTAGAAAACGTAGAAGAAGATAATTGTATAAAGGATACATCAAGGAAAAGATTCAACATAACTGAACAGGTCTATGTCTTGTTTTTTACACAATCATGATTTTGGCACTTAGACCTTTATAAAACTAAACCCTTCAATTATCAATAAATTCATACCCCGTGTACGGAACATCGAGGGTTCCCGGGGAGCTATATTGCCCAAGATGAATTTAGATATGCGTATTTCCTTCTAGAGGACAGAGTGACAACCATCCTGGTAGGCCTCCTTAATTGTAGTGTGACAATATGCATAGTAAGTGAATTTAACTTTGTTTCTAAACTTCTAAGTAGGTACATAAAAAGTACTAATCTAAATTAATTTGACCAAAATATAGCTTAAGGGTGGCGTGCACCAAACTCATGCCATTTACTCTTTTAGTAAACCTTACTTCTTTAGTTCTAACTACATTAGTAAGCTACTATTTTAGTAACGTACTCTTTTAGTAAGGGTGGCGTGTACCAACCAGGAGTAAACTAAACTCGGCGGCTTTCAACATAGAGGAATGTACTAAAGAAGTAAAAATTTTATTTACTCCCAGAGTAAATGAACTTACTCCACAAGTGGTGGAGAGCACCAACACGGAGTACGTTACTAATGTAGTAAGTTGTGGAGTAAATAAGGCCAATATTTACTCCTACTCAGGGGGTGGAGTAAAGTTGTGTAGTAAGTGTGTTCTGTGGCATTTGCGTGAGTTATGAGTTACATATCACATTAAATGGATTACATAGTTAAAACTGAGGATAAGTTATTGAGATGAAGAAGGTGGTATACCAAAAATGAGAGTTGTGGCAGGTGATTTAATAAATATTAAGCAAACCACACCTAGTAGGGCATTTAATAACGTAAATAATAAAGCTCATAAATCCTTACATGAAATTTTGGCGTTTGGAAGAAACGATGTCAGATTCTCACTACATCCATGTGATTTCAGTCAGTAAAATGTGGAAATATCATTGCGGAGAGCGATCCAACTAGGAAGACGTCCACCAAAGGTGAGGGGGAGAGTGAGTGGAAGGGACGTTTGCATTGCACGGTACAAGGAGCGCATGTGCTCTCAAATATCTTCCTAGCTGGATCGGCCTTTAGATGCTGCAGTTCTCCCTAACTTTGGGTTAGAATACGACAATGTATTTCAAGCTAATCCTATGGATACAGATATCGGCGAGGTATAGTATATTCCAATAAATGAAAGCCTCCGTTCTTGGAGCTACCCAGAAAACACTTCCCCCTGCTACTTAACCATAGAGATTACTGAATAATGGGTGATTCTCATTGTTAAACGATTTAATGTAATTATTGTATATTAATTTTATTACATTACACTTCTATAGCTTAACTTAAAGCACAACATTGCGAATGCCAGAATTATAATAATAATTATAAGAGCTAAAAGTTCAATAGTTGCACCCGCAGTGTTAATGAATAATATGTCCTTTTTTCTGACCCAGGTGTAAAAGTGTCCAAATAGGCCACATCGGAAGAAAATTTGACTGACTCTGGGATTAGCGTACATTGAGAAGGGGACACATTGTAAAACCATTCCTTAAAGACTCCCCAAGTCTCGAATGGTGGAGTGAGACGAGACTTTCATGTTTGGGAATAAACTATAGCAGATGCTGCAGGACAGGAAAGTACGAAGCATTATAAACTATATAGGAAAAAAATGCCAACATGAGTGCCGAAAGAAAATTTTAAGGTGGGGCACTGGAGGTTGAAGCTGCACAGGATCTAGAGAAGTAGTCACTGAAATTATTTTTAAACACACAACCATCTACATAATTATTATTGGAGTTCATAGCTTCCGAAATATTGTACCGCCATTTTTTGTTTAAATATTACATTTCTCAGTTGTAATATTATTATTTTATAAGGTAATATTTTTTTAAGTAAATGTTCTGTGCATTTGAAAAAGGACAGAAACATAATGCCCCTTATTAGTTTTGTTATACTTTTTATCCCCCTCTCTTTCATGATTTTGTGTAATACTTCTTATTAATATTGTTAAACAGTCAATAAGTATTAATAATTCATTATAGTGAGATTTATGATAAACAACTGTAGAATAATTGATTTATCGTTTTTGGGGAAGAATATGTAACTTTAGGAAGTATAAATATTTTAATATATTTTAGAACTTTATTATTATTATGAGAGAAATAATTACAATATTGACAGTGAATCAATTACGAAAATCAACTGGAAATTCAAATTGTTTGCATTATAATACAGAAATAGTTTGCACAAAAATTGTAATCACAGTACCCTAACGTAGGCTACTAAACTGAAAATATTCAATTGAAGGAATTAGAATTAGTAATGTATAAAACATTACTATTAGACCTATTTTAAAACATGAAGATTGTCATTAGTAATATTTGGAACAACGCAAATTCATATACATTGTTTCAGCGAACCTTTCCTTTTCATTATCTGGCACTTGAATAATACTGGCAATTGAAATGCACGTGTTCTGCTGCGCTGCACTAACGTTTCTGCTCTGTTCTGCGCAGAATTCGACTACTTCTTTAGTAAAAATCGTTTACTACTTTAGTTACAACTAAAGAAGTAACTATCCATTGAGCTCTCCAACACCAACTAAAAGAGTAAGTTACTAAAAGAGAAGCACTAAAGTAGTAAATCTAAGACGGGAACCTGACGCAACAAAAACCGGTTTGTCTGTCTCACTCTAGCACATTACTCGTATGACTTAAAGAGTGAGACAGATGTACTGGTTCTTGTATACTTCAGGTCTCCGTGTTAAATTTACTACTTTAGTTTGGTTTACTCCTGGATGGTGCACGCCACCCTAAGTGTACAACTGAACACTCATGTTTCCTCAGTTCTTTTCAGTCTGCTAAACTAACGCTGAACAGCAGAGTAAAATATAATAAACTTCTTCAAAATTATCCCACTGATCGGTAAATAGAGAGAAGCATTTACCCAACAGACTTCATAGAAATCCCGGATTAAGTGAAATGAAAAATAAAAAAATAACTTACTGATCTTGTAGGTGTTAACCATCAAAAGCATATCAACCTGGCATACCTGAAACAAAAAACTACTTCTCAGAAAAAGTG
This sequence comes from Ectobius pallidus, assembly GCA_964059195.1. NCBI lineage: Eukaryota > Metazoa > Arthropoda > Insecta > Blattodea > Ectobiidae > Ectobius > Ectobius pallidus. Next base: position 95,494,376 of record CAXKWD010000004.1, on the reverse strand, counting down.
TACGTAAAATGGCCTCAATAACTAATATGTTGCAATAAATCAATAATGCCATTTCAAACTAGCATGGCTAATGTCATTTTGGTTAGATATCCCCACCTGCATGCGCCTGTAAGGTAAAAAATGAATAAGTTATCGCTGTCAGTCCAGAATATTTGGCATACTGAAACAGAGGAAAAAGTTAGTCCAGAATGTTTGGGAAATTGAAACAGAGGTGCCGGTAGGCCTGTTGGATAAAAGGCAAAGAAAGGCACAATACAAATGACGATGACAATTTATTTGAAGATTCCAGACAGTATATTGCTCAAGAGTTCACGAAGGCCTGTGAACAATCTGTTTTTACATTACAATACAGCAAACGAATCATAACGAATTCAAAAGTGAAAACATGATGGGCTTCTCACCCCGTAATATTTTGGGTAAAATAATATTGAAGTTATCACAATCGCTGGGACTATGGCTTTATAGACCGACCGAAGCGAGGTCCTGTTTAACTGACTGTTCGTCTGTTTGTCTGTATGTTTGTTTGTAACCCAATCACGACCAAACGCGTTTTCTTACAATTTGGTTTGAATGTTCCTTGAATAAATTGAAAACGACGTGTGTAAGGATTTTTATTTTTTTATTCCGTTTCACGATAATGGCCGTTTTAATTATGAAGAGCAGTTATTAGGCCTACTGATCATAGAACAAGAAAATTACTAGTATATTATAACGTAATACTAAAAATATTATTAACGTATGATTTATAAAGGCGAGGCGTATAAGTTACAATGATTATTAAAAAAAAAAAAAAAAGACATGTTATCTTGCCATAACTTAATCAGAAATGAAGGAAACTTGATTTTTTGCTTATCCTTTGATGAGTGAGATCTAAATTAATAACAATAATGTATTACATTTAATACGTCTGTATTACACAGCGAATATATGCAAATTGGTATAACATGTCACCAATTGCACAGACCTCCTTGCAATTTGCTGGTTTCAAGTCCCGTCGTTTGTATTCTGTATTCTGAAGCCAGAGTATGCACGAATGATGAGTACCTGAAAGCCTAAATCTGCAGACATGACAAACTGAATTCAGGTTTTAGACTTACTTAATTTAGAGCCGAATGCGTAACTGTAAAGATCACTGTTGCATAAATGAGAAGTGATTTTTCTGAAATGTTTTAAAATGCGTGCTTTAAAAACCCTAATAAAGATGCAAAATTGTTTTATTCCAAACTTCAGACAATATTATTTTGATCTTCTTGGTTTCACGTTAAGAGCTAAACCATGCTTCAAATCTCGGCCGAGGTTTCGACCTCTTGCCGCCGTCTGTCACCAGGCTAGGCTACCCCGAAAGTTTGCTTAATAAGCATCTAAGATCTGGCCGTATGGTTCAGCTTTGACATTTTGTTTTTTCATAATAATAATAATAATAATAATAATAATAAAATACTAAATAAACAAATATATGCTCTCTGGAAATATTTCCTATGCAAGATCTTTAGAACTCCATACAAAATCTGCCTTGTAGAAATAAGATAACTAAAGAGGATTTTTTTTTTTTTTTTTTTAATTTATTATTACAGCATGCCCCATTACGGAGTAATATTACAGGCATTACATGCCATAATTTCAAGTTGAATAATGATAATATATACATTGTTTAAAACAAAGATACTTAGAATAAATTAAAGTAAGATTACATAGAATAATAATAAATCCCTAAGGAAAGTCTTATTTACATTTTCCTTAAATGCTGCTCTTGTTCTTGTTCTTGTCCATGTTAGATGTGTACATGCCAATCTAAATGTTTACATTCGCATTCTGTCAGTTAATTATAATTTAAAAGGTACTTTGGATAAATTAAAATAAAATTTCATAGAATAATATCAAATCCCTACAGAAAGTCTTATTTACATTTTCCTTATATACTGCTCTTCTTCATGTGTTAATTATCCCTATCACAGCCCCAATGAATTACAGAAAGTATGAAATGCTCTTAGATGTCTGGATACTAGCTGATTCATGATGACTGGCCAGTTGTTACCATTCTTCCTTATTTCTTTTATTAGTTGGTTTCTCTGTTGTTGAACTTCTGGACATTCATATATTAAATGATGCACGGTTTGTTGTCCTGTGTTGCAAGAGCATGTAGGATCATCTGCTATTTTGAATCTATATAAACTAAAGAGGATAAGTCAAAAGAATGCGATGCTTTGAAATGAGAACCCAATAGGTAGAAGTGTAATTATTTTCTACTTCGTTAGACCTACTTCCAGACAATATGGAACATCTTTATTAAATTGCTGTGCAACATGTGCTTTTCTTCCCATCGCAAATATAACCCACTAACAAGATAATTCAAGGAAATATTGTAGGCCTGCTGTTCAACATATGGATGAGACAGTCACTTAAGAATTATTAAGTTCAACATCCAGATGCCTTTGTCACGAACGTGCCACAAGCAGAAAATAATACAACTCAAATCTACTCCGTCTTTATTTTTCCCATTAAACGTATTTATTTTATTTATTACAAGATAATGTCTTGAAAATACTAAAAATTTATCATGCACAAGATGTAACAGTCAAGCATTGATTTAGACTGTTATACCATTCTCCTATCAAAACTGGAAGCGAAATGCATAACGAAACGATCAATCAATAAGCGTATTTTGTACCCTAATGTCGGTTGTCGACCAAGAGCTAAGCCTTTAGCTCACATACAGTGAGGGATTTCATATATAGTTGTGCCAGATTTCACATGTAGTTTTGTCGGCACAACTACATATGAAATCCCGCACTGTATGTACTAATTTAGCTTAGCTCTTGGTCGACAACCGGCATAAAGCGCTGAGACTTCGAAAAAGAGTAGCTCGTTTTAGATATTTAAATGGTGAGCTAATCCATATGATAGTCATTGTTACTTAAATGTCCACCATTAACCAGAATATATGTTTCCTTGATTATAGATTCATGCTGAAAATAAACTCTTATAATCTGATAATGTTTAATGCGTTCTGTTTACAGTTTGAGTGTTAACATCTAATAATAACAAACACCAGACATTATTATCAAACCTGATGGGTAAAATTTACAAATGTGTCAAAAACTAAATCATTAGTTGTTACGTAGATATGTAATCTTATTTAAAATCAATCCCTTCACTTTCTAAGTTTCCATTAAATGTACACTTGTTATAGGTTATTTACATAAGTACAAATTATTAATTTAAAACCATTTCTATAAACTATATGATTCACAGACTTGAATTGTCTATTATAGGTTACAGTTGATTTTGTATAATAATAACCAGAAGTTACAAAAATATTGAATTCTGTAGGTTAAAACCAACTGTCTAAAAAATCGATTTACAACTCTTGTGAATAAAAATATTCTGGTATATTCTGGATAATGGTATAAAGGTGGAAATTCAAGTAACAGTGAATATTATACGACCATTTACGACCACGAAATGTATTAATTCTAATCCATATGAGTTTATTTACCACACTTTCTAACGATCTTCTTATATGCTACTATATAGCCTACTGCTGTCCTATCCATGTTACTAGTGGGACCTCCGATATTTCTTTTTTGTATTCTTATAAACAATTGTGCCAAATTATTAAAAAAGTTCCTTACAAAAATATTCACGTTAATCTTTAACAAATTCGCTGTAATGTCTTAAAATCTTGTAATCTGTTTTTAATGCACTTACACGAACTTTTACGTTACTACGCTTTGATTTATTTTTCAGAAAGTTAAAAAAGCCTAAAATATGAATATAGCAAACGAATTATCCTTACATTTTTACTGAGAAAAGAAAGCTTCTCTCTTTTCAAATACTACACAGGAATACAAAGTGCAAAGACAATAAGGAGAAATGTGCCCATGAAAACTTTTTAATGTTTTGAAATTAAACCTTCATTAAAGCATCAACATATTTACAACTTCATTTACATCAAGTTTTAAATCGCGAACAACGAGCTTTAAGGTTTCTAAATGTATTTTTTTTTTAAATAATAAAAATAAAACGTTCTAGACCTCGGAATTTTAGGTTCTTATATCTAATAATGCACCAAACTATATGCCTAACTGTCTGTTTACATTATTCTTTTGTCTTGGCTAGTATCCAAGGCTTAATTCAGGAGTAGTTCTTTGTACCACTTGTCCATCGACTATGAAAGGTGTGATTTAGCTATAGGTGGAGAGAATCAAGTCTATAGGAACGTAAAAATCCGAGGTCTAGGAAGCAAAATTGTCAGAAGGTTATTTTTTATTTAACATTTTTTGTCCGTTTCCAATCACTACTTCACTTCACCATACTATCTCCTTAAACTCCTTTACAATAAATTAATAGGACACAATAAACTGAAGTTCACATTTATAGGTCTGATTTTATTTTTGGTACCTAATTTTTAAACTCGCCTATGTCTGTAGACTTACAGACTGTCGTCGGATGTTGGTTGAATCACGAATCTTTTTTTCAGGGTGATATTATCGGAAAAGAAGCTAAAAATTTTCAATATATGCTGTGTTGCTGCTGTAGACTAGATTTAAGGTTACATTTAGGTTAGATTTAAGGTTAAGGATTTAAATAGATCAAAGCTTTCCTCGAGCTCTTGTGTTTGCTAAATATATAATCCAAATGGAAAACACAACTAATATCATTAATAAAGATTACTTCTTCAAAAGGAATTTCTGCTGACTTTATCTCACGCGCTGAAAATTATTTGTTCCATAAGAAATGTCTTTCTTGCTATAAGGTATATTCAAATTAATGTAAATGGTTTTACTTAGTTTTCAATTATTGTAAGTGATATTCACTGTAAATAACATTAATGTTCTCTTTGTAAAGGCAGGCGGATATTCTCCACGGTAAATACGAGTAGTTTTAGCTTTACTTCAATTTGTAGGGTTTACCAGTTCTATTTAACTGTTTTTCATTTCCACTGTAATAGTTGAGTTATTTAAAATTGTAAAGTGTCTTCATAACAATTCACAGACAATAGTTTTAACTTAATTTAAATTTATAATGTACTATATTCTCATAATTCACTAAAAATGGTATAATGTTAGGTATGTTTAGAAAGTTAAAAACAAGTTGTAGCTAGCTCAATTCCGAATTCGTTAGTGTTGCAAGTTTCTCAAGATAACAGTATGTAATAAATTGTGTAATGATGAATGGACACTAAAAAGAAATAAACTATACATTTATTGCACATTAAACACTAGTAATGCTTTCAAGGGAAAAAATACACAACTATGATTCAGTCAAGTTTATAAATTATAACTAAGGTTGCAGTATTTTGTGGCAGGGCTGTAAAGTCCTCATGTGCCACTAGCGCTGAACATTGCTGATGAAAAGAGTAGATGTATTCACGCCTATTTTACGAGCATAATTACCCATCAAGCTTCCTGACAAGTAGGTGTGAAGACAGATTGGCATCTCCCCTTATTGATTATCACATGTTTTCTTACGCGTAAGCATATGTACCCGCCTCCGCCTTTTTATTAGCGAGCGTTCTCCCTTGTCAAGCTCCTTCATTTATTTATACTATCGATTCCAAGGATCGATATTACATTTCGTGTACAAACCTCTGACATACGCCGGTTTATGTATTCATTCAATTATAAAAAGAGAAATACCTCACAAGGAAGTATGACAATAATTATTTATGAATCGAAAACACACAAAGGAAACCGACTGCTTTCAGAACTAATTTTGTCCTGCCAGAAGAGTACGTTGTAATCTAACCTTTCAGAATGAAACGCACGAACGGAAAGCAATAAGAAATAACCACATGAACCTAGGTATAGAATAAAGTACAATTAACTTTTTATGTGTGCTATAGGTTCAAAATCATCAGTATTTCATCACACAGAACCTGTAAAAGCTATGCAAAGAAATACTGATAAATAACGTAGTGGCCCAGTTAATTTTTAAGTGCCGGAGTTCTGAACATTGGTATTTCAGTTATTCTTTGTATACCCATGCGGCTTCCTTTTGTGAGGAACAAAAGTCTGCCGACAGCTCAACCCATGCTCTTTATTTTTACCGCACCAATCAGCTAGTTACCTCAGCTAATCAAAATATCATGTGACGGCTGTGACATCCACTCGTCTACTCCGCGTGGAGCAAAACGCGGGGTGCAAGATCCAACAACAACACGTGTGAATTGATTAAAGCTAGGGAAGAACTGAGGCCAGTGGTAAAAATATTGCAACGTTGCTTTTGCTTTGGAAAGCGGAAACCAAGACAGACTCGGTCAGATCAATTAACATAAAGAAACCCAGACTTAATCGTTTATTCCTTTGAAGCCGCCTGGGTATGTAATGAAAAACTCTACTTATACCTGTGCTGTATCTCAGGTCATATTTGATTCACGACACCATATGTCTTCTGAGTTTAAAATGGGTAAAGTGGGCATAATATTTAGGTCCTAGATGAACTTGTACTGAAGCAGGATATCATGTAATTCCATGCAACAAGTAAATGTAATAGATAATACGCATGGTTGTAACTTGTCCTTTATGCTGAACGTAAATTAACGAAAGTTTATGCACTGAATTTTTAAACTCCAGACAAGGATTTAGGCTACAGGCTAGTTTATCTGTATGTCGGTAAATTGTGAAGGTGTATAAGCGATGCTGAAAGAAGGAAAAACCATAATCTCTCGCTTAGCAATCACTACTTGACACAAGCGGGAAGTACAACAATATCTGAGACGTAACTAAGCTCCTGTGTGAAGAATGGGCTCTTTCGCTAGTTAATAATAGACTACAAATTTGTAAAGAGGGCAGCCTGGTAGGCCTACTACTTTTTTACAATTACAGGCTTACAGTTATCGGTAAAATAACTTTTTAAACGTTAATATTAAGCTGAAGGAACGATCCTAAATCGAACAATCACGAAATCAAACTACAGGTAAATGTAATCTAAGTAATTAATTAGAAACAAAATAACAGGAAGGGGGTAGTAATGACGACTAAAATTCTTGGTTTGGCTACTGCCTTCAGACTTTGAAAATCCTTGCCCTGCTCTATAGTTATGCAATATGGCTACAAATAAGCCTATTATGATGTCAGAGCAGTGTTACTCTTATTAAATGTCACATACCAGTTTTCCTATCTTCTGTGGTCGTAGATTTGCATACAGCTTAATTTCTGTTATCGCCTCAATTTAACGATACGTATTAAGTTCAAGAAGAAAATATATAGAAGGGATTATAAGATAATAAAGTCTTAATTCCAGTAGCACATATCTGGACTCAAACCATTTCCGGAATAATGTTCACAACTGGAGATAAGGGCTGAGTTATGGCGGCGCGGCAGTGCACTAAGCAGTAAGATAATCAGGATGACCTTTCGGTGCATTGCTATCGTGTAAGACTGTCGTATTATTAAGAACCCACAGATAGCTAACAATCCATCTTTCCTCGGGAATACTCATTAAACTGAGGCCTCGCATTATCAAAGAACGTTGCATGATATAATGCACATGGACATATAATTTATTACAGTACGGTACATATGTAATCATATCCGTATAATAGTCTAAGAAGAACAAATATTAAGTTACAAAAGTTAAGAAATCCATGAGTCGAAGTCCTTATTGGGTGTGCAAGTATTCTGAAAGTTGATACCTCAGCGATAAATAGTTTTAAAGCAGTGGCTGAAATTCTAATCAGAACATCATAACGTCTGCGGTAGACTAAACCATTCGAGGAATTATAGTAGAAAAATAAGATGACAGCCTTAGAGTTCACTATTTCTTCAAATAAATTGCCACATGATATACTCTTTCGGCAATGACTTATTTCTAGGTTCTGGGAAGCCATTTCATTCGTGCGAAGAACAAGCACATCATCACTAAAGTCTGGCCGTTCTAAGAAGGAAACTTGAAGTAAACAACAAAAACCAGTACATCTGTCTCACTCTAGCACATTACTCGTATGACTTAAGAGTGAGACAAACATACTGGTTTTTGTTTTCTTCAGGTTTCTTTCTTAGCTCGTCTCGGGTATACATATAAGTTATTCGTATATAATTCATTAGAAAACTGGATCGTTTATTTTTAGAGAACTTATGGAATCGCGGATAATTCATTTCATAAATCCACATGCTTAATTGAAGAAAGTAGGTCAGCTATCGACAAAGTTCACACAAGCAGAAATTTAAAATAAACATAAAAATCAAATCTAACAAGAGTAGTTGTTATCTGCCAAGAGTTCAGAGAAAAAGTTCAAGAACAAAAATGCACACAAGAGCAACATGTCGAAATATTTCTACATTTGTAACAACACTACGGGCTGAAGCCAATACACTCATGACCTTACTTAGTAGAAGAGTAATAGAAAGACGGGTGTGAGGCATGAAAAATGTTAAGGAAGGAGGTGTGATAAGGCGGAAGAGTGTAAATTCTATGCCATATATTTTTGTGCATTTTGACACTACAGACAGTTATAACTGTAAGAAATGGCTACAGAAGCCAAATGTTATCACACAAAACTTGAGATAAGCGAAGAAATGGCTTCCTTCTCCACAGGGTAATAATAAAGTACAGTACTATATTAATATATTTTCCAGGATTATCACACCGAGAAGAAATCATAGCTGACTTAAAACCTCCCGATATTTTAATTAAAAAAACTCCTTCTAGTTAATAAGGTTAATTATATTAACGGTAAAATATTACTATTAATATCCAACTGACTGTGTTCTATAAGGCAATCAAATTGTTTTAAAGACAATGAGTTAATATTAATAGGCCTACTAATAATAATAATAATATATAAATAATAATAAATACTAGATAATACTAGACCAAATAATAAAATACTAGACCTACACTAAACAACCCGATAATCAAACAACAGAGCACTTTTAATACATATGCTAATCAGTAACTTCGATTGATCTACAAGTCTAAAATTCTTGGCTTGGCTTTTAGCCTGTGACTGATGGGAAAATTCCCTACTGTTCATTTTTTTTTTTACCACTTCTCAAAATAAATTTTCAGGTCGAAGCAGACCTTTTTCAAGGTTTATTGCGGCTAAATGATAAGAACACGACATTCTAAATACATGGACTATATCTGATGGATAGTCTATATATCAATTAATAATAAAAAATGGAAAAAAATGGAAAACTCTTTTAAAGCACCTTGTTGAGAGTTTGGGGACAGAACCACAACGAGCAAAACGAGTTGCTGATGTAAATACATAATAATGTTCGTCAATGTTACAGATCACTTAAAAAAGGAGTAAAAACATTGCAGTCGCCTATACTCTACGGCGAAGGATTTATTTTTATTTTTATATTTTGGAAAGCGCAAGTATTCTCAAGAAGCAGAAAAAATGGGATTTGAATGCCTAAAAGTTACAGATAGGTAAATTTTACTATCCTATTTCTTTGCGGTTTCTCTCTCAGGCCTAACTAACCATGGTACATTTCTCAATCACTTAAAAATGAATATATTCTATTTTTTTAAATCAGAGCCTAATCCACTAAATATTGAAATTAATGCTGAACATAACATTGGTTTTAGATTTAATATATATTTTATAAAAATTATAAGGGCTATCTGAACAAAAATTTCATCCACGTATGCCCGTTTTTTATAGTCCTAGTGTATTATGGCTACATTATGACCAATGACCAAAAACGAAAAAAATTACAAGGTAAAGGTAACAATCAAAATTAGCCAAGAATGCTCGAGAATTAATAGTCCTCTCAAGCAGTTGGATACCACATGGAACCGTTCCCGCATAATTCAATTATTGGTCCGATCCTTCAAGCACAACTATGACAACCACGAGTAGACTCAATTTCTAATATAGCCTATACTAACATCAAGATTTCTCTTCGCAAAGAATTCTTTCGTGGTCCAGCGGTTGCTGAGTAAAAAAGAAGCCCTTGTTCTTCTGTGTTGAGAGAGTGTCTAATACCCCGCCTTTTTTCTTTCTTCCTTGTTTTCCTTTGTCCTTGTTTTCCTTTGTCCTTGTTTTCCTCTTTCCCCTGCTTTTACTTTTTTCCTCAAGACATACACTCATGCCCGAGGCGAGATTCGAACCCACAGCCTCCTTCACCACCGCTCTAAGGCCTTAGCTAAGGAGACCGGCACACCTTTTAGTACCAAGCTTTGCAAATTAATTGTATTGGAGTATGGACAGAGCCATAATACTGAGCACTAAAAAAAATATTATGTTCAAAACGAAGAATTTCAGCTTCAACTTAATAAACATTATATATAGGCCTATATACACGTAGAATTATTTCACAGAATTTTTTAATAATTTCACTGTAATGGTTTTCGAAATAATTGTACTTTCTTCCATTGCGTTATAACGTTATGCTATGTACTGGGCAGCTTTTGTGTAAGGCTTGACAGTATTATCCAAAATATTTCGTTTTGTTTTGGTGTGGCTAGCGGTAGTCTGCTATTGCCACTTGATGCCAGAATGAAATAATGCATCTGCCTATTGCCTGTGCATTTAGACTAGTGATGGGAACCATTCGAATGAATTCATTCGAAATATTCGATTGTTAAAATCATTCGAAATGTTCGAGATGTTAAAAAAATCATTCGAATGATTTTGCTCTGCTCCAGACTAGGGTTAGAGCGCTTCGCTTACTGAACTGAAGTGTGAAAGCGAATGAATTCATTCGAATGCTTCTTCAACCTCTCGGAATCTGGCTTTTCGGCTCGCTCTCTCGTTCATTCGATTGTTTTCGTGTTCCATCGTGTCCCAGTTAGCAAAGCGTTCGGTAACTTCTATCTCTCGCATTCCAAGTGGGGATGGCATGACGCAGAGCTAGTTTCAACCCCAGGCTACAAAATATATTTTGACAATAAAATAGCCGTTCTCTCGAATATTAAAAAGTTCAATTTTTCACAGATTGTTCCTATTTTACATCCATCATTAGCTTCTACATGAAACATATGCATTTTCAAATGGATTATTTATTTGATTAATTACCGTATGTTATGAATTATGATATTAAATACAGCCATTCAATTTTTATATTTGATGCATTTATAAGATTTTTAAGCAATACCAACATTAGCTATTTACATAAATGCATATCTTCAACAACCTAAGCTATGAGTATTTACAATCTTACAAAGTTAATTATACCAGTCAAAAGTAATATTCTAAGTTATACTTTAATTATTGACTCGAGATCAGATTACTTAATCAGGAGGCAACATTGCAACATGTTGTTTAGAGTCCATTTAGATATCAATCATAATTAATAATTCTATACCACATTGAACTGTTGAATTAGTTATTTATTTATTTATTTATTGAATATCCAAATTGAAATAAACCCTATTTCACCCGAAGGTATATTAGGGTTAGAGATATGATACATTTACAGGTTTACAATATACTATACAGTCTTAATCTGAGCACTGTCTTCAAAGAAATTCAATAATAATGATTAACATAAATTATTAGTCTATACATTAAAACAGAAGTGATGTGAAAGAAAATAGGGTGGGAGATAACAAGCATAACAATAATATAAAAGTGAAAGCAGTGAATGTAAGTCATATTTTTGAATATATACTATTAACAAAAGATGTGAAAAATTTGTATCACTGAGACATGTTCCAATTACCTTCATATTTTATAAATTATCTAAGTAAGAGCATATTTTCCGCGACAAACTATAATATGGGTATACTAATTTAACCTTTTCACTTCTGTTTCTACTATTTTTGTCTAGAGATCTGCAGTGTTCCAACATGTCAGAGAACTGGCAACATCTAATTTATTTCAATGGTAATGCCACCAAAGTGGGAATGCTTGCATTTTTTCCCTTTTAAAATAAAAAAAAATCATCCACCCCTAAAGGGTTGTGTTCAGAAGGTGAATGGACTTGCAGTCTTTTCAATTTCCACATCCTAATAAAGGGGAAAAAATTAGGAAGAAAGGAAGGAAAAAAACCAGACCCCATCGCCAACCTACATGTGCTCAATCACGGCTCAGTTTACTCAGGCGGAAATACTCTTCGGCCAGGCTTTGCAGAGACCTTGAATTGCTTTTGTCGGTTCCTAATTATACAAGAAAATTATATATAAAACAACAAACATACTTCTCTATAAAATTAATAATTATTGAGATACAGATTAAAGAGCCACGACCTATAGTACATGAAAATAGCATTGTACTAAACTTTATTCTACTTTTTATTAACTGAAATGTTCGTGTTATTTCTTGTCTTGTTTTGATTCGTTGTCTTTGAACAGTTATGTCTGCATTTATGCAAAAATACTGCAATATGACGTAACACTACCTTCAGTATGCTATTATAACACAGTAATAAAATAAATAGTACTAAATTTGTTTCACATATGCTCTCACATACGTGTTATTGAATTTCTTAGTTAAACGAACGATGTCTACCCTATTAAATAATAATTTGAAATCTTCAGATTTAAATAGATTTGGAGATCTTATCGAATTATAGATATAATTACTTTACAGCATCGCATATAACTGACAATATAGTTATTCGGATTTCCGAACGTAATAAAATAAACTGAAGAATACACTGTACATAATCAATTTAATAACTTATTTACCTTAATTACTATTTATTAAACTTGAAAATTTGAATGGACCTAATACTAAAATTAGATACATTTCATTTCGTTGTATTCAAATTTGGTCGTGAAAATATATTTATCCATTTTAGGCCTACAATTGTCTTTTTGTGTATTATATTTATCCTTCCATGCTTTAACTTCATATTACATATTACATCGCTTAATTAGGAGCTTAGGGTATACCAATAAGCCGTGTAATAATAATAATAATAATAATAATAATAATAATAATAATAATAATAACCTGTTTCTGTTGTCGTTATGTTCTCTATTCATTGGGATTGATAGGCCTATACAGTTATAATGATTATGATATTATTAGGTGAATAGTAACGATAAGTCGTGATAAGTAAATATTCAATCCTTTGTGATACTAAAATTAACCTACGGCAAATGATTTTTTTATAGTCAAAGATAATGATGCAAACTTATTTTTGTTGGAAAGTCATATGAACTTTTATTGCAAGACAAAAGGATTGAATGATATTTTATTTAAAATTGTAAGTCCAAAGAGAAAACTAATATGAACAGATTTTTTGTTATTTATGATTGATTTAAAGCTTTAAGAACGTGTCTTGAAATTACATAATTTTTACTTTTTCGTAAATTGAAAAGTTATATTATTTTGTACTTGATTGTATTATGCTTGTTATTATTAAACACCACAGATATGCAAATGCAAATAATAACTACGAAGTTGCCTGGTTATTGCTGCATTAAGCAATTTATATTTGTAGGACTTCAAGAAATTTCATGTTAGGCCTAATTTACTATAGGCCTATTTACTACAGCACTTGTTCGAGACTACATGACTAAAATAGGCCTCTCTGGAGGACGTGTTTGTTGTAAGCTGGCCGCATTGTTCTCTGCCGGAAATGTGCGCACTAAATTTAAATCTACCCGCTTTCGAATGCCAATGAAGTGAAGTGAGAACGGAAGATTTCATTCGAAAAATATTGAAGCTAGCGAATGAACATCTCGTAGGTTGCATGTAACTATCCCTCTATGAATAAAACACTTCGAATGAATTCATTCGAAATATTCATTCGAAATGTTTAGTTCTGCATTCGAATGATCATTCGATTGTTAAAATCATTCGATTTTTCCCATCACTAATTTAGACGTGAACACTTGCATGCGCCGCAGAGATAGGGCGGGACGGAAGGGGAGTGTGTTGCTAGTATGGATCACGTGAGACTGATACCATGCGCATTGTGTTTACAGTGTTCACGTCTAAATGCACAGGCAATACTACTATGAAGAACTACTAACAAGTTGATTTTCTTTAAAAATATATATTTTTAGTAACTAATATGTGTTGCCTCAGAATCCTGTTATTTGATCCTTATAGAAGGATAGTTTTATTATATTCTGATATCAGAAATAAGTTTCCTGTTTCAGAACCTGCTAAGCCGATCTTATGCTCCTCTATTCACCTGAAATACAGATCATACAACTTTACCTTTCCGGTTTGTTATATAGTTGAATTGGCTACGTTAATTCAGTACAATGTTACTTGTTTGTAGTTAATGTTATCTTTTCGCTGGGTCCATTAGTCAAAATAATAAATCTTAAAGACTCAATGAACTTTGTTCATAAACTTTATCTATCTTTCTTTAATTGATTCGACCTAGAGTGATATTAAAAAAAATAGGACTTCTGAGGATGTTTAGTTATGCATTTTTATCTGCCACTGAACTCTTGTTGTCTTTCTACTTGCTGTGTGTGATTATTGGTTATATTAATAGTTCAGATATTTACGAGAACTTATTAAATTTATAAGTTTACTTTTGTGCTTGATATTTGTTTCTAATAAAATTAGCTGTTCATCTAGATCTGCATCCTAAAAATATAATATTTCAAGTTCTACAGACATTTCTTTCGCACAATATGAAAAAATAGTCCTATACAATAACATTTTTTTAAAAATACAAATAGTATGTGGGAAATTTTGAGATCGCTGCAAGCTCATTTGCTCTTGACATATTTTGAGGTGCCTGATAAGTTAACGACGATTCTCTAGTGCTTCGGAACTGAATTTACCTATTAAGCAATCACGAAATGAAATCTTCAGTGAACTTTAAGCCTGAAAAAAACCGTCGTACTTTAGGAAAAGCATACTCTATTAATATTATTATTTTTGCTTTTATACAATAACGAATTTTATACATCAGTAACATTGAAAAGGGTAACCTCGCCGGTGTGTTTGTTTGTTTGTTTTTTTTTTACACTGGAGGTGTTTACATGCCTCTAGGCCTACATCTGCGGGTTTTAAGCACACTTAAATGCCATCGATTTAGGCCGGGATCAAACGTGCCAGCCTAAGGAATAAAAAGTCATTGCCTAACCGACTGTTCCACCCAGGTAGACTACAAATTCAATTAAAAAAGGAGTGAAAATACATAGAAAAATTTTAATTTAACGGGTGAAATTAATGTACGACATAACATTAGTGGCCTAAGTTGGCTTCTTAAAGAACGTGGGAATTCAATAATTTAAATATAATTTAATGTATTCTTGCTAGGGCAATTATTTCATAATATAAATTCGAAAAAATGTTGGATTTCGTAAAAGGTACGGTAGTAAAATATATATCCTGGGATTTTATCTAGCTATTGATAATCTATTGGCACAGTAAACACAGCAGAGGGAATTCTCGTTATTTTATCAATGTACATTCGGAATCTTAATTTGGTGCTGCTTCTAATAGTAAAGTAAAGTGTTCCCTATACAAGGCCATGGAGGCACCTAAGGGTTCCAGGACGATGAGGTTCCCAGATGTTAGACATTCGGCACGTGAGGTTGTCAGCCTTATGCACCGGCCTCCTTTACCTCCAGGATTTCTCCCGGTACTAATTTACGTTAGAGGCTGAGTCGATCTCAGGGCCAAAGTGCCACCAGAAGGATTAGGCCAATTGAAAAATCTCAATGACCTCATCGGAAATCGAAACCGCTACCTTCCAGTTTGTAGCGCAGTGCCTCAACCACTACACCACTGCATCTAATAGTGCAATCAATAATAATAATAATAATAATAATAATAATAATAATAATAACAATAATAATAATAATAATAATAATATTAATAATAATGATAATCTCAGGTACTCATGTGTAGCGCTATTCACTGCAGAGCTTGTACTTATACTTGGCTCGGAATGTAATCAAGGGTTAGGCATAACTGGTTACTAACTTAACATTGATTTGCTGAAGCGGGTTGCGCGCAGCATCTTAATGAGTTTGATAGGGGGGATATGGGTAAGGAAATGACTCTCGGTTCCAAATTCCCTGTTGATTGGAACCTTAAGCTCCATAATTATGATCAAAATCTTCTTCGGATATTAACATGCAGTTCATCTCGCATGTTTTTCCTCTTAGCTGATAGCGTTCACTCTCAAATATCCTGTAAACTGACAACTTTCCGGATATCAAGGTAAAATAGCATATTTTTATACGTCTGCATGTACGAATACGCATTTGGGATTGGATTTACTGTTTCGGAATAGCAATTAAAAATTCCTCGTGGGTGTTGATGTGTAATGGACAGCACGGATTTGTATTTCTGCGGGGTGAGGTATCGTTTCAAACTGGCCATACAAATGTGGCGATGAAAAAATTGTAATAGTCTGTTTTGTGTGAAGGATACTAATATTATAATTTTCCTGTAGAAAGATGAATATAAAACTACAATGATCCATGGGCTTATGCGGATTACGTAGAAGGGTATGTAACTCATATAGCAGGGCTATTCAAGTAATTTTCCTATCGGGCCACTTCGTAAAAATTATAATGCTTAGCGGGCATTTGACGAAACCTTGGTTACCCAGTGGTGGTTATTACTAACCCATAAACACTATTCTCTGAATTTTATCTTTAGCCAATTATGTTTTACCATCTCTCTACGTAGGCCTACCAAAACTGATAAATCTGATAATAGGCGTATTTAGCAGGAAATATGTGTGTTATTTGGTTTACGTCATGGAGCTTTAAGCCTAGTGAACAGCATTTTCTACGAAGCAAGGAATGGATTTTGGAAAACTCGTACTTTCTATGAAACGTAACGATACAATAAATATCAACTGCATTTCTGAAATGTACAACCTATTTTTATTAAAGCTGAAAGTATTAACAGTCTGCACTAAAATATTCACTGCAACATTAATACTCCAATGTATTGTATCATCACTATGTCATGCCGTTTTTAAAGTCAAACCCACCATAATTTTGTTCTTTCCTCTTAGCTATTCCGCGTCTATAACAAAAGCGAATTGCAAAGCCTTAACCACGACTGAAGAGCAGAAACAGAGAGCCATAAAAATGTCTGGAAATGAAATGATGAATGGATGTATGTACAGGAATTTGGCATCAAAGGAGACTTCTTGAGAACAATCTAGGATCTCTCCTTCCTTGTGCTGAAGAATTACAGTTGTCACGATCCTGTGCACCACACGTGATCGCATCGTTCATTTGTCTAATGTAACTCATTGTAGGTCAATTGAGAATCAATATAATAAGTCTGGTCGAATGGCAATGGCTATAAATACGAAACTCCACGCAAGTTTAACCATTCTGACCCCACTTTATGGTACAGTTTGCAGTAACTCATCCATTTCAATGGTTATCTAATGGGAAAAATTATAAATTCATATTAATCAATAAATCAATAGGATATATACGAAAATGTTTCCTCTATTCGAAAATATCTGGTTGGTAAAGATCGTTATGTTATTCTATTTCAGACTTGCCATGCCACTGTAGCCCCAAACTACAGCGCATCGAACTGTTTCCCTGCAGGTTTCACCCCTGGATTCCCTTCACCTTTCATGTTACTTGTCCAATGCTACAAATGCTACTGACATTCGCGCGCAATAGAGAATCAGTTTCTCGAAAGTCTTGGAGGTCTCATAACCATTCCCTTATATTCTATAGCCTATGCCAGACCTGGGAATAGTGTCGTTTGCGAATGTGTTATTTCCGGTCGAACTGATCAAGGCCATATCGAAGTGCAGGGGGAATTTTCCATTAGGACCCTGACTCGTAGGGCACACACTAAAAAGGGAACTTACAAAATCCTTTTAATAATGTAAGGACTGCTAATAAAACTAAGGTGATGATGATGATTAATTATTATTATTATTATTATTATTATAAAACAATTTTATTATTACTTGAAATTAACTTTATGAAAGATTTGTACTTCAAGCATTTAATTAATTACTCAATCAAAATGCTATTAATGTTTCAGTTGGAGTCCGTATGAGAGACTATTGTCGGCCAGAAACGAATCAGGAAGTTTCATTACCGAAACAATCTACAATATGAAAACATAAAAGACACACTACTAACATATGTTTTTACTGAAGTAGAATTAATGCATTAATAAAATATAAAATTCATGTTAATAACAATCTTGTAATTTTATTATTTAGAATTAAACTACACGATTCAGGACGTCAAGAATTTACTGTATGATGCAAGTAGAAAGGACTTATATGTGAATATTCTTTAACATCAAAATTTTACATTTTTAGTGTGTTTAATTCACGACTTTAAATTACAGATATAACACTTTCTGAGACGCGATCCGTCACTAGTAGCGCTCGAAACAACCAAACCATACTATTATCAATATGCGATCCGCTATACACAGTAGATCTATTTTGTTTGCAAGTTCTTGTACCTATACTTGTGCGTGTATTTATAAAAGGAAGAATACTTTGAACTACAGTTTTACCAAGCAACCCTTGCAACGCGATAAACGGGCATACCTACCAGCTAATTCTAAGCCTAAGCAATAGCTGGCCACAATAATAATTAGGCATACAATCACCTGTAATAGACATATCACAGATGCAAAAAAGTTTATTTTTACATCATCAAATAATAAGCGCAGCTATACTTATTAGCAGTGTTATACAACAGCGGTACATGACCATTAATTAGAACACGGGTTTTTGTAGGGTTCAGTACGAAATTTTTACATGGGCGTAAAGGCAATAAAAAGGTTCATTAGTTAGAGTTTGTCGCCCTCCTGTCCTGTTTCTATTAGTGAACCGTGATGTGTGTCCCCAGTACATGCGACCAAGACATTATAACCATTAGGAGGCATAAAAAAAATATTGTTCCAAAAAAGGTATAGAATAACGATTGACGGCCGTATAAGCGTAGGTGTTTCACCTCGTAAAGTTATGATTTCTCACTTTAAAACTTTGCATTCGTGCCTTAAAACACCCTACATAGGACACAGAAAGGGGACACAAAAGGTTTCCAGTTTATGGTTGAGAGGCTAAGTTATATTGGAAGCCAATAATACCCTGTTTTCAAGATATCTACGATTATTTAAATTTGTTTCCTTAATGATGAAACTTTAAACCTATTATTAATCCTTTTACAGCCATGCGGATACTCTAATGGTCCCTACTGGTCGTACGAAAAATGCCACTAGCCACATAAATGTGCACCAAGTTCAGAGTCCAATATCTTGTAATTCGGAAGTCAAAACGATTTTTTTTAATTGCTTTTGCAACGAATTATACTTCTTTCTGTATGTAGCAAAATGTATTTATTGTCGTACAGAATTAATTTATTTCGGATTTTTATTTGGAATGATTGTTGTTCGGAAATTCAAGTTGCATAATGCAAAGTAAAACACCACAAATAAACAGCAGAATATCCAAATAATTTACTCAGCACAATGATGCACTTTCACCATTAAAACCCTTTATTGCACACTAGTATTAATATGTGGTGTTAATACTTCATTTAACTACGAAAGTCAGGATACCATAGTGGATGTACCGGTTTGATTCATAGCGTGTTGACTGGCATTTCCTCATAGTTGGCACATGCGATAAAGATCAGGACGACATCTTTATTTAGAGATCACAATCATAAACATCTGCTCGTACTTACACACGCATGGTGTTATTATTTACTGCCATAACATCACTCGTAAAATTGAACGCAAGTTATCCGGCTCAAATTCCTAGAAGCACTCTATGTCATTTAGGACATCTTATGAAAAGTACACACATGAATCTATTTTTTTCGTCCAATTTTTAGATGTAAATGTTAAATGAACCTGAAACATAAGCTAAACGAAGGCGTTGTAAACAAGGCACATATTTTTTTTTTTAAACCCTCTAAACAACTATAGATATGTTCCAAGAAATCACGATTCCAAATAAGTAGTATTATATCATGTATAAACACCATACTACAAAATATTTGGTTTCAACAAATTCAAGTTATATTTTACATTAAAATTATTGGTTAATTTTTAACCTATGTAGGATTTATAAACGTATTAAAACAATAAAAAGCATTAGTTTTAACTCTTATATGGTGTTCACGTCTCTCAGGTACCAAGAGTTTTCAGCCTCAAAAGTTACCAAAATGTGTAACTTCTGGAGGTGTGCATAATTAAATCTCTTGTTCGATGTCCGAGAAGAACGATTTTAAAAATTACTAAAACGGGTCGATTTCATTTAAATGAATTTAAAAAAATTGCTTAATTTAAAGTAAATAATAGAAAATCCACTTTCATAACCTAAAGAAATATGTAATTGATGATGGAGTGACTACATAATTTAGTATGAATAAATATATACTTAGGATCGTCGGTGTCGAACATAACAGTTCTTTAAATACCTTGTAAAATAAAGTGCCCCCATTATAGGCCTCGGAGACAAATGGCATCCTGGAAGTTAAGATTCCGGATTTTTAGGTGGTAAGGTGGTCAAGATGGCAGCACCACAAATAGCGTCTCGCAGACGGATTAGGCCAGTTAAAAAATTCTAATAACCTCATCATGAATACAAACTGCGACGCTCTGATTTGTAGCGCAGGACCTAAACAAACAGCACCATGGAACACCCTGTACAAAATCTTCTGGATTCAAAGACAGCAGTAACATTGCTATAGAATATAAGTAAACTCAACGATAATCGAGAGTTAAGTAAATCGCTTTCAGACCTATCTCACTGAAGAAATTCCACGTGTAGGAATACTTCCTGTGGGAGTCGATTGGTCTTGCCTTCAGCGTATCAAGCTTATTACTTTCGTAGACAAATTTTCCTCTATGGATTATAAATTACACATTTTAGAAAATATAATATCTTAAAGTAGGTTATAATGAAAATTTCATATTAATATATAGGCCTACAGAGTCTGCTCAAATTATCCTGGAATCTGTGTTATGAATTCACTGATGAAAATTTTTGGAAAAGTAATTAAAAGGAGACTAGAATCTATGTTCCAAACCCAAGAAGAACAGTGTGGCTTTACAACAGGTAGATCTTACACAGACCACATATTCACATTACGACAAATTTTGGAGAAATGCTAAGAGAAAGGAGAAGATATTGGACTAGTTTTCAGACACCGTTCCCAGGAAATTATTATGGAAGGCATTGCATATGGAAAACATAGATGTTTCATTAATTCAAGTTTTACAGGAAATATGTAGGAATAACAATTGCCAGATCAAAGTTGGATCTACACTATCACCAAAATTCAGAACAGTAAAGGGTTACTACAGGGTTGTCTATGCCACCAGTAGTATTTAAAATCTATATAGATATTAATCTAAATAGACGGAAATGTGACAGGATGGGACTACAAATAGCAGATAGAAACTACATACATCACTTGCTTTTCGTGGACGACCAAGTGGTTATTGTAGAAAATGGAGAGGATGCTAACTACATGTGCAATCAAATATCAAAATATGGGGTCTGAAGATCAATTACAAGAAAACAGAATATTTAACCAATGATCCAGATGAATTGTACATCGACGGGGAAAGAATTCTGCTATCTAGGCACAATCCTAGATGAAGAGGGAACAACATACATGGATATCAATCAAAAATTCAATAATGGGAGGAAAGTAATTGGAATGCTGAACTCATTATGGAGCAGGAACATCAACTGCAGCATGAAAAGAATAATATTTAAATCCATATTGCAAAATATAGTGTTATATGGAGCGGAGGTTTGGACAATGAACAGGAAACATACGAACAAAATGAATTCACTAGAAATGGACTTCTGGAGAAGATCAGCCAGAGTCTCACGAAGAGACAAAGTAAGGAAAGCAGAAATACGACGAAGGATGAAAGTGGAAGAAGACAGTAACGATACTATGAACGGAAGAGACTACAGGGTATGGTCACGTACGCAGGATGGAAGAAGGGAGGATACCAAAATATATATTTGAATGGGAAATTGGAAGGAAAAGGAAAAGAGGACGCCCTACGACTACCTGGATCAACAATGTACAGATATATACACATATATACACACACACGATATATATACACACACATACATACATACATGCCTGTTCTTATACTGTACTTAATACCTGGAAGTTCCAGAACATAAATTTATTTCTAATTATATAGCCTATATTTTGCAAACTGCTCTGGAATGCGAGCAGAGCTCATTCGAAAGGAACTGATTTATGCAGTCTAATTTTTAAATTTATAACGCCAAATCAAATAAAAGTTGAGTATGTATAGTGCATACATGTACAAGACCCAATTGTTCATCCTGGACATTCAAAAATACATCCATACATCATCTTAATAGTCATTCCTGGCTTACCCCATATTTTACGGGGAAAACGACGGAATTTTACGAGAAGAATCAAAGAATCGTTGTGACTACTTAAACATTCTCTTGTTTGAGTTTTACTGTTTCCACAGGGTTCGAGGGCAGCGTTCAAGGTCGAGGAATGAATATATTGCAATACGGTCCCGGTTGAATTATTCAGTTATTGAAAATAAAAAAAGAACGTTCTAACAGCGTAGAAATAAAACAATAAAGAAAGGAATATTACAGTAGTATTTCGAGTATGTTGAGGCCGAGTGATTCAACACTAGTCACGCAATCCACAACCACAGAACCCTTCCAACAAACCCAGACCCTTTGCAGAAGCAAGATCGATCAAGAGTTACAGTTCTGATAATTGAAGCTTCCATTCCCTCTAGGCGACCCTTCAAGTTCATATTTACTAACGCAATCAATAGAACTCTCCAAGAAATTATTTATTAACTCGGAAAAGCTCAACTGATTTATTTCTCAGACGGAATTGGAAGATTCATTGATTGGAAAAAGCAGGAACAGGTTATGAACTCCGCTGAAACATACAACGAATTATAATCTGCCTTCCCTGACGAAACAAGCACTTCAGTATCTACTGCATTTGTTTTTGGCTCCTTAACTACAGTTTAACTTGCAGTCTATATCTTTGAATGAACTTTTCCTTCGTGCATTCATTACCTATTACAAAGCTGGAATGGTTAACTTCAAAAGGAGTTTAGAAAGTTTATAATGGGGTATTTAATTAGTACAAGAACTCACAATTTCAACATTTATGTCAATTTATAACAGGAGGACTACAGGAAACCGCAATTTCGACCCTGAGCATTTTGCGTCGCAATTCATACTTACCAGCCTTGTTAGTTATTGAAGATCTGCTGACCGGGTGTTATCGATTGTGCTGAGTGGAATAGGCCTACACTCTGCAAACAAAGCGCAGTAAACAATTTGAAAACGTGGTCTTAAAGTAAATATTTCATTGAGGTTAGGGTAGAACGAATCTCAGTCAATATTAATTAAAATACCGCACGACTTTCAGTAAACCTAATACTGTATTCATATCGATTTTATTGATTCACGAACATATCACTGTGTTGTTTGTGAAGTACAACCTCAATGAGAAATAGCTACCCGGTCTGTAATATGTGTATACAATTCATATTCAGAATTCTCTAACGGCGAATTCCCTGTCTGGGAGTCCTGTTAATGTTTTTTATCATTTTATTCAACGCCAGCACTATCCAGTTTTACGAGGGTCCAGTGTTATCCTTCGCACTAAAATAAAAAAAATAAAAAAAAAATAAAAAATGAAAAGAGACTTAAATTTCTCTTATATAAATCAACTGGCATAAATACCTTGCGTAATAGCCATACGCAAAGTATTAGGTTGCAAAGATCCAGTAATTCTTAAAACCCATTAAATTATGCACAACAATATTTTCCATAAAAATCAACTTGTACAAATGCTACGACAAAAAGAATGGCCTTTAACACTGAAAGGCTCAGAAGCCATGTATATGCAACACGAATCTTTAGCCTTCTGTCTGTTACTGTGTTACTTTAAATTTGTATCGCATATTTAGTTTTAAATTTTGAATTTCATGTCAATTTCCTCATTTTGCTGCGTACCTATTATTATCTATGGAATTACACAAACTGGTAGTTTTGATTTGGCAGTCTGCATAAGTTACAGGTTGGATTTATTAAATAACTAAATCGTCTGTCCTCCATTGAGGATGACCTTAAAGATCCAGAAGCAAATATAAACAATTTCAAACATGCAATGGTTTTATACTTTAACCGTAAATTAAAACGAATTTGACTAGCGACATATAGGCCTAAACCAGATGACAGTTGTATACTAACGAGATATTCTTTTCAAATAAATTTATTATATTTTTTTTAACATATTAAGTAAAAAATATAACCCCATTAGTATAGTATGATAGCTGTAAATTCTGAGCAGCGTTCCCCTTACTCCAAAAAGAAGTCCTAACACTAAATATTTATTTTTAAAATGGCTTAAATAGCACTAATACAAATCTAAGGCGCAAATTGCTCTAGTATAAATCTTTCAACTGGCGTAATTATCTTATATAATCGTCAGAGACAGAATAGTATGAAATAATCAATACTGCTTAATACTGACGTTGATGTATACCATTTTGATTATTTTGGTAATCGACAAATTGTTCTTAAAAATATTTTCGGAAAAACTTTAATAAAATGGGATGCAGTTTATTCGCGAACTATCGTGAAATGAAGCGACTGAAACGAATCAAGGTATTATTGCAAAATTAGCGCGAAAAACTTATTTAGGAGTGAATTCTCACGAAAAATATGTGAATATTAAAAATAAATTCCAAACACGGCAATGAATATTAGGCCATTTTTTGTTTCTGTTGAATTTTTATTTTTCAAATTCCATTTACCCGGCTTCTGCTTACAAGTAAAAATTTAACGCAATTAGTAGCCCTATCACGCATTAAAGGTAACATACAATGAAATAATTCGATATAGACCTACGTAAATAGTCAACCAAGAACTCGTTGGTTTGTCCATAGCCTGCTTTTTTAGTCGCATCATTCAAAGAAGGGGTTATAAGGTATTTATAGCAAAATTAGCGTAAAATTGTGTCTTGCGATTCTGTACAAGGATATGTGAATACTGCTAACTTTTATTTGGGCAGAGGAAGTTATGTGACTTTCACATAAGATTTTTTTAATTTTATCACTGAGGATGATCACAAGTGGGTCGATATATACTTGATTTTTAATATTTTAAAAACCTTTATATTGTCAAGGCGGAGTTATATACCGCATTTTAGATTGAAGGCATGATATTTGCAGTCATAACTGTATTGAAAGCACAATTGTGCTGTTTTACACTGCAGATTTACAGCAGGTTAAGAATTTTAAACTCTAAAGGTGAAATAACCCGGAGAAAATTTCAGATACATCCATTCTATTCTTTCGTTTTCCTAGGTCTTTCCTCAGTGAATTAAGTCTTGGAAGATTGTTACCAAACTTTTTGTAGACTGAGCACCGAATTCTTCTTCAACAAATCTTCCATTCGATCTTAAAATCACATATTATAGATGAATCAGAAAGGCATTAAATTTTCCCATTATTACGTTGGCCTAAAGTGCAATTAAAAAAAACTAAAAATCAATCTTAAGAAAACCCCTAATTGGATCACATTCTGCAGAAAGGAACCAACCCTCAAATTAAAAAAACCGGAGTAGATTATAAATTTGTGCTACTGAACTATATATTTACGTTGTGCAAACTAACCAACCCTCTTCTCCATTTATATGCCATCTATGAAGCAAACAAAAACACACTGAAAAGATTCAGGTGGATTTTTATTTAACTTAAATGCCTTTTTTTAGCTTAAAAATCATGTGGGTTGGTTCCTTTCTGCAGAATGTGGTCCAATTCGGCAACTCTAGACATTCATACCCCCCAATACACATTTAAATCCACAACTATTATCAATTTCGTCAGGAAAGGATAGTACACTGTTAAGAGCAATGGAGTATGTAACACTGTACGCCGATGAAGGCTGTCCTGGAACAAACCACACTACAAAAAACCCGCATGTTTTTGGGATACATCAGAGTCCACTAACAAAACGGATTTCCCTTTTCAGAATTCGGTATTTCCGCCAGAATTCCAGTTTATTTTACTAAGCTCTTCAGTCAGCTCATATCCGCCTATCAGTACCAGGGGTGTGAAAATGAGCCACACATTATTCCTACAATTTCTATAGACGTTTGAAAATAGTTATTTCATAACATAATATGGATAAGAGCCACAACGACCTAGAAATTAGCGAATATCGTTAGGCTACTTAATTAATTTACCTGCCTTAGCACCAGTTTTATACTCGACAAACAATTGTGCTTCTTGGTTAATCAGTTTGGAGGATGTTGGTATGCTGATCTATTACGGAATTCTATCTTTTCTTGTCTTCAGTCTACATTTGTAGATTGCAAGCTAGAATTTATTTATTATTTTATACTTTATTAGCGTCATTGCCTATATTAGTAAGTATTTTTTACTTAATTATTTAAGAAAATTTAACGATGATTAACAATTTCTGTAGCCCTTTGCACAACATTTGGCGAGTGAATCAGATGAATTCCTGGATGGAAATCGAACCCGGGCTTTCAGCTTCGTAAGCTGACACGAAAGCCCTTGGTTCCTCAAGAACGTGCTTTGTCTCATTCCACATTACATAAAAAATATGTGATTGTAAGAAAGAACCGCCTTTAATGCCACTATGAAGGGTTATTCTGAAGACGAGGTACAATGATTATTCTCAAGGGACCAAGTTAATAAAAAGCAAGCATTTGCTTTTAGAATTAAGTTTTTTTAGCAAAAGCATTTGCTACATTCTTATTCACTTGACAATGTATGATTTTATTTGGTATTACGTACATATAAATATGTAAGCAGTAGGGTTTTGATTAAATTGAATTGTGTCTTTGCTGAATAATCGGTACATTCCACATAGGTTTCTCGATCTCCTACGGACCTAAATGTACTAACTTCTATAATGATATTTGCAAAAATCTAGAATAATATTTGGGATTACATTAGGTATGTTCTTGGGGAGCAGGTTGGTTGCAAGGCCATCGTAAAGCTGAAACCCCGGGTTAGATTAAAGTTCAGGGGGGGGGGATCTACAAAATAAGGTATAGCTGAAAATTTTCAGTACTAATAACCACCAGTTGGATAATGGTTTTTCGAGTAGAAGAATTGATTTTGAGTGTTTTCGGCAGCTGGCTCCACATCCATCTTCTGGGAAAACTGAGAAGTGAGTTAGTAGCGAAAAATATATGTTTTATGTAAATGAGGAAAATAAAAGCTAGGTGGAATGCGAAGTTAATAGGAAAATCGGAAAGAGGAGCATAGCCTATCCACAGAGCTATGACTGCTGGGAAAGAAAAATTAAATTGCTCAGTTATAGCTACGCCTATAGTCGAGTCCTTAATGAATATTTTGGCCAAATGAGCCCATTTATAGATTCTGCTATTACTATGTGTGCCTTCATTTATAATGTACATATTATAATAATACAGCTCCGGAGTTTTTCCTAAAAAGGATTAGCAGTCATTCGTCCTCTTCAGAGTGTCCTTTAAACTAAGAGCCTTCGAGTCCAAGTTGCCCAGTTAGAAAACAGACTTTTACTCACTATGTACTTCAATGGTATTTTTTTTAACTGTAATATTTTCGAAAGAAATTTGAAGTATCTCTTCAGAAAGATATGATTAAGTTAATTATTTTATTTTCACTATTCAAGAATTGAAATAGTTAGCATGTTATGATTTATACAAGACTCCTGCATTCCGTCTGTATGTGCGCTGAGAGCACATACAGTCTCGATGTTGCGGTTTACCACTCCTTACCGCATTAAAGACAGTGTCGCCTAGCAAAGCACTTTGGTTTAGCACGTAGGCTATAGTTACTGTGTTGCTCAACAGCTGGGGGACTTGACAATATTGTCAGTTAAGAGTGTTCATGTCACAAACTTTACTTCAGCCTATTAAAGTAGATGCCAACAAATCATATGATTTGCACATAAGGTAGTTTATTAGTTTAGCTTATCTATAGTATAAGGCGGCTTAAAAAAAGACACTTAACATTTTATGGTATAGACAACATATATTTATTACTGCAGATATCAGAAGTAAAATATAACGCAAAACATTAATAAATCCGTACAAATATTATAACTTCATAATTTTAACATAATTTATATGAACATATTACCGAGATTATAGTGCAATTAGGAAATAATTCCATAGCTTTTATGGTCACTTTATGCCTACTATTGAATATGTCAGAAATCAAACTTAACACAATATTAGTTATGCGTTCAATTCTGAATTCAACTTTTATCGAAGAATTTTAGCAGAAAATAAAACATGTAGAACTAAATAGATTTCAATGCAGATAAGGTTGACACACTTATAAAAATAGTTAATTGCAAAATTTAAGTATCTATTGATAATAATGTCCCAATCACACTTCATTAGCAGTCATTTTATGCCCTATATTCAAAACTGTAAAAAATTGTTTCCCTATATTTTCCACCTATGGCTCTATATGCTATATTGCGTTCTTCCACCGTGACTTCAAGAGGCGAGGGATCTTCAATATTATTTCGATGAAATGACTGGGAGAGAAACGTAACTTATATCCTAGATCAATGTAGATTCTTAGTATGTAACCTAGATTTTCCACCTATGGCTCTATATGCTATATTGCGTTCTTCCACCGTGACTTCAAGAGGCGAGGGATCTTCAATATTATTTCGATGAAATGACTGGGAGAGAAACGTAACTTATATCCTAGATCAATGTAGATTTTTAGTATGTAACCTAGATTTTATGGAGGAATACGACTGGAGTGTCATCCAAGAAAAAACTAAATCTCCCAGATTAGGAATCGTAGATATATTAATCTTTAGGAGACCTATGTATTTCAATATAGTATATTGCGATATAAGTGCCGTAAGCGGTGCATACGCATCGAGGAAAAAGTTTGAAGAAACGAGGCGCTTGCGCCGAGTTTTTCAATTTCCGAGTACTGCATGCTATTTTTTGCACGATGATTATTTATATCAATTTATTTATATTAATTTAGACATTAGCTGAAAAGATTATGTATACACACTATTGAAGATGGACGTTATATTTCAGAAAGTGATTCGCATGTGTTGGTTGTTGTGGGAACAGAATATTTGTCATGTTAAAGTCGCCACAAACTGGGGGACCTTGGTTCCGGTCTTCCATAAAGGCTTGTATTAAGATGATTTTACTTACGGCACTTGCGCTTTTTGTAATTTTTACCGCAGGGAGATTTCTTTTGTTTTCATAGCAATCAGATTGCAGCGGGAATGTCAAGTTACGATCCACGGCAACAATATTCGTAAGTACCACTAATTAGTTACGTCGAGCAAAAACTTACTTACATAACCTATTTACGGATACCATATCGTAAGACATAAGAAACTGTAGGACTATTGTAGACATTACGCCTGGTAAGAACTGTACAGTATTGTAAATAGTGTATATTAGACATTCAGATTCCAATACCAGGATAACCTATTGTAAATAACATTTGTGACATCTCCAACCCTAATGTACCTTCGGGTGAAATAGGGTTTTGTGTAATGTGGATATTCAATAAATAAATAAATAACCTATTTACGGAACTGATTTAAATTATAGGCTACATATATATATTAGTCTGCATCATATCTGAAGTTTTTTGACATGAAAACCATCTACCGAGAAGAATGTTGTTATTTTGTAACATTAATAAAGGTAGTGTCTGGCTGTTCTCTTGGCTCTTGTTTACATTGTCTACGGCAATTTAACTGTAAAATGGGAGCGATTAACCAACACTGAGAAACCCGTCCTACATCATAGTGTTGGAGGTGTAAATCCCATAGAGATGGAGGACTGTATATTTGCACGGACGCTGGTTGTCGTCATTGGCATGCCATCATTATACAAGAGGGGCAGTACAAACAATCCTACTGGCTGCACAAGCTTCAGCCGACGATATCTGACGGATATAAGCTAACTGAAGAGCTTAGTAAAATAAACTGCACTCCATGCGGAAGTAGTGTTGAATTTCGCAAAGGGGAAATCCGTTCTGTTAGTGCGTTGATGTATTTCAGAATTTATCGACCACTAAACATGAATATGTAGCTTGAAGATTATTCCAGTCCTATAAAACACATACAATATTATGTAGGCTATATATGAGCGATGTCCGCACACTACAAACTCTATTCAATTTTTTTGTCCTCAATAGAGGTTTTTATCTTGAAACCGATTACTAGTTGAATTGAAACGCAAGTATTCTTTAAGCGGATATTGTAAATATAAATACATTTTGGAACTATATAGCAAGAGCAAATAAACACTGAGGTATCTATCAGCACATTGTACCTGGGATAAATCAAACTAATATCGTTAATATGTTTGATAATCTTAGTATCAACACTTCTTTTTTTGAGTGTTTATTTATTTTATTTTATTTAACAAAATGAACATTACAGGTATACACCCAATTACAATGTTCATGACTATACTAGTAATACATCATGTGGTTACAATAACACAAATATGAAGTAGATTTTATAAAAAGTAGAAAAGTTAGAATAATGACCAATGTAAGTTAAGAAGTAAAGAGAATAGGAGAGAGTAAAGAGAACAAGAGAGATAAGGAGAAAGCAAGCATGAAGGATGTAGAGAAAAAATTAAAATGAAATAAGAGTAAAACAAGTAAAAAAAAACAGTGAAAAATATGTTAGTTGACAAAGGTGTTACTATTCACCCACAGATTCCTATGAATTACCATGTTGGACAAGTTTTAACAGTCGGCTTGCAGCAGAATTAAATTGTTTAAGATTCATTCCAAATATATCTATATCAAGTGGGTGGATTTGATTGTACCTATTCAAAGTTCTGTTTATTGGTGAATTTTTGTGTAAGTCTGTGTTTACTCTAGGAGTAAAAAATAGTTTTCTAGATCTACTATTTTTACTGGGTACATATATATAAATTTTTTCTATAAGGTTTGCATCATCAATATGGGAATTAATTATTTTATACAAAAAACTTAATGACTGACATGCTCTTCTATGTGACAAAGCTTGGAATTCAAAATTTTCCAGGAGTTTATCATAATTCATATACAATGGATAATAGCCACAAACTTTAAACATTAAAAACTTGAGGAATTTGTTTTGCACATTTTCGATAATTTTTTTGTTTTTTATAGTAGACGGATCCCAAATGATAGATCCATATTCCAAATTTTGTCTAACGAGAGGATAATATAAACGAGTTAATGTTTTCTGGCTTAGCATGTATGAATTTCTCATTATGAAACCAAGGATTCCCAATGCTTTCCTAACTGTTAATTCTATATG
Organism: Ectobius pallidus; assembly: GCA_964059195.1. Lineage (NCBI taxonomy): Eukaryota > Metazoa > Arthropoda > Insecta > Blattodea > Ectobiidae > Ectobius > Ectobius pallidus. Next base: position 95,463,207 of record CAXKWD010000004.1, on the reverse strand, counting down.
TTCATTAAATCTTAGATCAGAAGTAAAAACAATACCTAGATCTTTTTACTTTTTACTTGAAGTAATAAAATGTCAAATCTAATGGTTTCTTTGCATCTTGCAAATGTCATTTTTTCACATTTTTTAATATTAAGTGGTAGTTTGTTATCTCTACTCCACTTTGATACTGAATTAATATCAGTTTGAAGATTATAACAGTCTTCTGCTGAATTTATAGATTTATATAATTTGATATCACCAGCAAACATTATCACATTTGAATACAGAATTATATCCGGCAAATCGTTTACAAATAATAAAAATAATAGTGGACCCAGGTTTGATCCTTGAGGTACACCTGAATTGACGGTAAATTTATATGAAAAATGGCCTTTATAATTTACTATTTGGGATCTGCTGTTTAAATATGAACTGAACAGTTTGAGTAATTTCGGGGAAAGTCCATAAAAGATTAATTTCTTTAATAGGAGGTCATGATCTACTTTATCAAAGGCTTTCTGAAAATCAGTATATATAGTATCAACTTGTTTGTACTCATCTAATTCAGATGATATGTATTCTGTGAAGTTACATAGATTGGTAATTGTTGATCTCTTAGGCATAAAACCGTGTTGTTTTGATGAGATTGATAGTTTAACATGATTGAAAATACAGTATGTTTATGTAAAATGCTTTCAAATATTTTGGCTGGTGTTGATAGAATTGCAATGGGTCTATAGTTTTGTACTAATTTCGTATTTCCTTATTTATAAATGGGTGTAACTTTAGTAAATTTCCACGCATCTGGAAAAATACTCTTTTCAAGTATTTTATTATATATCAGGGTTAGTGGATATGCCAATGCTTCTCCACAGCCTTTAAAGATATAGGTGGGTATTTTGTCTGGCCCAGAAGATTTTGTTGATTTTAACTGTTTTATGGTCTGTTTCTCTTCTGTAATAGTTATATTTTTCAAATCAAAATAGTCCAATTCGCTATTGATCGCATTAAACATTGGATTGTATGTAGATTTGGTTTGTGAATATATTGATCTAAAATAGTCTGCATATCCATTTGCAATTTCAACATTTGTTTTTAAAGATTGGCCATTAAATACCATCTCCACATTAGATTTGAGTTGTTTTCTTTTACCTTTTATAAAATTCCAAAATTGGTTGGTATTTTGCGTTATATTCTCCTCTATATTCTGTAGATAAGACCTATAAGCTAATTCAATATCATTTTTAATTCGGGCCCTACAAGTTTTATATAGAAACAAATAGTACTCTGAATCATCTTTCTTCTTTCTATACTTTTCCTTAAGTTTGATATTATTTATAATTTGTTTAATGAACCAAATGGGATACTTCTGTTTATAACCTCTTGTTTTAGGAACACATTGATCTATAACTGAATATAGCTTATTGTAAAACATAGTAACAATTTGGTTTAAGTCATGGTAGTTATTTAAATCATCCCATGTGCAATCTCTTATGAGTAAATATAACCTATTAAAATCAGCTCTATAATAATTGTATCTATTTATTGATTCTATATTACTTTTGTTACCCCGGGTTGTTCTATGGAGTAAACTTAAAGGTGGGTGATATGTGTCTTTAGGCACTAAATTATGATCGTCTTCTGTAATATTTAAACTCATATTTGTTAATACTAAATCTAGCGTTCTTCCATTGATATTTGTTATATTGTTTACTGACTGTAAACCTAAGAGAGTTAATAATTTATACAGTTCCTTTACCTTATTACTACCTGTACTAAAATCGCATGAAGCATCACAAATCTCAGGTAAATTGAAGTAACCAAGTATAACAGTATTACAACCAAATAAAACTATATTTTGCTCAATTTTCTCATAATATTCAACGTAAGAGTTCAAGCTGGAGTTTGGAGGAAAATAAACTGTACCTATAATATACTTGACACTATTGTAATAGTTACCTCCCCTTCGTAGGTACGTTTTTGCAGCCCACGTCGCCCGGGCCTTACAGGACCGCGACCCAACGGGGGAGGGAGTCTCTATGGATCACATACATGCTTTTTGACCACACAAGGACATGGAGGGCCTCCCCGGATGAGTGATCTGCCCAATGCCGGGACCACCTCAGAGACAGCACGAACACATAGGACAAGTCACACCATTCACACGCACACCTTCATTCATTCATACTAAGAATGTATTTGTTTAGTCTTTCATCTTTTTTTCATTTCTTTATTTTAGTCATTTGTATTATATATTATTCAAGTACTTAATGTTTGAATTTTTTCTTTGTATTTAATGTACGTTTCTTGTATTCAGGTACGTTTTAATTTAATATTATTATTATGTATTTCATGTTTTTGTCCTGGCTGAGTGGTAGAGAAAGCCTTATGACCTTAACTCCGCCAGGTTAAATAAATAAATAAATAAATAATAACTCTTCTCCATATGAGATTTTCATAATTACACTTTTTCTTTGTGAAATGTTTTAGGGTTTCAGATACGCCAAGTAATAACACGTCAGATTGGTCCTTACTTCTCATCTCCTGTTAATTAATTTTATCTAACACCTATTAATGTAACATTCATAAGAGACTGTATTTACAGCATCAGATGTCCTTCACCAAATGGGAGAACTCTAATTGCATGCGGGATTAGCCGTCTGGAAAAAGTAAACCGAATTTCACGCAGGGATTTTAAAACCCACTCTTGAATTGCATGCTGACGTGCCCTTGTACGTCTCGTTAATAGTCTAGTAGGCAATAGGTTACGAATCGCGTACTGGAGATACGTATTGGTTTCTTCAATATTCCAACAGGACAAGATGGGTGATACAATCTAAATGTAACTAGTGTAATGCACCATACGAAGTCATTATATTGAGAGTATTTTTTTTTTCAGTTTTCCGCGTATAAAATTAAACTCAAAGTAACGCTTACTGTCGTAATCTCAACATACATACATTTATAATTAATTTCTTTACCTATTAAAAATTCCAAGGTAGATAACTATATTTATCAATACACTGTTTAATCTTAGTTGAGTACTGAAACAAGTTTTCAACAGTTTATGAAAATAACATTTATTTTGACTCACAGTAACTAAAGAAACGTGTTGTATTTTGGTGATTTCGACTAAGGGACTATCGGATCATGGAACCAACTGTAGCTACTATGACGACGCATTAGATATCGGTTATGGCTTGAGAGAACCACTTTGCAATATTTTTGTCTTGGTCTATGTGCAATATGACGAGAAAAGTGTGACCTAATTTCAGTTTTAGAAAATATTCCGGCACTTCTAATCTTCTCTTTCGAGCATTGAAGCATCAATATCTTGATTACTAAGCTCCGTATTTTTAACTCCAGAGATGCATGTGAGATAATACGTTTATATCTTCTCTGTATATTGTATCTTACCTTTTGTTATAATAAGTTATGAGTTGCCGTACTGCTTGGTATTTTATTAAAATTCTTTCTTGTGACGTTCACTGCTTCTATAGCACAGTCCTTCATACAAAATAACGCATATAATAAGGCATATAATTCAAATAAATAGATGTATGTTGGTAATGTAATGGTAAGATTATGGTCGAATGTGTAGTTCTTTTTATCATGGAAAGAAGAAGAATTCATGGCAGACCATTACGAAACCACTCTTTTGATGCATTTCCTTTTTCTCCATCATATAATGCATCCACGTTAAGTATTTGGAGGGCTGAAGAAAAAAAATGTGTTAGCAATCGCCTGTAGGTCATAGCTGATGCTATTTTTCCTGCCAGTTGTCTTATTCAGCCTTGCTTTTCCATGGAGATACGAATAGCCTTCAAGCATCGTTTTGACACGAAAATCAATGGAGTTCTTTAGTTAATATTTCTCTTTCGTGCGCTAGTAGAAGGGCTTTATGTACTACAGGTATTTTCTGGGAGGAAGAAGGAAGTATTATAGTACGTTATCCTTCAATCAACCATGTTCAGGTCACACTTTTATTTTTGAAATGTTCAACAAATATTTGAAACTACAGAAGTGCTTTCAATATTACCATGAAATACTGGAATGAAATATTACTATGTGAAATTATATTTCTATCCTAAGATAACTAGAACATTGTAATTTATTACAACATATTAAAATACAAAGTATGTTAATTCTTGACAGAATAAATTATGAATCACCAAACTATCTATAAATAAGTATACGTATAAGTATAAGTATAAGTATAAGTATAAGTTTCTTAGGTTTGACCTAATTTGTTCCTTCCTAGCTATCTGTGATATTTTAACACAAGTATCTGTTTTATTGGCTTAGCAGCCCCATTGTCTATCTTATAAAACCTAAAAATAGTACTATGAGACATTAAAGCTAAAAATGGCGAATGGTGATATAATTTAAGTTAAATTTTCGGTAAAATAATTAAACTCATATGTAATTAACTTAATTAAAGTATAATTGATCTACTAAAAATTACTTTTTAAATATCTGCCTACATTTTGCATCTTGCCCATGTTCCCGTACATTTGTGAGATAAAATATAGTATTGCGTTTTGTAATTTTGTCATTTTGTAACCTCATTGTCCCGGTAAAGGAACCGAACCGAAATTTTTGGATTCTTTAGAAGCAAATTAAAGGCATTTACATTTACATTTTCAGTTTATTCAAAGTGTTTGCTTCGGCAAGACGCCTAAAGTGAAGTATTCTAAAAATCGGCCGATTTGTTGAAAAATGTTCTTGTTGAGTTTATGTGGTGGAGTTGAAAATGACAGGAGTAGGCTACTATAATATTTGTGTTCTATAAACTGTAAACTACTCAAAACTATCGAAAAGTCTTCCTACGGTTTTTTTGTGGTTAAGAGTCAAGTAAGTAAAAATAAATTAAATTAATATATTGGTTTCGATGTGTTTATTTATTAAATCGAAACTTAAACACTTGTCTGAAAATGGTTTAAAAATAAAACAGGACAATTCTAATGCTAATTTTTAAAAAACGAATACAGAGTTATAAAAATAAAAATAAGGGCTCTGTAACGTTAAGAACTCAGTGGGTTTATGCCTCGGATGCCCACAAGGGGGAGTTAAGATGTAAAGTGCGTCATTAAATTTTCTGGGGAGTAGTAAAACCCTCTTTTAATTCTTCAGAATATTTTCTGTAATTATTCGTTATCAGTTATGTACGTAGGCGGATCTACGGAGTGTGCCTGGGTACACTCCTTTCTGAAGAGAAAGTATTAAAATAATTAAAGACTAAACCTTCAAACAGTCAGACGGCTTCGAAGAACACTCACAAGTTTAATAAAATGATGTAGGCTTTCCCGGCCGGTGTCCATTTGGTAAAACTTTTCAGGGCTTGTGGCCGTGGTCTATCGGTTAAGATACCGGACGTTTTGCCTGCGTCTACGGCAAGCATCCTCAGTCGTTAATGAGATCTCTCCGAGGAGACTTCGCTTGAGACTACGCCGCTGAGGATGCTTGCCGAAGACGCAGGCGAAACGTCCGGTCTCTTAACCGATAGACCACGGCCACAAAGCCCGGAAAAGTTTAACCAAACAAACTCACAAGTTTAACTTCCAAAATATAACATTCACATACCGCAATTACTATCTTGTCTATTAAAACAGAAGCCGCAGACATCAGCGCGAGAGTGTTTGATTCGCGTTACATTTCCTGAGCAGCCCTTGCTGTAATAGTAGCAACTGTGACTCAGAATACTAAGACGAAACGAATAACTGAATCAGATTGTTCGAGGGTTGAGAAGACTTCCAATTCCCAGAGGTTTCGATTCATTTCTTGAACCGAATGACGGCTTTCATATTTGATTCACAAAGGAATTGATTCATTTCTGTAACAGATTCATGTTTCGTTTGCTCAGTAGTCATTAATTTATTGACTCGTTAACGATTCATCTATCTCTAGTGTCAAGACTGTTGTAAAAGTAATAAATTGTTTCTGCTCTGTATTGTGAAGTGAACTCAATAATTACGTTGCAAGAAAATCTCTCATCTTGTAGTGAAACGGGTCAGGGCTAATAAAGGCTAAGAAGAAATCGGTATTTCTTTTTTTTTCTTCTTCTTCTTTCTTCAAATCTCCTCATTTAGTTGGCACATCCTAATGAAGAGTAGAAGTTATGCCTGTTATGTATAATTTAATCATGTAAAAGTAGCCTCATTAAACATGCTTTTTTCAATTGATACTGTTTTTATTACAAATTCAGCAATACCTTTACTTTGGGAAAAGTTTTAGAATAGGTCTACGTTTATTTCTCTATTTGTGAAAGGGTTGCATTTTATGAAGATGGGGTGATACGAAGTTTGGGTGTTACTTTTCATGAAACTACAGGGGGTGAGTAATGAAGCTGGGGGAATTATGCTACACAAATTGCTAAACAGATTGATTATGCTAAATAGATTGTGAAATAATTTTTAAGAAGAGTTAAAATTTAATCCACCCTACGAAAAGGTTGTTTTGTTTTTCATCAGCAAAAAACACCCTTGGGCAAATATATAGGTTATATGACTATAAGCAGTCTCAATTAGCATAAAAAAAAGGAAATGCCCTCAGGCAAATATATATAAAAACCTCAATTATCATCTGAAGCTTTTCTAGAAGCGTTAAAATAAGAATATTCAAATAATTATTTGCAAAGGGATTTTAGCAGTAAAACTAAATTCATTTGCGTGTGTTGTATATCCATGTAATAAATCGTGTGAAGTGCGCGAGCTGCCAGTGGGGACGTGGGATGGAAAAATGCCATTGCTCTGAATAAATACACACAATTCACTGTTCAAATGACAGACCCACAAGCTGACTCCCTCATTCAATTATTATGCTTTCTTTATTAAGTCAACTCATGATAGAATGTTGTTTCAAATGCCCAAATTCACAAACATAGGATAAACATATAGCTGGTCTATATACAGAACAAGTTCGTAAATATACATCCTATCTGACTTTTCAATGTGTATGTCTACAACCTATTTATGAACGAGGGTGAAATGTAGTAGGAGAAACTATATGTTACATGCTATAGTATATATTAGAATAAAGTATTTCACTATAATTTTTAAAGGGACGTTTCACCATTCCAGTTTAAGTAATACATATTTTCTAGCAGAAACATTCGAAGGCTGAATATATTGAGAATTAAGATCTCAAGAAAGAGAAGAATTCGTTAATTTGTAACTTACGATTGGGAAAAGTAAGTAAAAAAAAAAAAACTTTTGTATAGGCCTTGTAAGTCCGATAAGGGAATTTACTAACCAAACAACCATACTGTAAATTAAGCAAGATGAATACCATAACATAGGGTCATAAAATTATATGGTATAACCTACCAAACTGGAATCAGTAATTTCACTAAGTTGTTATCAGTAGACTTCGGATTTTAGGTAAAAACCTATTTTAATCCTTAAGTGATATAGGGACGAAAACTTGTATATGCATGTTTCATAAGTGACTATGCCTAAAACTGGTACTTTTATAGGACCTAAAACAGCCTATTTTTACGTTAGAGCCTAATATTGCCTTTTTGCTTGTTTTTCCTCTAAAGTTCAAAATAAGTTATTTTTTGTTATAAATTCTAGCATTTATTTTCAGTTCGTCCTAAATGTTTAGCTCGGAATGTGCAGTAGGCCTACATAACGCATTTATGACGTGGTTAAATATTAAGGAATGTTTCGTCTTCCGTAGAAAAATTCCTTGGAATTCCCAAGAAAACGTAGTGTTTTTCTCCCAACTCCCACAACATCCAGTAAAAAAAAAAAAAAAAAAAAAATAATAATAATAATAATAATAATAATAATAAAAGTACTTCTCTGAAACACTGAGGGATACAAGGGGTTGAATATGCTAGCATGCATAGCTTCTGGGCGCAGGGATTAGGTTTTCACTGTTATGGTAGTAATACAGGCCCTAGTAATAGGGTCTATATAATTCTGTGTACCATAGGCCTATATCTGTGTTTTATCATGATTATTGATTAATGGTGACTTCAATAAATATAATATTCTGCATTGGAATTGAGATATTTCAGAAAATTGGCAACTTAACGATTTTATAAGAGACTATTTTACGATTTTTAGAACCTATTTTCCAATTTTTAGAGCCTATTTTAGGTACCTAAAAACAGCATTTTTAGCGACCTAAAAGTCCGAAAGTTATCAGGGCCCTGATTTTGATAACATGTCATCTTTTAACTGAAACATCATGTACGTTTCCCACTAATGCAGATATTCGGATCATGTATCCTAGATTATAAAAATTCTAATTTTTAGGATATTTTTTTATTTTCTCCCATATCTTATTTTTAGGACATTTTTCGAATGAAATGTCACTGTATGGCCATTTTTTGTTATTTTACGGTCTTTTTTCTCTACATTTCATATTTTTATGTGATTTTTAGAATAGATAACCATTATTTTCTTATTTTGTGTTGTTTCTCGCATTATGATAGAGTTTTTGTGCATTTACTTACATTGAATATTAACGGCACTTTAAATTAGCATAAATAAATAGATCTTGTTATAGGCCTGATTCTAATTTGGATACGGGTTTGCTGTTTGCATTTAACCGTATGTACGAATTAACTAATTACAAGCCTATAAATTGAACAACACAAATGTAAAATAGATACAAATCTGATGATAAACTAGTATTGACATACAATTTTTGGGGATTTTTTTTGTTACTTTTTTGTATTTTTGCAGTCACTTTATAGCTCATTTTTCAAATATTTTCAGGTCATCAAAATTCCGACCCTGGTTATTATTGAAAATAAGAAATACCCACATTCTAAGCAGTGACAAAAAAATACATGATAATATATTTTTAATATCGAAATAATTACACTATAATTCCTGTCCGGTGGGAAAACGGAAGGTTATGCCAAAGAGTGAGGACGAAGAACTGGACGCAGCTGTTTATAGATGGTTAATACAACAGACGCTCTCAATAATCCGGCACTTCCGCCAATCCGGCACCCATATATGCAAGGAATGGCCGAATTAGCGGGAGTTTAGTGTTTATAGATAAATACAATAATAGTATTTTATAACAGTGACGTAACAATTATATTCATTCGATCAGTTGTGGCATGTTACATGAGCATTCAACAACCGAATAAACGATACATTCAATGCTGTCATATTAAATAAAGCAAAAGGCGCTTTCAGTAATCATCCCCATCCACATCCGATCACGTGATCCCACTGACTGTTCTTTAAACGCAGTTACACCTGACTCCTCAGAAATATGCGCAGTAGTCTGGGCGAGTTCACTTTCGAAATATTGTCATTTGAAGAAGTTATGTTTCATTCGTACGCCAGTCTTTAAGGGAGTCAGTCGAGCTAACTAAGGTATACGGCTACGACTGTCATGACTGGGGGGAGGGAAGATGGCTTGTCTCTCTGAATTCAACTCCCACCTCTGAATGCTTTTCCCCTCATTCGCGTTCTACCAGTGTCAGGGAAAAAATACTGTGTAGGCCTGCTCATGTAAGCCAGAGGGAAATGAACTGGAAATAATCTTTACAGCTAGAATTATCGAACTGTCCCTCCCCTTTGTGAGGCGCTAGTGACATATAAAACAAAAGCTCTCCAAAAATAAGTTCAACGGTAACTTATGTTATAAACCGAAGCATGGTTGTGATATTATTAAAGACAAATGCAGCACACAATGTTGTGTAAGCTATTCGATGCGTGATTCTAGCAAATCTCAAGCTGAACATTCCGTTTTGCTAAATATTACATCAGCGGTTCTCTTCCACTTGAATTAAACTCTAATGAGTTGTGTAGCCCTATACTGTACTGCGCTGTATAGAATCCGTAGCCTACTTTATTGTTTATTCTATTTCCGTGCAGAAATCTACTGTATTTTCTACAAAAGCTAGTACAAGAACACCAACTTTTTGCATTCACAACTTAGAATTGTGACGCTGAATAGAATGAAACAACTTTAATACCTACTCCCCATAAAAGTTAATTTAAATGAAGCAATACAACTTACTTGCCAAGAAATCTTTGCTACACAGATTTTCTCGGTAATGTTGGAAGCTGATGAAATCTTAGAACAGGAACTTACCTGCAAAAAAGAAATTACATGATTACATGAGGTATTTAGAGGCATTAAAATATTAAGAACTAAGCGAAGATACAATCGATTTCAACTACAAGCTAACAAAACAGCATCAAAACCTTAAAATTGGACCAAACTTTGTCAGAATACGGTAATAATCAATACTCAATATTACTACATGTGCTGAATGAAAAACATTAAAGGAGACAACTGTTTGGGCCTAGGCCTGTAATTTCTCCCAATACCAGCATAAAATACTGAGAGAAACAGGCATAGTAATAAAAATAAAAATAATAATAATAATAATAATAAACAGAATTATGCAGAAAGACTGTAGGCTACGCACAGCCTTCAGGAGAAGATGGTTTGCTCTAGACCCATAATTTCTCCCAACACTAATATAAAACTGAAAAAATAATAAATAAATATATAACTAAATACATAAATAAATAATATCTATCCAATAGGTGAGAGAAATATTCTGAGAATTCTTCCGAAACCTCCTTAAACAAAGCGACTATTTTAGTAATTTTAACTTTTCAAGACCCATTAACCGAGAAACACTAATAGTAATATAATGAGAAGCATAATCTTTTGCAGAGAATCTATTTCATCACAAGAAAAAGCTTTTTTCTTTTTTCCTCTTCTTCGCCCTAGACCAGTATGGGAGCGGCCTAAATGATGGAAAAATTTCACAAGGCGGACCGAAATAGTTTATTAAAATGCTGAAATTGTGAAATTTTTCGGGACTATTTTGTCTGCTATTTGTGGACTATATGAAGAATTATAAGATGAGTGGAACTGCAACTGTACTTCCGATAGGTTTTTACAGTCCGGTTGCAATTGGAACGTGAAAAGCCTCAGGAGTGAAGTCAAAAGTTTGTCAGTCTGTCTGTTTCTGACAACTTTTTTGAAGCTTCAAAGAAGAAAACACTTGCTCACGCACATGCGAAAATATGGCGATAACCTGCTGGGCACGAGAAATCAGAATTAGGAAACTTCTGTTAAGACTTGCGGAATTCAATTGAGACGTTAAGAAACAACAATTGAATGTTACTTTGCAACTTAACTAATATATAACTTACTGAATGCCCAGTTTTACTACTTGTAGTCTGTGGACTGCAAAGGAATAACGAAAATATCCAAGGCTTCTTTAATGCTAAAAGTCTTGAAGTTCTGTTACAATTCACCATGAAGTCAGGGAACAGAAGGAAATAAATATATTTTTCTTCTACTTTCCTGTTGCGGGCCACAATGAATCCGTCTGAGGGCCTCATCTGGCCCGCGGGCAGTATTTAGCCACTTGACTATGCAAGAAAATTATTTTCCGCTAAGATCTTGCTTTCAACAAATCGAAAATTGTTACATTTCTATAGAGCATAAGAACATTCAGAGAAGCATAACAAAGATTCTAAACGATTCTGATCTAGTCTATTATTTTTGCCGAACAGATCACTGATTGAAAAACTAATAAGATACGAAGGGTCATGCAACAGGGCAGGCCAATGCTTAGATAATCTCATGCAACATTAAAGCAGTCTGTTTAGGTCAATTACATACAAAATCAACTATTGATACAAAGCTGGCGTGTACCATGACGCCTGAGGTTATGTCCTTCCGAAGCCCAACCAATGGGAATTGAATAGTCATGAATTAACAATTGGTTTCCGGTTGGAATAGTCCAAACAGTTTGTGTGTCATGGAGTATTAGTGCATTGGAACTTCTCAGAGCTATGGAAAGCTTAAACCATACCTCTTACATTTCAAAATAAAATACTGAAATTATTATGCATATAAACGCCGGAAGAGATAGTGTGGAAATGTGGGATTCTGTAATTAATGCAAGGTTTTTACACAAAATTAATCAACAAGAGAATTACCTTATTGAAAAATATCAACGGGAACACTGAAGGTGCATTCCTAAATAACATTATCACGGTCTGGTTGGACGATTCAGGGAGAAGAATATTGTGTTTGTACATAGTAATAGGAACAGACGAAAATACTAATTTTCCATTTCCCCTGCTCCCTCTAACTGATCCTGCTCATCACCTCTTATTGCAGTTCAGATACTTCGGCAAAAAGAAATAAACAAGATAACCAAATTAAGTATAATAAATGACAGATTAATTGCCCAAATTTATTCAAACTAAAATCATAAAATCTCATAGCCCGTGTTTGGTCTTAAAATGACCGTGAAAAGACGGAACATTCATTATAAATATTATTAACTAGAAAGAAGGCAAAGGTAAAGAGTTTAACAACATCATTTTAAATAACTATTAAAATGAGATTGCAGTGAATAGACGGAGAAGATGGGAATTTCCCTAGCAGACCTAGCGGGTGCGAGATAAGGCAATGCAGTACTCAGGTACAATGTATCGGGAATCTCCCGAGATCTTATCACAAAGGGTACTGATCCACTTAAGTAATTCTAAGAAGTCGGCTATTGTGTTTAAGCCTTGCTTCTGATGTTGCTACTGATACAACACGCTGTCCGAACCTTCTTAGAAATCCGAGACGCTAAGTTGTGGGTTTTGAGAATAAGGGAAAATCCAATTGATTTCCGTGGGAAACTAACATATTATTATTGGTCGGGAGATTTGCCAATAAGAACTGGTCTATAGTACCACGTGCCGGGATTCACGAATAATAATTAAGAAGAGTAGGGATAAATGTTTGTTCAAGAGAGTTTTCTTTAGGCCTAACCACAGATATAGAGGAATAGATCGGCAGCGTCGTATCCTTAACTGCAGGTGGCAGTGAAGCCGAGTCAGGGGCGAAGAGGGGCAAGGGACGCAGTGCCGACGCCATATTGGTATCACCAACGTGTCCGCTTAAGTACAACGTATTCATTACGGAAAATTGTTTTTCTTCCTACATAATCCCGAATTTATACTAAAATGGTGAACCACAGTGTTGTTTGGGAATCCCTGTAATTTAAAATACATACTATACCATTACATTGGTGGTCAAATTAACATTCATTTATAAATTTGCCAAATTACTATTGCTTAAACTGGGTCTATTACAGCTATTTTCATTCAATACTGGTTTACGAAATAATTGTCTGGGAAAACTGCAGCGAATGCGAAAGCATCTTAAAAAGAAAAACATACTAATTATGACCCATTCATCCTATAGGGAATAATGAAGGCCACTCTTTAGAGATCTACAAATATTAACATTTCTATCAATATATTAAACTAGAGCTTCTAACTCATGTGCACATTAATTTTGACCAATACAACACACAAAATACTCGCGAACACAACACAAGAAACAGAGTTGTTAAAATTCTGTTCCCATAGATTAACCCTCCTAGAGCATACGCCACAATAAAACTAAACTCCGTGGCGCTACATCCCCGGAAGGACTTGGCCTACCACCCGACCGCTGCATCATCTCCCGTAGGCAGATGGCAGGATTGGGGGGCATGTGGTCAGCATGCCGACACCCACGGCCGTTAATGGAGGTTTTCTGGACCGTAGCCGCTACTTCTCTATCAAGTAGCTCCTCAGTTTGGAATCACGAGGCAGAGTGCACCCCTACCAGACCTCCTTACCTCAGAAAAATCCGAGGAGGTACCGGGAATCGAACCCCGGGCCGACGGATCTGTAGTCAGCAACGCTAACCACAAGACCACGCCGGCGGACATACGCCACAATACATGGGCATAAAAACATACAATAAAATTTCAAATGAAACAAAAGCATTAAATAGCAGACAATTCAAAATTAAAATTAAAAACTTGTTTTTGCAAAGAACATATTACTCAATCAGAGAGTTCCTTGAATATGAGGTTAACATATAATTATAATAAATTAATAAAAGTGTGCGGGGAATTAATTTTTGGATTTGTTCAATTTTGGATTATTAGATTTTTAAATTTTGGATTGTTGGACTTTATTAATATTAGAATTTGGACTTTTTTAATTTTGGATTTTTGAAATTTTTAAATTTTGATCTTTTAAGTTTTTTCATTTGGAATTTAGGATTTTTTTATTTTTTAAATTTTGGATCTTTTTTATTTTTGAGATTTTTAAATTTTGGATCTTTAATTTTTTGCATTTTTGCATTTTTTAATATTGTATTTTCGATTATTAATTTTATTTTTAAATTTTAGATTTTTGTTTTTTTATTTTTTAAATTTTGGCTAATTAGATTTTTCAATTAAGGATTGTTGGACTTTTTTAATATTGGGTATTTGGACTTCTTTAATTTTGGATTTTTGGAATTTTTATATTTTTGAACATATTTTTTTAATTTGGAATTTTGGATTTTTTTGTTTCTGGTTTTTTAAATTTTAGATCTTTTTCTTTTTTAATTTTGGATTTTTAGATTTTTTAAATTTTGGATTCTCGATTTTTAATTTTTTTACTTTTTAAATTTTGGATTTTTGGATTTTTTATTTTTTAAATTTTGAATCTTTGAATTTTTTAATTTTTTTGGCTCTTTGAATTTTTTAATTTTTTGCATTTTTTAAATTTTGGATTTTTAGATATTTAAATTTCGGATTATTTATATTTAAATTTTGGATTTTTAGATTTTTTAATTTTGGATTTTTCGAATTTTCGATAAGCCTAATCATTGTGTTGATTGTTTTCTGTGCAGTCCGTTCCGTCACAGACCCACTAATTTCGTGACGATTTTGAGCGTAAGAATTTCGTGACGATTTTTTCCGTCACGCAACTTTGGGTTAGCTCTCGATTTACTCCTACCGCGGCTAAAGAAGTTTCACTTCAAAAAGTAGTAAAAGAAATCATTCCATTTTCAAGCACTCATTAATAGCATTAGAAAAATTATTACATTAGTGTTAGATTTTCCTTATTTGTAATCGTGATTTACAAGTAATATAGTGTAGGCCTAAGCTAGAATATTCCTAGTGAGTCACCAGTTTACCAGTCAAAGCTGAATAAATATAAAAGATATGTGACTATAAATTACATTAACAACATTAACATTTATCCTATAGAAGCATCTTCTGTATACAGAATTAAGACTATTGTACTGCATGCACTTTTGTTATATCAGTTTACCTGATTTATTATAAGTTAGTGCATAAGTGTGACGTCTACTGCTGTAATGGCCGAATGACAGTAAAACTGTATTTATTAATTTATTTACTGGATTGTGAAATTCCAATTTAAACAGCTTTAAAAAAATATTTCTTGTTTGATTCCCGCGCCCGCTTCCCTTCCTTTCGTCAGATTGTTGGTGATCGCAATATGGCGACGCAGCGAACGCGTTGGCTTCAGTCCCTTCCCTTACGCTGCCGATCTATTCCTCTATATCTGTGGGCCTAACGTGGCGATGTAAAATAACTCTACTTCAAGGCCCCGCGCCTATAACAGTCATATTCAACTCTACTTCAAGGCCCCGCGCCTATAACAGTCATATTCAACTCTACTTCAAGGCCCCGCGCCTATAACAGTCATATTCAACTCTACTTCAAGGCCCCGTGCCTAGAGCAGTCAACAGGACTCTACTTCAAGGCCCCGTGCCTATAGCAGTCAAGTCAATTCTACTTCGGGGACTTGTGTCCACCGTATAAAATCACTCTACTTATCTTTGTGGCTTCGTGCCCACAGAATTAATTGGACTTATAAAATTTTCGCTGTGGAATTAATCGACTTAGAAGGATTCTTACTTTCAATCGCGATTAGTCAAAATCATATACGGCAGCAATTGTATCACTAGTAACGATCTACCGAGAACTTGTAACAATATTAATTATTCACAAACAAATTTTGTAATTATTGTCAATGACTGGACTTGTATTTCCAACGTTTTGAATAAACAGAATATTCCTTCAGTGTTCAAAGAAACTGCATTATTATTCAAGCAATAATATTAAGGTGTTCTTCGCTTCCTACCCTGAAGCTAGAGGGAAGTGCTCGACGATCGACTGACTGACCGGAGGCGAGTTCGACACACAAAGACAGAAATAATCAGTATATGCATTATACTGTGGCGCCCAGGTATTCATCATTCAACACCGAACCGCTGTACATGGCTATTTCCCAACGTGAGGCACGAGTGAAGCTGGACATCAAGGATCACCAACTTCAGAAATCATCCCAAAACGGAAGGAAGACACCGCAGAATTTCTAGAACGTCACCCGTAAAGGCACCGCTGGAATTCAAGATCGTGGTACATCAGTTCCGGAGACCGCCGCAGAAAACATCAAAAATCACCAACAGATAAGAACTTAAATATACATAGAGTTTCAGTAAAGTAAACAATTTTACTATCAATAATTTATGAAACAGTAAATATTAATTAAATAAATTAGTAAGCCTGACATCAAATAATATTTTTTGAAAAGTTTGCAATTTAAGATCAAAGTAAAATTAAACTGAAACTCACTAAGTAAATTAAAGAATAAATTCAAGTAAAATAAAATCTTTTTCAAATTAAAAGAACTCAGGCATATCGAATATTTATTGTGCAAGGGTATAATTATACATGTTATGCATTATATGTTGAACTTCTTAACCAAAGGTAAGGTAGATCGTAAGAGTGTATCAGTACCCTTATAATTTATGTATGTGGCTTAGAAACGGAAAAAAAATTACTAGGAAGAAAATTAATATGGAAGGTGGAGAGGGGCACGACTTGCTTAATGGTGAGGAAATAAATAATTGTAGAATGGAGATAAACAATGAGAACAGTGTCGCGACAGGTGACGGGGTTGTGGAGCAGGGAGTTGATAATAGGCAGGAAAATAATGCAACAAATATTCAGCTGACCGAGAATGATAGTGTAACTGAACATAGGCCTAGGGAATTGAATCAAACTATAGACCCAAATTCTATTGCATATTTGATAGCTATGATGAGGGAATCAAATGAAAGTATGAAGGGACTAGAAAAGTCAAGTAATGAAACTAGGGAAAGTATTAAGGAACTAGAGAAAAATTCTAAGGAAAATATGAAGGAACTAGAGAAAAATACCGGGGAAAAGATAGAGAAACTGGGAGATAGGATAGACCAATCGGACCAAGAACATAGGCAGAATATAGATAGGCTTGAGAGGGAGCTTAATAATATAAAAGAGGTCCAATCTAACATATGCAACGAAATCAGGGGAGAACTCTGTAGGGAACTTAAAGAAAGTGAAAAAGCAATGAGGCAAGAAATTAGTGAAAGTCAAGGGGAAATTAGGTCTGAATTAGAGGCTAATATGGCATCGGTAGATAGAAAAATAGAAATGCAGGGCAAGAAATATGAAGAAAAATTATTCAATGAAAGGAAAATTTTGGAGAAGGAAATACAGAAATCGGAGTCTAGCTTGAAAAAGAATATGGAGACTCAGGTGGGAAAAGTAAAAGTAGGGTTAGGAGACAAAATCTCGGAAGTAAATGACAAGGTAGTGCATTTAGAAAATATATTAGCGGTTAAAATAGGGGAAATCTCTAAAGAAGTAAGCACGGTAGCTAAAGAGGTCGAAAATCGTAGGCCTGTAGCAAATAACTATGCTGTAAATTGTAGTGAGAGTATATGTAATGGAATAGGAAATACATATAGGCCTCCTAGTGTTGCAAATGAGTCCTGTAATACAGTACACGAGACGGTAGCCACCAGCATGCCGGTAGTTAGCGATAATAGGATTAATATATGTAATTTAATAGGAAATGAGGTATCACTTCCCAGTTTCAATGAAAGCAATACGAGCCCTCAGAGTTTCTTGAAATCTGTTGAAGAGTATTTTACTTTGCGGTCTATTCCATCTCAGTACAAAATGTTGATCCTCGGTAGAGCCTTAAAAGGAAAAACAAAAGAGTGGTTTGAACTTACAGTACACCCGGAGTGCAACTATGAGGATTTTAAGCAGTTATTCTTAGCAAGATATTGGGGTGAGGCGAAGAGAGCTTTAGCTAGAAATGAGGTCTATAATGGGAGATATTCACCTAGGGGCAACGTCTCTCTATCGGACCATTTCCTAAGAGTTATAGGCCTAATCAAGTTACTAGACCCCGGAATGCCAGAACGCGAGGCCATTCAGCTTGTGACGAGACATTTTCAGCCGGAAATATGTAACCTGCTTATAGTATCATGTCCCCAAACTTATAGCAAGGCTTTGGAGTTATTATCTAGTTTCGAAGTAGGAACTAACAGAGAAGAGCGTAGCGATAATAGGAGACAAAATGGACCGGATAATATGCAAATGAATCAAGATACGAGAGGAGGTCCAAATAATGACAGAGGTAGATGGAACCAAGGACATGCCAACAGAAATGCGGAATCGAACAGAGGACCCCCTAATAATAACTCATATAGAAATAATGGGAACCAAAACTGGAGGGGAAATAATCAAGAGAATAGGCCTCAAGACAGACAAGTAAATAATGTTCGATTTCATGGCAGGATGCAGAACGAAGTAGGAGAACGAATTCCAGAAAACCAGGGGGGCATTAACATAGAAGGTGAAAGGAATCAGGCGCATAGCACGGGAAATCACAATGATATTCAGGGAGACATTCGTCACAGAAATGACGAAAGGCATGTAGCGCAAGACAGGCCTTTAAACTATTAGGAGACGCATTTGGAGGTCGAAATGACGTCACACAGACCGAGGGATTACAAGGATTAAAAAGACCTAATAATGAAAATAAAACACGAGAGAAGGGGTGCGTAGTAGGATGTGCAAATAGAGAGGGTATAACACCCACATATCCGCCATTAATAAGGGTAAAAATAGACCAATTTGAAGTCGATATGTTGGTGGACACTGGCTGTACTTTTTCTCTAATAAACGAAAAATTCTATGAAACGCTGAAAGCAGCAAGAGTGCGCGTTCAGGAATTGAAAGTACATGGCCTATACGCACAAACTGCCATTGGTGCCAAATCCCATAAAATTGAGCATCAGTGTATGTTGCCGTTGGAAATTGAGGGAAAGAAGTTAGAAGTCTACTTTTTGACAATAAAACATTTAGCACATAAATTAATTCTGGGTTGTGATTCTATGACAGATCAACTAATGAGAATAAATTTTGAAGAAAATTGGGTAGAAATGGAATTAGATGAGAAAGAAAAGTTACGTGTACCGTTTTTATCTAATGAGAATATAATTACTAAGGAGTTGGAGTGCCAAAATGAAGATGTATTATTACGCGAGCCTTTCGTGGTGGAATCAGTTGTAGTACAAGAGGGAAATAGTATCGACGAATATAGGCCTATGGGAATTAAACCGGCCGTATTTATATATGAAGGTGATAATGAGGCTGATTGTGACGAAAGTGTCGCAGAGTTACAGGGAATGGAATCTGATATTGTTTGGGAGGACGAAGAATATGATCATTTGTGCATTAAGGGTTCTAATAATTATGTAGATGAAAATGAATGTGAAACGGTACACGCGAATTTTACTAACATTAGTCAGAATGGAAGAAATGAAGAGGAAAATGTTGATATCGAATTAATTCTCAGGGAGAAAGTAGAAGAAATTGATGTGCTGTCAGATGGTCAAAAGTCGACTTTATATAACATGCTATATAAGAACAAATCAGTGTTCAGTTCAACTCCAGGCCTATTTCGGGGTTACCAACACAAATTTAAATTAAAACAAGAAATTCCTGAGCGTCGCTATAAGAGTAGGCCTGTACCAATTTCAATGAGGGATGAAGCCGATAAGCTAATAAAATCCATGCTAGATGCAAATATTATTAGAGTATCGGACTCAAAGTATTTGAATCCGATTTGTTGGGTCGTGAAAGCGAATGGAAAGCTACGTTTAACCCTGGACTCTAGGCATACTAACCTATATATAGAACCAGATCAATTCCGGGCGGAGCCAGTAGAAGATTTACTTGCCAAAATGGGAGACTCAAAATTTTTTAGCAGTATTGATTTGACGTCAAGTTTTTGGCAGATAGAGTTAAGAGAAGAAGACAGACAATATTGCGCATTCAACCATTGTGGTGTTACGTACGAATATTGCCGCTGCGCGTTTGGAGTCAAAACCTCGGGCAGTGCGCTACTGAGAGCGTTGAAAATAATGTTTCCGGATGGGCAAGGCTCCTGTGTGACGTCATTTGTTGACGACTACCTGATTCATACAATAGACTTTGAAGAACACGTGAGACAACTGGATAATGTATTAGGAACATTTCTGAGGTTCGGAATGTCTGTAAACCCGAAGAAAGTCTTTCTCATGAGAAAAGAGGTTAAGTTTCTCGGGTACATTATATCGGAGAATGGCGTAAGGGCTGATCCGGAGAGGATTGAAGCAATAAGGAACATTCCTAGGCCTACTAGCGTAAAGCAAGTTAGAAAGCTATTAGGCATTTTCAACTACCAATCACGCTTTATTCCTGGTTATGCGGAGCTTATTACACCCATCAGAAAGCTCTTGAGTAGCAAATCTAAAAGGTTCAAATGGGGAGATGTGGAAGACAGAGCTTTTATAAGTATAAAAAGGGCTTTCCAGGAATCTATCCTATTAGAACGGCCTAAACAGGACCTACAATACATTCTATACACGGACTCTTCGAGTAATGCAATTGGCTGTGCGCTTATGCAGGAGCATAACGATGGAACTAAGCATATTATAGCTGTGGCCTCCAGGGCCCTTAGCGAGTTGGAATCACATGGATCAGTTACTCTATTAGAGATTTTAGGGGTGTACTTTGGGCTCACAAGATTCAATAGGTACATCTTCAACAGGCATGTTATCGTGTACACAGACCACGTTAGCCTCACTTTCATAAATAAATGCAGATTGAGTAATAGTAAAATAAGCAGAATCATTCACGAAATTAGCCAATATGACATTGAGATAAGGCACGTGCCTGGGAAGGAAAATATTCTGTGTGACTATCTCTCTAGAATGAAGGAGGAAATACCGGAGAACCAGCAATCGTCAAATAGGCCTATCGAAGTGATGCCGGTACGCCTAATAAGGGAACCATCCTTAAAAGCGAACTTTGCGAATATTGTAGAGTTACAGAGACAAGACACAGAAATAGCACGAGTAATTAATGAACTGAGTAGGCCTATTGAAGATGACGCAAATAAGACAAAGCTAAAATACAGGTGCATCGATGGTGTAATATATAAATTATGTGGGCAGGACGTCAAGAAATGGCTAATTTATGTGCCCCGAGAAATAGAAACAAACATCATCAGTACAGTCCATACAGTTTTAGGCCACAGTGGAACGGAGAGGGTGATGCTTTATATATCTGCGAGGGTGTACATTAAGAACTTGGGACGGAAAGTAAGAAAATTCATAAGCAGCTGTGATCTATGCCAGAGGGTAAAACCGCTAAATAAGAAGTTTGATCGGCCTCCTTTGACGATCACAAGGGAAGAAAAAGGGAGCTTAATAGCTATAGACTACCATGGACCGATTCCCACTGGGAGATTCGGGATGAAGTATATCTTTATAGTGGTAGACATTTTTACTCATTTCGTAAAACTCTACCCAGTGACAAGAGCAGACCGTATCCAATGCCTCAGGAAACTTACAGGGGATTTTATTCCGACCTATGGCCCCATCCAAAATCTAATTTCGGACAACGGAGCGCCTTTCACAGGTGAGAGGTTTAAGAACGTGTTAAATAAACATGGAGTGAAGGTATATAAGGTATCAAAATATCATCCCGAGGGGAACCGGAGTGAGCGGGAACTCAGAAATGTGTCACTGTATCTTAGGGCGCTGTGTCACAGGAAGCATTCAGCCTGGGTACCATATTGCCAGAAAATCGAAGATATTCTGAACCACACAGTCAACCCAATAACAGGGATAGAGCCATTTCGATTGATGACTGGGGGTGAGCCTAAAGAACTGGTAAAAGGGATGCCTGAGGCGCTGGATTACGACCAAAATGGCGAGACTATGGAGGAAATTTGTAAGCGGGTCGTAGAGAGAATCCGCAAGAAGAACGAGAAGAGGAGAAGCAAAGCAAAGAGACACAAAACTGTGTGGCTACCTCAGATAGGGGAAGAAATAATGGTAAAAAGGAAGAACTTATCCAGCGCACTAAGAAAGGAGTATGCAAAGATGAATTTATTGTACGACGGACCGTACCAAGTCACCCAAGTTTTTAACGGAATTACAGTAGAGGCATACGACCCGGAAAAAGACAGAATTGTAGGAAGATACAACCTGTCCTTCATTAAACCATACATAAGGGCAGAATAATCGAAATGCATTGTACTGAGATGGAATAATGTAGGCCTATAACCTGCAATGTATATTTTACGCGGTAAAATAGCTACTGGCATGATAGGTTATCAGTTCCACATAGGTTTAGGATTAGAGGAATGTGTATAAATGAGAGTAAAATATACGTGTGTGTATTGCATTCTTTATAATATAGTGCAAGTGTAGTGAGAACTGCTTGATCGACCTTGTCAAAGTCTCATGGTAAAAGAGTGTTTCGTTGCATTCTTTATAATATAGTGTAGGTGTAGTGAGAACTGCTTGATCGACCTTGTCAAAGTCTCATGGTAAAAGAGTGTTTCTTTGCATTCTTGATAATATAGTGTAGGTGTAGTGAGAACTGCTTGATCGACCTTGTCAAAGTCTCAATATAAAAAAAAGTGTTTTTGTTTTTCTTTATGCATTCAATATATTTTATAAAATTTCAGTGAGAACTGCTTGAGCTTAATTTTCATGGTCTCACGAGGGTATATCGGTAAATTTATGGTGTTTACGTAAAATTTTGTTGTAATGTCTTGGTCGTGCAATAAACCAAGTAATAAGTACAAGCAACGTAACACTACAGGAAACCGCAAGATGTATGAATGCATGAATGTGATAGGTTCAGAAAACTTGTACATGTGGGACAGGATTTAAGGTGAAGTCTCGTGTCAAGATAGGAATTAAATTAGTTATGTATTTGTTTAAGATGGTTGCAACACTGGAGGAAAATAAGGTATAATATTTTGTGGAGAGATGCAGTATATTCAGCCAGTAAGTCAATCATAGGCTATGATGATTCCTGTCTTAATAGACTGGGGCATATATTGCAGTTCAGATACTTCGGCAAAAAGAAATAAACAAGATAACCAAATTAAGTATAATAAATGACAGATTAATTGCCCAAAT
This sequence comes from Ectobius pallidus, assembly GCA_964059195.1. Taxonomy (NCBI): domain Eukaryota; kingdom Metazoa; phylum Arthropoda; class Insecta; order Blattodea; family Ectobiidae; genus Ectobius; species Ectobius pallidus. Next base: position 95,440,107 of record CAXKWD010000004.1, on the reverse strand, counting down.
TTATTCAAACTAAAATCATAAAATCTCATAGCCCGTGTTTGGTCTTAAAATGACCGTGAAAAGACGGAACATTCATTATAAATATTATTAACTAGAAAGAAGGCAAAGGTAAAGAGTTTAACAACATCATTTTAAATAACTATTAAAATGAGATTGCAGTGAATAGACGGAGAAGATGGGAATTTCCCTAGCAGACCTAGCGGGTGCGAGATAAGGCAATGCAGTACTCAGGTACAATGTATCGGGAATCTCCCGAGATCTTATCACAAAGGGTACTGATCCACTTAAGTAATTCTAAGAAGTCGGCTATTGTGTTTAAGCCTTGCTTCTGATGTTGCTACTGATACAACACGCTGTCCGAACCTTCTTAGAAATCCGAGACGCTAAGTTGTGGGTTTTGAGAATAAGGGAAAATCCAATTGATTTCCGTGGGAAACTAACATATTATTATTGGTCGGGAGATTTGCCAATAAGAACTGGTCTATAGTACCACGTGCCGGGATTCACGAATAATAATTAAGAAGAGTAGGGATAAATGTTTGTTCAAGAGAGTTTTCTTTAGGCCTAACGTGGCGATGTAAAATAACTCTACTTCAAGGCCCCGCGCCTATAACAGTCATATTCAACTCTACTTCAAGGCCCCGCGCCTATAACAGTCATATTCAACTCTACTTCAAGGCCCCGCGCCTATAACAGTCATATTCAACTCTACTTCAAGGCCCCGTGCCTAGAGCAGTCAACAGGACTCTACTTCAAGGCCCCGTGCCTATAGCAGTCAAGTCAATTCTACTTCGGGGACTTGTGTCCACCGTATAAAATCACTCTACTTATCTTTGTGGCTTCGTGCCCACAGAATTAATTGGACTTATAAAATTTTCGCTGTGGAATTAATCGACTTAGAAGGATTCTTACTTTCAATCGCGATTAGTCAAAATCATATACGGCAGCAATTGTATCACTAGTAACGATCTACCGAGAACTTGTAACAATATTAATTATTCACAAACAAATTTTGTAATTATTGTCAATGACTGGACTTGTATTTCCAACGTTTTGAATAAACAGAATATTCCTTCAGTGTTCAAAGAAACTGCATTATTATTCAAGCAATAATATTAAGGTGTTCTTCGCTTCCTACCCTGAAGCTAGAGGGAAGTGCTCGACGATCGACTGACTGACCGGAGGCGAGTTCGACACACAAAGACAGAAATAATCAGTATATGCATTATACTGTGGCGCCCAGGTATTCATCATTCAACACCGAACCGCTGTACTCTCTACACATAGTAAAATAAAAATATTATAAATGTTTTGCTTATGTATCAAGTAATGATACGTAGGCCTACTACCATCCTTTGATGTCAAACTACTAAGTTGTTTCTGCCTTAAAAGAAGCAGCCACTGAGATGCTAAATTGTGCCCCCTTCAGGGGATTTGAAAGAGGAAAAGTTTTAACAAAATGTTGTAGGGAATTATACTTTTTTAAACATTAAAAAAATATATACAACTAAAACTTAATTGAGGGAGGGGGACGTTTAAAGCATTTGTCAGGATAACAGAAAGTACACGAAAAGTTTTGCGTTACATGCTTAGAACATAAACTGAAGTACGAAATTTGGTTTTTGTGCTGCCTTCTGTTTTAGACCTACAACGTGCCGGTCACAGGAAGATACACACGAAAAATAAAGATACTTATCTTAAGATTTCAACTTAATCACACTCTCGTATAATTTGTTATTATTATAAGTTATTGTATTATTTTTTTCTTTGTTGCGCAAGATAATAAAGTACAATATTTCCATCAATGATCCCAGGATCAGTTACTAAAATGTAAGCTGACAATCCTCTTATGTGTATATATGTATGTACGTATGTTAGTATTTAAGTATTTAAAAGTTACGTATTTAGGCCTAAATGTATGTAACGTTAACAGCGACGATTGAACTAACTCCAATGAAATTTTATTGAAATCAGAATGGTTATATATACATACAAACGAAATTATCGCCCATTACAAAATCATAAGCCCCAGATGAGCGAAGCTCGTGTTTAGGGGTTGCTATTACCATAGGCCTACATAATAAATAGGAGACAAACATGGAAATTTACAAATTTACACACAAATTAAATTCCTAAACTAAAAGCGGGAAATTCAAAACTACCCAAAATAGAATTCAATTTTACAAATATGTTTATATTTAGAAATAAAATTACGTGGAAGAAATCAAGATGAAACAAATTAAAGACAAGATACAATACATTTAGGAAACAAAGTCATATAAAGATAAACTGGTAATATTTAGAAATTTATGCCTGACGAATGTTTTATACAGCATACGAGGAAGTGAGTGAAGAAGAATGCAGGCTCCCGGAGGACCAGTCTGTGCAGCATCTGTAAAGCACGCGCGCTCCAGACACCAATCATCCAGTAAGACACGTGTCTGAGGCGACTACGTCACAGAAACAAACAGGAAGAAGAGAAAAACAAATTGTCCCCACCCTACCCACCATCCACAATCGCTTGTAAGAGAAAAGGTTCAATCTGAATCTCCGAAGTGTCGTCACTTTATAGGCCTCCTCGTATGAAGTTCTACATCTCTCTCAAGTTAGGGCCTTAATGGAGTCTATTCTTGTTTTAGAAATGTATCACTCTTCCACTTGTGCAGCATTTCTTCTGTGATTATATGATGCTGCTTAAATCAATGTTGCCAATTTTCGAGGGTAAGTCAGTAAGTATCGGGACTTTTTGTTTAATCTTTTGTAGGTTGGCTGTACTGCTTTGTGCTCGCGCACATCGACATGTTGTTCATTTATTTTGACCGTTATGCAGGGTTGCCATACGTACGAATTTTGTCGTTCATAGATTTGTACGACGTACGAACCATCAGTGGTACCCGGTACGCCTATTTGTACGACTGTTTTTAACATAGCGTTTTATGTTGTTTAATCAATCTACTGACAAACTTTAAATTTTGATATGTATCCAGCTCTTTGTTTTCTCATGGTTTTTTGTTGTAAGCGTGTTGCTAATAATAATACTATGGCAACTACTGTTTATTTAATTTTATTGTATTTTATCGAATTTAGCACATCGGAAAATAATGAAACACGCCTAATCATTTACAAATAAGATGATTTATTAACAATTACATGACATATGGAAGGTGTATAATACCGATTATTATTATTATTATTATTATTATTATTATTATTATTATTATTATTATTACTATTATTATTATTAACACAATACGTTCGTTACACTGTAAAATCACAAAGTATACGACAGTTTTAACTAGCATACGACTATTTTCGAATATTGGTACGACTGTTCTACATTTCTGATCTGGCAACCCTGCCGTTATGACTCCAATGAGTGTTGCGCTGTTTTGCACATTAAACATGGCTGCACCGCTCAGCGTTTGCAGCAAAGTAGAACAGCGTGCAGTGATCCGGTTTCTGCCGTCTGAAGGTTTACCAGGAGCCGAACTCCATCGAAGACTTTCCGCACAATACGGGGGCAGTGTTTTACCAGGGCGAAGCGTGTACGAATGCATTGAAAAGTTTAAGAATGGTCGGAAATGTGTGAAGGACGAGGAAAGAAGAGAACGCCCATCCACATCCACTAGTGACAACAACTTTGAGCAAGTGGATATCATGATTCAGACATACCGAAGAGTGACTGTCGGTGAAGTGGCAAACCAATGCAAATTAGCCATGGTTCTGTATATGACAATATTTATTACATGCTTGGCTTTCATAAGGTCTGTGCAAGGTGGGTCCCAAAACAGCACACTGAACAAGTAATAATAACTATTTTATCACGTATATATAGAAAATATTTTTTTACAAAACCGAAGGAAGCAACGTCACATATAAAAGAAGAACGTTACAGAAGTTTTATAGATCGCTAACCACAGCAAGCACTGAACACTGATGCTTTCCACTTGTCCTTATAATTTGAATGGGAATTTCCAGTTTTCATGGCAAATGTAGCCAAAAAATCACTTCAAATAACAGATAAAAAATATATCTTACACTTCCATGAATTGTTTGCATTGTTCAAATCTCCTATGGAAAACATGCAGTATTCAAACAAATTTTCATGATATAATATTTATATCTGTATAGACGGTCAAGTTTCAAGCATGAAACATGCAATCCATCAACTGTGCAATGGTCAGCCTTGCTGTATGAATAGTAATAGTATAGGCTACACCGAATATCGATTAGATACATTTATGTACAAACATGTTCAGTTCATTTATATGTAAACTGCAGGAGAAAAATATCAGCAATATGTTGGTTCTGCATGCTTGTAAACTTTCATCTGTCTGAAATTCTGACGTAGAATATTGTCATATGCTAAATTGTGGAGTATGCTGCATTAAATAGCCTATCCCTATGATGTGAATGGCTACATAGGCTAAATCTGACAAATTCTGCATCAATATGTGAGACTACTAATTTGTCAATAAAAACTAGACAATTTGTAGGCCTAGAGGAAATCTAAAATTATGCCAGAAATTATTTAGTTGGGCCAAAGTTTTTTTCCTTCTTTTCCAGATAAACCGCAGAACCCAATTTTAGTAACATTTTTATTGCGAATAGATACTATGTTACTTATTCGAATTTTTGTTTACTGTTTTCTGGTTTGAACATAGCAGTATAACATTATCCAGCCTTCTACTTTGGTTCTTCCTATAGGTGTTTTAGCGAAAGATTTCTCCGTTTACAATTCGTACGACACTTTCATATTTCCATTAAAAATATGACCTGTCCTCCTCAATCTAATATCATTACTAATATTCTCTTAGGTGTAAGCATATTAATTTGGGCATGATTAGTTTTTGAAAATTTTCTCAAATGAAGTCCTGGTATATTATTTTAAATTTCTTATATTTCATAGTAATTAAGTAGAATTACAATGATCTTTTCGATACTACACTCCCGGCAATATTAGAGATAGTATTATGAATGATAATATTGTTGTAGGCTATGTTATTTTCATCACCATATCATCACACGTAATTTTCATCATCATATCATCACACGTAATTTCCATCAATTAAATAAACTCCTTTCGCTACTCTGAATAAAGTGTTGGATAACGTGAATAACATTATTTTATCTATGGGAGTTTTAACCTCTTCAGATCTAAATTTGTATGGTTATATAAACGCAATCTTCAAGTGAAAACATCAGTGGGCTCTTAAATTTGAAATCATTGAAAAAATTTCAGTAGAGTAGCTGGTTTCCAAAAACAATAAACGTACTGGTAATACGTAAATAACCATTTTCACATTTTACCTAAAGCATCAATCTATTATTTTTATATCTCTGTTTTATCGTTCTATGTGATGCATTTTTATGTCAGTAGCAGTGAAAAGATTAAGTTGTCCGATGCATTGCTTCGCATAAAGTCTCGTAACAAATACTCTGACACTTCACTTACTCTCTGACCATACCCATTTTAATATAGACTAAAACAGTTATTTTTATGTACTACACCATTTCAACCTCAATTTCGGAAAAAGTAATTTCAATTTCGGAAAAAGTAATTTCAAATTCGGAAAAGGTAATTTCAATTTCGGAAAAAGTAATCTCAATTTCGGAAAAAGTAACTTCAATTTCGGAAATACGAGGGCTATTTTTTAAAACATTCGATGGGGCATAAAATGAAAACCACAGTGAAAATCAAAACTGTTTTATTTGGAACTCTTAGGTACACCTTCTAGCTACTTCTCTACATAATCTCGCTCCGATTGAGTCATTTGTCCTAGCGTGGTACCAACTTTACTATACCCTCTTCATAGCCCTCGTATTTCCGAAATTGAAGTTACTTTTTCCGAAATTGAAATTACGTTTTCCGAAATTCAAATTACTTTTTCCGAAATTGGAATTACTTTTTCCGAATTTGAAATTACATTTTCCGAAATTGAGGTTGAAAAGGTGTAGTATCAGCTGAATATACGTTACATACTACAGCACAATTAACACCCACCCCTGCGAAAAATATATTAAATCAGAGCGAAGTGTCAATAAACTGCCATATTCGGATTTATTGCATAGGCCCCACCGATGGAGACGAAGAAAACTAAAATCAAACTTTGTTTTAATTTAAAAAGAAACTGGAAGAAACCTTTGGCATCGTTTGAAATGAGTAACATTTTCCCCCCAACAACTTTTAATTAAAGATCCCACTGTACTAGTTGGTGCCTTTCCTTTCATGCGGCATTTAACTTGATTGTTTTTATTCCCCTCAATATATATTTCCTCGTTACATCTCTTCTCATTACATCTCTCTCCATCTCATTCTCTCTCACTTTCCCTCTTTCCTTTTCTCTCTGGGCCCTGTCAGTTATAAAGTAATAACGCTTGAAGTCGAATGGTTTTTTTATCTCTCTTGTTTTTTTGTTGTATATTTTATATAAGAGAACAATAGATAGCAATCATCTGACAAACGTCGCACACAGAAATTCCTTTTTTAATATCACTCTGTAATAAAATACTTCATTAGAGTTACTTGCAGGATTTATAACATAAGACTTCAATCAAAATCATTACGCAAAAACTCCATCATGATTAACAAATCCGTTAAAATTCACTTAATAGTCCTTTAACATTTCGATAGTACTGAACATTTAAGTAAATTATGGTAGATTGACAGGACTTTTACACTGATCAAAAGAGCTCGGAATTTACCGGTGTATTTATTTCTTTTCTTTCTTTAATTCCTCCTTCTGCTCCTAAATGTTCTTTCTTTTCTTTGTCTTCTAGGCTTCATTGAGATCTTGCTTATTGCAAGGGCTCCCAGTTTTTTACCTATATGAGGCATTAAAAAATCTGGAAACTGAAAAAACTTAATACAATAATTGTATTATAAACGTACGAAGCTTTCTTTAACGTTCTAAAAATGGTTATAATTCAATAAAACATGAGAATATATATTTCAAGCATTCTTATGTCATCACGTCTAGAACTAACAGTCATATATCTAGGTTGTGGTGACTCCTAATTACGACATAAGGCATAAATAGGCATGTTAAAATTTATAAGAAATGGGTCCATGTTGAACCATTTCTTTAAAAAAAATGAAACTATACAAATTTAAATAGTTAAAGCCATTGGTAATGCTGACGTTCTTAATGTAGGCCTATGAGGATAAATAAACTGAAATGCTGAAATGGTACTAATCTTATCAAAATTAGATATTGAAACACTGAAACTTTTGGAAAGAACTTCATAGCAAACCGATAAGTATAAAATAAATGAGCAACGAATAAGTACACCCTATCAAGTGCTGAAGTTTTATTGGTAAAGGACCTTAAGCAGTACTTCTAAAGAAAACAACGAAAGAGGGTACTTTAGAGATCTACGAAGCCAAAACGAGAAAATCTATCAACCCACTTATTTGAGGATGTAGCAAAAGCGTTTTCCTTTTTCGTAAATGAAAAGTTATTTTTCCACGCATCATTCAATTCAGCAAGATATTAAATATGGTAATGGACATCCCTTACATTGAACAGTAGCGAAAGATAGATGTACGCCTATAAAGCATTGTATATAAGCGCCTGGCGGTACAATGAGTTGCCTATATTCACGTATTACTGCACTCAAAAAAGATAGAGACAGAAAAGCCAAGTCATTAAAACCTATCTCGATGCGTTTCGTTTCAGCTTTTGTTCCCCTTCTCATCTAATGCTACTGCTGCCGCTTTTAAAAGAGAACTGTGGATATATTCCGAGCTCCTAAAAGGAAAAAGATGGAGGAAAATGGAAGGGATGAAAGAGAGAGTGAGAGAAAAGAGCCAGTGTCCGATGTTTTAGTACCCAATAAATTTCAGCAGTACAGCTTAACAGAAAAGCATGTAGATTTAGTATTTTGTGCAAGAATGTTGAGGGTGGCTTCTTGCGAATAAAAGGCCATTATGGGATCACCACAATAATATAGGAATGGACGGTGTCATGAGAACAAGCATACACGCTTGCGCTCTAACGCCCTTGTCACTGAATCAACAGTGTTCAAGTGACCGTGTTAACATTTCTGCTTTAAACTTACTTCATGTTAGAAATTCGCTGCTCCTTTAATACTCTTAGTGATCCCACAATACTTTTCAATAATCTCTATTTACTTGCAAACCAAATCTTTAAATGTCTTCGCCAAAATATATTTCGTAGATGATTTTACAATCGTTCACTGCTTTTATTTTCTACTTCCCTTGAGAATAATATACACAGATTTTTTGTTTGTTTAGATTAATTCATATTTTTGTTGGAATTTATTTTGCTTTAAACGATCTAATTTATTTTATAGAATGGGAAGTTCTTAATCTTAATTCCTAATACTCCGATTCAAAATAATGAGCGTCAACTGTTCATTAATTTTAGCTATTTATAAAAACAGCTTGTTCCATTTTAAGACGGGTTTTCAATCAACTCTGCTGCAGACAGAAATGATTAGGCAACATAGTATGTGGCTCAGGAGACAAGTTACCAAGATGAGGTTTTTCCGGGGTTTTCCCTCACCTGTGAGACAAATGTCTGGTAACTTTAGGCCCTTGTGGTCCCCGGATATCATCTGGCCGTCATTATCATCTTCACCCCCATCCTCGCCTTGTTCTGAGTGAGTGTGTGTGTGAATGGTGTGTATCGTCCTATGTGTTCGTGTTGTCCCGGAGGTGGCCCCGGCATTGGGCTGATCACTCATCCGGGGAGGCCCTCCATGTTCTTGTCTGGTCAAAAAAGTATGTATGTGATCCAAAGACAATCCCTCTCCCGACAGGTTGCGGCCATGTAAGGCCCTGACGGCTTGGGTCGCTTAAATCCTAAAAGGGAGAGGTAAAATTCCGACAGAGAGAGAGAGAGAGAGAGAGAAATTTGATGGCATCTATTTTTAATTAAATATTTCGTCGTTTTGACCACTGTTGCAAGAGCCTTCAAAGAGGGCATGAAACAACTCTATGCAGGCATTACGAAACGATTTTCAGAAAATGGTTTGTTAGTTTCAGAAACCATACAAATAAGGTCTATTCCACAGTTCCATATAGAAGAGTGTTTCTGTAACTTGTTATATAACCGGTGGAAGTACGCACAGTGGATAATTTAAAAGCAGAACCACACGTGGTGCTCCCTTTTGAGAGAGCGAAACGTTCAAAGCAGCCATCGGAGCAATAAGAGAACCCCATTATCAAAGAAAGATATCGAGAGAGGAGTGAATATTTTGTAGCTTGAGGTTACATATTAAAACGAGCTTATTTATTACTCCGAAATCGAAACAATAATGAAATTACGCACCCTTACCCCTCCGTTTCCTTGAACTGCCAGTATACCCGCATAAAACGTACACTAAACTGTGGAGTACACACAATTCAGAAAGTTAAGCCGTAGGCAAAACTCACTCAAGTGTGAATGATATTACAACTGACTAAATAAAAACCGATTTACACTAAGTACGCATTTACGTACCATCACCGAGCATAAACTTCAATGTACAACTCTGGTTTCAGCGAATAAAACAAATAAATCCAACATAATGGCGATGACCAAAGAGTACTGTAACAAAAAATGTCAGAATGATGAAGATGAAAACAATAATATTAACTTAATCTTATTGTTATAAAATAAGACATTTAATCTTAGCCATTTGTACCTAAATGAAGGCGCCGTAAGCAATAATGACATCCACAAAAAAGAAATAAATAAGTCTAAATGGGTTACTAGAACTCCAATATGAATAACTTTGTAAAAAATAATTCACTGTAGGACGAACCAGTACGTTTTTCATCGTTTCTCAAATGAACATAGGCTATTTTTTTTATCTAGAACTAAGCGTACCAAAATATATTCGTAATTTGTCCATCTTATAAAAAAGGCCTTATAAACTATGTTAAGTTATAATGTACATATGTCAAAAGGCTGCGAGTTCGATCCCTTCCCTGGTCGATCAATTTATGTGTGCAAGGCATGTAAAGAATTCCTACGGTAAAAAAAATTCCGGCAAATCCGGCGACGGTCACAGGCCTAAGTTGCAGTAGGCCTACACACATATCGTTAAATAACTATAAAACCAATCAATAATTTGTCATAAAGGCGTTTTGTTATGATGAGCTAAATAGGCTGAATAGTAGCTATACCTTATATGGTACAGGTTGTAAATATATTTCGATTGTAGCCTATATGCATTACATGAGGAACTTTATTTAGATCAGTGGTGCACAACTAGAAGTGGCACTTGATTATTTAAATACTTCAAAAAGAGCGCAGTAATCCTCAGCTCTTTCAAGCACACACAATTATGCGAAAACATACGCTAGTTGAACACAGAAATATTTTTTTTATATAGAAAACAATTAATATCATATATTGATTCTTAGTATATAACTATTGTACGTAAAACTACATTGGAAGTCCTTTCAAAGAGGTTCTATAATTATCTCAAGCCGTAACTAATATTACTATAAAAAATAGGCGGTACAATGTTTCAAAATTAGGTGGTGCCATCATGTCCTTAAGAGTTCCTAATGACTTTCCATACAACACAATTCACATTAAGTAAATTAATTTAAAATAATTTGGAAAGATCGTATTTTGTTCCATTAAATTAACTGTCAGATGTCTGAGCCACACAAATACCGCAAGTGACAGATTGAGCAATAAAGTTCCTAACACCTGCACAATTAAATCATTAAGAAAAAAGAGCACAATAGATAAAATTTCTCACTGTGATCAATTCTGTCCATTTGGTATCCTGAGAACACTGTGGGTTTGCCTTTTCGTATAACTCCCATTATGTTTCGATCAGTGGCGGATTGATGAACATGCGCAAGAGACCCGTCCCGGGGAGTCATAAATCAAGGAGACCTAAAAATTCAGCGTCAAAATTTAAAAAAAATACATGTTTAATTAATATTTATCATAATAAAAATAATTAATAATGTTTCAGTATTCCCTAAATTAAATTGGCAAAATATGAATAACTCCAGCTACGACATGTTTTGAGGGTGGCAACCCTAGCAGTCTCATTTCGTACCATATGCACTGACTGTTCCGCATACAATGGTGTGCAGAACACAGGGTGGTGCGTCCTACATACTGACACTGATTGACAGAAAATAACGGTGTAATAAAATTCCGTGTTTGATCTTTTAATTAGTGTGGAAGTTTAGTACATTTGTTTTATCAAATGAGTATAGCCTATGTAATAACTTAATATTATTAGAATAACTTTAGAATAATACTTAGAAGTATTCAATTTCCAAGTTCCCTATCAGTAATATTAATTAAACTCCGTGTATAAATACGCGGTGACAGTTCCACAGATCAAGGAACGAGTTTTTCGTCTTAATATGAAATGTATTTGTGATGTATTTTAATTAATGAACCCTATTTTGAAATAAACAATATACTGGTGGTCCATAATGTATGTAGTGTTTACCAGAGTAAAAAAAAAGTCCGCGTACAATGCAAATTGTAGGATCAGTACGGCCCGCTAAGGGTAGTAAAATATTAGAGGGGGCCCGAAAAATTGAATTACGCCTGGGGTCTCGCAACTGCTAAATACGCCACTGGTTACGAATACAACCGCATCTATAACTTATTCTATACTACAGTTCTATACTGCTACGGTAGTGTACCAAGTAAACAAATGCTTAAGACAGTATACCTAAATCGTTCAATCAGAAGGCCTATATTAGAATTGTTCGTTACTTATGGCAACTATCTATTTACAGTCGTCTGTTGTAATTAAAAGATTTATGAGCTTTTACAGTTAAAGTGTCCGCGGTTTCAATTATTATAAAGTGAACTATAGCGTAGTAGTATGGCGTATGGCTCTCAGAAAATATGATGCACAGGTCAAAAGGATCATCTACAGCACGTGTGAAACTATTGATCCCCTGTGCGTGCCTAGCCCATCTCTGAGACCTGGACTCAACCCCATGCAAAACCACGTTAATAGAACTGCCTTCTTTTGAAATCCAAATGTGCAACATGTATTATTAGATAGACACGGCACATGTGCTCTGTAAATCATATGTAATAAATATATATTTATTAAATGACGGGACATGAACTCCTGACCTGACTGCTTCATTTTTCAATGCGAAAAACAAAACATCTCCACAAACCAGGTGTTTGATTTCATTTCAGTTTTGCATAACAGTAATCGTTCTTTGTTATAACATCTAGAGCAGTGGTCTTCAACCCGCGGCCCGTGGCTTAATTTTTAGCAGCCCGCAAACAGATACTAATTTTAACTACAATGCCAATACTGACAATTTAGTGACAGAGAAACAGTGTCAGGTCTCACATTAAATTCAAGAATGTTATTGTGCTTTGTGTTATTAATATTAACATTGCAAAATATAAAACACATAGAAGTAGGCCTATAATGTTATGTAACCCCTACAGATATTGTAACTTAACTTATATATTGTTTTATGTAATTATCATGTTATTAATAATAATCAATAAATCTTTCGCCAAAATGAAACTGGCCCTTTAGTTAAAAAAGATTGAAGACCACTGCTTTAGAGGTTGGACCAAAATGGTTAAGATCTTAATTAAAATTACTTGCTTACCAAAATCGTTAATATTTTATTTAAAATGAATAACTTGCAGAGAAAATATTTTATGGAATAAAATATAAAATTGTACTGCAAATTAAAAAATATATATATATAATTTATCGTTTTAATTTTTTCGCACCTAGGTGCAATCTCTTTCTAGAATAACTGAACACTGAAACATCTTCATACCTGTAGCTTATTTGATCAAAAACAATAATTAATAATTGACCACAGCGATTGCTGCATATGAGCAAAAGGTGAAATTAACGTACAATTATTTATTTGTGGGGCAAAACATTTTAAGACCCGTATAATAAACAGCAATATTAAAAACGCTAGAAATTAGTGGTGGCACCACTGTCACCAGAAAGTTTAATCTAAAAATAATAAAACAATAGTTGATATTCACGGAAAGTGTTAGTACCGTTAATAACCGCACACAGCGCCTCCAACGCGATATATCGACGGACATATCGATTGGATCGTCATGTATCTCGCTTGGTGTTCGGTGCTCTGAATTCATCGGTAGAATCCGGAACTCTCGTTACATTACCTATGGTAATTTTGCAATCTGTGAGTCGTTGTAGAAGGTACTTTTGAGAGGAAGTGCCAGAGCGAGCATGTAATATGAGTAATAATTAATTACAGTGTGTTAACATTGTGGAATGTCATGCAAGGCGGATAGGAATGCTACTTAAAGAAGATAGGCCTACCATGCAACATGCGACACGCCAAGGACGTATAAGCTGCTGTGACCCTAGTGGTGAGGTTCGCTCTCCCTAATCGATCACTACATAACCCTTCCCCGCCAACCCCATGTGACCTTCCCTCCCTCCCAACCTTCTGTCGTTGACGCCGAACTAAAACATATCTGCTACATAGATCATTAATCCCGTCTCACCCCTTTCCGTCCCTAGGGATCATAATTATGTAGGTGCCATGGCTAGTTTCTTCCGATCGTATTACTGTATTGCCAAACTCCAAAGCTTCCCCAAGAACACAACAAAATCTAATTTGAACTTTGGGGATCTCGAGACGGCACATGAGGCACGGAAAACACGATACTGTTTACTTGCTTGTACTATAAGACTAGATCCTGAGATTAGATTACAAAGACAGTACGGACTGGAAATAGCATGAAGAGGTACTGTAAAATTCAGGACCAAAGAGTTTCGAGACAGCGTATATTAACAATGGAAACAGCCCCACCTATGAAGTTCCATGGTAGGCCTATATCACAAGCTACACGAACAAGCTAATAAACGAGCCAATAAGTTCAAAATGTACCAAGATCACAAAATTATGCCCTATATTGCCATAATCAGCGAAAGATACCACATCTTGTGTTCCCTAGAACGGACGTTTAAATGTAAGACCCAAGACCGAAATAATCTGACAATACTGCTAATAGCTGGAGCCAAAGTAATGGTCCATAGCTCTTTTTACTCTGGCTAGCTCAGTTGGTATAGCATCGGTACGGAAATTCGAAGTCAGAGGCTCGAATCCCGGGGTCAGCGGAATTTTTCTCCTAAAATATCCTCATGTAATGTTCACCAGAATATACAGTGGTTTCATGAGCAAATATCGACGTCAGTCTATTACAGGATTGAAGTGGCCTAAGTTTAAACTCATACTCAGGAGGTCGGGGGTTCAAATTCCTTGGCTGGTCGAACTGAATTACTCTATGGACGCGATGACTTCAGACGCATAAGTTATAGGTTAATAACATATTTTCAGTTTATTTCTTTACTCCGCAGGAATTCTTAAATCTGTAAAATATGCAGACATGAGACCCACGCACATAACAAATATCAACAATCTGGGCTGCGAATTTGGCAATAAACAGCCAATACATCTCCAACTCCTCCATCCAGGCCGACGTTAAATATTTATAGTCTTGCAAATAAAATTGCCTACTTGGGCACTAATCAGTTCTTTGGTTTTAAGTTCTACATAAACTATGTCCAAATATTTCACCAATAATCCCCCTGTAACTGGTAAAAGTTACACCAGCTTTGCGCGTGCGTCGTCATTAGAACGTCACATATACGTTATTGGTTTCTCGCTCGAGACACGGAAGGAAGCGCAGTGCCATCAGCAGCATGTCGTGAAAAAAATTGTTCATTATTACATTAAATTTACGTCAGAAAGCAAGAAATTAAGGAACAAGGAACAATATTAACAACATCATAAAATCTGTTAACGATATTTCCTAACAAACTGTGTTAAAATGGACGCGTAACCTCAAAATTCAATCGTAATCACCTTTTACAGACATAGACCATATTTATTTTGAAAGTTTGAACATTGGTTGTCAGGCCTTGTCAACTGTGCTACATTCCAACATTAAGTTGCTCACATTTAGTCGTTCACACAGATTATTGGAAACATTTTTATCCTCGGCTGCGTACATTCCTAGTATAAATGTTAGTAATGGATTATTGGTAAAGTTGTTATAATATATTTGCAGTAAGACTGCAGTTAAATGGCAAGTGGAGGCAGAAAATAGTTATTTTGCTGTTATAATAGAATTATCTTAATCCTCAACATAAGTTATGAAAAAAAAGTGACATCAAAAAATTATCCACAAAAATATTTAATGCACGGCACGCTAGTTTTCTGACCAATCACAGCATACGGTACGATAAGCGTAAAAATACATGAGGTACTGAAACCTTATAGCAATAAACATAGTACTGTTACATGTATAGAATATTCGTGGGTGTAAGTAAAACATCAGCATGCAGGCATTAGTACATTTCGTGTGAACATGAGCATTGCTAGTGCTCAAAGCCCATTTTATTTTATTTCGTTTGGTGGTTTCTCCACAAGCGAAAATTGAGGATAGCCCTCGTGATATGTAAAGTTTTACAATGGGGATGCGTGTAAAAATAACGCAGTTAATGGCACTGTTCTGAACTGTTGCAACGTATGCTGTTATCTTTATGTTGGAAAACACGATTTCTCAATGGCTTGTTAACAGAGTTATGCTGATGTCGTGTTCCATATTGCTAGCTAGCAGGTACCTGCTCTGAACGTAGTAACAAATATTTGTTTAGACCTTACTTCCTTGGCAACGCCGTACTTGCAAACTCTTATGACCTTACCAAAGCGTGCTACACTCAATAGAGACATATTACGTTATCTTTCCTGTAGAAAATAAAATACAATTCAACATCAATTGCACTCTTTTTTAACGATATCTTAGATCTGTATGTATACAACTAAGCCAATGTTGCAAACACAATACCTATTGAAGACTTAATTACCTTACCGTACCGGGACTTCTTTAAATAAATTTGACATATATTCAGCTTCGACTATGATTAAGAAAAGCATCTTCTGTTGTAAAATGAGCCTACATTTTTATTGTAAAATCCAGCACCCCAGCAAAATTTACTTTTAACATTAATAGCAAGTTTGATACCAATGTTACAAAACTTGATTCATTTATAGTTATTTTAAATCACGTTATAAGCACTCGCGACGTTAACGAACTCGTTATTTAAAAACAGGTACTAGGTTTCAATTCTGGCTGACAGCAAGGGTCGTTTTGGCGTTTGGCGTCTATGTTTTTTAGATGGCATTACGGTTAAGAAGTATTTTTAAATGATAGCACTTAAAACACTTTTATCATGGCAAGAGCTAAAATGATTCTACGATAAAAAGATACACTAAACTAAACATCGTGATTTTACATCCCATGAAGCGATAAGACCTACCACTCGACAAGTACGTCAACTACGTCCGTCTAACAAGTTCAGCGGCAGATGGCAGCAGGAGAGGGCATGTGGTCAGCAAGATGTCTCTCATGGCAGTGATTTATATTATCTTGATCAAGCCGCAACTTCTTCATAAAATAACTTCTCATTTTCTCTCATGAGGCTTAGTGCACACCATTCCCTACTTCCCAAGAAAAATAGTAGTACATGGGGTCAAATTTGGGCCCTTAATTCCGCGGTTACCGATATTAACTACTAGACCACGCAGATGATAAAAAATGATCTACATCACTTCTAATCCACAGTGTTGTTATAACGAATACAAAGGGTTGTATCTGCACCATCTAAAACAACTGAAACAACAAAATAGTTATATGAATCTCATATAGTTGGTACACAATGGTATTACTAACATAGGAAGCCAATACTGCAATTACTTAAAACACAAAAAACTAGATTAAGAACAAGCTGAAAAGTGCGTAGTTCATGGTCTTTAAAATACAAAGACAGTAATTAGCATATGTATTACTTTCACCACTTACAGTTTTAAAGCCTTGGGTTAATATTCTGAAGCTCTTGAAACCATACTTCAGTTTGTACAAGATCTTGGTGTTGTCAAGAGAGCTAGCTGTTGTAGGAGAACTTCTTTCATCGGTGTTGTTTTCTCTGACTAAGCTAACTTTTGTTGTGGAAATTTAATTTTATTGACTGAAGCAGTCTTAGTGAAGAGGAAACGTTTGCACGTGCATGCAAATTACAATGTCCGGTTTCCACACAGAATTTTTACAATAATACTTTTGAATAAATGACAAGTTGTTGAGCGGAAAATGGAAAATATTACGAAAGATACATTCCAAAAGTGACTATGCTATTTGGTCGGTAGGATTTACAGATTGGTAAAAGAACTGCTACAGCACTAAGTCTAAATTTCAGAAATACCGCGTCTTTTTTAGACCTAATAGCAGTATACGTCCGTCATTAAATAACCCTAACAGGCAAGCAAAAAATAAAAAAGTAGACTACTCATTCAGTAAAAACGAAATGTCTTATTATGATTTCACATTTTCCATAAAGACTATAGGCCTACTGTATACAAGAATCATACATTTTTTTACTATAAAATATTCATTAGGCCTATATGATTTTTGTCTAATTCGAAAGGCTTGTCGAACGGACATGTAAGAAGGTTCATTTCAAATAGGTCTTCTTTGCGATTTTAATTTTAAGAGTATATAAGGAACAAACCTGACAATATAAAATTGTAAGTTTAAATCTTTATAACAATTCATATTACGCTGAATATTACAGAATATAAGTTGCTCTTTTTATTTATAAGATTGTCTTTTGGGATCATAACAAAGGGTATACACTGAGCTTCGATTACAAACATCGTAACTCACGTTTCATGAGGTTTTGCGGATAGCAGAAACAGCTGGTGCCGAAATGAAGTTAACGTTCCAAGTGACTGTAGGTTATAAAAATCTTCTCCCTCCGATAGGATATATTATCCAGTATACTGTATCAATTCACTTTTGCGACAACCTAACAGGTCATGTTTTATAGATTCTACTTGGTTTAAGAGAAGAACTTATTACTGGAAAAATCAAAATTCGAGATTATGATGATGTGCACAAAATACATAGGAAACAAACCGATTCTTCAATTCTACCCCTCTTTCTATCTATTTGCCTTTCTTTCCTTCCTTCTTTCTTTCTTCCTTCCTTCTTTTCTTTCTTTTTTTCTATCCTTTTATCCTATCGCTCTTCTCTCTTATATCTTTATGCGTCTCGACATACAGAAATTAATCCAAACAGTAACTAAGGATTGTGCATTTTTCTCTCATCAGCAGATCGCAGGTTCGATCTAACAATAAGGCCATTCCGATTTTTAATTGGCCAGTTCTTTCTCGTCGACCAAGCACCTAACAGAATGGAATAACAGGAGCAATCCAGCAGCCTTAAGACCTTCACGAAGCAAACCTTAAAAAGTTGGGAACATCGGTTATGGCGGGGTCGGTGAATTGCCACAAAATGCGGTTGGGCCATTGCAAGATATGTGAATGGCCGCAATAGAATATGTGAATTGCCAAAAATGAATATGTGAATTTCCAAAAAAGAATATGAGAATTGCCACAAAATAATATGTGAATTACTACAAAGTGATATGTGAATTACCACAAAGGTATATATGAATTACCACAAAGGTACAACCGGCATAGTTGGTTGTTCACTTTGTGAAAGATATTACAATTATAACAATTTAGAAAGTTTTACTATCACCTTCTGCGTTTTAAAAATTACAACTTAGAAAGTCTTATTTATCACTCTTACTATCACTTTCTACGATTTAATGTCTTGTTCTTATATGTCCCTTATATACTTGTCAATCGAGTAGGTCCTCAGTTTATATCACGAGGTGAATACTGTTCAAGACCTCCCTGCTTCAGAAAATGAATATCTGTTTCCTAATCTGTAATCTCAAGAGGATATTTTATTATAAGTATGTCCTTTAATAAGCTCAAATGCGACTTGTAACATTGCATTGACTGTAAATTCTTTCCATTCTTGTTACTACTGGGACACAGTTTCTTGTTTCGAAGCCAATAAGCTAAGTACAAGTAACTTAAGGGTAAAGTCAGAATGAAAATATTATGCTCGTTCAAGCCATTCCCTCTACAACTGTATAAGAAGTCTCAATATTTAAAAGTTATTTTTTATTATCTAATGGTCCACTGTCAATTTTAACGTTTCGAAATATAGAGAGGCTTCTTTTCAGCGGAGAATACATTCTGTGCAAAAATAGCAGTTGCAAAATAAAGTATCCAGTCTGGTAATTTTTATAACGCGCCAACATATTTTCTGTCCCATTAGCGATCTGCATACGTTAATCGAGCTCCAAGCTGCGCACTACCTCTTGTGGCTAAAAATAGTTCAATTGATTTTAAATGATTAAACTATTAAAAAAAATATATTAGCCCTTTTTTCAGGTTTACAGCAAGTCCCGCATTACAACTAAGGTCTGATTAGCAAGGAAAACCTTTCCGTACAATCATCAAAATAATGTCGTGTGGTAAATCGTTTGAACAAGTGGGGGAATTCAAATATCTGGGAATAGTAATTACAGATACAACTAATATTAAGGCAGAAGTTAAATGTAGACTCAAATCAGGAAATGCTTGTTTTTATGCAGTTCAGAAACTCTTATCGTCTCGTCTTCTGTCCAGAAATCTAAAAATTAAGATTTATAAGACTATTATCCTGCCTGTTGTATTATATGGATGTGAGACATGGCCGCTAACTGATCAGGAAGAACATAGTCTGAGAGTTTTTGAAAATAGGGTGCTTCGAAAAATATTTGGGCCCAAGAGGGATGAAAATGGGGACTGGAGAAAATTGCATAACGATGGGCTTCAGGACCTGTACGCATCACCAGATATAGTAAGGGTAATTAATTCGCGAAGGATGAAATGGGCTGGACATGTTGTACGCATGAGGAGGAAAGACATATCTCAAAAGTATTGACAGGGAGACCCGAAGGGAAAAGACCACGTGGAAGACCTAGACGTAGGTGGGAGGACAATCTTAGAACGGATTTATGGGAAGTAGGATTTATGGGGGATGATTGGATGGAGTTAGCACAGAATAGGGTTGAATGGCGGACTCAGGTAAGCGCGGCTATGAACCTTCGGGTTCCATAAAATAGATAATATTCCTTTAGCTTGCTTAGGAATTTTCTATTGCCATTGAGCAAGAAAGTAAGTAAGTACCATTTTTCGACATTTCCTCCAGGTCATTTGATTTATACTCGTATATGTTTCAGTTTGGAGTGAGTTGATTCCATTACCTATTTTAATGTAACCAATCACAGCGGAGAGAGTAAAAAGAGGGAAACATAACATTGTAATTAAATCCTCCTATTATGTCCATCTGATAAGTACTAAACATTTATGTATTCAAGCTAACGAAGTACAGGAGTCTGCTAACAGAGAAGATCTGTAACCAACCACGTGACATAATTTGCAATCAAATCATCACGTTCACGTCATAACCCCCAGAAGCAAGCATATTAACCATGGCCGTCCGGCAGGGGGAGGGGCAGGGCAGGGTCGCTGCCCCCTCTGGAAATTTTGTTTACACATAAATCTGTAAACTAAATTACTATAAGCAAGTAATATAGAGTGAGGCTTAGGTTTCCAAATACTATAACATGAGTTGTTAAAAAAAAAAGAGTGGGAACAGCTGACTAACGCAGATGAGCATATAGGAATAATTAATTTTACTAAACTTAAAAATCATTTCCAGCCAAGCAATTTATTGCCATATTTCGCAATCATGCCTGTGGACCATGACTTCTAATTTTAAGTTGTTATATATATACTAATTGTTAAAGCTTCAATATTGATTTAATCTGTTTTCTTTTACTGTGTTGGTATATTTGTTGTTGGTACTCTTTGTCAATGGCAACCTGCAGGTGTTGCAGGAAGAAATAAAATAATAAATGTAGTCTATCTCATTTTATATGAATAGTAGACCTATATGTGAAAAGGTAAGGGGTAGAAAAAGTCATGTGAGTGTACCACAACACATTTTTACTGTGTATCCATAGTCACAGATCCAACTACAGCAAATGAAGGACGTGAAAGATATGGTGATGATGATGATAATGATAATGATGATATTAATGATATTAATAATAATAATAATAATAATAATAATAATAATAATAATAATAATAATAAGTGGTTGTAGTAATAACAGCATACTGATGGTGGTCGTGGCAGTAATTTGTTCATTTGCCCCCGTTGGCAAAATTTCTGCGGACGTTCATGATGTTATCCATTCGTTTATACAGCGGATAAGCTAGGTTAGCATAGAGTAGATAAAATACTGGGCATAACATGAAGGCATTATCTCTCAGGTCCCCTACATTGTAGGCATTTCCTACCGGATTGTCCAAAGAATTGCTACAATGGGTATGAAAGCCATGTTTTGTTAGCCTTCCCCTACAGGGATGAGAGAGCGAGGGAGGTATAATAAAAATTACGCTACAATATCTCTCTTAATCAGCGTTGTGTTAATAGGAAGCCCGATTCGTTGCGCAGTTCTATCGTGTTCGAAACAACTGGGAATTGAGTAAATCAGGCTTGGTCAACTGACTGCCATCCATCCGAAGTGTCACACAATGCTGGAATCAATTTGTATTTCACTTTATTTCACAAATTCTCTTAAGACCTCTGCTAATAGGTCTGACTATGCACAATTGTGCCGTAGGAGCCTTGACCTTTATATAGGCTATATATATTTCGATTATTAATCCTATAATAGTCTATGCAGAGATGAAGTTGGAAATTTTTTCTAGGGGGAACTCATAAATTTATACCCACTATACGCATTAGCTAGTAGAGCGGTGTCGTTTAGAGCATTCAGCAATGCAACTAAATTCGCCACTTACGCATTCAATCTACGGCAACCGCGCAGGCAAGGCAACTGTCACGACAAGATCAAGAGATCATGACCCTAGTAATGGTTCTTTATTTATAAAGTGCTGCTAAAATATATAAGCTCACATTTTTCCTCCCTCCTTTAAACCGAAGCGATTAAGAGTAGATTTTTTCTTTGCTGGAGCGCCGTTCCGGACAAATTTCAGTACTGATAATAAGCTTCATTATTAAAACGGTTATTATTGATTTAAAATTCAATATTTTAAATTTGTCCATTTAATAATCAATGTGCTTGATACCTATCAATTTATTTTGATTACTGACTTTCGCCAATTGAACTGGTTGAGGTGGTAATTTCGCGAACTCACATTTGGGAGGTCACTGTTCGAAATCACATTGCAGGCCAATCTAGATTTTCTAGCTAGCAAAGGGGAATGCCGGATCTGATTTTATTTCCAACTGCTCAGAACGTTTTTGTCCATTTTCTATGTGTTTATAATGTCCTAGGAGATGGCCCTATGTTCAGTTGTGCCCCTCACCAATCCCGGTCTAGTGTTTTCTGTCCCTACCCTGCAGACATTTGTTTGTCAGCCCTTTGAAAGGTGAGGTAAATCCGGCTAGAAAAAATAATTAATGAGATTCGTGCATTGATATTTCGTCGTCTTGCAAGTAAAAGGCCTATATAAAGAAATACGACCAACACGAACATGTTTTAATCGAATATTATAACGCACATAGTGGCTAGGATTCTTCTAGTCACAGAAACTGGGATTTATTTGAATATTATTTCTACTTTATACCTTGTTATTTAATTTTATTTCTTCCTGCAACACTTGCGTTAAATGGCAAACAATACCACAAGTATGTCAATGTCGTACGTTTTCTTAGGAAATATTAATTTAGTGTTGATGGTAGCGTGTTCTGATTCAATTTATTCCCGTTTCCTTATGGGAAAATAATTAACTGTTACGTTGCCATTATTCTAATCATTAACAACCAAGTCTACAAATCACACTTTCAAGTGCTTTAAGGTGTTTGTCTCCACAGTCAAGACATGCTACCTTAATTATAATTTACCAATATATTGTTATATACTACTATATGTGAGATCTTAACTGGTATTATAACTTTGCAGTTTCTAACAAGCTCAAAATCATTATGTAGACTATCATAGACTGCATTTTGTCACCTTTGGTGGTTTCATTTTCTTATTATTTTAAAAAATGCGTGTTCAAATCGTGCGTTCAGCAAAGATTTCCAAGAGGGAGGACTTTAAAGCTTGGGTCCAAAGTATGATTTCATCTAGAAAATGTACTAAATTAAGGTATTTTAAATGTTATTTCTGTCGTTACTGCTCCCGCATGCTATCATCGTCAGCGTATTACCATAAAATGATGTCGATAAACACACTGCACACTTCTGAGGTCATTAAACAGAATAACCAGGTAATTTAAGTAATAGGACTACATAATGTACGTTACTGATCCAGTCATTTTTGTAACAAGTAGCACAATGACTGCAGTCTTGAGTTTTGTTCGCATCTGTAAAAAGAGTAGTAAGCAATAGGCTACTTAACCTTTTATACAAATAGTATATGCAAGTACTTGGATTCTACCCTTTTTATGTAAACTTGTAAATAGATAACTTAAAATATGTTCTTAAATGCCACATCGCACAACAATCCTTAAGGAATTATAACGAATAGCTTTTATATCTGGAGCTGAATTATGAATACCCCTGTATTATAAATGTACTGTATACTGCAATATAAAAAAAATCTCCCACTCTGTTAGCCGTTATATAAGTTACTTCTTTTGAGATTTTATACAATGTGATTTCTGATGGTGAAAATAATACTAATTAGAATGAAGAATTACCAAATATTGAACTAGGAAATAAAGAGGTTTTTTTTTTAAATATTTAGCTTATGTTCAAAGGAATTATTTTAAATTAATTAAAAGTTAGGAATTAAAAGTTGAGGGATTAATTAAAAGCTAGTGGTCATCTATGGACGACTGACATACTATTTCCGAACTGCTCTGCTGATTAAGCACCCCTAGCTTGTATTGTAACAGAACTTGGATGAATGACCTCTGCCTCTGACAACTCCTGTGTGAGGGATATAGGAGACCCATCTTGGTTCGAATACCACAAAACTTGTAGGTTCTGGCAAGTCCCAGTCCCCAAATCAAAGAATCATAGAACCCCAAGACAAAAAGAGGGAAAAGAATACAGCAAAACTGACATAAGAACAGAACACTTATATCCACACTTATAGGTCTATTGATTAACCGAAGAGATGTCTGCAATAACATTGCAAGCAATTATTTTATAGTAATTTTATGAAATGACGCGTAAAACATCCTACAGGCCATGTGGATTGTAGAGTTATTGTTGAATTGAGTTCTGAGGGCATTTTAAGTTTAAAAACTGGCATTCCTAAAGTAATGTTGCAGATAATAAACCTATTGCAGTCAACGTTATCTTTCATTATGCCGCTATTTACGTGACACACAAAATTGACAATGCATAGTAAATAAGGTTTATTTGTGCTGTGACACCATACAAGTACTAACGTATGGAAATCGTCTTTGCTTTAGATGAGCCTACATATAATGCAAATAACAGGATGAGAGTTCAAGTGTAATACAACTTTATTCCATGACATTTGTCTTAATAAAGAAACCGAATTTAACAAACAATGTTAAATCTTTTGCTCGTCGTAAAGATTTTACATCATTTTGCTTTTTTTACTTTCTTTTCCTTATACCTTATTATTCTTTGGGTTTCTGAAGTATAGTGAAAGTTACAAAACCCAGAAGTTCATAACTTTTAAAATGTTTAACTCAGGATACAAGCTTAAAGCAATATAAAGCAATATTATAATTTTTAATTTTCAATTTTCAATTAAAAAGTCAGTTTTGTTTGTCATGGTATCTCGGTTGAGTCAAGTCTGTTTTCATGAAAGGTCTTATTTCTCCACCAAACGTTTATGCTTTCCAATCGACTGGAATTTAATGGTGAAAGAGATGAAGGTTTTAACTCAAATATGAAATAGAGACAAAGCATAAAAAAAATGAAAGTGGATGGGGACTAATTGATTATGGACGCCATCAACGATGCCTTTTATTTTTCAGCTTTGACAGAATTTTAAAATAAGTGGCACGGCACTCGTAGCAGTTCTGTATTTGTTTGAATCAGAAATACGATATGATCAATATCAGATAGAATAAAACTGAAACGGGTTTCAGATTACATGCGAAAATTCGTCATCAAAATGCTGCAAACTATTTCAGTCTTTCTGAGCGTGATTAGCCTATACTCGTACAAATATGGAAGGAAACGAACGTTGATTAGATATTTGAAATTGAGCCTGATATAAATGCCAACAGAATTTTAAAATTCTACCGGAGAGAAAAAACGAAACACTTGCAGATGTACGTCTTGGGTTTTTGTCATTGTGATGAGGTTATGCGGAATAGTTGTAAACACAAAATAAAAAGCAAGATTACTGCCAGCGTGAGAAAAAATGGAGTATAATTGAGTATTGCGCTTCCTTAACTAATCTCTTTTGGCTTTAAAATAATTATAACCACGTTGATTTGGTTTTATTTTTCCTTCAAATTACGTTTTAAATCGTTGGGTCAAGGTTACGCAGAATAAGTGTAGGCTATTACGATATCCAGTAAACGTTGCTGTTCATTACGTCGTATTTATATCATACACGAAGTAAAGCGGTAAAAGATGAATGCAGAAAATAACAGAAAAGTTTATCATTTGCATCTAATTCTCCTAGTTTTCATTTACTTGATCCTAAAATCTCATACTCTAGTGGCCCTTGAGGAGTTAAAGGGCACATCGATGGAACGTGAAATGGGGAAGGATGTTAACGCGTAATAATTTGCCTCTGCTTCCCCTTCCCAATGCCCCCCCCCCCGCTTGCCTACCAGTTATAATCACTTTAATGAAACTCTTTCTTGATTTCCCCCAACGACAGCCCGTGCTGCCTATAGCTTTAAAGGTAAGCTTTCAGTTTTGAATACGACGCCTTGTACAAGACCTTATATAACTCTACATTCCAACTTTCAAACCTGGCATAGAGAGTGAAAAGAGACAATATTTTCTTGGAGATTATGGAAGACCCAAAATAAGATTTACTTGGTTCTATGAATCCTACTTTGTTACCTCAATATAATGTTATATTCAATATTACACGTGATAATCTGAACAAAGCTTGTGCGTGCATTTATTATTTTAATCCTGAGCTGAATTTATACTCTGCCAATAAGGCAGTCATCAAAATTTAATTGGAGCAGCTGGTTCCCATGAATGACAACCATAACAAGTGGATACAAATTCACAAATCATTACTTTTTTTAGTCTTATATCCCTTATTTCTGTAGAAATTGACCATGGAATCATGCAATAGAAGGAAAAACAGTGGGGTAAGAAATCTATTTTTCTCCTCTATTCATGTCACGGGCCGCACTGGATCTTTCTGATGGTCGCATCTGTCCCGCGGGCCGCACTTTGGCCATCCCTGTTCTAAGGTATACCGGCATCTTGTTAAAATTTATTAGCTAGGGAGCAAGGAATTCCCGCGTTAGATGTCCAGGGCTAAAATCCCAGCCAATTCTAGTGCAGACTGTTCAAGCTGGTGAAGCTGTCGGGGTTCGAATTCCGAGTTTAACAGTTTCATTGTTATTAACTTATATGTCCTATGTTTGTAAGAAACTTCCATTTTCTGTGTTATTGTAAAAATTTTGGTGTTATCCAGTGTATTGTACTGAACCGCCCCCGAGCACAAGTTTCGCTTTTTCGGGTGGCAATCATAGGCGTAACCAGGCCGACCATATGGGGGGGTTATAACATCCGCGGGCCCCCGGAAAATTTTAAAAAATTAAGACGCAAAATAACGAGTTTTAAGCTTCCCACGCTTTATACTTGTATTAAGTAATTTATGGGCAGACTTAAAAAAATTATACAATTTTCCTTTTTTTAATCAATGGGGGGGGGGGTTCAAACCCCCAAACCCCCCCCCCCTCGGTACGCCTGTGGTGGCAATGGATTCTACATTTGTAAACTTTTGCGTTGTAACTGAAGTAATAAATTTATTTATTTATTAGTCATTAATCCAATTACTAATTTCCATTCCCAATAGGCCAATCACATGTGAAATACAGCCCACAGAAGTACCCTTTATCAAGAGGCCGTCCGACAGGTTAAATAAATAAACAAATAATACATAATTATACATATCTTTCAACACACACAGACATGCGCACAAACAAACAAATTTTACAAATATTTTCAGCCACTCAAAATATTTTTGTTAATACTGTATATATTTCTCTTATCTAAGGTATAGGAAAAAAATAATATATCTTGGAAGTAGGAACTACGCTGATGGGCCATTACGTAAATTGCGTTTTTATTTTACAAACATAACTCATGATGTAACTAGAAGAGGAATGAAAATAATTTCAATTATTTATTTACATCGCATTATCCGCTACAATAAATCAATTACTAGGTCTGACAGAATAATGGACCATAGGAAACTCAATACTCTGTGTAAACCTCCATTACTTAAATGAACTTTCTAACAACCTCGTAAAAGACGGCTTGACATGTCATCTGGGCAAAAAGTGGAAATAGACAAAGGCTTCTTATTACGGTAAGGAGTTGCTTTATTTATTTATTTACGTATTTATTTATTTATTTACTTTTTATCGTAAGGAGTTGCTTTATTTATTTACGTATTTATTTATTTACTTTTTATCGTAAGGAGTTGCTTTATTTATTTACTAGCAGGTGCACACGGCTTCGCCCGCGTATATAATTTAAATCGCTAGATGTTTCTAATAATTAATTTAACAGCAAAGTAATTAAAACATTAACAATGACATTATTTTTACATAAATTGCGTAATTTAGCATAATCTTAACGGTATTGTAAGTCGTAGTAGCCTAAATATATAATTAAAACTGAAACGAATCATGTACTGACATATTATGGGCATAGAGAATAGAGATTTGAAATGAAACGATTAAAGCGAACCATACAATCAAGATTTCATTCACAAACCATTAAAATTATTAATACTTAAAAAGCTAAAAATCCGGATTTGAGAAGCATTGCACACCATCCAGAAAGCATCGACGCCATCACGCCAGTTCTCTGCTCAAAATACAGGGCGATCCATATAAAACTGAACACTTTTAAAGGCTTATAACTTTTAAACTAATAATAGCATACATATGCAACTGTGCTGAATTACAGAGTACCTTTGGGAGATTCCTCAGAGTAAATGTTGAAAATGTCCTCCACCTGCATCCATACACAACTGTACTCGTCGCACCATATTCTGAGACGTTTTCCGAAGCGTATCCTCGTTAATGTTACTGATTTCATTCCTTATTGCTTCACGGAGTTCAGCAAGTGACCGCGGTCTATTCTTGTACACCCTGTCCTTAAGGTAGCCCCACAAGAAGAAATCTGGAGATGTCAGGTCTGGCGATCTGGGAGGCCACAGATTGTTTGAGACAAGACGATCACCGAAGAAGCTGGCTATAAGTTTCATGGAATCACCAGACGTATGGCATGTTGCGCCATCTTGCTGGAAATAACCTTCTGTTAATTCGATGTCGTCCAGTTGTTCCACGAATGTATTGAAGATGCGACCATAAACCGCAGTGTTTACCTTGGTGTCGTAGAAAATGGGACCAACAATTCTGGTAGCTGACACCGCACACCAGACCCCAACCTTTTCCGGATGCAATGGAGCTTCGTGGATAATATTCGGGTTCTCAGCAGCCCAATACCTGCTGTTTTGAGTGTTGATGTAGCCTGAGAGGTGAAACCATGCTTCATCTGTAAACCAGGTTATGGAGAGAATGTCTGGGGTTGCAATAAGAAGAGCCTGAAACCATTGGCAATAACGCATTCGCTTTTCCGCGTCTGGTTCTTTTAACTGATGCACTACATGCACTCTGTATGCTCGTAGGCCTGCTTTCTTTGCAGCTCTCTGACATGTGCCATATGAGTAGCCTGTCTCCTGGCTCAACCGGCGCAATGATTTCTTTGGTGAGTTCACAAAACGTTCTCGAACATCATTAACACACTCTTGACTCATCACAGATCTTTTTTTCCCAGTTTCGCTGAGGAGAGAGCCAGTTGTCTCCAGCTTCCTCACCATGGATAAAATTGTTGCCCTTGTTGGAATATTGCGCACATTGAATTGTCTTCTAAATGCCCGTTGAGTTTCAATCAATGACTTCGTACACCAATATGTTTTCACAAGAAAAACACGCTGCTGAATTGAGAACTGCATTTTCGTTTCTGACTGCAAAACTAGAGACTGAAAACTAATTACTAATAAACAACAATAGTCGTAAGGCAACAATGCATGGATGGTAGGAGTACAAACATTATTACCAATATCGATTCTCCCAAAGCCACTGAGATCATAAAACCAAATTTCAATCTTTTATTACTTTCCAGAGGGAAATTATAAGTCTTTAAAACTGTTCAGTTTTATATGGATCAACCGTATAGTGAGTTTCGTCCCACTCGATCAATGTTTTCCCATTTAAGCTAATGTTAAAAATTCCAGATATCTGCGAGCCGTTACGTTATAAACAAATTAATCGATGCTATCGACAAACTGCGTTATGTTGAAAAAAATCCACGATGCTCTTACTTCCAAGTTACTATGGCAGAAGAACAAGGTCACCTACAATTAATTTCACAGTTGAAATGTAACAGCCAAAATTGGTGCTTCAATAGCGCTAAAAATAATATTTCCTGCCAGTTTTTCACTCATAACTCGCTATCGAAAGCGAAACTTGAAAATCCTGCTTTGAGATGCCTTCAAACTTCCTTCAGTATATGTAAATTTAAAATTTCAGATATCTGCATGCCATAGATTTGACAGACAAACAGACAAAAACTTCCTTTTATTATACAAATTTATTTTAGTCCACCCAACAATAGAATTACATGGTGGAATTTTAATTAAGGCTGTTACGAAAGGTTCCAACAAAAACATTTTAAAAATGAACTCTAACAATAAATTTGTAACAAGACACAAGTAAATGAAATCAGAGAACAAATAAATAAATTAAAATATGCATTACAATAAATATTAAACAAATTACATTTAACCAACAAATAATATAACAATAAACTGTACAGAAAGAAGATGATAATATCCACAGAATAGAATAACTAACAAAAAGGAAAACGAGAAAAGTCTTGTTGACACCAATTTTATTATAGAATTTCAAATATTTCCCTCACTAATTTTCGAAAATAATAAAATTACTACATCGACTTCCCTGAAATTATTTTCTTTTTGATAACTTTAATAATGAGAAAATGGATAGATAATTTAGTTTTATATTAATTACTTAACACTTTATTTTTCTTGGTAGAATATTATTAGTACTACTTTAAAAACGGTGAAGTGAAATTGCATTTTAATAAATACTTCTGTTGCATTTCCAGCCACAGACTTACTGTGGAAGAACTTAAGGAATTCCTTTAATCTACTTACTCAGAAGTGGACGGAAAAACTGGACACAGAGTTAAATATCCAGTTATCAGCAATCTGCACTTACCTGAAAAAGAAATAAAAATATTTAGGTTAGTTCCGTACTTCCGTAACGGTCCGATATTATAAATAATATTACTATCTTTAATACTATGTAGCCTATATAATGAGCAATTAATGAAGTTTTTATAAGAAAGCATACGTTAATTTACAGAATGTTATTTATGTATTTATTAACATCTTAAGCTCTCAGATAAGAAAAGGGTATTTTTTCTTCCATTACAATCTTATCTTGTAAAGTCAAATGGCAACAGGGCCTCCGAGTTGTGAAAACATCCCAAATCCGCATTCAGGGCCACATCTTCAGAGTACAAATCCACTCAATATAGAAATTCTTGTTTAAACATGCTCTAACTTATTAATATAGCTTCAAAATAGAAAACTAACTAAATCTCTTCTAGGCCCACTAATAATTCATCACATGTAATCAGCCACCAGGGAACAGATTAGGTAATGAATTTTATATTATGCTTAGATTTAGGAGTGTGATTTGACGGGTGAAACTCAACATAATACATAATCATGTGCTTTTTCACATACCGTACACATTATTCCCACGAAAATAATTATCTTCTGATCTGTTTAGACAAGCGCGATTTATGTTACAGAATCACATAATTCTGTTGATTCAGTCTGTCCAAGTTCGTATGTTCATGTAGGCTATGGGTGTAGGCGCCAATAGCGTACAGTCCAAAGAGTTCAGTGATTTTTTCCAAGTTGAGATCTGGCATTTCTGTAAACCAGCTTTGTGATAACGTACTGATTCCATCCAATCTATAAATAAGTCCTAAATTATCTCAGTAGATTTTTAAAAGGTTTTACCCATCTAAACGGTTAATCGGTCTTGTTTTAAAAAATAGTACGATTGATAAATAAATACCACCAATCAACCACTGCTCTATTTATAATATATTGTTCATTACTTTATTACGTTATATTAAAATTTAAAGTAGACAACAGTGAATCCTTTGACATTGTGCCAAATACGAGCATTGTTGTACATAGATCTTTGAGAGAGATGACTTGAAGATAGTCAAGAGACTTAGAAAAGCAAATTTTAGTATCACTTTTTGAAGATTGTGAACCTCTCTTTTTCATTGTTTACTGGTTATTTTCAGCAGTCACCATTAGACTGCTAAGTAAATCTGTTTATTTATTTCAGTTTTTCAAAGTTCAAACTAAAGTAATATTGTTTATTAAAGAATTAACGGGAAATTAACTCACAATCTTCTATACAGAGGGCTAAGACATTCTACCAATTAACAAACATCACAGCAGTGATTGCAAGTTAATTTACAATTGTAAACCATAAAACTTCAATTTTCTAACTAACAAGGGTCGGCCCATTCTTTTTGCAGCTTACTGTGCATATAAAAATCTATCTAACAAGTGCATACATACTTTTAGTATTAATTAATATAATAATATCATATAATAATTATTTAATTTTTAATACAATATTTACATTGCAATGGAATATAATGATGTACTTCGTTCTCAAATATCCACATACAATTTCTTTCATCTTTGCGAGGAGTTCATCTGTTATCCAAATGTGACAGTGGTAGTATGCCACCCTTTCAGACTATGATCCCTCTCATAAGGCTTCATTATCTTCTGGACTCCAGAACAGAGATTTGATGCAGACGAAGAAGCTATAGTACTATTAATTAAGTGGGAACTGCTGCCATGTCTCCCCCGCAGTTCTCATCCCTTTAGCAGCCTTTATGTTTTGAGCTTCTTCACGAGAAAACTTGTACCTATTCTATATCAACGACAGTAAAATACACATTTTTTACAGTACCTCTTATCAGTGTACAACCGATTGAAATTGCCCATAACTGCGACTAAATGAGACAAAGGCTGACTGCATCGATAGAGGCGCTGGCGAAGCGAGCACCCTACTGCAAGTTTAATTTCCTGTGGCCGCCGCCCCGAGTTCTCCCCGGAGCCCCCCGAACAAGTACAACCAATTTCCTGACCATCCTAGAATGTCGACTGACTAACTGTACGTCACACTGTTCCTTCTGTTTCATAATGTGAACCACTATTGTAACGTCATATGGCTTCACTGACATTTGAAGCACTTCATGGAAGAGCACACTAAGTAGCCTTAGTGAAGTCTAGTAACTGTATTTATATATGAAAATACTTAATTTACGGAAATAATTCGCTGAAAAATTGCCGAAAGTAGACAATGCTATAATAATTCAAATATAACTTAAAAGTTAATATTCGTGGAATAAGCTCTGATGACGGTCCGCGAAACCTTCATTACATTTAAAATTTTCCAGAGATGATAAAAAATACAAAAACTTTCGATCAGAATAAATTTTGCTTACAGTTAAATATTACATCATAAACTTTTTTTAATGTAAAAACAAAAGCTATTGAGCTTTGAGAATAATGCTTGAATAAGCTAAAACATACACTTATTTCTCTTCATTGCGCTGTTTTATTCCGCATGCATTGATTTTATAACTAGTATTTTTTAACTTCATCCACTTCTTCCCTTTCAATAAGATTTCTAACTGTGAAATAATGAAAATATGTATACAAGTATTAACTTTAACTCCTACATTTCTCCGTACAAAATTTATGAAACATCACCCAAAGAATTTTCAATACTTTACAATTTTCCGAGAAGAGTTTGATCAGACTCAAGATTAGACCCTATCTTATTGTGTAGATTAATCCACCATATTTTAAACTTCTCTATAAAAAGTAAAGTAAAGTGTTCCCTAGACAGTACACGAAGGCCCAATGGGTTCCAGGAGGTTGAGACTCCCAGATGTTAGACATTCGGTACGTGAAGGTGGTAATATTGTCAGCTTTACGCATTGGCCGCTTTTACCCCCCAGGATTGCTCTTGGTTAGGACTCGGATATTTATAACCTTTCTAGGTTAGATTCTATCTGGCTATTGCTAAATGATACCTGACTTGACAGGCGAAGTACAATGAACCACTCCGGAGTTGAACATTGGACACTTATTGAGACAAAAGATGTTTGTAAACATATAGCTACAGTTTGGTACGCTACGGCGTACAGCTGTTAGCGTTTACCGTAATTAATTTCACTTAAGTAATATTTTTATTACGTTAATTCGCTATCGTCGAAAAAATCGAAAATATATTATACAATAGACATGCGTTATGTGCTTTGGAGAATCTCGGTAACGCTTCCTCTACTGTCCACTTACAAGTAAAGTATCGCAATACACTATAATGAGCTTGGTATAATTAATTATATTACACATAGAGTAATCAATTCTCGTTAAAAACTGACAATTAAATAGGAATAGGCCTAGACAAAATTTATGAAAACGTAAAACAAGCTCAAGATCAGAACTCTTTGTTCCAATGGCAGTGGCATGAAAAGTTATGGGGTAAAAAATAACTACAAGGGCTGATCAAGACTGATTTTTTTCCCATAGGTTTCTTGATATATGCCTGTATATTGAATATTCGAAAGAGCTGCGTTTTATGTATAATGTCATTAGGCAGCAGCATTTTCTTACTGGACGGTTGGTAGTAATGCTGTGTTGTAGACCCTGCTTGCCTTTGCATACTACAAAATTAAAGATGATAGAGGTGAAGTGCACAGTGATAAAATCCTGTTTTCTCAAGCATACAGCCTCAGACGCTTGTGAAAAGCTGCAGCACGCTTATGCTGAAGTTACACCACCTCATGTAACAGTTTACAATGTTCGGTGGTTCAAGGACATCAAAGATTAAGAAATCCAAATAGGGCAAGTTCAGATTGTTTCTTGTGAGGGAAGTTGGCGATTATTATATATATATATATATATATATATATATATATATATATATATATTGTAAGGAATGATTTGCCAGGATGCAGTTCCCCTTCAAACCACTATTACAGGAACATACAATAACGTCACCGAGGAAGCATATTGCAGAGAAACAACTACAACTTTATTGGAATGGATGGAGACTTCATCATGACATTCCAGTTGTTATTTAGACAACTAGTTACAAAATTAAAGCTGAAGTAACGAGAGGGTCAAGGTAGAACACGACCGAAAGGAAATTATTTTTACAACTCAGAAATTTATATGTTCTACATTTGAGTTGCCTACTTTTATCATTATATGATTGAAGATTATTGTTTCCTGGCAACAAGGTGTGGTTTACGTTTTGAAAGGGTGTGTTTTACGTTTTCAAGCCATTTTATGTTTTGATGTAAGTTATTATAAAGACTGGCTTCCGTTATCTGGAAACAGTAAACTAAACCTTCAAATTAGTAACAGTAGTAGATAAATAGTTCCCTCCCCCTAAATCCGACATAGCATTAGTACCGCATATTGTGCCTATAGCCCCGATCTCTCACCCTACGACTTTCTATTCCCATCGCTAAATACAAAAGAAAAGTTTCTTGGGCATTCGATTTGAGAACTCTGAGGTGGTGTTTAATAAATAAAACTCCGTGGCGCGACATCCCCGAAGGGACAAGGCCTACCACCCGACCACTAAGTCATCTACCTTTAAGTAGATGGCAGGATTGGGGGGCATATGGTCAGCATGCCGACACCCACGGCCGTTAATGGTGGTTTCCATGACCGGAGCCGCTACTTCTCTATCATGTAGCTCCTCAATTTGAATCACGAGGCTGAGTGCACCCCTGCCAGACCTCCCTACCTCAGAAAAATCCGAGGAGGTACCGGGGATCGA
The DNA here is from genome assembly GCA_964059195.1 of Ectobius pallidus. NCBI lineage: Eukaryota > Metazoa > Arthropoda > Insecta > Blattodea > Ectobiidae > Ectobius > Ectobius pallidus. The sequence continues at coordinate 95,405,067 of CAXKWD010000004.1, read as the reverse complement.
ACCCGGACCGACGGATCCGTAGTCAGCGACGCTAACCACAAGACCACGCCGGCGGGGTGTTTAATCAATGTGAGGCGATTTTTAAGGGCCTGCTAAAGAATAACTTACATCATTTGTTCAAGCACGACTAAAAGAGAACTAATTTTATAAAGATAACGTAGGGTAATATTTAAGTAGATTTAAAAAATCTGAAAAAAATTCAGTCTCAACCTTTTTTATGAGCCCTCGTAATACGAATCATGTGGAAGATCCGTAACTACTGGTTTCTTTTATTGGGTCCGTTAAACATCACATAAATAGAAAGTAATGGATGATTTACGGTACTTTGAATATCTATAATATTTGAAAAGTAAATCGGTAAGGTATTAGTGATGAGCGAGACCAGTCTTGGTCTTGGTCTTGCAGAAAATGCAAGACCGAGACCAAGACCAAGACCGCATCAGCGTTAGCAAGACCAAGACCAAGACCGACCATGCAAGACCGAGATCAAGACCAAGACCAACCCTGCAAGACTCTGGCAAGAACAAGACCTAACTGCAAGACTCTTGCAGTCTTGCTATTTGAAAAAGTTTTATAAAGCCCCATTGTGTATGCAGCGAGCCAGCGACCGCTACTCAAAGGCGCCGCAGTGTCGCTAGCCGGGGTAGTCCCAAGGCTGGTAGGCCTATAATGTAGAGGTAACCAATGAGAGCAGACTCGGTGCGTGACGCTGTCCGTATCCAAAAACGAGCGCACCATTGAAATAATACATATGAAATCCGTATACTACCTCTCTCACCACTACGTTAAAACAAATTACTGCAATGAAAACTTACAATTGATCTGACGGATTTCCCTGAATGGCATTCCATACAGCTAGTTCCTTCAATTGGTGGGAGTTAAATTCACGATAAACACTCCATATTCATTTTTAAAATGTTTAATTGCAATAGTTCTCTAGTATTAAAGTACGAAAGAAAACAGATGTAACAAAGGTCCAAAGCCATATATGAAATTTCATTTTGCGTACAATATAAAAACTGACCACATAATTTATCAATAAAACTTAAAAATTCTGCCATACAGTTATTTAATAACTAGTTTCTCTAACCTCTCACTGGGTTAAAAGAAAGCTATGACTGAGGATTTATAATAATTCTTTATTACAACCGAATGGTCATACTACGATGAATGGAGCAACGATGGAATTACATATGGCAGGAGAAAACGGAGCACCCCGAGAAACCCTGCCCTGACACCACTTTGTCCACCACAAATTCCACATGGATCCATCGAGATCCGATCCCGGGTCCCAGCGGTGGAGGGCGAGCGCTCTAACCATTCAGCCATGGGGGCGGTCTATGACTGAGGAATTGAAACTTTAAACAGTAGCCCCGTAACTTAAAACGCCTATTAACATGCTCAATATCCTATTCATTAACGATGGTATCCTTTTTTACACCTATTATTAATATCATAGCCTACTCTCATAATTTTCCTGTCTACTTGAACAAAATATAACATAGCTATTCAGCTCATTCCATTCTCTTTGCAGAAAATTTCAAAATAAAGTGAAGTCTGAAAAAAATCAGGTTATACGCCCGGTATTCTTCATAATTATTCAATAAAACACAATTAAACCGTAGATTAATTAAAACAGGAGCTTATTTGACGGGTATTTGCTAGTTATTACATTACAGTTACGTATCTGATTGTACTGTAGCTATACAGGCCTACATTTTGCTGATGATAGATAGGAGATCCACTGAAAACCTTTTTTACTACTACAATTTTGTTATTGTCACATGACGATGGCGGTGTTTAAGTTCTTGCTGCTGATTCATATTAAGGATGCATATCGAATGGGAAAAGATACTAAAAGTAGAAAATGCCTGGTCTAGAAATATTTGCTTGCATGAAGAATAATTATAATTATTTATGACCCAATTAATTGAAGGCCCGAAACTTGAAAGTAAGTAGAAAGTAATTTATGGGAGGTAGCGGGAATCTTTAAAGTGCAAAAATGATCTTTTCACAATGTGTTATAAATTAGAACTAATGTATATGAAAAGAGAAATATTATTTATTGCTGCCTATGGGTTTGGGTTTCGAATGGACATTGTGTGATTTTCTATAGATTGCACAATTTCTAAAGCATCTGCTTCAATGCCGTTATGTTTTGTTACTATATTATACTGTTTTAAACAGGTCAGATAGAACCTCTCTCCTATGCGGAAGTCTTTTAAACATTTCATACACGTCCTGTTAATATTACCTCTTGTCTCCACAGCCGTTCAATTTGAAACTTTACAATATAATATTCATAATTTTACACTCTCAAATAGTGTATAGCATCTCGTGGATTTTGGGTTTAAAGTTCTGCAATAGGATAACAGAGAATATTTAAATTTACACTCAAAGTTTACTGTTCTAGCTTATATCACCATGGACGTTTCGGCAAACAGTGTGACATTACATTACTGTTTACTGCAACTAAAAGCAATTAGCTTTCGTTACTTTCGCAAGCAATAACACACATGTAATCGGTGTAACTTTAAATCATGTAAGATGCGTAAAAGAAGACTGCAAGACACTTGCAACAAGACCAAGACCGAGTATGCAAGACCGAGACCAAGACCAAGACCACTGATGCAAGACCGAGACCAAGACCAAGACCAGGGTTACCTATGCAAGACCAAGACCAAGACTGAGAGTGCAATACCAAGACCAAGACCAAGACCGCCTTGGTCTTGGTCTTGGTCTTGCATTTGCTCATCACTATAAGGTATAAAAACTAACATTTATTAGGACCCAATTCTACCATCGAACTTTTAAAACTCTCCGTAGCAGTCTACAAGAATAACAATCGATACTTTTAGTACATTGTTTTGGGTGTTCTTTTTCTTATGATTTTTATTCCGCACTATAATATTGAAAAATCGAATGAAAGCGTTTCATTACTCCAATCTGTTACTACAAATTTTAATAGACCTACAAGAGACTTTTAATAAAAAATGTTTGGAAAGACTACCGAAAAGAGACGGGAATTTAGCGAGCAAATTATCGGCACGGAAACGACTAGCTTTTCTACATTCTCCACCCCTACCATAGGTAGACTACTATAGATAGAGAACTGCGGAAATTTTGATTTCAGCCTTGAAATTCTGTGTGGAGGTTTCAGCATTAATACAATTTGAATTCATCTGAATCCTGAAATACAGTTTTCCGAAAAATGTGCTTGTGAATGGATAGATCAAGTACAAAAAATCGTATAAAAATACATTTTCTATTTGGGTTAGATACTGTCTGTGAAGATTGACAATTCAAACTCTGAAAAAGGTATCTTATTCTACAGTATTTCAGAATGCTACACTAGAATAATTCATTATGCATTGTCCTTGGTTAGAGTAAGAAATGTTCTGAGTGTCACATCAGATTTTTATATCGTTATTTTAATTTATATTAGGCCACGACTTGGGAGGTATATACCAATAGTTTTAGAACAATGGTTCCCAACCTTTTTCAGCTGAAGCCCCCCTTCGAATATAATTAAATCCTCACGCCCCCTTTGATAGTGATAAGGAGAAGAAGGCCTAAAAACGTGATTGTCAGTATTTTTGTATTTTAAAATATCCCTACAATACTTGTAAAAATAAAATTAATATTGCTAACCTCTTTTATTATTCTTATTTATCCGGTGATGCTTTTGCTGTAACACACACACATAAATAAAACACGAAATTTTCTATCTAATTATTGTGAATCTTATTTGAGTCAGTACAGTTCATAAAAAAAAGTTAAACGTAGAAATACAAATGTCCAATGTAGAGTTAAAAACTTAATATTAGTGAGATGATTGGCACTGTTTTGCTTTCACCAGCTCTGATATATTAGGTTTTATGTTTGACAGAGCACAACGCCGATCACTCGTATCTCGTATTTGGATTCCAAATTATTATAAATGTGTTGAGGACAAGATATGACTATTTAATATGACAGGGAAAATATAGTTACAATTTATAAGATCATAAAATGTAAATTAGCACTGTTCTATTATTCTTGTTAATTATGGTATGTGTCTGTCTATTTGTTTGGTTAAAGTTAACCGACTAAAAATTCTTGTCGACCGACAAGGCAACAACACTAAATCAAAATATGAATTTCAAATTGTTGCACGCCCCCCGAAGAAGAGCCTCACGCCCCCCTGGTTGGGAACCCCTGTTTTAAAAGATCTTCAGTAACTTAATATCTCCCTAAAGAGATTTACACGAGTTTAGCTCAATGACGAAGTATGTATCAACAATTTTCCTTTAAATATTATAACTAGGGGCGGACTTCTATGTCATGTCATATTTTTCCCCTTTGCATTATTTCAGGTTTCCGACTAATTTAAACCCGATTCCAAGCATCCTGGTGAAAATGGAACGGATTTATTGTGCATATAACTGCATATTTAAGAAATTTTCAACTGTTGTAGCATATTTAATGTGAATATGCATATTTAGGTCATATTTTTGGCATATTTGTGGGCATATTAAAGAAATTTTGAAGTTTCATATATTTTGTAAATTTTGCATTATAATGATACTTTTGAGAATTTACAGATATTTTAAATAATTACAATTATATTTTAATAAAATTAATTCTATGGTGATAAGGAAAAAGCGAATAAGTCAAAATTCCAAAGTTTGAGGAATGACAAAAAAAAAAATTAGGTCCACAGCATTGTTACACTATTTAGTTCAGTCCACCAGATATTTTTACACAGTATCTTATACCATGTAAAAATGTCTGGGTGGACTGATCTAAATATTGTAAAAATACTGTGAAAATAAATCGTTATTTGTCTCTCCTAAAACTTTGGTATTTTCACTTATTCGCTTTTTCCCTATCACTCTAGAATTATAATGAAACTTAAAAAAATATATACACAATGTTTAAGTGGTAAAAGCATATTTTAAATTTTATTGGTCATATTTTAATGTTTTTTTAGGTCATAAATGCATGCATATGTCCTATTTTTTAGGTCATAGAAATCCGCCCCCTAAGTATAACGTAAATATTCTAGGTAAAATATAACTGAAATTATTTGTCAGCCTGTATGGTAGCTTGTTGCAAATTTAAGATAAGTTATGACTGAAATACAAGCCATTAGAAACATGTTCGATAAATCCACTTCGTATTTTTTTATAACCATAATTTCTGGTACTGAATTATGCAACAGAGACGATTTAATTGAGTTTCAGGTATTGTGGCGTAATTAAAATGCTTTGATGTGTTGTAGTGATAGCGCAAACAGTAATAACGATTCTGTACTAAATGCAAATTACGTAGCATTCAACACAAGCACAGAAAAAAAGAGTCTAGACTCATTTGTGTCTACAAATTTAATATTGCATCAAAACAGTACTGAACGTGAAAAACAGAAAACATCAATAGCTAACAACGGCATTAGTAATAGGCTTATAAACATAAAAACATTTTAAATTAAATATAATATATGATCAATCCTATGGCTGTGATCATTTCATAGGAAAGTACTGTAAATCCCTTTGATGTGTACATGATTAGTTTGTTATACAAACAGAGGAGAAGGGTTAGAGGGCGCTCTAGTGCTAACAGTCGACGTCGATAACCGTCAATATGAGGCGAAAATGTGAGATTTTCATCTGTTAGCGGGAGAGTCAACATCAGGAGGCAGGGGGGAAACTGCGGTACAATGAAGAATGGACCACTCATCAGAGGCAAATAAATAGAAATCAGCCACACATAACCATCTTGCACCAAAAAAACAAACCTAGTTCATGTGTCTGTTCACGTAAACACAGTGTTACTTTTAATAGGAGTACAAACAAAACCAACAGTAATAATCTAATAAACAAACGCAGTACATCTATAAATAAATTTCAAACAACTTTCATCTAGACTTTTAGGCAGCGCAACGTGCTGCCGACACACAAACAGCACGAGGTGTTCAAAACATACAAGGATATACTTCAGTAATAATTATGCCTGCACATCATTATAAAAGATAGATTTGCCGTTAAAAGAGGCTTGAAGCAAGGAGACGCATTATCGGTTTTACTTTTTAATTTCACTTTGGAATATGTCATTAGGAAAGTTTAGGAGAAGAAGTAGGCCTAGAATTAAATGACAATCACCCGATTTTAGCCTATGCAGATGACTTTTGTAAGTTGGGCGATGACATAAACACAATTGGGAGAAATGAAAGTCTTTTCGATTCCTGCTGTAATTCTGGATTGGAAATTAATATAGAAAAAACTAAGTATATGGTTATGAAACGTAAAAATAATGCGCTACATAATATTAGAATAGCCGATAGGCTAAAGCATTCCAACAAGTGGAATTTTTTTTTTAATTTTTGGGAGCAGTAATTACAGATACAAATTATATTAAGATAGAAGTTAAGTAGGCTATCAAAAAGAGAAAATACCCGTTTTTATGCAACTCAGAAACTTTTATCTTCTCGTCTTCTGTCCAGAAATCTAAAAATAAAAATTTATAAGGCAATTATCAAGCCGGATGTGAGACATGGTAGCTTACTCTTCGGGAAGAACATACTGGGTATTCGAAAACTGTGCTGAGGAAAATATACGGACCTAAGAGAGCTAAAAACGGGGACCGGAGAAAACTGCATAATGACAAGCTTCATAACCTGTACTCTTCACCGAATATAATAAGGGTAATTAAATCACGAAGGATGAAATGGACTGGACATGTTAAGCGCATGAGGAAAGAAATACATATCTAAAAAATATTGACTGGGAGACCCGAAGGGTAGAGACCACTTGGAAAACCCAGACTTAGATGGGAGGATAAAGAGTAGATTGAAGGGAAATAAGATTTGCGAGGGATGGTTGGATTGATTTAGCGCAGAATACGGTTCAATGGCTAGCTCATGTAAGCGCGGTAGTGAACCTCAGGGTTCCATAAAATCGATAAAATTACTATCTTTAGCTTGCTTAGGAATTGTTTATTGTCATTGAGTATGTAAGCAAGTAAATAACTTCTGCACAACTAACTGTCAGAGTACCCGTATTATATTATAATTATTAGATTAACCAAACTCATTTGGATCTCGATGTTGTTTAACGTTCTGAAAATCGACCTCCATGAAATTTAAATGATGACCCCTGCTGTAAGTTATACAATGCTTTATCCTCACTCCTCAATCCGTAATTTCATAATACCAATGATGTGTGTGTGTGTGTGGCAAGAAGTAATGTTTTTCACATTCATCAGAAACATTGAAAAATTACTGTAAAAGGAACATTTCATTTCGTATCTGTGTCAACATTCTAAACATAACGAATTATGGTCTTTACGTGAGAGCTTGAGGTATGACTCAAACATTTCTACTAAAATTTCACCCCTTTTATATTAAGACAGGCTTTTCCACACCACTGTAGCCAACAGGACACCAAGTAGCCAAAATACTACCATACCATAAATCTAAAGAAACTAGGGGATGACTTGTATGGAAAATATCGTGTCACATATTTTGTATTTTTATACTTTAACTCAATAGTAGCATACTAGGGTAATCTTGTTTTAGGTATTCGGTATTAATTTCAGTAAAGTAGGCGATTAGCCTTATCGGCCTACACTGTTACGTTACTGAAAATAATGTATAATCCGGGAGCGTATTTTTTGATAACAGAAATAAACACGAAACTTTACAAAACAGTTTTCTTCGCTTTTTTTTTTTTAGTTTCTTACATGCGTAAAATACCAATATTAAGCAAACTGAATTCACGAAATAACGCGATATTTATTCGATTGTGCGAAATGTCTAAACAAGCGCGAAATACGCCCCCTTCCAAACAAAAATTGAAAAATGTGTGCAAAAATCTCATTCAAAATCATAATTTTTGTTTTAGTATGAGTTTTCCTTTTTTCTTCATTTTTTGTTATTTCTATGGCTGCTGAGAAGTTATCGATACACGTGATCGGTTACATTAAAGGAATGTACGCTATTCAGTCATCACGACACACTCCTTCTCTGCTATCTCTGTGCTGAGTTTGGGATGCCTACGTTACATTGCGGCAAATAGTTTAGATTTAACAGATTTCGTATTTTATACACAGTAGTCGGCACTATTGAGCTTAGCCTATAAATTACGCCATTTTGGGTTTATATTAGGCTAATGCCCACGTCTTCACGATTTTTTTTTTCATTTCGCACATTTCGTTAACTAACTAAGTTTATACATGAATTCTATAGGTTTTAAAGAACATTATAACCTCAAATATTTTTCGTAGATCGTGGTTCTAAAAAGAACATAGTGTGTAGAGTGCCGTAGCATCCTCATAAGGATAATTTTATAAAATATTTTACTTCGCGAAATACCCAAGGAAGTTAACACCGAAATCAGTCATTTTGTTTTACCAGAAAATATAGTCCCTATAGCCTATATTATTAGTTTATTCCGTATAGCCTATGTCTACGAAAGTGGCAGCAATAATACCTATATGCTAGAAAAGGCGTAATAGAGTGAGAAATAAAACCTCAGAATTTTTCTTTGAGATAAGATTTTCTTTGAGCGCTAACCGATATTCGTAATTTTGTATATCAGTGAAACTATCCTAATTGTAGTTCGCACTTTTCTCACCCCCCCCCCCACCAACTATTTAAAAATTAAGTAGCCACAAATGCGAAAATTCTACTCATCTGACAACCTTGTAGATCAGGGTTTCCCAAATTGTGTATTGGAAGCTTTTAAAAATAGAGACAGAAAAGGATGAACTTTTTTAATCCTTTGTGTACAGTAAATTATGTCTCAGATTTTTGGGGAAGAATACGTGAAAGTGATACTTATTTTCTTTTGATTTTAGCCCTGAAATGGCTGTATGGCACCATGAAAGTGGGAAATAAAATATCCCGTAAAGACAGTACCCCTACGAGGCATGGTGTGTAAAAGCAATAGATTGCAAAAAGCCCTGTATGAGCGATAGACTAGAATACATGTATAGCGTTTTCTGGAATAGTTTGTGATAAGTCGTCCTTCGCTTCAAACTCTATATACCTATATAAGGACTTTCAGTTTGAAAATCTAAAGCCTTCCATAATTTAATTTTGAATTACACGCAAAATACAAAATCAAGGCGACGCAGGGCTTTTTAAGCTAATATATGTACAAAATCTGACAATTTCTATATAAATACAGGCATCTAGAAGACCTCCTGTAGAACAAGTAATAGGGCCTATTATGGCACACTGACATTGTTATAGGATTAAATAACAGTATGCAATATTATTATCGTTCAGTAACCAAGACAAAACATACGTAGGCAATTAGGTAAAGTAATCATCTGGTAGATAATCATCGAACAGTAGTGTTCCCAGTTCCTTAACACCCTACTAAATACATGTACTGTTGTCTTTTTTATACTATGATATTGCAGAAAGATAGAAAAAAAACATGTATATACTGTATAAAGAAAGGAAATGGGATGGTCTAGGTTCTGGTGCGGTGAACTTCATTCTTCCCATACGCATAACAATGGGAGGACGGCCGGAACTCGTTCTGTTGGGCACAAGGTAAGAGGAAATATGTGACATTGTTACTTCCGAACCATGCAAATAAATGGACTGTACTCTTAACACTGGATTCGCCGAAACAGAGTTTGCATTATATCAAATCTTTAAACAATGAACCGAATAGCGCTTCTCAACTTATTTACTTATTGTGAAGAAAGCATTGTCTACAGCATTGTTTCCCAGGTCTCGATTTCAGGTACTTTGTACCCTGGGTATTTCATTTAAAAAATAATGTAAATATTACCCCCTACCCCCGTAATATTATGTTGAGAGAAGAGTGTCCAGTTCCTTTCATGCATTTATTGAACTTAATATCATGTTAAGGGAAGAATGCTGCAGTAAGTGTGTAAGGATTGTCACTTAATAAATCCATTAAAACTAACGAAGATAATTATACAATAATAATAATAATAATAATAATAATAATAATATTTTGTTTTACCTGGCAGAGTTAAGGCCGTAAGGAGAAGAAGAAGAAGAAGAAGAAGAAGAAGAAAAAATAAATTCAAACAACTTACAAAACATTTGATTGTATATTAAGTGATCTTATAAGTAATATTACACAAAATAAATAAGATAAGTTTTGAGATACATTAATAATTATTATTTACAGAAATAGACCCTTAGTAATCATTCTTACAATGGAATTACAAGGATATAAGGATATGCAAATTGTCATCACTATTTTAAAGTAAAGTAAAATAAAATAATTAAAAATAAGTAAATAAATAAGCTAAGCATTTTTAGGAATATGTAAATAATTTAGTAATTTAGATTTGAACCATGATAATGTTCCTACAGGCTCTGACGTTGCGTGGAAGTCCGTTCCATTGTCGAGAGGTGGTGATGGTGAAGGATAACGACTGCATGGTTGTTCTGTGTTGAGGGATTGGGAGAAGTGTACTAAGTTGTGAACGGGTGTCGAATGTGTGATGTTCTGATAATTTACGATAGCGGGAAGCGAGATATGTTGGAGATAATGACTGTAATATTTGGAACAGGAGACAAAGGGAATGCAGTTTTGTACGATCATTAAGCCGAATCCAAGATGATTTTGAGAATAAGGGTGAGATATGATCAGCTTTTTTAATGTCACAGATATATTATCGAATACACATTATTATGAACACGTTGAATTTTTTTAGAGAGGTTGACGCTGAGATCGTTTAACAATATATCACAATAATCAAAAAGGGGCATAATGAGAGTTTGCATATTTTTCTATATATGTGTGTTATTTGAACATTCCAGTTGAGATTTTTGTTAAAGAAAACTCCTAGATTTTATAATAGATAAACTGAAAGCCACTAGAGATTTATTAATTAGTAGGGATGGTAGATTATTTAATCATACAAAAGACTGTAATCTCCGTTGTCCCAGAATTACTGCCTGCGATTTTTCATCATTCAAGCTCAATCCAAATTTCTTACACCAAGAGGATAATGCCTGTAGGTCATGATCTACTTTATTGATGTTGTCGATCAATGCTTCAGGCCGAGAATGCATATAGATTTGAAGATCAACAGCATAGAGATGGTGTTTGCTATGAGCTAAGGTTGTGGATATGTCATTTATATAAAATGAAAACAATAGCGTCCAAATACTGCGGTACTCATCTCTCCACATCTCGCCAGGAGGAAGACCGGCAAGATGATAAAACACATTGCTGACGATTGCGAAGATAGGAATGTACAGTAGTATTATTTCTGTCTGACACTGCTCAGAAAGATGCGCCGTAGACAGACGAGTCCACTATAGAAAAATTGTCATGTTAAGGGGTGGTTGTTTATTAGTACACAGGTCTCGGAAGAAGGAACATCTCTTGTTGCGGTGCCTAACAGACAGTGCTTCAGGTGAGTGCAGTTGTGCGCAAGACTTTTGCAACATGCCTCCGATTCATAGTAAACTGGGAGGGAGTAAAGTTATTCATTCGCAGACAAGAGAAGTAGTATATAATGTATATAAATATTTTCGGGATGTGAGGGGTCAGCGTGCATCTGTATATAAAAGGGTTTCAACAGCTACAGGTGTATCCATTAGTACTGTGAAGCGAATCGTGAAAGAGGCCAAAAGTATTGAAGAAGGAGCTTCTAATTCTTTTTCTACCCCTGATAAAGAAAGAATACGTACCTCGAAGAAATCATCTCCTGACAATTTTAACGAAGAAGTAGTCCGACGAACAATTAATAATTTCTATATTGAAGAAAAGCAGAGACCGACTTTAAAAAAAATACACTCAAGACTAAAAGAAAAAATTGACTTTCAGGGTAGCATCTCTACACTCAGGAAAATTATTTTACATATTGGTTTTCGGTGGAGGAAAACAAGAAATAATAGAAAAATTCTTGTGGAACAACAGAGAATAAAGTCCCTCAGATGTGCCTATTTAAGGTCTATTCATCAGTATAGGACTGAAGGGCGTTCAATAGTGTACATGGATGAAACCTACCTTCACACAACACATACTACACCATGTGCCTGGAGTGACGAATCGCTGAGTGGACTCTTCTCGCCAGTTTCGAAAGGACAACGGCTTATTATAATTCACGCTGGAGGAGAGCATGGCTTTGTGCCCAATGCTTATTTGAGATTCATTTCACACAGAAAAACAGGGGACTATCATGGGGACATGGATTTCAATAACTACGAGCAGTGGCTAAAGGAAAGACTAATTCCAAATCTTTCTCCTCACTCAGTCTTGGTTATTGATAATGCCCCTTACCATAACGTGCAGCTGAATAAGCCTCCCACATCGAATTCCCGAAAAGACGTGATGATATCTTGGTTGCAGTCCCACCTTGAAAACGATAATTTTGAGAAACAAAACTTTCATAGTAAGACAAAAGCTGAAATTTATGAACTAATACTGACACTTAAGCCACAACACCGAAGCTACAAAATCGATCATCTTCTCCAGCAACATGGCCACGATGTTTTAAGGCTCCCCCCTTATCACCCTGAGCTCAATCCGATAGAACTCATATGGGCTACTGTAAAAAATTGGGTAGCCGAAAACAATGTGACATTTAAAATGGCAGATGTCATGAAGATTACGGATGAGAAGTTTTCCTCAATATCTGCAGAGGAGTGGAAACGGAGATGCCAGCACGTGAAGAATATTGAACAGGAATATCTGGAAAGGGAGGGACTCCTGGATGCGGCTCAAGAATTGGTCATTCATTTGGGTGGTGATAGTGATGCTTCTAGTGAGAGTGATTCGGATGCTAATAATGTTGGTGGTGATGGTGATGATGATGCTGATAGTAATGGTAAAGGGGAAAGACTCTCAGTCTCTGGTGTCACTCCTATGGAATAATATCCAGTCCTGTAATTGAGCACAGCGGTAACACCACACTTGGTATGTAGAGTAAATATATTAAAGTTCCATACTGTATGTTAGAGTTAAAACATTTAATGTTAGTGTTATAACATTTAATGAATGAGGTAAAAATATCTGCCAGAGCTGTACTTGGATAGGGATTTGTTTGTAAACACAAACGCTGACTAAAGATATATAAGCTACTACTGTCATGATCGGCGGGATGGGAAGGTCTCTGAATTAACCCACACCGCTGGATTCTCTTCTCCTCACTCGCGTTTCGTCGGGGTCAGACAGAAATAATACTACTGTACCACCGGAGGCAGCTCTCGGATCAATGCATTGCTCGCAGTTTAACTATAAGAAGATTTAAGTCCACGGAGTCAAAGGCTTTACTGAAGTCTAGGAGAGTCAGTATAGGCCTAGTCATTTGGTTTTTGTATATGGCTTCACGTATGTCCTCTGTCGCCGTGAGAAGTGTGTACTTCTACTATGGCCAGTTCTGAATCCAGACTGATATGGGTCAAGTATATTATATTCACTGAAATAATCTGTCAGTTGTCTGAATAATATTCTTTCCAGGGCTTTCGATATGGCAGGAAGAATGCTGATACTTCTGTAGTGACTAGGTGCCGTTGGTTTGCTATTCTTAGGTGTAGGTCGTACTATAGCTTTCTTCCATTGGTTCGAGTAAGTTGAAGTCATGAGGTATTGATAGGGCCCTGATTTATTGGTGAAATAAAATGACTGATTTCGGTGTTAACTTCCTTCTATTTCGGTGGGTATTTCGTGAAATAAATTACTTATATTACATTGGGAACATTGCGCAATGATAAACTTTGGTTCTTTATTTACATGAACTAACTCCCCCCCCCCCCATTTCTATGTTATTCTGCCCTTGTATGAACTGAAGTAACTTTCGATTTAGGCATGATTAGAGTTAATGTTAAAATATAATGACGAGAAATGTTATCGTAATTTCTACTAAACACCATCAGATAGCCATTTGCAAACTGAAGTGCCAACCATACCACTGGATAAAATACGAAATCTGTTGAATACAAGTAACAAACATTCTACACTCTTCTGCTGTAATCGATCATAGGCATCGCTAACTTGGCAAAGACATAGCAGGAAAGGAGTGTACCGGTACTCAACAGTACAAACCAGGTCACAGACAATCTTTGCGTAAATTCTGCAATCTTTGTAATCGAACACAAATATCGATATATCGGTAAATGTTCGACAGCCACAGAAACAGCAGAAGAAAAGCATGCTGCTAAGGGGCATATTTCGCGCTTATAGACACATTTCGCGGTATCGGGTAAATTTCGCGATATTTCGTGGATTCAATTTGGTTCATATTGGTATTTTAAGCATATAAAAGCTAAATATAGCTAAGGGAGGTTGTTTTATATAATTTCGCGCTTATCGTTGTTACCAAAAAATACGGCCCCTAGGTATTGAGTATGTGCGTAAGCGTAGGTAAGGTAACAATAATTTTGCGATGTTATCTACGCCTTGCGATTTTGATTTAATACGCATTAAAACCCTTCTTACATCAACAGACATACTGTAAGATAAAAAAAAGATTACCTTCTAGGGGGTTCAATGTTTCGTAGTTCGTTAATTATCTGATTCTTGGTCTTTGTGTCAATCGGTCTAATGGGTAGGGATGTAGAATAGTCATTAAGCTGTTGGGAAGGAATGTTAATATTATACTGGCATGGAAGAGGAGGAGAATATTATTGCAGCAATTGCCACGTAATTTTATTCCAATCTTCGCAAATAATCAGTAAACATGTCCAGTGAGGTCACACTCATTAACACAAGTTGAAAATTAACAGCTAAATGGAACATTTCCTCCGCACTAATTGTCAAGCTTCATAACCCACTGACTGCAAAATTCGATTCTGTTACGGGCATCTTTGTTATAGCACATTTGATTATCTGAACTACCATAGCAGGTCAATATTTTGCATTCTGTTCTTCACATTTACTAAACTGCAAAATACTGCAAAATTTGATGATTGCCATGGTTCCGATTGACCTTTTATTGACATGTATTACAAGACCACTATAACCTTAATTACTTATTATTTACCCACCAATGAGCAATAATGCTCATAACTAGTGGCAGTACAATATAATACACAGAGAACAACAATATATTTACTAAAAAATTAGGAGAAAGTATAATTATTGACGGTAATCTACAAAGATTTTCACAGAATTTATAAATGTAATAGTAAAAATAGAAACATAGGAATCATGAAAGTGGTTATGAAAGGAAATAAAATTAGGCCTTGGAAGCAAGTCTTTATATTTTTAATGTCCATAATCTCTTGTGGTAATTCGTTATAATTCTTGCAAAGGGAATAACGAATTCATATACTATCATATTTGAGGTATTTTCTGGAAGTGTATAAAATTATAACATATGGTGAAACAGTTGTACATATTATCATTAAAGTTAAAATAAATAATTATGATGCGTGATTTTCAATACACTTTTGCACACAACACCTGAACTGGGATTTGATAAGTTCTCTAATTAGAAGCATGCCCGAATGTGGATAAAATTCTAATGATGATGAAGTTGATGAAGTTTCATAATGATATTAATGCTGTACTTTTCAATGTTTGTGTAGATTTAATAATATAGCCAAAAGTATATTCCCATATTAGTAACATAAAGGTTAGGTGAGAGTAAATTAAGGCATAATTGTAGGTCCGTGAAATTCGCCAGACGCAATAATGCGAAGCGTTCTCAATTCAACAAATAGGCCTATTTGCAGAATTTCATTTTACTGCCTCCTATAAATCGTGAATCGTGAAATAACGAGAATTCACATAATAACGCCAAAAGTAAACATAACCTCAGTATTTTGGACGAATTTCGGCAAAAATGATTTAATTTGGATAAGACTATACAATTAATCCATTTTTAAACAATTTTTCTCAATTTCTATTATTTTCCCATGATGTTGGAAGCAAATGACTGCATCGACCATGTTGGCATAGAAGAATATTTCATGGTAAGGTAGAACAACAAGTTTTCGCTTCAAATTGAACACCTCAAAGAGTAAGCCCGAAAGGAAGAAATACAGGTCGGCCTATACCAAGCACTCAAAGTGCACAATCGTAGTCTGCTCCATGAATTTTAAGCTCTTGCCAATGTTAATATTTTTTTTTGTACGATGAAAAATTATAAATTCAATTGATTTTTTAATTATCTAGAGTGCCTATAATGAAAAATCACAACAATAATTCAATATTCAAGTAAATCTTGTTTCGTAAATCCATGATGACATTATGAACTTATAAAAAATTAAAACGAATATATATATAGGTATATATATATATATATATATATATATATATAACATTTACTTTGAAGGTAGTAGGCCTACTACTATAAGGCGTTAAATATTCACCCTTTCAAAATTCTAAATTGCTGGGAACGAAGCCATGTCAAAAACAGGCCTAAATAAAAATGGCTTCGTTCCCAGCAATTATAGGATTTTGGAAGGGTGAATATTTAACGGCTTAGGCCTATAGTAGTAGGCCTCCTACCTTCAAAGTAAATGTTATATATATATATATATATTCGTTTTAATTGTTTTATAAGTTCATAATGTCTTCATGATCAGTAGAGAAAATTGACAGATTACTTTGATTTATTCATGAAAATAAAGCAATATTGATCCCAGACTTCCTAGTCATAGCAACAGCACACTACAAAACTTGAATTGCCTCCAGAATAAGGATGATAAGGGTAAATAACAATTGTGTATGTCGATTTTTTAACTTCAAAGGTATAGCAATTCTTTATTTCTATCGATGCTCAGTGACTACGGTCAGATTCTATCTGGCTATTGCAAAATGATACCTGACTTAGTCGTTGGACAGGCGAAGTACAATGAACCATTCCAGTGTTGAACCTTGGACACTTGTTGAGACAAAAAAAGTTTGTAAACATATAGCTACAGTTTGGTTCATTCTAAGTTATAAGGCTATAAAAGTCCGGCCCCTAATGATGACTGTTGTGTTGATCGATCTATGCTCTGTGAAACAGCAGACTTACTTCGAAATACCTTGTAGCCAGAATTGTTAAACAGGGCTAACCAAAGAGGCGTGCCAAATGTTATAGAAATTCGTTTTTTGGGTCTTTTTGTTAATCATGATCACACGGACAAAGAAAGATACTTTTGTTCTAATCGTTTCAGAGCTGTCCCAAGTTAAAAGACGCAACATGACCAGTTAAAAGCATAAAGACAGCACCTATTATTCTTGTAAGTTATTCCATTAATCCTCCTGATGCTTAAAGTAATAATTTGACAACTAGAATTCATATCCAAATAATTTCTATTAAATATAAACAATAAATAAGGTAAGTGCAAACAATATAAAATTAACTTTAAATTGGATTTTTGTATAGTGACCATTATATTATTGAATGGTTTTCCTAAAGATTTTTTTTCAAGTTTTATTCCAATGAACGCAGCAACACGTAGAAACATATCTACTACTTTTTTATTTATTTATATTAGCGATGAAGAAGGCAAGATACCACGGTCTTCCACACAGTGAGCAAAAACAGCAATTCTTGCACTCGTTAAGTGTGAAATTACATATAATAGGGATCACGGATGAAACAAATAACATGTTCAACAACACAACGCTGGTTCCATGAGCATTATGTATGTGTTAACAGAAAAAGGGGTCATTTCTATTTGCTTTGAGTTTCCCGTTGTGTTTAGCACACACATACAAATTGCTCACCTGCTAATATTTAAACAACAGTTAATTTACATGTACAGTATTTATACTTCAGCAAAATTTTTATCAGCAGTTTTAATTTTGAATTCCGAGGACTACTTTATTTAGGCTATGTTTACTTTCGTAAGAAAGTTGTATTGAGTATATAATGCCTGACGATCCACTCAATTTTTAATAAACGTACGTCGGTTACCTCTATAGGATTAAGCTAACTTTTATTTTGTGTACTGAATTTTTACAGTGCATCCTTTTTAAGTGTAGGGTTAGGCCACGAATTAAAAAAATAGTAACATTCACTTTTCTACAATAATTCTAATCTTACAGTTTATAAAAAAAAATGTACCAAATAGAGAGGTTATAAGTTACTGATTCTCTCGTTGGCTCCATGTGGAATTTGTGGTGTACAAAATCGGATCGGGGCAGGTTTTCTCGGAGTGCTCCTGTTTCCCCTGCCATATATCATTCCACCAGAGCTCTAAACCTATTCATCATACTATGACCATTGGTTGCAATAAAGGAATTATAAGATACCGATTTTATGGCATCTGAACCTGAGATCGATTGAAACTGTTTAGATTTTAATGGACGACTGGTTTTCTAAACTTCTTGTCTTACTTGCACACTTAATTAAAATGTATACGCAAATGAAACTTTAAAGATTCATTTTAATATCTCAATTTGTTTTTGAGATATTAATTATTTTAAAATGATTTATCCAAGAGATATTAAAATAAGAACCTGAATTTTTATTTGAGATTCTTTGATACACTCTTTACAAATCTATTAATGGATTTTTTTATACTGTGCAAACTTCTTGTTTAATTACCCCGAAAAACTAAAATTTTAAAAAAAGATCTATGGTTATATATTTAATGTTCATAGAAGGGGTAATAAATGATATATTATGTATAATCATATATATATATATATATATATATATATATATATACATGTATAAAGAACAAAGTCCTACACTGAAAGTCTGATTAGACATTCTGAAAAATGCTGTAATGATTCTGATTTAACTTTGTACATGAAGATCTTATACTTTTATTTGATACTTTTCTCCGCAAATATCCTTTTAAGGGTAGTTAAAAGTCAGTTTTTCACCGAACCTCTGTCTTAACTGGTGAAAAATAAATCTTTACATCAGGTTGAAACAACTGAACACGTATTCCTTGCAATACGGCCTCTTATACTATAGGCCATCAGAATGTGGATTGGAAAAGGTGTACAGCCCATGCTTAGGGTAAAAGAAAATTACATGAGTGCATTACATCAGAATTTGAGTTGTGATGGGATGCGATTTGGAACGTGGCAACGACTTATATACCTTAAACATTACAATATATGGTATATTATGTATTGTAATAAACTACAAGAAGAACTAAACTTTTATTTGATTAGAGAAAATTGTGTTTTTCACTTCAAATTTCTTAAGTGCGAGTATGGTACTTTATGAGAATGTGTGCGGGACGGGAAAATGTCTGACCGTCCGTGTGCCTGTACACACGATAACTCAAATACGCTTTATCGGATTTTCACGAAACTCGGTAACGCATTTATAATGTCCATAGCAAGAAGCCTATTAATTTTGGACCAAATCGGTTGACCGGTACCGGAGTAGCGACTAATTAAAGGTCAAATGCTTTTAAATGGGAAATCATGACTATACTACAATACTGCGTTGCTAATCATTGAGGTCCTTGACTCCAATGCAGTCAGATGTTTGTTTATTTCGTTGATCAAGTTGAAATGAGTACTACATGAATACTGTTATATACAGAAGGTATGTTACTGTGAAATAATTAGGCGTACCTACATTAAGCGGAGTTCTTTGCCAATGCATTTTGTAAAATATTCACATAATTTAAGAATTTCTTATATCAGTGTATAGGAGACCTTTGTTCTTCCGCAAGGCCTGGCTAATGAATCGATCTGGAGCTTAACTCGGAGATAGATTACAGGAATAACTTATTTTCTTGCGTATCATAATTGTAATTATCACTGTTTAAATAAAAGCATTCTGGCACTTTGTTATATCAGTTTACCTGATTATTATTAATATATAGGCTATCATGTTGTAATATGAATTCCTTAATTTCATAATAAGCGGCCAAGAAACAAATTCCATCAAAGCTAGAGTTGGAACTAGAGGTTACACTCTGTACAATTTTATCCTTTATACCGCCGTCAGGCAAACTCAAACGAATTAATGCTGTTAATGTTGATTGCATTTCAAATTCTGTGTTTACAGTATAACTTACATACAGGACAAAGTCAGCACAATTGGCATTTATTGTGGCGTGCTAAAATTGGTTTCAATTGAACAAGTAAAGGACAACAAGGGGAAAAAAGTTCAGTTTATTAAGTACCAGAATGGTACTTTATGAGATTGTGTGGTGGACGGGAAAAGTCTGTATGTCTCTCTGTCTGTCCGTGTGCCTGTACGCGCGGTAACTCAAATACGTTTTATCGGATTTTCATGAAACTTGGTATACGCATTTACAACGTCCATGGGAAGAAGCTTATTGATACTGGAGAAAATCTGTTGACCGGTACCAGGGTAATGCCCAATTTAGTGCCGTTTTTCGGGTAGTATATTAGAAAGAATTGATCAAATGCAAATCATTTCTCATGACAACATATTATTGTTTTACAGTGTTCATATACAGCTTTGGAAGTTGCTTTGACAGATAACACTACCCACATATTCCTTCACATATTGCTTATCAATTTTAGACCTTTGATTGTCCGTAAGCCCTTAAGCTTAATGAATCGAGCTGGAGGTTAACTCGGAAATTGATTACAAAAATAACTTATTTTCTGCATATCATAATTGCAATTGTCACTGATTAAACAAAAGCTGTCAGGCACTTTGTTAAATCAGTTTACCAGATTTTATTGGACATGATGAAGGTTCGCAATAGACATTTAGTTCCCCTGACGAAGGCAGGAAATAGCTTGTAATGCCTATGAAGCAATATTATGACTACATCAATGCTGTTTGATAATTCACTCGCAAACTTTATGACCATTTAATTATGTAGTTTGTTTTTTACTCCGTACGTATTCTATTTAAATGCAACACAAGAAAATAATTATCAAGAGAGTGCTATAATAATATGTAACCCCTAGTTTTATTAAGTAGGTAACAATTATTTTTTCACGTTAATTCGAAACCAACAAAGGACATAAATTCTGAACGTAGCTGATCAGAAATAAAAATTAATTCTAGGCCTACGATCTTATCTCCTACCAAGAGGAAGAAGATAAAAAAGACTGTCTACCATGAACGAACTTAATTTCATTATAAACTGGTGATTAAGAGAAAAGAACAGAAAAATACGGATTATGTTTTTGTTTATCCTCTTCTTTCTAGGCCGGAACATGGAGTCTCCCGGGGAAAGCTTCAATTCCGAAAACGAATTTAATGAATCTTGTTTTGTTGTGGAGGGCAGAATGAAAGGTGATAGGCCCATCGTCTCAAAAATCCTCCGAAGGCATTACTGGACGAGAAAGAAAAAGAAAATTTAATCCAGAACCTATCATTTCTTTAACGTGCCCTAACGTGCCCTAACTTTAAATCTTTAACGGGAGCGAAGATTTTTATGTCCTGGAAATTCCGTTTTTCTCAGTTGGGCTTGAACTCATGGACCTTGGATCCAGAGGTGGGCCTGCTATCTCTGCAACACTGAAGTAAAGGATTACTAAGTGAATAGTAAATTGATTTTGATTTGTCTTACGGAAATTGTAGTCTTGCTTCTGAAGTGTATTGTAAAGTTTTAAAAACTTTTATCTGCCTGATTTAGTCGGTCTGTGAATAATTTCATTATTTTTCGCTGGCATATTATAGGAATGAGTTAAAATTTTCAATTCATAATTAACAAATAAATGTGTGCACCATATAGGCCTAACTTAAAATTAATAAAGTAATAGATAATAGCATGAATTCCGATCTTCTTTTACTTAGGCAAACGAATGTAGATATCTTAACGTCCGCTGAATCATGGTTTACTAGAAACGAGATGGTAGTTAATAAAGATAAAACTCAGGAAATTATTTTTAGTTTAAGAGATATTGACAAAGAATATTCCCCTGTGAAATTGCTTGGTTTTGTTTTGAACAAGAAATTAACATGGAACGATCACATATCTTTGTTGTGTAACAAATTATCCAGAGTAATCTTTCTTCTTCGTAGACTTGTTTTCTTAGTTTCTAATCAAGTTCTTAAACAGATATACTTTGGTCTATTTTACTCTCATTTATCATATGGAACTCATATTTGGGGAAACTCCTCTCATGCTGAAAAGGTATTTATATTGCAGAAGAAAGCTATCAGAATTTTAAATGGGAAATCCACTTTTGATCATTGTAAACAGCTTTTTATTGATTCTCAGATATTAACTTTTCCGTGTATTTATATTTTTTCGTCATTGGTTTCTATTAAAGAAAGAATAAATGATTATGCTGTACGATCGGAAATTCATTCTTATAATACAAGAAATTGTGGTGCTCTTCAGACCAATCAACTTCGCACGTCAAAGGCTTTTGATAGCTGGGAATCTAAAGGAATCAGTATGTTTAATATGTTGTCGCCTTCTGCTAAACATATACCTACCAAATGTTTTAAGAGAATTTTAAAGACTTGGTTGTTAAACAAGGGTTTTTACTCTGTTAATGACATTTTTATATCTGGAGTGCATGATCTGACCTTTTAAATGTACTCTTTTATATTATTCGACAATGCCTTGTAGCCTACTTGATTATTCTGGCTGTAATTACATTATTATTATTATTATTATTATTATTATTATTATTATTATTATTATTATTATTATTATTGAGTTAACTCTAAAAAATGCTCAGCCTATTTTAATTGGATGCCATTATTTTGCGCCCAATACGAGTATTGCTGCATTTCAGCAGTATTTTAATTTTCTCGAAAATAATTTAGATTGTAACAACTTTCAGGTCATTTTACTCGGTGATTTTAATATCCCTGGTTTCAATTGGCTGGCAGGTGTTGCACCTAACTTATATCACTATCATAAAATTAAAGGTGAAATTGTACACCAAACATGCTCTTTCCTAAATTTGTCTCAAATCAATGACACTGTCCCTAGTAAAAATTTATTAGACTTAGTTTTTACAAGTCTGGATGAGATCACTGTATCAATACCGGATTATGCACTGGTGAATATTGATAACTATCATCCCCCTATTGTTATGAATTTAATTAGCCAAGTGAGTGAAGGTACTCAGTTCCCAACAGAAAGTTTATGCTATCACAAAGGTGACTATTATAAACTATACAACACATTAGCTTCATCTGACTGGTCCGCAGTGTATAATCAAAAATCACCTGACACTGCTGTTGAAAATCTTGCATATTTAGTTAGTGATGCAATTAATAAGTCAATCCCTAAAACATTTGCTGTTAAACCAAAATATCCGGCTTGGTTTTCAAGAGAGCTTAAATTATATATAAGGAAAAAGAAACATTATCATCGACTTTTTAAAAAACACTCGACTGATTTGTATTATCAATGTTTCTCAGATTACCGAAGATTGGTAAAAGTAACTATTAAAATTGATAGGCAAAAATGGTACAAATCAATCGATCAAGATTTAAAGTCAAACCCTGCTAAATTTTGGAGTTATGTTTCGAAGTTACGAAATAAAAACGATCCCGTATTGCATGTTAAAATTAACAATACCATTGTTTCAGAACCATCAAAGCTAGTGAATATTTTCGCAGAGCATTTTCAGATTATAAATACGCCCACTAATGAAGTACCTGGGCCCTATGCTCAAACTGTCACATCTGAATGCCTACATGTTCCAACTATCGTAGATTCCGATGTCTTGGTAGCTATTCGACACTTGAGACCATCTAAGAGTTCGGGACTCGACCAGATACCAAGCTTTATTGTTAAGGGGTGTGCCCCAATACTGACACCTGTACTTACATATGTGTATAACCTTTCGCTGGAAACAGAAACTTTTCCTTCAATTTGGAAAATTTCTGCTATCAGACCGGTACATAAGAAAGGCAAAAGCAAAGAATTGGCAAATTTTAGGCCCATAGCCATATTAAATACATTTTCAAAAATTTTTGAAACCATCATTCATAAACATATTTCATTTTTCAGTAAAAATAAATTAAATGATTTCCAGCATGGTTTTACCAAGGACATGTCCACAGCAACCAATATTATCACTTTTCTCAATGACATACTTAAAGAAAATTGCTCACAATCGCAATCAGATGCCATATTTTTTGACCTGAGCAGAGCATTTGATGTAGTAAATCACGATCTTCTTGTTAAAAAATTGAGTAATTTAGGTCTACATAACAAGTATGTCAATTGGTTTTCAAGTTATTTAAGAAACAGATCTGCTCGAGTTAGAATATCTAACTATTTTTCAGAGCCTTTTTACATACCAGATGGTGTACCCCAGGGGTCAGTGTTGGGTCCTTTCTTGTTCTTAGTTTTTATTAACGACATATCTAATATGCTAACATGTAAGAAAATAGCATACGCAGACGACCTATGTATATGGAATAAAATATCTACGGCTTCGGACTGCAAATTACTGCAAAGGAATATCGATTACATACACCAGTGGTGTAAATCAAATTTAATGATAATTAACACCAGTAAGACCCAGAGCATGATATTTAGTAGAAAAACTAACCAAATAATATACAATTATCGTCTTGGCCAAAACATAATAGCACGTTCAGAAAATATAAAATACCTTGGAGTTTATCTTGACTCAAAATTATATTTTCATGTCCATATTGACCATATTTTCACACAGGCTTTAAAAACTCTTGGATTAGTTCGTTTAATTTCTCAAAATTTAAAAAGCATAGAGTCATTACTTACTCTTTACAAATTTTTAATTCGCAGTGGCTTAGAATATTGTAGTGTTGCTTATAACAGCATTACAATATCTGACAGTAATAAGCTGGAACGAATACAAAGAAAATTTGTTTCCCTTATACGTAATAAGTTTAACAGAAATTTGGACTATGATGATATACTTAAGTTATTAAATTTGGAAACATTATATAATAGGCGTGTTTCTGCAGATGCTAATTTCATAGCTAAAGTCTTTCGTGGGGAAATACATTGCAAATCAATTTTAGATAGCATAGGGCTCTCTGTCCCATATGCACGAGGAACAAGAAATCGAACAATTTTTGCTGTTCAACAGCCATATGTGATTCCTTCTAACAGAATGGCTATTGCTTGCAATGCCCTATTTAAAAATTCTGATATATTCCACAAGCAGTGATTATTATTACTGTTATTATTATTATTACTATTATTATTATTATTATTATTATTATTATTATTATTATATACACACAAGACTGACAAGGACTCATTCATTATTTTGATAAAACGGCCATATGCTCTACAAGTTTAACAAGAAATGTAATGACACAATCTTTAATTAAAGAATGCGACCTGCTTTCCTCAAATATAAACATATAAACTAGTGTATGCATTGAATTATAAGTAAAGAATGTGCTGACGTAACGAAGTTCATGCTATTGACATAGCTCTGCTGACCGCACAATCAATCATGTTAAAACTGCAGACTTGACAGTTAGGTAGTCAGATGTCTAATTATGTGTTATCTTGTAATTCCTGTTGTATATGTAATTCTTTTATTATTGTAAATAATATATCATCATCATAATTCACCACTGCCATTCCTTTATCATAATTCATTCTAATATTAAGTAGAAGCCTACTGTTTAAAATTTGTAAAAATTGTCTGTAGCTTCTATAAATAAATAATTGAAATTGAAATTGAAATTGAAATTATTATTATTATTACATAAACAGAGATGTTTAATATTTTCGTAATTAAATTGACTTTATAAATTATTTATTACATGTTATTTTTTACATAGTCATTACAAAATGCCACTCGTTACCTGAAATTCCCCTAGGCCTGCATAAACTCTCGAGCGAGCGGGAATTTATCGGGGGTTTTCACATCACTATTGGCATTACCTCGATAATATTGTAATTAGTTGTTATTCAACAAATACAAAATGACTTCCTACCTCTATTTAGAGAACAGAAACTCTTCACTCTATCGCTGGTATTCATCACTGTGGGAAAATTCTTTCGTAACTTACTGGCGTGTTGATGGGAAAAAAATTCTAGACAGGCTCTGTCGTTAAAAAGATTTTGCTATAGCGACTATTATGGATTCTGCTACGTTTTACGAGGCACAGTAAATTTGTTTCTAATAGACACTTCCTGACAGTAAAGTAGTCATTTTTCTTTTGCAGTTTAGTGCAACAACTTTATGGCCTCGGTGCCAGCTATCCAATCAGAAAGATTCTGCACGAACTAGCACATGAACAAATATTATGGGCTATATGTTTGAGTAAATATCTTTACCGTTAAGCTTAAAATGTTTAACAATAATAGCCCCATCTCGAATTATCTGCAAATATCTTATACATACATATTGTATACAGTGAGTTATATTTTACTTGTTTATTATCGAACTTCTTTTCGCTTACCGACATCTTTCATACTGCATTTGCACAGTATATAACTTCGTTTCTTTTTTTCTTCGGAATTTATACTTCTTAATTTTTTTTCAGTTCACCGTAACCGCTCCCGATCACGAGCATTATTCATTCGGGAGAAGTCATTTATGTCGTGTACTGTAATTTGCCATAATAGAACTTTAAAAACTGCATCAAATGTTAATAGAATAATACCGGGTGATCCGTTTGGGTATGGATGAAATTAAATGTTATTATAAAAGCCAATATAAGTGTAAGAAAAATTTCTTGCCGGTTATATTATAGTTAAAACATGGGAGATTCCATATATGGCAATCAACAATTCACAACCTGAAAGGACAAATAAAAATCATAGATGATCAAAATGGATACTACAAATCAACAGCGGGAAAAATGTGTTCTTTGGTATGCTAAATTTGAGTGTGTGAAAAGAGTTCAAGAGTTCAAGAGTGTGAATATTCCAGAAAGATGGTGCACCCTTCTCACTGGCCATGGGATGTTCTTAATTTCTAAATGCCATTTCCAACGGTATGTGATGTGATCGTGGTGGACCCATTCCTTGGTCCCTAAACTCGTCAGATTAACCCATCCTGATTTCTTGTGTGAGGTTTTCTTAAAGTCACTGTCTATGCACAGAAACACAGGAACATTGATGATCTTAGAGTAAAAATTACTCAAGCTTTTCAACAAATCACCCCTCTTATGTTACAATGGACATGGGCCCTTTTGAGTTATGCAGAGTGCGCTATGGGGCTCAAGTTGAATACTGAGGAATCTCCCATCTTTCAGTGTTGTATACACAAAATTTCAACAAATAAACTTCAATAGTAAATGTTTTACAGTGTTTTTATTTTATCCATACACAAACGGATCACTATGTAGAACCTCATCTATAACAAGAAAGAAAAAATACTGGAAGGTCGTCTATTATTAAACGACGAAAGATTAAAAGAGTTTTACTAATACTAGGCTACTTACTATTATGTAATTTTTTAGACATGTAATTCGTAAACACAGGCCTATACTAAGTTTTGATAGAAAATTCAAATCGATCTGAAGACGCTTTTCGTACTGAACTTGTCATCAAAACGAGAATTCAGATCGATTTAAATCTTAAGTTCACCTAAAGAGTGGGATTGGATCGGATTGTGTTCGTATTCAATGCCATGAAAACAATACCGTATTCAAATCGATCTCAATATGCTGAAGGGATGTTTCATTAGTCCTAGCGTATTTGGAGTAAAACATTTCATTGGTAGTCAGATTTGGAGCTGTGGATTCTCTTGGAAAGAGTATTTTCAATTACGGTATCGAAAATTGCCTGAAAATGGGAGTCGTATCGGGATATTCTCTATGAAAACGTAATAACATAACTTATATCATTCTGACATTTTTTACGGCATCTGTTATTCTCAAGTTATCCAATTGCCTTGTCCAATAATAACTTAACTATAAGAATTTATTATCAAAAATGGCAGGTCTTTATTTATACGCACTTTATTATCGAGTTCTATTCTACTATTATCCATAATAACCTATCAATTATTTTTTAAAATGTAAAAATATAAAACAAAATTTAACACGTGTGTACTATAGCAGTTATTTGTTAAAATTGTAATAGGCATCTAACAGATACACAACAGGGCGATTAAACTATATCGAGTAATTAATTTCTAACGGTGTTATGCTATAGGAACCTGTTACACAGTTTTACGAGTGTGGCTGAACAATAAACTATAGACTATAATATTAACATATGCTTAAATTGTGGCGGTGGAATAATTCGACCTAACCATTATGAACAGTTACCAGAGTGATGAAATCAATGAACTGTTTTAACAGTTCATGTTCAGTCTCATGGACAACAGAATACAAAATCACCCAACATAATTAAATAAGCTCTGAATGCTAATAAACACTGTTGTTGTATATCTCATCATATGCATGTCTATCACCTTCCGCTTGACACGATGGTGAAAAAAAGAATTAAATTTAACTCAATGGATTTTTATACAGATTTTAACAAATTACTCCTTCGTTAGAAACAAACAACAACATTCAAATACCATGCTTGTACCAGGTTAGTACTTTCTCAGGAAAAATATACTCCTAAAGTTTAACCTAGTGAATTACTAGTGAACCTAATGATTTTCCGTAGGTCTACTGCTTTTTTTAACATCTGAAGAGAAAGAAGTAAAGAATACATTTGTCCTTTGCTATTTTTCAATAACAGATCCCGTCAAAATTAAATTCAAATATTCATATGTGAAGCACATACTCCATGGAGAATGTCAACGTCGACAAATGTAAATATTTGTCATGCAGTGATTTTGTAATACTTGTGACAGATTACTTATTTATTTAGTTACTCAACGGCAAAAGACGATTGCTAAGCAAACTAAAGAAAAATTAGCTAATTTATGGAACCCGTAGGTTCATTGCCGCGCTTACATGAGCTAGCCATTCAACCCTATTCTGTGCTAACTCCATTCACTCCTTAAATCTATTCTAATATTATCCTCCCATCTACGTTTAGGACTTGCAAGTGGTCTTTTCCCTTCGGGTCTCCCAGTCAATATATATATTTTTGTTATATATATATATATATATATATATATATATATATGTGTGTATTTCCTCCCCATCACGCAACAAGTTCAGTCCATTTCATTCCCCGAGATTTAATTACCCTTACTATATTCGGTGAAGAGTACAGGTTATGAAGCTCAGTGCGAACTTCCAGTCCCCGACAGGTCACTACCACCGAAAAAGCGATCTGGCTGCGAACTGTTGCCATTCTGCAGAGGCTAATAATCTAATTATCTTCTTGACCACTGACATAGGCAATATCCATTTAACTTTAACCTTTATAACAAATTTAAAAGTTTACTTATCTAAAAACTAAGCATACAAGGCGCTGATATTTCTAGGAGACGAAAATCTTTTTCAATTTTTAAAACTCGTATAATCGTCAGTTTTTTCCCCTAGATCTTTAGCTAAAGAAAATATGGAATCTCAAAAAATATTGTGTCCTCTAGACACTATAAGACTATCCATTAGCAGTTATACCACAATAATAAACCTAAGATAACGCTTAAATACACAAAAGTAAAAAACCTATACAGAATAACAGAAGTGTTTCTTCTAGTGGCTAGTTCCTAATAGATTCAATTTCAAAACATTTCCTGTCTTTGGCGGATCTTTAAACTATTCCTATCGTTAAGAAGAGGACACCGTTCCAAACGTCAACCCATAGAAACATCGGTACAAATTCTGCAGCAAACTTATTGTAACGGGCTTCCTGGTATTTACAGTTTATTAGGTTCATATGCTCTTTTCTTGAGGTAATTTAATAATAATATTAATAATAATATTATTATTATTATTATGGTTATTATTATTATTACTACTACTACTAGTATTATGCTCGTTATTTATTATGCACGCTACAGCAACGGGAGTTCATCATTTATATTAGGCCTATTTATTGCATTCCTTGTTTTCAGATAATTTCACCAAAAATTTTAATTTAAAAGTTCATCAAAACTGGAAAACAAATTACTAAGGATTAGCAGAATTCCGTGGCACCTCTGAATTTCCTGTAGGAGTGTGTAATACCTTTAGGAAGAACAGGAACATTCATTTGTGAATAGTACATAAATAAAAAATGAAATATTATTTACATCCCTTCTTTTCGATTCCACACATTTAATCTACACGGTACATTGTACTTCCTACCGTACATTCTAAGTGTTTAAGGGTGGAGCCATGCAAACTTTGCAAAATAATCATAAATCCTGTACACATTACTATGTTCGCTTACCGTATACTGGTTAGGAATAAAACTTCAGAACGACAGCTACCATCGCCTCATGTTAAATTAACCATACGAGAAGCTCTGGAGCACCATAGTTCGGAGTCTACTATAAAGCAACTTCAGTTATCGCGGGCCATAACCCACTGACGCGACTAGTCGCTAGCGGATAGCCGCGCTTAAATGCGGATGTTCATTATTAGTATTATTTTATATAGACTCAACACCCACTAACGCGGCGCGACTGCCATGTCGCGGCTAATTTATGAAGAGCGTTGCACAGGCGACTGACTTGCCGCGCGCGGGGAGAAAAGTAACTTAATCCCTGAGAACAACACTCACTGACGCGGCCAGTCGCGCGTGGGTAACAAAGTTAGTAGATGTCGATATGGCGCAATCCGAGCAGTTTGATACAGAGTTGTTCATTTTGGAAATTGAAGAACGACCTGCTCTTTGGAACAGCACGTTAAAGGAGTACAGTGATAGAAATGTAAAAAAAGCCTATGTGGGAAGAAATAGTACAGAAATTTGGAGGAGAAAAAGTTAATCCTTGTGTAGTTGAATAACTTACTATCATGTTTACGTAAATCACAATAAAGCAAATTGAACGTGCCTTTTGTTGAACGTTCCATTAACATGGGGTGTATCCGGAACCGTCGAGCTTGTTTTTTTTGCATCGACGAACGTGATTGAATAACAAAGCTGCTATCACTTCCACCTCCATTTTGATACTGAAGATCCTTGTCGCGCCTTGTCGTATGTAGTAAATCGCGTGTTTGTAAATCGCGCGCGGCTGGAGGTGGAAGTGATAGCAGCTTTTTTATTCAATCACGTTCGTCGACGCAAAAAACAAGCTCGACGGTTCTGGATTTTTTTGCACAATACTTTGTTGGAGATAGCCAAGTTCCATGGCAAAAGAAACGCATTACTTAAGTAGTTTACAACTAGAAAGCCATTTAAACAACAAATATATACATTACAATAAATACGTTGTTGTAACTACTTACCAAGTTCTTTATTTTTCTTCCAGATTCTCTTCCTCTCCTCCAAATATCTGTACTATTTCTTCCCACATAGCCTTTCTTACATTTCTAAAGTGCAGGTCGTTTTTCAATTTCCAAAATGAACAACTCTGTATTAAACCGCTCGGATTACGCCATATCGACATCTACTAACTTCTATTACCCACTCGACTAGCCGCGTCAGTGAGTGTTGTTTGCAGGGATTATGGTACTTTTCTCCCCGCGCGCGGCAAATCAGTCGCCTGTGCAACGCAGCCGCGAGCGACGTGGCAGTCGCGCCGCGTTAGTGGGTGTTGAGTCTATATAAAATAATACTAATAATGAACATGCGCGTCTAAGCGCGGCTAGCCGCTAGCGACTAGTCGCGTCAGTGGGTTATGGCCCTTAGGCCGCATATATGTTGGGAGCAACGATAAAAGAAAATACATTTGTTTCTACAGTCATGTACGGTCATGTACTGTCATTTACTGTCATGTACTGTCACTTACCACGATGCGTGGTGTTAAGCAATGCTACCATTACCTTGGTGGAACAGCGTTGCTTCTTGGTTCGTTTATAGTTGCTCCAAAATCTAGGCGGCTTCAAGGCGATGGGCTAACACCGCGATATTTCGTAAAATGTCAGAGTTCCTGACGTAAAGTAGTCTTGGTTTACATACGAGGAAAAGAAGAAGGAGATGAAGGAGAAGGAGAAGGAGAAGGAGAAGGAGAAGGAGAAGGAGAAGGAGAAGGAGAAGGAGAAGGAGAAGGAGAAGGAGAAGGAGAAGGAGGAGAAGGAGAAGGAGAAGGAGGAGAAGGAGAAGGAGGAGAAGAAGGAGGAGAAGGAGGAGAAGGAGGAGGAGAAGGAGAAGGAAAAGGAAAAGGAAAAGGAAAAGGAAAAGGAAAAGGAAAAGGAAAAGGAAAGGAAAAGGAAAAGGAAAAGGAAAAGGAAAAGGAAAAGGAAAAGGAAAAGGAGAAGGAGAAGGAGAAGGAGAAGGAGAAGGAGAAGGAGAAGGAGAAGGAGAAGGAGGAGGAGGAGGAGGAGGAGGAGAAGGAGAAGGAGAAGGAGAAGGAGAAGGAGAAGGAGAAGGAGAAGAAGGAGAAGGAAAAGGAGAAGGAGAAGAAGGAAAAGGAAAAGGAGGAGAAGAAGGAAAAGGAAAAGGAAAAGGAAAAGGAGAAGGGGAAGGAGAAGAAAGAAAAGGAGCTGAAAATTGTGGTGGTGATACGTTTCTAATTTCGGTAATAGTGTTGACATTCTTTATTCGGATTTTGCTGAGAAACAGTCATGGCGGAGTGAATCAGAGGAGGAGCGTGAATTTGGGGACGAAATGAATTGTTCCCGCGCTCGCTCGGAAGTTGTCACTGAGGAGGAGTTAATTCAATAACTCGCAGCTGCTAGCCAAGCAGCCAGCCTGCTGCCACCATCACTGAGCACTGTGGTTTATTTAGAAAACTTTCTATTGCGTCAGAGAAGACGAATAAGAAAGAGACAGGGAAGAAGAAGAAATTCCTCAACGACTTTACAGCGAGGGGGTTGTATGCGGTATTACATGCAAGTTCCTCTCAAGACAGCTTTAAAATTAACTTGAATATATTATTGACGTGCACAACAATGTGCTAGGAGATTTCTGAGTTATCCCATATGTGCTTCCATTTTCCTCAGTGGCGTATCTGCAATAGCTCTCAAAATACATTGCATGAACCAGGTAAGTGCAAATATGCAACATTTAAAACTTATACGTATTTATAATAGAATGACCTTAAAATGTAAACCATTGGTGCTGTGAATTCATAGAAAACAATGATATGAAACTGGCTAACACAGGATAATTCCACAGTATAGACTGTGATAATATCGTCGTAAGTTTGGTTTCATCACCAAACCGCCACGGATGGATTAGTCAGTACTTCACTGGTTATAAGTAAAGGGCGGATTTCTATGACATGTCATATTTTCCCCCTTTGCATTATTTCAGGTTTCCGACTAATTTAAACCCGATTCCAAGCATCCTGGTGAAAATGGAACGGCTTTTATTGTGCATATAACTGCATATTTAGGAAATTTTCAACTATTGTAGCATATTTAGTATGAATATGCATATGTAGGTCATATTTTTGGCATATTTGTGTGCATATTAAAGAAATGTTGAAGTTTAATCATATTTTGTAAATTTTGCATTATAATGATACTTTTTGAGAATTTACAGATATTTTAAATAATTAACACTATATTTTAATAAAATGCATTGTAATGAAACTTAAAAAAATATACACAATGTGTACGTGGTAAAGTCATATTTTAAATTTTATTGGTCATATTTTAATGTTTTTTAGGTCATAAATGCATGCATATATCCTATTTTTTAGGTCATAGAAATCCGCCCCTAGTTATGTCTAATCTTGGCGCAGGAGTACGAATCAAAGTTTAGATAAGAGAATAGCATTTAAAATGCAAAATAACTCGTAATTAATTGATCAGAAACGGACTAAATCGCTAGGAGCATGGAACCGTTGTTCTAGCGACTTCTGGTTGAGATGTTTAGTGTGTTAAGGAGAGAGAAAAATCCACAAAAGATAGCTCTCCTAATCACTAGGGGAAACCCTGAAGGTTCAGCCTCGCAATAAATCCCGAAGTCTACATACTGGTAATGTACTTCATTTCATACATTTTTATTTGAGGAAACACAATGCTTTGCTTTAGTATTAGGTCGTAATCTATCAGTATTGGGACAGCTATTCCAATTTTTTTTTTTTTTTAACTCATTATACAGGTGGTTATGAAGGATTTTGATGGAATTTTTAAAAATATTTAGAGACATTTAATAGATGAAAATAAAAGTGTGTGGGTTCGTATGTATGTATTTATGTACAGTGTTTTGCAGATGACAAGCCGTTTGTCCATCTCCTGCTTAGATACGCGGTCCAATCAGAGACGGCGAGACGGAGGGAAGACTCTTATTGCTAGCGGCACTTCGTTAACTCGTACACGTGATTGGTGGTGAAGGAAATGGCTTCTCATTTGAAAAATACTTTAGGTTTGTATGTTTCTCCCCTATACAAATCAACATGCTTTGAGCAATTTGCACGAAATTTTGCGCACACACCCTCCTCACCTAGGAAAGAAACGCGGTCAACATTAAAAATAAAAATAAAAAAGCATCCCTTCCTTTGAATACTTACAGGCCTTTAGAAGTTGCATGTTACTTGACATGGAGTGGGCTTTGACAAATAATTAGAGGGGCTATCGATATAATTCATTTATGTTATAATGGAGAATGAAATCCATGTAAATAAATATCAGGTGTGATGCATCACATAACTTTATCTACCCTGGACATGGAGAATATAATTTTCTCAATTCACATTTTCATTTAGAATGAGGTCGTAAAAATTTCTGCAGTCTGCAGAAAATTATACCCACTGAATGTTATTCATGCTGTATGCTTTATATTAGTTGAGAAATAGGGATGCAGGCAAGTTGCATATGACTGTTTTTGTTCGATCATAATGAATGTCTAAGTTTGAGTTTTTATAATACCGTGTAATTGATCAAACAAACGACTATATCTCGGTAACCATTCAGCTGTTAGCTGTTCTCGTCTTTTGCCATACTGTATATGGCAAGCGATAAAGTCATACGGGGAGCTTGAACATTTTAACCTCAAAGCAACGCACATTAAACCACACGAAGTGAACTCAATTTATAATTATATTAAATTTAACATGAACAGAATTTATTTTACGTACTTTATATACAGTTTGTTTGTTGCTTTCAAGGCTTGAAAATTTTTTCGCGTCGATATTAATCGAAATAGGATATGCCTAGTTGGAAATCGATAGGCTGGAAAATTAACAACGTACTTTAAGTAAACGTCATTAACAGGAAAAGAGGAAGGAAAAAGGTGCTAAAAATAAGGCAAAATAGGGGATAAAAAGGTGCTACTATACTCGTTATGTAAGAAACTTACATTTACGAACAGCAGACTACTAAATAATTTCTAAAAAAAAATTAAAAGAAAAATGGAATATCTAGTAATTATTTTTCATTGTAGTTGGAGTTCCTTTAGTCCTGCGTTAGCTGAAAGCTGACAGATTCCCTATTCCCATGTTCATTGCAAGCTGAAGAAAGTTCAATGAAAGTTACTTGAGGTCTTAAATATTGAAACGAAACCAAGATAATAAATATTTTTTTTTAAAGCAATAAAACCCAAAATCCATAGCTATAAACGAAAACTATTTTAAAACACTGGAGTAAGATTCAAAGAAGGAGGAAAAGGTGGGGGAAAAAGTGCTAGAAATTTGCCTCCATTCTCAACTAAAAACAATGCTTTACACTATAGTTTCTCTCACAGGAACTATAATTTACCCTACAATAAAAGAGAGCACATAAAAATCCTACCCCTGGTCATTAAGATACTGTTACATCACATGTAATGCGTGTATTATAGTATATTCCAACAAGAATATACATTTAGAGCATCATGTAATGGTATTTTTAAAAGGCGTTAATCCACGCAACTATACAATGCCAGGTATGGGAGCCAAGGCCTCAGTTGGAATTCTGTAACTAGTAAATCCTTTAAATTTCCAAACATTTGTATTGGCATTAATACAACAAAGGGTAGAACAAAGTAGTTGGAAGAACAATTAGACCACGTGGAAAGATTACGTAGCATGTACGTCACGCGTACATGCGTCAGTGCTGACCTACACACGCACATGGGGAGGTGCCAACATCACCCTGGATTGCCTTAAGTTGAGCACGAAAGAAGCGCGCGCGTGGTATTTATAGAGTTGCTGCGTGCGTGCGACAGAGCGGGTGAAGTTGTTTTTCCCCCATCACATGTGGCTAAAACATTCTGTGATTTAATACTGAAGTCCACACACCTGCCGACACTTTCAAAACCTTTCACAAGCGTAGGTGAATGTGAACTGAAACTAATGGTGGAATATCGCGTTAATAACCTCTTGCAAAGTACAGTAAATAGCTGTAAAAAGTCAAGTTTAGATGGAGATCTGATTTATGATACCGTGAAAGCCATAAATTTATTCCACTTGCTTTATTTTAATAACAGAATAGCTTTCATGTGAACAGGACTTCGGATATAATGCAAACATACATTGCATTTTAAATAGCACTGGTCCCAGTTGTGCTAATAAATCATTTAATTAATTAATCAATTCATTAAATTAATTTTCTTTCTGTTATACAGTGTAAGGTCTGCTTACTTCAGATTTCTAGTGAATAACCGGTCCCTTGTTATGGTAAATATAGGATACCTCTTTCTAAAAAAAGAATATTTATTTGTGTCTGAACTTGTTTTGAAGAAGGTGTAGTGTTTTGAAGATAGTGTAGTCACACCGAAAGTTGAGACAAGATATATAGTATAATTATTTTATTGATCGAACTTAAAATTTGTATAATACTCTATGGACTGTTACTCAGCCAAATAGGTAGTGTCCATTATATCTTCTTCCTCCAGACTGAGAAGAAATCTTACCTGCAAAAATAAGATAAAAAATTATTAGTACAGTCCAATGTAAAAGTAATAGATGATGTTCTCCAGAGTATTGCTGAATACCGAGAGTAAAGTATTAAGCATTTGGAGAAGGAGAACAAAGCCAGTAAAAGATGACTATGGTGATCAGTGATCACAATATCACGATGTGATACTTTAAAAGCATATTCATAAAAGAAAGATACGGGAAATAATTTGAGGCGTGCAGACATAAAGTGAACTGGTTAGTGAATTAAACCATACTTGCATAGTAGCCTATAGGATTTGGCATTTCACTAACACGGTTGAACGAGGTCAGAATACAATGATGTTGCATGCAGAGCCTATCATATCTAGGAGTATTAACGTCACACATGGTTCATAATTACCAACATA